>BCHZ01000003.1:1227152-2427152 GCA_001599795.1 Exophiala calicioides
TGTCGTAGTAAGGTGTGTTTGTCGTAGTAAGGTGTGTTTGTCGTAGTAAGGTGTGTTTGTCGTAGTAAGGTGTGTTTGTCGTAGTAAGGTGTGTTCGTCATGCTCAGAACAGCCTCTCGCTGTTATTCACGGTGGCCATCAACCGCTTCAGAAGCTCATAGTCGCTCTCGGCGCCGTTCTTGACGACCGTCTTGATCGCCTTCAGTCTCTCCAGTTGCCGCATGAAATCCAGGTGTTCTCGGACGGTTTCGCGGTGTTGCTGGACGACGCTTCGCATGGCATGCGCCGACCGGGACAAGCGTCTTAGCCACTCTACAGAGAGATTGGCCATACGAGGGTAATTGTCGTTGTCGTCGGTATTTTTGCCGTCGTGGTTGTGGTTTCGGCTGCCTTTTTCATCATCATCGTCGTCGTCGTCGTCGTCGTCGTCGCCATCCGTAGTAGTAAGCCGTGCCAGCACCGTCTTGGCTTCAGCCTGCCAGTCACCCAGAGACCGGACGCTGGCGATCTGCTCGTCCACGAACTCGACGTGATCGCACTCCAAGATCTTTTTTTTGTCCAGGGGCATCCTGTCCACCTCGTCCTGACTCATCTTCATGTACTCGGCGATTGTCGCTCCCGGCCCGCCGCCCCCTTTCTCAGCCTCTTTCTTGATCTTCTGCAGGTCGGAGATGACGGTTGGGACTTGGGCTTCCATTCTGTCCAGTGCGGCTTTGGCAGTGTGCACAATGTTCAGTTTCTCGGCCGTGGCGTCTGAGGTCGAGTATTTTTCATCCTTTGCCTTTTTGGCGTCGGCTTTCAGGTACTCGGGCACGTGTGGGAAGCGGATTGGGGTGTTGTAAAAGGCGAAAAGATCTTGGCTGTGTTGAGCTGCCATGACGAGTGGTTTACGAAGAACCAAGGGTATTGCGCGTTGTTGGACGAGGATTCTGGAACTGCGGGAAGGCTGAGGCTGCCCTATGAGGATAGGAGAGGAGATGTTGAGGTCGAGAGACGGGGTGAGGCTGGGTTGAGGTAAGCATTGATGGTGTTGAAGCAAGGATGAGGGTGTATCTGGTCTTTGGCACAGTTAATGTAGCACAGTTAATGTAGCAAGAAGCAATGTCTTCTTCACTATAACAAGAAGGCGGGAACGAATGCAGAGCGTCAATCAAGCAGTAAAGGACGATCAATAGAGCATCACAGAATAAACTAAAGAGAAACGGAACGGATCAGAATGTCTGATTTGATTTCCAGCTATGTTCAGCTACAACAAGTTCACAAAGCGCCTCCCGGGTCTTGCGTTGAGGTCGGTCTGCTCAATCTGTCTGTCTGCTCTCCTTTGTTTCTGTCGACATGTGTGCAAGCTGATTTCGTTGTTGTCATGGACGTTTGGACAGGCTGCGCGTGCATCCTTGACAGAATGCCATGACATCCCGTGACCCATGTTTGGTGTCGGCGTCGGTGTCTATCTCCACGACCCTTTCATCTCTGTGTACCTCTCAACAATTGTGCAGGCCATGTCCAAACGGTCGACATGCGCGTCCTGAGTTCGCGGTCGGAGATGACGAGAAACTCTTCAGTCAGATCCCAACGTCAAGTTGGAGAGGTCGAGGTCGAAGTTGGCTTCATCTGCCTCTGCATCCTCATTGCCGTCTTTCTCTCCATCTTTGTCTTCATCCTTGTTTCCGTCTTTCTCTCCATCTTTGTCTCCCTCATTGTGTGCTTCAGCACCGACTCCCGCAGCAGCGGCAGCGGCACCAGGGAGCTGACCAGTAGCATCAAGGATCGCAGCGTCGGCTGGGTACAACTCACGCCACAGCTTGTCATTTCGGAGGTCCTGCAGGAATTCTCTCTCCATGACAGGCTCGGTGGCCATGATCTGCGCGTACGCCGTGTCCAAGAAACCGTGGGGTTCGATCTCGACGAAGAATTCAATGTTGTTGCGGATCATCTGGCGTCCATCGACCACCAGCTGCTTCCACTTGGGCACCACGGACAAGAACTTCTTTGCGCCTTGGATGATCTGATCGACCTTGGCCACTGCGCCCACGAACATCACGTCTCCTCCTTTCGGCTCCTTGGCTTGGATGAATCCCCTCAATTCGGTCATGTCCTCGATGCGCGAATTGTACTCTTGTTCGATCCAGTGGAATGTCGTTTCGACTTGGTTGATAAAGGCTTTGGTTCCGAGGATGAGGTTGGGGTCGTCTTCTGGATTCTCCTGGATTCTGCCTGGGGGACGGTAAGGGGTGGATTTGGTGGGGGTTATCATCTCGACTGTTGGGGGGTTTTGATTAGGTTAGTGATTTGCCTGGTTTGAGGAATAGGGAGAGTGAGGAATAGAAGGGCTGAGCTTACTAGATGGTGGATCTTGGTGTGGTGCAGACATCGTGATGGTGGTGGTGAGGGTGATTGGTGGAGAGTTTGAGAGGGAGGGTGAGGGAGGCTGCCTTGGCGAGACTGTCAATCCTGTCAGTCTGCTATCTGAGACAGAGGTCGAGGTGGTCTTACAAGATGTTTGGTTGTGCGTGGGAGGGTGTGCGACGGAAGGCTGAGGAACGGGCTCCAGGGATGATGGTGAAGAAAGAGAAAGAAAGAGAGTGAAGGTGGGAAACAAGAGGGATATATAAACAAACGCGCGTGAATCAGGCAGAAGGACATGGAAAACGGAACGGCAGAAATGAAGATGGGAGCGGTGTGGTGGTGGTGAGGCAGCGAAGGCGGTGCGTAGAGACAGAACTTAGAAGACAGGAGAAGAAGAAGAGTAGAAGAGAAAGCAAAGAGACAAGAGGAATGCCGGACCATATTAACTCCGGAGTCAACTCACTCGCACAATTCACCGTTAAGCATAGAAACAGAAGCAGAGAGCAGGGAATGATGGATTGTGTTAGCTACTTCTCAGGGCCGGTCTTCATATTGTCAATCCATTGTGTTGACTTACTGTTGTATCAGTTTATTAGTATCAAGTCAGTAGTAGCCTTGCACCAACCTTCCGACCATATCTCTCTCCAGCTCCCATCCATGGTTCACCTGGACTCCTTCCCTTGACACCTCGCTTGTCAGTGTATCTGGTCAGTGTATCTGGTCAGTAGATCTCGTTCAGCGATGGGTCGCACCGCCAGAGACAGCGCCTCGACGTTGACCACTCGACGCCTGCTGTTGCTGGCCTGCACCACCACCACCACCACCACCACCACCACCACCACCACCACCACCACCGGCGACCTGATTAGCTCTCTCCGCAGCCCACTGACGAGCCGCCGCCTCGTCGTTCAGTCGCTGTTGCTGGGCCGCCGACGTCTCGCCGAGAGATCGAGATGGGTATTTGGCATGATAGCGATCGGTGGAGTCTGGGTGCTCGCCCAAGCGCTTGCCGGCTGGCTTGTGGACTGTCTTTCCGTTGTAATTTGGCATCCTTCCTTTCAAGTTTGGGGATTTGATGGGATGGTTGAAAAGGGGGCTGGTGGTAGTAAGTAGATGAGTGTGTGAGTGTGAGTGTGTGTGTTGTTGAGTGGTTGTGGGCAAGTATTGACGGCTAGTTGGTTCAATTGGATGGGTGGTGGGATGGATTGGATTCAAAGGGCGAGGACTGAGGGCGAGGATGTCAGGGGTTCTTATGGCTTCGTGAGAAGGTGATGATCACCGAGGACAAGTACCACAATGCACAAAGTCCACACTGCCTCTCGAGAACAGTGAAGGACAACGACTGCCCAGCCACGGCGACAAGGGTGAATGTAGAATGGGGGGGACCGGGTACAAAGAAAGATACAAAGGCAGTGTGGCTATTGCGACAGAGAATGACCATCAAGTCGACAAGAGTCCTTGTTTCACTGATTGGCCATGTATCACAGAACAAAACAAAGCTGCGGTCATGAGGCAGGGCCGTCGACCCCGAAGATAACGCTCTCAGGCCACACAAGCCATTGACTCCACCGGTTACCCAGATATTGTTGGATGTAGACCAAAATGCGACTTCCAGCGTCGCCAATGACCCAGGACTCCTTCCGTCGATGCAGCAGGACCGAATAGTACGCCAGCAGCACCAACGCCTCGGGCCGCCGCTGATCGAGAAGATCACTGTAGCCCTCCGAGGCGGTGATGAGCCAGGCAAAGGCCTGGTGGGTCGAGGCGGACGGGCGGCCTTGGAGGGCATTTTCCGTGTCGAAGTACGTCTGTAACTTGGCCATGGATTCCTGGCAGGTCTGGATCGAAGACGCACTCAGGTCGGCCTGGTCCAGCATCTCGGCGAGGCCTTCGCACTCGCGACGGGAGTCCTTGGGCGTGTTCTGGTGCTGATCCGACCGTAGGATGATGGGGCCCAGCTCGGACTGGGTCAAGACCCCCCACCAGGCGCTGATGACCAGCTGGACGCCCCGCAGCAGACGGATACAGCCGACCAGGCGCTCCAGGAAGATACTGAAGTCCTGGTCCAGCGGCGTGAACATGTCCCAAAACACGTGCAGCGCCAGCATGTGCGAGAAGAGGAGCAACCCCAGGCAGTTGGACGCGTCAATCCGGCTCAGGATGTCCTGGTAGCCCGCGAGGGCCGACGTTTGCAGCTTGGCCGCCGTGTCCCGGTAGAAGGCCGCCCGGCCGGGTCGTTCGACACTCATGTGGCACGCCGCCAGGGCCAGCACCTGGTCGAGCAGGAAGGGCTCCGAGAAGCAGCATTCGACGATCGACCGCCGGTACAGCTCGTTGTGCGACGCCGTCATGGCCACCGTGTTGCAGATGACCGTGTTGAAGTGGTGGAAGAGCTCAATGTGGTCGATGTTGACGTCGGACGTGACGGCCGCGCCCGGTCGATACGGGCTGTCGATCGAAGAAACCTCGTTCGACGGTCGATGCGGCACAGGAGCCACGACGCCGCCCGCCGCTGCCGGAGCGGAGGGATCCGAGATGGATGCCGGGGACTGTTGTGCCGTCGTAGGGTTGTAGAAGCATTCCCGTTTCGAGAAGATGCACTTGCGACACGTTGGTCGGCCCTCGTCGCACTTCAGGTGCCGTCGCTTGCACTCGACACACCCGCTCCGGGACTTGGTGTGAACCTTGCGTGCCTTGCTGGACATGTGGGTTTCCGAGTGTCTCACTTCCATTGACGACGAGATGGTCTGTGATTGGGACGCGGGGGTTCTGTCGAGTCGTACTCCGTATGCTCCGTACTCGGGATAGAAAAGAAGAGTCGGAGTCTTGCTGTCAATATTCGACTGGGGAAATGTTGGAGCCTAAGTTTACTTAAGACTTGACTCTCCGCACAGACTGCGGCATTAAACTTTGATGGGCGAAACCTAGCAGGCTGGTCGGGCGGCACAACCAGCCTCTCCAGACTGGCACCTCCAGAAGCGATGATAGTTACGTTGAACTCTTCTGGGGTTCGGTGAGAATATCTGTCGACTTGATTGAGCCTCCTGTCGATAATGTTTACATAATCTGGACGAGGCTGCGGCACACCTTACGCGTCCACTTGTCACTCGGGGGTCGGAGCAAAATGATCCAAAAATAGGAATGTTATGATCGTCTATGCATGCATGCAGGCTATTGTTGACCCGATACTGGCTCCCCCTAAGTTGGCGCCACCATTCGTGATCAAGGTCATTCGAGCTGTGCAAATTGACCGCTGGATAGTTGGGTCGCCGTACATCTAACCTCCGAAACTGCCAGCTAGCCCGAGCCCAGTTGAATGGCCAGGAGAAAGGTGTCGTATTGCGAAGAATCCGGCGGCCATCTATTCACGGCAGGTACTGGGCCAGAGAGTCTGCCTGGATGGCATAGCGAGAACCGGCAGAAAGAGGCGCTGGACCGCCATCTAGGAACGCCAACACAACAAGCACGACACTGTCACTTCTCGAACGCTGCGGAAACCTCGACGGCGCATTTCCCCAATAAGCCAATGCTCGTTCACTGGCGACCTTGTCATGTTCGGGTGGGTATTGCTTGCATGGATTTCCTTCAAGGAATATGCGCACCATACTCGACCGGGTGAAGAAGTAATTCAGTTTAAAAGGAAGAAGATGTGATCCAACAGGATGCTCCTTTTTCATCAGTCCTTTCATCAGTTCCCTTTTATGCGTGATCATGATGTTAAGTCGAGTTGGTGACGTCGCCAAGCCCCATCTTATTTATGTTGGATTCAACCCGAGGCCAGATAAGGACGGGGCCAGGGCGTCACCAGTAAGAGCGAGTTCAGCGCGCGTACTCGTGTTCGTACTCGGGATCGAGATTGCGAGAGACGCAGTCATAATAATATTGCGGAGTAATAATAAGGTTAATAAAACTCAAAATCCGAATTCGGCAGTTCACGTTTTTATTTTGCGGCGATTTCTATACCTAGTTATCCGAGCTAAGCCTCGTGTTCGGGTCCGTCGAGTCTTCCACCCTGCATGATAAGGCTGTGTTCGAGGGGCTGGACTCCCGGGAGTTTGTCACCCGGCTCACATCAAACTGGTAATAAGCTTCAGGATTGAGTGCTGCCTGAATACGGAGTCCTGTCTGAATAGAATCTGGATACCTCTCTTGGCAAGTCAGCCCTCTCTACTATGCATCCTGACGACGATGGCTGAAACTAGAAGACGGCATGCATCTTTTTGGAAATGTATAAATCGTCTCCCTGGGTCTCGAAGCACATAAAAATGGCTCATTCGTTTCACTCTCCCAAACACCCACCACCTCATCATCATCGTGCGAAATTCCAACATACTATCCCAACAAGGCCACCGAGTGACCATTGAATACACCCAGTCCGTACCTGTAGTTGCAGCAGCACCATGGCCATCTTCGACGCCCGCTACAAACTGAGGGTGCACCTCCTCCAGATCGTGCTGATCCACGTCATCATCGGCCTCTCAACGCCACGCCTGTTCATGAAGAACCAGCCCCGAACGCGGGCGAACACGATCGCTCTAGCCATGGTGAGTGAGCCAGTCAAATCCGCAAGGAGAAGACAACAACAGATCCATCCATCCCACTGACTCGACGCCAAACCAGGGCGCCAAATCGTTGATGATCATCTTCTACCAAATCCTGTCCGAGCACTTTGCCGCCTTCCGGAAATGGGCCAGCCTCAAGGCCAACGCCATCCTCAACTCGCTCGAGGTTCTCTTCTGGGGCGCCGTCGTCTTTCTGCTGATCCAGGCCAATGTCAAAGTCTGCCTGGGAATCGGGTGCACCCTGAGCTGGATCGTCGTCGCGTTTGCCGTGCTGCTCGCGTAAGTACCACCACCGCCCAATTGGGGGTCCTCCATAACCAACCCGTCAATGCTATGGTTTGTTTCGTGGCTGACGGCGAATGCTCATCCATACAGCATCATTGCCACATACATGGGCACTGTCTCCATCAGGGAATTTCGCCATTTCCGAAAAACCGGCGTTCAAGCCGGTTCCAAGGTGCTTCGAAGTGACGGTGACAGCGAGCTTCAACTATCCTCGGTGGCCTCGGAGAGAGAGCGAAAATGAGATGGGAGTCTTGGCACTATAATACCTTGGAGTCTTGGGAATAGACTTTTTTGGTTGGCTTTGGATATCTTGGGAATGGCTGGTTATGGAATACGCCAGTAAAACGTTCCTGGGATTGACTTCACACGGTGGTTGTTCAGAAACGTTCAAGATATGAATACTGTGGATCTTTGCGAAATGGACCACTGTTCCCCTTTGTTGGTTTTTGGAAAGACAGGCTATGGTTTTGGTTGGGGTAAAATGAATGGTATATCGTGAGATTCCCCTTTTTTGGTGGTCGCAGAAATCGACTTGATACTTGTTCTGCCATTGATGCTAACAGGGAGAGAGCAAGGCAGCTTCCGAGATAGATAGCGAAATCGGGTAAAAAAAAGACAGTTCAAATGGCAGTGAATCAAGGGAATTTATTCAAGTCCATGACCATATCGTTGAAGCCCTTCTCTTCAATCACACCAAGTGAAAATGTGTCTTGACCACCTTCTTCCCGTCCCGATACCGATCCAACACCTCATTCACCTGATCTGCACTCCAGCCTTGCACAGCCTCAAAATCAGTCGGTTTGATCTTCCTGTCGACCAGATACTGCGCCAAGTTGGCCCAAAAGGGTTTGTTCAACTCTGGGTTAGCATGAGATGAACCAAAAACATTGATAAGCTGATATCCCGCTTCCTTTGGGTGAACCTGCGATTCATCAATCGGCCCGGTGGGCAGTAATCTAGCAAACTTGCCCTTCTTAGTAGACGACAGGGCGTTGATTCCTAGTGTTTGTGTCGCTGGCGGGTTGATGGTATCGTAGGCATAAAGGAGGTCATCGCCGACGATGGCCCGAATACGGCCGAGGACTTCTTCAGCGGACCCGTGCCGGTCAATGACGTCCGTGGCTCCGTACGATTTCAGGAGGGCCTCGTCTCCGCCGACGACGACGATGCGGCCAATCCCCACCAGAGCGGCCAGCTGAACGCCAAACTTGCCACAGCTACTCCCTCCACCCAGGATCAGGATGGTGGTGCCCTGGTAGTCAAAGGAAGCGGCGGCAGAGGCCCAGGGCGCGGGAAATGCGAAAGTCGCGTCATCGAACAGTGCGCTGAGAGGTGCGATAATATTGGTTGGAAGCGTGGCGGCCTCATCGTCGGTGATTTGGTCGGGTATTTTAGCGACGAAATCCTCGTCCAGGGTTGTATACTCTTGCAGACCATTCTGCGTGTTGCCTGGAGCAAAACCGGCCTGGCCAACCACTCTATCGCCGACGGAAAATCTCGTCACGTCCGAGCCGGCTGCGGTAACTCGGCCGACGACATCGTTGGCGAGGATGCCAGGCAGATGGTTGGCAATGAACAGGCCGTTGTCTCGCGCTTTTCGGTCATGAGGGTTGATACCCGCAACAGTGACGCGCACTTGGACCTGCTTTGGCCCCGGCTGGGGAACTGGTCGATCCGTGACCAATATCAGCGGCTTCCCGATCTCGGTGACGAGTAGGGCTTTCTGTGTTTGAGGAGACATGGTGAGCAGAGAGTCGTTTCTGGGACTCGGAAGCTGAGAGCGGCCAGAGTTGTCGTCGTCCGGGAAAGGAGGTGAAGTGATCGAGGTTTCTGTAGCTTTCAGGGCAATGGATTTCTTACGGAAGGAAAGGGGGAATTGCAGTAGGGAGATTTCTTTTCGATGTAGGCTGCATGTTTGTTTAATATCTCTATGGCCATGCCAGTATTGCTCGTGCTTCGTACAGGCGTCGTACAGACTTTGTGGTTAGCCATTCAACAAGGGGGTTCGTGTTCGGACCAAATCATGCTCGGCCGCTCTGTGGTTTCGCTGACAAATTATGGGGCGTGGAGTAACATTCATTGGTGCCTACCTAGGTGTGTCTCAGGCCACAATGATGCCATTGCCATGTTGTCTGCCGACTTCTCCAGGATGTGCGGCCAGTGATCAAGTTGATATCCCGCCGATTTCAAAGCGGTTTCGACAGAAGGCCAGGGCAGGGAGCCGCGACGGTTTAAGGTCGTCAAAGACGACATTGGAAGTAGACAAGAGAAAACCAGGGCAGGCTTTAGCTTGCGACGTGGTGACATCGGGTTGGTGGGTCAGCCGATAGGGAGCTGCTAGGTACATTCATACCTAAGGTGGTCACTGGTGGTAAGGCTTCCTGACGTTAAGGTTCGGTCGAGTTGCGGTCGAATTCCGTCAGGTTGAATGGTTATTGGTTGTCATGTTTGTCATATCGTCTAATCACTAGTGTCATTTGAAGCCTGTCTCGTCATTTAACACTCAAGGCAAACACTCAAGCCACCGCAATTACTCACTGACGCGAGATCACATATTGGCAAAACATGAACTCTTGCATTTAGCCTAGGCCTCTAAGTTACCTAGGTAGGTGCCTTTCACAAACGACCAAATCCATTCGTTGTTTGTCGGTTGATGCATCACCACTTTTTAACAACTTCCAAACGCCAGCGAACGCCCATGGGGTGATTGCAACGCCGCCGACACCAGTATCGGAAATGAGAAAGAATCCCTTCATCAGTCATGATCTTTGGATTATCTCCAAATTACCTCGACCGAGATGATCCCATGCTACTCTTGCCCTTGAGCAAATGCGCCGGTAGGGATGCTGTCGTGTGCCGGTCAGCTTCACCCTGTCTGGCCATCCTGTTCATCTTCCGCTGGCTCAGCTTGGCCAGGCGCTGTGCCTTTTCCTTCTTCACCGGATCCGTAATGCCAGTTGAGCTGACACCCAGGCCATCTGTTAGCCGGTTGGTCTTGGGTGCCCGGGACACCGATTTCGCTCTCCGCGAAGGAGTGTCGAGCTCCATCGTGTCACCAGCCGTGGATGCAGGCCGCGCGTTGCGGATTTGTGCTCGAGCGCGGTCAGCCGTTGTCGACGCATCCAATCCGATCGAATCAAAGTGTTTCTCCATCTGGGCCACGGTCCGCGCCTTCTTCGATCGCGGGATGTGGGCTTTGTTCTTCAGACTCTTCTTCATCCGTGCCTCGTTCCTCATCAAGGTCTTCTTGTTCCGAATCAGGTTGGCTTTCATTCGAATGTCGGCATCGTCCTCATCCTCCATACTCTCGCTGTCCTCGTAGAAGCCCTCTGTTTCCAGTCGTTCCTCTTCTGCCTCCAGAGCCACCAGCTTCGCCTCGATATCGGGATCGACATAATCTGCAATATTCTTGCCGTTAAAGAACTCGGGAACCTTGTCGTGATTCCATTCCGGATTGGCCAAATCGTACGCGTCCTTCAAGTCGATATTGTACACACCGGCACCTCCGTTCTCTTCCTCGATGTCGCGTGCCAACGGTTTTCTCTCGGGGTCTGACTTGTCGTATTTCTTGTAGGTGCCATTCTTGACAGCTTCGGGAATATAGGTCTCACTGACGGAACCTGCAAGGGGTCTCGCCACATGAATTCGGGCAAGGAGGTCACCCAGACGTCCTGTTGGCGCATCAGAGGATATCGTCTGTGATGCTTGGCCAGCCTTCAGCTTGGCAGCAACACGATCTGCAATCAATCGATCACAGACCGTGTTCTTGACTTCCTGGACTCCCTCATTCGTCACACACGACAACTGAAGAAGCTCCGTGTTGGAGTTTTGCGTAAGCAAGTCTTTCAGTTGCTGATGCGTTTCAGGATCCAAATCCTCCGGCTTGGTGACGTCCGTCTTGTTGATCACGATAAAGACCAGTTTATTGGAGAACAATGGCTTGATCGACTCGAAAAGAGCCATCTGTGCAGACACCGAGTAGCCACACTGCTCAGATAGATCCATAAAGTACAAAATGGCCGATCTCAAATGCGCAATGGCCGTGATGGACTGCATTTCGATCGTGTTCATTTCTTCCAGTGGGTGGTCGAGGATGCCTGGGGTGTCGATGGCCTGGAATCGGAGATACTTGTAGTCAAAATGTCCCACAAATAGAGATTTGGTAGTGAACGCGTAGGGCTGGACATCGACATCGGCTCGCGTGACTGATTTGAGAAAGCTGGATTTCCCAACATTGGGGTATCCACAGATGAGGAGCGTCCTCGTGTTGGGATCAATGCTGGGTAGACGTCCAAGATGCTGGCGGACTTGTTCGAGGTACACCAGCGGATCTTTCAATCTCTTGCAAATCGTGGCCATCCGACCCAGGGCCGCTCGTTTGAGGGACTTGGACTGAAACAACGACTGCGCATATTTCAACAGTCTGACATAGTCTCTTGCTACCGTCTCTATCAGTCGCTTGGCTGTCGACAATGTTCCTAGCGCTATTTTGAAGTGGTCCGCATCGTAGAGTGTGTTGAGGAGATCCTTGTGGAAAGGATGGATGTCTTGGAGGCGAGGGAACCCCTCCAGGATGGCCTGGAGTTTTTCGCAGAATGTCTCGGACGTAAACTTGACCTTTCGAGTGTAAAAGCCTGAAATACGAAATAGATCTTAGCCACCATCTTCCGCACCGCTTGGAAAAATCTTACCTCGAATTCTGCTGATTTGGAAGCCGGCTCGGATCTGGGTGGGCAGCCGTCGCTGGGTTCGGCTCAGAACAATGTCAATGAATTCCTGAGACGTCGGCACCGGCGCAATATCCTTCCAGGTGGTCTTCATCTTGCCGGAGGATCGTCGAGTGGAGTTTGAGCGTTCGTCGTGGAGGGAGGATTGTACCGCTAGATGGACAAAATTTCAAGAAGTGGCAGTGGAAGTGGATTTTCTTATCGCTATCGGGAGGAGGGCAGGTTTCCCGAATGCCAAGGCACGGTCTTTGCTTGGCGGTTGTTCCTCTTCCGGCTAATGCTTTCGCTTCAGCTTTTGCTGCCAGATACTTGATACTACTAATCAGTCATTCTGGTTTTCACTAGGTCGATGAGTCAATGACAGTCAACATAGGGCAAGCGACGGAGATACTGCATTTTTGTATCAGCGTCGACGAAATCTGTGTAGCATGTTTTAAGCTGGCTATGTCTTTTCTTCTCCTTCTCCCTCGACGCCATCAATGATGACGAAGAAAACCACTCGACCTATTTTCTCAGTCCCTGCTCCACCAATATATACATCCCGCCTCCTGCTCCGTTCACTCAGGCAATCAGACCTTGCCCAATGTCACATTCTCCGCGCTCAAGTCGAGGTCATGAAATGGTCGAGCGCTCGGAAGGGCGATGCTGACCACGAAGCCACCCAGGTCTGGTTGAACCGATTCCTGCCACCGAATGACGCAACAACGTTCAACTTCGTCGTGGAGGAACTCGACAATCCTGGACAAGTAATCGGGGTTGTTGGTAGCCATAAACCCGAGCCGCCTGAACTTGGGTATATTTTCAGGTCCGAGACGTGGGGCAAGGGCTACGCAACCGAAGCCATCACCGGCTTCCTTCAAGCATGGTGGGAGTTGCCACGAAGGGAGGTCGAGGTCGAGCGGAAAGACTTGAACGGAGAAGATGTGGATGCGAGCAAACTGCATCCTGAAGTTCTGCATGCCGCCATTGATTCTCTCAATTTCGCCAGCGCCAGGGTTCTAGAGAAATGTGGATTTCAGGCGGTTTCCGAAGAAGTGATCGAGGAGAATGGGAAAAAAATCAAATTAAAGTTCTTTGAATTGCAGCGACCGCAATAGACTAATCCAAGTACTGTACAGGTGTTAGGTATCGACCTTTATCTTTTGGCTTTTGCCCGCTTTTCGTCTCCCTGGCGAATGATTTCTTCTCGCATCTCGTCTTTAATTCGTGATATGGTCCCAACACCCCCATAGACCAAAGCAGTATAGATCATGGCCATGTCGGCGCCGGCATTGAGAACTTCCAAAGCCTGTTTTCCGTTGGTGATTCCGCCGGTGGCAAAGATGACTTTCGGTTGGTCGGCTGAATCACTCTGGGGGTTCGCTTCCATGTGACCCATTGCAGTTTGTTGGGCTTGGGGCGGAAGCCGCTCGAGTGCTTCCTGGACTGCCTTTATTCGCTCTAGTTCTTCTCCCGACTGTCGTTCGGAGGTGGAGGTAACGGCAGCTTTGCGTTGTGACTCTTCCGGCTCATCCTGTGATTGATCAACAACACGTCCCTGGGGAAAATCAATCAAAGGCTTCTTTTCGGAACCGCCGCTTTCGAGAGTGTCTTTGGAAGAAGCGTCAGCCGTATTAACTCCAGGCTTTGACGTCACTTCCTCCGGACTAGCTTCGGGGGCAGCCTTGATGAGATCCGATTCGGCTTCTAGAGTGCCCCGACTTCTCTGTGGTGGCTGAATCGTGGGAGGTTTCTCTTCCAGAAGCTTCCTGTATTTTTTGACTAGTGAAACCGTTTGATCAAAGAGATGAGGGCCTGAAAACCCTCCTGTTTCCATCAAGTGCTGTTGTTCTTTCGATGAAAAGTCCTTCAAGTGCGGCAGCGCTGTTGGTCGACGATTGGTAGTATTGCCCACAACAACGCCATCCACTCCCGCAGCCCAGACAGCGTCACATATTCCGGCAATTTGGGCATCTGAATCTTCATCCGGGCTCACCTTCACCATGACCATAGGTCTGGCCCGTCTGTCAACAGCAGCGGCTGCCTTGACCACACCGCTCAGGAGTTGTTGTAATTTGTCTGACTGTTGTAATGATCGAAGCCCGGGAGTGTTGGGGCTAGAGACATTGACCACTAAGATATCCGCATATGGACCCAGTTTCTCAACACAGTAGACATAGTCTTTGGTGACGGCATCGACATCATCCTCCGGGGTGAGCTTGTTCTTGGCAATATTGATGGCCAGCAGTTTGCCTGATGTCAAGCTCCCAGCGGGAACACCAGCAATCCCGTCCAGAACGGCCTTTTCCGCAATCTCGTCATTACCTAGGCCGAGAGAGTGGGCGAATTTCCTGACCCTGTTGCGTAGTCTCATCGCCACATGATCGGCACCTTCCGAGTTAAGTCCATATCTGTTGATCAGGGCTTGCTGAGAAGTCAGTCGGAAGACTCGTGGTTTTGGGTTGCCCTCCTGAGGCAAGGGGGTTACCCCTCCAACCTCAATGATTGCAGGGCCCATGGCAAACAAGGAGTCGGGGATTTCGGCGCGTTTGTCTATGCCAGCAGATGTGGCGATCGGGTTTCGAAGGATGTGACCAAAAATTTCCACTTCAAGGTCTCCGTTCCTGTCGGGATCACCACGCTCCCTTGGATAAAGTCCAAAGTCCCACAGGCTCTTCAGCGCGCGGTTTCCAGCATGATGCGCCTCCTCTGGATCTCGGTAGATCCACCTCAATGCCGGGATGGCGGCATATCGATGAACACTCGCGCGGGTATCGGTGGCATAGACATAGACAATGCCGAGTCCGAGGGCCAGAGTGGCACCGTAGACGACATTCAGCAGAAGAGGAGTCCGGTTTGGAGCTTCCTGCGTGGTGGAGGCATGTCTCTTAATGGCGTTATTGGCAAATCGAGGCTGGCCACCTGATACATGAGCTAACCGGCGTGGTCGTGTGCTTGGAGCTCTCATGAGCAACCTCTGTGCGGTGTTTCTCATGGTCGATGGTAGAAGGTAGACAGAGTCATTAGATAGGTATGGAAATTCCCAAGTCTCGAACGTGCATCGGGCTCGGATCTTGTAGATGTGTGTCCTCGGGGGCGTTAGTTGGCTTGTCGAAAACCCGGATCAAATTCATGTTGTGGAATCCAGCTTGAAGCTGTTTACGAAGTGGCGACGCTGATTGGTTGTGAGTTCATATCGGCCAACCTTCCATCTTAGGGCTTTCAGAAAACCTTTCCTTTTCCTAGCTCTCGGAAAACCTTCCCTATTGGACGTCCCCAAACACTCAAGCCCTGGCATATTCCTCATCCCTCACTCCTTCATTGTCGGCTGGGTCTTGACAAGGTAACAAAGAGAAGACGACTAAACTGAGGGAACTCTCAAGGTCGCTCTCTTTGATCTTCACTAGCCCGACATGACCCAATCACATGACGTGGCAAGGCTGATCGACCACAGCTGCGCAAAAACGCCTCATGAAAGTTGCCTTGGAGAACGGGAATACGAATACGGCGATCACGCCCAGAAGCAACCGAACGCTCGGCAGGACGATCATTTATCTAAATATACTTAATTGTGTCTCGTGGTCTCCAGCATGACTCCAGCCCATCTACGATTCATGGGGTACCATCCGCCTGGGCAAGGCAGATTTCATCCGAATCTCGAGGTTATGGCCCTCTCTCTGTCACGGCAGGGTTTATATATCTCCTAACCGCGCTTCTTGTGTCTCTTCGCTTCTTCTCTGTCCAAGTTTCTGCAGGGTCTGACCTGAAACTGCCAACTAATCTTACATAATCTCACCGACACTCTTACCAGCCTGACGTCAAGCCAAACAGAAGCTGCGGACGAACGACCGTCCGACCGACGATAACTCGATCCAGGCCATCGGACTTCCCCAGTGGCCGACTTCGAGGACCAGCGACATCTAGAGCGAACATCTGGTTCCAGAACGGGCGAAAGCGAACAACACACGAACGCTTACGTTTTGCACACATCAGCACCAGCCGCTTTGTGCCCTGTGCAAACACTACGACTCAATCTGCACAGCCCAGAAATTATTGTCCGAATCCGAATCCGCAGCCCGTCGCCATCCGCCGCATCCGAGGCTCCCAACCAACCATCAGCCTTCCCCAGCCCTGCCGCCCGAACATTGTTCCCCTTGATTTACCCACCTATTGTGATAATATTGGTCGTCAAGGCGAGACACTTCTCGTTTTTGACAAAACTGTAAGTTTCATGATGCCTTTGTCACGTTGTTCAGATTACCTCTAAGCCTGGCTCGGCCGCGCTCTTTTCCTGCAAAGCCTCTCTCCCCAATATTTCTTCCCATCCTTCCATTGCATCCCCGGGATTTCGTCCTTTACACCTCAAGCACCGTGTTCGAAAATGGCTTCAGAATCAGATCTTCTCCCTTCCTACAACGCTCTCTTCCCAGCAGACGAGACTAATGGCTCCTCCGCACATGGCCGAAGACGGTACACCACTATCACGCTCCGCGAGATCCGCTATCCCGCCGGCTGCCCGTGCCATCCCAGGGAAACGACATCTTCCAAGAAGAAGGGCAAACAAAGCCAGCAAAACGTTCAATACCCCGGAATCAGCGAGTCAACATGGCCTGGACACGCTCTACCAGCCCTAACGCTGCGGCCTCCGACGCCGAGCAGCGAGAGCAACAGCAGCAACGCAACTCCCAACCCCAGGACCCGAGACGACAGCATCAGCGGCAGCAGCAGCAACAGCAGCAGCAGTTATTCCAACAGCAGGGAGCGGGAATGCAGCATCAGCGGCAACTCCGGCGATTCGAGATCCACAAGAGCACGGCACTGGGACTGGTTTCCCCGCAGAACCTCGAGCTAAAAGTGGTCGACGTCAAGTTGGGCATCAACCACACGGGCTTCTCGAACGAAGTGTCGTCGTCGACGACAACGGGCGGAGGGCCAGGGTTTATCACAAGCAACTTGAAATGGTGGAAGCAGAAGACCATGCTGCCACCGACGTTTGAGATATATCCACTGGACTCGGCCCATGGGAAGCTGAACCACCACGAGACCGCGGCAGCAGCAGCAGCAGTCCCGCAATCCAGCGAGATCATTGGCATGCCTCCATCGCCGCCACACGGGGGACTACTCAACCACGGCGACAGAAAAGGCACCGGCAACAAAAAAGCCCATACCTCCAAACCCTGGCCCCTCGCCCACATAGCGTACCCAGGATGGCAGGGCGTGTCACGCATGCACATCGACCTAACGCTCTACCCTCCAGCAGCGACGCCCCAGGCATTGACATACGACGCGGATCTGCACGACGACGGCCGCCCCAGGCCAGCCACAGACGACCTGCGCACGCGCTGGAACATAGACCGCCAGGGCTGGCGGCGCGACTACGAGCTATCATGCCGGCCGCCGCTGCCAGAACCAGGGCCGCCGCCGAAGCTCCGCTGGCGCGGGACAGGGAGCAAAGAGGTCCTTCGAGACACGCCGGCGCTCGAGGACGGCTGGCCGCAGGCGAATGGGAACTTGATGTTACTCCAAGATGCGTCGCCTGGGTCTGAACATGCGGATATGGATGGGGATGGGAACGCCAAGGCCAAACTGGTCGCCGTCTACAAGCAGCGGCGCGACTACAACGTGCTGGGGACGCTGACCGTCTTCACGGCCGATCTGCACCCCACTGTACCCCTCCCGGTCGTCGTGGCCAGCTGCCTCGCCGTCGTCATGTATGAGAGGGTCGGCTGGCAGAACATGTTGGGCGAGTGAGCTTCTACGGTCCTTGACCATTGCTGGTCCGAGGCAGGGTCGAGGCCCTCTGGGAGGTTGGCGCCACGTCGATCCGTACGTGGATCGATGGATGAGTTCCTGCTCGGCGTACTATTTCCGTCCAGCTCTGTCGGACAGCGCTGCGCCTAGTGAACTTATCTTGTTGAGTTAGTTCCAATGAATTACGATGGTTACGATGGCTTGAATGGGAGCAGGAAACAAAATGAAACAAAACGGGACGGAGCGAGGAGACCATGACCCCCTCACGGGCCAGATTGGCGGGGGTGGGTTCACACGCCAAATTGCTAGTACCCATCCTAAATAGGAAAATACGGTTGTTACTAATAATATTATTACTGTCTATGATATCCAGCCATAACTGAAAGGGACGAAATCAATAATAGGTATCTATGTATGTATGTACCTCTCACCTGGGGCCTCAACCGTGCTTCATATGATGTTCTCGGTATATCGAGCCCACTGGCTTCAATTGGCAAACTTAACCTCGGCGTCTTGGGTCCATCGTCCCCCCCCCCCCTCTCTCAAGTCTTACGCTCGTAATCAACGAGAAGGACATCAAGCGATAGCATGCATGAACATGATGTGCACGCCACCCAGCAGCACGCGGACCTTCCTCTCCCGCCCGATCCCAAACCACGCAGGACTTCAAACTCCGCATGTAGCGTTTCCGACGTCAAGTTCGAGCCGGCACCGTTCGGGAACGCCCTGGCCCACCACGCACGCGCGCAATGCACGCATGCAACGCACGCCCTGTGAACCCCTCGTCAACCTAGACCCCACGATAGTCAGGAAGCTATGACCTACCATTATTGATGGAACGTGAATCCATTCCGACGGTTCTAGACCCCGTGGGAATTTCTCTGCGAACCCAACCCAACCCAACCCACTACGCGTCCTAAGTAACATGCATGATAGGTGCAGGCCGGTGCGTCATTCCTCCTCTCTTCCCCTCCCCGGACTCGTGACTCGACAATGGGCCATCAGCATATTCCGGCACCCTTGTCTTTGGCAGATCTCCCCCCTCCTCCTCCTTCCACCGGAAATGACGGGGCCCGGCCTGTCTCGTTTCGTCTCGGATCACTTATGAAAAGGCCGGTTTCTCCGAGTCTCAACCGTCTGTCCCATAATGTCGCCGGTGAAAGACAATTCCTCTATGAATAATTACACGAGTCGAAAACAGAAAGGAGAAGGTCTGGTTGGATCACTGTAGAAAATGCTTTTTGAGGTCCAAAATTCCCCCAGCTACTTAGTTACTGGAGCAGATTAAGTAAACAAAAGATCCGTGACATCTGAGTTGGAAATCCCTTCCTTTCCGATACCAAATCCCGTTCAGCCTTGCTGAAAACTAAGAAACCCGACATTGACATTATGCAAGAGCAGACCAAACAATGGCGTATACATATCCCAAAACCAAAATCGCCCAGAGACACAAAGAGACGTACTGTACAGAGGTCCACATCCAAATCCACCGTCGGAAGCTCATTCTCGTCCCAGCACAAGTTTGTTGGTGTCGGTGTCCATCCTTTTCCAAGAGACTCATACTCGGCAAGACAGGATCTCTCGTCGGCGGTTTGGTGGTGGTTCGTAGTATTTCGTCATCGATCGTTTGTAGGAACAACCCAACACCATCCACATCCTCCTCCACCACCTTCGGGGTTACCTCGAAACAAAATCCTGACGCGGTTGATGATGGCTGCTACTTCTTCTTCTTCCCACCACCCAGACCCAGACTCTCGGCAATGCTGCCCAAGCCAAGGCCACCGAGCAGCTTGTCGACGCCCAGTCCGCCTAGGATACCATTGACCAAACCACCTAGGCCCAGGCCGTTGAGCAGCTTGCCGACGAGTCCCAAGACGCCGCTCAGCAAGAGACCGACAGCGGCGATGATCTGGAATAGAGGCTCGGTGAGAAGGCCCCAGAGCGGGTTGAGCTTCTTCTTGGCGTGCGGCATGTCGGCGATGCGTTTCTTCGCGTTGTCCACTGTTTTGACCACTTGGCTCGTAAGTTCCTTGAGGCCCTCGGCGACGCGATGTTCTTCTGGCGTTGCCTCTCCTGACGCGGCGCGCGCTTTGGCGTTGGCGGCAATGTGCCCATCTGGGTCGAGGCCGCGGATCGCGCCGTTGCATTCACCGAGGATGCGGGAGCCTTCTTCGATAAGCGGCTTGACGTTCTGGACGAGTTGTTCTTCGTCCAACTCCTCGCGGGGCGTGCGGTCGGCTTTCTCAATGTGCTAAGGAAGAAAAAGTGTTAGTGAAAATGGTCAACAGCTTAGGGAGGTAGGGGACACAACTCACATCGGTGATCTGTTTGCAGATAGGTTCCATCTTCTCCAGAGTCTGGTAGATGATGTTGCCAATCTTCTTGGCCACATCTCGTTCCTCACCTTCCTTCATCTCCTCTGGCGAGAGACCCTCTTCAACCTCTTCATCCGGGATGTTCTCGAGAAGAGTACATTCACCGATCTTGTTCCCGTCCTGGTCAACGACGTAGCCGTTGTCATTGACTTCTTTGCCGATACAAGCCAGGAGGTTCCCGTCGGTGAGTCTGCCGATCACATCACCGTTGCGGTCGCGGATTTCTCCTTCCTTGTTGACTCGCAGGCCAGCCATGGGCGAGACTTCTCGTTCTTTCTCTTCGGGCTCCCATCGTTCGGCTCGCCCGATGACGTTGCCGTTCTTGTCGACAATGTCACCCTCGTCGTCGACTTTGCGACCGACCAGTTTCTTCGAGTCGCCTTCGACGATACGGCCAACAATGGCGCCGGCTGCATCTTTGACCAAACCGTCCTTGGTGACAACCGTCTCCTCAAAGTTGGAGAATGGTCCCTCGGAACGGCCACTATCACCGCCTTCAATCAGCCGTCCATGACCAATCACCTTGCCATCATTGCTCCATATTTGGCCTTTGCCGTCGACCTTGCAGCCGACCAGACGTTTGACATCTCCATCAGCAACTTCGCCAAAGATGGTGCCATGCTCGTCAACGATCTTGCCTTGCTTGTTCACCGTCTTACCACCAAGGCTTGACAGATCCTCCTCGACGACTTCCTCCTCTGGGACCTCGTAAGGCTCGGCGTGACCCTTGACATTGCCGTACTTGTCGATAATATCTCCGTCTTCGTCGACCGCACGGCCGATGAGTTTCTTCCAGTCTCCTTCGACGACTTTACCGACAACGTTGCCGTCACCGTCCTCGACGAGACCTTCTTTGATAACGACGGGATTTTCCAGTCCCGCAAAAGGACCCTCAGGCTTGGCTTCGCGTTCATTGGCTGGGATGAGCTCACATCGTCCAACGACCTCGCCTCGGTCGTTCCAGACTTGGCCATTGCCATCGATGGGGCGGCCTGCAAGCTCCTTGGGATTTCCTTCCACAAGATGGCCGATTGGAACACCGTCAGGCCCAATGACATTGCCTTGTTTGTTGACCTTGAGGCCCTTTAGCTCCGAGAGATCGATTGCCTCGGGCTCAGGCTCGGCTTCAGCTTCAGGCTCTTCATATCTCTCAGCGTGGCCAACAACGTTGCCTCGTTTGTCGATAATGTCGCCATCCTCGTCCACAGCACGGCCGACAAGCTTCTTTGCGTCACCTTCAACAATCCGGCCGACTCTGTTGTCATTCTCATCTTCCACCCAGCCATCAGCAACGACTGTAAGACCCTCAAGACCTGAGAATTCGCCTTCGGTTTCGTTGTCTTCTTGCGGCAGAGTCTTGGCCTTGCCAATGACGTGACCTTTGCTGTCCCAGAATTGACCTTGGTCGTCACAAACGGCGCCGGCTTTCCAGATCTTCTTGGCATCACCTTCCACGAGTTCGCCGACAACATTGCCGTCACGATCGATAATCTTGCCGGCCTTGTTGACTTTGAGACCCTCGAGGGTGGAAATATGAGGCAAACCATCGTCGACCTCTTCGGCACCTTCCTCAACCTCTTCCTCGGCCTCTTGGGCAATCAGCTCCACTTTGCCGATGACATTTCCATCTTTGTCGAGAATCTCACCCTTGTCGTTCAATTTCTTGCCTGCAACTGCAGCGAGATCGCCTTCAGACACTTGGGCGATTGGGTCACCGTCCTCGTTGAGCACCATACCCTTCTTGTTAACTTTGAGACCCTCGAGGATTGATGTATCCGGGAGATCTGGAGTGGCCTCTTCAACCTCTATGAGACCCTGCTCAATGGCTTCGGGGATGAATTCGACCTTGCCCACGACGTTTCCATCCTTGTCAAGGATCTCTCCCTTTTCGTTGATCTTTTTGCCTCGGGCGGACTCAAGGTCGAACCCTTCAGCCAATCGAGCAATCGGTTCGCCATCTTCGTTGAGAACTTCCCCTTTCTTGTTTACTTTGAGGCCTTCGAGTTGAGAAAAGTCAGGAAGACCAGCCTTGTCAGCTGCACCCTTTGCCTCATCAGCCGCATCTTCGGCAGCACCCGCCGCGTCACCAGCGTCTTCCGCAGCTTCTTCTGCTTGTTGCTCTGCCTCTTCGGCAGCCTGTTGTGCCTCTTCGAGTTGTTCAACGATCTCAGGATGAAGGTCTTTCATTGCTTCATCAGCAGCTTCACCCTCAACCACCTCGACGCGGCCGATAACATTGCCGTCTTTGTCGAGAATTTCCCCATTGTCGTTGGGGATCTTGCCTGCACATGCCTTGGGGTCACCCTCGACCAGTTTGGCGAGCACCTCTCCTTCGTCATCGATGATATTCCCCTTTTTGTTGAGCTTCCTACCCTCGACGATGGTAAGATCTGGCTTCAATTGTCCTTCAAGGCCCTCGACCTTGTCGAGCGCCTCCTGTACAGCGGCTGGTTTACCTTCCTCGAGGGCTTCTCCAGCACTGGGAACAACTTCGGCACGGCCGATAACATCGCCATCTTCGTCCAAGACTTCGCCTTCGGCGTTGAGGGGCATGCCGACAAGATCGGCGGGGTCACCCTCTGTGATCTTGCCGAGTGTCTTGCCTGAAGCGTCTTTGATAGCTCCACCTTCTTGAACTTCGAGACCTTCGAGGGCATCAAGACCGGGAAGGTCGGCGGCAGCATCTTCGGCGGCTTGCTTGACTTCTTGGGGCAGAGTTTCCGCGCGGCCGATGGCATCGCCATCTTCATCGACGACTTCGCCTTCAGCATTGAGGGTCATGCCAACTAAGTCCTGTGGGTCGCCTTCGGTGATCTTACCCAGGACATTTCCTTCCTTGTCCAAAATCTCTCCGTTCTCTTGAACCTCCAGACCTTCGAGAACGTCGAGATCAGGGAGGTAGGTCTCAACTGCGTCTTCTGCAGCCTCCTTGACGCCGTCGGCAGTTTCGTCAACTTGGTCTTTCGCGTCGCCGGCCAACTCTTCTGCTTTTTCAGGGATGAGTTTGGCACGACCCACGACATCTCCATCTTCATCGAGGATTTCACCGTCGTCTCCGATCTCGTAGCCTTCCAGGTCTGCAGCGTCACCCTCCTCGAGTTTGCCGATGGGGCTTCCATCGTTGTCGAAGATGTCACCAGATTCGCTGACCTTGAGGCCCTTCAGTGCTGAGAGGTCGAGGGGCACCTGATCTGTGGCTTCTTCGGCGGTGTCCTTGACACCATTGACTGCAGGCTCGGCAGCATCTTCAACATCACCAGCGGTATCTTTAGCGGTATCTTTGACGCCATTGGTGGTTTCATCGACGTCAGGTACGTCGTCCGCCCCCTCTGGCACATCTTCAGCCGCACTTTCTGCGGTGTCTTTAACACCTTCAGCAGTGTCTTCAGCAGTGTCTTTGACGTCGCCAGCGGTGTCTTTGACGTCGTCCGCTGTGTCTTTAGCGGCCCCCGTGACATCACCTTTCGATGCTTTACCAGCTGCCCCGGTAGCCGTATCTTTAGCCCCGCCAACTCGGCCTGCGAGTTTCTTTCCGCCACCAGTGAGGCCACCTAGAGCTCCGGACCCTTTGCCTTCCGCCTCGTCCTCAGCTTCCTCCGCAGCGTCGTCGTCATCGTCTTCGGCGACTGGCTCTTCGGTCTCGTCTCCTTCGTCGGTACCTTCATCTTTTGCGACGTCTTTGACATCTTCAACTGTGTCATCTTCATCACTGTCTGGAATGGGTTCAGGATTTGCTTCGGAAAGTTCGCTGGTATCGGCGACTGAAGTACTCTCGGCGCCGGTATCTTGGCCCGGCTGGCTGATCTTACCACCGGCCTCTTCGGTGTCTTTCATGCTGATTTTATCTTGGGCTTCTTCTTCAACGTCGTCGGCTTTCTCGTCTACCTCCTTGACATCAGATTTAGGTCGAGGGGGCAGACTAGGCGAGTCTACGGGCTTCTTTGGCGTGGCCTTCGAGGCGCCTAGCTTGGGGGGTTTCCGGGGAGAGCTCTTTGGGGTTCCCTCGCCTGTAAGCTTGGAAGTGGACGAAGATTGAAGGCTCTTGCCGCTCTTCGTAGGCGTTTCTGGGGCATTGCCCGATCTGCCTGCTGCTGGTGAAGGCATTGTGCTCTTGTAACTCCTGACTGTGTCAGGTGAGGATCTTTTGGAAGAAGGCGAATCTCGGCTGGGAGTGGGAGGAAATGAGTAGTATGCGTATGAGGCTGACGAAAGGCGGTTGCTTGTCATCAGCTGATTAAAAAGGCAAGTTTCACGGAAGTTGTTGTTATTATCGGCGGTAGAGTGTAACTCTTTTCTTGTGTTTAATATACAACTGTAGTGTTAGGTAAATAGTGAGGATGGACTTGAAAGAGCAAGAAGAAAAAAGACTTGTTGGGATGCGGGAGGAGTACCATGTCAAGTAGGCCGGAGAAGCAAGCTACGTCACCGACCATCGTTACCTTGTTTAAAGAGAGCTCTGGAAATCTCAATCTACCGTTAAGGAGCTGGTGCCTCATTGTGGCTGACCTTAACTGGTTTCGAAGAGTGCCATTGCGTCAGAGCGAACGGTGTTGGCTGGGTGAGGAACGGGTGTGGCATCAAAGGACAGGGTCTGGAACTGATCCCAGAAGTATTCCGACGAATGACAACGTAGGGGGAGAGGAGGTGGCCAGAACGATACAGGCTGCCGGGGGCAATCTGATTTGGCGATCGGGAAAGAAATGGACAATCGCAGATGGGATTGGTAAAACTGGGAAGCCTTTCCAAGGACAGCCATGTCTCGATGGCAGGGCGGCAGGGGTTTCCCCAGAGAGACAAGGGTGCTTTCGCGAGCCAATGGAGAAACTGATGTCATTGGGATTTTATGATCGCTGGCCTTACCAGGTAGTTGTTGACTTGTCGCGGACTTGCTGGCGGTTCCTTGACAGCGTAGAAGGGTTACAAGCTCGTAGCGAGGTCGACCGGACACACCTTAGAGTATGCGTGTATCCTTCGCTATTGTCTTTACGTCTTGCTGCTGCACTGTGCTGGGAATTCATCTATTAAGCAAAAACATCGAGGCGGGCGTGAAAGCTCGTGTAGGCCGCAGGGGTCAGGGATTGTCACGACGCGAGGATGCAACATGCGACGAAATGTGGTCCATGTGGAGCAAAGCGACGTCGCCCGAGACTTTGGTGACTGGTGGGATGTGAACAAGTGTGGCTTGAGAGGTGAGAGAGTTCGCGCACCGCCGCAGTGAAGAGACACGAGAACAGGTTTTGGGCAAGTTCTCGCTTCCTGTGTGCGGGGACGTTTCATAGAAATGCCCCCGGTCTTGCGTGTCCGAGCGGAGGTCCGACCGGAAGTCCTCAGTCGTAATTAGTTCAAATTGTGTATCCGCCTGCATCAAGCACCTCGTTGTCAATATCCGTACGATGTAGTCCCCATTCTCTTGCTTTGCAGTCGGACGACAATTGGCCTGCGAGGGCCAGATTTGCCTTTCTGGTCCATGACAGGAAAGCTACCTGAGGCTGGTCGTGGCTCGTCTGGATCATCACCAGATGACACATGGCGCAGACGAGGGCGGCGATCCACGGGTCGAGTTACCTGGAGCAGGCCATCGACCGAGGAAAGACGACATGCAGAGTTCACCAGCCACAGCTAAGCAAGCTCTCCAACGGATGGCAGAAGGTCAAGGCGAGACGAGTTCCGAGCTCCAGAGTGGGCAGGAGTCTAGCAGGAAGACGCGTGTCGATAGGAATGGAGCCGAAGAAAGCAAAATCGAGGCCAAGGATGGCAAAGGAGGGCAAAGGATGGGCAAATGTGAGACTGCGATCGGCGACGCACGTTTTTTGTGGACTGGATTGATGGAATCCCATTTGCGAGAGAGGGGCCGAGCGTTGCCTACAAAAGTCAATGACTGCGCCAGGCGTCGACCCGCCAGGGATCTCGCCAACTTTTGTGGCGGCAATCCATGCCTCTGACATCACGCAGAGCGGCGAGGGAGCATACCCTTGCAATACGACTGGTGATGTTGATGATGACGGCGGTGGTGATGGTGATGATGATGATGGTGAGTGGTGGATGATGGATGATGGATGGTGGATGGTCAACGATGAAATGACTTCACCTCTAAGTAGTCTAAAAGTACCTAGGTAGATACCCACGATACCTTACTTATCAAGGTACCTAGTTGACACCCGTCAACATGGGCAGCTGCAGGCTACGCGGACACCGAATGAGACCTTCACCACGCTTCACCTTCCAAAACACAGTCATTGTATTCGTTCATTTCATCCGCCACAATCTACCTAACATCTAACTAAACAGCCATGCGTATATGCAGCTGCACAGCTTATTCACCGGTGTCCTTCAGGAGGTGGGACGCCGTCTTCAGGTCCGGTTCCAGGAAGGCGCGTCACAGGAGGTTCTTCAGCCTTGCTGTCGCTCCCACCGCCCTTTCGAATGTGAAGTTTGCCCAACGCATGCGACAGCTTCCCGCCCAGACCGCCATCGCCCTTGCGTTCTCGTAGCTGGCGCTCTTCGGCAACGCGCTGTTGTTCCAGGTACTGCCGTTCCTTTTCCGCACTCTTGGATTTGTCTCGATTGGCTTCCTCCTCCAGTTGCACCCTGTCAGGGTGAATGAGCTTGTCTTTCTCGTGCAACACTGTGTCCTCGGCCGTCTTGATTCGCTTCCGCGTACGGGTGTAGGTCTCGAGACCGACAAGAACTGCGTAGCTCCTGGAGATTGATACGCGAGACATGTCCGCTCCTTCGTCGCGAAGACTGTGCACAAAGGTTCGGAAGTTGGCCGCCGGTGGTCGATAGTGACCGCTCAACGGAGACAATTTGCGTAGTTGGCCATCTTTAACCTTGATCAAACCTGCCGCCAGGATTCGGGCCCCATGAAGAAACGAAGAGTGCTGGAATGACCCGGATTGCTTGTATCCAATATACAGATTAAATGAGACGTCCGCAAGGAAAATCCATTTGTGGCCCTTCTTCAAGCTGGTTCTGATCATATGGTTGAACAGCACTCCTGCACTCACGTATTTGACTTTGGACAGCCCTCTCGCTCGATGGAAGTCTTCGTTGACATATCTTTCGCCTTCATCTCCTGCTGCATTGTCTATACCCTTTTCTTCCCCTTCGTCACCTTCCTCCTCGGAGTCGTCAGAGGAGCTGCTCTCGCTTCGATCGGCAGCCACAGGGGGTACATTGTACTCAAATTTCGGCGCAGGATCTGTCACAGGTACGATACCATTGACACTGTCCTTATACAGCTCATCCTTGGTCCAGACAAGCTCGCCATTCTTAGCCCAGACAAAAAGGCCATGATCGTTGATTTTAACCAGATAGTGAAGCCGCTCTTCTCTCGACAGGTATCGGACTTGTTCCTTGTCAAGCCGTGCCCTGCTACACTCGGGCACTTCGACGTCCTTCCCATCCCCTTGGTCAAGCCAGTAGAAGAAGCTTTGGTTGGTGTCCTGTGTCTTCCAGTAATTGTGATACTTGCGCAGATTACTGCCGTAGCGATGTTTATGGTCCACCATCTCGAGGAAGTATTGCAAGTCCATCATCTTAGCTGTTTTCTTCCTTGCCGCAGTGGCCTCTGCACGTCTCCTTCCTACCTCTTCTGTTTCTTGACGTGACCGACCAGATTCGCTCATTTCGTCAGAGGAATACTCGGATATCGACGGCGTCCGGTCGTCTGCGCCAGCTCGACGAGCGATCTCGGTTGCCCGCGTCCATTTGGTTCTCGCAGGTGATGTGGGGCTCACGATGCCGTCGTCGTCTCCATCGTGAGTGTCATGATCGGCCGTCGGAGGTCTCGGTTTAGTGTGTTCACGGTATTGCGCATCTCTCACGGCCTGTCCACCAGTCTGAGCCTGCAGATCGAAGATGTTGGGGCCGCACCAACCTCGTACCACCTTGTCGAGGCATCGAGGCCGAATCCATCCAGTTGCCGCCGTGTGCGATGCCCTCTGTATGTCTTCTATTTTTTGTCAACCACTGCGCTCGGTGACGAGATATGGGTCGAGCCGGACCTGGATGAGAACCGCGGCTTTCTTGCTCTCTTCTTCGGTTGGTGAAGACACTGGTGGCTGCGATGACCTAGACTCCGCCTGAGAAATCTTATTCTCCATGGTCGAAAGACGACATGGCAAGCCTGAACGTGATGTAGCTTGGCCAATGTTCGCTGTTGGTTAGAACTTTGGAAGCAAGTCAACAACCCTGCACCAAATCAATCACACTTCATGCTGCTTTAGCAGGATTCCTTGAAATAATAACGTGACCGACAAGAAGCATAAAGCAGCCGGCTAGTCTGGAGAGGGTCTCCTGAACTGAACTTGCACATTTCCTACTCAGTATTATTACCAACCAGTGCACCCCTACCTTCATGTGCCTTCCCCGTACTCGGGCGACTCGCCAGTCAGTCGTCGGTCACGAGTGCGAGATCGGCGAGTCTCCGATATGGGAGTGGCATACGGCGCAATTCCGGGAGAATTGGAGAGGAAGCGGCTCCGTCTCACAGCAATTCCGACTTGGACTGGACACCGGAATAAGTATTCCGTAGACTCCGTACTGGGTACTGACTTTGCCACGCTTTGCTTAACTAGTTGATACTTAGGAGCAGCCAAGGGACTCAAACCACCCCTCCTATTTGATCCCACTTTTCGGGAAGAGGAGACTCTGTCGGCGGTGTTGGGGCTAGGAAACCTGCAATTAACACGCCGCCGCCTGGTAGCTTGGGCGCCCGCGGCGTCCTTGTGCTGGCCGAGTCTCGTTCCCGGCTGAAGAAGCACATCGATGCCATCGGGGTAGTCATGATAACCCAGCCCGAGACCTTCTACATCCAACCAGGTGTATGTAAACTCCCTCGGGGAATTTCTTTTTCTTTCTTCTAAAAAGTCTCTCCTCTTCAGGCATGTTCGCTGTTACGGAGCGCGCGCCACGAGCGCCTTCGTCTAGCGCCTTGGCGTATAAAACGCAGCTGTCCTTTTCTCTCTCCCGCACTGAGAGTCCAGGCACAATACCAGCACAATTTGACCTCATGTCGATCCCCAGGCGTGCCCTAAGCCTTCGCGGTGCCGCTTTTTCCGCCCGCTTACCGGTCATTTTGCGGTCAGACAAAATCAATAACATTATCTGGTCACATGATAGCTTGGCACGGCACCCGGACACTTCGGCGAGATGGTCTCCGGAATCTGCAGCAACAGAGTCTGATGAGCAGCTTCACCTGAGCAAATGATCATTCTTATTACTGTGCAAACTCTGACTTGGTCAGGGTCAGGGATGAGCGAATTAAGGAGGCCAGGTCTCCAGGCCATCCGAGTCAGAATCTGAGACTCAGGGCGCATTTCCACGGAGTTCCCCCGCTTTTCGCTCGACGAGAGCCCGGTCGAATGGAGGCTTTTCCGCGACATGTTACTGGCGGTCGCACACTGTCGACCCATCTAGTGCCATTATTCTCGAGAAACACGGTGACAGGGCTCGAGATTCCTGTTGCCGCTAACGTCTCTCGAAAACTCTCCTCGTCTCCAAGACGTGGGGAGAGAGGGGTTTCTCCAGATTGCTGGTGGTTGACAACCCACTTGATTTGCCGGCTGACTGGGTCAAGTCGGTCGAGTCGGTCGATTTTTGTCGAGTCGGTTGTCTCGCTGGGCATACTCGCCCCCCTCCCCGGCCCCCCAGAAATATGGGCGACGCGAATTGGCCAGTGGCACAGGAAGCGTCTTCCGCTTCCACCGGCACAATGAGTTCGTGCCGTGAATCGCGCTTACAATGCCGTAATCTGATTGAACAGCCGACCGTCAGGATAACTCGGCACGGAACAAGCTCGGAGCCCTGCGACGGCATAACTCCTAGGCTCCTAGTTCGTTCTTGGGGACAAAGTAACTTGTGGGAGAAAGTCTCCTCAGCGTCCTCACCCGCGTTCGAGGAGGCAGGGGGTCGAATGAGTGGGGACGGCGAGTCCTCCTTTTTGCTCCACGTGTGTGGACTGTGAGCCTCCCCGTCGGTCTAGAGTTCTGTCAGTTCCTGAGACTGCTTCTCGTTCCCAGGTAGATTTTCGAGCAAAAGGTGACAGTGTACTTGATGACTGCAATCTCACATGGGTGTCGAAGCCGAGAGTCTTCACCCCACAGTCTGGAGCGTCTTGGTCGCCATCGCTTGGGTATCCAATCGCTGAGATGGAACTATCTGCTTCATGTCAACCCAGGCAGTCCGGGGTATGACGAGGAATTTCTTTGACTGGGTCCGGCTCCACGCCATTGACGACGCCTCGATTGGACTAGGGTCAACTCGGATCCGTTCATGCATCCCCATATCTATCCTAAGAGTGCCCACGCTTGAGCTCCTGCCCCTCGGCATTGATATTTATTGCGGACTCCAATTTTCTCTTCTGTTGTTCCCCCCCGGCACAGGCTGCTATACAGCTTGTGACACTTCCCCCAGCTTGCTCTCCAGAGACCGGCCTTCATCACTTGCAAACGACAAGTTGACTACCTCGTGTCATGCATTCACACGTGAAAAGAAAGACATCGGCGGCTGGCTTACCTACCGGCGGTAGGACAGTGAAACGGAGAGCGTCCAAGGCTTGTCACTGTTGCCGTTCACGGAAAGTGAGGTGTGATGTTGTCGAGAGTGGCATTCCGTGTACGAACTGCCGACTCGACGAAGTAGAGTGTATAGTCACCGAAGGGAAACGGCGAAGAAAATCCTACGTCGATGGCGAGATGTTCCACCACTCCCCCTGCACTTCTATTGAGGAAGAAAAGGAATTGCCGCAATTCCCCATCTTTGACGATATCGATGGACTGAACGACTTGGCTCCTACGTTGACCGGCACAGAGCCTACCACATCCCTACATGCTCTGGAAAATGACCATGCCGAGCATAAGCCTCACATGCTCTGTCAGTATGCTCCTTATGCTGTGGCTATACCCGCTAACCTGTCTGATTCAGATCAAACCCAGGGTCATCGCCTAAGCCAGGAAGAGCGCACCCGAAGGATGTCCGTGATGAGCAACCGACCTCTTCAGTCACCCGCACAAGTACCTCAGGGAATTCCTTATTTTCCCCAACAAATGAGTAGACCAGAGATCGCCTTGCCCCCGTACATACAGCCCATCTCCCCAAGGATCATGACGGAGGATCTCGAATATCTCCACAAGAAAGGAGCATTTATCATCCCAGAGACCGGCCTGCGGAACGAGCTGCTGCGCTGCTACGTTCAATATGTCCACCCTTTCCTGCCTCTGATCGACCTGCAGAGTTTCCTCACCACGGTCGAGAAGAACCAGCCGGTGGATACGGTCAGCCTGCTGCTTTTCCAGGCCGTCATGTTCGCGGGAACCGCCTACATCGACATGCGGTACCTGGTTGCGCAAGGATACGTGTGCCGAAAAGCCGCGCGGAAATCCTTCTTCCAGAGAGTCAAGCTCCTGTACGACTTTGATTTCGAAGTCGACCGTGTCACCGTGGTGCAGGCTGTCTTATTGATGACCTACTGGTATGAGAATCCTGACGATCCAAAGGACATCTGGCATTGGCTCGGTGTGGCCATCTCGGTTGCACGCACCATCGGCCTCAACTGCGACACATCCTGCGCCGCACTCATGAGCCTACAACAGCGCCGCCTTTGGAAGCGGATATGGTGGTCGTGCTTCATGCGAGACCGGTTGATTGCCATCGGAATGCGACGTCCGATGCGTATCAATAACGGCGATTTCGACGTGCCAATGCTCGAAGTCTCGGACTTTGAGACAGATGCTCTCCCGTCAGAGATCACTCGGATGCTAGGCGGCTGCCCGGCCGTCAGGGACTCATCGAAGCGAGTCACTCTCGCCAAAATGTGTATTGGCCTCGCCGAGCTCTGCGTTTGTATCAGCCGGGTGCTCGCCGTGCAATATTCCACTCTCGGCCATAAGATCGGGGCGACGCAAGAAACGACGATGCGGCTAGTGCCCAAGAAATCAGCGGCCGACCCGTGTGATGTAATCCGCTGTGATCGAGATCTCGACGAGTGGCACAAGAAACTGCCACATGGACTTCACTACTTTTCCCCGGATTCACGGGAACGAACCAATACCAATGACGGCGAGGTCATCAACTTGCACCGGGCCTTGCTGAGTGGGGTCCACCTAACCGCCATCAGCGCACTTCACCGGCCACAGATCCTGCCATCAGCGCCGCACGTGGTGATTGCGCCCGAGCTGCGAGAATTGTCCAAGAGGAAGGTGCGCGAGGCTGCCAGTGACATCACGGACATGTACAGAGATCTGTTCGCACACGATCTGATTCGGTACCTGCCCAACACGGGGGTTACCTGCTTGCTTCCGGCCATCATCATTCACCTGCTCGACGTCAAATCCAGCGACGCGGCGACGCGGCAGGCCAGCATCCGGAAGTTCCAATTTTGCATGCAGGCCCTGCAACGCCTCCGAGAAATGTACGCGTCGGCCGATTTCGCATTCTCCTTCCTCGACGCTGCTGTCCGAAAGACCAATGCTGCACTGACGGGCCCGACCACCAAGGCGACATGGTTGCCCCACCCTCGGACGATTGAGCAGAAGAAGGCGGCACCTGGCCCTCTTCTTCTGACGCCGCCTCCCGAGGCGATGCAAACTGCCAGCTTACTGCTGTTCAGCTCGACTTTGGCACCAGATGAGCGCAACATGCTTGGGGCATACACACCGCCCAGATCGGATGCCAGCCTGAACTCGCACCGGTCGGAAGGAGCGGCAATTGCTCTGACCGACCTGATGGAGGAGCCTGAGCTCGACCAGATGGACGACTTGGAGGAACTGAACCAGGCGGATTTCGAATCGCTGGTCAACTTGGAGGGTGGTGGTGATTTGTTTTCGACCATGGAAGACGGACTTGAGATGAACATGCAATGGCTAGACGGATTTGACGTCGATGAACAGAATATGAATAACGAGGGGCATTCAGTTGGAAAGCTGGAGGTGGCCGAGATGGAGCCAGAGCCCCACGACGGCTCGGGGTATGTTGAAGAGGTGCTTGACCTTGGTGGAGCGCTCGGTATCGAGTGCACCTGAGGCGCTCTAGGTAGCACTGTAAAGATGACACGATATATGTGATAGAAGAGCAAAATCGAAAGCAACGAACAACGAACGAACAAACAATTGACTGTCAATAAATCAACGTAAATAAGAAATACCGCAAGAATCTCCTGCAGCTGAAGTTGATTAGTACTGATGAAGGGGAACTGGTACTGAAGACGGAGGTGCACGGAGGGACCGAGACTTTTTAGGCTTGAAGCTTGAGCTTGACTTAGTGACTTTCCTCTTCTTCTCTTTCTCACTTCCTCACTCCTCACTCCTCTCAACTCCTTCAACACCGCATTCTTCCACTCCGTCGAGGTCGACTGAATGTGTGTGTTCCAGAGTCTGTCGTCTTCCAGCCTACTTAAGAACCGGCCCCTCACCGAACCCTCCCTCCTTCCAGGTTCTCCGCCTCTGTGCCTCTCACGCAATGCTTGTCCCTGTCTGCCCCGCAGCAAACGTCTAGGAAGACGCCAGTCAAGCTGCCATGCTCACGTGCATGCTTCGATGCAACCCAACCCCCAATCAGTGGCAAACGGAGATAGCGTACCCTTGACTTGTCGGAGACCACCCCAGGTAGGACCATGTACCTCCGTAAGCCAAGTTGAAATCAAGGTCGTCTGCCTGGACCGTCGCTATCCGTGGTGGCTGGGGAGAGCAAACAGTACCAACGCTCGAGGCTATCGTGACATGACAAGAAGCCCAGAGCCATCAACACCGAACACCGGACAGTAGTAGCCACTCATGCCACTGTACAGTGAGCAGAAGACGTGATCGGCCTCGGTCCACCCTCCACCTACCTACAAGCTTTGAGCTCCAAGCTCCACGATTCGATCTTATCGCAGCCCTGCCATCCATTCCCCATACTCTCTGGAGATCGCCATGCCACTGGTGGCACCTCGATTTCCGACCTGCCTCAAATGGCATCAAGACCGCATGGAAGACACTGCCGGTGCCAGGCACTCACCGGCCGCTAATCCTCAACTGGAGACTCGATAACCAAGCTCTTCTTCCGAACTCCACCAGAGGCTTCTCTGTGCATCTGATCCCTGCTCCAATGCTACCTCTGTCGTGCTCGACGTCATGGAACCCGGACCATGCCACTGATGCCAGGCACAAACAGGTAGAATACAGGGCTTCACTGGCTCCATTCCCCTCGCTTCATTCCTGGTCTTACCTACCAGGGCACATACACCTATCATGAGGTCGAGGAAGCTCCAGGCTAGTGCAGGCTTTAGGATGATGGCATGGATGAAGGTCATGCAAACAGCTTTTGTGAGTGAAAGGTACCGGTGGGGAATCTTCTTCGTTTACGATATAACCCCTCGCGTGCTTCTTTTTTCTGCCGCTTCGTTTCCTGGTACTCAAGTCACACGACAGAAACCGTGTGTCAAACGACACTCCCAGGTATTTACACAAGTTCTCACCCTCACTTCAGAATTGAAACTGGTCCTCTACTTCCTCCCGACACTCGACGAGTCTGAAAATGCACCTTGCCAAACTTCTCCCCGCCGTGGGCACACTGGCCGTCACCGTGTCCGCCATCGCCGGCCCTACCGTTCACAGCAGAAGCAAGAGAGGCGGCCCCAGACTTCAGGTCTCGCCTCGACAACTGCCGGCCGAACCTATTGGCGTTCAGACCATCATCAGCCCTAGTGGTGCCAACATCACCTACAAAGAGCCGGGTAAAGATGGTGTCTGTGAGACCACTCCGGGCGTGAACTCGTACGCTGGCTTCATCAACCTGGGAGAGAATATTCACAGCTTCTTCTGGTTCTTCGAGTCGAGAAATGACCCCGCCAACGATCCCATCACCCTGTGGCTCAACGGTGGCCCGGGCAGCGACAGTTTGATAGGCCTGTTCCAAGGCGAGTCCAGCGGCTGTCCTACACGTGTAAAACTTAGCTAACGGTTCCCCAGAACACGGCCCGTGCAACGTCACCGAAGACCTGGTCACTGAATTGAACCCCTATGCTTGGAATGAAGCCTCGAACATGATCTATCTCAGTCAACCTGTCGGTGTCGGCTTCTCATACGCCCAGAAGGAAGCTGGATCTCTGGATCCCGTTTTCGGCAACTTCCTCAATGCCTCTCAGGCCAATGTGACAGGGCGATTCCCAGTCATCAATGATACCGACATTGGTACGTATTTGAGGAGGTCGATGGACCACAAAAGCTCGAATGTTGAGTTGACACTCGTCCAGATACCACACAGTTGGCAGCCATCGCAGCTTGGGAGGTCCTTCAAGGCTTCTATTCGGCCCTTCCCCAGCTCGACTCAAGAGTCCAATCCACACAATTCAACCTCTGGACCGAGTCGTACGGAGGTGAGATGGCGGCGCAGTCCCGTTGAAGTAAGCTTGCTAACCAATCTCCAGGCCACTACGGACCTGCCTTCTTCGACTACTTCTATGCACAAAACGAGCTGATCTCCAACGGCACCAAGACTGGGAAAGCATTTGAGTTTGTGAACCTGGGCATCATCAACGGTATCATCGACGAATACATCCAAGCACCATATTATCCGATCTTCGCCGTCAACAATACCTATGGCCTCCAACTAGTCAACCAGACCGTCTACGACTACATGACATTCGCCTGCCACATGCACAACGGCTGCCTCGAGCAGATCGCTTTTTGTGCCGAAGCTGACGCGTCAACCCTTACGGGCCAAGCCGTCTGCACCGAAGCCGAGGACATGTGCCGCGACAACGTTGAGTCACCATACTACTACTACGGCGAGCGCGGTGTCTACGACATCCGCCACCCCTTCGACGACCCAACCCCTCCGGTTTACTTTATGGACTTCCTCAACCTTGCGTCGACCCAAGAGGCACTAGGTGTCGACACCAATTACACCACCGACGCCAACGACGAGGTCTACTTCGCTTTCCAACAAACTGGCGACTTTGTGTACATGAACCTGCTCACGGACCTCGAACAGATCCTCAACAGCTCCTCAGTGAGAGTGACGTTGGTGTATGGCGACGCAGACTATATCTGCAACTGGTTCGGCGGTGAGGCCATCAGTCTTTCTGCCCAGTGGCCCCACGCTGCGGAATTCAGCCAAGCAGGATACACCCCCTTTGTCGTTGATGGAGTCGAATACGGAGAGACTCGTGAGTATGGCAACTTCAGCTTCACGCGCATCTACGAGTCGGGCCACGAGGTGCCTTATTATCAACCCATCGCTTCCCTTAAATTCTTCGAGCGAGCCATTGGCGGCCTGGACATTGCGACTGGGACCTACAAGGTCGACGGCACAAATGGTGGCACAAGCGGAGACCCCGAGACGACGCACACCGAATCCCCGGTGCCGTTGCCCACCAGCGCCTCAGCTTCTGCATCTGCATCGGCGGCTGCGCATGCCCCTGGGATCCCAATGAGATTTGCACGACGAGACGCTGAGGACACTTTCGATCAATGGAGATAATGACGCGAAACGGGAATGCGACGACATTTGCTCGTCGGGACGGAGATGGATGGATGACGAATGAATGATCAGATAATATCGAAACCCAGCTGCTTGAGACAGCACAGCGTTATGTTCATTATTGTTCATTATACTCGTAGTAATGACCACAGCGAATGGAATGAAGCCATGCCCTCTTCCACCGTCCGCGAAGTATCTCCGTATATTGCTTAATATTGAGTGTCCACTTACTCTCCCCCCCCCAACCAATCACAACCAGCCAGCAAACAGCGACCTCGTTCCAGGCATCAACGTTTCTCCCACCCTTGACTCGATTCAGTACATCGCGCACAAGCCAAAACGCCCGGATCTCAGTACGGGTACGAGACGCGTTTCGATCAAGTTCCCAGAAGGGGGGTGATTGTTTCGACAGTCAAATCATGTCACTCATCCCACCCCGTCAGGTGGAAACTCAAAAGGGGGGTTGACGCAAGGAATGTGTGGACAAACAGGCACCGACATTTCTTTCCCAACTACAGCGGGGCGGCCAGACGAGAGAGTTTCCATCTACCTCGCAAAGTATATTCACACATATATATCTTCGAGGGCCAGCAGTGGGCAATCAACACTCGATGGATCTCACGCGTTTCACGGAAGGGCTTGAAGACATCCTCTCCCATCCCGCACTTACTCAACACCCTCTCCGGACCTGAGACGGTCGAATTATGGTCAAAATCATCATTGTTGGCGCCGGGATCTCAGGCCTGAGCACCTATCTCTTCCTGCGCAAACATCTAGCGGGAAGAAAGAATGCTGCCGATGCCGCCGCTGCGAGTCCGACGCACGAGATCATCATCTATGAGAGTTATGATATCATGAAATGCAATTTCAACAGTGGCGGCACTAGGAGCGGAGCTAAGAACAACAACAAGGTGGCAGCCCTGTCGGGAGTGCTCGAGGCCAATGGAAATGGACATGACAGCGACGACGACGACGACGACAACGACGACGACGACAACGACGACGAACCAACGTTCACACCTCAGGCCATCGGTTCCGCGATCGGAATCTCCCGCAATGGACTGAACGTGCTCTCTCGTCTGGACGATGATGGTGACGACGGCAATGATGGTAAAGACACGGGGAACAGAACGGAAAACCGCGTCCGATCAAGTCTGATCCGAGAGATGGCTATCCGCGGCCATGCCATCGACCGCTGGGAAATCATCAGCGCAAGGGGCTTCGGCCTCGCCACCGTCGATCTTGCGCCCCAGCACATGAAGAAGCGCGACCGCCCGGCCACGTCAGCCAGAACTCGCACCGGACAAGATCCGTACATGTACCTCGCCATCATGATCGCGCGACAGTCGTGCTGGGAGATCCTGCGCGACCGCGTCGTCCGCACGGACCCGGGTGCCGTCGTGCGGAAGAAAGTCGTCGACATCGTCATCGGCGACGCCTCTCGGCGCAATGTCGTGTGCTTCGACGACGGGACGAGCGATGAGGCCGATCTTGTCGTCGGCGCGGACGGGTTGCGGAGTGTCTTGCGAAGAGCTATGTTCCGCAACCCCGACCAGCGACAGGACCGGCAACAGGAGGATGAGAATGTACAAAGGTCCGAGGTCACGGCCGTGACCAGCTGGTTCCAGAGCATCCTGTCGTTCTTCACGACCCGGCCCGCCGCGAAACCGGTGGTGACCAAGGTCGACTACATCACGCCACACTACGAAGGCCTCGTCGGCGTGGGCGGCTTCGTCCCATCGTCGGTGCTGCAGGCGGTCGGCCACCGGCCGGGGACCATGAGCTTCGTCCTTGGTCCGAACGGTTTTTTCGGCTGTGGGTATTTAACGTCGAGTGCGAGTGCGGGTGCGGGCGCGAGTGCGAAGCTCGATCCGGCCTCTCCAAGTGTATCCGGACCGGGACCCCGGCTAGCTATAACAGCCACAGACGCTGACGCCGACGCTGATACTGACGCAAACACAGCCTCGGGATCCAGATCGACCATCTTGTCGAATGTCCCGGCCCTCTCGGCCCCAGGCTCGCTCGCAGGGTGGTGGAGTACATTCCCGTCCACGGACCAATTTCCGTACAGCAGCAGCAGCAGCAGCAGCAGCAGCAGCAGCACACCACGGGCTTCCCCAGGACCACGAGGAGGAGCGACAACGACCGAGGCTGGCACGGCAAGCCCGGCAACGGGAGCAGCAGCAGGCACGAATCCAAAACCCACCAAATTCGACAAACGTCTCACCCTGGCGGCGCTGAAGAACCGACACTCGAAATGGAACCAGCCCACCGTCGCTGCGATTCTGGCGTATGTCGAATCTGACACCGAAACCACCATCACCACCACCACCGCGGTGAATGATTTTAACACCCCTCCAGTAATCAACGGCCGAGCCCTGGATGGAAGCTACCCGACATGGACGACGCCGGAACTCCCGCACTGGCAAATCCACGGACGCGCCGTGCTGGTCGGCGACGCGGCGCACGCGCTGCAGCCGTCCAGCGGCCAGGGGGCGAGCCAGGCGCTCGAGGACGCCGAGGCGTTGGCATTGTTGCTGCGCCATCACCTGAGCCTTGTCGTCGTGCCGGGACACGACGGGAGTCCGACAGAGGCGGGGATGAAGATGGCGGCTGAGGTTGAGATGAAAGCTCTCGCCGCGGCACTGGAGAAATTCCAGACGCTGCGGAGACCACGCGTCCATGCCATCTACGAACGGAGCCAGAAGATGGGTAAGATGAAAGGCGGCATGAATGTGCTGGTCGAGTTTCTCGTATACGGCATGATATATGTCATGAGTGAGTACTTTGGCCTTTTTTTCTCTTTTCCCCCCCCTCCTCCTCCTCCTCGACTGTGACGGCTCAGCCAACTGACTCCTCTCATGTGTACTGTTAGCATGGTTTCCAGACAGCTATAACGAAGCGCTGTTCAAGTACGACTTGCCAGCCGAAGTTGAGAAGATCATTGCCGCCTCTCCCGATTCCTGATTCCCGAACAGGGAAACCACAACCTAGCCCTACTCAACTTAATTAATTCTTGTAGATGCTCTGGGATACCCTATCATTCTGCTGTATGAAGGATGTTTACTTCTACAACTCGAAAAATTCAAGGAACCATCGTCTTTCATTTCAGGGGCATTCTCATTTCAAACGCCACGTTTAGACCTTGTGAATTCTATCAATCTCTGCTACACAACTCAGACTCCGAGTTTTTTCCCAACATCTCTTAGGGCTTCGAGGAGAACAAGTTCTGGTTTATCCACAATTGTCGACAGTTGAATCCCTTGCATTCCTAGTGTCTCATTCGGTAACATAGAGATCGACTTTCTCATCACTCGCCTTCTCGTCCTATTCACTTTCCCACTCCCAGGCGTCCCAATCGCATTCGCTTTGACATCCATCAACCATTTCGAGACCAAGTCCGTACTCGGTGGCAGTACAGTATCCTTCGTCCTCTAGATCAGAGTCCCAAGGCTCGCCCCCTGTCATCTCACGTTGATAATTCTCAACAAAAGCCTTTTCCGAATTCGATCCAGACTCCAATTGCTCCTGGATCCTTTTGTTCTTTTCAACCGCCTTTTCAAAGAGCTGGGTAAGCAGTGAAATTGACACATTTCTCATATCATGGGCTTTAGAATTCTGTTTTTCATCGTCATGTGGCAAGGTTCTAAGCCAATCAAGAAGTTTCATGCTCTTTCCAATTTCAGTCTGTTCGCTAGACCTAGTCAAAAGCAAATTCGACGTGGGAGTGTTGAGAGAAAAGATGTTGGAAGGCCAGCTAGAAAACTTAAGCTGATCTGTTCGTGATGGCTCGAGATCTCGGCACCTCGATGTCAGTGATCCCTTCTCGCACGAGAAACGATTTCTCTTGTACAGTCCAGTGGAATCTGGGACCGATTTCGGAACCGATTTCTCCCAGACTTGATGGTAGATGGGTGCTTCGGACAAGGACGCCGTCGCTACCATGGGAGAGATGCCAAGGGGATATGGATCTTCCGGTATTTCGAGTGGATATGAGTCTGGTACTTCAAGTTTGGTCTGTTGTCGATCCCAATCGCTCCCCGCTTCGTTTCCACAAGACGTGATGATTCCGGTTTGACTTGATATGGAGGGGAATATCTCTTCAGAGTGGGCTGGATTGTGCAGTTTTGGGAAAATCATATCATTGTCGGCTGCACTTTGGATTCCTGGAGCGACCTCCACCAGTGGAGACTGGCGGAAACTTCGTCGTCTCAGGACATCTTCGGGGCGAAGCAGTGGGTATTTTCCAGGCATATCACTCCAGTCCATCAAGCTCACGAATGGATGATGGGTAGATTGGAGAGAGCCTGGACGATGCTCACAAGGCGATGGAAATGGATCGCCGTGGGGAGGTACTGGGAGTGCACCAGAAGCCCATGCATCTGAAAGATGTGGAACTATGGTCGGTAAGGCGGCACCCATGAACGGAGGTTCTCGTACTGCTCGGACGTAGTGCTCTTGCAAATCTCCTCCATGTTCGAGCGTGGGGAGATAATTTGTAGAGTCTGACTCTGATATTTCCTGACCATAAGCCCGGGCGAAGTTGGGAAACTCCGGAACCCTTGGATCGTGAATGAAGGGGAAGACAGTCTCGTGGATTTCGCCTCGGTAGAGAAGTGGACTTGGAATTTTGATATCGTTCAAATATCTGGGCCGGTAAGGATCAATGACGGTCTGCTCTGGTGAATCTGGATACGACCCCGGCATTCTGACCCGAGGAGCTGGGTCTGGGACTATGAATGGAGAAGGTAGTCGAAGAGAAGAACAGCTGTTTGGGCTCGTATCTGTCCCTTTGGGAAGCTGCCGTTCTTTGAACCCAAGGGGAACCCTTTCCATATCCTTCTCTTGGGTGAGCGGAGGCGAGGGCATTGCGAGTGGGCAGCGGAGGCCTTGGAGAGGTAGTGACGGTGGGAAGTTGATGGAGGTACTCGAGTCAGCCGCATGTGTTGGATCAATCTTTTCAGAATCCAGGAGCGAGAACTTGTTCACTAGACGAAGCGGTTAGAAAGAGTTGTCGTAAGGAAGGAGAACTGGTTACCATTGGCAATTGCCTTTCGTCCAATATGCACCTCTGGATCTGTATGATAACCTTGGTCTTGACAGAGAGGCAAACAGTCTTCAAGATTGAGGGACTCTTGGTCTCGAAGCTTGAGTCGCTTGGTGCCACGCTTGTTTGGTTGCATAGTAGGTGGTGTTTGGTCAACTCTTCGGGCACGGGCACGGGCTCTGGCTCGACGATTTCGACGGGCTGCCCTGCGGGAGGAGATCTCAGTCGAGGGTGAAGTAATAGTAGGCATTTGCACAAAGGGAGAGATATGAATATTGCTGAAGACTATTATTAGGACGTTTGGAGTAGGATGAATGAGCAACGGCAGAGTGTGGGAAGTGAGGAGGATGGATGTCGGAGGAGAGAGAAACGCGTCGCTCCTTCCCAGGATTCCGATCTGCAGAATCACCAAGTCAACATTGGTAAGAGACATCAGAGGCAGTCACAGGCTTATGTTCACACAATCTCAAAGAGTCAACACCCGGTCCATCCGTCAAAAAAGTACTTACAGCTGATCTATTAGATTTATCAACAAGTAGATGTCCTACTATTTACACCTCATCAAATCAGACTCAGACGACACTACCAGGCTGCAGCGGAGGTTCATGGGCCTTCCTCTTGACCTTCTCGACCAACGTCTCATTGTCGTGTTGATGTTCCAGGCCCAAATCCCTCTCATGCAGCTTCTTGACTCCGTCGAGCGCCCAGAAATTGTATAGTGCGAACAGACTGCCAGCAACAAAGACGCAAGACCCTGTTACAATGGCCGTCACCTTCGCCGTCACACTCCAAACCCCATGCTGGGCCGTGTAGACGTTGACTAGTGTCGTGATCAGCCCGGCGAGCGAGTTGAGTGTGAGTGGCCTGCAGAAATTTCAGTCAGCAGGGCCCTCACTAGAGACGGAAGCAACGCTTACAAGAAGATCCGATTGATCAGCCAGATGTAGTTGCGGCGACATTTGAACCACAACAAGAGACATCCCAGGGTGCCGATAACACAAAAGGCACCCGAAAGCCACAGGAGGCCAATGTGGGCAATGGAGGAAACAATATCATGTGCCACCGTATTACTGTCGTCGCCATCGGCGTCTTTGAATGCTTGGGACTCCTTGAACGTGGTGAAAGTGCCAGGAAGGACAATGAAGCCAGCCAAGATAATCCAGGTGAATAGGCTGACAGAGATGTTGTACATGCGAGGGATCTGGTCCAGATGCAGCAGCATCTCCATGTATCTTGTTGCGACCGAGGGCACCCGTGTCAATGGAGGCCGAGAGGAGAGGGTACTAGTATCTGATCGGTTTAACGCATGTAGTTTCTGGCTGGACTTGAGTTTGAGAGAGTTGGAGGTCCTGGACGTAGCGGGACTGGCCGGGGCAGTCTCGGCTCGTTTGACGGGTTTCTTGTCATGGTGGCCTCGACTGTCGTAAGAGTGTATGGTTGAAAGGGATGGTCGCACTGTTCGGTCGCTGTCCTTCTTCTTGCCAAACATGGTGAGAATAGTTGGAGCGACCCACTGAAGGAATTGTGTAGATTCGAATTCTTCGCAGGGTATTCAGGGGCAAGTATCAAAGGATTAGACCGCTCCAGGCGTAATAAAATGCCAGAATACAACAAGCTGAAAGTCGGCACGAGAAAAGTCCACGCCACTGGCAGAGAAGAGCAAGAAAAGGAAAACGTCGCAGGCATGGCTGATAAAGACTTTTGCCGGCACCCAGCTACGACGTACCTTCTGTAAGAGGCGGGGTGAGCACACGAACCAACACTCACCAACACTCAAGTTCATTTCAGGGACGAAACAAGTTGGGCGGTTGCTGCATGTTGCTGCATGTTGCTGCACGGTGACGCAGTGTTGCAGAAAGCAGCCAATGTTGGAGAATCAATGACTCGGGGAGCGTCGATTGACGTTGATTGCGCATCGCTCGCTTGGCGATTCGCCCTTTCGGCGCTCGACCTGGTCGCTTAATTCAGGATCAGAGAGAGGAGAGCGAATGGTTGGAGGAGAGAGAAGCTGGCCAAAGGTCGTTGAAACTGGATTTTGGTTCCTCTGGCGGCTGGGCGGACCGAGAGATCTCGCTAGTCTATATTTGGCACTTTTCTGGCTGTGGTTTAGCGTCGTATAGTAAATATATTTTGTCGGTACAGTAGTTGAAACCACTCTGCCTACCGTGTCCCGCCGTGGTATGACAGAGCGGAGATCGAAATCCATGAAGGCGACAAAGCCGTCGAGGCTACGCAGAATAAAAAAGGAACTCTACAGCCCTGGACCGACGGCTCCGTCCGCATAGACCTTGTCGGAGTGACAATGTGGTGCCCATATGGGTCTCGCAACGAATGCATTGGCATTTCACAAGACCTAAACGCCTGTTTTGGCAAGCTGTTCAACATGTGCCAGGTGGTGCAAGCCATTGAAATCTGTACAAACCCCCAACAGGATTTTCATTCGGAGGACCTCATCATCCGATTCGACTGTCAGGTGGCTCTCAAGTCATTGGGTGCCAGGACCCCATGCCTTGTTTTATCACTGTTGGTCAGCACGGTCAGTTCCACCTGCAGAGTTGAATGTCCGCAACCGCATGCTTGTTAAAGGTGCGACCTGTACCGACTCAAATCCCGCATCATTGGCAGAGATGGTGTCCAACTCCCGAAGTGATGCTTGTAAATTGACCCTCGCTGATTGAACGGCCTTGGAATTCTGAGGGAGCTGGTCGAGAGCCTTCCGCAGTGTTGAGGATAGATGAAAATATGCCTCATGTTTGATAGTGCCTTGCAAATACTGTCGCAAGAAAGCCTTGTCCATCAGCCGTACTGCAGCAATCACATGGTGAGGATAAGGATCAATGGCGACGAAGGATACGGTTAGTGGTTGTGCAGGAAATTCGATTTCGGACGCGCCGGTCGAGTCGGTTTGCCTCGCGATAATAGTGTATGTGCTCTCGAGGCCGAATTTCAGGACGTTGAAACATTCATATTCCGCCTCCAGACTCGTCTGTACCAGTTGCTGTAACAGGTCCGAGCGATTCGCGGCTTCGAGAACATCGACCAGGATCAAAACACCCAAGTAGTAGAGCAGCACTATCTCATACCAGTTGAACCGGTCAACTTGACCCAAGAAATGTAACTGTCTCTCGCAATTGCTCAGAATAGGATGAATCGTTGTCTTGAAGATGTCGATAGCGGCGAGCAGGGCTTCCCATACGACCTGGACAGTGGCCTCGTTGACACCCTCTCTTAGTCCTTCTTTTAAGCTTGCGATGTTCCTCCACGTGTATATGGTGCAGACAGAGGCTGCCGACGTGATTTGAGGAGCGACATCGTCTGAGACTCTGAAGCCTTTCCTGCGCCAATCTTCGGTCCGGTCATGGAATGAACCTACCAAGAACGCCCTGGCTAGTTGCCACACTGGCTCGCAACATGCGCCTTTCAATCCAGAGGACAAGGTCGATCTGAAATTGAGGGTCATGGAGTCTGATGTGTCCCAAGTGACTGTCGCCCAGTACGCCCGGCTTTCAAGATTCAGATATTCTTCTGTGAGGTCTGGGCTGGGTGTAGTGATGTCGCTAGTTGCCCCGTCCGACCAGGCTGATACTTCGGAACCGTTGAATTGACAACACCGTAACCGCTCTCGAAGCTGTTGAACGTGTAACAGAGCTGTTTGACTACATACCACTCCATTAAGACCATCTAGCTCCTCCTCCTGCGAGATTCCCAAGGGCACAGGAGTTTGGCCGAAGAGGTATAAAGCTAGAACTGACCGATAGCATGGCCTGTTGATGGCTTTAAGCATGTCTTTCCTTGCAGTACGCCAGCACGACTTGCTGATTTCGTCGCACTGCACCGACTGCTCACCGGGCTCCCTCGGCACGAAAAGTGAGAGCCATCTGGCCGTGTATGCCTGCACTGCGCTACGCAGACACCAATCGATCTGCTTGTCTCGCTCTGGTCTCTGAAATGTAGTCGCCACCGCTTCGACCGGACTGTGGGATAGTTGCTCATCCATGTAAGAATCCAGCTCGCTAAAAAGCTTCAGCGGGGGAATGCTTATGTCGCTGGTCGGCTCATTTCTGGAATGATCAGATACTTTGGCTCCGGTAAAGACAGTTTTTCATTTACGCACACTAACGGACATCCATTTCTACCCACCCATCGCCCGAAAATGGCCCCGAGGCCATTAGTGAGCACGGCATCAGCACAGCGTGTGAGCCAGATATCAGCCAACTCGGTGTCTGAGCTGAGGCCGTGGGTCGACGTTGTATCTGACTCGAGAGGAAAGGTCTCACGAGGAGGCGCACTGTGTTACAGTCAGTATGGACACAAAAACGCAGAGACATGACGCACACTCACCTGGGAAACGGAGTATTATAGGTATCGTAGATGGAAGCTCCTCTCAAGGACGATCCATATGAGTTCAGAATGGGGGTGTGGTCCGGCAAATCCGAAGACTCGCAAAGTCCTGTAGTATTTGACGCTGGCACCGGTTGAGTTCTTGAGTTGCGACGTTGCCTTCGCGGTAGTTTCTTCATCCACTGATCCATGCAAAACCCGTCAGCCGCATCTCACACAGGGCAAGAGTATCCTGGTAAAATAAGCGCAAAGACCATAGCATGTTTCTTTACCTCAAATGTACATGTTCGATTTCTCAGGGCACATCGCGAACATGAGCGCCTCCAGCCCGCTTCGCCCGGCTGATACCCAAATTTTGAGGCATTACAGGCAACGCGCGACTGGCGACATGCATCACAGCTGGAAAATTGAGTCCTGCGAGACACGGGATAGCCTTGTACCCAGGTTCCCGTAGCCATACCGTAGGTTATTGCTAATCAAGGTCGTTATTAAGAACGGACGAAAACCGAGCTTCGAGAAGCGTTGAGCTGGTGAAGCGGGGGAGGTGGAGGTCCCTGCAGGTTAAAAGATTTAGGGAGTCGTTCTAGACGGCCTGGGGTAGCGAGAATCCCCGCACCTCCTGACAGCGTCCGTGTCCCGGCGGTCTCCAGTAATTACAGTAGAACTTAGAGCCTGATTAGATGGAAAATTTGGGTGAGGCTCCAAGTCATGGCGCCCGGACAAGCGGCCGCTAGGCCTCAGTTACAGGCCTTCGGCCGCCGCCAGTTGCATATTTGCTATTCTTCTTCTTGGGTTGCACCTAATCTAGATTCTGATTCTTATCCTCATCATTCATACCTGGCTTTCTTATCTTCTTCATAAGAAGCTCTCAACCACTGCTCTCACACCCGCTTCGTCAAGTGTTTGCAGACCCAGCAGCTCATTGTCCAAGTGGCTCGAAAAGTCGCCTCCGTAATTGGGATCCCACATTGCTACCGCACAAAATCCATCCATGGCGGCCTGATCATTGCCTTTATCCAATTCCGCCAAACTTTCCCACATGATCTCCTTGGTGTCTTTACTTTTGAGAGACCATTCCTTGCCATCCTTGTCCTTGGCATATTGAATCAACTGGTTCTGTGTCGTAGCAGCGGAGTGGATATATAGCAGGCGATTTGCGGTGTCGTCTTGGTTCTTGATGATAGCTAGGACGGCTTTGGCGACATCTGCTAAATTCGTGGTGCTGAAAGGAATATCGCCACCGTTATGTAGTGTCGCGGTGCGCTCGGACATGTCGATGATGAAGCCCACTTTCAACCCCCAATCGAGAAATAACCCATTGGCAATACCCGTCCAAGTAAATTCCGGGTACTCGCCGGACTTGTGTGCGAGGTATCTCTGCGTTGCGACCTTTGGCTGGCAGACGGGCAATTTTGCGCACAGAGGATTGAGAGAGTCCATTCCAAACTCTGCGGGGATGAAGCGTCTTACGCCGGCAGCGCAGGAGGCATCGATGAGAGCGTCTTGAGATCCTATGGCTAACGTGGCGAGGCAGGAGACGACGACTGTGACCCCCTCTAATGCTGGTCTTATGGAATCAGGGCTTCTAAAGTCGACCTCCTTGATCGTAAGGTTCAGATAGCGCTTCAGCTTGGAAGAGTTGCCACCTATACGTGAAATCACGGTGACAGATAGGTGTGCGCCGAGAAGAGCTTCGAGGACCAAGATGCCCAGATTGCCAGTTGCACCCGCCAGTGCTACCTTGATGGGAGGCATGTTTGTATTGAATGAAAGAAGAGGAGATGAGAAAGATAGACCGGTGAACTCAACCTTTAGCTTCGATCTTATATCTTTCAGAAATGTGGATAGCTACGCAAAACTTTGTGTAGCCTGTGCAATCCTAGCCTGATCATCCTTTCTTGTAAGAAAAACCCCTCATGCTTACTTGAGCAAAGATACATAATATCGCCAATTTAGCATGCATAACATCTCTGGTGAGCTCGAACTCTATGTTCTGCTCACGATCATAACGTTTAATGTACAGGACATTGTACGTCCTGTTCTGCTTACAAATGGGTTGGTCAAGCGTGGAGAGATTGCGGGAATGCACTATTGACATTGAAATGGCTAAGACTGTCGACATAAGACCGCACGCTTTTCATGGCAGACGTAAAGGCCGTTGACAGTGGAGACGTTCGTTTCGAGGAAGGGTGGGTCAGTTCCCGGATCCGACTCAACAGCGGAGTCAACAAGTAGGTTGGAGTTCTAGATGCTGGAACTTGAAGTCACCAGACGGCTAGCCACCTTGAGCATGGGTTTGTCGAAAGTTGGGTCTTACCTCAATCCGCCTTAGATGATCCTCGGAAATATTCGCAGCAAGACACTATGCAACAGGATCAACCTGAGACGTTGACTATTTCCTGACGTTCCATACAGTCACTTAAGATCGAGGAAACGGAGTAATGACAAGTTCCATCCTAAATTCTTGGACTATGTGGCAAGCTAAACTGCAGACTCTTGCTGTTGTTGACAGTCACTTCAACAGAGTCAACTGCTCCTTGTATGGTGCACTCCCTCGACATCAGCCCCGTTGCAAGTCTGCTCTGACAAAAGTAATCTTCTATTGACCGACAAGCCATTTCCTCAGGAACTGAATCTGTGTCGCAATATTTCTGTCCATTGTCTCGCCCGCGTAGGAATCAAAATGGCCACCTGGAAGCAGTTGCAACTCTTTTGGCTCTCGTGCTCTCGCATACGCAGCAAGTGAGAGGTCGGGTGGTGTAAGAGTGTCCAAGGTGGGCACTGTCATAAGCAATGGTGTTGGAGAGATTTTCTCAATCAGCTGCTGAGGCTCGTATGCACGGAAGAGCTCTACGCTGTAGGCGAAGAGATTAGTCGAGGACCAAATGATAGATGGAATAACTTTACCTCCTTAGAGTGATTGTATTTTTCCATGTAGTCTTCTTCTCCCATTCCATGAAGAAATCATAGACATCCTTGCCATTCAGCGCGCAGCTTCCGAACAGGTCTTCGTGAACAATTGGAACATATGTGGGTTCTTTGCCCTGTAACCTCCCTATCCGATCTATGTTCACGTTAGGTTGCACACGGACCAGGTGGAGTGATACGCCAATGAACTGGTACATACCTGCGGCGAAGGCCTCTTCCAGTTGAGATATCAAGTCTGGACGAACCAGGCGATGGAAGTTCTCCCACCCACTGACGCAAGGGCCCTGGCTTAGGACGACCTTGACTCTCCGGTCGATAGCGGCCACCACCAGGACGTGTCCACCGCTATAGGAGGTGCCCCAGATGCCAATCTTGTCTGCATCCACTTCTGGCCGTGTCGCGACGTAGGTGATGGCGTCTGAATAGTCAGAGATTTGGAGCATAGGCACAAGCTCGCCTCTCGGTTGACCGGCCAAATGGTCGCTTTCGCCAAATCCACGATGATCATAGACGAGGCAGTTGATGGGAAGCGCTGAAGTAAATGATTCAGCATAGAAGTCCAGAGTCATCTCTTTCAGAGCCGTGAAGCCATGCGCCAACACAAGGGTTGGCAACTTGCCGGCGGGAGCATTGTCAGGGGTGTAAAACCAGCCACGCAATGTGACACCGTCGGAGTTCTTGAACTCGATGTTTTGCCTGCCCATATTTGCGATAGGGTGATTTCAAGGTGATTTTCGTTCGAAGGGGGAAAAGAAGAGTCAACTTATTGCCAATGTAGTCTTGGTTCGGACTGTTCACCAGATACAAAGAGGACGCATATCATCAACATTAACTGGGCTGTGGTCGTCTTTATACGTTCATGATGAAGTCTTAGTATATTCCTGCTCCGGTCCATGATTCTGTAGATGTTGATAGAGCCGCCAAAGCTAGGATTGGACACCCCTAACGACACCTTGGCCAGGGAGTCTCACATTACCTCAACAATGAGAAACGGAGCCAATGCAGACCTTTAAACTACACCCGCAGCTCTTCATTGGTTCACTCCGCCTCCACTTGCATAGGATCCGTCGGATACGACGGATCCGCCGTTAGTGGAAGTTTGTTCGCTCCACACATCTACAGCAAGCCGACAGATGATCAACAGGCACAAATTGTCGGCCTCAAGGACGAGCGACTACACTCGAGGCTCGATGAACCGCCGGAGCTGAGCATATTGGAGTCTGGTATTTTTAACTCGACAATTTAAATAGCTCCGCTCCAACCTATTACGAAGTCTTCCGCTAGGGTCACTAGACTTGTCATTTTACAATACGAGAGCTATGACCACAATCTCGGTTCCTGACGGGCATAGGAAACGAATGGACACATAATTCGACATGTGGTCAGCGCGTCTGATCTTAATTGCGTTCTTATGCTGCAGGTCCAGTGCCGTGGCTTCCTTGAATCCATTCTCAATTCTGCAGCAGAGTGCTTAGAGTCATGAGCTCTGTGCGAATCTTTACACATAGGTGTGACTTTGAGGTCTTGTGAACTTGATTCGCGTGCAGCTCAAGACTGCGCTCACCTCAACTATGGACGGGATTCTAGAAAATATGACAATCTGATTACGAGGGGACCGCTTGAGAAAATGTACTTTGCACATTTAATGTATCTCGTTTTGAACAAATTCCGACACGAGCTGAAAGCTGCCATATTCAATTCGAAAGATCTCTTCCATAGGCCTTGTATCACCAGATCCACACGGCTTAACAATAGCCAATGCTGGACAAGATGAGCGTGAGAGATTTTTTCATGCAGAGGGTCGGATGAACACCCTCAACTAGAGATCTCAAAGCCGCGAAAGTGATTTGCGATCTCATCTTCAACCCACTTCCGATAATTTCCAAGACCCCCAAAATAGAAGTTAGTCGTTGCTTTTCGTCCAGGTACGTTAGCTCCAAAAATCCAGCTTGCAGTCCTCTTGAATAACAACCCTTCAACTAAGCGGTCACATAGCGCCGACCACTCGTTCTCTGCTTCCCGTGTAACCTCCACAAGAGGCTTTCTTGCTTCATCAGCTGTGTCCTTCTCCGCATGAGCAATGCAGGACATGATGAACTCAATCTCGCTTTCGATCACTGGAGGAAAGTTGGCGAATGGTGCTTGTGGACCGGAAACAAGGAACATGTTGGGAAATCCTGAGCAAGCAATGCCGCCGTAAGCTGTTGGTCCGTTTCGCCAATGCTCTTGGATCGTTTCACTTCCACGTCCAGTGATGCTCAAGCGTAGATAATTCCCCTTGATAGCATCAAAACCTGTGGCGAAAATGAGAATATCAAGATCGTGGATAGTCCCGTCTGATAGCTCGATACCTTGATTTACCACCTTCGCGATGGGGTTCGCCTTGAGGTCGATAGCATCGACGTTATCGCGGTTAAAGATTTGGTAATATCCGGTGTCACATAGAGGTCGACGAGCATATAGATCTTGTGGCTTGAGAATAGCTGCTTTCCGGGGGTCTTTCACAATGGCATCAATCTTTCCACGTATAAACGCGCATGCTTCTTCATTAGCAGCTTCATCGGACACAAGATCTCCAAAAGCACTGAACATGAAGCGGAAGCCGTTACCCTGATCCCAGACTTTTTGGAACGCTTCCTGACGTTCTTTTGGAGTTGCCTCCATGGTCTTGCGAGCAGCTTCAGGGACACCGAATCCAACAGCTGACGACCGTACCCCGTTCCAGATGTTGTCGTAGTTGTCGTTGATCTGCGCACGCTCCTCTGGCGGAATGGGACCCTGGCCACTGGGTACCGAATACTGTGGATGGCGCTGGAATGATTTCAGCTGCTGTACAATCGGGGCGATAGACGTCATGACTTGTATCCCAGTCGAGCCATTCCCAAGTATGCCGACCTTCTTGCCTTCTAGTTGGATCGTGTCATCCCACTGAGCTGTGTGTACCACTCGACCTTTGAAAGTATTCAAGCCAGGGATATCTGGGTAATTCGCTTTTGAAAGAACCCCTAAGCAGTTCAACATATACCGTGCGAGAAAGGTTCTGCCACTGGAAGTTGTAATGTGCCATCGACAAGCGGAGTCATCCCATGTTGCCGAGGTCATCTCAATTTTGAACTCCATGAGTTTTCGTAGATCATGCTTGTCGACAACGTGTCGAAGATATCCCAATATCTCAGGCTGATAGAGGTAGCGAGACGACCACGGGTACGTCTGTAGGTCTTCTTTGTCCCACGAAAAGCGGTAGAGGTAACTTTCAGTGTCGCTCATAGCACCTGGATATTTGTTCCAGTACCAGGTGCCTCCGATATCGTTTGCAACATCGATGCACTTAACGTCCAGGCCCATGCGTGCGAGGCAATACGTTGCATAGATACCACCAAAACCAGAACCCACAACAAGCGCGTCGACCGCAACTTGATCGACCATGGTGATGCGCTCCATAAATTTGATACCGGACAAAGTAGTCAAAGCGAGAGAAATAGACTGTCAACTGCGCTTCTTGGTAGTGCTAGGAAAAGAACATCAACAGTTAATACCTATTTGAATTTGTTCGCACGTGAATGTCCTTCAATGCTGACAACACAGATGTTGTTCTGCGGCCCTTGAGTGATCGAATCTGATAGTGATTGCTCTTATACAGAAAATTTATATTCTAGCTCACGTAGCTCATATTGACAGTATTCCACCTGTCCCTGTGACTATGACAAGTGTACGAATCTCGAGGACCGGTTCCAGAGCTGCCGGCTCCCGTCATACATTCCTGCTCAGCGCTGCTGAGGCACGGTCCAAAGGACTACTAATGACTGCAGGATCTGAACCGACGGATCCGCGGCCAATCTCCTCCCCACGAGTTATGACTGCAGGATCTGGACTGTTGGCTGCGAGCCTCCTTGTTCGCTAGGTGTCAGGACATTCATCTCAAGCATCGAGTGGCTCAATGAGGTGCGAGAGCTCCACATCTTAGAAAAACCACCGGAAGGTGCGGAAATGTGTGTGTGTGTGTGTGATCACGACAGAATGGAGTCGGGTCATCTCAGGGGCAATTGCGGGGTCTCCACCATAGCCAAGAGCTGGAACTTCGTATGCAGTGTTCTGTTCACGGAACCTAAGAGTGAAGATTTGATAAAAGTTGAACTAAATCCGGTTCCGGGAACTAGCTTGAGTTGGCATCCCGAAAGCCAGGATTGCTGTTGCTCGCATGTGTCTTGTTGTGCGTCCACATAGTTTGAGATCTCCAATTGCTCAGTTCAAGGTGAGGTAGTCCGTACACGGGACCCCAGCCATGCTGGCGTTGTCAAGGTCTAGGCTTTCTTAGCCTTCTGTACTTGATATGTATAGTCGTCCTTGTCCAACGCTCCTTCACAGGCCACAGAGACCCTTCAACGTTCGTTCAACCTCAGTATATTTGACAGAATTAAGAGACTGTTGTTCCCGGAAGCCTTCGCTTTTCATTAATTTCAACCAGCCTCCTCAAGGCTAATGGTGGAGAAGATGACGGCAAACAACGATGCCATGGAACTGGATTTGAAGCAATACGGTACCAGCACGCTCGAAGAACACCTCGAGAATCCTCAGGTTGCAGCATCTGGAACGTCGGAGGAAGACCATGTCACCCTCAAGACTTGGTTGGTCATTGCGGTAAGCAGACAGTGACTGTTTCAGATACTGGTGGGGGAAATTCTGACAACGGGACTTTTAGATCCTCTCTATGCAATTCGGAACGGCATTTTGGCCTATACCTACAGTGACCGCCATGGGGAGTACAGTCGCTAGTGACCTTGGGGATGCGACTGCGGCTACGTGGTACGTGACGGCCTTCGTACTCGCGGTCTGTATTGCCTTCATGACCTGCGGTGCCAACTCAGATCTGTTTGGGCGACGAAATTTTATCCTACTGGGCAACATTCTTACCTTTGTGAGTGGCTCCAAGTCGACTACTACCTCAATACATTCATGATCGGAAACCGTACTTACTTTTCTTTAGATCGGTAATATCGTTGCCGGAAGTGCGAAGACGGCCAACACCGTTATCATTGGAATGGCTATAATGGGATTCGGCTCTGGCAACTGTCAGCTCGCCGCGTTTGCTCTCGTAAGACCCCAGAAAATGCATTGCGGTGTACTGATCAACGTCTAATTACTTCTAATAGCCGGAGTTGATGCCAAACAAGTGGCGCCACATAGGTATGTGTACCACGGGTTCTGTTACGCTTCGCAACGATTACTCACTATCCAAGGTGTTGTCATTACCGACGCTTGTCTTTTCGTTGCCATCCTGGTAAGCATTCATTGCTAGAATGACGGGGCACTATGACAACTCTAACCGAAACACAGGTCGGTCCTGTTGCAGGCCGCTATGCTGCACTGCGCGGCTCAGCCTGGAGGTGGTGTTTCTACGCCCCTGCCATCTCGCATGTAGGCGTTATGTCATGCTTTCCCGTATAATCACCTGCTGACGGCGTAAGGTATTCTGCTTTGCTGGCGTCTACGTCCTATATTATCCTCCGAAGCACCCCAGAGGAGTCCCTTGGAAGGATGCACTGCGTAACCTCGACTGGGTCGGCATTGTCCTTTTCGTCATTGGCGGCACCTTGTAGGTGGTCCCAAGCCTTTCCCACCCTCTTTGCATTGGCGCAGCGTTCCAGTGCTAAGGACTCAGCAGAACTTTGACAGGTTGTCTCCTCACCACGACGATACCATCATCGGACAGACGTGTAGTGGTTCCACTAACAGTAGGCCTCGTTATTGTGGCCATCTTTGGTATCTGGGAGAATCAAGCGGAGCAGAGATTCAAAGTTCGATATCCGTTGTGTCCACGCCACGTGTTTACCAAGGGAAGGGGTAGGGATATGACTGCTCCATTCCTTGTGGTATTTGTGAGTGCTCTTCGAATTTGCATACTTTGATCCACAGCCTTCAATTGCATGCATTCTGACATTGATGTTAACTAGACAGAAACTATGTTCTACTATATAATTAACGTTATATGGCCAACGATGGTGTAAGTGTCACCCGAGCACTATTGATCAAGGACCATTCAAATACTGACCTTTCTAGCAACGTTTTTTGGGGTGGAGCTACAGATCTTACCACCGGATGCGTCCTTTCATTGGTACCAAATCTTGGCCTACTCGTTGGTGCCATCTTGCTCGTGCTATTCGGAAGCCGGATCCGACATTGGAAATGGACTCTCACGGGTTCGGTTGTGATCACGGTGCTGTTTGGGGCATTGCTAGGATTGGGTCGACCAGATCGCAAGGGAATGATGATTGCATTTGTGTTCCTAAACCAGGTGACAATGGGATGGGGGCAATATCTCTCTATCGCCTATACACAGCTTGGAGTGGGTACTGCACAGTTTTTTTTTTGTTTAATTCGATCTAGACTGAAAGTCTCTGACATATTACAGGTTGACCAAGAAGATCTAGGAGTATCAGGTGGGCTTTCAGGCGTGGCCCGTAACGGCGGTGGCGTGGTCGCTCTTACTGTCTGTACGACTATTCTCGCCAACGTTCAAGCTAGCAGCATGAAGGAGCTTGTGCCACCAGCAGCCATTGCAGCAGGACTGCCATCAACGTCAGTTGAGGCGCTATTGGGCGCCTTGCCACTCGGAGCGGCTGCGCTTTCAAAGGTGCCAGGTATTACAGAGACGGTCCTCGGTGCAGCGCTTGGCGCATTCCAACAATCATACGTGGTTGCACTGCGGTACGTAATACCTTTCATGACGACAGCACGATCCCTTTCCACAGATCGTGGTTCGGTTGCATTTCGCTTCTAGGTCTGCGGACATTGGCTGAATTTTGACTTCTTTCTGTCCAGAACAACTGCTCTAGCCTCATTGGCCTTTGGTGGTATTAGTATATTGGCATGCCTGTGGTGCAAGGACATCAACGAGCGAATGACGAACAAGATCGAGATCTATTTGGAAAACGACGAAAATGCTGGCAAAAACAAATTCCACTGATCTGAACTGGGGCTTTATACTGGACGCAAGGTAATACGTGTCACTGGGTTGACTAGAAAGAGCCCATGCGGTTATTGATCCCTGGGTGTCGCGTACATTCCGCATCTCAGGCTACAATGTTATTGTCATATATCGTTTGTGTAGTATCTCCAAACACTAACAATCTGAACGATCCCTCAAGAAGCATTCAGCGTCTCGGCTGAAGGCCAGGGTATTGAATGGACGTTGCTTACCCTTCAATGAGCGACATGTGTTTAATGTATGTAATACTATTTCACGATTTGATGTGGGACTTAAGCTAGGTCATCTAACCTAAAGTTTGGGGTTACTGGTAGTGACACAGAGGATAGTTTAAGCCATCGTTAAGGTAGTTGTTCATTATTTTTCGCCCCTAGCCTAAAATGCTATGTCCAACTCAATTAGCACTTTAAGATACATAGTTGTGTATCTTACTTTACATGATACTAAGCATCAGAGTCTCTCTACTTACCGTCTCATCTTCGAGCAGTTAATAGGTCTTTCAGTTCTTGTTTAGGGGGGGATGATCAGAAGCATTGCACGACACCATGACCGTAATATCGGCACCATAGCGCGGAGAGACATTCCAAGATAGCGGATCTAAGCGACCGTTCGTCACAGCCCAGTGGGCATCACCCGAGAATCAGCGTGACATAGTCTCATGAGCCAGGCGCTAACGACCTGCCATCGTAGGGGATATGGTTGGCGCTCGCACCGTGTGATTCCATGATGGGCACCGACGACTTCGCGGGCTGGCAGGCTGTTTTCCCCTGGACGTCGGCGAAGAATGCGCCCGAGAAGGGTACGAGGGTTTTACAGTCGGCCCTGTGGACGTGAAAACATGCCAACGTGTTGACCTCCGTTGGACATGCCGCTCGTATAGACGCGGGATTCGTCGGTGTCGAAATCTTCTTCAGATAGTTCGAGATGTCTGTGGTGGAGGCTTTGTCCGGCTGTGAGGCTCCCGATGTACCGCGCCTTCTCATATCTCTGAACGACCACGACACTATCACGACCAGATGCGCCCAGGGACACCAGACGGATGAGAAATAGGCGGGTAGATTGTCAACCCGGTAGGATTCCAAGCCTCGTCGGAAAAGTGGGACAACTGTACCTGGTCACACATGGTGTTGTCCTCCCTGTGATCAGGAATTGGCACCCCGTTGGTTTCTCGGTGTTTGAATTGCAGGGAAGGTGGATCAGGGTCTCAATTCTCGGCCGAGGCCACTTTCACGGTTTACCCAGCAATGCTATTGTGGTCCCTCCCACATCCCGCTGTCCCCTGTGGTGGGATCAGTGGTGCAAGGCAACTCTTGAGGTTTGAAGATGCCACTAGAGCCATAGCGTAGGCCAGCGGAAGGAGATCAGGAATACAATACTGACGTTGAAAGGGATCTTTGAGTACCGTCTTCAAAGTAGTGTAGAAGTCTACTAGTTGTACCCTGCTATACCTGACATGTAGAAGGACTGAGTCTCTCGGCTCTCCGTTTTCCCCTGTAATTTTTGGAGTAATAGACAGCGAAAGAGAGCGATGCGAGGTTGATAAATAGTACCGAGCGCTAATGTCGGACATATTATCGACGCAACGAGGCTGAGCCGTACACAGCCCACTTCAAAGCCTCCACCATTTTTGCTCAGACCAGAACATCTGTACGCCACTTTTGTCGCCACGTCGCACAACACGCTGAGCTACAAGGCCGACAGGATTCTTGGGGAGACGATGGATGGTAGCCTGCTCAGGTCCACGTGACTGTTTGGCTTGATGTTTTGATGCAACGTCGCTAGGAGCCAAGAGCAAGATCCATGCAAAACCCAGGGCACACGATGACAAGCCTCAGCCGCACTCTCCACCGACGCAGTGGAAAGCAATTTCTGGCCGGCGACCGCCCCAAGGTACTGAAATTCTATCAGAATGGACGGTCTCCCACAGATTCAATAATATGGGGCCCCGTTGCCCACTGTCACTGTCACCCTCACCCTCACCCTAAGTAAAGCATTTGAATATCAATGTGCCACCATTCTGTTGCCTATAATTATCTACGATTTTCCCCCTTCCCTTCCTCTCTCATCGACCTCCGCCACTCGAGTATTCTACCGATCTGACTCCTGCGAATATGGCTATCGTCCAAGCACTCCTCCTCGCTGGAGCTTTCAGTCATGCCGTTCTCGCCCGGGACATCCCATCCAATGTACAATCCTTCTACGACCGCATGAAAGCCGGGAGATGCACTGATGAGCTCGCCGGCGGCTTCTTCGACACGACCGAGTCCGATGGCGGTAAGTAGAACAACCCCAGCTCTCCCCCCTCTCTCTACTCTTGTACTTGGCACCCAGTACACCAGTAGCCTAGCTGACGTCAAGTTTGCTCATCCAGACTGGTCGTACTGCCAGCAAGGCGTCGCGGGCCAAGCGGTCTTCCTCAAGACGACCAACGACTACGCGAACATGGACATCGACTGCGACGGCAACCAATCGCGCGACGACGGCCGCTGCACAGATAGCGGCGACACGCAGTCGCAGACCTCATTCAAGGACACGGTCGCGAGCTATGGCGTCGCCGGCGTCGACGACCTGGATGCCAACGTGCACCCTTACGTCGTCTTTGGCAACGTTGGCGACTACAGCCCGACCTTCGAACCGGCCGACCACGGCATCCAGCCCCTGAGCGTCATGGCCGTCGTCTGTGGAGACCAGTTGATTTACGGTGTGTGGGGGGATGAGAACGGTGACGATGGTGCGAAACCTGTCGTGGGCGAAGCCAGCCTTTCTTTGGCCACGGCGTGCTTTGGAACCTCCATGACCGGTGACAATGGCTATGATGGGACTGATGTACTCTATATTGCTTTCACTGGAGATGATGCAGTTCCTGGTAAGGGCGCCGACTGGGGGGCCGACAACTTTGATGACTTTGAGGCGAGTATATCAGATATTGGTGATATGCTGATCCAAAGGCTGTCATAAGCGGCACCGAGGTGAACGATGGAAGGTAATGAAAAGCTTAACATTTCTCCATGAACCTGAGCTGGCTCCATGGTGCACAGCGGCGGGATAGAGGGCGTTTGGCATTAGGCTTGAAGTATGGAGTACTCAGTGCAGCAACTGAGTCAAGGCGAATGGAATTCGCCCAAGCAATCTTTTCATTTCAGTATCTATCTCGTGTATCGTTAGCCCTGTCTCCCTGACGCCTTGAGATCCCCCGTAACCACATCAATTCCACAGTAACCGTCAAACTCCATGGTCCAGCGACTTTGACATAGCCCATTGCACCTCCCAGTTTCCCAGCGCCATGTCAAAACAACATCGAGTAACCCTAATATTCTCAAATGCTCCAGTGTGTATCGTCTCAGTCACTAGCTGTCCGTGAATGACATCTTGTTTAACTCCAACATATCAACCCGCAAAATGCGCCTCGTGTAGAGCTCCCGCTGCACAAAAAAAACACAATTTGCAAGAATCAGACTCGTTCCTCATCATTGGCCATAGTAACATCAACCCCGTCTGGGGAACTTTCCTCAGACGCAGTGTCTAGACATGGAAGGATCGACTTGACAACCGTTGACTCGCTATTCTCGCGTGGGACAAACCACACCTGGAAAACTCCGACAAGGGCGACCGCTCCAGCACCCCACCATGCCAAACCAGCGAATCCGAGATCTGTTCCCCAGCCATAGAGTAGTCCCGCTACTGGCGGCGCAACAGTTCTGCAAGCTGCACCTGCAGAAGCGGCAAGGCCATTGATCCGTCCCAGGGCCGATGGGGAAGGACTCGCTTGCTTGAGTAAAATCAAAAGAACCGGGTAATCGAGAATCGAGAGAAGGTTGCGGATCGCAAGGCATGTGTAGATGCCAGGATAGAGAAGACTGCGAGGAAGAAGAGCGAGGTAAGGGACGATGAAATACGCCACAGGGTGCAGGACCGTCACGAGGACAAAAACTCGCCAAATACCGAGGCGCTCTGCAGCGAATGGAAAAATGACAGCTTGGATGAATAGGGCGATGAGGCCGTTGACGGCCATGATCACGCCCACGTTCTTGGTGGACAGACCGAGACCTCCAGGGATGTCAATGGGACTGGAGACCAAGACGGTGACATCATCAATGGATTTGTCCTGGAAGAAGATTGGGAGGAGATGGTCATAACACATCGAGTGGTACGTGTACAGACCAAGGGCGAGAGTCAACATGGCGACCTTTTTGTTGAACCAGTTCTCGCACATCTTTTCAGAATACGAAGACGACCTGGACGTGCCGTCGGTGTTGACTTGCCACTTCACGGGCTTCTGAATGTCCACCTCATTGAACGTGCCGTACGATTCTTGTCTCAGGTCAATGCCAGGGTCAGCAGTAGCACCTGCAGCAGTAATCATCGGGGTCTGCTCAGCAATGTCGTGGTAGACACGAGGGTCAGCCCCTTTGCAGAAATCGGGATGAGTTTCTTCGAGCCAGAAGATGCCGCCTATGATACTAACAAGCATGATCAAGGCGCACACGAGGTTTGGGAGGAGCCAGGGCAGTTGACCAAATAGGCCGTCTGGCGAAAAAGTGCCTGGGTAAGACTTTGCAGGGTTTGCAAGCATACCACCGATTGCAGGGCCGACGATGGTCCCGATTGACCAGACAAAGGGCATGATGGCGTAGGCCTTGGGCTCATGCTCTGGCTTCTTTACAAGCTCGCCCACCATGGTTTGGATGACACCTGATAGACGTCAGCAATTGCCCTGTTTCGAAAAGCTTTTTTGTATGTGCTCACCAATATTGCCATTGAGCACGCCGCCGAGAACCCTTCCAACCAATGCCAAGGTGAAGTTCGTAGAGAATCCGACGAAAAGGAGGGACAACATGGTGCCGAAGCAGCCGAGCAACAAGACGGGCTTTCGTCCGATACGGTCGGAGAGGCCTCCCCAGAACATGCTGGTGATGGATTCGGAGAGGGAGAAGGAGGCGATGAGGACACCCGCGTAGAATGAGGCATCACCCATTCCAAAGTCCTTGACCATGAGCCAGGCGTATGGAAATATTGCCGTGACGGCGATAGGTTCGGCTAGACGGCATATTGCTGGTCCCGGTTAGCGACGACTTGTGGTTGATGGCAGACTTGTTTACATACCGAGGATGAAGAACTGGGTGACGGGAAAGGCGTCGTCGGCGACGAAGGGATGGTTCTTTGTCTGTGTAAGTCTCATCTTCTGAAGTAATGCCCAGACTCTTACAACTATCCTCCACAAGCAACCTCAAGTCGTAAAAACAGTGATCAGCGAAGACGAGGCTGGCTGCGAGTTCTATGTACGGTGCAGTTGGCGAGACAAGAAGTTTGCTTGATGAGAGCGAGAAGTAGAAGAAAAGGAGGAGAAGTGTGTAGGGAGGGGAGGAAGGAAAGCAGGAGGGAAGGAGGGAAGGAAGGCAGATTCTGTTGCAAGTGGAGGCAGGTTACGAGGACGGCGCATGTTGCACTGTGCGGCACGCAGGGAGGATCCCGAGATCACAACGCCAGGCTGGATAAAGAGGGAAGAATTAGCAGTTCAGGGAACGGGACGTGCAAGTGGAGATTCAAGCGATAGAATCACAAGTCAGGCGGGCATCGTGAGGCCAAATTGGACCATGGGCATTGAGGAAAGCAGTCTGGTCGAACATGGTGGCGAGGCATTTTGCGAGGGGAAACGAGAAAACGAGCACTTTCGCAGTGCAAGAAAGAGCGGGAAGTGGATGCAAAGAGCCAGATGAATGCAACAACCAGTTCACCGCCTGGGCTGCCAAAGCGGTGAATGAGAGAACGAAGTATGATACGTGGATGGGCCTGTACTAGTGGCTGATTACTGGGCAAGTCTACAGTTTTATTGGCCAGGGTCAAGGCGATAACCACCCGAGCCGCCGACCCTGGTCATTATCTGCAGAATTAGCCCCAACGTTTGTCAGTCGAGTCAGAGAGGCCTAGCTTCTCGCCCACCAGGCTGCGAGGGTCGAGGGCTTGGACCATGGTTGAAGAATGAAAAGTCGAGATGGGTCCAAATGCAAGTGTACCCAGTAGACGCAAGGATGTACAACAAGGGTCCACGGCAGCCCTGAGGACCGCACTCTGCGTTCTATTACCCAGTACATGAGACCAACCAGTGAGTGCCTCGCTCACAACGGCGAGTTTGCCACGGACACCCCCTTCATGTTCCCCGGGTGCTGCATGTGGAAACAACCACATAGTATATACTGGGTATAGTACAGGTATCTGCTGCGAAGGGCTGGACGACAGGAATCTACAGAGGAGGCAGTAGGAGCCTCATCGGCGATGGCAAGGAAGCGGATGTGGTGCGTGGAAGAGTAACAATGCCGCCGAGAAGCGGGAGCAAGGACGAAAGGCCACCACCGCCAGGACGGGAAGGCACAGCGTGCGGGCACGGGGGATGCGAGGTAGAAAGTATTGCCGGCAGAATTGTCTGGGCAAAGAGGGGCTAGAACGAGCTAAACGGGCCTTGCCGGACTAAAATTGAAATGCGACCAGGGTCAAAATTGCAGACCATTGCAGACTGCAATTATTTTGCCATTTTTGGAATGGGCCTTTGTTTATTAAACTTGCTCTCTCCCCGGCCCCAGCTGATCCATCCGCACTCATCAGCCTTGTCAAATATCACCATCATACGATTCCTGTCGGGTTCTGCATGGGAATTTCAATGCCGTGGTCTGCCTCCTTGTAATTCCATCTATGTAAGGATAACTTGGTCGAACATGTAGCCACTCTTCCATCACTCCTCCTTCGCCTTCTCTTCTTCGTCGGTCATTGTACCCTCCTCTTTGGTTGCCTCCTTCGCAGGCAACCCCACATCCACTTCTCCCCTCAGCACCTTGATCAGAAGCATTGTCGAGTCCTTCTCAGCCGCGGTTCCCTTTCCTAAGTCATAGACAACATTCACCAACGCCAATGCAGCCACAAACAGCCCCACATCGCCGCCTCTGACTCCCTTCCACCACCCATGTTTGACCCCAACCTTCCAGAATGAATCCACACTCGTTCTCGCCGCATACACAGATGTCATATACCCAGCCGGGGTTCGATCAAACAGCTGGAACGTGCCTCCCAGGAGCCCACCAAGGAAGAAGCGGAGTTTGGGTAGGAACGCGCGAGGGAAGATTGTTTGAAACAAGCATATAGTCCCCCATGCGGCCCCGATTGAGCCAGATATCGCCAACGTCGACCTCAGAATTGACTCGGACAATCTACCGAGCGAGGTCACGGGAGACTTGACAAAGTGCTTGAACCGCAGCAACGACAGAGCCCCGTAGTACATGGCGTAGAATTTCGCCAACTGTGGGAATGCGAGCAGGTTCTGCCGGAGATATGCTAGGAAGCAAGATGGGTCGGACGGGTGGAGTAGGGCACATGACAAGTGTTGGATCGCCGGGTGCGCCTTTGAGGTGATGGGCGAGATGACGGTGTCAATGCCTACAGGCAGCGTGCTTGGATTATTCGGCTGCAGGATTGGTGAGACAAAAGCCGGCCATCTCAAGCCGGCCATCTGTGCCAAAGCATCGACGATCTCGTATGGTTTTGGCCACTGGACTTTGGGCGAAAGATTGGCCGGCCTCCGTTGCACATACTCTGGCGTGTACCCCAAAATGAAAGATCCGTAGGCCTCGGGGAAGCAATCGCGGTCAAAGACAAAAGCGTGGAGCAGTTGTCCTTGGGCCAACGCAAACAGCATCCAATCCCCCACCCAGGAAGGTTTGTTCTTGATCAATTTCGTTTGCTCAATGGCGGCATAGCCGATTTCCAGCGCCCGACAAGCCACATATATGGCAATTGCCACTCTGAGCTGATCGGCCGGACAGATGCCCAAAGCGAACCCCGAAAGACTGGCTCCAACGGCCGGTGCGACACGGGCGGTAAGCGCCGCATAGATTCTCGGATATCGCTCTCGGATACTGCGGACCTTCTCATGGAGAAGCTGCAACCTCAGTCGTGACAAGATTCGGAAGATCATGGAATGGAAGAAGAGGAGTGATGATAACGACAAGGCCATTTTGGTGTTGGAAGCCACGAGCGATTTTCTCGATCGAGTGGCGGTTGGAGAGTTCCTTGCCGCCATTCGCGACAAGGCCAGTTCCGCGGCTTTGAGGGATCCAAAAGTAAGCATGAATACCCTCGACGCCGACCGCAAGGTGGCTGCTTTGTGGTCGTCATATCCGTTGGGTGATTCGACGGCCGTGGTGCCCGGAGATGGGACATTGCTGGTACCGTCGCGCTTCGACACTCGGAAGACATATCTCCGCAATAACTCATACTCGCGCTCGTTCAGCACGTAGCGCATAGGATGCGTGTCGCCTGCCATGGCTTCGCGGCAACCACACCTGCCGAGGAGCTGTCGAACGTCGGTTTCTTTGGATCGATGACGCAGAGGACCAGACCAGCCTCAGCTCTGCGCCCTCAGGCTCAAATGACAGGATCGCGAGGCCGATTTCTCTAGGGCGATGTTGTGAAGATGTTTTGTTCCTGCGTAGATTTTAGGAGAGACGAGGTTGGAAAGATGGGTCAGAAATCATAATAACACAATAACAAGAAGACGAGAGGTTGAAGGACCGGGAGCCGCCTCGGCTGCCCGACGCGTGGGGAAAGCACCAGTACGGAGTACGGAGTACTAATACCGTCACGTGTGCCTTGTAACGTGTACCGTATCAGCACTCCGCAGTACATCGCTACAGACAATCCTTACGAACCAAAGCGCAGTATTCACAGCGATGAGATGCATGATCCATCCGTGATCCAACGTCAACTCTCGACTCCCTCAACATCACCAGCAGGCTCTCGGACCGCCTCGACACACCCCAAGATGCGGCTCTTCGATCCACCTCTCCTCCCACTTCTCACCATCCTAACTCTACTCCTCCCCTCGTCCACCACACTCGCCGCAAAGTCCACCGCCACGTCATTCTGCAAATGCATCTGCTTCAACAACAGCACCATTATCGCATTGAACCCGCCCCCGTCCTCGGCGCAATCCCCGCGACTCGAAAACCTCGAAATCCGCTCACCGACCGCGGAAGCGTTTATCCCCTTCGAGGCGAACTCTGACCCTGCGTCATCTACTTCTACGACGAAAAAGGATTCGGAGGACAAAGGGACCTCGGACTCCAGGCCGCACCACAAACTGAGCTGCGCCGACTGCACGCGCGCATTCTGTCTGGATTATAATCTGCCCATCTGCAAGAATGCGCGGGACGAAGACATTTTTACCACATGCTTCCGTAAACGCCCATCCCCTTTCCCCTTCCTTGGTTCTATCGCTGCCTTCCAACCAATCTACCCTCCCGTGCTCCCGTCACTCCCTCATCAAGAATACTTGGAAACTAACGCCCCCTGGTCTGCCTAGAACGCGACTCCCTAAAAGACGAAACCGTCGTCGTGATCTTCATCTTCGCCACGGCCGGCCTCCTAGCCTGGGCGGTGGTGAAGCCCTGGATCGACCGGCTGCGACAGCGGAACGGACATTTCTCGCCTCTGCCGCAACAACAGCAACCACCGCACGATGGCCGTTACTCTCCTCGCTCCAATAGCGCACAGCCGCCGAGCACCAACAACAAACCCTCAAACCCGGTCCGGCGCGGGGGTGACCCCAGGGCTGGAGCGAGTGGGAACGGCAACACAAACGAAAACGGAGGCGGAATGAGAACTACAGCGGACGCAGGAGGAGGATCGGGGTCATCGGGAGCGGACAGCGCGCACCGAGGCGATCTGGCGCTGGACCTGGACATAGACGCGGACGACGACGACATGGATATAGGGTCTGGCTTTGGCGGCTCGGGCCAAAGTTCCTCCCGCCTTCTTAGATGAAAGATGACGGATGAATGAAATGTACAACAGATGTTATATAATACGATTGATCCTGATGCCCTCCGGCGGCGCTATCATCCCTCTCATGCGAATCGAATCTGCCGTCTCGTAATCGACTAGACCTGCTTTAACTTGCGGACGACGTACATTCTACGATTCTACGATCGTCTCCGTCCACAGTATAAACCATTTACGTCTACCTGTCTCGGAGAAGCCTGTTTAAAATCGGGGTATCTACCATGCAAAAACTCCCAGATCACCCCATTGGAAATCCGAGTGTCCACCATTAGCACCAGGAGGGGTTACGGAGGTTTGCGCGCTCTCTCCTTTTGGAAAATTTACTTAGCAAACGCTCAATGTCGTATCAAGATTTGTGTTTGGTTTTTTTCATTGTCAGCTTTCAGTACAGGTGGAAAAACGCTCACTTTTTGTCATCCAAGCCCGTTTCATTCCATCCCAGCCCATCCCAGCCCAGCCCAAAATTACTCCTCAAGGCTTGATTATCATCGCAAATTCCCACACTCCCAGGCCATACCCGCCCGAAATCCCTTTTGTGTGTCGCCATGCCATGCCAGCTAATGCTAAAGGTGTATTCCTACCTCTTGAGGAAGTGAACAAAAGGCTCAATACAAGGGAAAGAAATATGAAAGCTCGCCTGCTAAAATGCTCGCTCAATCGCGGGGACAGGACGTCTGAGCTGGATTAAAACCAGGTCGTACACGTGTTGTGCATGTGTGTTTCGGTGACCGATCATTACTCTGAAGAAAGTAAGAATCCCACATGTTCTCTTCCGAGGACCCCGTCTTTGAACGACTCCTTAAATCCAACGGGCTCCCACTTTACCGCATTGGCTGCTCGATCTTTGTTCGAGATGGATTGACACTCCAAGGTCTTCTGTCGACGAGTCTCTCGCTCTTGGACGATGTCGGTCATGAGGTTAGCTGATGCTGGATTTCCTCGCAAGTGAACAAGGTTGTTGAAATAGCTGAGATTCTCGAAGTCGACATGTAGGAGAATGCTGGATGCGACCGTGTCGTTGAAAGCTGGAGCCGGGGATACGACCTCGGATTGTGGGGAGCTCGGTGACATGTCAGCTGATGATGGCATTGAACCAAACACCATTGCAGCCAGGGCTGGATTGGTTTTTGGACGACCGTCCTCGAGCTGAGGAAGTCGGGGTAACAAAACACTCGAAGTAGAGGCGGTGTCAAGCTTGAATCTTCCAAGATCAATGTGAGATTCTAAGAACCTCAAGACCATTCGGATTATGGAGCTGTTCGCCACCAGGTAGTCGGATGCTGTGATGCTCTTGCCAAGAGAGGGCATGGGCGGGTTTGGAGGGTGTGCCAACTCTGTCGCGTACTTGTACGTGATTTCAAGAACATCCCAGTCGAGATAGTCAGTCAAGAGTCTCTCTGCACAGGTTGTCACGGGCTCAAGTCCAAGCTCAATACCGGCAACCCAGTAGGAGATGAGGTAATCGAGGTTGTGAAGTCTGGCGGCTTGGACATCCACACCAGGAAGCGGTTGGACAAAGAAATCCTTGGACAAGACTGTATCCGAGTAGAGAAATCGTAAGGCAGCTTCAAAGGCATGCGCAAGCACATACCTAGCAGGATACAGGTTGATAGTGTTGCTGGTATAGCCTGTGTTCTGTTCACGATTCATTAATCTTCGTAGACGTAGGCTGCGAAGGAGGAGGATGGAGTGAGTGACGGTAACGTAAGGTTGGTGATTGGGTGGATACACTTGGATTGCCCAATCAGCACCATCTTTAGTCGCAACCAGGTGAACGAGGTGATCTTGAATCGATGGGAAAGAGCTGAATTGTCTGGCGAGGGAAGACGCCGGGCGACTGTCGGACGTCGAGGTGGCTGGATGGAAGCCATTCATCGCATGCTCCGGAATCACTGCCGAGCCAGATGATTCGGCATATTGGCCGTCCTCTGCGCTCTGCGATTTGAAAATCGTGCCATTCTCTGTCGGTGTGGATTGAGACGTTCCATTTGCAACACTAAAGCCTGTGGCATTCTTCGTTTGAACAGTCAAGGCTGGATGAGCAGTTGCATGTCCAGGAGACCCTTGTTCAACCACGTTGCTTGCACCTCCTGAAGAGTGAGCATATTGACCATATCCAGTGTGGTCAGCCTCTTGTTCTATTGCGTTGGTGGTGTTCGCTTGGCTATTTGCTTGTTTACCCACCCCGATGATACTTTCATCTGCAAGTTCCTGGCTGGCGTCTGGTTTGGCCTCTGGGAAGATAAAGACTTTCTCACTTTTCAAAGACGCCTTTGGGCTTTCTGCAGGGCGTTCCAAAGGGAGGGGCGCGGAGACTGTCTGAGCGGGAGATGGCAAAGCTAATTTTCATAAGTCAGTTGGGTTGCGCAAAGAGATCGGTGGGCTCGACTGACCTGGTGAAGGAGAAACTTCTTTCTCGACTAGAAAATCTGCCTGAGATAGATTTGGTTGAGACAGTTCGGTACCACCCGATATTTCATTTGCTAGGGGAGCTTCATTGTTCTTTGCGATGATCTTCTGTGCTGAGGTAGCGTCGATCTCTTCAACCCCGCATTGTCGTGCGGCAGCTTGCGGTCTTTTCGCCTTGTGTGGGAAAATTAGAGACAAGGGCGGGAGCGCTGGTTGCATCATATGGCCTTGCGACTTCCTCGCGGGCTCATCAGTGGTGGGAGCCATAGCGGCCAACGATGGACGGTGCAAAGAAAAGGCTGCCACTCCAAATCATAGATGAGGACGGGGTAGCACGAGGCAATGAGGCTAGACAAGCAGATAAAAGGGCGAAGCTGAGACAGCAACAGCTGCTCTACAAGCTGGTATGTACACCACAGTGAGGAATGGACTGACAATGTGCACAGGAACCTTTGGTGTTTCTGACCTCGTGGGGTAAGAAGAACTTTGGCTGCGACCGAGTGACTGACTTCCACCTTGGGGGTCTCGCTACTCCGCACTCGATAAATGGAGAAGGTTTGCCGAAGATTTATCCGATGTCCGGCCGGGTTATCTATTGTCCGGTGGACGGACCACGTGACGGATATATGAAGGCACTGAGGGCCACCGCCAGCTAGCCAGTGCTGGGGGACGACAAAGACACATTGTCCGCCGCCGACACTTGATCTAAGACAGCTGATCTACTATCTCAAATACTCAAAGGAGAATGTCCCCCGAAAGACACCCAGATGCCTGTGTTTGGCGCCCTTCGGAAGTAGCGGACCAAAGAAAACCTATCCAAGCATCCCCCATTCAATCAGCATTCAACGATTAACAATCATTATGTACTTTGGCAGTTGTTTTCCAGCCCCGAACCATGACCGATTCGAATGCCAGGGAATGATCGACTAGACAATCGACCCTTGTCGCACAACCACGGCGAAGGCGACGCAAAAGCCCGACTGTGGACTGGGAGAAACTGGGCCGCAGGTGGAGTGGTGAGCGACATGCAGTGGCATGCTTATTACTCCGTACCGCGTTCGTGAAGATGACGCCATTTCTCAGTCAGAGGACACCAGATCGAGATGGTGCATGTCCGGAGCAGTAGTACCGATCAAGATAGACGATTAGGGCGTGTGAAGTGGAGAGGTCAGCAGGGCTCTGATGTGCAGCAGAGATTAACCAAGGCCCAGTTCCATCTGTTGGGAAGTTGGGGGTTCTTCAGACGGGCCCGAACGACGTCTCAGCAGGTTCACGACCGAGCTTCTAGCGCGTGTCGCAGTTAAGATGCAGCGTTCTGGCTTCAGCTGAAGTGGATCAAGGTGGTGATTATGAACCGTGAGAACCCCAGGTTCTCAGTCACCTAGAATCCCACATGGCAAGGCGCCAACAGACTCACGGACTGATAGAGAACTCATGAGAACTCATGAAAACTCATGAAAACTCAAAAACGGAACCTTGAGGAGCGAACCTTGTTCCCGATGGCCCTGGCGTTCCCTGGTCGTGTCAGCCTGTCAGATTGTGGTTCCTAAGATTGAACAACACTGGAAAGACATCGAAGGAGCTTGGATCCCCATGACAGCTGCCAGGGAAGCGGGGTCAAGGCAGCATGCCGTTTATGATGCATTGGACTCTCAATTTGAGCGCAGATTGCACGGCGTCAGGGCCAGAAGGCAGGCTAGAAAGTCCAAAACGCGCTAGATACGCGGTGGAGGAGTACGATATCGATAAAGAAACAGATTTTTCAATCAAGATCCCAGACGCGTGTCGCGCAAAGCGAACGTGCTTGTTTACATCTTTACATCAACGGCTCAAAGAGAACCAAAGTCAAAAGAGATTTGGGAGACGGGCTCAAGGAACAAACTTAGATAATCGTCGTGATTATTAAACTGATGAAGTGTAGTGCGTACTCGGTATTTGTGCAAGATTTGGCCGTACTCCGTAGTTGCCGTTACCGCGGCAGGTTGGCGGCCTGACGACTCAGCAACGGCACAGCAATCGAGACTGAAGCCTACGGAGCAATTGGCCGCGAGCTGAAATGGTTGGAAGTAATTCTGGATTTAGCAGGGACTGACGCTTTCCATTGGAGCCGATTTCTTTTTCTTATTTTAGGTGTGATCCCGTCGGTATCATTCGGACATCGAGAGCCAAGCAGAATGTGTGTTGAGCACACTGGCAGCGAAAGAGCGAGACGAGAGCGAAGGAAAAATAAAAAGACAGGCGATGGAGCCGACAATTTCACGAGCCAGGGGTCTCGTCGTGGCAACGGGCCTTGATTGGCCCCTAAGCAGAGCCTAAGGGTCATCCCGACCGCCGGGGCACATCCACTGTCACACCCGAGACTAGGCGAACCGGGGCTCTGGCAGAGCACCCTATCAGGGTCCAGGACGGCTCCAAAGCTGGCGCCCATCACAAGCCGTTGTTGCTCTTGGAAGAATGCCGGCGACCCGGCCGTGGACTGTGGCCGCCGTCGCTCTCTCCAGCAGCAAGCCCAGCGGATTGGGATCCTGGATTCTGGATTCAGGAGGCAGCACGCGGCTAGAAGCCAGCCACAAGACCAACCAATAAAGGTGACGATTGCCGATGTGGCGATGGTGCTGTGGTTTGTTTCTCCAGACGGGGTAATGCACGTCCAGTCTGTGCTGTCGTCGACCTGTCGAGGGCGCGGAGGATTGAAGACGGAACAGGCCGCGCTGGGCGGATGCAACCAATGCGCTGTGCGAGACGTCCCATTGAGACTTTCACAGGTGCAGATTGCCGCCACATCATCCGTAGAAAGTGCAAGAAGCCGGGCAGGGATGACGGGGGGAGAAGCAGGTGCGGGCGCTGATGCAGCCACATCCTGCAGCCTAACAGAAGCGATGCAGGTCTCCATCCGTACCTGCGTCAAGCCTGGGAAGCTGGAAAGCTGGAAACTTCGGCCTGTGAGGAGGCTTGCCAGGGTTCCAGTGCCCAATCCAGTCGTCATCACACAATCTGCGACACGCTAGTTTCTTTCTCCAGTACCCAGTATTGCCTTCTCTTGCACGTTGCTGGCCTGCAGGTCTCGTCGACTCCTGAGTCTTTTCCCCTGGCACCAGGAAGTCCACTGGAGGCCTTGCCTCTCTGGCCTCCGGGACGCCTGGGCTGGACAAGCTGACGCCCTTGGGGTCGATTGCTCTGCCAACTGGGCCGCCAAACACAGCCTGATGGTTGATCGCCGTCGCCCCTGCGCCGTCAGTGGTGCCGTCAGTAGTGGTGAGCGTCCTCCTGCCTCCCTATTATTCTCCCAGTGCCGCGTCGTGTGTGTCGTGTGTGTCGTGTGCGTCCGCTCGCTGTGTAACGTCCGATCGTCTCGCGCACTTCAAGTTGCACTATTAATATTGGCTCTTGGCTCCGGCTCGCCATCGACAACCTTGACGTCTGTCAGAAGCGCTCTCTGCTCGGGCATCCGCAACACGCTTTGTTTGATTAACCTCGTTCTATCCCCGTTAAAATTCCCGTTCCCGCCTCTACTGTCCGAACCCTCAAACGGCCGTCACGGCCTCACGGTGGATCTCCTGCCCCCCATCGCACGCTTTCCTCTACCAGGCCTACCCTCGTCTGCACGCTTCAGACTTCAGCCCTCCGCGTCCCCGTCAATCTCGTCAACCGGTTAATCTTGTTTCCTTCCGCACGCGGCCGTCCCTGTTCCACTGTGGACGGACTCTCCAGGGCTGCAAACTCTGTCGCCCGGTCTCCCTCCCGTGCTCACTGGCTCCAGCCCAGCAGCCACCCCTGTGGCCAGGGGTCCACCCTATCTCACACAACTTCCACGCTTTCAGGCATTGAGCCCTCACATCTCTGGCCGCTAACATACACCTGTTGCTGTCACTGTTCTGTCACTGTCGAGGGTACCGAGTTTCCTCTTCGCTTTTCTTCGCTTGTCCATTCTGTCTGCCGGTCCAGCTGTCCTTTCCCTTCTCCATCTAACACGCTCGAGCTGCCTCACTATCCTGGGTCCATAAATCGACGTTGGACTCGACCAGGGCGCCCAATTCGATATTACCGGAAAACCGCCTTCTCCCTGCAGCCTGGCCTGCATCTTCTTTCCCAGCCTATCCTTGTGCTTCTGCGCACTTGTCTTGACTATTACCACGAGCATTGGATGCTGACCGAATCTGTCATAACGACGCGCGCCTCTCGAGTTACGCCCCAACTCGTTCCACTCATTACCTATTGAGCATTCGACCTCACTTCGTCGCCCGTTTCCTTGCCATCTGTTCACCTACGCTCGTTTCCAGCCTCATAACCGCACAATTCCTTCGCTTGGCTAGCCTCTTCATCAACGTCTCAGAGACGTCCCACCTCACCTGTTACAAATATCCGGCAGTCGGTGGGAAATCGGACAATCCAAGAGGAAGTGCAGCCACCGAGAATCTACCACAACTGAACCACTCACTCCGAGTGGAATACCGCGAGTACTCGGAGCAATCCATCAGTGCCTGATAGGACTGAGAGTCGTCCGATTGACCGGCTCAATCGCCACCCAAGAACCCGCCAGCGCAAAGTGTAGGAGATCTCGAGGGAATACCGACTGCTAAACGACATCTTTCTCAATGGAACAGTCGTAGCACATTCTTGTCATTGCAACACTCCTTTTACCACGTATGGTCTGACGGAAATCTCGCCTGAACTCCGCCGCTGACCCATTCCCTAGCCAACTACAACACTCCTTCCCATTCACTCGTTTAAACCTTCAACATGCGTGTCTTTGGAAAGAAAGGCAAGGCCAAGGACGATGCCTACATCATTCCTCCAGCCGTGCCGGCGGACTCGGCACCGCCAGGCAAGATGTCTCGAAGTCTCAAGCGCAAACAAAAGAACGTCGTCGAACCAAAACCTCAGATCGATCTTGCCACAGTTCTCCCAGATAACACCGATTTCAGAACCAGCTTGCTTATGCCTGGTCTCTCTGCCCGTTTCAGCATGCTTCGAGAGCAAGACGATCCAACCACCAAAGTAGGCAAGGCTAGCGACGACAGTGTCCTTTTCCCGAAACGAGCATCCCGTCTCAATCTATTCGCGCACAACCCTTTGACAGACATCGCCGAGGTCGAATCAGTCAAGACGGCATTTCGAGCACCCTTCGCCACGTCCGACCGCGTCCACTCTTTCGCCGAGTCCGATCGTGCCCACTTGTTTGCCGAGGGCGGTGGCTACGCCAGTGATGATGGCGGTGGTATGCTAGCAAGATCTAGACCTGTTGAAGGTAACAATCTCTTCGGGGGCCGCCAAAAGATGTATCGAATTGCAACAGGCTCGAGTAGGGAATTGAACGATGAGCTAGCTCCCCTGACCGCATCTAAGCATCTATATCAAAGCGACGTCTCTCTCTCAAGCTACCAACAAATGCGCATCAAAGCCCGTGGTGAACGCGACGAGTCACAAGAACGACCGATGAGCACCGAGAGTGAGGACCACGAGCAAAACAGCGTCGTCAATACCCCGTCTACGGGCTTCAGCAAGAGTCGAGGGACGACTTCGTCTACTGCATCCGGGCCTTCTAATCGCCGTACTTCAACTGCCGCCACTTCTGTCATTTCAGACTCTCCCATTCCGAGGCAGAGTAATCTCAGCGCTGCATCCAACTCCAGGACGCATGGCTCTGAGTATGGTAGCGAAGAAAACCTATTCCATCGGAATTTTCCTTCAGACCCTCGCAAGGCCTTCCCCGGAATCGACCATCAAGGCCAGCCTCCTCTGCCAACTTCGCCCATATCCAATCGCCAGATTCCGCAGTCTCGAAGTGTGACCAATTTGGCCGAGAGGCCCTCCCGGGGCACATCCCCATTTTCGGCCAATACCCCCAGAGCAGCGAGTCCCTCTCCGCCAATCCAGACTCACCCGTTGGCTTCGTTGGATTTTGGTCTCAAACACTCGAACCCTCATGTTAGACGATACCAAACGGCGTCTCCAGCCTTGGATGATGTAGATGATGTCTATAACCAGAGCCAGCACCCCAATGATCGTGGCAAAGCAACTGCCATGGGCCTGTTCAACAGGCCACGTCAACAATTTGACGAGCAAAAGTTCCAGGAACGGCAGTTACAAATGCACGAGGGTAGGATATCTCCACCTTCTGCAGATCGTCAGGGCTATGGTGGAATTGTAGAGCAGCAAAATGGACCAGGCAGAGCCACCCTCCCGAACATTCCAACTTCACCTCCGAACAAAGGATTTTCTCGCGGTCCAGAATCCAGTAATACTTCGGTTGCTGGGCGGTCAAGAGCCCAGTCCAATGCCTCATCCCTCAAAGCCGCGGAAGCATTGATCAAGCGTCAGAATGAGGAATACTCCACTCTCCGGCCCAGCCCTGCAGAAGTAATTGTCAAATCACCGCCGCGTCTAATGCCACTCCGCGATCAATCTCCTGCGAGTCGAGGAACCTTTTTCGACAACTTTGATGGTAGTGATGAAGACGAACCTCAACCTGACAGTCCAATGCTGGGTCGCCATGAGCCCGTTCCACGTATAGCGCCTATGGACGTCCATCCCGCGCTTCGCAATGATCCTCAAACGTTCGATTTTGGTGACCATGTGTTGCCCTCTGTCAATACCGTGCGGCCGCAATCGACTGCGTCGGCGGACACTTCTTCTCCATCCCTCATTCACGACACCCCGGACACGTCAAATTCTCTTCATCGCTCTTCTGAAACCAAGTCAGGGGATTCCCCTATCTTGAGCCCAGCCACTGGGTTAGGACTGAGCGGCCTTATTCGCACTCACCTACGCCAGGATAGTGATCGGTCTTCCGTGATGCCTCCGCCGTCACCAAGAAGATCGCAGGCACACCCGTTCAACTACCCTAGCTCATTCCGTGAGCGTGAAGTCTCAATTGCTTCGACTACTCGCACCGTTAATCCTCCCGAGAGCACACACAGTGATCCTTGGGAATTTGATAATGCTCCTAGAGGTCAAAGACCCCCCCTCGAGTACACGAACGATAGAATACCGACAATGTCTCAAAAGGCCCAGCAAATTCTTGGCCAGGCCGTCTCTCACCGAACCCAAGCTGCAGCCAATGCTCCTCGGGCCCTTGTCAATGACCCTCCCACAGACGATGAGAATGCGGGAATGGGACAATGGCAGCACGATGTGGCGACCGGTCATCAACGTGGAGAGAGCACCGAGACCCAAAAAGAATTTGGAAACGAGCTTGCTGAGCGTGCGAGAAGAATCCAGGAGGGCCTCAAGGGTGCCACAGAAGCCGAGAAACGTTCTAGAAGCCCTGGACCAAGACAAGACCGAAACCCTGCGGCTCAAGCCCTACATGCCCTTCGTCATAAATCAAGCAAGAATTCCGTTGGATCTCGCGTGGTTGAACCTCAGCCTAAAGCCATGAAGATGCTCGGAATTACTGGCGGAGTCAGGCCGGAGATGACAGGGAGATCGCCAAACATGGGAGCGAGGAATGACTTTGACTTGGACCGAGGCTTCGAGAACCAAGGAAATAGGCCCACTCCAAGGCAACGTCCCGCTGAATTCGAGCCTCCCAGTGGAAGACGCACACCGGGCGAACCCCCTAGTGGGCGACGAACACCGGGCGAACCTCCCAATGGGAGACGCACACCGGGATATGGAAGACCCCCACCACATCCTAACAGCTCCGAAGAGGATTTCGAACGATCACGGCAACGGTCTGCAACTCCAACATCAGCAAGAGGGCCTAGACGCGACCGGGCTGAATCAGAGGCTGCTGAGAGGTCGAGGAGTCGACCAGGCGGGGGTCGCTATCGAGAAGAACCACCGTATTCTCCAGCCGAGTTTGGAAGACAGGGGCCCTCGTATCCGCCACAACACTGGGAACAACAGCGTCCTTCTGGTCCCCCACAAGGCTATCCTGGTCCTCGTGGTCGACCTCGTGGCCCACCCCCTGTGGAATCTCGCAGCTACGAAAGATCTTCTTCCGCCATGTCGAATCGACGCCCCAGTATTACTCAACCCGGTCCATCAGGTTACTTTGATAGTCGCGCGCCTACCCCGACTTCGGGAGGCACGCCTCTTCTTGGACCCGGATCAATGCCTGTCGGTGCACCAAGGCCGTCACCGCGCCCTCCGTTTCCTCACTCTCCCATGAGTCCATTCCCACAACATCCAGGAATGTCCCCTGCGCTTTCTGGCCCAGCTTCTGGAGTGGGTTCTGCGCTCCCATCTCCAATCGGTCCTCTTCCACAACCCCCCAATAACGGTCGCTCGACGCCCGTGGAAGGTCGGTCAACCCCTATTGGAAGCCGAAAGAAATCAGTTACCAAAGGTATGATTTCTGAGCCGACATTTATCTCCAGCACTTCCTCAGTGCCACTGGTTGGTCTTCCCAATGGCCCACGACCAAGTCAAATTCCTAGCCCGCCAGTTCCGGCCATGAACCCACGCCGTCGTGGCAACACCATGTCGGAGAAACCGGAGGCTTTCCCCAGCCCTCGGATGACTGGGTCACCGATGACTTTTATGCCAGATTCCCCAGGCAGGTCGGGAATGTCAATGGGGCCACGTGCTTACCCGGACCAGGTGCAGCAGCAACAACGGCCTCCTCCACGTGCACGAAACAGGCTGAGGAAGATCAGTAGCGAAGGGGGTAATATGGCAGCCAGAGCCCGACACCAAGCGATGTTGGCTGAATTTGGTCAAGAAAAGCTTCGAAGCCCCCAATTGCCGGTGTTCCCGAACCGAAGTGCCACCTCTTTGGGCATGCATCAAGATGGTGGCATGTTCTGAGGCAGCATTTGGCCCTATGTTTCACTATTGACGAATGCCGACACTTTCCATGTTGTCAAAATTTGCTCTTCCCGATTTGGCATGCGTCGAATCCTTCCCGCCTTGCAAAACAGATGCAGCGTGAGTGCACATCACAGCTCTCTGCACAATTGGGCAAAGAACGGTGCTCGACTTTATTTGCGACTGCTCTACGAATTCGGCCGTTTCCTATTCACGATGATGATTCCCTTTGAACTTTTTTAACAACCTGATTTCCAAACCTCTGTTTCGGCGGTGCAACGATTGCTTCCACATTACGTACCGACAGAAAGAGATATGAAATGGACGGTTATATGGTACAACAGTTTCAGCTTTTGATTTCTTTTCTTATTGTTTACAGCGAGAGCCGGAGGCTACGAAATGGAAATATTGACCAGTTTGAATAGACGTAAGGACAAGGTTGCTTTGGCGGCTTTGGCGGAGTTCTTCAAGTGCCCAGCGCCAAAAACCTGGGATTGATGTGGTTTGGGAGGGAACTTCAAGGCAAAAAGGAACGGAAAGAGATGGGAATTACAATGGCTAGTTTCATACGCCAATGTCTCGCGACAGTATACTGGGAAGCGAGCATGTCCCGGTACCAACCGGAGGGTGCGGGTTTCGGGTTGTATTTTGTCAAGGAAGCTCGCAGGTGGAGTTGCAGCTCTAGGCAGAGGGCGGTAGATGGAAAACATGTGTGAGCGTGTCTGGTGATTTTTGAGACCCGAGTATGTATGTATAGTACCGTGCTGTCCCTTGTGTACCCAGCTAGTGTGGATCAAGGAGAAGCAAATGTTCAATATCTTGCTTATTTCGCATTCTTGCTAATGGTTTCCGGACAGAAATGGTATTCTATTTGCCAGTGTCTCTAGCAGTGTGAAGCGAGTATCATGGTACGAAAAGAGGTTAGGCGAGAATTAGCATACCTTCCCCCACATGCATCCATTCATCCCTGATAGTCAATCGCCAAGATAAGGGGGTGGTCTCAGATCATATAGCGGAAGCCCTTCTGCAAGCGCCTCGCGGCCGCGATATCAATGCCCTCAACCTCGGCGGTCCTACGCAGTTTACTCAGATCCCGGTCGGTCAGCGGCTGGTCCTCGTTCTCCATGCGGGCGAGTCGGGCATTCTGCCGAGTGAGTTTGAGGCGCATGCTGAGGCCCATGATGGCCGAGACGACCTGCAGGCCGATGCAGATGCCCAGAGCCAGGCGGTAGTGCGGCTTGTCCTGTTCGCGGTAGGTGAAGGGGGTCCAGATTGAGGCCGAGTTACCGATCGAGTTGATGAAGGCATAAGCGGCGGCGCGTTTTGCGGGGGGGCGGGGGATTGCTCCCGCGATCCACGCGTAGGCGGTTCCGTTCATGGCGAAGATGAAGACCATGAGGAACATACTGAAGTAGCGGGGGCCGAAGGAGTCGGTCGTCATGACTAGATGAGGCAAAAAATCATTAGTGGTCTGCTGCAGCTTGTGTTGCTGGGAGGGGGATACAAGATTACTGGCAGAGTCTATGGACACCGGTGGATCGATTGATCTTGACCGCCACGGAGTTCCGTACGGACAATGCCACCAGGGAGCTCTGGACAATGGGATATTCGGAGGGAAGGACAAGGAAGGGGGGGGTTGATTGGCTTACAGATGACCCAGCCGATGATCGTGATGGGGATCGGGTACATGAAGAACCAGAAACGATTTCCGAAGCGGTCCGAGACGACCGAGTGCGCCATGCTGTAGAAGACCATGAAGATGTATGGTGGCGCGCAGAGGAGGAGGGACACGATGTGGTTGTACCCGAGCGTCCCTGTGAGGGTCGGGAAGAAGTTTTGGAACCCGGCCGCGCCTGTGATGGCCATGTAGGCGATGGCTAGCATGTACGTCTTCGAGTCGGTCAAGGCCAGCTTCAGCCCTTTCCACTGTGACATGCCGCCAGCTTCGTCCACGTCGGCTTCGGCGGCCTCGATTGCCATGCGGCGGTTGGCCACGTGTTTCATCTCCGGTGACAACTTCTTCCATGTATTGGGAAAGTCCGGTAGGACAGCCATGATGACAAGGCCTATGCAGATCGTGATGGTGCCTTCGATAATGTAGAGCCATTGCCTACCACAACGTTAGGTTGTTATTCTTTTGGTAGGAAGGGAGGTTGGGATGGTGGGGGAGTATGCTTGCTTACCAGGCAGATAGACCACGCTTTCCGGCCAGGCCGCTGAGAATCCCAGCCGCGATGAGATTTCCAAAGGCGCCGCTGACAAGCGAGCCGGAATAGAAGAGGGACATTCGCAGGTTCAACTCTTTCTTGGTGTACCATTTTGACAAGTAGAAGAGCACGCCTTGTATCCTCTTGTGAGTATGAATGCTTCTCGGGAGTTGGGAGTAACCCTACCTGGAAAGAAAGGCGCTTCGACGAGACCGAGCATGAATCGACAGGCCACAATACCGCTAAAGTTCGTGACGAAGCAGGTCAATGCCGAGACAAGGCCCCAGGCACAGGTGAAGAAGCCCAGGTAAAGCGAGGGACGGCCGATATAGTTGAGGAAAAGATTGGACGGGACTTGGGCTAGAATGTAGCTGACGAATAGAATCGACAAACCTGGGAACTTGATCAGCACAGCCACCGACGATCACGGACGAGAGAGCACCTACCCAACTGATACTGGTCCCCTTTCAAGCCCAGGTCTTCTTCAAGGCCTTGCAACCGAGCGGCAGCGTAATTGTTTCTAGATAGTCCCGTCAGTAGTGCCTACTTGGGGAGCTTGTGTTGAGCACGTAGAATGGCCTCACCGATCAATATAGTTCATCAGATACACGAGCACGATCAATGGCATAATCATCAAGTCGATTTTGTGCACGAGCTTCTTCTCGACGGCAAGCTCCTCCTCGGTGAGCTCGCTGAAGTGCATGGCCTCCTCGTGAGACATCTCTGCCTTTTCGCCGAGCAAGTCATGGTCGAGCACCACGCCGCTGGCTCCTAGCTTGATATCAGCCATTTCGAAGGGAGGTAGTCACCCAGACAGTAGTTTCAAATAGAACGAGATGAATAGACAAGGTACAAACAAGGTTGCAAAGGGCACTCGAGGAACTATCGGTCTTATATAAGGGTCACAGGCAATTAAGCGACCCGGGGTCAGGCCATCAAGGGCCCTGCTCGTTCCCTCAGCGGTTCACTGTCAACCTGTCCTACCTGCTTGTACCTACCCCCGTCCCGAGTGGGAGAGTAGATCGTGGGGGAGCCAGGGTTGTAACACGGCATGGAGCTCGAAGTCACGAAGCTTAGAGCTCGTAGGATTGGATGCTAGCGGCGGGAAACTTTCTAAGAATGCCATCTGAGCTCATGTTACCCATGCAACAGAAGCAGGATGACTGCATGGAAGCCTTTTCCAAGGTCTTGGTATACCGCGGCAGTTGGGATTGAGGAGTCGTGACGACCTGGCTGCGAGTTAAATCAGATGCGACGGAGGAAGGTTGCATGGATGATGCATGGCGGCCATTTGCTTTGCCAAGAGGGCGGCGTCATATCTAATCCTTTCTGGATTAGCCTCCGTGGTAAACTAAACTTATTCTGACCTCTGCCCAGCCTTGGCCCTCCGGAGCGCCTTGTCGTCGCTGCTGCACCGGTCGCCACCGACACCGACCGTGGCCGGACTTGGCGTCCTCGTATCATGATCGTGCGGACGCCCCGGACGCCCGCTCCGAGCCAGCCTTACCCCCCCGTCCCCCCCCCTTGAGTTGCTCCCCCCACAACCCCATTGTTCCACTCAACCGGGAAATCAAATCAATAACCGCTCAGATGCCGCTGTTCGTCATGTTTCCCTGCCATACTACTTCAAGCTTGCCAGGTTGAGAGTCGAGACCGGTCTGGGCATTTCTACCCCTGACTTGGTAGAATCATGGGAACCCGCATTTGAGATTTCGCCCACTCGTGATGCCTGTGGTCTGATCCCCTGTCTGCCGACCTCGTGCAGGCTGCAACCTCGTGGTTCAGAGGCGAGATCCCAAATATGGCCTTCTTCTGGAGCACGCTGGAATGCTCTCCTGACCGCTCGAAAACCAGAGTCCAACGGGATCCTATGCCACACAACCTTTTTCTTCGGGACTCTTCTATCGCCTTTAACACTGCCAACACAACACCTTTCCCCGCCCACCTATGAACAAGTCGGCCTGATGACTTATCCACCGGATAGCTTGGCAAATGTTGATCAATCCAACGCGCCGAGGCACTGGCAAGCGATGCTTTGAAAACTCCGGTGCAATCTCAAGCTTTGGAACCACCGTGAACTACTTATATGCTAGCTATCTAATTCGGTGTATCTCGTGCCGATGAATCTGGGGCAGGACCCACTTTTGCACACCCTTCTCAAGACGACAAGTCGGCGGTTGAGCAACGGCATCGGCGTAACGAAGTTCATAGATAGATGGAATTATATATACAAGATCCCCCAGTACAGCTAATCATCTGAAATCCAGGACATACGGCGGAGCTCGCTCCGTGCATCTTCGAGTCGCCTTGCAGCGCGCAACAATGAGCGACTTCTGCTTCTTGTAGAAGAGTGACACTCGGCTGGCATCGGGTGTGCTAGGAAGGCCTTTTGTGCGCTTTGGGCATGAAGAAGGCCTAAAATCAAAAGGCACTGTGGCGCTTGGCTTGCGTTGGCTGCCTCGGCGCGGTGCAATGAGAACCGGAACTCATGCAGGCCAAGTAAAAGCCACTGGTGATCCGTGATACGTGATACGAGGTCAGATCCAACATGGGTGTGCAACTGGCAGTATTAATTTTCTCTTGGAACAAACCGGCTTCTTTCAAACATTTGGACTGAGTAGGTCATACTTGACACACCTCTCAACGCTGTCGGCACTGGCCTGGAAGAACCTTCGCGCCTCCAGTCCGACCCAAATCTTCAGCAAAGAGAAGTCGCCGTCTTTGAAGCTCTTCAACACAGCACTTGGATCTGAAGATCCTAGCTGTCGCAAGATTGGGAGGGCACTCTTGAAAAGATCGAGTTGAGGGTCCAGGGTTCTGCCAATACCTTCCAGAAGGAGGATTGAAAGGACGACGTTCACGAAATCGCCTTCCATCCTGACATGGTGAGACCTGACCATTCCTAGGACTTGCGATAGGATGTCCCCAATTTTGATGTTGCCGAGGGCAAAAGTCTGACCTTTGACAGCCAGAACAAGGTGTTGCATCTTAAGCGCAAACACTTCGCCATCAATGACTGCATCAGGCTGGCGACAACGTTCAATCATCAGTTGCCCTGCTTTGTAGCCGTCGAATTCTGCGATGGCACGGAATAGATCCAGGAAATTGGCTCTGTTCTTACTGCTAAGCTCTGTGACGAGACCGGTGTCAATAAAGATTAACTGCGGTCTATAGCCCTCATTGTCAATCTCCGCGAGAGCCGATGTCCATTCTGATCTCCTGCCAATGTGCGGTCGCAATCGTGACAACACTGCCTCGGACTGGTCAATGTCCGAAGCCGTCCAAGGCTGAGCAGGATCCTGTCTGGAAATATAGGGAAGTCTGACGTCGGGTTGCGTCGGCTTATAGAAGTTGACCATAATGTTGCCTGGGTGGAGATCTGCGTGAACAAAGTTGTCTATTAAGAGCATGTGTAGGAATGCGTCTAATCCTTCGTCTGCAATTTCTTCTTGGAAAACGCCACCTCCCGACTCCAAAAATGCCGCTAACGGTATCCCCTGAGCAAACTCCTCCACCAGGACAGTGCGGGTGGCGAAATCGGTGTATGGGTAAGGGAACCACGCAGTCGTTCGATTTTGGAAGTGTTTGCGGAGAATAGTGAGATTTGCAGCCTCTATGCGGAGATCGAGCTGAAGCTTCATCATCTCACCAAAGTTAGACACTTCGTTGGGAAGGTCGAGCCATTCTAGCGTCGGGATTGCGTTGATGATCGACGCAAAGATAGCCATGATCTTGAGATCGCGACGGACGATCCGCTCGACTTTGGGATGGACAACTTTGATAGCAACGTAGGCCGAGGGAACTCTCTGTGGGCTCGACTTTACCAGGGCATCCACATTCCTTCTTATCCTATTTCTCAATCGCTGCTTGTCTTGCAATTCCAGATCGTTGTCGTCGAGCTTCGCAAGATCGGGTTTTAAGCGAGCCTTGTAAACTTGAGCAATGGCGCCGACACCGAGGGGTTTCTCATCAAACTCCACAAAGATATCTTCAAATTTCCTCCCACCAAAAGCTTCGCAAATCGTCTTCTTGGTGTGGCGGAGCGAGTGTGCTGGAGCATTGGAATGCAGCGCCGACATGACCCTACACATCTCAGCCGGGAAGATGTCAGATCTGGAGGCAGCCCATTGTCCGAGTTTGATAAAGGCAGGGCCAGCTCTTTCCATCGCGCCAACTAAAAAGGTGTACCACCATGTTGTTCCCGTTCTTTCGTTGTCATGTTGCTTTACTCGTGCGCCGAGCCAGAGCGCGGGGACAGCCGCAATGACAGGAACAAATATGACGACAAGGTACAGAAAGCGAAAAGTCGTGCCGAGTGGCTCGTACACATACTCGTAGATGAAGTAGATTATGTTGTGATATAATCGGCGAACACCACGGATATGGTCCGGGACCTTTTTGCTGATCTCTTCGCGCGATGCCTCGAGCATCTGCATTTCGGCTGTTTTACCATCCTTGTCAACTTGCTCGCTTATCTCGAGGAAAACAATCGGGGAGAGCGCGGCGGCGGTAGCGAGGAGGGTAGAGCGCCACCGTCGACGGGGGCCCTTGAAGCTATGTTTTCTGGGCCATGTGGTGAAGGCTTGTTGGCGGAGGGGAAATCGAATGCGGCAGGGCAGCCTAGCAAGACCTCTCCGGCCAGCGAAGCGGCCGAAGAGAGCAAAGGACAGCATCAAATAGGAGGATTGAGTCTGCTCGTGCCGAGGCCTATCTCTAAAGGAGGAAATAACGAGCGTGGAGATGGGAACGACAGCATGGTGGCATCGAGATGGCGAGCATGTTGCTGAGAGGGTTGATGCGCAATTCTGGCTGGTGCAGTCTGCGGTTCCTTCCTCAACTCAGGCTGAATAACAATGACGACATGCCGCCAACCTTATTTCACACCTTCCGCCCAATCTTGAGCCTGGCACGTGGTCTGAGCTCCGCGGCGCTCCTGGTTCTCTCAACTCACATACTCCGTCAACACTTCATTACTATCTATCTCAACTTCTCAACACTCACCCAACCCTCCATCGTGGAATCGCCGGTGGACTGGGCCTGCAATTTCGCTAGTTCATCTACCTTTGCTAGAGGTCAAAGCTCTGTTGATACGGTTGACCTCGTACCGTGGGAGCTGACCGCCATTCGCAGCGAGGAGATGATCAAGCTGTTGCGACTGAACGACAACTTCAGCTCCAATGATGTGCCAACATCTCCAACTCCCAAACGACTTCTGAGCTCAAAACCCTATGTTTGTTGTTCCAAATCCACCTCTTCTTGCCCCACACCCCGAGGTCGATTTGTCTCAGTTCTTGGGGGCCATTATCCCGAGGCCAATGGCTTGGTGCCGCGGTCAGTCATTTGAGCATTCCAGGCCCTACCGCTTGCTAGATGACCCTGTTGTTGTTTGGGGGTACTGTACCCGTTATGAGCAGCCTCTATTAGGCAAGCCAAGGTCAACCTTGACTAGCCCCCAAAATTGGGACAAACAGAACCTGGGAAAAGCGCATCTCTGGTCTTTGTGAGCCAAGGTTGGGCATGTCTTCGACCTCAATCGACATCCAATCTTCAACGTCTTGAGGGATGCCCCTTTTTGTGACATATCTGCATCATTGGATCGAAACACACGGAGGTTCCCTCTGCGATCAGCGGTGGTGTTGATGTCCCCCGGAGTTAAGGTCTCATGGTCCTTCTGTCTGAGTTCGGCTCATTTGCGCCTCAAGTCGCCTCTTGACCTCGTATTCGGAAAGTGCTAAGCAGGCACAGTTCACAAAATTCTCCTGAGCCAAGCCACCAAATCATTGACGACTTGGCATGTTACAAGGGACAGCCCAGCCTTGCTCCTTTGATTTGCTTCTCGCTTTGAAGCGGGCTCAGACAGCCAACTTCCAACTGCGGGAGTGAGTTGGGTCAACTTCTAGTCCAACAAATTGACAATTGAGGAATCAGCCACCGGTCACTCATCAACAGGGCTGTCTAAAGCGCGTTATGCCCAGAGTTTCAAAGGTGTGTCCCTTGTATGATTGAATGCTTGGATGCTTGGACGCTTGGAGAGCACTTGGCCCGTACCTGGTATATAGATACATGTCACGCCCTCAGTTTATGAGCTAGAACTCAACCCTCTGCTATCTATTAACTTCCGAACTTCAATATCCTGTGCCATACTTCGCGCACCGGCCCACACCTGAACAAATTTACTGTTACCCGCAATCCAAAAACCCAACCCAATATGCCTTCAGCGACAACTTTCCTCATACCCCTCCTCCTAACCTCTTCCTTCCTCTCAACATTGATCCATGCCGACGACGAAAACGGCCCATGTGTGACCAGTTGTTTCAGCAGCGATCCCATCTCCTCCGCATGCGACGGCACCGAGACGGGCACAGCTCTAGACCAGTGTACCTGTGATAGCTTCTCCCCTGGAAACCTCCTCACCACCTGCATCCAAAAATGCCCCACGGACCAGCAGCTCACCTTTGCTGAGGGTCTCCCTAGCCTTTGTGCACAATCCTTGTTCCCAGACTTGGATCTTAGCTCAGCATCCAATTCGACAGCGGCCGCGACGACGACCGCAGCAGCAAGTGCGACGGGTTCGGGTGAGACAGCTGCGTCAACCGCCAATGCCACGGGCGCAAGCAGCACGACTGGCTCTGCGGCCAGCGCTTCGGCGAGTCCAGACGGTACAGTTTCTCTTGGTGCTGGTGCCGGTGCGGTGGGATATTTGGTGTATGCGGCCATGGCGGCGTTGTTGTGATAGAGTGAGAGCCCTTCTATTCGAATCGCATGAGGTGGCAAAACAAAGACTTCAGCAAGTGTTGAGAGTCCGCGATCTATCAGCCTCGGTCATGTTTGGTGCCCCGTGGTGGATTGTCCCTGGTGGACGGTTACCACATACGCTCCCTACATAGCACCTCGGCGTTTACATATTCGAATGCATCATGTGGCACGATCTGATCCTTTCTGCCATCGACTTCCGATGCGAGCTCGCATTGTTCCCCTGTCAGCTATCCATCCCAAATTCTAATCCATCTACCCCTCAGTATTCATCATTCATCATCATCAACAGAGTCTTAATTCCAACAAACCCAATTGTTTTTGCGCCCCATTCCCCACCCTCTCTATCCCACCGACCTCAACGCGTCCGCACCACCGACAGCCACCCCATCGATGAAAACGACATTATCCTCCAGGACGGTATTGCCCTCCTTGATGTAATGGAACCTTGCCCTCCACACCCAATAGATTCCCGGGAACAAGATGGTAGCGCCGACGATCAAACAGCTCCAGTTCATGTAGTCGATGGTGGGGATCGTGACAGGCACGTACAGCGGAAACGAGTACATCATGATGATAATTAGCGACCAGCACACGGAGATAATGTTGACCGGATACCCCCAGCGGCCGAGGTCGAAGTGCGGCCGGGGCGGGAGGATCTTCCGGCCGCGGATCAGCACGACGATGACAGGCGTCACGTAGCCGAGTTGCAGCGTAACGCCACCGCCGGAGATGATGGACTCGAAGGCCAGGTCGGAGCCGAGGACGATCAGGCCTGTCAGTTTGTTCACTTCGTGAGTGGTCTTTCATTCTCTGCTTTATGTAGAGGGGTAAGGGGAGGATGTTTGAATAGGGATGGGCGGCGTCAACGAAAACAGGAACATACCGATGACCAGGTCAATGACTAGAATCGCAATCATGGTCCGCAGTGGGATGTGGAACCTCGTGCTGACGTGCGCAAAGTACTCAGAGTAAGGGAAGGCCTTGTCTCTGGCCATACTCCATGCGAGGCGACTGCCTGCGTTGTTGGTGCCGACGATGATGAAGAAGTTCAGACCGATCATGACCAGGGCGCAGAAGACTCCGCCACCGTACACCGACTGCGTGATGTCCATCCACCAATTCATGTACGGCTGCGATGCTGGGAAGGACAGATGATTAGGATTGGGAGGTTTCAAGTGATGCGAGGTTTCGAATTGGCCAAGATAGGCATATGGACATACCGAGCATGTATTCCTGCCAGTTGCCTGCAGTCCAGAGCATGAGGAGCGCAGCGAGCCAGCTTGTCACGCTGCAGAATAACATCGACCACACCATGACGCGCTAGAATAAGGGCCGAGTAAGTATGTAACTGGAAATTCGAGGTTCTGGGGAAAGAAGGCGGGATTCGTACAGGAGCTTCCTTGGAGGCGTCTTTCATCTCCTCGACCTATTTATTGCTCGTTCGCTCAGTCAGTGTTGGTCTCTTCTACGAATATTTACAGCTAACGCCGGCGATGGGGATTTCCGAGCGGAAGACTAGTAAGCAGAAACACATACCAGATGCATCATTCCATCCGTCCCATAGAGGCCGTACATGGGACTGTAGAATGACATGATGAAGACCCACGCCTTGCTGGTATAGCCGGAGTTGTTGATGAACTCGGTGAAGATGAACTTGGCATCGTGTTTGGGAGCCATGACCCCAAAGACGACGGCCCATGCGATTCCGCCTGCGATGGTCCAAAATGCCCCAAGAAGGTTCATTCCGGGAAGCCATCTTCGTCCACGAGTTAGTTAAGGGGTTATTGGATCAACGGAGGAGCCATGAGTGGAAGAAGGATTTGGATAAATGAGGATTGAACACTGACGTTTGCTTTAGGTTCATGACAATAGGACCGATAAGAAACGCACTGTAAATCAACCAAGTCATCCAGGGCTGTTTTACGTTAGTGTCAGCGGCGGTAATGTAGACCCCCCCAACCCCCAAATGCCTGTGAAGGGACAAGGAGACAAAGGTACTGACATGCCATGCGACATCTGAATGTGTGACCTGGACGAAAGACGCAATGATCTGGGCACTGTTGAGCGCGCAACTGGAGCCAGTTGAGATCTCTCCGACGATGACAGCCCATCCGACAAAGTACGACAGGATGGGCCGGAGCCGGCCCGTCGAGACGGCCTGCGTGTAGTACTGCTGGCCACCGGCCGTGGGCCAGATGCTGCAGTATTCAGCTAGCGACATCATCAGGAGAGTCTGTCCGACGGCGACGAAGAGACTATTAACTCCAGGTTCCACCGTCAACGTCTTAAAACCAAGTAGTCGCTGAGGAAAAGAGCCTAGAGAGAGAGGACTGCTTACGTGCCCCACACCAATGCAAATGGACCTCCGATGTCGAATATGGTTGAATATAGGACGACTAGACAGGACCAACTGCACGAGATCATGATCTGGTACGCACATACTATCCGTACACGTCAGTGATCCTAGTCTGTTCATCATCCACCCAGTCCAATACTTCGATTGGAGCATAAGGGTGCAAGTCCACGTACGCGTCCAGAAGTTGTAGACACGCTTCAACTCCGGCCTCTTGCCCATCGAAATGAGGAGCGCATCGTCGCTGCTCAGGGCTTTGGCTTCCTCCACTGAGAAGGTAGTGGTCAGGTCTTCTGCCACGAAGCCGACCTTTTCGTCTTTCATGGCGAGCGGGTCACGAGGGGTCTGGAAGTGGGAGTGCGGTAGAACTGTGTTGCACAACGAAAGTTCGCAGCACACGAAACCTCTGCCGAGAAAAGGTTTGAACAGAACTCACTCTCAAACTGGGGGGAAAGAGATTGAGGGGAGTTTAACAGGTCTCTCGCCAGAGACCTTGACGTGCTCCTGTGTAAGGCTGGGTCATGTTCCCCGGGACGCCATGTTGCTGGGGGATCGGTTTCCCTATTTCTGTCCGTGCATGGAACTCACTCTTATCTCGGCTCCATCTTGGTGGCATCAGCGGCGCGGTGTGATTGACTCCTCCTGGCCTATGAGTCGAAGTCCAGCTTGTTATCAGAAGAAGGGTCGTCTGCGTCTTGAAAGTCGTCGCATACTTCTCTGAGCCGGCGCCCTAAAGTTCTCGGTTCGCATCATCCCCCTTATCGGTAGGCGACGTTGTCGCTCCCCAGCCTCGATTGATATGCGGGAGCAGGGATTGGTCAAGACGCAACGGCACTAGCCTGGATGAGGCTGGTGGATGGAGAGAAACCAGCGTCGACTTGATTGGATCAAGTGCGGCAGACACAATTCACACCGCTGGGACTTGGATGAGACAGTCGGAATTGTAACCCCGCAAATTCATTCCGCACATCAACACTTGTGTGTTAGAGGAGGCGTTGATGATATAGTCATGCTCTCCATCCACCAGCCTGTTGAGGCAGTCTCTTCCCGATAAACTAGGATCTTGTCAGGGCTGCATCAAAACCATCTCCTTCCTCGGGCAAATTTCTCTCCAGGTTCAAAACCTGTTTTCTCAACTCACCTGCTCCCTTTGGATATCTACCAAGGACTTGCCCAGAAGAAAACCGGGGCCAAGGAGTCTGGGTGGGACGTTCAACACGAATTTCATTCACAGACTTGCCTCATCTCGCTTCCGTCCTCGAGGCGGGCACCAATATCGAGAGATGAGAAGTTGAACTCTTTCTGAACTTCAGGGATATATTCTTATATAAACTTCTTGTGCGCCCACACCAAGGCCATTTTTTCCGTTATCGATGCTACCAGTTCTTCGCATTCAGCTCTCTCGCTCATCCCCAATACTGTTGAGACCATATCTTGGCCCGATACCACACTGCGGTTGTTCTCGTACCCATTTTGTGAGTATATCCAGACAATTTCAAACCGCAAAAATGGCTCCAAGCGCCGTAGAGAATGTTCTTGAGACACCGGTTGCCTCAAAGAAAATCCTCGATGCCACCGGTGCCACTGTGCAGAGACCAGCCATTGCACGACATGATGCGACTGATCCTGCAACAACGACAGAGCTCTTGGTGTCGGTGCTTGAACGTGATGGTGGAGTTATAGTCGAGAACCTCGTCACAAGGGAGCTGGCCAGCCGGATACAATCAGAACTCAAGCCATATTTCGACACAGACAAGGTCGATCCATCAGGCTTCTTCCCAAATACCACTCAGCGAGCTACGGGCCTCCTGGCCCGCTCGGACGGATGCGTTGAGTTGGCCATGAACCCCACATATATCAATGTGGCGAACGCCATGCTGTCTTCCACATATACCTACTGGACTGGACAAGAACAAGAGACGGTCACTAGTAAGCCAATCATATCCTCGACCGTGGGGTTCCGTGTCAATCCGGGTGGAAGACAGCAAGGTTTACATCGTGACGATGGGTTTGTGAAATTCCATGCCGCCGAAATTCTAGCCCGATGCTGACCCTTAAACCAAGAGACTATCACACTCGCAACTGTGACATGCCGATGATGTTGGGCTGTGTGACAGCACTGACAAAGACAACGAAAGAAAACGGCGCGACCATATGCATCCCTGGCTCACATCTTTGGGGTCCCGACCGCTGCCCGTACGACCATGAAGCAGTCCCGGCAGAGTTGAATCCCGGTGATGCACTGATCTTCGTCGGCAATTTGTATCATGCAGGAGGCGGGAACATCACCAAGTCCGTATTAGCCCTCTTTGGATGCATTATCCTACAGCTAACCTCGGAACAGAGACCAAGCTCGCGAGACAGTCGGGATTTTCTTGTGCAAACCGTACTACCGGCCAGCCGAAAACCAGTTCATTATGGTCCCACCTGAGAAGGCCAAGAGATTACCTCCTCAGGCACAGCGGCTGTTAGGATATGGCATCTGCCTACCAGCTCTTGGTTTCGTTGACTATCAAGATCCCATGCGGGTATTGTTTGGCGTGGAGGACGAGGAGACGGTTGACATGTGAATTGAGATGCACGGTGCTCTGGAATTGGGCCTATCCATGTATTATGATGATGATGTTTGGCCTATTGACCTCATATGACCAAGAAGTTCACGCCGCGTTTGGATTCCTGGCGGGCGAATTGCATCCAATTGGCAGCAACCTCAGAATCGGTGGTCCAAAAGCGACGCAGAAATTCCAATGCCGGGTAGCAATTCCCAAATCCAGTCGACTTCATTGCTTCCAGGATCCCGGTTTCGGAAAATTCTTGTATCGCAGGGTTGTATCTGCACTCTGTCCCAACGACGAATAGAGGCCAGACTAAATCATGTTGGAACGCGTTGCTATTTTCGATCAGACTGATTTTCTGAGTGACACTACTGACAAGAGTCTCCCTGGCTTGGGCAAATTCGTCCTGTGGAAGCAGTGCCTGATAGCTATAAAGGAGACCGGCGAAGTGAAAGATGTCGACGAGGACTAATAAGTCGTTATAAAGTTGCTGTGGCTCGAAGTTAATCGACCTTCCAATTTCTAGAGAACGGCTCCGAACATAATCAAATCGGCTTCCTAGGAGGCCCACGTCTGCCAGCTGAGGCGAGTGGTTAAATGTCTCATTTGGGTTGTGACGACTCCGTTCACACTGCGTCACTTCTTGGATGACTTGCGACCATTCTGTGAAGATATCAGAGTCTTCAGCAGTCAGGATGGAGCCTGGAATCATGTCATTACTGTCAAATGTGGTCGTCGAAATGAAGACATCATAAACGAAAGCTTCTTTCACCAGAAAACGACAGGTAGGGTCAAGGAATTTGACGGAATGGTGCGGCGATGTCCAGTGTCGTGTAATTGTCCTGGCTGCCTGCCAGTGAACGCGCCATACGGCCGAATCAGATCGAATCATTTCAAGGTTGCATAGGATCAGGATTGTGGCCAGCATGGCGCTGGAAGAGGCCGGACGTGCCACGGCAGATTCATCGTTCAGTTCAGTCCTCAAATCTTGGGCTAGCATCTCCATGCTCCTATCCCGGTAGTGGCTGGAGTAAATGCCATCTTCGGTCGACCAGGTGGATCCCGTTTTGGACGAGTAGTGCTCTGCCGACAGTGCAAGGATAGCCAACAGCAGTGGTGGCGACTCCAGGGCCAGCGGAAGCATCTGAGTTCGCCAGGCATTCCTAGGGCCATCCACCCATGGCATGACCGCAGCAACAACGTTGTCATAGTAATGGATGAGTCTTTGCGCGGATTCGTCTCGTAGGTACTCCGTAAGAGGATATTTAGATAGGTCAAGTCGCAGGGCGAATTCGTTGCTGAGGGTATCCTCGTCGTTGATAGGCCCAAATGCACTTCGTAGACTATGGGGTACTTTCACTGGGTTGCTGTCGTTTAGAGCGGCGGATTCGAGATAGCCCCCACGGGAATCTGACGACTCCTCGGTAGTTAGTCTGCTGGGACTATGTCTCCCTTGATCAGGGAGAGAGGAAGAGGGAAGAGGCTCGATAATGGGCAGGTCTTTGCCAGACAATTTGCCCCGGCTAGCGACCCCCTGGCCCCACTGAATGCGTAGTCCATAGCCGGGGCATGTCACATTTTTGATGTCGCATTTTTTGCACGTTGGTAGACTCCTGTCGCAGCGAATTCTGCGCCTGTTGCACACTCGACAATCTACTCGACATTAGTACCAACTCAAGCCAGAATCCTCGCTCTGAGGATTTGGGCATCACCTTTGTCAGCTCTGGGCTCATTGGGATCGAGAGATGACAAGCGGAAACTCATGGCGATAGGCAGGCACCAAATAATAGTATGGACTGGAGTTCTCAGTAACTTCCGGTCTCCAGAGAGAGAGGGGGCCTGACCCCATGAAGACTTGGAGAGCAGTCTCAGCTCCTCTTGGCACCGGAACCCGGCACATTGACAGGTCTATTGACAGGTTGGGAACTCTCTTTTCTCCATCAAACCTTGTTTCTCCTCTAGTAGGGAAATTTCATCCTCTCCGGGTAGTAACTTGGGGCTGGGTGTGTACCGATTATATGCGTGGCTGTTGGACAGAAGATATATTCCCCCTCGAGGTAAGGAGCCCCTGGACGGAATGGATGTCAGATTCAATCCTTGTATCTTGATAGGAACGGCTCGCCATACCATATCAGGAAGGTCGTGGGAGAACACTCGTTGTTCCTCAAGCAGACGTTATCTGTCGTGAGAGTATTTGCATATAGTGATGGCGAGACACAAGGGTTGGAGGTCACTCGAGATCGACACAGAGCCATAGAGGCCACCAGAAGCAAACAACATGCCCGTCCGAATCCCCAACACTTTGACTTCTGACAACGGAGTGCACGAGATTCACGTTGAGGGGCTGTCCAAAAAGAAGATATCTACAGACCTCCATGCCTCGCTGCCTGATGGGTTCTACCACTCGCCAGTGATTTATCAGCTGGAAAGACGGGCAATCTTCTCCAAGCGTTGGTTCCTTGTCTCGCACAAGGCTCGATATCAGAATGTGGGCGACTTCGTGCAGTATGACATGGCTGGTTTCAACTTTGTGGTTGTCAAGAACAAGGCTGCAGAAATAGTGGGATTTCATAATATATGCAGGTGGGTTCGCCGTCTCTCTTGTCAGAGATGCTCCCCCCAGCCCGGGGTCCTCCTCTCACGTCTTGTTATATGTTCCATAAAGCCAGACACCGCGCTTTCCCTATCATTCGAGAACCCAGTGGGTCCGCTAGAATCTTTTCCTGCAAATACCACGGTTGGTCGTATGACCTGGATGGAAAACTGGCAAAGGCTCCCCGCTTCAGTCCGGCGGCCGTCCCTTCATTCGACCCTTCGAAAATCCGCCTTTTCCCTGTCCACGTTCATGTTGATGAGAATGGGTTTGTCTACGTCAATCTAGACTCCAGAACAGAACCAGAGATCTCGTGGGAGAAGCAGTACGGGCAAATGGACCGGCAAGACGTCCTGGTGCAGTCGGGCGTCGATTGGGATGCTGTCGAGTATGAATTCACCTGGACCAAGGACGGTCGCTTCAATTGGAAAATCATGCAGGACAATTACAACGAGGTATTTCGTCCTTTCCGCTACCACTGTTAATGCTGCTAATTGTTCCCCAGTGCTATCACTGTCTGACTGCTCACCCAGACGTCGCCAAAACAACGTCGTTGGACACCTACTACGTCTGTCCAGCTACTCCACATAACTACATCTCGCACTTTAGCGAGCCCAAAGCTTCAGTCCTAGCTACCTCTCCGTTTGACACCACCCGCTTTGCCGGCCGGTCGGCCACCCATGTATTTCCGGGGGGGCACTTCTCCCCTAACCCAGGAACCGGGTTTATGCATTTGATGCGCAGCATTCCGACTTCGGCCACGACCACACGCCAGGAATATGACGTGTACAAATTGAACACGCCCAACGCAACGCCAGAAGCGCATGAGCGAATGACGAAGTTCTACCAGAAAGTTGTGGACGAGGATTTTGGACTGTGTGAGAACGTGCAGAGAAACCTGGAGCGAGGCATCTTTGAACAAGGGCCCCTACATCCGTTCCACGAAGAGGGAGTTTGGGCTTTCCAGAGTATGGTCCTGAAGATTTTGAACGACCAACTGCAGCTGGAAGAGGAGAGGGGTAGGGAGATTTGGGTGGCGAAGCCGAATGGACAGGGAATCGGAAGTACTGGATTAGTCGGCGGTCTCTCAGATGGAGATAATTCTGGGAAGAGCCATTGTGAGAAGTTATTGGGATGTGACACCACCAAACCAAATGGAACAGACTGGTGAAAGTGTAGAACTCCAAGTCCGAGCATTTGGGCATCATTTTAATACCAGTTGTGCCCTGCCTCGCCTCGCTTCTCCTTTGATGGGTTCATAGAGATGATATTTTGGCCCGGGATTTGGTCGACAGTGAATTGTGACTCAAAGATGCCAGAGATGGCTCGTCGCCCCAAGGCGTCAAATGAATCGTATTCTGCTTCCCCGTTGCAGGCCGCCCACTCAGGGCTTTGAGGAGATGACCCGTCCCCGAGATCACTCCATCTCGTCACTACAATTGCATGCTTGAACAACTTTGAAGGGTCACTTTTGTCCTCCTGCATCCTCACTTCAATGAGGTATTCCGAAGCGCATTCCGGACATCGTCGCATCGGTCGACATTCGAAGCATAGAGTGACAAGCGGGCTGGGTCGATGGAGCCGATACTGGACCTTTGCCGCCGCGCCGGCAACGCCGCTCCCTTCAGGCGGCTTAGTAATATGACTCAAAGCGCACTTGACTGAGGGCAAGAGCTCGCCATCCCGCCAATGCGCGCAGACGGAGAAGTATGGGTTGAAGTTGTCGTTGGGGGAATACAGAAGGTTTCGAAGTCCTGCAGGAGGAAGTGCCGGCGCTGCGAAGGCAGAACTGATGACGCGCACCAGTAGATGTCCATTGACCACTGCAAAGCGTGTTTGGTGAGACCATTCGCCGTCACGGTCTTTGTATCTGCGTGCCATCGAGTCTACGGGAATGCCATGTTCTGGGGAATATTTTTGGGCCCTCAGCACAAGTTGAACAAATGGAAAAGGCAAAGAGCGGCCCACGGTCAGTCGCGTTCGAGAAATCTTCTTCTCGAGGTTAAAGACGTTGGGACAGTCGAAAAGTGGATTCGAGATGTTGGTGGGTCGCAACATTTCTTTGCCTTTCTGAGTTCGAACATGATATATGGCGCAAGGGAAGCATAGGAGGTGATTTGGGAGGTGCTCGTCAAGACGTCGTAGGAAGTCGATTTTGGACTTTTCGTTCCCTTCATCGCTGAGGCTGCGCCATACATCGGCTTCTAAAAGATCTCGAAAAGGCTTACACGAGAATGCAAGACTGGCCGCATCTGCGAGGTTGAGGTGTTCCACAATAAGGCCCCATACGCCCCGTGGAAGCTTCGATGTGAAGTCTGCAGGCGGCTTAGGCGGGATTCCTAGAAACATGAGTTTGGCGTGTTCTGCAAGTGACTCGACGGATGCACGTTGGGCGAGACTATGCAGCATTTCCGTGTGGTCAATACGTTCGCCAGTCTGTGCATCCCGATCCCATTGTTCGGCAGGTTTGATTGCTGGGAGAGAGGACTGTTGAGGGCGAGACTGTTCCGGAGCCTGCTTCTTGAGCTTTCCCTTGGAACCCTTCTTACTGTCAGCGGGTGAAGAAGTCTTCCTTAGGCGAGTAGTAGATGAGGGCCGTTTCTGATCCAGTTTGGCATCTTCGATGACGAAATCGGACACCGACGTAGTTCGAGAACTGGCTCGGCTTCCAGACTTGTTTGATCGGAATGGGTTCAGAAAGCCGAGAGAGCCTTTCCGTGGAACGACGTCGGCCATTTTTGGCAATCGCTCAGGGACTTTGGAAGCTCAGTAGTTGTTTGCAGCGGAATAAGAGGGAGAAATGAGAATTTCTGTCAAAGAAGAAGCCCAACCTCAAGGCGGATCGTCCGGGGGGGCTGATTTAAATTTTGAGGTATGACGGCTGGGAGACATGTGGAATACGAGAAGTCTGTTACCAAACAAATCAGGCTGGGCAATACCCGGATTCGACAAATCTCTCTCTTACTCAGGTGAGCTGTCGAGGCGTGACGGATGCTGACTACTGCTCAGTCTTCTGGTCATGGTTCCACTTGAGGAGGAAGACAACAAGTGCCCTTCCGCAGCAAGCCGTGGTCATCCACACGACCCAATCAAAACCTGTTCACGTGGTGCTCCCGGCTGGGCACCTTATGTAATCACCATAGACATGCCGCTTTAGCATTGACGGAGCTAAGTTAGTAGAAGGTCTATAAAGAACGACGGACAGCAGTTTAAAACAGCGCTGGAAATGGCCGAAAGAAGACTGCGACCGGCTGCCATTTGTAAACTGCGTCGACGCTTCTCGAATACTGCGCGGCGAATCTCTGCCTGAAACTCACCTCATCATGGCTCTACTTCATTCCAGACCTTCTCTTGCAAGGTCATTTCCTCCCTCAATATACCGGAAACTATGGCATCGCCATCAGATCCCTTGAAATGGTCGGCTCAACTTCACGTCGCCCCCCCAAACCGCAGGCTCGTCGGTGACAAGATCACTCTGCCACAATCTGCCCTCGAAGCCCTCCTCGCCGCCGCACCTGTTGTTTCTGTCCAGAACAACCCTTCTACAAACATAACATCCTCATTCGACCCTTTCAACCAGTATTCGTTTGCTGCCGAGCGCCGTGCTCGTGAAGCTTTTCAAGATCGACAGCAGCAATTGCCGCATCCCCTCACCTTTCGAATTGTGAATCCTCGCAATGGAAGGGCTGTGTATGCTGGGATTCGGGAGTTCTCTGCCGAAGAGAATAGCATTGGCCTAAGCGCAGGACTTCAAGAAGCCCTCGGTCTTCCAGATGGAACCATACCTAGGCAGGAATCCCGCGAGAGCACACCGAGGGGAGATGTCATCATGACAAATGGAATGGACTCTCCCAAGCAAGATGTAGTGACAATCCATGCAGAGCAACTACAAAAAGGAACCTACGTCAAATTGAGACCTTTGGAGGCCGGCTATGACCCTGAGGATTGGAAGTCGCTCCTTGAGCGCTATCTACGTGACAATTTCACCACATTGACCAGCGGTGAATTGCTTGTCGTCCCAGGAGCACGCCATGAGCAATTTCGTTTCTTGGTCGACCGATTCGAACCTGAAGGAGATGGAATTTGCATTGTCGATACAGATTTAGAGGTCGATATTGAGCCGCTGAACGAAGATCAGGCGCGCGAGACCTTGAACAAGAGTTTGGCGAAGAAGAAGCGGGCTCAAGAGTCGCCGGAAGGCACTTCACTGGGTGGTCTGCTTCATCTTGAGAAACAGACCAGCGGCAAGGTCCTCTCGGGTCACTATGTGGACTACGAGTTGAAGCAGTGGCAACGTGGTAAAGATCTGGAGGTGTTACTCCAAGCCGACGACGACGCCATCAGTCTAGATCTCATTATTAGCCCGTTCTCTGCGCGTCAACGGTCTAAACCTCGGAGCGATGAGTACGTTTTTGGTGACCTCAGTGGTCGGGCAACGAAACGACTGAAACTTGCTCATACAAGTGTGGATCTGGAGGAGGCCGAATCTTTGACCATCGCTGTCCATGCATGGAAAGAAGCTGACGAAGAACTCAAAGATGGGGAGCGCCCAATTCCATACTCTCTAAAGGTGTCGACAGGTATATCGGAAGACACCTCGCCTGATGAATCATCTCCTGAGCTGTCACCCGACGATGTGATATGCAAAAATTGTCATCAGGTCGTGCCAAAACGAACGCTTCCGTTACACGAAGCTTTTTGCTATCGAAATAACATCCTTTGCCCAAAATGTTCGGGGGTGTTCCTGAAAAACTCCGATGCTTGGAAAAACCATTGGCATTGCCCTCACGATGAAGAGCATGGAAATGATGCGCTTTCCCAGGTCAAGCACAATTCCATTTTCCATCCAACAAACCCGTTAGCTTGTCCGCACTGCGACTTCCAGGCTTATGATCTACCGATCCTGGCCCATCACAGGACGACGACATGTCCAGGGAAAGAGATTCTGTGCCAATTCTGCCACTTGGTTGTGCCCCAACAAGGGCCAGAGGATCCTTCATTCACTGATCCTGAAGTTTTGATGTCTGGGCTCACACCGCACGAACTGGCCGACGGTGGTCGAACGACAGAATGCCATCTGTGTAGCAAGATCGTGCGGCTGCGGGACATGAAGACTCACCTGCGGCTTCACGACCGAGAACGATTTTCCAAACCAACTCCAATACCCTGCGCTAACAGCATGTGTGGTCGGACCATCAAACCAGAAGACCAGCTCAGAGCCCAAAATGAACAATTTGGTCTGTGCAACGAATGCTTTGGGCCGCTGTACGTTGCGACCTACGATCCAGAGGGCAAGATGCTGAGGAGGCGGGTTGAAAGAAGGTTGCTCCAGCAGCTCATGGGCGGCTGTGGCAAGTCGTGGTGTCGTAACTCTGACCTATGTAAGACCGGGCATAAAAACGTCACCGGCAACGACAGAATCATATATGCCAAGGACGGGGTGCCTATGATCAAGCCGACCATGGACCAGCTAGCCAAAGGCGATACCTCTGGACTCATCTTCTGCGTCGATGAGGCCAGCCAAACACGAAGAAATCTGGCTGCCATGATGATGGGCGAAGGTGAATACGGGCTCGGATGGTGCGTGAAGGCTTTGGAGGAGGAGAAAGGCGACGTTGGCAATGCTAGAGAATGGCTCAAGAATAGAGCCCCCAAGATCGGCGAAGTTATTGGTTAAGTAGCGAGAGCGAAGATGAATTCGTGACAGAGTTCTAAGATGTCAGCCTCACAAATTCTTAATGTCTTCTGTTGTGTACCACGGATGATAGAGGAAAGTCGTGTATAAAAACATGGCCACGTGTCGCCCTATCCAACATTTCACCCAGTAACGACATAATGATGTTACGTATACTCCCTCCTTCGAGCTTATCCCTCACTCCTCACTGCATATGAGTACCAACCACGATCTCGATCTATGCCGCCCCGCAGCGACGAAGTTCCACCCTTGCCCCATGGCTCTCTGCACAGCCCGGCCCCCCCCCTCTATCCTCCCACCCTGGCTCTTCCTCCAACATCGGTTGGACAATGAGTGACCAGGGTTCAGGGATGTAAATACAAGACCTGCGCTGACCGACGAAGCCCAACATTGACGTCATGTTCGAGGAGGCCGGAAAACTGGCTTCGAGTCCAGCATTTGATCTACGATTCAACAAAACTTGAATTTGTGTCCATGTGCAACCCTCGGCGAAGCTCGCCTCTGTTCTATTAATTTACCTTGATTGACGCTTTTCCGTTGCTCCATCATCAACTGCGTCTGCATATAAACCACCGCTAGTATCATCATAATCATCATCATCGACAACTCACATTACAAGCGTCCCTTTGGTCGTACCAGCCCATAGACCTCAGCAGCCGAGCCCCGACCGAGTCCATCTGAACCAAACAAAACCTGAGGGAAAAGATGACCATCAACACTTCCTCCTCAGACCAAGGCGCCACTGGTGCTGCCAAATTCGTCACTTCTGCCGTCGGGGTACGTTATCCACTTCCTTCTCCCATCCCAGGCCCCCTTTACTGCTCCTTCATATTCTCCTTACATTCTATTCTCGGCCCATAACTGACCAAGTCCCCTCTCGCTGTCCAACAGAATACCGTAGGCGGCCTGACACGAACCGTGGGAGGTGTGACCGGCGCCGCGGGCCGCGGGATCGGCGACACCATCACCGGCGCCACGGGGTCTCTGGGACAGCCGTTGGGCGATGGGTTGGCGAATGCGTCGACGGGCGTGGAGAACGGGACAAGGAAGGTCGCGCAGGGCGTCGAGGACGCGGGTATGTGGAAGAGCGGGGCGAAGAGGTTTTGAAAACAGGATACGATACGACATGATACGACATGACATGCAATGACACGACACAAGAGGGAGGTGGGTGGAAGGATTTTCGTTCTGGGGATTCAAGCCAACCGTCAGGAGAAAGACTCGTGTGAACTAAACGCTTTAACACATCCGCCGTGCTATAATCGAGCGTGGCAGGGAACATCTTGTGTGGTCTCCTTGAGGTCTTCGGAGATGGAACGGGATGAATGTTGACGCTGACGTTTCGCTCGTTGATAGTCGGTGACTATATTGATACCTTGCCTTAACTTACTGCTGTCTCTAAGCTGAGATGTATTATTAGTGGTCATTCATGATGAAACAATGAAAGTCTCGGATCTCTTCGTTCGAAAAGGGGAACCTTTTGGAATCAATTAATCCGTGCCTAGATTTCACAGAACATGCGCCGTAAAAAGAGGCCATATGTGTGTGGTTGTTGAACAGTCCGACACTTCCGCCATGCTCTGCTAAACTCAAAAAACCTTTGAATCTCGATGAAGGCAGTCTCGATAAAAACGTAGGGGATAGAAAGCTTGCATCCAGTACCGGTTTGATGGAACGAACAGTATGCGATCTTCCCTTGGCGAAATCGGGGAACGCTTCAGGCGCTTCCTTCCAAGACCGGGAATGTTGAACTCCGATCATAGAATCCTGCCGCTATGCTTTTGTCCCCCGGGAAAACATCATTGAATTAGTCGGGCCCGAATGGTGTTTACATAGGCATCGGTGCCTACTCGCTAGTGCGTCCTTCTTCGCCATACGCTTCAACCGGCGAGCAGGTACAGAATAGGTTGGTGTCACCGAAGGCATCGTCGACACGCGCCACCGTGGGCCAGAATTTCTTCTCTCGAAGCCAGGGAAGCGGGTAGGCAGCTTGTTCTCTGGTGTATGGACGGTCCCAGTTGCTTCCAAGAAGGTCTGCTTGCGGATGAGGAGCCATCTTGAGAACATTTCCCTCGCGAGGAACAGTGCCATCTTCCACGGCTTGGATTTCTTTCCGAATTTCGATCAGTGCATCGCAGAATCGATCCAATTCCTCCTTTGACTCGGACTCGGTGGGTTCGATCATAAGCGTGTTTGCCACAGGCCAGCTCATGGTAGGAGCGTGGAAGCCGTAGTCTTGGAGTCTTTTGGCGATATCGATGGCCTCAATGCCAGACGTCCCCTTGAACCCACGAGCATCAAGGATGAATTCATGAGCACACCGGCCATTCGCATTGGTGTAGAGGATAGGGTAGTGAGGTTTGAGACGCGACATGATATAGTTGGCGTTCAACAAAGCGATTTCAGTGCCATGTTTCAACCCCTCACTACCCATGAGCTGGATATACGCATAACTGATGGGAAGGATGGAAGCACTTCCCCATGGCGCGGAGCTGACAGGAGAGATAGCGGTCGCGGCGCCATCCTCTCGTCGCTGAGGATCGGTGTAAGGGTGAGAGGGGAGAAAGGCCTTCAAGTGGTCCTTGACGGCAATAGGTCCGACACCCGGGCCACCACCACCATGAGGAATGCAGAAGGTCTTGTGAAGGTTAAGATGGCAAACATCGGCGCCAATCTCACCCGGATTGCACAAGCCAATTTGCGCATTGAGATTTGCACCATCCATGTACACTTGACCTCCGTGGTCATGTACAATCTGGCAAACCTCCTTGATTCCAGGCTCAAAGACACCAAAGGTGCTAGGATAGGTGACCATTATGGCTGCTAGTTCGCTCTTATGCTTTTCACATTTCTCCTTCAAATCGTTAATGTCGAGATTTCCGGTTTTCATGTCGCATTTCAGGGGCACAACTTTCATTCCAGCCATCGCTGCAGAGGCAGGGTTGGTGCCATGAGCAGAGACGGGGATGAGACAAATATTCCGAGATTTCCCGTCCTCGTGGTTGTCATGGTACTTCTTAATAACTCGCAAGCCAGCAAACTCCCCTTGGGCCCCTGAGTTGGGCTGCAAGCTAACATCATCCATTCCGGTGATGGAACACAGAGATTCCGACAATCGCCGGACAAGTTCCAAATATCCCTGGGTGTTGGAGATGGGAGTAAAGGGATGAAGGGTGGAGAAACCTTTGTAAGAGACAGGTAGCATTTCGGTGGTGCCGTTGAGTTTCATCGTGCACGATCCGAGGGGTATCATTGAGTGCACAAGTGAGAGGTCTTTTGATTGTAGGTGATGGATGTAGCGGAGCAGTTCCGTTTCAGAGTGGTGCTGGTTGAAGACTGGATGGGTCAAGAAAGACGTTTGTCTTCGCAATTCAATCGGAATGTTGTCATCATTGGCCCTCGAGATGATCTCACCATCATTCAACGAATCCAAATAAACCTTCCGGCTGATACCGAAGCAATCCAGGAGTTGTTGCAGCGATGCACTGGTGGTGGTCTCGTCCAAAGAAAAGGAAACTTGACAGGAACCCGCCTCAGACACAGTTGTTCTGAAGAGTACGTGCAAAGTCTCGGCTCTCTTGACGATTGACTCGTACTGTGCATTCTGCGGCACTTCAACGGTGATAGTATCAAACAAGACAGTACCATCCTCGCGGACACCATGAGTTGCAAGTCGGAAACCGTTTTGGCTGAGCAGCGCTTGGGCGAATTTCGTCAAAGACCACACGCGTTGGGCTATTTTCTTCAAACCGTCTGGTCCATGATAGATGGCATAGAATGCACTCATATTTGCTAGCAGTGCCTGGGCAGTGCAGATGTTACTGGTAGCCTTTTCTCTTCTGATATGCTGCTCACGCGTCTGAAGGGCTAATCGTAGAGCGCGGTTGCCAAGGCGATCCTTAGAAACACCGACCAGTCGACCAGGGATCTTGCGTTTGTGCTTTTCACTGCAAGCAAAGAACGCCGCGTGGGGTCCGCCGTAACCCATTGGCACGCCAAATCGTTGAGCGTTGCCAAAGGCGACATCGGCACCAAACTCGCCCGGAGACTTCAGCAGGGTGAGTGCTAGCAAGTCTGTGGCTACACAAAAGGTTGCTTCGGCTTTGTGGACAAGATCCGAGAGATGTTGGAAATCGAACACACCTCCGTTGGTATCCGGGTATTGGGCGAGAACTCCAATCAAGTTGTCGCCTTGGTCTTTGATGAGCTGGCAATCATTTTGCAGAATGTCTCCAACGACAATGTTGATCCCAAAGCCCCTTGCTCGTGAATCCAGAACGGCGATTGTTTGAGAGTGGCATCTATTTGAGACCACAAATGTCTTCCCTGCTTTCTTTTGTCGAGACGCTGGTAGTGCGTTCAGAGAGAGCGTCATCGCTTCCGCGGCCGCAGTACCTTCATCCAGGACAGAGGCATTTGCAATGGCAAGACCGGTAAGATCCGTCACCAGAGTTTGGAAGTTGAGGAGAGATTCCAAGCGCCCCTGGCTGATCTCTGCCTGGTAGGGAGTGTAACTGGTGTACCAAGCGGGGCTTTCGAGCACGTTTCTCTGAATGACCGATGGCGTGTTCGTACCATAGTAGCCAGAGCCGATGAAATTGCGGTAGAGTTTGTTTTCTGCAGCTAGAAGAGTAAGGTCATGCTCAACCTGAACTTCGTGTGCGCCCGTGAGGTTTGGTTTCTTAATTGCCAGCGTTTTGAGCGACAAGGCCTTTTCTGCCCGGATGTCTTGGGGGACAGACTGAAGTATGAACTCGTTGAGATCTTTGACGGGCGGGTCCAAGGCCTTAACCATCTGGTCCTCCTCTTCAAATGACGGACCTATGTGTCGATCGCTGAAGTGTGAAGCTCGGTGGAGGAACGAGGGATACGGGGAAGCGCGGCCCTCAGTGTCCAGCTCTTTCTGTCTCGGATGCTGCGCAGAAAAACATCTTATGCAGATTTTCGAACTATCGACACGTTGAGGCCGGGTACGAAACAGTCTGCGGGCCGGAACGCAGGCCCGCGGCCAAGGTAGAGCTGGAGAGGCCATGTAGGGAGGGGGACTCTTTAATGCTGCCTGCACATCAGAGCGAATGGGGGGTGGAAGGTAGAGGGAAGGGTGGCAGGAAGTTGAAGAGAGGAAGGAAAAAAGAAGGGAACAAAGGAAGAAGGGATGTTGCAATGAACGAGTGACTGGTTAAGGAGGGTGTGCGAGTGGCAACGCGCGGGAACACGCAGTGAACCTCCCCAAAAATATTGAATGATATTGGTGGAAGTCATCGGAGGGATGGGCGGAGGACTTTTATCCGAGACGCGATAATCTGATAGCCACGAACCAATCACAGCATCCTCTCTTGGCTTATGTAATCGTATCTCCCCTTCACCGTCTTTCTCCATATGCAGCAAACTAATCTCCACTAACTTTTGCTCTACGAGTCTACGGTTTCGAAGTCCCCCTCTGCAGCATGAGCTCTCTCGCCCTTGTCGGCCAGCTCGAACTCGGAGGCTCCGCTGAAATTTCAGCAGTTTTCCATAGTTATGAGCCCGGTCCGTTGACCACTTGCATCAAATGAACAAATCAACCTCTGCCTTACATACCAGTCACCTTGCAAATTCGCCAATTACCTCTTTGCCACTCAACGCAAAGATGTCTCTCTATTCCGACGAAGCAAAGGGCTCTCCCGTTGACAAGTCAATGGTGCAACTCGTCGAAACGACCGATTGGCACGAATGGCTTGAGAGATTGACCACAACAGCGCAAGATTACGACGTTTGGCAATGCCTCAACACTAGCCTTGACAAACAGCCTATTCTGCCAACAGAACCGATCTATATTAATGCTATCTAGTCTACCAGAAGGCTCTACAGACAGCCTAGTAGCCAAGCGGGCTCTGTATGCGATCGAGGCAGCAAAATATGCCCAATTTACCAAAGGCACCCAGAGAATCAACCAATTTCTCTACAACACTGTCATTTGGCGCAATCTCATCCACGCAAGGCATGAAAGTAACACAACTTACGCCCGATTGCACGCTCTACAACAGCGAATGGCGCCAACAGATCGCGCCCGCAAAGCCGAAGTCACAGCCAAATATCGACAATTGACAATGGCGACGAACGCGCAGGACGTTGACAAGTGGCTAAACGATTGGGAGATCGTCCTGCACACGGCGCACAGCCTAAAGAGAGCGGCTGTATGGGACGATCACGACCGAGACGAATTCCTCTCTGCTATAGAGAATCTCGACGCGCCATTCTACTCTCACAACAATGCGCTATTTACAGAGGGACAATTGCCAAAGACAATCTACCAATTGATCTCGCAATTCAGAGATAATTCGCGCTACAAAAATGCCAAAAAGGCCACCGCCGACACACATTCAGCCTTTACAAATAGCACCAATCGCGCGCCCAAAGCGCAATCTACGCCCTATGTGAGCAGAGAGCGCAATAGCGACGGAAAGCTAAAGTGCCTTTGCGGCGATTGGCACTTCTACAGAGAATGTTGCTATATCAATCCCGCAATCCCGCGCGGTGACCACCAAATTGGTCGCCAATCAACGCAACTATGCAAAAAGTTGACGAAGCACTTGCGGCACAGCCTTGGATCCAAGCAAGGCTAGCCGGCGCAAGAAAACAGAGCAAAGCCAGTCCTACAGCCGATTCGACGACCGAATTGGCAGCAAATTCTACTCAACAAGAGTCTCGCCCAACACCAGGCTAATAACTGTGGAAAACTGCTGGAATTAGAGCGCTCAAACTCCAGCAGTTTTCCACACTCTGAGAGCGAGCTCGTCGCCTTGTAAATGTTCGTTGTTGCGAGAGACATATCTCATCAAAAAGGTAGGGATAACCCACAATGGATACTTTTGTACCTACTCAGGTCCTGTGTCAAGAAAATAATGTTTCGGCTTTTGGATCGCGCTGTAGCAGTGAAATAATTTTGGTCCTCCGCAATATCAAACCATCCGTCCCTCGAAAAGAGCTCTGGTAGTGCGGTTTGGCACTGACCGACCCTCGATTTCAAGAGCTTCCATGGGCTTGCGACCCGGTCCTGACTAGCTTGGACTAGATTCCTACTCCGCGCGAGAGGCCTCCATTGTTGCCGAGGCATTCGTCAGGAGTACGGATTACTCCACCAATGAATGGCCTTCTCCGCATAGTGAGTGACCATTTATCGACGATAGAGGTCGCACATCGATCAATGTTGAAGCTGATTTCTCATCACTACTGACTGGTGATCGCAGAGACAAATATAAGGACTGTTGATTGTTTCCGATATCTATTGACACAACTTGCCAGTGATCATACGATACGATACTACAGTGTTCGAGACACCCTCTATCCGCCAATCAATTAATCCAAATCAACCATGGCTCCCCAGTTTTCCACGCCCCCGGGCAAATCGCTCTCAGTACGCATCGTTTCTACTACTACATATATCACCCTCCCTGTCGATGTGTTGATGAAGCCACCCATGCCCCCCTTCGACACCGTCCGAGATATCCCAAGCTGGACCTTTCTCATTGAACACCCCTCGGGGCGTAAGTTACTCTTCGACCTAGGCGTGCGGAAGGATTGGACGAGCATGGCCCCTATCGTCGTTAACCGGATCAAGAAGGCGGAGTGGGGCATCAGGGTCGAGAAGAATGCGGTCGAAGTTCTAGAGGAAGAAGGCATAAAAGGGGAGGACATCGAGGCTATCATTTGGAGGTACGTAGTCTCTACCACCACACCCCCTCCGGGCGCCTTCAGTCTTGATTTCCTCTGGCTAGGAGAACTAATTGATAGGGGTTCCCCGAAATAGTCACTGGCATTGGGACCATCTCGGCGATCCATCCACGTTCCCATCCTCGACCGATCTGATCGTTGGACCAGGATTCAAGAAGGAATTCCTCCCGGCCTATCCAGCGAACCCAGATTCACCTATTCTAGAAACCGATATCGCGTAAGTTGATGCATCCACGACTCACCGCGGTCACGTTCCCCTTATCAGGGAACGTGATGCGTAAGGATCCTACATAGCTTCTTCTAACCCCAAAAAGAAATCGAAATCTGGTCGAGCTCCCATTCGACTCGCCGCTGAAAATCGGTCACTTCCTGGCCCACGACTACTTTTCCGATGGGAGTTTCTATATCCTCTCCACCCCGGGCCACGCGGTGGGGCATGTTTCCGGCCTCGCACGCACGTCCTCAAATCCCGACACTTTCATCTTCCTTGGTGGCGATCTATGCCACCACGGTGGCGAGATCCGCCCGTCGAAACACCTTCCTATCCCGAACGAAATCTCACCACACCCGTTCCTAAGCTTGAGGTCCGGAAATCAGCCAGCATACTGTCCTGGGGCGATTTTCGAAGCGTTGCAGACATCCCGCTCTCGTTCCGTCACGCAGCCGTTCTTCGACCCAAATATGGGTCATGATATGCCAGAGGTACTGAGAACAATTGAAAAGGCACAGGAGGCTGACGCCAATGAGAATGTGCTGTTCATCTTCGCGCATGACGACACCTTAGACGGTGTTGTAGACTTGTTTCCAAAGTATGCTAACGACTGGAAAGAGAAGGACGTGGCCAAGAAGTTGAAATGGGCTTTCTTGAAGGATTTTGAGGGTGCCGTTCCAGGCGCGGCGGATTTAGGACCAAAGTCGCAGTTGTAGTACGTAGTACTAGTTGCAGTAACAATTCTATTTTCCTTAAATGGGTTCAAGCCGTGCTGGAAAAAGTATGCATGGCTCAGTTTTGAAGGGGATCAGTAGTTGAATGGCGAACGGTAGGGTTATAGCTGCTAAAGCATGGCATAATTTCACAAACAGCTTTTCTGAAGGTGAATTGCCACATCAAAAAGTAGAACTTATTCAAAGATATGCATTGAATCTCGTCAATTTTTATTTAATTCAGAGAATAATTAACCCCCCGAATGTTGTGATGGGAAATTCTTGAGATATCTGCATGTAAGCTTCTTCGTTCAAATAGCACCAAACATAGGAAACGTTCCATGTGAACACCTTCGCCTTCATAATCATTTCAAATATGTTGTTACATCTAATATGTTCTTGAGTCATCTAGTAGTGGTCATGTCCTGCAGTGATTTGTTAGCATTGGCCAGTTGACTGCTTGAGAGATGAACTTACGCCCAAGAGGCTTCGCTCTCTTTGAGATATCTTTGGCATGTCCTTGCTTAATCTTTGCAAGACGAGCTCTGTTAATCACGTTAGTATTCATTACACGTTCTTATGTGGACAAGATTCAATAGGTAGGAAGAACATACTCTTCGGCAGCTTCCCTCTCGAGATGCTTGATATGTTCCCTGGCTTCTTTCACAGCCACTCTAGCCTGGACGAGAGCTCGATCTGCGCCTCGCTCCGCGTTCTCGGCAGACATGACACGTTCACGAGCAGCGGCGATGGATGGGTCTTCAGGGTGGCGGTTAAAGAGCCCACCTGAACTGCGGGTGGAGTTGTGGGAGAGCTTGTTGGAGTTACGGTTTGGGGAGTGGCGAGAGTCGTGAACGTTGGGGGATGATGACCGGCGGCGATTGAAGAAGCCCCTGCGGGGACTACCATCATTGGACGAATATGAATGTCTTGAAGCATTGTTGTGGGTGGTGTTAGGTGTAGGATCGACGGGAGCGTCTTTGTTCTTGTGACCAAAGATAGGCATCTTAATGTTGGTGTTGGTGTTGGCGTTGATTGGTTGGATGGGAGGATGTGGAAATGGCCTGGGCTGTAGGGAGGAGTCAAGTAGTAATCGTTTCGGCGGAGGAGTAGAAGTTGATCTAGATGATGAATGTGAGAACCTTGGGACGGACGTAAGATCAACATATAAGAAATCCTCGGTGAGTTGTGTAGCTGGTGCTGGCTGCCATGAAGCAGGTTTCCTTGTTCAATGACGTATGGGAGTTGCGGGAGTTGCTATGAGGCTAGCAACGATCGTCAGCCTTGCAATGCTAAACAGTAGGTGGCACGCCCAAATGACGCCAGCCATCGGGCGTTCAGCTATGCATCGAGAATCTGTCATGCCGTTTATGGAATAACCTGAAACTTGGACCCTTGAGAACCCTTGCTGGTGTACATCAAGCAGTACTTGTATGACGGCATTTCTAATTTGGTTGGATGGGCAAGGGTCTGTGCCCTTCCATTCCAGCGCGAGATGGTGCTGGAGAGATATTCCAGTGGCTGGCTTAATCGCCCAACAAGATGGCCATTGGACAGAAGGCAGAGTATGATGGGAAACTTTAAAGAAGGACGGCAAGCAGCGAGGCATGGATCGGGCCACGATGATGGTTTCCAACAAAGGTTGGATAAAGCCAGGGCTTTTGCTCCACTCCCAAGAGACCATCGGCTCGACGCGTCCCTTATTATGAATCCATACAACCTTAGAAATACTGCATGTTGTTTATCCATCATCTCCTTGGAAACGCGCCGAGTCTCGTCTTAAATTCATGCATTGTTCATGTACACATTCAATAATAATCATCGCCATTAAGGGCTTCAAGTTCCTCCTTGAACCATCGCACCGAGAATGACGTACGAGTGACGTAAACGTCGTCTCTTGTTCGGCGCTAGTGGCAGGGAACATGTCACGTGCCTCAGCCTCGTTCCTCAGCCTCATAAGATGCCGTGGATGCCATAACGACACAGGCGCAACGCACTGTACAAGCCCACATGTTGCTCGCCTTTCAGGTCTTTCCACTCGTCTTCTGAGACTGTTCCACAGCATTCAAGCCACCGCGCTTCTAGACCTTTGTCAAAAAATTGAAATAATACAAGAGAGGCAAGCTACCCACCTGTGGAGTACTGTGTTTTGCGGGATCAGCGACGCAAACTGAGCAATTCTCGAAAGAGCTACACCGTTGGTCCTAGGTCTCTCATGCCTTTGCAATCCATCCGCTATGGATCATGAAATCGAATATTCGGTTTGCTTTGTTCACGTCGATCTGCGAATGTTTCAGTTAGTAGTGAACAAAATGGTTCCGGAGAGTGTGGGGGCTGACTCTGCAAACGCCGCGAGCTTCCTTCTTTTTCATCTGCCCGCCTTGCTTCATCGCTTCTTTTAGCAGGCCTTCCTTCAATGCGAGATATGGCTTTGGTCGAATATGAAGAGTGTTGCATAGTTGGATTTCTTCTTCGCTAAGCAATTGCAAGTCCGGTGCTAGTGTCTTATCTTCTTCCAGCCTCCAGGGTGTTGTGCCATTCAGCGGCTGTACAACATAGCGAACTTTAGGCTTAGGAGTCGTTGAGCTGTCTGGTCCGCTGGCTTCGGCGAAGAGCTTGTCAAAGTCGTTCTGTACGACAGGTTGAGTGTCGGCAAATTGTGGAATGGTCTTCGGCTTGCGCTGGAAGCGAAGAGGCAACTCCGGAGTGGTCAATCTCGAGGCTTCGGTAGGTAACTCCGATTGTTGAACTTGACCGCCCTTCTTCGGAATTTGGGGCATTCGATCAAATTGTCCTTGGGGTTGGTTCCGCTGCACACGAGACTGTTTATCGGCTTCATACTTTTCACCACCCTTTAGGTCGCTGATACCCATTTGCTTCCATTCTTGCAACTGGGAAATGGCAATGCGCAGGTTGTGTTCAAGAAGGAGGTCACGGTTGAGTGCCTCGAAGTCTTCGTGGCCCATCATGCGCGCAAAAGGCTTTCCCTTGTGCATCAAGTCTTTCTCTTCTTTCGTTCTCTTCTTGTCAATCAGTTGGTTCTTCTTGTATTCGAGGAGACCGTGTTCGAATATGATGCGCTTCCGATCTGTTCGAGCCTTCAATCGCGAATTGTAGATGTCGAAGACCGTCATCTTCAGGGTCGTCTCTTCGTCCATCAGACCGGTAACCGGGTCAAGACCGTCGCCAGGCTCGAAAGACATGTGCTGGACAGCTTCTTCGGCATCGTTTGCAAACTCGGTCTCGAACTCCAAGCGACCGGGCATGAATCCTTGGACCTCGTGACATGCTGGCACAGAGGCAGTAGGCTTTTGCTTGGGAGTGGCTGGGGGTGCGGATTTGGCCACTTCCTTGCGTTCTTCAATTCTTCGCTTCTTGCGAGCCTGGAATTCATCTTTCGGTATGCGTTCGAACAACTCGGTATCAGCAGGGTCTGCCAATGCTGGTAAGGGAAATAGTGGACTGTCGATGTATGTGCTGACGTAATGATCGCGAACCTCGTCCTTCTCCCGATACCCGCCGATATGCTCTGCTACGTCGGCCCAAGATCCGAGACCATATCTCTCCGAGCCTTCGAGCAAGAGCAGTTCCTCATCAGCGCCCCAGTCTTCTGCATAGATGGGGATGGAGTTTTGTTCGACAACGTGATATTCGTGTGTGCGAGGATCGTGGTTCTTGGAGGACTCTCCACGCGCAAAACACGGAACGCAGAGATCGTATTCGCGACAGGCCGGGTTTGCGCAAGAGATGCGGACCGTGGATGTGATGTCGATGGAGCAGACATCGCAGTGGTATTTGGTGCCGCCATCCCCGCCACGCGAGGCTGCATTCTTCCTAATTACTCCCATGGCTTTCTCAATGTGTGCATCTTCTGCTAGGTCCGAGTCTGAGGAGAGGTATTGCGCGTATTCATAGGGGATTGTCGCGTCTCGGGCGTCCTGGTCAGCAGCAGGTGGGTCTCTTAGGTTGCGAGCGCTCGGAGAGTTTTCGTCGGCCGATTCGGAGTCGTTGTCTTCACTAGTGTAGCAGACAGGTTTCCGGGTTGCTCTGACCGGTCGTCGACGACCTTTCGAGGTTGCTGGAGGGAACAAAGGACCTGCAGGCAGGGGTTGTTTGGCCGTTGAACTGACGTTGAGGTTGCGGCCGCCACTTGGGGAGTCACAGCTTGGCGCGCTTGCCATCTTGGGCTGAGGACGAATGCGCATCGCCACGTCGTAGAGCGACACTATGATCCGCCGTTGTTCTGCCACCGCCTGCAACAGTGGCAGAGTGGCTGCGCCCGGAGGTGAGGAGCCACTGAGCCTAGTAGTGAGGAGTGAGTGCTTAGTGATGGCCGTTAGTAGTATTACTGGAGTGGTCACTCGTCGGCTGGCAGTTGGCTGTGGAGGCGGAGGTGCGTCTCCTGCCTGCGCCTCACGTCCTGCGTCCTGCGTCCGGCGTCCTGCGCTTCACCTGCAACCGAACTGTAACAAATGGACACTTGGGTGCTTCGGTGGATTTGACCTCAGACCTGCTACTTCGTCTGTCCATCCACCTCTCTTTCTCCCTCATTCACCTCAATCCTTTCTCACTTTGTTGCTCCCTCTCCACGCACCCCAGGATTCATCAACACTCCTTTGACTTTACCTCACCGTCTTGACCGACTGCCCCGCCCTCACCCGAGCGTGTCACCTCCCGTCTCGAATACTGCCAACCTGTGTGAGCCGCAGCCTGGGCTGTGAACCCGAATCCCCAAGTTCGACTTGCATTAGAAACAGGGTGATCTTGTCTCAACAACACCGTTGTCGTTAAATACCAGGCCATCACAGAAACATTCATCCGCAAGATGTCGTGGAAATTGACCAAGAGTAGGTGCATTGACACAGAAGCCTTGATGATCCGAGGGCAGGCCAACTTGAGCAACGGCTGACAGCTCTACAGAATTGAAGGAGACGCATCTTGCCCCTCTGACGAGCGGATTTAGTCGTTCGACTTCAACCTCGACGGTAAAGGGGGAGGAGTCTGCTACTCCCACCGAATCCGCCGATTTGTCGACAATTCCCAGCAATGTCAGCGCCACCTCAGCCTCCACAAATGGAATAGGTAAGTTCGAGCTCTCATAACATCATGGCTGGCATGCTCACCTGCGCTGTAGCTGCGTCTGAAGCTCTGACCTCGCCGCCGGTCCAGAACACGAAACCCGGAATCTTGATCGTGACGCTTCACGAAGGAAAAGCGTTTTCCCTGCCACAACAGTATCAGTCAGTATTCAGCAGCCATTATGGTGCAGGAGGACAATCTGGATCGGTCAGGCCGAGTTCGTCATACGTAGCCGGATCCCTGGCGTCCTCGTATGCTCCGTCCAACAGGCCAGTCTCAACCCACGGTGGGATCAACGCTGCCCCGACTATTCACGGGCGATACAATAGCAAGTACTTACCATATGCCTTGCTCGACTTTGATAAATTGCAAGTCTTTGTCGACGCAGTCTCGGGCACTCCGGAAAATCCTTTGTGGGCAGGCGACAATACCTCGTTCAAGTTTGATGTTTCCCGGGTATGTGAACTCAGTGTGCAACTGTACCTACGAAACCCCGCCGCCAGACCGGGAGTCGGCAGAAGCGAAGATATCTTCCTGGGTGGGGCCAGAGTAACTCCAAGATTTGAAGAAGCACGTCAGTTTGTTCCAGATCCGAAGAAGAGCAAGAAAGACAACGAAAAGGCCGAGGCGGCGTTCGCAGTACAGGAAAAGCAGGCCGGTCAGCTTGGTACCGACTGGGTAGATGTCCAATTCGGCACAGGTTCCGTCAAGGTCGGTGTGACCTACGTCGAGAATCGTCACGATAGCCTCAAGATTGATGATTTCGAGCTTCTGAAAGTTGTTGGGCGTGGCAGCTTCGGCAAAGTCATGCAGGTCCTGAAAAAGAACACGGGTCGGATCTACGCACTCAAGACAATCCGAAAGGCTCACATTATTTCTCGCTCGGAAGTTGCACACACTCTGGCCGAAAGATCAGTTCTGGCACAGATCAACAACCCTTTCATCACGCCGCTCAAATTCTCCTTCCAATCGCCCGACAAACTTTACTTCGTCCTAGCCTTCGTCAACGGCGGAGAGCTATTCCATCATCTCCAGAAGGAGCAGCGTTTCGATATTAATCGCTCTAGATTCTACACGGCGGAGTTGTTGTGTGCTCTCGAATGTCTACACGGTTTCAAGGTTATTTACCGAGACTTGAAGCCAGAGAACATTTTGCTGGATTACACGGGCCATATTGCACTGTGCGATTTCGGGCTGTGCAAGTTGGATATGAAGGATGAAGATCGTACCAACACCTTCTGCGGAACACCAGAATACCTCGCTCCTGAACTTCTGCTCGGACACGGCTACACCAAGTCCGTCGACTGGTGGACGCTGGGAGTTCTCTTGTACGAAATGCTCACCGGATTGCCACCATTCTACGATGATAACACCAACGAGATGTACCGCAAGATCCTCCAAGAACCATTGCATTTCCCTGGCCCTGAAATTGTCCCTGCTGCAGCAAAGGATCTTCTTCAGAAGCTCCTAGATCGTAACCCTGATCGTCGCCTGGGTGCTGGGGGCGCCGCTGAAATCAAAGCTCATCACTTCTTCGCCGGAATCGACTGGAGGAAGCTGTTGCAGCGGAAATACGAACCGAGCTTCAAACCCAATGTGGTAAGTATTACATCGATTATTGCTTTTTTCCCCTTTCTGACGCCTTGATAGGTCGACGCGAGAGATACAGGCAACTTTGACAAGGAGTTTACGTCCGAGGTCCCCAAAGACTCGTACGTTGAGGGGCCTGTTCTGTCTCAAACTATGCAGCAACAATTTGCTGGATGGTCGTACAACCGGCCTGTTGCGGGGCTGGGCGATGCAGGTGGCAGCGTCAAGGATCCTTCATTTGACCACATTCAATAGACACACGGCGTGTTTTCGTCAATGAACACAATGAGCGGCATGAACGACAGCCTTTGATTGAATTTGCGGTGCACAGGAATAGGAACCAGAACCCCGGTTCAGACGATGCATGGCTGGATGACGGCCTTTTTCTTCCTGGTTGATGTTGATGCTGGGCATTAGATGTCACAGCATACGGCGTAGAGTGATCAGGGTCAATCAAATAGAGGAATTTTCCCTTATGGCCTCCAAGTTTCACCAACCACGGAGTATTCGGAGATGAATTGGCTTCTTGGCTCGTGACAACAGCCCGTAATCTGGATTTGTACTCATATTCAGATCTAAGGGTCATCCGCGGTCCCCCAGTTGGCTGACCCTTCCAACTGCTCACGTACCAGCGAGTAGTACGGAGTAACTTACAGAGTTACTACTCCGTATCAATCAACTTGAACGAGATGTATCAAACGCCTCGGCATGTTTGCTATATTTGAATCTCCGACGCCGGCGGTCTCTCCCCGCATCCTCCCGGCAAGAAGCCGAAATGAAGGAGACGAACGAGTGCGGAGATTCCATAAAAGAGAAAACATTCCTCACCGGTTCGACGTTCTGCAGTATGTAACTGAGCTCGGAGAAGATCCAGATGATACAAGAGACGAGGTTCGATATACCAGGCAACACCAGGGGACACTATCTAGCTCCCTAGCATGGCGGCGAAGAATGTCCTGCGCAGAGCGGTGCTCTACGGTATGCTCCATCAACCCTCCTGAGCAGCCTCCTGGGCCGAATTAGCAAGCTAACAACTCTGCCTTCTCTCGTACCAGTACCCGGCTCCTCCCAACGGTTCCTCGACAAATCGCGCAGTTTGGCGGTCGACTGCGTGGCCTACGACCTCGAAGACAGCGTGACGCCGGGTCGCAAAGCCGAAGCGCGGTCGCTCGTCCGCAAGGCGCTGGACCTGGAGGCCCCGGCGGGGGTGAAAGAGCGCGCCGTGCGCATCAACAGCGTGGGTTCGGGCCTGGCGCTTGCCGACCTGGAAGAGCTGGTCAAGTCGGACAACCTGACGACGCTGGTGGTGCCCAAGGTGGAGAGTGCGAGCGACCTGACCTTCATCAGCGACGTGTTGGCGCACTCGAGGTCCAAGGAGCAGGAGAAAGACCGGGGCCAAATCTCCATCCTCGCGCTGATCGAGAGCGCCAGGTCGCTGTCGAACCTCACCGAGATCTGCCGCGCCACGCCGCACCTGTTGCAGGGCCTGGTCTTTGCCGCCGAGGACTTCGCCCTCGACATGAGCATCACGCGCACCCCGAGCCTGACCGAGTTCCTGTACGCGCGCCAGATGATCGCGACGGCCGCCCGCGCGTACAACCTCCCCAGCACCATCGATCTGGTCGCCACGGCGTTCAAGTCCGAGGCCGACCACGAGGCCCTGGTGCGCGAGTGCGAGGAGGGAAAGGGCATGGGCTACAATGGAAAGCAGTGCATTCATCCCTCGCAAGTCGCGACGGCCCAGCAGATCTTCAGCCCCAGCGAGAAGGATGTCGAGTGGGCCATTCGAATCACCATTGCGCAGAGGCGCGCCGAGGACCTGGGCAAGGGTGCCTGGGCCATGGATGGCAAGATGATCGATGCCCCAGTTGAGGGTAAGGCTAGGGCTGTTGTGGCAAAGGCCGAGCTGTGTGGCTTCGATGTCGCTGCCTTGAAGGAGAGGTTTAAAGACCAGCAGCCGGAATAGAACCAAGCCATCAATGTTGAACTGTTGGGTTTCCCTGGCCGTTCCAGTCGACCGTTTCGAACGTGGTTAATATGTTGGGAGGGTTCTTGTGGTTGTTGAAACTACCTAGGAACTCCCTTGTCCTCCCATGAATTATCCGTCACACTTTTGGTTCCTTTCTCTATCCAAGTCTATGATGCTGTATAGTTTTTCTTTTTGGGTAGACTGGCTGATAATCTAACTCGACCTTTCTCAGCTCTCTCCATGTCTCTGGCTCATGCGCACGAGCCGTCTCTTGAGTATTATTCACGCACGCGCTCTCTAGACCCCGAAAGTCTTCTGCTCCGATTCAGCGGCATACCACCATATTACGACTCCTTCGGTCCCTTCACTTCGCCATTCGTGACCCGGCTACCTAACCCCAGCAGTCCCATCCCCTGCTTCTCGTTCGGATCGTCTCTCTTCTTGATCGTTAGACAGTTGATGTCCAAAACCTCGCAAATTCGATTGATCACCCGGACAGCCCAGGTAAAGTACAGCGACATGGCGAACACGAGGTATCCATAAATGTACCACCTTTCGACTTTTGCCGAGACAGGTTCAAAGCCAAATAATGGGAGCCATACCATCACCGCGCCGCCGATGAGAGGTGCCAGAGAGGAAGTCCAGTATGGGAACGGGCAGCGTGTGAGGTGGTGAAGAATGATTTTTGTCGTCAACCGGCCAAAGACGAAAGACATGGCCACAGAGAATATGACAAGATGGTTTTCGGCGAGGAGGATCGAATGTGGGCTACCAATCCAGGCGGCACATGAGCCGGTGAAGACGATCATGGGGATCCACTCAAGAAAGACGGGTAGGATTGGGAGATTTGCGCGCCGCCGGGCCAGGGTGACGTGGTAGATGCATGCAGGAAGGTGTGCGGTGAAGAAAGCCACCAGGATCACTGGAACCCAGAGGTCGCGGAAAGTGAGGTTCGGCGGAATCTCGAGCGGAATCGAGATGGGCAAGTCGCGGGGAGCCGGAACATAGTCAGCCACACGGTAAGACCACAGCTGTGGGCCGTAGTAGCCCGACAGCATCATCGCAACGCATGCTAGTATCAGTCCTTCGGTTGGCCCGTTGAAGGCACCTAGGTAGAGCGTGTGGGTGTGGTAAGTTTCCCAGGTGGAGAAGAACATGGGCAGACACGGGACGAGAGCAGTGAATGCGCCGGTTTTGCTTGGGCCGAGACCGATGGCGGCGGTTTCACACAGACTGGCCAGGGTACAGTTCAGACTGTCAATGCCATGGTCGAAGAGCTCACCGAGTCCGGAGGAGGTACCGGTCCGACGGGCTTGTTTCCCGTCGATGTTATCCATGGTTGAGTACCTTGACGCGTTAGATTGGCTCCCTCTAGGTAGAATCGGTGGAAATCAGGCGCTAAATGCAGTGCAAATGAGAGATGGCTTACATCCACAGTCCCAACGAGAAGCTGTAGTATAGCCATGGAGGGCCCGGGCCAACAAGGTCAGGCATGAAAATATGCAAGAAGACGACGTTGATCAAGATGCAGAAAAAGCCGAGCAATGTGACCATGTTGGGAGCCATCCACATAGGCAGCAGTTTGACGGCGCCATTCCACTAAGGATTCATGAGCGGATGCGTCGGGTGAAGCGGGCATGGAGCAGGGGGGGGGGCTTTACGTAGTGGCGGAGAATGTAGTTGGAAATGAATGATTTATCCACGCTCTGGTACTTGTATGTCTTCAGATGGGCCATGGCCTGGTCGGAAAGAGGGTCCGCTGTGGTACACGCGTGAGTTGTTGCGTAGGGCATTTGACCGTTCCAACACCTACTAGAGTCTGAACCATTGAGGGCGTCCATGATGGCTCGGCAAAAGTTGATGGTCGAATGAATGGACGAGTCGAATTGAGGCGACGGAAACGGCAGTGAGCGGGAGGCAGGAGTGAGGGAAACAGAAGACAAAGATTAACGATAGCGGGGCTGGGGCGTGTTTTGCATGATCTCCAAGGTCCTGGAGAATCGAGAAAACAGCAAGAAGCTCCTTTTGTAAAGGGGGGAAGGAGGATGAAATAAAGATGAAGCGATTCGAGTTGGTGGGCGGGTTGGGGTTTGGTGGGTGACGAAACAAGGAAGAGCGATGCGTGACCTGACCTGGTCGTGCCTGGTCCCTCCGGCAAGAGACGCGTCAAGCGTCTTGCGGCTAAAGGCAAAGTGCGTATTATCCGTAATACGGGCCTTCGCTGGTTAGACAACTAGCGCCAACCGCGCCAAGCATCGATTTCTTGCCGCCTTTACGAGCTGTTCACGATCCATAGATGACTTCGCCAGATATTCCTTCATTTTTCATCATCCATCATTCATCCCCAGTCGCCCCGCTTCTCGGCCCTTGCTTGTCGTTTCATCGTTATCCCGCTCGTTGTCCAGCAGTCTCTCCCGACATCCCGCCCGGGCTCTTTCCGACGATGCGAATCTGAGAACAGAGTGTTTTCCCGCCCCAGTGATGGAGGCGCCGGCGGTATCCCTTCAACTCCCAGTGGCTCCACCCCCTTCATTCACGGTTGCCCACCAGAAAGTGGAACTCGACGTCAACTTTGATCAGTCAATCAACGGGAGGACCGAAATCACAATCTATCCCGACTCCCAAGACCTCAAAGAAATCAGACTACACGGTCGACAATGTGACATTAAGAAGGTCCTGGTCAACAACCTCCCCCCGGCATCAGTCCGACATCAAGATCCATGCGACCAGCTCACTCTTCACTCCAATGGCACCGTCTATCAACATCACTTGTTGACCGAAAAGATTTCCAGATCCGTCGCCGCAGAACCGGAACCTGACATCGCAATCAGCCTGCCGAAGAAATTGCGGATTTTTCCTGTTGAAGTCGCTGAGGTGCACACCCAGGCTACGGGCTCCATCAAAATCCAAGATCCCCAGACCGGTGGCCAGTCTGCTTCAGAGGCGACCCAAGCTCTGACGGATACCACTGTCGCCAGATTCACTCCCATTACGTTGATCATTGAATTCGAATCCTGCCATGCCAGAGAGACTGTTCAGTTCGTCTCTGGTAAGCCAGGAGCCGGACGATGGCCGCATGCCTACACTCGAGCCAAGCTGGGCTCAGGGGGTGCTTCGTCGCTTTTCCCTTGCTTGGATCTGATCAACAGCCGATGCACATGGGACATCTCCATTAAATGCCCGAGGACTGTAGGTGACGCACTCAATCAGGCGTTGCCCGTCGATCTTTCCCGGCTTAGCTTGGACCCGCCAGCCAAAGAATCCTCCCGCCAAAGCTACGAGGCCAAGGAAATGATTGTGGTATGCTCGGGTGAGCTGACCGATGAGATCGTGGACAAAGTCGACTCCTCCCAGAAGACAGTTTGTTTCTCGTGCTCTCAGCAACTAGCACCAGAACAGATCGGATTTGCCGTCGGTCCATTTGAGCGTATCAATTTGGGCGAACTCCGAGATGCCCATGAAGTGGAAGAGCTGGGCCGGAATGCGGTCGAGATGCTAGCATATTGTTTACCCGGCCGAGCCGATGAAACGAAGAATACTTGCCTGCCTCTGACCAGAGCAATGGACTTCGTGGTCCAAAAGTACATCTCTTGTCCTTTCAGGTCATATTCGATGTGTTTTGTCGAAGATCTCCACTCGGACGTATCCATATTTGCCGGCGTGACGATGTGCAGTACGCATTTACTATATCCGGAAGATGTTATCGACACAGCCCAAGAAGTGACCAGACTCTTGGTCCATGCGATCGTATCACAATGGATTGGTGTCAATATTGTCGCTGAGGAGCCACGAGATAACTGGGTCATCATCGGATCTGCCTACTTCATCACCAACCTCTACATGAAGGAGCTGTGTGGTAATAATGAGTACCGCTACCACATGAAACTGCAGGCCGATCGTGTCTACGAGCTGGACCACGAAAGACCTTCCATCTACGAAATGGGTGCTCTGATGCACGTTGACCCCGCAGAGTACGAGTTCTTGGCCATCAAATCGCCGGTTGTACTCTTTATCCTAGATCGACGATTTGCCAAAGCCCAAGGGGCTTCCAAAATGCCGGGTATTCTCGCAAAGCTTCTCACCAGAGCTCGCACGGGCGACCTGGTCAACAACGCATTGTCAACAGAGCTATTCCAGAAGCAGTGCGAACGCTTCGGTCACCTGAAAATTGAAGATTTCATGACCCAGTGGGTCAAAGGTGCCGGGTGTCCAAGATTCCAGGCCTTTCAGCGATTCAATAAGAAGAAGCTGGTGGTGGAAATGATGATTAAACAGCTCCAAGGAACCACGGCCACAGATCGAGAAATCGACATCCAGGCTTTCATGCGAGATGCTCGCGAGGATTTCCAAACCGTCTACGCCGCACCCGCACAACCCGTATTCACTGGACCGATGACAATCCGTATTCACGAGGCCGATGGCACTCCTTACGAGCACATCATGGAAATCAAAGATTCTCAGACAAACTTTGACATTCCGTACAACACCAAGTACAAGCGTCTTAAGAGGAGTAAGAAACAACGTGCTAGGGCCAACACAAAAGCTGCTGCTGAAGGAGGTGAGGAGGAAAACGATTCACTTGTCTACTGCCTCGGTGATGTTCTGCAAGGCGAAGACGATGGCGCGGCGTGGAAACTCACTGAGTGGAGTGCTGAGGATGAAGAGAAGATGAATTCCGAGTCCTACGAATGGATTCGACTGGATGCAGATTTTGAGTGGATTTGCCGAACCAATCTCCAGATGCCTGGATACATGTTCACGTCTCAACTGCAGCAAGACCGAGATGTTGTTGCGCAGCTGGAAGCACTCAGACACATTCAGAATTACCCTCCGTCGACTCTTATTTCCTCCATTTTTATTCGAACGCTAATGGACCGGCGGTATTTCCATGGAGTGAGGTCACTAGCGGCGCAGAGCTTAGTCAAACATGCAAAGGACGAAGGAGAGGTGAAGAATATTGGACTGTTCCATCTCAGAAAGGCCTTTGAAGAACTATACTGCATTAAAGACCAAGGCACCGCGATAACTCGACCAAATGACTTCTCAGACCAACTTTCCTACCTCCTCCAATGCGAGATCATCGAAGCCATTGCCAAGGTCCGCGACTCTCGAGGCTACACGCCTAAAGAAGTCAAAGAGTGGCTGATCGACAAACTCAAGTTCAACGATAACTCTGCCAACGACTACTCGGACGCGCACTTTGTGGCTCGCTTAATGAAGGCTACGACAGCGGCCGTCATCGCCAGGCCCCACCACACCCTTGACGTCAATGACATGGACCTGGAGCTCGAAGACGAGATGCACGAGCTGAAACAAATCGAGAGCCAGTTCCTAGAGGAAATCGATCGGTATCGTCGAATGGACGAGTGGACGAGTTCTTACCAGAACCTATACTCGCGCACCGCGCTCGAATGTCAAGCTATGCTCGCAACTGCAGGGATAGCTCGTTTTTCGCCACTGCATTTCTTACAGTACACACGGCCCGGAAACTTTGACATGCTGCGCCAGACGGCGTACAACGTTCTCATGACACCCAGTATCCTCAATGACCCAGCCATCTTGCGATACGCTCTGTACTGCATGGTTGCTGATTCATCGCCGTGGCTGCGCCAGAGTCTACAGCGGGCATTTGGGAAGGTGTTGGCTAAGCGTGCGATCGGTGATAAGAGCGCTTCATTGCAACCTGTTGGCGATGGGCTAGTAATTGAAGACATGGGGGTGGGGGACCAGCGGCAGAAGGAAATCGCCCGGCGGCAGACCATGGAGGGCGCCATGGCTGCGTTGAAGAAGGAGCTGGCGGATCATCAGCCTCTCAAGGACGCGCTGTGGAATGCCATTTCTTACAAACAGATTGCGCTGGAGGATTTGCAGACCTTGCTGGATTTTTGCCGTCTATTATATGAGCCTGTCAACGAGATGAAAGTCACGTTACATCTGCCGCGGTACTGGAAGGTGGAGAGGGTCGGAAAGGTAAGAACCATCGGTGTATTTTCATTCGAGCTTAGAACTAACAGGGCCGGTCAGGGGAAACTCAAGTTCTCGCAGACCCAGAGGGTCAGGACGAAGATTGTGCCAAAGTGGCAACCCCGGCAGCCGCCAGCTCGACCAGAACTCCCACAACCACGACCTTCCAATGCCGGGGGTCCCTTGAAGCTGACATTTAAGATGGCCTCAAGCCAACCGAAATCGGTGCAACCGACTCCTACCCCCCCGCCGTCACTTCCACCTCCACAGAGGTTCCCGACTCCTGCAGCTGGCCATGGTCGCGTCGTTCTCAAGCTGAAAGCACCGTTGAATCCCCCACCGAAATCCTGATCCTTCTTCTGAATCTATTTGGCTCGGCAGGATTATAGCTGCAATCGGTTCGCCGCAATTTGGAGCTGAGGCGATGCAGTAAATTGGATCTGGTTTTTGGTGAGACAGGGTGGTGTTGGAGGCCGATGGGGATATTGCTTTCCATTGCAGGCAACTACGCACACGGTCATGCGGTGCCGCGCGTGCGATGAATGATACCCAGAATAGTATTGTAGAACAGCTTCGCGTAAGCACGAGCAGCATTTTTGTTTTTTAAAGCCCGAGGCACCCTGGAATGACCACACTTTCCCCCCTCCTTTCGTGTCTTTCGTGAAAATGAATGAGGCAAGAGGTTTTCAACGGCGGTCGTCGCCCATCCTCTCGAGCGCTTCGAGCATTACCACAGAGTTTCCGCGGATCACCACCATGCCTAATCTTTCTCGCTCGCCGCCTGCCTTCTCCTCGACTGCCTCATCGAGCACGATGTTCAGGAAAACCTACAGCATATTCGTCAGAAACCATTCGCATAACATGGCGTTGGTCTTTTCTCCCGAGCTTTCGTGGTTTACGGTTCGGGGAGTGGGGACTTGACGGACGTACATCGTAACCTCGCAGAATTCCAATGACTTTGCGGTTCCCGTTTAGCTGGACAAAGAGGCGCTTCTCCATGTACTACACATAGAAAGAGGTTAGTATGATTGGAGGCCCTTTGGGTGACGGGGGGGTGCGATGGGAGGTGGGAGGTGGACTCTACCTTTCTGAGTTCGGGCTGCGCTTGAGGCATTGTTGCGGCTGGGTTGGGAGGTGTGGAAGGGGAAGACGGGAACGAGATAAGGCGGGCAACGATTCGGTCGGCAGCAGGGGAGGATACTTGGATGAAATCGCCCTGAAGTAGAAGAGGTGGTTGTTTATTGTCAGTCGTTGTAGCTGGCCGGCAGTTTTGCTTTGCGACTTCGACGATGGAATTTCGGTTTGAAGACTGATGCCAAGAATGGCGGAAATCCGCTTCGGGGCTAGTCTGCTTTTGGATACTCATGATGCCGCTCTTGGGACTGAGTGTTCGCAAACACTCGCATACTAACCTCATGATTTCACCGCAATTAGGCGTAGTGGTTATCGGTCATAGGTTCTGGCAGCTCTCCTACTTATGGGTTCTAGTAAGTCGCTGCAGCTAAGCAATCTATATGGAAATTTGACCACCTGGAGACGAAACAATCGGCGCGTGTGTCCTGTGTGATTCAACCACTGCTACTGCAACTGCGGCAAGCAAACCTCATCCTCTCCACTGTCACCGCCCTCACTGCCTTTTTAGGTAATTTATACTTGGCTACTACTGGGGCTGTCGGTGGATAGCAGCGTCGTGAAAATCGTGATCAACTCATTGACCAAAACGTTCGAGATGTTCGAATCATCTCAGGCTCGCAGCCACCACGTCAGAAGGATAACCTTCTTCGCCCACTCCGTCTTTAACTCTAAGGCGGTCTTCTTCCGAGGCTCCCATCATGAACATGGTTTTAATGGGGCTGCCTGCAAACCATGTATCCGGCGTGTTGCTGGAAGTGGTTGAATATCCGCGATAGTGCGAACGGCTGCTCAACTGGATCGGCCAGCTCCCAGGCTTTTTGGGTGTGCTCACCCTAGAGGCCCTTGAGTTCGACGACGAGTTTAGACGATTTCTCGTCTTCATCGTTACCACTGTCACCGCCGACGGTGGGCTTGGGGGCCGCGTGTAGGGGATACGAAATTCGGAGACGACTTCGGGGCTGTCCGAATGCGCCGATGCCGAATCCAAGGCAGATATGTGGCAACAACCCAGAGTAGTACTGGCTAGAATGGTATTGCATATATGCATCCTTACAATGTTCGCACTGGGGGGTACCATCCTCTTGTGTCCGGATCAGAAGCTCGTACACGTCCAGAACCGGGTCCGAGGCGTAGTTCCGGACAGACTTACTGCGAGATCATTCATCAGCCTTACCTTCGCGTATGTGGTTGTGAGGGAGACAGGTGCGATGTTGAAGATGCCATCACAAAATTGCACCAATAGCTCATAGAGGGCGTAGGTCCTGCAGTTGTCGAGGTGTCGCTCCAAAGTTCTCGTGGTCACCAGAGTCTACAAGCCCACCACCTGGATCAGATCAACACATATTAGCTGCATGAGGCCTTAGTAGTTCTCCAAACATGCCTTTTTTTATGAGTATATGCGTGTGTTTGTACCCTACCCTCGATATCCTCTTGACTGGCGTCACCTTCCAAGATGTCTTTGTGAAATTGTTCCCGTGATTGCTTCATGCTGGATACAATTGTGGCTTCGGTGTGAGCGTCAAGTAAGAGTGTCGACACATAGGTGTGAATCATGGAAGATTTAGGCCTTAGTCATGATTCAACTAAATCGTCCATCTCCCGATTTCCATACAAGGTTCTATCCTCACTGATTTGCAAAGTGTTTCCACGTTGGAGGCGCCAGGACTTGGCAAGCTTCAGCACTGCAGTGAAAACAATCGGCGATTCAACTTTCGATGGTCACTCGAGACCTATCGAAGAAACCTGTATACCCAGAGCATATGTTTTCGTGGGGCAAACTTTGCACCTGGCTGGTTGATTCAAGACATCGGTACAGATCGAAGCCTGAGGCCAGGAGAGTTCAACTTCTAGGATTTGAACTTTCACGTCGCTGGCATGGATGATGGTGTGGACGTCCAACCAACTGAAATTAATACTCATATTCCCCAAGGGAGCCAGAAAAGTCCCGACCTTTCATGGTAAGTATTGCCTCGTGCATGTCGTAACAAGCGACCATCGAGTCCAACCAGAGTGTAGGAGATGGGAAGCGGCGCACGATCTCTTGAACGAGACCAAAGTAGCACTTCGTTCTCCTCGGGGTCGTGCCACATGACATCCGACCTTAGGTGTTGTTGTCGAACGAACAGCCAGTAATGAGTCAACTAGGGAGAACAGCCAGTACCCACCTCATAATATTGTTCTCAGACTTACTGGGAATGCCCAGAAGTGTCCCTCATCAGGATGTTCAAAGATGAGCCCGAAGGTCGCAAGCTTTCTAGGTAGGCTGCGGACGCTACGTCTCTGGCATATCTCTGCTAGCCGTGAAACCTCCGTTGGAGGCTCATCCAGCCAGGAAACCACGGCATCAACTCTGGCTGTCCATCGTTTCTGTAGTGCCCGGAGTTTGGCTCGCCCAACTCGCTCGATTGTTAGATCTCGGGTGGCTGGGGTAGGAAAAGAAGAAGAGCGGGAGGGGCGATCTCGCCGCAGCAGACTGTTATTGATCAAGGTGGATTATCCATCCACACTCCAGACGACACTAAGTACTCGGTACGTGGCTTGTCGTACGGATAAGGATTAGTACTTCCTACCTAAATCTACCGCGAGGTACTACCGACGCCTCCAACATGCTGGGAGAGCACAGCCTTTCCCACATACGATGAGCTCACTGAGACGACTAAGCTCTTTGACAAGAGTATCGATTCTATGAGCAAGGCACGGGAAAACTCCTATAAGTTCTCAACCTCCCCCTCCCCCAGGGTAAAGAGTTGCTCGAGCTCGCTCATCAAGGCTACTGACTCTCTTTCGAGTTGAAGACGGAGCTCGAAGAAATCAAGGTCAAAGAAAACTGACTCTCGAATCGATCCTATCAAAAGTCTTCTCAGGTACTATTTCAGAGGGGTAAAATCTATGATCTAGAGCAAAGTGGGGTTGATGGTGCAAATCAATGTCGACATCTCCAGATAGCCTTACCGCTGTTACACAACAGTAGTAGAAAGAAGCTGAGAGAATATCGGCCAGGAGTCAGCCTTGGGTTCGATCTGAGGCTGCATTCAAGGGAGAACTTTCGAGGATTCACAGAACATAAACCAGAAGGAGGGCACCGTCAGCCCCAAACTGGCTACCAAAGAATCTCGTACGTCAACTTAGTTAGGGTCCCTATTTGGAAGCCTCCTTGGCCCCCTATCATAGCTACCAACAGCTCAAGCTACAAACCCTTACTTTTGGAGACGGGGAAGCGTCTGCTCCCAATAGACTAAGACCTGCGCTTGCATCTTGGGGCTAAGCTGATATTATGCCGTTGAGGAGAATGTGTGTTTTGTAGGTCGGCCTAGTGCCGAAAGAGACTGCTTCAAAGAATCAACGACGATACAAACGAAAAATTCACGGGGCGTCTTACTTTATTTCCTCCTCAGGTGGAGGGCCTGTATGAAAGCATAATTTACAGACTAAACAAACACTAAAATATTCCTTCCTACCGCCGAGAAGAAGTGCTCTCTTTCAGCCTCTTCAAGGGTTGCAATCTTTATATACAAGAAGTTAAACAACACCAACTAAGACATCTCTAGATTCCCGCGAAACTGTGGTATCCTAGTAGTATTCTCCACGAGGACGGCAACCTGGTCGGGATGCCCCCTATTGAGGACACCATCATACTCTGCGGCAGAAACCCCCGGTTGTTGAAATATTAAGCTCGGCAAAGTCTTCCATCTTGAGTTGGCAACAGAGGATGTGGGTTCTCAACTACCCAGTCTTCGGAGCCCACACCGGTGAGAGCGTAGAAAAGGCCAGTCTTGTCATACTTTTGTTTCAAAGCATAAAGTCTATTATAGTTGGATCCGTAGAATGACTGCTGGAAGTTTGGTTCTTGGCTGTCGCCCTCCGACATGTACGAACCTGCACCGGGACTAACGGCGCGCCATTGGCTCACAATTTCATTAGTCATGGTACCACGAACTTGAGCCACTTCGGCAGGCGTAGAGGTGTTGGTCCAGATAGCGGCAGTGATGCCATGGAGAAGCGTGTTTCTCCAAGCTGGGTTTGCAGAATTTGCAGTGTTGGAAGGATGAAGTGGAGCTTTGAGATTGAAGGCCGTAATTAGATAGCCATTCTCCGTGGTATTGCGAATGGCGGCAAAGGTCTGATTCAAGGATGTAGGGGTGTTAAAGGATGACCGGGGGAACAGACGGGACCCGACAGTGCCAGTTGCGCCACCAACAGTTTCAGCTGGGAAGGCGGCATACCAAGCATCGTAGAAATTGTCATAGTAGGCCGGGTTGGCGCTGAAAGTGATGCCATTGTCTGAGAGAGTTTTGAACCACGGGGCCATCAGGGTATTGAAATCTTTGACGCTCTTGCCAGGGGCGAAAAACGGAGCCATGTTGAATTGGAAGCTACCAGGCCCAAGGTAGTAGATATTCCAGTATGAGTAGGCGCCAGCGTCAACAAAGGATTCAAAGTTTGACATGAATCCATATATCCCGTTCCAGAACGCGTCAGCTGAGACTGTATCATTAGTCATGAAGCTCCATCTTGCGACGGTGGCCCCGATCTTGGGCCAGGCTTTGACAGTCACAGATGTAACAACACCAAAGGTCGCTGCAAAGAGCAAAAGTCAGAATATGCTTTGTTGGAATTTAGTTCTCTTGAACTTACAACCACCGCCTCCGCGGAGAGCCCAGAAGAGGTCGGTATTAAGCGTGTCAGATGCAGAGACAAATCGGCCGTCAGGCGTAACAACGTCTATCGCGATGACCTGGTCGGCTCCAAGTCCGTAGAGAGAACTCAAAGGCGAATGTCCACCACCGGCGAGATATCCCCCAGCATACCCCACAGTCTAGCAATGTCAGTAAAACGTCCTCTGACAAGGTGTCCGCATACGTACTCTTCCTTCTCCACCGACAACGGTGACACCGTTCTTCTGGGCTGCAGCATATACCTCTTGACCGCGAACACCTGATCCAAGCTTCAGGGCTTTACCGCTGTAACTACTGCTCTTGTAGTCGGCAATATAACTAATGCTGTTGAGGTGGTGGGTCCAGATGGAGAGTGCACCACCTCCAGTTGATTTCCCGTTGAAGTCATGACCAGTGTTCTTGACGACCAGTCTGATATTGGCCACACGAGCGAAGTTAACTGCCAGTTGGATCTGGGCGACGTTGGTTGCATTGACGACGTAGGTCGGGAAGCCGGCTCCGGTGCACGTATCGGCTGGGTTATCTCGTGGAAGACATGTTGATCCTTCATAGAAAGGGGAACCTATAGACGTGGGGTCCTGGGCACTGGGAACATCATTAGTTTACAAGTAGATGGCGGTCGTGTGGGTGGACAAACTGGAAGTTTGGGTCTGTCCAATCCGCCGTCAGTGCCTGGCACTCAGCCACATTGTACACCTTTCCCCAGCTACTATAGCAAGGAGCAGCCGAAGGGACGGCCTTGATGAGCGCACCACCCAGAAGCAAGTCGAAGACTGTCCATATAAACGTGGAAGGCCAAGAGCTATCCCCAGGGTAAGTTTTGCAACTGGCAGAGACTCCACGCTTAGTAATATTTAGGTCGGTAAGGTCGCTATCCTCAAAGACAAAGTACGAGGTCAGCGTGTCATTGTCGAGCTGCGACGCAACTTTGGTAAGGACTTCATCCGTCAGTTGAATAGACTCAACAGGAAAATATGCTGCAGCAGTCGATGTTGAGACAACGGTCGTGGCGGCGGGCTCGAGCGAGACTGTGAGTGACTGGGCAGTGACGAGGGAGCTGATGAACCCTAAGAGGAGAAGTGCCTGGGCAGGACGGGGCAGGGGCTTTATTGCCAACATGCTTGTGCTGGAACGGCACGAGGAGTAGTGTGTTGAAGGCTTGGGTGCAACCCTTGAAGCTGTAGACTGTAAGCAAGTAAACTCCAAGATTTAGCTACATATTCACCTACCTTTCTGCGGCCGGAAGGTCGGGAGACCAAAAGCCAGTGGGTTCGGGAAGACAGCAAGTTTTCACCACAACGTATTATTCACACTTCAACCAACATCCGCGGTGACATGGCAGACCTTGCTTGTATTATTACGCTTGGGAAAAATCTGGCTCTTAAGAGAAGATTCCATCAGCACGCGGTGGCCACGTGGAAGAGCCACGGTAGTGGGCCAGAAGGAACCAAAAAGATCACTTCAAATCGATCTAGTCAACTTCCAACTCAATTATTCGACTGAAGCGAGATCAAATTGTCCTTGGAAGATTGGTTCTAGGACGGGTGTTCCGTAAAGGACCGAGGCGGGTAGATTGGCAACATGAGCCTCGATCGTTGCAGGGGCTGAAAGATTGCAACAGCCATCCCTCCTGAGGCCGGTCACGGCCGGTGTACTATGTAAAGTGGACTCCAGTGGTCGCCATTGAAGAATGAAGTGCCGCGTTGGAATACTCCCACTTTGCGTCCCCACCAAGGGCCGTTATTCCTCAATACAGGATAGATTCCTAACTGTGGGGGCCCTTGTGAAGTGGGCCTTAAAACCTACACGTGAACCTATTTCATGCGATGGCATTTGGTGGATGATTCCAGGCAAACCTGTGGACACCATCTTCTTGTGGGTCCCCCTCCTATTCTCCGCTGTTTGATAGGCGGACTAGAAGGTCATTAGTTGCCTGAGGAACTCTTCTAACAAACGGTCTCTATCCAAAGAACCCACATGGATGAAGTATATGTCCGTATGGGAGGGCTTGGCCCGTAATCCCATACCCTAAAAGTCTCGGACTAAAATCACACTTCTTTGAGCTTCTGGTTCGTGGAAGCGAGGGCTTAGGAAAAAGACGAGCAGGCTTCTAAGATTTTCGGGGAGGGAGAAAGGGCTGGCATAAGCAACACCCATGCGGAAAGAGAATCCGAGCCCATGGCAAATGGCATGGAGAACACTACCAGGGCAGACCCTGTCGGAATATGGCGCACCATAACAGAGACTTCGTAAGTCTGGCCATGTACTCTCCTGTGTGGAGTAGGAGCTTGAATCATGGCAGATGTTACGATAGAGCCAAGTGGGTTTCTACACTAGCCTTCGCTTGGCAGGTACCGGGATCGTGGGACTGGGCAACGACATGATGGATTTAAATTGGACCACGGCCGTTACAGCCTCTGGGGTGGGGGATACTGGGAACTTGACTATTGATTCAATTGATAGGATAAAGTAGACAGTGGATTCATCACCGGTAATTTAAAGTCAGCATAGGTATTATCAGCATAAACATATAAGATTCTGTGTGCTTTGGTGGGTCCAATTCAGAAGGGTGCGTAATCGCCAAGGCTCTGTCCTGTATACTAGCCATATAGACGAGGCCGTAGACGGAATATCTCGCGTCGATCTCGACGGCTGCGAACAAGGCGAAAAGGAACAAGAGCACTAAGAGGCCTTTACCAGTGGATAGGCGGAGCTGCTGGTGGGGGTCAGGAAACCGGGCTCCGGACCCACAAGGCCGCAAGGTTAAAAAAGAAGAGTATCCACTCCTCATGCGACCATTGCCCACTGGATTGTACTCAGTACATTGTCTGATTCGAGGCAAGATCTTGAATGATGAACTCATTCAAACTGTAAACCCAAGGGATTGCCCTTCATTCTTCAAGCAGAGTTTCAGCCCTCAGCACTGAGAGTCTTGCACTTGTGCGGTGAATGTTGCCAGAGCAGTGATACACCTCAGGAAAGACATTCAGCACCTCCATGTCGGAACTTATTCATAGAATTGTGCTAGCCCGACGTCGCTGATACAAAACTGGACTAAGCACACCACTGCATCCGACCACTCGGGGGGTCACTGGTGTGGCAAGCCGCAATCTCACTTGAAGCCAAGGGCCTCTGCTACGTCGAGACGGGGGAGGGGTTACTGGGTACAGGTCGCTTCGCCCACCGGCCTCCCTCGCCTACCGTCCTACTTCGCCAACCACGGTCTAGGTATGAACTGTGATCAACAGTCCTTTTGAAGTCGTCAGTGTATTCCCCGTTCACTTCCAACTCCTTTTCTTCCATATCTAGCCTTCTATTTGTTGAGCAGTGTGAACTGTTCCGGAACTCTTCTTTCCATGCCGCTCTCCTTCCGCAATGGCAAAAAACCAGCAAGTGTGGGCATTATTCATCACAATTGTTTTCCCAGTCCTGGCCACCATATTTGTCGTTTTGCGACTGATTAGTCGAAAGTTCGTTACCAACCACGTCGGCATTGAAGATGCCTTTATCGTGGCTGCTTTGGTTCGTCGCGCGTACCGTTTTGAAAAGATGTTGGAGATTGAAGTTGGCAGGTCCTCTCTATTGCAGAGTGCTTTACTACTTCCATGGGTAAGATTTATAGCAGAGGGCGTGTAGCTATCGATAGAGGACTGATTTCAGCGCAGGTATCAAGTTAAATTATGTCGGCTACCACGTCTGGGATATCCCCTCAGACTATGACCCTATAACGGGAGCAAAGGTGGATGACCGATTTCCAATCGACGTACGCATGAGAATCCGGCTGACTGGACTCCAAATAGTACAACTACGCAACCCAGCTTCTGTACAACCCAATCCTCGCTCTCGTCAAAAACGCATTCCTGATTTTCCTACATCATCTCGGTGGTCACAATCGCAAAGTGTCGTGGTATATCAAGGTCCTATTCGTATTCAACAACGCACAGATGGTTGCAATCTTCCTTGCCGATCTTCTGCAATGCACTCCAGTTAACAGGGCGTTCGATACCACTGTCAAGGGGAAATGCATTGATCTAGGGGTCTTCTTTGTCGCCACTGCTGCGCTCACGATTTTCACCGACCTTCTGGTCATTGCTTTACCCACCTACATCACGGCTCGCCTGCAGATGCCTTTGAAAAAGAAGGTTGCCGTTACTTTCTTGTTATCCCTCGGTCTAATGTAAGTAGCTCCTAACTTCCTGGTCTGACTCTGACGAATAAGACACTAATGGCTTGACTTCAGCGTTACTGGCATCGGTGTTTATCGCATGGTGTTTCTGATCAAAGTCTACTGGCCAACAGGGGCACCAAACACTGATTACACTTACGGTCTCGGAGGAACAGCCTCTAGTGTGGAAGTGAATGTGGCCATGTGAGTGCTCTGCAGAACCAACTTCGCACGCTATATTAACTAATCACTCATCGCAGTATTGCTGTCTGTGGCCCCTCACTTAAACCTCTGATTGTGAGCTGGCTTCCAAATGCATTCGGTTCAACCAGGAATCGCCGGACTGGCGACAATTCCAATGGGATGCCTTCTCATACGACATACGTGCGCGGCGACGGATCTGGAACCATCAACAATAGATCAGTAGTCGCAGGCAGTCGCGATCGCAATCGTGGGACGTACAACGTGTCCACTGCTTTCGAGATGGGAAGACTGAGTTCCAAGAAAGGGACTGTGAATAGTGGTCCCGATGATGACAGCGAGAAAGGGATCATCTACTATCCCGATGACGCCAATGACAGTCACAGCAGTGGTATCCATGACAGCAACAACCATGGCAATGCGAACATCACCAAGACCCTGGATTTCTCCGTCTCATATGTAGGAGGCGAAGACAAACAATCAGCTTCCAGAACCTAGCCTGGTGAGGGGGTTCGGGTCAGGAAAAACATTGCCATGGACTAGAATCCACATGGGCCAAGCAACTTTCAGGTCAGGGACAGCGATAGACGGAAAGTTAAGACGAGGGAACATGTGGACAATGATGGCAAGGCAGAAGCATTTCGGCACAATGTATAGAATATACAAATCCTGTTCCGAAAGATGTAGTCGTGCCCCCCAACCATCTAGCACTGCAGGGGATAGACCTCTTAGGCTCTTCCCATAGACAGCATTCTAGTACTAAGTAGCTACCTTTTCAGGTAACTTTGTGGCGCTGTGTTAGTTGCCAGTTGAGTAGGTGACTCAACTTCTTCTAAATTGTCGACTACACCGCAGTCCGCGGGTCGGAATCAAACTCTATTAATTTTTACAAAATCCACATTGTTCGAATTAGGAATAAGAAGTTGGCCCTCCTCTTTTGTCTCCTCACTGCGTCTCTTTCTAACGGCAAATCAAATAGGCCCTCCTTAAATCTGATCACCTACCGTGTCCTAGTCCACACGCCCTGACCACATTCGCCTCGTATTCGTAGAAGTGTCCATCGTGGGATTCGTGAACGCAGCTCAGAATGGTCTCCTTATCCAGGCGCCGACCCAAAGACGTTCAAGTTATTTATTGACAATGCCGGCGGATTTTTGAGGGCTTCTCATAATTTCAACGGTCCATCAGACAGCTTGATCTGTGTTAATGCCGGTGTACTTGATATTCTTTCTGCGTCTCCACAGGCGTAACTGAGTGCAAATTAAGGGCCCACATTGGGCATCAATAACCCTGTGCTGCTTTCCACATTGATCAGCTAAACTTTTTGAAAAATATTCTTGAAACCCAAATCCTCTCTAGCAACTCTTCCACGTCTTATAGCACATGTTAGCCAAATTGAACAATGCTGTAATCGGTCTTTTGCGTCTGAGCCTCAGCTTCCGAATCCTGTGCGGCTCTAAAGACTACTGGGTAAGAATAAGTAGTCGGGTGAGCTCGTCGGGTCATTCTTTATAGCTAAACTGTCCGAGTTCGCTATCTACAGGTGGTGGCAGGAGACGATAGCTTCGAGGCTTTTCGAGCTCTAGATATGGTGACTTAATCAAAGTCGAGCAGGTATCAACTATCTACGATATATATTGACGGAATGTGCATCAGGAGATCCTCTTCTCAGTGTGGCTAAGGCCTTCAATTCGCTTTGTGATCTCTTCGTTTCTGTTTCGAAAGATTGGAATTTATCAACCCGAATAGAAATCCGGTCAAGTCGATCCAAGCCACAGACCACAGGCATAGTGCCGCTAGGAAATTTTTGTATACCAGAAGGCTGCTGGCAGGCCTTGTAAATTCTCTAATAAGATTTGAATCTTATACCCTTATTTGTGGGCATGCGTGCCTGGAAGTCCGAAGTTTATCACGAATGAGGATCAGTGGTAGGACACAAGTCTTGCCGGATTACCAAAGGGCTGCACCGTCTGCAACATCCTGTGTTCTGAGCGTATTTCACCTTTCCAACATGAGGTGGGGGGCCGTCTCGTGGATCGTTACTGTCTTGAAGTGTCGGTAGCAAGGCACTAATGACAACGAACCAGTCTGTTATTACCCGGTACTCCTTTTTTTCGGCCGTTGAAAGATCCCAAACAAGACATCGAAGAGCGAAAAGTCCTCTCTTTGCCGAGAGTATCCATTTTATCTGAGCCAGGTGGAGCACTTCGACCTATATTCCAAAGTATGCCTGTTTGAGGGCGGAGACACTCGCCTTGATGCACTGGATAAGGGAAATGGATGCTAACGCTGTCGAGTTCGTTCTTGATGCCCTCGGGAGACACAGACCGGAGGACATACCAATAGCTCTTTGGGAAATCATTGCCCCTAGACAGGGCTTGGATTTGACTGCTGCAAGGCCTTGACAATGGACGGCGCCGTTGTCGTGCAAGTCGCTCGAGCCGTCCAGGAAATGATCTATATTTTCGCATCCTGCAATCCAGGGTTCGTTGGACCATGTTCTCCGGTTGGAGCTCGAGGCTAATACCTGGAGTGCAGTGAAGATTGGACAGACCTGTCTTGCTAAGAGGAGTCCCTGGTCTTGATCTTTCGACATGACAAAAGCACGTGACGGCTTCTAGTAAAGAAATGCTGTGGTCAAACAGAGCAAGAGAGAGCAAAACTAGTGTGGGGCTTTTGGTCAGACAGAATATTTTCTTTTCTGCGACTTTCACTCCACTCTTAACTTTATGGTACATTCTATCTCAAATAATGCGCTCGGCGCGCAGCCTCTGGGACTTTATTTCCAGGTGATCTGCCTAGATAGTCATTGGGCACGTATCTCGTCCAATGTCCACCCTCTTCACTGCACGGCGCAAACCTAAGCGCATCATCGCACGAGACGACTCGGACGATGATGGAGAAGGCAAAGGCGATGAAGAAGGTACGTCTTCCCCCCTCCCAAGGACAGTCCCAATGCACCCTCTCTGACACTGTCTTGTATATTCCAGCCTGACCAGACCCGCTGATATAGAGAATGTAGACACCGGCCCCGTCGTGCGACGGCCGACGAGCAATGCGCCGAAGACGAAATCCAAGTTGCGAGTATCTTTCAACCCTGGCGATGGAGATGGAGCCGAGGCGGCAGAGATTCCACAAAGAGACGGCCCGGCACGGAGCTCCTATACCAAGACCTCAAGACTGGGGTTATCGAGCGCGGCGCAGACCCTTTTGAACCGGACTTCGAGAGACCAGGGAGACAACGAGGGACAAGATCATGAGAGACCGACATACAGCAAAACATACCTGGAGGAACTACGAATGTCGACTCCATCAACACCTCGCGACCTATCTGGCCACGAAAGCCCCTCTCTCGAACTCATTGAACCCCCCACGAACACGGCACTCGATCTCGAGAGCAAATTCGGCAAAGCCGCCATCTCCACCCCGTCCCGAATCCCCAGTGCAGCTGAGGTCCGTGAGAAGAAAGAAAGGCGAGCCCGCCTAGCGAAAGAACAAGCTGCCGTCGTCTCCTCACACCCAACCAACGCCCAAGACGACTTCATACCCTTGGAAGACTTTGATTCAGACGGTGAATTCAGACCACGCCGCATGCAAGTCGGGTCATACCTAGCGCCGACCCTAGAAAAGGACACGCGTCTGGTGCACGAAGATGAGGACATCGCCGAGGGCTTCGACGAGTTTCTCGAGGATTCCGGACGCGTGACGCTGTCGCGCAAGGGCTTGCGAGAGCAGTCGCTAAAGGAGCGCGAGGCGATCCGCTCCATGATCCACGACGCCGAGGGAGGCTCCGAGAACTCGTCAGCCGGCGACGGCTCCGACTCGGATTCGGAATACGAGCGCCGCCAACACTACGAATCGACACAGACACACCACGGCATGGACGGCCTGGCCTCGCACGCTGCCCACACTCGGCAGACGAACCGGCCCCGCCAACCGCGCGAGACGACGGCGGTGCCCAAACTCAGCACGGGCCTGACGAGGCTGCGCGACCTGGTATCGCGGCTTGAGTTTGAGCGGGCGCAGATCGAGAAGCGGAGGACCAACATAATCCGCGAGAAATCCGAGATCAAGGAGAGCCAGGCGCATATTCAAACCAGTTTACAAGAGGCCGGGCGGGAACTAGAGAGGGTGCAGGAGGCTCATCTGGGGCTCGGTTCTGCGAATGAAGGTGGAAGTGGGAATGCAGCCGCTTCTGGTCCCGGTCATCAGAACAATATTGACGAAAATGCCGTCATGAACAGAAATGGACATCCTTCGAGAGATCCAGGGAGGGGGTTAGAGTCGTTGGGAGTCACTCCCGAAAACACGACCTGAGACGAAGAGAAGCCACCAAGTAGTTCATACAATTGGTGGTTTTGTAAAACCAACGAATCCTCAATGACCTAGACCAAGACGATATAATGAAAGGCCGAGCAAATACCCGGTATCCTAATCCCAATGCATGAAACATGGACACGGTCTTCTTTTTTTTCAATTTCAACTATTTCTTATCTGTCTGCTCTGCTCTGCTGTGTTTTACTCTTTGCTCCCAATCGAATCGCCGTCCCGTCGACTCAATCATCTCCGCGTAGCAGTAGAACAGCTGGCGTGACGGGCCTTTGATTGCCCCCACGGCTCCTCAAGTCGGTCTGGGGTACCTTGAGGGCGTGCCGATATCCTCTCTAACAAGAACATCCCATCTAGTTCCATATCCGAGCATGCATTCTGAGGCGAGACGAATCCGAGTTGCAAAATCCAAAAAATAGCCGTTGCACATATGGCCACCTAGGGAGGACAAGAAAGGACAGCGGTGTGTGTGCAGGACCCCAACTGAGTATTACCCACTCCATTCCCCAGTATCGTTCAAATCGCAATTCGCAGTCATCGTGAAAAGTGCCTCTAGCCGCTGGAACAGGTTCTCAGGCGAGCGCCCTCAACCATCAAGCCGCCGTATATCATGCCCCTTTGACTGACCGGGCAGCAGTGGGCGTAGCTGCTCTGGCATGTACAGCCTACAGAAAACTGCAGTTGACGTGCAGCGGCGTCCGTCTGGACAAACTGTGGAAGCCAATCACGCGCAGTTCCGCCATACGGCGACTTTTAGAGGGCAGAGAACACGAAGAGCTGTAGAGTGATGAGCACTGCAGTTGGAGGTCCATGATGGGGGATAAACTTACGTTGTTAGTTGCAGCAATGGCGATGCTGTCCTCGAATGGATGCCAGCTCATGTGCAGAATCTTCTTGTTGAAATCGATCTGATCCGCATCAGTCTCCTTCCGCATCCTGCTGCCTTGACCCGTGCCTGCAGCCGGGCTCCCGGCTCTCGACGACCCCTTCTTGCTTCCGTTGGGACTGGTAGAGTTGATTGGCGTCGGCACTCCAACTTTCTTAGCCTTGAAGGCCGATTTGTCTGCTTGTAACACCACTTCAGTCTCTTGCTCTGGATCCGACGGATAAATCATGAAATTGTTGTTGTAGCTTCCAGTCATGACGTTGCTTCCATCCCCACTGAAAACGACCTCGAATTTGTCAAAAATGCTGTCGTTTTCGTACGTGTCACACAAGCGGGGCCTCAGGTGCTCGTGGATGGGAATTGTCTTGACGGGCTGTCTTTCCATGTTCACGTCCCATATCTTGACCGTCAAGTAGTCTCTTGAGAGAATGTATCTACCGTCGTGTGAGAAGCGGACATCGGAGATGGAGGAGATGATTTCGGAGAAGAAGGATCGGGAGGATGGGTCCTCCTCTTGCTCAAATTCTGTACTCAAGTTAGTATGTAATATGAAGCCGGGGTTGAGAGACATTACGCTTGGCATGCTGGTCGCAGAGGGCGCTCTCGCGCATATCAGCCAATTTGATGGTGCCTTTGGAACTGGCATACATGAACCAATTGCAGCTCTGTGGATGAAACTCGGCGGCCGTGATCACCTCTGTCAGTTCTTCCATGTTTGCAGGCTTTATGTCCACAATGTTGAAACTCTGGTCTTGGATATTGAGATTCCATAAATTGATGCGGAGATCGTCACTGCTGATAAAAGTCTCGCCGTCGCTGTTGACGGAGATACTGTTGATGTGATATGCGTGAGCATTGGCATAGGTCCGCCGAGGGACAGCTGCTACGACTGTATCGTGGTGAGTCATTCTAGGCAGTTTCAGTTGCGACGCATCCTTAAAGCGGGTTGGATTGGGACGTGGAGCGCCTCCGCCGCCCGGACCGGCTGGGGTCAATTCATGAGACAGATTGTTCTCGGCCACGACTTTGAGCGACTTCTCAAAGACTTTCCACAGCTTGATAGTCTTGTCGTTTGTGGAAAGGAGGTAATGGGAGGCATTTTGACGCCTGCACCATTTAATCTTGTTAATCTTCTCTTCTATCTCGAGGGACTTGAGGTAGTCGAATTCGGGTTCGTGCGATTGGAACTCGGTGTGGAATTTATATTCGCAAGTCTTCTTCTGAGTAGGAGGTTAGCGATGGAGACAGACTACCTGGGACATATTGAGGGGTTGGCAACTAACGGTTTCATTCCGTTCAAATAGCACAACACGACCGCCTTTGTCTCCTGTGGCTAGATAGTTTCCTGTATGGTCAAACTCGACGGTAGAGATGATGTCTGCCTCGGTGATGTCTTCAACATCCCCCTTGTCGCCAAAACATTGAGTGAACTTCCAAGTAGGAGTTGCAGATTCCGCTTCCACCATCTTTCATGACCCTGGGCACAGGGACTCCAGCTCGTCCGAGATGCACACTCCAGTAGCACCCAAGATTGATTGGCACTTGTCACGTCGACGTGGTCATGGAGCGATGTGCACTTAATGGACAAATTGCGGACGGAGGATGGGAGGTGATGGCAGGTGTATGACGGGCGGTGATCAGGTTGCAATCGGGGCTTTGTCAGCGCTGCAGTGGCGGCAACGCGGTGACGAGGGTGAGTTTGAATAGAGGATATGAATGCGGTAGGGTTGGTCTCTTGACGGAGGCGGGAGATGGAGGTGTAGATGAAGGAAAGGTGTTGTCGGCAGGGATGGGATTATGGGTTGTGGTCGAGGTGGTGGTGTTGGTGGGTTGCAGGATACAAGTCAGTCGTAGTAACTAGTGAGTTAGCAGTGGCAGCAGAGGGCGATTGCGGCTGCGGACGCATCCCTCAGACGTGATTGATCTTAGTGGGCAGCTAGTTGCTTCAGCAGTTAGGAGGAACGACTCGCTAGCCCATTCCAGCGTGGCTGCCTGCGAACAGATCCAGCCTTGGATGGCGATTAGTGGCCACTAGCAGTGACTAACAGCCCATTAATTGCAGACCAGCTACTTACTAGGCACCTTCCCTCAGCTGCCCATGGTGCCATGACATCGTTTTGCCAAGACCGAAGATCAATGCGAGGCTTGGCACGGGAGCAACCTCAACTCTTCCAATCTTCACTTTCAGCCTCGTCAGGGCTTCGTTTTCCCGACCTCATCAGACTACGTCCTTCTCTTCGGTCTTGTCACCTCGACGGTTGTCGCTATACATACTCGGCTTGTTTTGTGCTGGATTTGAACGAGCTCCAACTAGCTTTCAATCTCTTCTCGGCCTCGGGACTCAGCAACCTCCTCACAAGGACCCTTTCTTTTCCACCAGCCATCTTTCCTCTTTCGCCGCCGAGTTCACCACATTAAGGTGCAACCTTGATTTAGACGAGAACGTCATGCAAAGTGACCGAACCAAAAATCACTGATCAAATGGTCAACCATTTCTTATGAGCGCTCCAAGGACCCTCCCTTCCCCTTTGCCTCGGATTCGGAAACACGCTTGGAGCGGCCAACATAAGCTCCAGGTGGACACAATGCTATCCCATCAATTCACACCAGCCTTGCGCCCACGAACCATTCCTAAATGTCCACCATCCGAGCGCTCCCGCCGGCTTCGGAAGCTTGCAAGCTCGAGCAGCAAATGGAAAGCACAGGGAGGCATCCTCGCGAACTCCTGCCAATCCCGGACTTCGGAGTTATACGGCACCCCTCAATCCCGGAGACATATATCGTTGAGCCCTCAAGTCAAGGCATCGCATGGCCCCCTATTAAATCCATTCCAGCCCTTCCACTCGTCCGTGCCAAGTTCAAAAGCCCCTCCATTATCTGCTCCACGTCCCCCACCTCCACAAGAGCCTACTTCAACACGACATACATCAGACCCAAGAGGACCGATGGCTTCACGTTTAGCACCATTGAGACGGCACGCAACCCCCCGGGCTCCCAGGACTTCGCATTTATGGCCCAGGGACAGACTAAATTCGAGCACACTCAGCTCGCCGGCCAACGAATACGCCGTCAGCGCGAACAGCAAATACGCCACCGGCCCGGACCATGAGGAGCAACAGAAGCTTGCGGCAGGGGAAATTTTCCACAATGGCAAGATTCTGGTCTCGCCCATCCTGTTGCGGGATGCATGCAAATGCCCTAAATGCATTGACCAGTCTGACCGCCAGCGTCTCTTCTCCTACGCTGATATCCCCCACAACATCAAAATCGCCTCGCACAGTCGATCCGAGAAGGACCAATCGCTGACGATTCACTGGGAAAACGATATTAACCCCGGGCATAGCTCCCGGTTCGACCAGCAGACACTCGCCAGGTTGACCAAAGAATTCCGTCACCCGGCTTACTGGTCTCTGTATCGACGGCCGATGAAGCTATGGGATGCACCGTCCTTCAGCAAGGGCACTGCCCGCATTGATTTCAACGACTATATGAATGATCCCGCCTCGCTGGCTGAAGCCCTTCACCTGCTGTGGCGTGACGGGCTTGTCTTCCTCGACGGAGTCCCCGAGTCAGAATCATCTGTCTCGGAGATCGTCAATCGAATCGGCCCGCTCCAAAACACATTCTACGGTCCGACGTGGGACGTACGCTCCATCCCCGACGCCAAAAACGTCGCTTACACGTCCAAATACCTCGGTTTCCACATGGACCTCCTGTATATGCGCGACCCACCGGGCTTCCAGTTCCTGCACTACGTGCACAACTCCAGCAAAGGCGGCGAGTCACGGTTCGCCGACACATTCAAAGCTATCGATACCCTGATAGCAGAGGATCCTCAGCTCTTCCATGTCCTTACCCAGTCCTCCGTGCGCTACGAGTACGACAACGACGGGTACTTCTACACGGACGTGAAACCAACGATAATGCAGCGGAAGGGCGGCGATTTTCCACATCGCAGGACAATTGCCGCCAAACATGCCTCCCTAATCGATCAGATTGTGCACTGCTTCTGGAGCCCGCCGTTCGTGGGCAACATCACGACCAAGTCGCACACGGACCTCGTAGATTTCGTCAACGCCACCAAGGCGTTCGCAGAGATATTGGAGCGCAAGGAGATGGTTGTGGAGGAGAAGATGGCGACAGGGACCTGTGTCATCTTTGACAATTTGAGGATCGTGCACGCACGGAATGAATTCGATAGGAACAGTGGCAAGAGGTGGCTGAGAGGCGCATATTTGAACCGGCAGGATTTCATCAGCAAGGCCGTCGCGATGATGGGGAAGATGCCGGTGGACCCCCGCTATGTGGGCGAAGAGGTAGCAGAGACACCTGAAGGGAGATGAGGGCAGCTACAGTCTGATTCGATGCTGGGCCGGGCAGGGTCGCCCGCCATACGGTCCAGTGCCGAATTTTCTTTTGTCCAATGTTGCTGGATCGAAGAAGATGTGACACTCTCAAATATAGCACCCTCTCTCTACACCGTGTCCGGTATAAAACCATAAAGAACACCTTTCGACTCTCTTGGCCAATGAGTGTCGCCATGTGTACCCCCTTGAAAATATCTGTATCCAATTCCAGTTCACTTCATTTGCATTGCGTCGTATCGAACTTGATGGTTCATATATCATACACGAATCCACTTATTCCTTCTCAGTTGCCGTCAAAAGTAACACCAACACTGACTATGCTTAGGTAACTCCCGGCAGAAGCGACCAGGCCAGCGCATTCATTTAATGCATCGCCAACGACGGCCGAGACCTTTGGAGGTGCACCTGATCTCCCGCTGCTTTATATGAATGCGACACGCAGCACTGACGTAGGCCTGGAATCTCAATCTTTTGGCTGGAGTCGGTCCTCTCAGTGTCTTTCGCCTTCCATTCACGCACCCAAAGAATGTGGCTCCTGGTCCGCCCTGGCGGCCGAATAAGGCTTGAAAAACTCGGGGTCGGCGTCAAGCTCTTCCCGGACAATGTCGAGGCCGCCAACCAGCTCGCCGTCGGTGTAGAGTTGCGGGAACGTCGGCCATTCAGAGAAGACCTTCAGGCCCTCACGGACGTCGTTGTCTGCTAGGATATTGAAGAATCTGGATAGTTCCGGTCAGCGGATGCTACTCTCCCAGGGAAGATGGAGAAGGATAGAGGGAGGGGAGGAGACATACCCGTATTTGACCTGGTTCTCGCGCAGGATGCTGACTAATTGTCTGCTGAAGCCGCATTGTGGCGCGCTGGGTGTTCCTTTCATGAACAGCATTACGGGACTGTAAAGATGATATATCCTGTCAGTGACTTGCAATACTCAGAGCGGCAAGTTCTTTGTGTGAGATGTTCCATGACGACGTGGGAGTGTGTATGCTTCACAAAATCCAAACTCACGCTGCTTTCACCAGCTTGCCCAACCGCTCATTCAATTCCTCCCTGGTCTCCTGAGTGGACGGATATTCGGGTGCAGTCTGCGGGTTCGAGGGTTTGGGGGAGTGGGAATTGAGATCTTTCGTCGAGGTGCCTGGCGCATTTCCGTTCCCGTTACCGTTGGCCTGCGGCGTGGCTGTCAGAGGCGGCGGGATGGTGGTCCTCCCTCCAGCGCCGGCGCCGGTCCCGGTACCAGCGTACTTCTCCACCGCGGCGCGGACCTTCGCAGCGTCGCTTCCACTAACTGTCTCGAGTGTCTTGCCATTTTTCTGAAGCACGAGGAAAGGAACGGCCGTCACATCGTAGGATTCCGAGATGTCGGGGAGCTCTTCGGCATTGATGGCCAGGAAGGCCACATCAGCAGAGGAGGGGTATGTGGAGGCGAGGGTTGTGAGGATCGTGTTCATCTGTGCACATGGCGCCGCCCACGGGGTGTGGAAGTATAGGACGAGGAGGGTTGAGGGGGAGGCATTCTTGGTGGTCTGATCGAAGCCGGCTTCGGACTCTATTTCTTGGAGGGTCGCCATGTTTTAGAGGAGAAGATGGGAAACGAGGCTAGACAGGAAGGGAGGAACGTGTGGGAGGGAAGAGGAAGAAGAAGAAGAAGCAGAGGGTTTGCGACGACAAATGGTGGAACGACGTCTGAGCTAAGTTGGGCACAGAGTGAATCTGATTAATATTAATCAATCAGTTTATCAATCAGCCCTCCGAGAGGCGTGGATCTTTTCCGCCGCCGTTTTAAGGAAACCCGATCACGCCATTCCAGGGGAGGTTAACACCACGAGCCCTAGTGTGTTAGTGTCAACACTATCGGGCGATGTAGGTGCTACGCCGAGGGGCTCAGCCTTGCGTGCCCCGCAGGCTGAGTTGTGCAACAACCTGGTAAACAACAGAGATGAATGATAAAGAGAAGCAGCACCAAGTCCTAAGTACACCGCCCTTTGTCTGGTCGCTTTGAGGTTCCTTAGTCAACGCTCTCTGGGCTCCCCAAGCCCCTCACGAAGCTTGTCCAACTCCAAGAACCATTTCTCTCAAACGCGAGAACGTTGGAACGTTGTCAACCAACTCCCTAAAGAAGCGATCTGTCGCTTCTGCCTCGGCCGGTTCCACTGTACAATCATAAATGTGCCACAACAACATCAGGTCTTTCACGTTGGCCTCTCTGCAGCGCTTTATTATATACTTGGTTGCAGCGCGGGGATTATTCCCCCCAGTGTAGTCCCCAAAATGAGTCTTGAGTGGCGAGATTGCAATCTTCTTTTTCAACGCGGACGCGCCGGTGAGAACGAGTAAGATGATTGTTTGGGAAAAGTAGCTTGACTTGCAGAGGTAGTGCAGCTGTGATAACCGATTGCGAAGCGAATTGGTTCGCCTCGAGTCGTCGAGGTAGCGGTCATAGCAGGTCAGGTCAATCGCAAAGAGACAGAACTGGATATCTGCAAATTGCGGAATGATCTTCAGGGCTTGCTGTTCCCGGATCTCAATCAGGCGGGTCCTGCATGTGTTCATCACCAGTTCTGTCTCCTTCATTGTGTCTATTCTCTCAGGAGCCTGGATGATATCCATGTTTGTAGGGACATAATCTGGCTGGCAGATTCGTTCAATTGCGTTCAGATAGCTAGGAAACACGTCAGACGCTGTAGGATATCTCCAAGACGACAAGATGACTTACTAGGCGGTCTGTCCGTGCTGTTGCATGATCGAGAAAGCTTGCCTCACATGCCAATTGTGCCAGATGTGCTTAACAGACGCTGCCACAACAGGAGAAACCCTCCATTCAGGCCCGCCTGATTCCGAAAATCCCCGGACTAGATCAGCATGGTTCCTGCTGACTTGGCTGACGAAGCCGGGACCAAGTTCTTTGACGTAGTCCAAGATCGCAACCAGCGCAGTGAGGACAAGAGTTGTGATCGATTGCCGATACTGCTCCACCTCTTGGTCTGAGAATGGATGTCCGAAGCGGTGCCGCATCTGCTTGACAACGGCGGACCTCCCATGTTTATCTCCTAGCGCAAGTATCCTGATTTCCCGACTTTGCTTTATCGCGTCCTCTTTGAGCTCCAAATCAATCTTCGCAGAGTATCGAGCTGCGATTTTCAGTTGAAGAACTTCAGCATCGGGCGGAGGCCGACGTTTCGCCTTGGAGTCTGTATGATCTTCGGTTGGACTGGACGCTCTTCTGAGTAGTGATCGAAAGGTGTTCTGGTAGACTTTGTGCCGAAGAAGAAGCTCGTCAAAGTCAAAGGTCTTGGAGAACTGGGAGCTTGTAGACATCCGAGGCTTCAGAGTGGTAAAGGAGGCGGAGTCACGGCACCCCGCAAGAGAGCTGGCGTCATCACGGGCTTTGTTGAACACCTTTCTGCTTTCCTTTCTTTCAAGCAGTTTTTTCTGCTCATATGGAGTACGACTGCTTCTGTCAGTATTGTACTGCCAGAGGGTCCACCCTTAACTTGCCAATTAACAGCAGTGAGGCAGAGATTGAGTGCGTTAATCTGATGATCGAGACGCATCAAGCAGTCTTTAGTTCCTTGGTCTTCCAGGATAAGCAGCACTTTGCTTCTCGCTCGTAACAGTCCGTCATCGTCCCGGTTGAGGCTGGAGATTTGGCTGTCGATGTGCTCCACCAGCAATTTGCAATGGTTGACAGCTTCTTCCAAGTCAATCATCAGCTGTTGATGCTGATGTTCGCCCGGTAAGCATTCCGTAACCCAATTCTGGACCTGGAGCAGTGCCAAACGAACCGTACGAAGCTGGCCGGTGAGGAGAAGGATGTTCAATTCCGAGTCTTGGTACTTCTGTCGAAGCTTGTTCAGCGTCTGGACCGACTTTCCAATGATAGAGACAATGGATGCGACACCAGTCACCAGACCTAGGGCACCGCAAACTGGATCCATTGATTAAGCGCCGAGTGGACTTTCACACAAAATGGTGAATCCGTTGGAAGCTCTGGTGGCAAGAGAAATCGGTTAGATATCAGGTCCTGTCAACTCCTCAAGGCTGAAATCCCCAATGCCGAGACTCGTCTGGGGGAGCTCGTGCGGAGGACAAACCGAGCCACTGTTGTGCTCGATTTGCGTGGCACATCCACCTGCAAGCATAGGAAGGTTGCACTGCTGCCAGCCCAGTTCCATTGCGTATCTCTCTGCCTTCTTATTAGTTGAGCCCCCGAAGCGCGCGTTATCTTTCGGTAAACCCCAGACGACTCAAGCGAACGGCCCCTAGAAACGCGGGACGGGCGTCAGGAAAGACGGTCCCGCCTCACGCGGACCTCCTCTAGCGTCGCGTGGCTCCAGGGAAAAGCAGCCGGAAGAGGTGACACATGGCAAAAGAATGTTCTTTTGGCGGGAAATCAGGGGAACTGATCTCCTTGCTGTTCCGTCGAACTGCGCCCATCAGGGATAGCCGATGTAAAGTGGATGTCCTTTTCGTGTCTCCAAGAATGGCAGCTGAACTCAGGGGCGTCTTGAAAGATAGGCGTGCATGAGGACATCATGAATCAAGTTAGAGGGATGTGATAAAGGCCTTTGGCGCGTGCCAAGGTGTGATAGAGTCGCCGGTTCGTTCGTCCGTTGGCCCAGGAGCCACCCGTGAGGCCACCATTCAATTTTGAAACCCTTACGGAGCACATCCGTTCCGAATATCAAGGCATGCATTTCTCCCGCCATGGGGGTTGGGTGCTCTGGGGTCTGAAACCGAGACTTACTCCGTAACACGTGCTACCCGGTCAAAACTCAATCGGTTCAGTATCAGAACGACGCTTGTGCAAGGCAAGGAGCAGAAGTACCAAGTCAACCCACTTCGCTATCATTCGGCCTGGCAGGCAGCTCTTGTGATGGGCTCTTACTAGGTAATACCAGAGCTGCTGCGCCCATGTGAGTATGCTACTGAGACGGTCCAGTTGGCCCGGTGCCTGTGGCCCCTTACTAGCCTTTGCGCAATCCTAGCCGAACTGCTGAGGAAGCTCGGTGTTCTTTTCCAAAATGGCTAGGGCCCTGATGTGCGGCAGAGTAGTAAACGACTACTCCTTTCATATTGCCCAACAAACGAGGGGCTGGTTACATCCGCAATTTCTGCTTGGTAAGGCTTTCAGCCAGGCTGAATCACACCGCGGGCGTTTCGATTTTCTGAGAGAAGTCGCTGAGACGACATTTTAGCTCCTCTGCCTCAAAGTTCTTCTTGTTAGTATTGAGGAATTTTGTCCTGATGAACCACCACTTGCGACAAAAATGATGTCCAACAGAGGCCCAAAGGTGATTTAGTTCATACAATTAGAACGAACCCCCCGCCCCCCCCTCCCCCGAAAGGCTCCGAAGGGTCTCGAAGGGCTTCTCTTCCCAATTGGACCTCCGCCGCATGCAATGTACTCCCGGGCCGATTTCTCCTATTTACTCGACAACAACTGGAAGCTTCCCTAGCAAAGACCAGGTTTTGAGGCGTCGTCACTGAAGAACTCGTCTAGGGGGCTCCAGACTTGCGAGAATGGCAAGGTCTCAAAGCTAGTTTGCAATGTACGCCATGAACTCTGTTCTCTGTGACGGAAGTCATACTTAGGTAAGTGGAACAAGCTCTGCGGAACTCTCACTTCTTCCCCGCCGTCATCGAGTGTAGTTATTTATGGCTGCTTTCCAATTGTTTCCGAAGGATCACCACCGCAGCCAGTTCGCCTAGAACCCAATCGAGGACAGCACGGCCTCTGTCAAGAGTTTATTGGTTTTGGACCGCGCGGACGTCTGGAAATCTCACGGACATTCGGAAGCTCTGACCAGCTCAAACAATCCGTGCGAGGAGACCATCATCACATGCTGATACGCTCGTGCTCACTCAAAGCGGGGGTGGACAATGGGGTAGAGCTCTGCTCGGGACTTCCCAGGCCTATCTTATAAGAAGCCAGCACAAACATGAGTTTCAAAAGGAATAGCTCAGGGAGACGTAGGAATCTTCAAACTTGGACATCTCTTTACCTCCTCCCGCCTCCTCCTCCCAACTACCCCGGACTTCAAAAACCATGGGTCCCGTTAGAAAATTAATCGGTGAAGGCATTGGACTCTTCAAGGAAAAGCAGGCCGCGAATGCGAGATCCAAGAACAGCTCCCATCAACCTCCCACCACCACCGAGAGCCAAGATACATATCCCGAATCCGACGAGGATTACACCGACACGGATGAAGCACAATGGCACCTAGACGAGACCCAAATCGCGGCCAGATCCAGTGCCCTAGATGATAAAGACGACACCAACAATGACGTCGACAAGATTCTAACCAAGTTCTTCGAGAAACACCCACCCCCTCCACCATCATACGGCCAAGCGACAGGTCAGCTGGCCCTTCCGGTCATTATTCCTCAAAAGCGGCCTGGATCGAAACTCCGTGGATTCATTCATGCCTACGCACCAGCTCTGGGGGACTGTGACATCGACCAGGAGACCTGGTTTGATTTCTTGAACGGGTTTTCCAAAGCCATCAAGGTTCGTTCCATCATTGTACAATCACTTCCCGTGTTATTGCATCCTCGTGACGGCTTTCTAACCAAGATTTCATGCTCTACAGTATTCGCCAGCTTTCCACGTCGTCAACCTTTCCGTTGGACTGGCCGCTTTGGGTGTCTCGATCGCCGCGGGCCCAATGGTCATCACCTCTGCCGTCGCTTGGACCATCCATATCAGTATTGAGTCCACACGACGAGGCTACATCCGATACCAGTAAGCCAAAACACCCCCTCCCCCAATGTTGAAATCCATCACCACGCAACGGGGCCGAGCTTCCGAGGTCGGATGAAAGATCTAACTTTTCAACAGGTCAAACAAATACCTCGACACGATGAACGAGAAGCTCTTCAAACCGCGCGGTCTGTACTGCATGGTCTTTGCCTACAAGCCGAACTCGAAAAAAGACATTGAAGACGTTGACCTAGACCATTCGGTCAATGCCGCCGTCGCGAACCGGGGCCTGGCCGACGATGGCAAGGGCCCGAAGAAGCTCGGAGGTCCTAGCGGCGTTGCGCACAACGACCTCGAGCTCCCGGAGTGTGCACCGTTGATCTTCCCCGAGCTTGATAAGCTGCCCGAGGAGAAGCAGAAGGAAGGAAAATTCAGTCAGAATGTGACTTTCTTGACAGAGTACTACGATAGGCGCAAACGGGCCCAGTTTGTAAGTCCCTCCCTCCCCCCCGGCGGGAGGCCGTGAACCAGCACAAACAATCTTTGCCCACCTACTTACGATTGCAACCAGGCCGCCAACAACCCAGACTCTAAGCTCAACGCAATGAGCCAAGAAGACGGCCAGTTTGCCTCTCGATATAGCGATCCGAACCACCCCGCCAACAACGGCAGGCTGATCAACCTAGTCACGGGTGGGACTATCGACCGTCCGACTGTCCGACAACGCCTAGCCGGGGCGCGCGAATCTCACGGCCAGAGCACCGGCGTGATCGCAGGAATCCGGCAGGTGAGGCGCAAGTACGGGCCCCTAGTGGTCGTAAGGCGGAAACTCCGTGAGGACGTCATCTACATGTTGGTGGTCAATCTCCCGACCGAGGAGGAGATGCGCGAGGCTCAGAAGATGATGGCGGTGAAGAAGTGACAGGGAAACATTGGCAGTCCCGTTATATTACAACCTATTAGACAGCACTATTCAGACTCTACTACATAAAACTGAGAGCCCTATATATGAAGGTTTATCTCGTCTATGCTGTCGCTGGCTACAGTGATCCAGTGAAGCGATTCTTTACCCAGTCGGGAAGATGGGACCCTTTCAATTTTTAACTTGAGGAATCATCAATCGAACCGGTCCTACTGCCTCCGAGTCGAGTAGGGATAGCGAGAGAAGGCGCAGCACAGGAGCACAGGAGGTCAACACAAGGCAGACCAACCTCGGGCTTTGGAGTATAGTCTGCGTCTTTCTCACGCGAGTGGCCATCATCCCATTCAAATGCCACCTTTTCTGCTTCTCTCTCTGCGGGACGCAATCCAGGCTGGTCGAATTTTTCACAGATCTTATAGGCAGTCCTTAGTTGCATCGAGTATCTGCGCCCAGGTTCTGCGGTCAATGGTACCCGGTCATCAGGAGTTGTTGTATCATGTGCTTTCTTTCAAGCAGAGCGTCGTCCTTCTCTGTATTTGGAAATAGTCGTTATGGGCGTATTTCATGTCATGCAACCGGAGTTCCATAGTATGGCTTGCTGGCTCGTTGCAGTCGGAGGATAGCTCATTCGATGAGCAGAGTGTTATTTCCGCAGTCTTGGCAGGCAATGGAAGGCGAACTGTGAGATATTCGACGCCGACCGACGTACCAAGAAGTCGTGTGTGCTTCGAATAGCACCATCAATCAATCGATCTGCGAGAGATACTCGTGCGGACACTTTCTCAGGATGGAGAAGCAGAGGCTCTCGTGCCAACGGCCATGGATAAGAGGGAAATATTCAGCGCCTCCACTCGCCACGTCCTCTCATGTACATTTCAATCGATCTCCATACCTCCTCGACCGTCTCCCTGTCCCTCCATCTCCTACCTGCTCTGGCATCCTGCTCCACATTGGCACCATGGGCTCTCTCATCCCACCTCTCGAGGGCGAATGTCTTGACACTGCTCCCCCACCCTTTCACCTCAGTGGGAATCGGCAGACCTTTCTCCCCAACGTAGATTCCCAGGACGTGGCCAAACAGTTCTTGAGGCTCTCTCCATTTGTACCCTCGGAATTGCCAAACCTGACCGGTTGTGAAGACAGCCACGACACGGGACCAGTAGTCAGGCTTGAATTGTTCGGGGGAATCGACCAGGATGAAGCGGTAGGGCTTCTCACTCAGTGAGTGCAGCGTCCGGGTGATGTGGAGAAGGTTGGCGGTGGTCTGTGTAGACAGGGTGGGATGATCAGGGGGCACGTAGAGGCCAGTGTCGAGGAACGTTTTGATATTCGACATTCGGAGCAGTGATGATGCCGAGGGAGAGAGGAGGATAATCGGGTCGGAACGTCTCGAAGAGACAGCGGAAGAGAGTGGTTTTGATAATCCTGCCGCAGGCCGAGCTGCAAGCTGTGCCGTTTTGGAAGACTGGCCCGGTCTCGCAGAAGACGGGGCTCCTTTCCGCCGCGGCACGAAGGCCTCTGCATGTTTGCGTACATGGGAAAAGTCCTGAAAAAGTTAGTTGGGGGGGTAGTCAACTCTGCTGAGAGTCTCACTGTGGGTTTGATCCCTCGCAGAACACTGTTGTGGTCGCCTAGTTTCCTCTCGCCATTGTAGATTACCTGCAATCTAGCATCGATGATCTTGACGGGACGCCCACCTGCGCCCTGAGTCGTACCGACGGCAGAGCCACCGACTGGAGGCCCAGCGGCACTACCAACGACATCTGCGACCGCGGCAGCATTTCCAGCCTCCGCAGCTCCTTCAACGGGCTTGATATATTCTGATTCCTCCGACGCGCCTTCGAGCCAGGTGATCAAATCTAACCGTTCCACGAAGACCAGGTTGCGCACCTTTTTGCCTTCGGGGAGTTGTTTGTCGAGTTCGGCCGCGAGGGATATGTATTCAGGGACTGTGACATCTTTCTGTAGCCAGGCAAAAAGGATGCTGCGAAGATCGACGAACGCGGTGTCAGGGTTGGTGGAAACGAATCTGGTTGTTGTATCCAGGGGGAGACAGAGTGGTGTAGGGTAGGTGAAATATAGGTAAGTCGCCTCGACAAATGAATCTGTTCGGTTTGCTTCTGCTGTCGCAGGATCGGAAACTTTGGTGAGCACCGGGGTTTTCGAGGCTAGAATCGAGGCTCTCAACAACTGCAACGCATCGTGGGTGGCCATCTTGAGCAAGTTGCAACTTGTATGGGGTAGATCGGAGAGAGGAGTTCGGATCCGGCCTCTATGACATGTCCACCGGTGCGTTGGCTGCAGGGATATGGGGTAGGTGTTGGCAAAGCGAAGTTGTGAGAGCAATTGATCGATGATCAATGTTAGGATGCAGTGGTTTGGCGACACGCCTTGAATTCGTCTGTCACTTCCGCATCCGACGCGCCGGATCGGGCCATTGTTTTTCCGCGCAGGGCACGGCAGGACACATTGGCACCTTGTGCAAATTCATGCTCACAGCTGCTAGCTGCTTCCTGCACGCTGCACGCCGCAAGCTGCAAGCTGCGTTGTTTCCATCATCGAAGCGACATTCTTGGTGTCTCGCTTGCTGCATTGATCGCTTACGCCGGTTGATGTTACACTTGTGAGCTCTTACAGATCTGGTTCGGCTGCTGTCATCCTAGCATTGCAGGGGGAACACCGCCATCTCACTTTCCGTCGCCACCACCATTTTGAATTACCCACTGCAATCAAAGAGTAAGCTCGTTAATGGGCTTCGTGCTGGGGATCAGGGCCAGCTGGTGCAGATTCAGACGCAGGGAAGAGAGTCGCAGGAAAATCAGGGACGACGATGGGACAGATGTTGGTATCTTGCTTTGCAGTATTGGTCCATCTCATTCCTTTCCAATGCAGCTATTCACAGTCCCCCGCTGCCAACGAAGGAGCGTCCACGGAACGTGCTCTATTCTCAGACCCCAACCCACCATGGCACTGGGATTTCCAGTTACCCCGTGTCGCTTGCTCTCCCACCGGCCACAATGTGCCATGTCCTCCACAAGGGTATCTTTCCAATGCAAATGTAGAACGGAGAGTACGCCACTAGTTATCCCGATTGTCAAAGAAATGTCAAGACTCCAGGACGGCCACGCTATGCAGACCCTGTACACGCTTGAATGCTGAAAAAAGGGGGCAATGAAGCCCGGAAATGGGACCATATGAGTCTTTGGGAACTGTACAATCACCCGACTTTGTGGACCCACGCATGCCAAAAGAAAATGTTTCGCTTTTGACCATATAGAATGCCGCATTTGTGCATGGAACCCTGCGAAGAGAATCCCAAGTTCGTATTCGTAGATTCGTCACAGTTCAAGTGCATTTGGTTGACGAATAAATGATCGGAGCTTCAGCCTGCCGACGAGCGAAGCAGAGGAGAAGGTATGGGATTCGTCAACTTGGGCGCGGATCGTCATGACCTTGTGTTTGATCGGCTGACAGTACGGTCAGGGGCGGGAGACATGGCGCGATTGGACCCGATCAAGTCGATATCGTGGTCTCGAAGGACAGCTGCGTGTCTTGGCTCTCGAAGGAATTTGGGAACCGAATCCTAGACAAGTCAGAAGTGTTTCATACAGTGTGGCGGAGAGATCCTCACGCTTGCCATGAGCTTGAATACGGCAGATTGTGCGAGCTCGAACAGTTCCATCACATCTTCAAGGCTTTCTCGCATTGAACTATCATCGTTGTTCGTTCGGATCATACGAGTGTCGAGGCGGTTGCGAAGTGAGTGGTCGATATTGAGCTCTGACGGGGCTCCTGACGCCAGAAAGGAGTTGTACAGACCTAGTACAGTTAGCAGAGGTTGAAGGTATCATGGACCTCACTTACCATAAGCAGCAGCCAAGGTTTCCCTGACGGCTTCCGGTCTTTCCAGTTTACCTGCCTTCTCGAGGCTGCGGTAGTTGGCGTTGAAGTCGGAGACATCAAAATAGAACTGGAGATTCTCTTCGCACAAGGACTGCTGCAGAAATTCTCTGAAGAGCAACCGAAGAGCCGCATCTTGGAGGATCACATTTAATCTGCTGCCATTCGAATCCCTCGTCACTCGGGTCTTGTCCTTGACATCACGGCTGTCTTCGCTGTCGACACTAGCAGGCCTGGCAATCCAGCCACAGACACGCTGACCTCGTTCTGTGATGGTGTATATTGCATACTTTGTGGGTTGGAAAAACGTCGCCATGGGGTTTTGTCGGATGTACGCTCGGTCCTCAACAACAGGTGCCATGAGCTGCCATTTGACAAATAGTTCCGCCATCTCGTAGGTTTCTCGGCGGTCGATAGTGGTACAGCAGTCCAAGAGCCAGTCGGACGCCCCTTTACCGGTAAAGGTGTTGTTGACTGTCTTGTCCAAAACCCGCCTTTCCCGTGCCACCTTGACACCAATTAGGCCAGTGGCATAGTCGGACACCGAATCCGAGTCGGCCAAAGACGTGGAGCTCTTCAAATTTGGGCCTTCGGAGCCCATGAATCGACGAAAGATGATCTCCACCGTTGCTCGATCCTGGACGAGCTTGTCGGTCGCCGAATCCCTCTCCAGGGCCACAATCTGCATGGAGCTTCGTTTGAGCAGAGGCTCGACATGCCGTGCGTTGATTCCGTTCTTGTTGCAGAACCGGGTAAGGATTGCCAGGCCTTTAGGTGTCAGCTGCCACACCACACCCTTGGTCACGAAGTTGGTGATGGTCTTAGATTCGGCAGACTCGATCATTCGTGCATCTACAAATCGTTGGCAAACGGAGCGAGCCATTTCCTTGGCCATGGAAAAGGTAGTTGTCGTCGTCGTAACCACCCATCGTGAAGGGTTCTTGGGGTCGGGTATGCGGTTTGACTGAGAGAACTTGAGCGAGCCCAGGTTGGTGATGGCCTCCTCGGAGAGAAATGTTTCCTCCACTCGAGAAAATCTGACCCTGTGCGGCGTGAGTGGAAGACTGGTGACAAGGGTCGAGAACAAGTCTTCAAAGTCTCTGGTGAACGGCCGTTCATCATCGGTCATGCGGAGGATTTTCGAAGATGTTTGATGCATTCTGCCATTGTTCTTGTCGGTGTTCGGCATTGGTGTGAATGTGGTGCTGTTTCTTGATTGTTGGATCGAAGGTAAGATGCCGCTGGATCTTCGCAACTGTAAGGCGGTTTGGACCTCGGGGGCGGATGTCGGTGAATGAGGCAGACTGGGTCGGAGTGGCCCTGACGAGGTTGAATGCTTGGACAGACTTCCAGAGGAGGTTGCGGAGCGCAAGCTTTGTGTAGACGCGGTGCCGATGGAGGCGAAGTTGGCAAGGGCGCTTGATGTCTTTTCTCTTGCCAACGACGCGAGGGAACGTCTGCTTTTGTTCAGTGTGAGGGTGGTGGAGGTGGTGTGGTGGTGGTGGAAAGATGGGCGAGAGGACTCCAGACGGAGTGAGTTTGAGGGCGAGGAGGAATGTTGCGTTGTTTCGGACAGGGAGATTTGGGCAGGTAGATGACGAGCCGGCGAAGGAGTCATGGAGTCGTCAACAGGCGCATCGTTTGGTTCGGGCATGGGAGAGACTGGAAATCATGCGGGTAAAGATGCTCAGCACTTGGAAGGGTTCCGCACAGCATCGCACCGACAGAGGACTGGCGGTCGAACAGTGGCAGAAACGCAGAACGGGGCGCAACCCACAACCCACGAAGAGCCGGGATTGCTCACCACGAGACCACGAGGAGGTGGAGCAGCTCTGAAGCCGCAAACTAAGCAAGCCCTGGTCGGTGGCTCTGACAGGGGTGCGAGAGTGGGTAAGGGTGCAATTCGAGAAGACTTCGTCGCGACCACTCGTGTCGGCAGCGAGCTAAGCCAGGAGTTGCTGACAGGGCATGCAAGGCAGATAGAGTTAGGCGCTCGATTTGGCGAGAGAGCCGGAGGGCTTGGGGGCTTGAAGAATAGGTAGTGATCTTCCCACTACTCTGGCCGCAAGACGCTGCGAGGCCGCAAATTGCGTGGATTCGTTGTCTGAACGGGTTTGACAGATGAAGCCGTCACTGGCCAGAGCCTGCGAGCTGAGAGGATCTTCAAAGGGGGCCGCCGTTGGGTGTGGCAGAAACGAGGGTTTGGCCGTTGAGGGCAAGGATGTTGGGGGCGCGGACGGGAGGAGAGACAGATGAGGGATTGGCTCTGTTGGTCTCGACTAGATGGCAGCCCTAAGTAGTGGTAGAAGTGGTAGAAGTGGTATTATATGGACGATCAATGAAAGATGAGAGGCCTAATGGTACAGGTTTGTAACAAGTTGACGGGGACAATTACTACTGTTGCAGACGCCCGAGAGCAACGGTCAACTGCGAGAGGAGAAGGTATTGACATGGAAGAAAGACACGCAGGCACGGCACGACACGACACTGACGACACCGACAGAATCGACAGACTTTGAGTACCGGGCCCATGCAGGTGACAGATTCTGGCACAAGCCCTTATTTACTGCCTTGTCGCTTCCATCTGCCTTAAACTCGGTGCGGATGGCAAAGAACAGCCTCTGGTCACTACTACTGATCACTGATCACTGATCACTGCTCACTCTCCAGTGCCAGAGCCTCAATCGGCTGGGAACGACTCCATGACCCCGCTGCCTGTCACACAGGCCGCTTTTCCAGGCTCGTGTTTCCACGCCGACAGCCTATCTGTGTTCGCCTGTACAATAATGTGCACAAGGTCCTCGGAAGACTACGTTAGCCCCTCCCAATTGTTCGAGCGCTCAATGCTTCCTCCCCAAAGCAGCCGGAACTGGGTATAGGCGAGAGGGGGGCTGGCCTGGCCAAGGTTTAGTGAGGGAACCCTAGAACGAGCGTCGAGTGATGGGCGTGGATGGGCTACGGGGCTTGACCGGAAGGAGATTTACTAGGACGCCCCAACTGCTTTGGCGACCCAGCGGTGGTGGGACGGCGTGGGCTAAAGGGCAGGCCTAAAAAGCAGGTTTGGGTTAGCCCCCGTCCAGAAGGGCGAGGAAATCAGCGCCAGCTGGGAATTAGCCAGAAGCAAAAGCCAATGGCGGGGGGCGGCGTGGCCCAAATAGGTCATGAAGATGCGCATGAACCGTGAGAACGGTTCAGCTAAAGGTCTTGCCACCGTCCCTCCTCCGTCTTGTAGGAGTATTAGTCCGTAGTCGTGAGTAATTCAGGGAATTAGGTGCTCCGTATCCTGGCTCCTTGAAGGTCACCGGCGCCCCAGGTACTACTAACTCCCAAGTATCCATGCCTGACCTCCGCGATCCACCCACTTCCCAGTTTGACCATTTAGTATGTAAGAAGTTCATTGTTGACCTGCGCTGATCCAACAATCCAATCTACTACGGAGCCACTAGCACACTGTAATCCTCTAGACTCTTGACCGTCTTCGAGTATACCCCATACACGGTAACAGAATCTGTGTTGACTCGTGGGTGGAGACCCGGGCTGTTCCCAAGAAGAAGGATCTGGCCATTCTACTCAGTACCAGTATGCACAGGATTGATAGGCAGAGCCACTTGCCATTATTGTCCTCTTCAAACAGTCGCCGATCACGATCAGCACGAGGGCCACGAGGCCCAGAGACGAAACTGCCTTGTTCGAACTTGTCGTGGACACGTTCAAGAAAGCCCAGTCTTTCCTTGATCCACTCCCTCCAATGATGTGAATCTGGGAAGTATGTGCGAGGGCCTCCTCAAGAGCTCTCAGGGCTGTAATAACAAGGCTGCGGCATGCCGGGTAAAAGTACCACGGTCCAGAGTTCCTTTTAATAATTGCCTCCAGCCCAGCATGAGCAGAACAGACGGTGGATAATTAATCGCAGGCTCACATTATGCCACTTACGGCTGGAAACCATGGATTGTTTCGGAAGGGCCGGCGTATCAGTGACAGGCAGAAGCACCCAAGCACCCCCAGACGCCAAAGAAGTAGTTGGCCCCACTTCCTGACATGCACAATACGGCTCCAGGAAGTAAGGCCCGCCGCGTTCATGAATCATGAGGAGCCTTGAAAACTCTGATTCCACAAGAACTCGTGGTACGCTGAGAGAGATGATAGAGTTGGTATACACTCGTTCTATTGCAGCGGGACTTCAACGGTGCCGTGTTGCCGTTGCCGCCCACCAGGTTCTAACCCGAATTGTTCCACGGTGTCAAGGATAGGCCACCGACGATTTGCCGGGGCGGATGGCATGATGGAGGCCACGGATGGTGCGAAGGCTGCCGGGCACTTTCCGGGCCTGGGTCAATTGAGGCGGGTGGGTTGGAGAACACCAAGGTCAGAAGCTGGAAGCTGGTGGAGAGGCTAGAAGATGGAACCTGGAGGAAAGAAAATGGAAGGCGCGAAGCCGAGGAGCAGGGTTCTGTTGGGGGATGGCAGTCGCAGGGCAGGGCAAGGAGCGGTGACGGGGTGGCCGGGGTGGCGGTGGGAAGAATCTGGAATTCTGGAGGAAGGACGACTTCAGAAGGAAAGGCCTCAGCAAGCCAGGGCGAACTAAGCAGTTGGGTGAGGAGTAGTGGATGGCTAGCAACGGCTCTAGCGACCCTGGGTCGTTGACAGATAGGAATCTGAAATCAGGAAGCTGGAATCAGTCTGGACGGTCGCAACGATCGCCAGGCTCCAGGTGAAACAAGCCAACGGAAGCATGTTTGACACAGGCCAACGGAGAAATAACCAACAGGAACGCAGACCCACGCGCTAGGCTGGAGGGAGCAACACGAAAAGATACGAACAGGGAAGCCCACGGGCAAGCCCACAGCACGCCCACAAGCAAGCGGCAGCTGCGGGCCAGGCTGCGGCGTGGCTTGAAGATGCCACGTGGGAAAACGGCCCCAATTTCAAGGGGCTTCTAGCTCCTCGGCCAGTGGGTTCTTTGGCCCAGTCGCTTTCACCAGCTCCGTTGGCGGTTGGCCGTTCTTGTTTTCGCTGGGCCCTACCACCCTGTCCTGCCTCCCTCGGTCTGATTTCCTTCGAGAACCCTTCCAGCTCCACTATCGAAGCAGGCTGTTGAAATTGTCTGATCCACTTGGCGACAAGCCTGCAACGTCTCAGACTCGAAGACCCTCGAAGGCTCGGTCTCGGGTTGCATCGGGATCAAGCCTCAGCGGGGACCACGCCTGAAAACGCCCACGTGAGTGCCCAAGGCTCTGTCGAAAACACTGTGCAGAAGCTCCGACAAATTAGTGAGATGATTCTTGTGTGAATGGTTGCTGATGCAGCCGCTACTTCTCCAGTTCTCGACTGGCCACCACTCGCAGTCGCGCCCGAGAGACACCGTCCCTGGCGCTAAGCGGCCATGTCCGCTCCTCTTTGTCACCGCCTTTCCTCATCAGGTTTGCCTGACCATGCTCTCGAGTCCAGGTGTCCCCGCCCCTACTCACGCCTCCTTCACGTTCAAGGCATCGCCGGCGCATCGCAGGACGAACATGGAAACAACACGACCCGGGCAGCAGGATTTTAGCGCCGATTGTTATCGTCGCACGCTCAATCCTCAATCGATAACCCCTTTGCCTTGTGTCATTATTACCTAAGATCTCCGGCTTTCTTGCTCCAGCGGAGTTGACATTCGAGCGCTCTGATACAGGTAGGTGGCTACCCAGTAGGCAGCAAGGATCGCAGCTCTGGCACCTGTTTACCTGCCACTGCAGTGCTTCAACATCTGCAGAGCGCAGCCAAGGATGACCCCGCACGACAGTCTCAGGCTGCAGCCAGTATTGTCCAACTCGTCACCCTCGAGTCCTCAGCCATCGTTTCGCATCATGCATGATGCGTCATGCAGTATCCATCCATTATTCATTCCCACCATCCCACACCCACACATACACCAATGCAAAACTCCTCACCGACGCACCGTCGCCACCAAACTTCCTCTTCGCTTCTCCGCTGCAGCCGCACTAGTGGGCCGACGCTGAGACTCACCAGTCAGCAGCTGCCAACTTCCCATCCCCGCCTCAACGCTGTTTCTTCAGCATCCACAGTCCAGATTTTTTCCCTGTCACACGTGGCCGACCCCTCCCTCACAACACGAACTCGCGAATTGTGGCTGCCACGAGGCAATCTCTCCTCCCACCTTGTGTCACCTCTAGCCTCAGTCTACATCGCTATCATCCGCCACCTTCGCTTAGGTCACTCCATCTTGATTGAAAATGTTTTTGTTTTTCGTTCGGCCGAGGCGGAAGAGAATAGCGGACTGGATTTATCGCTGCGCAGAGCAGCCGTCCCGAGGATCAGGTACCAAGATGGACACGGTCTCGGTCGAGCAATCGGCCACAAAGACAGGCAATGAACCATTATTATCATCAGCCATAATTTGCCTCCTCTGTTCCGGAATCACCCACAAGCCCGCCGAGCTGTGGTATGTGCACGAAAAGAAGAAAGACTCCCTTCCGCTCTTCCAACGGTTCTATTATTGCAATTAAATCTCCGACCAGAAGCCACTGGGGATCATGAAGGCCTTGGAAAGTTACGCATCTACCAGAACCGTACATATGTAGGTCTTATTTCGTTTTATCTGATTGCCAGACGATGGCGGGAGCACCCGCCAATATTAACATGACCCTCACACCACTGAACGAACAAATTTGATATCAATAATGGCTCAATAGAGCTCCACGCACGGGTCATCCCATCTCAAGTTCCTGCGACGTGGCGCCCTGTGCGTCCCAGCCAGCGAGGCTCACCACCTGCCCTGTGCCCCCTATATCCGTTCCTCCCCGAGTTAATAGTGCTTGTCAAACATTTGACCAGGTGAAGTGTATCGACCACTAAGATTCACGAATTTCGGACTCTTCATTCAGCAACTCGAACAGTGTTGATGCTGCCCAATACATTTCCGACAGCCACCGAAACTCGAGGCTCGGTTGATTCTCCCCTCTGCGAGATCCTCACAGACCCCAACTATGCATCCGTTATCCCTCAAACCACTACTAGGACTTCCCCTGTTGGGTCGTGTCCCAAGATATGCGGTGTTCCTTACACGTCCGGCTCGATTAATACTTTGTCGCACGCCACATTTGTTTTCACGCATGGAGAGCCGCATTCATCCGGTTATATCCAGTCGAGCATTGTTAGAGCCACGATGCCACAGTGCGCCTGCCATGTGCAGTTCACGGTCACCTTCAAGGCTCCGGTTAGTATCAGGGAATCCTGGTCTTCATCCAATCTACCTTGGTGCATCACGAGACCATGTCAAGTGCCAGGGCTCAACCTTCAGCGGTCTCTACATGCGATCTGCATGCGAGGCCCTCAAAAGGAACCAATACCAGTTCAAAAGCTTGGGATTGATGCCTAAGCCCTCCATGAAGTTGATGCTCAAGTCTATCCGCTCTTTTTTAGTCACGGAATAAAACGTCGGTCTGGAATTATCTGCCTAATCCTCTCATGTGACACAATTGGTCTTGCTTGCCGAAGCGCACCCCGGATCCTAGTCAATATCACCTTCCGGGTCAAGACAGCTTCTTCAGGATCGTGAGAACATCTTGAAAGTTTCGATGACCGGAGATCCTGCCTTCAGTTGCCTGATGATAGCGAGCAGGTCCTGTAAGACATTAAGGGGGGGTTGATGCCCATTGTCTTGTCAAATGGCAGACAGAAGTCGACGTTGTTTAACATAGGCGGAGGCTTTGCTGTTTCACCATAACCACTGAATTCATTAGTCTGTTGTTGTCGTTGTTGTTCACCCGCAACATTTAAGACTTCCACAAGAATCTACCCCGTGCTTCAACATCTCGACATATACTTGCGGTCTAATAGTCCATACCGTTAATTTCTCGTCGAAAGATTGTTCGTTTCAAAAATTGTTTGTACATGTATTTTTTCTTTAGAGAATATATATATTTACTGAGTAGTTAAGTTTGCCTCAACCTGTCGAATCTTTCCTTCCGAGATAGCTACTTGAGATTTCAAACTGTCAATCAGTCAGGCCCTTTGTTAGCAAGGCCTTCCAAGGTTGGACATGGTACAAAATAATCTCGTCGTACGAATTATATCCGTGTCCAGCGATTCCAATACGGAGTACGTCTTTTCTTATATGTAGACAGGGCTTTCAGAAATCGATTCGGTGGGACCTTGGAAAGTTGGCCTCGGTGGACTTTGTAGACAGCTGAGAAACTAGTTAGGCGATGCGATGAATTGCATCGCACTATACTGCATTCAAGATAAATACACACATTTACACGCAGACTGAGGCCTCCATCGCCCTGGAAGATTGCTCCCAGCGTGATTTCCCCTGGATATCATTAGAAAGACTTTTTCACTCCAACTATCTCATCATTGCCATATCCATTCAAGTTTTCCCAACAGGCGTCCGTATCACCACTCGACAGGGTCGGTCTTAACGTCGCCGCGATTCGTCTTGGGTACTGGGGCGGCCTCGACCTTGACGGGGCCCTTGCGCCATTTCTTGAGATAGCCACTGCCATCTAACCAAGGCGTGTCGAGGGTCCTGGTCTGCTCGAACCGTGTAATCTTTTCGTCCATCTGCATCGTCAGCCCGATGTCGTCCAGGCCCTCGACCAAGCAGTGCTTGCGGAACTCCTCGACTTCGAACCTGGCCAGCTCATTGCCCTGGTCGTCACGGATGACCTGGTTGGGCAGGTCGACCTCGACCGGCCGCCCCGCGCGCGCCTCGTCGGCGATCTTCTGCAGCTTTGCCTCTTCCGATATGACCAGTGGTAACATGCCGTTCTTGAACGTATTGTTGAAGAAGATGTCGGCGTAGCTGGGAGCAATGACGCATTTGATGCCAAAGTCCAAAAGTGCCCATGGAGCGTGCTCGCGCGACGACCCGCAGCCGAAGTTCGGGCCTGTCACCACCAGGATCTTGGACTGGCGATAGGGCTCTTGGTTAAGGACGAACGACGTATTCTCGCTCCCGTCTTCGTTGTATCGTAGTGGGTGGAACAAGGCTGAGCCGAGACCTGTTCGCTTGATGGTCTTGAGGAACTGTTTAGGGATGATGGCGTCCGTGTCGACGTTGGCCTTCTCTAGAGGCGCAGCGATACCTTTTAGGACGCCGAATTTGGGTAGGCCGCTTGGTACCGATCTAGCGGCGGTGTGGTTAACGGCCGTCGATGTCGCGTCGGTGGGGATGTCGAGAATGCGGTCTAGCTCTTCTTCTGAATCAACTTCGGCCCATTCAGGCTGGACATCGAGCCTGGGGCTCGCTTTGGCCGGGGAGGAGTTGTTGGTCAACTTGCGCACATCGGCCAACTTGCCAACGATTGCAGCGGCTGCGGCCATCACAGGGGACACAAGATGTGTCCGGCCCAGAGCGCCCTGGCGACCTTCAAAGTTGCGGTTCGAGGTGCTCGCGCAGCGTTCCCTAGGTGAGAGAATGTCGGGGTTCATGCCCAGACACATTGAGCAACCGGCCTCGCGCCATTCAAAGCCGGCGTCGAGGAAGATCTTGTCAAGGCCTTCCCGCTCCGCCTGGATCTTTATATTGCCCGACCCTGGGACAACCATGGCACGCTTGACGTTGGAGGCTATCTTCTTTCCCTCCACAATCGTCGCAGCTGCTCGAAGATCCTCGATGCGTGAATTGGTGCACGATCCGATAAACACTTTGTCGATTACAACGTCTTCCATTTTTGTGCCTGCGGTCAAGCCCATATACTCGAGGGAGCGTTTGCACGAGGCCTTCTTGTTGGCGTCTTCAAAGTGATCCGGGCTGGGCACGACACCGGTGATGGATACAACGTCTTGTGGTGATGTGCCCCAGGAGACGGTGGGAGAGACATCCTTGGCGTCCACGAAGACTTCAATGTCGTACTTTGCGCCGTCGTCGGATTTCAAGCTCGACCAGTAGTTCACGGCCTTTTTCCACTCGTTACTGTCGACTTTAGGGGCCAGAGGTCGGCCTTTCAGATAGTCGAATGTGATCTGGTCTGGGGCGATCATGCCAGCTCGTGCACCACCTTCGATTGACATGTTACAGATAGACATACGGGCTTCCATGCTGAGATCACGGATAGCTGAGCCACAGAATTCAATGACTGCACCAGTACCGCCGGCTGTGCCAATGAGACCAATAATGTGAAGGATGATGTCTTTACTGCTCACACCAGGGGCTAATCTGCCGTCCACTTGTACGCGCATATTCTTACTCTTCTTGGTGAGCAAGCACTGTGTAGCCAGGACGTGCTCGACTTCACTGGTTCCAATACCGAACGCCAGCGCACCGAAGGCGCCATGGGTCGAGGTGTGACTGTCGCCGCACACGACCGTGGTGCCGGGTAATGTGAATCCTTGCTCGGGACCAATGACATGGACAATGCCTTGGTTCTTGTCGCCCAGGCCGAAGTATGTCAGGCCGAAGTCCTTGACGTTCTCTTCGAGCGTGGTACATTGTAACCTCGAGTCTTCTTCTTTGACGAAGTCTGCGACGTTCTTGAAGTTCTTGCGGGGTGTGGTGGGGACATTATGGTCGGTAGTGGCGAGGGTGCAGTCTGGTCGGCGGACCTTTCGACTGGCATTCTTGAGGCCTTCGAAGGCCTGTGGGGATGTCACCTCGTGAACGAGGTGTCTGTCTTCGGGTTCGTTAGTCTGAGTTACATTGCTAGTATGGGCAAGAGCAATACCGATATAAAGAAGGACGGTGCCATCTGATTGTTGATTGACGATATGGTCATGGAAAACCTTGTCATACAGGGTCCGTGGGCTTGAGTCTGCTGAAGGCATCTTGAAAAGTCTCCGACGAAGCAGCTTTTGCAAGTAGTTTAAGAAAACTGGCTGCGAGACGAATCCTCAAATCGAAGGCACAAGATATAAGCAAAATGGTTGAGGGTGGGAGGGAGGCCGACATCGGCTGTCAAAGATGACTTTGTCTCCATTCTGATTGGCCGAACCTGCCAGAATCTTCGCCTTCCCCACAAATCGGAGGTTGGCTTATCAACCTCGCTTCAGCTACACGTCAGTCTCATGCTACCCCAGGCACGCCCAGGCAGTGAGGGCGCCGGTGCCGGTGTTGGCTTGACAATGCGGTCAAGATGTGTTACTGGCGACCGAGCAGAGGGAGCGTTCGAAAAGCTCTTTGCCACAGAGATGCGTCACCGTGAGTCAACACATCATGATTCATGCCAAAGCATGAAACTCCAGAAACCGCAAAATGACGATTTTGACAATGATGAATGCGTGCGCAAATGGGCTCAGCCTTGCCGACTGGCCTTGTTCTCCCACCGCTGTCACGGCAAAAAGCCTGTGTGCTGTCAATACGACATGCACCTGAAGATGAAGATATTCCTCCTGGCACAAAGGGCTATCTGAAGTTGGTCCGGCGACTGTTGTAGTTCCAGAGATGGCGCCGCAATTTCACGAAGAGATGGCTTCAGATGCGAAAGCTTGAAATCCCATCCCAAGAACAACTTGGCAGTGGGTATGCGAACACACGTGATACACAAGGCTGAAATTCGCACTCAGGATCCACAGAGCCTTGCACGAACTCTCGGCTCATGTCCTCAATCATGTGCCGTTATTGAACATACAGCCGTCCAAAATGAGTATTGACGTGATATCTCATTATTTGACAGCCTAACAATGTATGCCTGGATGCTCCTGAGAGGAAAACAGCCCCTATGTCAGCAAGAAAGATGTGCCCACAGCCTTGCGGTCAGTTCCCCGATCGAGCGGACTTCAGTTTCCTCTGTTCAGTATTCACTCCTACAACTCCAACAAGGCCTCTGATTCACCAAATTTTCAATTCATACACCCAGCATTTACATCCTATTTATCATTAACTGCTATCACCAGACCACGGTGAGAGAGCTTCATGCCTATCAGGCCTAGGCAGTGACATTGGTCTCCGTGACCTTGGTTGCACCTATGCTGTCATCTCCAAGAATGAACCCCTCTGGGAGATCAGGAAGCATGGAAAGAAACCCCTGATTTGCTCTACCAAAGTTAGGGTTAAATGCAACCTTTGTGTGGTCCAAATCCACAGGCACATAGTGAGCCTTCAATTCCACAGGGGTATCTCTCCTTGAGGTCCAGGATTCCACGTGTTGTCGGGCGGCTTCGGGAAGGGGAGCACCACCTTGGCAGGGCATTGATACCACTGTGCAGTGTTAGCAGTTTGTTTCCATGTTTGACAATAAAGCTTGCTTGTGACAGAACTTACCCAGGGAGTGTGGACAAACGCGAGCATTATCCGTGGGTACTTCGCTGGATTGCTGAGGCTTGCATGCCACAGCCTAAGATCGTGAAGCACCACAAATCCCTTCTTGACCACTGGTTGGATCGGCGGCGCCCTTATTCTTCGTTCCTCCAATAACTCATCCCGGATCCCAAACTCAGGCTGATCGGGGTTCGTGGTGGGAGGAATGTCGGTTCGGCAGTTACGATGGTCAGTAAAAGAGGTATTCCGATGGGTCGCCATCCAAAGCTCGGTGCTTCCATTCGCTGGCGAGACGTCGCTAAGATAGTAGTTGGTGACAATTGAGAATGGGAATGTGCGGTGGTCGAAGGTGAGATCAGCATGTACCCATTATCGCGCGCTGCCAGAGCCACCCAAAGCGGTGTTGCCAACTTTCGGAGAGCTGATTGATGGCAAAAACCCTTCGTTTGACTGGTAGGGCTGTCGGGATCATCAGTCTACAAAACTGCTATGGGCTGCTGAGGAGCAGTCACCACCTTATTCTCCCCGGAGCCTCTTCAACCACTCCCTGGTCTGGTCATTACAGCATTTCGCACTTGACCATCCTAGTGGAAAAGCAGGCCGAGTTTGCAGCGGCTTTCGAACAGTATCTGCAAGTGTTCGACAAGAGGTATTACGATTTTATTGTAGCAACTGCCTCCCGAGAGGACCCAGAGGTTGACGTGGTCTTTATTGGCTTCCGTAATCTGAAGAGCGCCGACCAGTCAAGCAAGGTGCGTCTAATCAACGTACTTTGGTTACTACGAAGCTAAACAGTAGATTCGATGCAGACTGAAGCCCACGACAAGCTTGAGGAGGCCATCAAACCCTTGCTCAAGGGAGCTAGGAAAAACAACGCGAAGTTGCAGAGGCAGTAGTTCTCCATCTTAGAAAAGAGGAGGTTGAGTTTGGAAGTCACATCCCGGTGGCTCTCCTAAATACTTGCTTTGGCACTTTGGACACTTGACTCTCAATTGATGTGCAGTACCAAGACTAGATCAAATGCATATTGAGCAGGGGCAACGATTCATCTGAAACATAAAGTTTCCCGAAGCGAAGGCAATAATAGGCCGCAAATGAAACTGGGACCAAATTGACAGTTGAAGTAATGTTGGATCCTGTCAACATATTACTTAACTTGGAGGGGCACAGGGATCGACAAAGTCAAATCACGGACAAATCACCACCGATGGCATTTCCCGCCGAAACAGGAACTAGATTTAAAGCTTTTGAGGGTACATCTTCACGCTTTAGCACCTGAATGTTGACATGCAGAATTCCAGGTTGACCTCGTCACGAAAGTTGAAGAGATTCAATTCAAGCTATTGCGTCACGCCCCGTAGGCGAGATTTGCGTCTGCCAGATGCCTAGGATTAGGCTCCGCGCAGTGACAAGAGGCCTGACAATCCTTGAAGCATCAACCTCGAGTCCCAGCCGTGCCTTATTGCGGCCGCCAGGGTGGCGAGGCGATAATGTCGAGATCAATTCAAAGCTCACTTCTTGTGAGAGCGTTTCGACGAGAAAACTCTCCGGCGGAAGTCTTCACCGTCAAAGAGCAGGTAGCGATCGCCTCGCCGACAACATCGCCAGACCCTTGGGAAGGGAGTCGCCCAAAGGCAACCAGAGTAATGAGCCCCTAACGACCGGCACTCCACCGCCTCAGGGGGCTCTAAGTATCGTCTTCACAGATATAGTCAAGTCTACTGCGATCTGGGAGCACGACGCGACCGCCATGATCGAGGGAATGCATGTCCACGACAGGATGATCCGCGACCTCACAGAGATCAACCAAGGCTACGAAGTTAAGCAGAATGGTGACGGCTTCATGATTGCCTTCCCGACTGCCACGGCAGCCGTCCAATTCTGTCTGGATGCTCAAGAGCGGCTGCTTGACGAGCACTGGCCCAGAGGCATATTGAACTTGCCGAGCGGTCAAGAAACCGCCGACTCCGAAGGCCATGTGCTGTTCCGGGGCTTGAAGCTGCGAATGAGCGCGCACTGGGGCACGCCGGTCTCAAACTGGAATGAAGTGATCCAGCGCATGGACTATCTCGGCCCCATGGTGAACCGGACCGCCCGCTTCATCGAGGTCACCGAGGGCGGGCAGATCGTCGTCTCGGAAGATTTCCTCCTGCGACTGCAGGACGAGCTAGAGATGGCCAAAGGTGAGAAGGACGATGAGGGGGACAAGACAAAGAAGCGGGAATCCGGGGGCGGCAGCAAGATCCCGACTCAGAAAACCACCACGGATGCGACAGCAGTAGACCTGGGGATCCTCGGCTCCAGACGGGACCAGGGGATCCTTACACACCAGAAATTCGAGGTCCGACCGCTAGGTTACCACGAGTTCAAGGGACTGGATGAACCAGAGAAGCTGTTTTTCATTGTCCCGCATTCCCTCGAGGGGAGGGTCGAGCATTGGCATCAAGTAGCGCATGTTGCGGGTGTGAAGGGCAACATTCGGACTGAAAAGCATTGAATTTCTTGCACAGGGGCATGGGACTTCCGGACTGGATCGACCACAAGGAGCGAATCACACAGGATGGGATCAACTCATCGCGGCCCAGCAATGGCCATATCGTTACCCCATGAATCGACCCGTTGTTACACTCAAATGGTGGGAAGCCGCGACAAGGGTGAAGAACGAGTGGGTGAACTTATCTAGTGGTGTACGTTGTACAATTTACAGCGCAGAGATATGTATGATAGGTGATGTTGGTTGTCTTGTCAGCAGAGCCATCGAATTTTTGGGAAATATTTGATGGTGGTGGTGGTGGTGGTGGTTGTAAATTGAATTGATTCCATTTTTGCGTCCAATGAACCTGTACACTCCCAGTACCAATCGGACCGTTTGGCCTTGATCAGAGGTCAAGTTCTAGAAGGCATAGTTCCCGTCTTTCTAGCATGAAATTTGCATGATGCTCAACACCTTAGTCAACTTCAGCGGCGCCATCCTCGTCACTGTCAACCTTGGCAGCCCTATTCGTCTCGGGCTCCTTATCGCCATTGACCTTGATGAGATCCGCTTTTGCGTGCACCGGTGTGGTTGCAGCGCCGTCCTCCTCCAGCTTGATGTACTCGTCCCATTCTGGGAAGAAGTCTTCATCCTGGCCGGGGACACCAAGGAGACGAGCAACCTTGCCTTTGCCCTGATTCTCCAAGCTCTCCTTCCACTCCAGAACCAAACCCTGCGTCTTACTCGGCTTGTACGTCTGGCTGAAAAGAACGGCCTCGCTGAGCCGGCCGGTTCGCTTGAGCAGGTCGATTCCGGCGGGGATATCGCCTGTGGACCAGAGACTAGCAAAGGCGACGTTGTTGCTGCCTAGTTCTTCAGCTTGGGAGGCCAGGTGAAGCAGGCCTTCCTTGTTGCCGGAACTGGTGTATAGCAGGAGTAAACTACCGAGGTCCTTCGCGTTCAGGAAGCATTCTTCCGCGAGCTTCACGTCCCATGCTTCCAGGGCTTTGTCGGCCACCGCCGACCATTTGGCTTGTATGTCGGATTCGCGGGCGATCTGGAGGGCGACAGTGAGGTTGTTCAGACCCAAGGCAAGCTCGAAGCGGTGTTCCGGATCGGTCGCTACATCCAGGGCGAGTTCTTTGTGGCCCTGGGCTTCGAGGAATCGAGCAATCTTGTTCATTTGGTCCGCCGGGACCTCCCCAAGCAATTCCTGGGCTGCTTCAATATCGTTTCTAAGGACGAGAGTTTGATATGTGAGCAACGCTGTGGAGAGCTGGTAGCTAACCACGCCGACATCCTTGTCGCAGAGATATACCCGTTCGTCCCGCTGTAGATAGCGGAGAAGGTACATTGGCTGGTCGAATTGTGCAATGTGAACCACTTGCTCACCGAGTAAATAGCTGAGACGAGTGGTTGTGGTGAAAAGAAAAGCATCGCCGACCCATTCCCCGCTCCTGACCGACTCTTGGAGGTCAGTCACGACAGAGAATGCAGCTTCAACGCCGTCTTCGTCTACTTGGCCGGAGTTGAGGCCTTCCAGATATGCTTCCCGGTCAAAACGGAGAACATAGGTTGTGTCCGCACACGCGAGAGCAATCAATTCGCCAGACTCGCTCCAATAGACCTGTGCAATGTCAGCATAGTACAAGAGAATTCCAAAGTCTACACACCTCTCGAGGCTCGACTTCGATTCTTCGCACAAGATTCCCAGTCTCCCAATCAAACATTCCGATGCCTCCTTGACCTTTGACGCCGAGAAGCACGCCCCCGCAGAGACCTTCGGCCTGGAAGCCAACATCGAGACTTCCACTCTCCTTGAGCTTCTTGAAGAGTTTAACGCTGGTGCTGGATTCCCGGATCGCGTAGTCTGTTGGATTTTGATGTGAGGCCCATGCAAAGTCGAGAGCAGAACCGAAAGCCTGATTTCTCCACGCCAGTGCGGTGTAGATGATAAACTCTCCATCTCCACAGACACTGACGAATCTGCCGTTTGGCGAATGTGATAGCGTGGTAGGGTAGATCTCGGTAGTGCCCATGTCTTTGCTAGGAAGACCAATGGGTGCACCGTCCTTAATGGTAGCATCTCCCCCCTTCACAATTGCAGAAACCACTTCGTTATGGCGAGCCCAAACCAGTTTGCCCGTACCGTCCATGGAGACGGCCGGCTCTTCTCTGCCCATTTTCACCACGACTGCGCCATCATCGAAACCCATGGCAACGCCTTGCTTACCACGTTGATACGAAACACACCATGCTCGTTCCAGACCATAGCTAAGAGACTGCTCAAGTCGGTATGTGTTGGCATGCCATATTTTGATGGTACCGTCTTCGGAGCCGGAAATAATGACAGGCAGTTCAGGATGATAGCAAGCAAAGCTGACATTGCTCGTGTGTCCCTCGAGGGTCGCAATCAGTGCCTTGGTGGTGTAATCCCAAACCTTGACTGTCTTGTCGTCAGACGTGCTAAGCAAGTAGGGCTTATCACTGTGTGGGTAGTAGTCGATATGGTTCACCCCCTTTTCGTGTGCCTCGATCGTCTGTTTCGCAGTCGCATTATCGATACTCCAGATCTTGATTGTCCGGTCTAAGCATGCCGACGCAAAGACATTTGTGTCTTTCGGGTTCTAGATTGAATAATCAGACACGGACTCGGATACACGAGCACTTCTCGCGGGTCACTCACGATTGAAAGTCCCATGACATAGTGTTGATGGCCAACAAATTCACGAACACATCGCCAGTCCTTCTCCCAATCAAACATCCGAATGGTCATATCATCCGAGGCCGTAAGGATGACACTGAGAATAGGATGCACCACGATTGCACGGATGTAGTCTGGATGTCTGTCCCACCATATTATCAGCCCGGGTCACCAACTCGACAACGGCGGCCACGTACGCTTCGAAAGATTTGACCTTTTCGCTGGTGTTCCAGTTCACGACTCTTAACTGGAAATCATCGCTTCCACAGACAATCCAATTCTTCCTCTCAATGAATCTGCCGGCTCGCACGGGAACATCGGTGAGCTCGAAGGTCTTGATGATGGATTGGGTTTCGTAGGACCAGATGTGGGCGTGGCCATTGTAAAGGGTGGTGAGGATCTTGTACGTTAGTCTTAGAGGCTCTCCGGCGAAGAAGGGGTATTACCCATGGCTCGGTGCTATTCAGTCGTTAGAGATGGGTCTCAGCAGGGGAGATATGAGTAGAGCCACATACCTGTGAAAATCGATCCCCTTTACTCGCTCCGAGCCTGTACAAAGTTAGTCCCGTTTCGCTGACGGTAGGAGGCGTAACGGACGAGCAAATAGTTGTCTCTTCACGTCTAAACGCATTGCGCCGGTGGTGGGTGGGTTCTAATTCGAGAAGTTGTGACAGTGCGCACGCAGGGGTGCTCAGAGCGGAGGGCTAAGGTCTGTGGAAAGAGAGACGACGATGGAAGGGAGAGAGGCGAAAATTCCATGTCATCACTTCATGAGACCTCGTGGACGTCGTGCAGGTGGTGAGCAAATCAGTTGAGGGCAATGGCGTGGGTGTTGACAGATGTCCTTGAATCGCCAACAGTCCAGGTGCGTGTGCACTGCCAGTGTGCAGTAATAGTTCCACAGTAATAATTCCATTGTTGCACAAAGAGGAGAATGATCTGCGCTACTCCGTCCTGCGTATCCTACGACTGCGGAAGCCTTGCCTGCGCCCTCCTTCGCCCGCACACCGCACACCAGACATCAGTCACATTGTGGCCTCTTTCACTCTCTACCTCATCCAGGACTGGTTTATCGTGTCAGTCTTCGTGTCAGTTAACGTGGCAGTTCTTGCCTGCTTCTGCCTGCTCTGGTAGTCTTTCTCCAACTGAAGGCGCACCTACAGCCTCCAGGAGCCTCCAGGAGCCAAGTCTACACTAAGGCAACTTTCCTTCACCCCTTCCATTCAAAGTCCCGAGTTTGGCCTGTTCGGCCAAGGCGCACTCTGTCAACCTTCAGATAAGACGAGCAGAATCCCTTAATACCCTCTTGCCTTTACTCCAGCTCTCAGGAAGAGCCCCCTTGACAGGTGGTTCTTGCCCACGCTACTAATCATGACAGAGCCCAAGCCGACCCTCCACCATTTGAATGTGAGTCGGCCGTTGCTGAGACTCTGCGCGCTGTTACTCACCGACCACAGAACTCTCAATCGCAACGGATCTTATGGCTGCTAGAAGAGCTCGGGATCGACTACGATATCAAATACTACAAGCGCGTCGAATCGGGGCCGAGGAAAGAGAGAGCTCCCCCCGAACTGAAAGAAAACCACCCGTTAGGGAAGTCTCCCCAGCTGGAGACAGCCGGCGGGAGGATCATCGTGGAGTCACTGGCCATTGCAAAATATCTGATCGATACGTATGACACAGCGGGAAAGTTCAAAGGAGATGGCCAGGGTAACGACTCGATCCGTGACGACGAACTGTCCAATTTTGCAGCTGCCAGCATAGGGCCGGTGATGACGGTCGAGCTGATCTTCCTCATCATCGCCAAAGCCTCGCCGTTCTTTATCCGTCCGTTCGTTTCCGGCCTCCACAGACAAATCCACAAGGCCTACTCTGGCCCTGACCTCGAGATGAATTTCAAGTATTTGAGCGACCAACTTGGAGACCAAGACTACTTCATGGGAACTTCACCGGGGCGAGCGGACTTTGCTATTACATGGCCGGTGGATATGTGCACAGGTGCAGGGTTCCTCAACCTAAAAGACTACCCCAATTTGGATCGATGGCATCAGAGGTGCCACGAGCGGCCTGCGTGGAAGCGAAGCCTCGAGAAAGGGAACGGATATTCGCTTGTCTTTGACCCCGCAAAACTTTAGGAAACTCGTGTCCTTTGATCCGAATGGTTTGTGTGGTCGGTGGTCGACATTCCAGTCGACGAACTTGTGCCTGACCAGCTTGTATCGAGATCAAGTCATGATTCAGCAGCAGCTTTTAACCAATTCATTATCGGTGCAGAGCACACCGTAGAGAGAGTGGCAATCGCTGGCCTTATTCTCTGTCGGTACTGGTGGATACTGTCGTTTTCGTTTTCGTTTTTGCATTCCGATTCTTGTCAGCCCGGAAGGATCAAGATCCGAGACGAGCGTAAACTATGCCTAGCACTGCCTAGACGCCTCGGTTAGCCAACGTCTCCAGTATTATTCCAAGGTGCAATGTCCAACGTTACAGCAATTCTTTCCATTTGCACTCTCTCTGGGTTCGAGCTCCACCTGCCCCTGGTCTTCGCGACACATCGATGCCGTCCAAGAGGTGACAGCACTCGGCCTCAATTGGGTCGCTTGTCCTCCGGAGCCGGTACCCAGTACAACCCCTCCGAGGCTCGTGGGTTGGATGCCTGAACTCCTCTAGACCCGACCGGCTAACACGATGCCGTTTTGTTTATCTTCCTTCTTACTGTCCCCATCTTCCCCATGAACTCCCTTTGTCCTTGAAGTGACCCCATGTTTTATATCGATATATATATTTACACCTCTCGTCTCCGTCACCCCTTGTAGAATTGTTTGGATCACCGTCTCGCCCAGTTGGGGTCTTGTTTTCTGCACCCCGAGCAAAAATGCCGGCGAACGCGACGGCTACCGCCCTTGCACGCGAGTTTTGCACCGAAGTCACGCCGGAGTGTCCAGTCTCATCGACTCTCTACGGATACACTCCCAACTTGAGCGTCAATTCTTTCTTCGTTGCTCTGTTCGGTCTATGTCTGGTCGCCCAGCTGATCATTGGCACCACTCGACGGACATGGACGTATCTGGTAGTCCTCGCCATAGGTGAGTTGTCACTCTTCAAGATCCGCGGTGAAGGTCCGAGGGCTGACATTAACGGCCTTCAAAAGGTTGTTTCGGCGAGGCCGTGGGATATATCGGCCGGATAATTATGCACGGCAACCCCTGGTCGACGGCTGGTTTCGAGAGCCAGATATGCTGCCTGGTCCTCGCGCCGAGCTTCCTGGCCGCCGGCATCTACGTGACGTTGAAGCACCTCGTCATCTACTGCGGGGCCGAGAATTCGAAACTGAAGCCACAGTACTACCCTCGGATCTTCATTGGATGTGACTTTGCCTCGATCGTCCTTCAGGCTGTGGGAGGTGGAACGGCGGCCGCGGCGGGAGGGAGAGGCCACAACCATCGCTTGCTGGTCGCTGGCGACGGGTTGATTGTGGCTGGAATTGCATTCCAAGTCGCGACAATGGGCGTCTGTGGTCTCTTCATGGTTGACTACTTCATCCGCTTCCAGCGGGCCAAGAAGGTCAGGTCGGCAGCTCACTCGGAGAGCGCGTATGAGAAGGGCCAGGCGCTGCCAAAAACGGCTCGCAATTTCCGCCTCTTTTGCTTTGCGGTCGCCCTCGCCTTCCTCACCATCTTCATTCGGTGCATATACCGGTACGCTTTGTCTTGTCTTTCCCGCGACGTCCTACCTGGCCGAGTGACCGACTAACGGGCGAACAGGCTTCCGGAGATGGCGGGGGGCTGGGGAAACCCCCTCATGCGCAATGAACCCGAATTCCTGCTTCTCGATGGAATGTAAGTCTGCGGCTCTCCAAGGCATCGGCGAAAAGTCTGCTAACGGGCGGCACTACTCAGGATGGTGGGCATTTCGTGCGTCTGCCTCACGATATTTCACCCCGGATATTTCTTCGAGCCCATGCGAAAGTTCAAAGCAAAGGCCCAGACGCAGGGTCAGTGAAAGCCTTTGCCAGCGTGTGGGGGGGGAGTAGCCAAGATTCTTCGGCCTCGATGGTTATTTATAGATGGGTTCGGCAAACGGCCGCAGGGCGCCAGATGAAGGGGGGGCACGGGGTTAATCGAGAGCCTTGTGGCGACCGGGGGCCCCTTAGGCCACCCCGGGATGCACTGTCCGCCAGCTCTTGTTCCCACCGTTAGATGGAAGGGTACATACTGGGTAGAGCATCCAGATAGCTATCGATATTCTATTTGAGCACCGTGGACCCCGAGGGGTGCCACGAGGCTGACCGTTGCTTCCGACGTCTCCGAACACGAGCACGAGGCCCCAAACGGGACTGCCAAGCCCTTGCGGCGCCGTAACGACTGGTTTCAGCAGTTCAACTCCGAGTCGTCTTGGTTTCCTCCCTTCTGTTGGATCGCCAGAGTCCCAAATGCCTTCTCGCAGGAGTCATACCAAGTCGCACCATGGGTGTCGACAGTGCAAGGCGAGGAGAGTCAAGGTCAGTCCTGTCCAGCAGGGAGTGTGCCGGCGTTGCTCCACATGGTCGGCTCGCGGCTCGCGGCCAGCGTGCAGCCCGAGATCACCACGACGGCGTACGCAGCGTCAACTAAGTAGGCTCTAACCACCTGAACAGTGCGATGAATCGAGCCCACAGTGCCAGCGCTGTGTCAAGAGACAGATCCACTGCTCCTTTGTCGAAGACACCTCTGAGGGATTTCCAACCCCGCCCGGAAACTCGTCCAACTACGACATGTCGACCCCCAAGAGTTTTGACTATCAACACTCGGAGCCAGAGCCGTCACGCCATGTTCCGATCCTCAAGCCACGGCCACAGTCGACGTTGGGCACCGTGGCAGAGACCTCGCTGGGCGTCAAGCGGTTTGATCTGCTAGACCTAGAACTGATCCATCACTATTCCACCCGAACCTACATGACCATGTCGTCGAGATTCGCCACCCACGTCGTCTGGCGGGACACCATCTTTGCCGAAGGTCTGCGCCATGACTTCCTTCTCCACGGCCTCATGGCGACATCAGCGCTGCACAAAGCCACATTGCAGCCCAAAACCTCGGATGCCTACGCTGAGTACTCCAAGGTTGCCTTGGCCCACCAGAACGCCGCCCTCGCCGGGTATATCCCCGCCGTGAGCAAGCCAAACCAGAACAATGGCATCGCGCTGTTCTCGGTATCTCTTCTCATTACCATCTGGGCCTTTGCGTCCAAGCGACTTCCCGAAGGGCTGAATAGCGTCAAGCTGGACTTTAGCAGCCAAGGTGAAAACTCTCCTGGGATGGCACTCCCTCTGGAGTCTCCCACAGCCGACTTCATCGAGACCACCAGAATCCTCAGGGGCATATATGCTGTCATCAGAGAGACCGACACATGGCTTCAAGGAGACATCGAGGAACTGTTGCGCTACCCCCGCACGGAAGATCTACCACCGCATCCTCCCGACGTGGAAGAGGCCTTCGACCTTCTCGCCAAGGCCGCCGAGGACCCTCGACTGGTCGCGGTGAGAGAAGGGGACGACTCGATGGCCACGAAAGAGCTGTGTCTCGAGCAACTGGCCAAGCTTCGCGATATTTCCAGATGTCGCTCGGTGGTTGAGTGGGATGGACATATCTTCTCCTGGTTGATCATGGCACCCCCGGCCTTCATCAACTGCCTCAAACGTGGCCATCCCCTGGCACTGGCCATGTTCGCAAAATGGGCCGCTATGTTTCGTTGTATGGACCACCACTGGTGGGCTACGGGATGGGCATGCAGTCTAGTGATTGATGTTTCTAGTCTTCTGGATCCTATCTGGGCTCCCTACCTGGAGTGGCCTAGGAGACAAGTTGGCCTAGTCTTCCAAGATGGTGTAGGATTTGACAGTCGCAGAACAACATAAAGCCTGGTCTGATCCAAAGTTCGATACCCTCTCTGCGACCCAACCGCGGGTTTATAACGTGCCTGCAGACACCCGACACCCGACCGAGGGGGACATTTCTCTTTGCAGCCAGTGGTGGTCAAGGCATCTACATGTAGATGGCACCCCGGAAGTTATGAAGGATGCAGGGACGATCCTTTGGCGCGGAAAGTGCAAATCCGACCCGTGGCAACGTTCACCTCGTTGAGGAAAGAGAGGCCAACTCTAGCTGACGTGAAACCTCGCCTTTGCCCAGGTGGATCGACTGGCCAACGGCAACCATCTCTCTCGCCTGACACGTATAGCTGAGCATCATTACCAACAACAAAAGTCACTATCTTTATCGCCCTGCCGAACAACCACACGTTCAGACTATGCCGATCAGTTTCCACTCTGCCAACGAGATGTCGAGTGCGGGTTGCAGCCTGCGGAGCGAGCCATTGTTGAGCCCTCCTCTGTCGCCCAATGGATCCGAAGACACGCCATTCAAGGCGGAGTACTGTGATCCCTACAGCCTGAGCATGAAGAGGACTCGTGGCCATGGTCACGGGTGGTGTCATCCATCACCTCGTCACACCTACTGCTCAAACACAGACCGCACACCCCCTAAGACGCGTACATGGCGCAAGAACCGAAAAGCGCGCCATCTCAAATCTTTACCTCGTTTACAAAGGGCTCGGTCGTGGCCCTCGGTCCAGCCCCGATTGACCTCGCGGAATACCGAGTTGCTGTCAAATTGGAGCCCGGAGCGGCGAAGACGAAGGTGGACAGTCTCTTCCAAGGCGGCGCCGACCAGGGGCCTTGCTACTATTGTACAAATTGAAGAAACCGCCACCCGTCGCGCGAAAGAAAGCTCAAAAGACAACCCAAGCCCAGCACTGATCACTCTTCGCCGAGCAACCATCAGTCGAGCACCTCGAAGATTCTCTTTGACATCGTTCCCACCTCCCAAGTTTACCGGGAACCAGAACGGGTTTTTGTCATTGTTCATCACTTCAATCATAGGTCAAGGAGACACTATCTGTGGCCCACATACCAACCTTCAAACAAATGTCCGCGACCTTCAGGTCCTGCGGTCAGCCTCGATCAACGATAGTGAGGCTCGCCCAAGTAGTAGCACTGTTGCTCCACCGGTTCGGACCGAGGTCGTGTCGTGGGAGCCCAGATTGTCTCTCCCTGGGCCTAACCTGGCCATGGATCCAATTCGTCGATGCTCCACTCGCTATGTGACAAATGAGGCTGTGTATGAAATAATCTGGGATGAAGACTCCTCATCCGCCACCTCCGAAGGCACCCCTCCGAGTCCTCGGGCCGAAGAATCAGGTCCGGAGGCACGATCCTCTGTTATAAACAACTTGGAGCGCCGGCTTTCGACCGCCCTTGCCCGATCAAGAAGGAGTTCTTTGCCAGTACCAATGCAAGGGCGGCCGAGCAGACGGTCAAGCTTGTGGCAAGATGGGGCCATGTTTTCGCATGGGGTCTTACGTGCTCTGACGAGCCCCAAATTGGCTCGAGTGGCACAGGACGCAACCTTGCGGGACTGGTCCCATTCGGAGGCATCATCGTCCAAGACGACGGACATAATCTGCCCGTTATCAGCACACCTGGATGTGGGCCAGCACCCCGTGGTAGAAAGCCTGCCTCCAACTGGGGGAGCAGAGAGCGTCGAGTTTTTCCCGCCGCTGCGCAGTCAAGCAAATACTGAAGTAAGGTCAGGGTTACCCCAAATAATGTCCTGCAATCCATGGAAAAGAAAAGCGGCTGCCGACGTGGGTTCGAGATGGCATCGGGACACATCTGGGGAAAAATCGGGAGCTGAGTGGGGGCGTCGTCGGTTTGGTAGCATGGTCGGAATTAGCACTCATGCTAAGCGGAAGAGCCCCCGTTTGTCTCTGGAACCAAGGGTCTCGGATGAGGAGACTGTCACCCTCCTAGGAGCGACTTGACGAATGGTTCCCGGCTCCCTAATCACGGGGGAACAGACCCTGGTTGGGGTTCGCTTGTGGAGGAGGCGTGTGTATCCGATTCCTGCTGCACACCATCAGCTGGAAGAAGGAAAGGAAGAAAGGGTGGTGGCGGTTTCGGGTTCCAAACTCTAGAATTCACCCGAGTAATCCTGCAACTTTGGTTATTCCTGTTACTTAACTGGCAACCCCGGGTTCGGCATTAGCGTCCGATCCGGCGGCCAGCTCGGTGGCCAGCTCGGTATCCGGCCTGGCCAAGCAAGTAGTAATAATAAGTAAAGATAAGGCCGGCGAACCACTCCGTGGTCCGTGCCACAAACGGAGGCACACTGCGAGACTGCTCCTGGAGAAAGGTATCGAGCTGATCTAGTCCCACCGTTTTGGCTGCCTCGCCATTCAAGATTCAATAACATAATGCAACCTGTCAACCATCGGCGAGGACCATGACCCAGTTCCGTTGGGCTGTCAAAGGAGCTGTCTGTTGACTACAAATACGACATCTGCGAGGTGATAGGGACCGAGCCTCGGTTCACTGGCAATAAGAGCGAGAATGGGCGGTTAGGTGGCAATGGAGGCACTTCAACTGGCCGCGCCTCTCGGCCCCAGCCCATGCTGCGGTTAATATCCAGGCCCTGGTTCCGGGCGGACCACTGTTACCTATCGCCTATCACGCCAGTCAGGTCGCTTAAGGCTTGAGGCTTGCTCCGGGCTTCGCATCTTCAGCTCGGCCCCTCCCCTCTTCGTCGCCCAAAGTGAAAATTCATTGTTCTGCTGCCCATCAATCTGCGGGTCGCGGGATCATCTACGGAAAGATGCGCCTGCACCCACTAATCAGTCCTTCCCGAGTGTGCACAATCAACGATCACCACACCACTCCCACACCTAATGCATCCACAAGCTGCTTACTGAGTTGGTAGTCCGGCATCCCGGCTGTGTTGTGACTTGTCCACGTCCCCAAACCCTCACCCTTGCTTTGCCGAAACCAAGCAGGCACTCTAAGTACGGCAGGCTCCCTGAAGTGATCCCATTTCGCCTTTCCCGATCCTGTGCCTGTGCAAGCCCGCAAGCCTTCGTTCGCCCTGGCTGAATCCGATCCCAACCTGCACCTCTCTAGACACAGCTTCCTCCCAACAGTCCAACGTGAACTTCCAAACTCCTCTCCGCGCCACGCTCCAGGCTCAGGCTCAGGCTCCGTTCTGTTGCCTCAAGAACACCGGAGAGCTGCGGCTTGACCACGCACCGATTTTCGTACCATCTCACCCATCGCCACTGACCTAGTCAGATCTGCCGAGCCACCGAAACTGCGAATGAACGCCCGCTGCCTTTCCAGCATCGAGACTGCATTATTATAACGATTCCAGCACACACTTCCTCCTTCTCCATCGCAGAGCGAGCTCTAGCCCTCGTGCCGTCCTTGGGCTTCTCAAGATGATCGGGTCATGACATCCCACCCTCTGGCCGAATCGCGGCCTCCTCCGCTACAACGTCCTCCAGACCCGATCCGTCCTCCCTACGAGCGAAAGACAAGCGGTGTCTTTTCCCCCATCGAGGCAAGACCTCCGACCTTGCAACGGCAGTCTGTGGACACCAGAGAAGACAGACCCGCGAAGCGGCGGAAAGTAGAAGGAGATGCAACTCCCAGCCAGGCGTCCACCGGCAACGATGGTCTCCCCGACCCAAGGTCTCGTAATTCTTCACAGGTCGCAAAAGGTCTTCGTTTCCGTTTGGCGAACCCGTCGGAACTCCTCTGGGGACTGCGCAAGCCACAGGCCAAGAAAGAGGAGGAGTCTTCCAGCGAGGATGAGGTGCTGGATCTGCCTAGCCGTCCTTGGAATGCCTCTCAACGCCCAAAGTCCGCAGACGACACCAAACCTACCCATCGATCGCGTGCGAACCTCCCTGTCCCAAACACGCCGGATTCTTTGCAATTACCATCCTCGGCGCCTCATCTTATCTCCACAAGACCCGCCGGTTTCTTCCCGTGGACTGGAAAACACCCAGAAGACATGATAAACGATGTCAATGTGAAGCACGGGTATTATGACAAGCCACCAAATCCCACCGACAAAGAGCTGAACACCGCACGGGTTCCTTTGTATAACGCCTTCAAACACAGATCCGGTGTCGACAATTTGTCAATCCTGTTCTCCCTCGTTCTGGATCAGAAACGCCACCATGGTGCCATAAGTTCCGTCTCGACCTTTAAACCCCCTCCCCGTGTCACGTTGACCGAGGTGAAGCGAAAGTCCTGGATCTCGGATCTGGCCAGTACAGATGTTCCGCTTAGAAGGCTGAGCAGGACCATTCCTCAGGGCATTAGAGGCCAGATTCTTCTCGACCAATGCCTGCAGAATTCGGTCCCTTTGAGTCGGGCTATTTGGTTTGCAAAGTGTGTTTGCGCAAATGAAATTCGAACTCTGAAGAGGAAGGGTACTACTGCGGTGGTTGCAGTAGGAACAGAGGGCAAATGGTTGCGTGAATGGACCATCAACGTGGAGCAATTTTTGGAAGCCCAACTGGCACAAGGCGAGAATCCTGACTGGAAATCAAATATACAATATGCGCTGCGCCTAACCACACGCCTGTACCTGGAGAATTTACTGGACCGAGACCACTATCTGGACTGGATTGTGCGCTCCTTTGCCTCGGCACATATGGATCACACGCCTTTCTGGCTGATGGTTATTCACATCTACAAACAAGATTTGGCTTACTACCGAAAGAGAGGTAGAAAACTAGCCGAAGCACTCGTTGGGAAGTATGAAGCTGTCGGCAAATCGACGGCCCAAACTGTCGCTCCAGTGAAACAGAAACTACATCAAGCCATTCGGGGACTTCTGCTGTCTCGGCCTGTCAGCTTCCTCATGCCAGATAAGTGGCCCGAAATTGCCAAAGTCGTCCAGGCGTGTCTCAACATCACAATGCACCAAGAGCGCCTAATTCTAGATTATCTAAACCGCATTAATGGGAGGTCAATGGGTTTCAATAAGCGCGACTTCTTCGTGAAGCGTGCACCAGACCAGGCCATCGTTGAAATGCTCGATTCGGCTCGAGCGCCATACAATATTCCCGTCCTCGCCACAGGTCTCGCTTCGGCGTGTCCCGACATCGATCGCCTCGTCTTTTCATGCCTCGAGTGGACCTGTACAAGGTTCCGCCAGTCAAAGGCTCGAATCTACCTCTTCGCTCGGTTGGTTAGAAGGTGGCAGCGCGCCGGTCACGACGTCGATGCTGTTATCCTCGCCTATCTGGCTGCGTGTCGGAATGGCAGAACGACGGTCGATGTGGACTCGCTGAAGCATCTGACTGCGCAGCTATCGAGATCAAACTCTTTCCCCCTAAGCAAATATCTACAGTGGCTCATGGTGCGAGGTTTGCCTAAGAAGGGCACTGTGCACATCGACCCCATTGCTGTTCCTGGGCAAGTTGAGACGACTGGTCTCTCAAGCAAGCCTGATCCCACTGTCCTCTTGCTCGATGTCTCTTTGCAGAACGTTGAGGATCACGTTGTGAATCTGCGCAACTCGATTCTTCAGCGTTCTGGTTTTCGAGCTGAAGCTGAAAGGCATCTAATCCGACAATGCCTTGAATATGTTGAGCAAGAGCTTGCCTTACTGAATATCACGTCCAGCTCCCAATCTCGACAACGAACCAATTTTCCCGAGCCACCGTTCGCCTACTTACCGTGGACCGTCAGATCTCATGTATCCATGTGGCTGCGCACCAAAGTTGTGGAACGCACCACCTCAGGTGCATCAGCCACTCACAGCGGTGCGTCGCTTCCCGGATCCCGGAAGGTCAACGTCGACCAATTCTCGTTTATTCGACATGTTCTGGAAAGCATGGAGGACGACGCGGTTCTCGCCGACGTGGTTGGAATTCTGTCCTGTACGCGGGACGATGACTTGATTGCATCTCTTGTGGCGACGATCCAAGCTCATGCGGATTCGTTTTCTGCTATCGGTGCATTGGAGATTCTGCAAAAACGCGTCTGCCAAATCTACATGAGCTGGCGGTCAATCAAGCCAACGATGCCGCTCCTGACGACTACGCTTCTGGACTTATGCATGATGTTCCCGGTCCAAGTACCCACAGTCAAGCTTCTGCAACAAGACTTTGTCCGAGGCGATCGTGGACGTGCAGTTGCAGCTTGCTCTCCATACAGTGATGGGATCGCCGAATCGCTGCAGCAGGCGGGTGCCACCTTTGTTGAAGACTTCGAGGCCATCCTACAGTCGGAACCCAATATGAACGAGCAAACGATGATCGGCCTATTTGCAGTTTTGGTGGATCGCATCGAAAAGCAACAAGGGTTCGGGGACGATGCGCAAATCTTGTTCTCGTTTTGCCAGCTGCTTAGTCGGCTGCGACTGTGTAGAAAGACTCAAGGAGACCTTCTGATCCAAAGGTGGATCTCTCGGCTCGCCCCTTCTCTCGACAAGGATTTTGGTCCGATACTACTTCGAAATCTGATTGGAACGGGATGCATCACGTTTGGGGCCTTCTTCGAGATCATCGGCATTTCCAAGTCTGGGTCGCGCCAATGTCCCACTGTTGCTATTCTACTCCGCCATATCCTCGCGCCGGGCCACGGCTCATTCACCGAACCTGTTCTGTATCAGACGCGAACCAAGTGGTATGAATACACACAGCGAGAACCTAGGCTTGCCTTGGAAATACTGAGTGAGGCTGGTATAGAGAATGGTGCTTCATCCTCGGGACAACATCTGCTTTCCTCCCTTATCAACGACAGCACTCTAACCTCAACCCCTCTGTCTGATCACGCAGAAAAGTGGTTGATCAAGTCACTTAACCGTCTACTCAAGTGCCCCGATGGGAGCATTAGCGGGGCAGATCTCCGGTCATTAGTTGGATCGATCAGCATCTTCTCACACCGTTTTGTGCAGCTGCGGTTTTGGCTTGCGGCGCAGTCGGGAAGTGAGAAGACAATTACAGCTGACGAAGATGAATTGGTAGAAGTTCTTTCGGAGACCCTTGACCAAATGTTGCATGAATCTGGTGGCTCTGGTGGAGGCGATGCCCGTTTTGGAAATTTACTGGAAGCTGTCGGTCCTAATGTTGCCAATCGACTGCGGCACAAGGTAGAGAACGAATTCCTGGAGGCCCTACCGAAATTTCAAGCAAACAAAATGACCAGTCCACCGACGACCCTGGCCCCTAACGACCTTCACCAGTTGGCGTTGATCATTGATCGCGCGTTTCGGGTGTGCACGAAATCCACCAGTCCACTCCCCACGTTCATCTCTCAGTTAGTTGATAAGTTATCGCATCAAATCAAGTCTCTGGGTGCCGGCTTCAGCGCACCAGGGGCCGTTCCAGCGGTGCCCGGGTTGTCCACTGCATCGATACCCATCAACCCGGCGCAAGTGACTTCCAGCCCGATAGCAGTCACCTCGGAACCGGCGTCTGGGCCGATGCCTGGGGTGATATTGGAATATGTCAACTACCTGCTCCAGATGGTTTGTCTGCAACGACCTGCCTTGTTCTCCTCGGGACGCAATGTGCCCAACGCCAAGCAACTGCAGCAAGAGCAATTCCAGCTCATAGTCCGGCTAGCCATGATTGCCACGCATCCAACACTTGGGTCTTTGCTGACAAGCACGGTCAGCAAGGAGGAGCAACAGAAGTTCAAAGAAGTGACGGATTTCGCCTTCGACGTTATTGCCACAATTGTGGACGAGGCTAGCGACGAAGTGAGGCTGATGAGCAGCAAGATACTCAGAGACAGGATGCAGGATGCAAAACTGCGACACTTGTTTGGAAGCATCAATGTGATGGGGTCGGTACAGGTACAAGACCTCGGGCAGGGGCTCCTGATGGCCAAGGAGGGGAAGGGGGTGATAGGGGAATGGAAACCTCGAGTGTGGGAAGTGCTGGACAATGGCAGCGGAAAAGAGAACGAGACTTCACTTGGATTGGGACTTTTTGGGGCACGGCGAGGATGAAAGCTGATGACAGGCAGGAAGAGAGCGACAAAGTCCCACGTAGACTTCAGAGGGAGATGTTTCTATGTTGGACGAGCGGGACCATGTCGAACTACGGCCATTTATGAATGTCACGATATGTGTTGATAGTTATCAGTTATCTTGACTGAAGGATTGGACATTTGACAGACTCTATCCACGGTTGAATAACGGGGGTCCAGGCCTTGAGAAACAACCAGGCCAATTTTCAACATATTGATGTACTATGTACGGAGCACTTCGTAGACAACTCGGTACGTGCAAGGTAAGCAGAGCACAGAGAGGTAGCACAGCAAACTCGGGGTTCGCGCAAGCAAGCGACGTGTCGGTGTGCCAAGCCCAGTCTCGACTGACCGCGGAGTGGGGAGTATTACTGCGTCAACCTCTGGCCAACTAAGCATGTGCTGGGGGGGGCATATTATTACGAGGAGTGGGTGGCTCCAAGGAGGACCCGGTGTGTTGCACTGTCGCATCACAGTCCTCCAAGGCTCTCCCATATTCCGCGTCGGCATGCAATCTTCGACCGTCGAGCAGTCATCTGACAGACTGGGTGGAACTGTCGTGTTTGACAACATAGGGATGCAAGGCCAGGCCCTCCTTGAAGGCTGAATGAAGCATGGAACAGGTCGGGTGTCAACTACACACCACGAGATGTCGAGGACAAAGTCCGAGGTGTGGGGGGGATGACTTCGACAGGCGGTCAGCAGGTGCAGCTGCATAATGAGACATGTGGGTGGTATGGACCTGGTCAACAAGTCGTCGCCAGTAGGCTGGCCACTGGTCGAATTGAAGATGGGACGAGGCGAGGTGTGACGAACGAGAGCACGCAGCCAGCAGCAGGACGGAGAGATGCGTATGGACGCAGGCATGGCTCTGGTTCATATAGCCAGTAGCTAGGGACCGCCTAGGGCCGCCGGGGCCGCCTAGATTGGCGCCGGAGTTGATCTGGACGCACAGTGACGTGACACCAGCTAACCGGGCTGGCATAAACAAAGAGGCGACCAGACCGTCTCTATTCTGCGGACGCCTGACCGTGCCTCGTGAGACTGGCACGCCGACCAAATCCTCATTTCAAGCATGGGCGCCGGCCACTGGAGGCTGTGGGCTGTGTGCTGGAGGCAATGCTGACCTCGCCCAGCAGCGATCCTGGACCGAGCAAGTTAAGCAGGCGGCCACGATGCTCCGCCGGTCGCCCCTCCCAAGTTCCCCCCGCAAAAAACACACGCCTCGCTATCCTCACCTCTCTCGACTCACGGGTCTGGACAGACTCACCGAGTCACCACAACTATCAACTCGACCTAATCCTAGTCCTCATATCCATTCTTCCATTCTTATCTTCAGATCCTCTTTGCATTCCTTCTTGGACCCTTCCAAATCCACCTTGATCTCCATACCTCGATCCTCTTTGTCCGGAGTACTCCTTTGTTCCCTGCAAAATCCTATCCTTCCCAAGCCATAGTAATCCCGCCTCCCTCCGTCCCCAGACACTCTGTTTGACTACGATATCATTCCCAATGGCAGTGGGCTGAAATTCATCTGAACTCGGCCTTACATCGCTCCTCGGCGCCCCCGTTGCCATGGCTCAAGACCCTCCCTCTGAACGTGGTCGCTCTACCACTCGCCGCAACCAAACCCTCACTCAAGAAACCAACCAGGGCGACCGTATCACACCCAGAAGATCAAGTGCTCCACGCTCCTCCTCCAACTCTTCCCTCAATGAAAAATCCAAACCCCGGATAGAAAAATGGACGCTGGGCATACTCAACGACAAGGAAACCGAGGAGGTCCCGGGCACAGTCTTGCTTCTGTCATCCAACCGCAATGAGCCGCTTGGCCTGGAACACCAACAGTCCAGGAGGAGCAGTTCTTCCATGCCTCCTCAACCCGTATCTCCGAGGCGCCTCTCTGTTGCCTCAAAGAAAAAGACGAAAGATGGCCAGCTGATTCTGGATCCGCAGCCGGACGACTCTTTGAATGATCCCCTCAACTGGCCCGCCTGGAGACGAGACTGTGCATTGCTCTCACTGGGCTTTTACTGCATGTTGGGTGGTGGAATGACACCTGTTTTGGCTGCCGGGTTTAACAACGTCGCCACGACCTTCGATGTTTCTTATTCTAAAGTCGCCTTGACCACAGGTCTCTACATGATGGGTTTGGGCGTCGGCAGTGTCATTTTCTCCCCCACCGCCATTCTGTTTGGCAAACGACCTGTCTACCTTGCTGCTGCAATCATGTTCATTCTCACCTCGGTGTGGTGTGCGGAGGCTCCGTCTTACTCCCATCTGGCAACCGCAAGGGTCTTTCAAGGGATCTCGGTGAGCCCGGTGGAGTGTTTGCCGTCTGCCACTATTGCCGAAATCTTCTTCTTGCACGAGAGAGCCTTTCGCGTGGGAACCTACACCCTGCTTCTCCTCGGCGGAAAGAACTTGATTCCCTTGATCAGTGCTGTTATCATCCAGGCAAAGGGTTGGAGATGGGTCTTTTGGTCAGTTCAGCAATCCCCCTTTCTCGAAATGTCGTTAACATCCTCAGGATTGTGGCGCTAGCTGTGTTTTTTGGCTTATGCCTTCTATTCTTTTTTGTCCCTGAGACATTCTGGGATCGAACTCCCAGACCAAAATCCAGACGACCAACTACTGTCCGTAGCCTTTCCGGGCGACTTCACCACCCTTTACACATCACGAGACCCAGTCGACCTTCGAGCTCTCCCCCTGACCCTAACGCTATCAAAACTGCTATGGAGAAGGTTATGACCCCGCGCCAACATAGGCTGCATGAGCAGAATGCTCACGCCAGGTTTGAAGACGTTACTCTCGACCGAGATGATATCCCGGTCCGGCCTGAGCAGACAACACTGACAACGGATCCTGCCGAAGTTGAAAAAGGGGGTTCTTGGGAGGATAATCAAGTCGACTCTGCCAAGCAAACGACTGATATACCAGGTCATGAAAGACCATCGACCCCTGAAGCTTCTCAGGATCAAAGACAACCGAAACCTACAGGTCTTTCCATGCCGCCCCCGGGAGACTTCAGCCCTTTTTCTAGGCCTTCGGATCGGATTGTCAATGGCAAACCAGCTAACGCACAAACGCTCTCAATGGCCCCTGCTCCAGAAGATCCGAATGTTGCACAGCCGGGTACAAGTTCCCCTGATACCGATACCGCTCCGCATCTTCATAACCTCAACTCGCCATTCTATGTGGAACTTGAGAAGAATGATGACTACCTCAGTCATCACACCGGCCCGACCATGACAAGATCTCAATCCACCAATCCAGAGGCCCAAACGGAGGAAATGACAAGAAGCAGTACCACCACCACGAATCACAGCTCAGAGAACAAGGATACTGGTTTGCAAAGTCCCGCGAGTGTTGAAGGCTCACATCCTTCCCCGAAAGTAATCCGCTATACCAACAGCCTCAGACACGCTCCGCCAAAGTCTTATGTCCAAACACTAAAACCGTGGAATGGGAGGCTGTCGCAAGCAAATTGGTTCCTGGTTGCTTTACGCCCTTTCATTCTTTTCATATATCCAAGTGTGCTCTGGTCGTCACTCGTCTATTCCCTATCCATCGGGTGGCTGATTGTCCTATCTGAGTCGGTATCTAAGGTATATCGAAACCGCGATAGCTACAACTTCTCTGCCTTAGGGGTTGGCCTGGTTTACCTCTCTCCGTTTGTGGGCGGTATCCTTGGTACAGCAGTCGCCGGCAAAGTGTCGGATATTATCGTCCGTGCGATGACACGCCGCAATGGCGGTGTCTACGAACCAGAATTCCGCCTCGTCATGGCGATTCCCGTAGCCATCTCGACCGCCATCGGCCTCATGGGCTTCGGCTGGTCTGCAGAGGAACATGACAAGTGGATTGTGCCCACCATCTTCTTCGGCATTATTTCCTTCGGTTGCTCCCTTGGGAGTACGACGGCCATTACATTTTGTGTGGACAGCTACAGACAGTATGCCGGGGAGGCGCTGGTGACGCTGAACTTCAGCAAGAACATCTTACACGGCTTAGTTTTCAGCTTGTTCTTTGCCAATTGGTTGGAGGAGGACGGGCCGAAGACTACTTTTTTGGCAATCGGCGGCGTTCAGATTGCATGTTTGTTGACAACGATCCCGATGTATATCTATGGCAAGAGGGGGAGAATGTGGACAGTCAGGCAAGGTTTCATGGAGAGGTTCTGACCGGTTAGGGGTCGGTTAGTTGGGTGGTTAACGTTGGTTTACAATGAGTCCATTGGGAGCCTACTGTATGGACTGCAGTCAGGTCTAGCCTGGATTGGTCCCGTGTTTTATTCAGCATGAGCGAATGGCGTTACAGGCACGGCACGAATGGGCACGGCATGGCCAGACGGGTTGGCCGAATTCATGAGTTGACATTGCACTGGAGGGAAATTAATTGGCATTGGGTTCGCTTAAGACCATGGTATGATCATGGGAAATGACACGAGAGGAATGAAGGAATCTAAAGCGGAAATACTAAGTACCAAATGATGACTACAAACAGGTTCTATCTAGTGTTTGAGCCTCGTCCACTCCTTTTGGTTAGAGGGACTTCATCATCTGACTATTGTCATCTTCTTTCATCAAGAACCCATAATACATGGATATGTTATCACATCACGTAGGATACGGATATGCCGAACACTATGCCTAATCTGGTCCCATTCTGATGCTGCTTTCAGGGCGGCCGGGCTAAACCCCCTTCTGACCCCGGGGCCACAAGGCTTCCTCTTGAAGTGCCGAGGACGGTTACGTTGGTAGGTGTTACTACTGGATCCCCTCCAAATTGATGGAGGGGTGGTTGAGAGGGGAGTCTCGTTGACTCTTCCGGGGCCGACTGTCAGGTCACTGTTGGTATCAAATTTCTAAATCTTCTTGCATAAAGGACATGGCATGACTCTGAGAGGCCCGTCGCCGGCGTGAGGGCGACCAGCAGCTGGAAGCGCCGGGACCGGGAAAACAGGAGGAAGATTCGACGGGCAAGCCGACGCGTTCTCACCAACAAAAAAAAACTTGTCCCCACGGCTTCCGTCCGTCCGTCCGGCCGTCTGTGGGGAGGAACGGGGTGTTCGGGGCCCAAAGGTTGATGCTGGCTATGAGGGTCAAAGTGATAATGGCTGACGAAAGAGAGAGAGACATCGACATGGCTCTCCTAACCCCCCTTTCGCTGCAATTGATCAAGTGAGTCGACATGAAATCCCACGTCGAGTGACGGGGCAAAAATTCGAACGTGTGCGGGAATACTATGTCCCTTCCCTGGACAGCTCCCAAGTTAGCCTCAATGTGACGGGGTTGCAGGTCTCCCGGCAGTCTATAGAAGAGTTCTTTCCCCCCATATTGTCGTTGCTCGCAGCATGGCACTCAACGTGCACGTCTTGGATCGCGGGTGTGAGCATTCTCGCGCTCGTCCAGGTCGGATTCTTCCATCGGGAACTCCCGGTCGATCCAACTCGGACGGTTTTCGTATCCTGAGCTTGGTTGCTCATTTCGAGGGAGCTCGCTTCCCTCAATGTCAAAAAATAGTCTCGGGTAGCAATCGAAAAGCAAGGGATTAGGGATGGTGGCATGCACCAGACTTATTCATCAGATGGTGCGTATTCCGGTGGTATTGGGGGGAGGAGGGCAGAAAAGGTCTCAGGGACCGGCTTGGACCTCCCTCTAGAGACGGGAAAGCAGATGCATTGCCTCTCCAATCCTAAAAATAGGACCAGGAAGGGTGAGGCGACTTGCGATGAAGAAGCAGTTTGGATCAGGAGAGACTCGATTGAGCCGTCAAGGCTGCCAGATTAAAAGAGGCTGTCGGGGAGAAATGGCCGACTCCTCTAGGGACGATGCAGATATCTCTCTCTTGCTTGGCCCTTCCCACTTCATTTCGCCTTGGGGAGGTAATAACGACGAGGATAATTGGATGGGTTGGGCAGCTTGTATAATTCCCCGATGCGGCAAGGGAAGGAAACCACATTCTCCACGGCTCATTGCATCCAATTGTGGTTCGAATACCACTCAAGCAAACTATTTTTAGCATAAGTAGTCAGCCATGATGTTCCATGCCTTCGCTTATGACTATCCAAGGCTGATGAAGAGCCGAGCGGCCCCGCTGATTTGACGGGCATGGAGAACGGGGAAGCCTCCTTGAGTCGGCGTGGACGACAAGACGTCATGTTGAACGAGTGTCAGGAGCCTAAGGTTTGACTGTTTCTTGACCAAAGGGCGTGCAGGCTCCACGGCTTCACGGCCTCGCCAGAGGCGGACAAATGCGCCGCCGAGGATCTGCAAATTGAAAGGGTTCATCCAGGAGTAGACCATTGTGCGACAGGCAGAATATTAGCGTGGAACTTCTCCAGAGGCTCGGGACAGTGCAAAATCCAAACATCCAAAACATCCAACAATCCCGGTGGTGGTTGGTGTTTTGGAAACGAGCGATTTTTCTTCCCGGCAAGGCAGACACGAGCCGTGACCAGCCTCCCGACGTGGGTGTCAGGAGGCGGCACGTGGGCATCGAGAACCATTCCATGCAGGGGACTGGACCCTCTGGAAACCTTGCGAGAGGGCCCTGCTGTTGTGCTGCTACTGCAGGGTGTCGCATGTTCTAAGAAAGCCACCAAAGCCAAGGAAAAGGCAGATGCGGCAGGCAAACTGGGGAGACGAGCCAGGCAGACACTCAAATGCGAATGCAAAATAGGAGATCGTCGAGGGAGGAAAGGCCCTGGTCGAGCTGGTGAATTGTGGCTCGTGTCGGAACTGCAGATTCGGACGCGCAAGGGCCGGCCTGAAGTCCCAAAGATCCAGTCGGTTTCCCATCTCGGACCGTTAGTGACGGTTATTGCTCCAGCCGAGGCCGTGTGGCAGTGTGGCAGTGACCTGCTTTGTATTCCGTACTGTCTCTAGCATGGCGTAAGCGGCGTATCCCAGCGTCATCTGACTCCAGGCTCCCAGGCTCCCAGGCCTCTTCGCGCAGGCAGCAAACATAATTCTCTCGTGAGTTTGCGCGTTGGATCCGCCCGTCGCCAGAGATCGGACCGGGGAAACACCCACTGGAGCAGGGGACCAGTCATCGACCCTTCGACTCACAAGTGGGTGCCAGCCTTTGACGTCGAGCCTTTCAACAAGGCGCCGCCGCACAGGTGGGCTAGAGACCTAACGGGTTAGAAAGGCCTGGCGAGCCTTTCCCTGTTCGCCCTTTTCGGCTGTCGCTGCTTCAGGCACCAATCCAAGGCTCCAAGGCCGACCAGGGGGATCTCCAGGCAGGCAGAGTTTCCGAAATTGCTATGAGTCGAATGTCTATGATGGAGCGATAACTTGTTTTCGTCAAGAGCCCGTTGAGTTATTTGCCCGCGGTGAATGCAAGCTAACTCTGTGCGTGACCAATTCCAAAGACCCTGCAATCTTCTAGGCCTTGCGGATTAGAAATGCTACGTGACTGTACCGTGCCTCCGTCGAGGGCTTGTATCCCTTGGACTAGGCCGAGCATCCCTTTAGGTATAGGTTCGTGCAGGACGGGGAGTCTATCTACTGAACGTGCATGCAGATCCCGGCAGTATAATTATGGCAGCTCGCTTGCTCCCGTTGGGGGGGAACTCTGGGAAGTCAAGCAACGTGGTCAAGTTGACATCATAAAGAGGGGGGAAGCACATTGGATCATTCGGATCATCCTCTATACGGACCGGATACGATACGTGTACTTTTGCTGCAGTGAACCAGGCTGTGCCTGCAACAAACACAGAACGCCTCGCTGACTTCATCGGTGGCCTCGACTGCAAACATACCCCTGGCGGTTGCGTGTTGCGGAGGCTGGACTCTCGGTGGTGATATATAGCATCGGGTTTTCAGGAATTCATTTGAGTTTTTCATCTTCACACTTCAATTCTACTTGAAGGGACATCCAACAGCTCCCAGTATCGGTTCAGTCAGAGTATGGACGAGAGGTCCTCACAGAGCCCTTCATCACACGGTCGACCCTCATACGAAGAGTACCGACGAAGGTCGGCACCAGGAACCCCCAGCCAGCAATCACGGTCCTTGGAAGTAGGACGTCCAAGTGCTAGACGAAGAAGTCCCCTGGCGTTTGAATCTGAGACCATCTCCTACGACTCACCTGGCGACGAAGACGACGAAGACGAAGACGAAGACGAAGACGACGACGACCAGGACAGAAGTCTCTACAGTCACAGGAGATCCGCAAGTGGAAGCCCCAAGAGCGTTGAACAGCATTCTCCTCGAGGCAAGGGAAAGGGGAAAGAGCGAGAAATGAGCAGCTCGGGCAATTCTCAGTCGAGAATGGGAGGGGCGCATGAACGAGAAAGAACGACGTCCTCGTCGACAAGTGAACGGCGACCAGAGATGCCACGGACAAGTACCACCACCACCACCACGGCAACCACCTCCCGTCACGGCTCCGAAGAGGCAAGAGGAGGCAGCAAGGACAAGGGGAAGGAAGGGCCTCGGAGTAGTGGGAGCAGTCGTTCCAGATTGGTGTCTGGCGTCTTTGTGAGATATTAATGGCCTCAAATGGAACGAATGAAGGAACGTAATGCGATGCGATGCAGTGGCGTGGGATGCAGGCCATCGGCGACAGGACCAGCACTTTCCCACTCAACGGACCCCCTACTCACGAACTTACCAGTCGATACGGAGTACACATCTACACACATGATGTAGATTCAAGTTACTGTACCACGTTCTAATGAATTATACTTCTCTTCTCAACTTTATCGGTAGCAATGGGGCGGATGGGGGATAGGGACAAAGGTATGGCATATAGGGAGCTAGTCAAATCACTTTTTAATTCTTTCACTCTATCTTGCTCCGATTAGAAAAGCGTGGGAAAGAATTACCATCCACCAGCAAAGGTACTGGCGTATCTTGCTACTTAGGCTCCTGGGCAGCGAATCCCCAGCACTTGCCCGGCTTCAGTGTCAGATAGACCCCCATCTAGCACTCAGTCTAGAACCCAGTTTTGATTTCGTAAATTATCATTTCCATTAAGGATTATCGTGTCTCATTTTGATGGCGGAGACGGGCCAGGGCCATGCAAGGTTCTCTTCATCTCTTGCATGCCAGGGACGGGTGCTCGGGTCACTTGCGGAGGAGAATATGCTTGCTGTGAGAAGGCGTTGCCAGGCATCGGTCGACCGGGACTGGAAGTCACGGGAGATTGTGATGTGGCTGGAGGTGAGGATGGGAGGACATATTGCTGGGGTACGGCGCTGGTCGAGGGTTGATTGTAGCTCAGAGGTGCCACAGTGTTCCATCCCGGCTGCGGTGGCATAAAGGTCGGGCCCGTCGGCTGATTGGTGTCTTCAAAGTAGCTCACTCTGGCTGGTCCAGGCCCACTGATTGGCTCCAAGGGGGACGGTTCGGCGATTCGAGGAATGGTGCGAGAACCAGCATGCATATCCGCATTCGGCTGCAAAGAGATACCACTGTGGCGTGCCGCTCTCCGACGCCCTGTGGTTGACTCGCGTCTTAGGATGCTGCGGACTTCCTCAACATCGTTTGAGCGTTGCTGGTGGGATGAAAGCTCTCGGTCCTGGTCAAGATTCTCTTCGGGATCAACAGCGACGTTGCGTTTGATCAGATGGTCCACAGCCGCAGCTTCCCTGGATTCTGACGCTGTTGTCGGACTGAGGTGCTGATTCGGGCCCGATCGAGTCTTTGAGAGGGCTGCGTTGCTCTGGCTCTGCTCCGTCTGCGGCACCAGTCTCTTCTTGTCCTTCTCGTCAGCATAGGTCGCCTTGTTCTCGCTTGCAATGTCTTCTGTAATGGCAACGGAGTATGTGGGGTTTGCCTTGTCGCCAGCGGCAGCACCACCACCACCAGGTCCATAAATGGGCACTCTGCGCATGGCAATCACCAACGCACACATAAACTTGCTTCTTCTTGCTGCTCGGACCGCTTCGTTGGCCCAGTTTGATTTGTGCCGGATCTCAATTTTCAGCTCCATCTTGTTCATCTCGGCGATGCCGGTCACTTCGATGTCAACATCCGGCTGGAAATCACGTGAATTGTCTTTATCTCGAACAAAATTGATCATTTCCTTCTTGAGCAAGTCAAGATCCTCAAAGGTCGTGTCGAAGCTGACGTAGAGATGGATTTGCTCCCGCATTGCTTTGCTTCTCGAGACATTGTCGATCCAGTTGGAATTGAGGACAATATTGGGGACTTGGGTACGTTTCTGATCTTGGACACGTCGAAACACAGTGTAAAGAAGAGACATGCGCTCGACAACAAATTGAGCGTCGGAGACGTCGACTCTATCTCCAACGTCGAAGGGGTGCTTAACAAACAGGAAGATACAGGAGCCAAGAACCTCCTGAGCAGTGACCGAGAAGACGAAGGACATGGAGAGTAGCGCGGTACCCGCCGTTGCCAGGGTGGTGGTGAAGTTTTTGTTCAGCCAAGCAACAAAAATGAAGATGACGACGATAAAGACGACGAAGCACAGGAGGTTGTCAAGAACATTGATGGCTTGGTCCACGTCGTGCATGCTGTTTGCAATTGACTGGCGTGTTCGGCCGAACTCTGTGACACGGAGACTCATTTCCTCAAGAGAAATATCTCCGTTGGAATCCACGTCCAAAACGTCAAAGGCCTCATGCGCCTCTTGCTCACGGTCCGAGCCAAGAACGTCAACAATGTCCTCGATGCTGAGGGCGTCCTTGCCTTCGAGGACAAATGACATCCAGATGCGCCGGGCAAGAGCTTCTGCGGAGTGCTTTTTCTCCAGTGCTTGGACAACGACCGAGTGAGAAGAATTCGGATTGAAGACCTTCTTGCCCGTGATCTCGTGAGCAACGTTTCCAAACGCAGATGTGACTTTGTCACCCACACGGGCAACATTTTGAATTAGGCGCATGGGAGTCGCCGAGCCAGATCGCTTATGATCGGGGCGCATGCTGTTGCGATTTGAATTGCTGGCAATGTCGAGTACATTGTTGATCATGTAGTCCTCCTCGGCGAATTCTCGACAATACATGGGGAAGAGCTGTCGAGAGGCATCGTAAAGCAAGCTGATTAGGTAGATATTGTGCTTGGAATCTTTGATTTTGTCGTCGAACTGCTTGCGGTGGTAACTGATGGAGAGCAGTTGGATGAGAACCTTCTCGCCAAGTAGGACTAGTGTAGAGAATACACAGGCAAAGAGAATATTCTTGAGAATATCTTCCCAGTCCTTCGGATGGGTCTCACCACGGGATCTCTGATCGGGGTTGAGAGTCATGACGGGGATAAAGGTGGTCAAGGAAGTGACGGCCCAGCCGACCAGTGACAGAGGGATCTCCAGCGCAGAGAGCACCAGAGCATATTTGCGTGTTCCCGAGCTGACGACGCCAGTAACGAACTGGAACAGGCGCGGTAAAAATCTGGCGAGCAGTTTCGAGGCCCAAAGGGATACCCACACCACCTCGATCCAGGTGAAAAACCAGACGATTTTGACGCCGCCGATTCTCGCGTTAGGAGCGACAGTGGAACCGATAACAATGGGCACGGCAATTGCCATTGCCAGAGGAGCGACGAAGGTGAAATAGCGAGTGATGACGGAGAAATTGTAGATTTTCCGATAGAGTCTCCCCATCGAGTTTAATCTGCCATCGTCTTTGTCCTTTGTCTGGAGACCCAGTTGCTCAAGATGCCTCCTTCGGCCGCCCGGACCTCCATGTAGGTGGGAGTGTTTCTCGCTCATTGGATCGGGGAAGTCAGGGGTGTCCGCAGTTCTCGCAGGGGAGACGGCGTTTGCCTTTCGAGCCCCGGTGGCACTGCCACTGGTGGTGACCTTGGTCAAAGGGATATCAATCGTAATATCGTTGGGGTTGGCCATCTCTCTCGAGGTCCGATGGGTGAGCGGTTGAAAGCCTTCTCTGGAGAAGCGCTTGTAGGAGTGGTCCATTGTTGGCATTCAGTCAAGTGATGGCAAGGGCCGAGTGAAGTGAAGGAATGTGGGCACGGGGCCCGAAGCTACCAAGGATGGGCTTTTTAATACACACACGAAGGTGAAGACAGTGTACAGCCGGGTGCTCTGCCAGAGAGCGTGCCGCGTTTCGCGAAGTGTTTGCTGTTTGCCGCAGGTTGAACAGGTACAGAGGCCAATTCGGGCAAGCGAGAGAATATGGGGAAATGGAATCCCGGATGCTGTACAACGAAGAAAGAAGAGATCAACGAACGTGAAGGCAACTAGAAGTAACTAGGAAATAGCTAGAGGAGAAGATCGAGTGATGAAGGGTGAAGTAGCAACGAAGACGACCACATGGAGAATCGAGATGCCCGATGTGCTCGCATGATGTACTTGGCAGGATGGGGTACGGTGCTGTGATCCTGATGCTCCAATCCGGCCAATTCGGTAAAAATTGAGCCAAATGCGTGATGAGTTTTTCGCGGACGGTGCCCACGGGCCTGTCGGGCAGTGGGGTCGCTAGGGGCGCTGGGTGGTGCTGGGTGGTGCTGGGTGATGCCCGGGTTTTACCTGGACGGGGCCGAGGGGCTCTGGATGGATCCTGAATTGGAGAAAAATCAGTCACTGGCTCCGGTTAAAAGTCCAGGGCGCAGGGGAGGCGTCGCGAGATTTTCCAGGTACCGCCCAGTCAGGGCCGCGCACGCCCTGGCGTCGTCATCAGAATTTTCCAAGAGATCTCCAAGCTCGGCTGTCACTGGCCCTGGAGGGCCGAGAGGGCCGAAGCTGGAGCCCCCAGCAGGGAAAATCTGGTGGTGGCTTGCGCCATTGCCCCCCAGGGGTGGCTGCTTAGGCCTCAGTCCGAAACAGATCGTGAAACCGGCGACGGGAGAGCCGCAGGAGGCTGACAGTGCCCGGGGTAGGTGACAGTGCCCGTGCCCGTGACACTGTGACAGTGACAGTTGTACTCGCTGTCCGAGTAATCACCAAGGCCAGTGTGCCAGTACCCAGTACGGAGTAGCCAACGGCTCAACGGCTAATACAAAGAGGACGAATCCGGATACTCACCGATCAAGGACTGCCTGTGACTGTTGGCGATCCTGTCTGCTCTCACAACTTGGTGTTGACTTGGTCATTGCTTGGTCTCACAATGTCCCGAGGCTGCCTGCTGATTGATGTCATTGGATCCCCCTGAGATTATAACCTCGAGCACGATGATCTCTCGTGCTCCTCTGTACTCTACGAGCAAGGGGCCGAGGCCGACCATGGCTGCATTTCCCGGAATCCTTGTCTCCTTCAAGGATGGGAGTCCCCGGTGCCTCAGGCCGTTGAAAATACGAGCGCAAATAACAGACGAGGCTGAGGCCACTCGATTGGTGGCGTTTTTGCTGACATTATTATTATTGTCCAAACAGAATCGAAGAGAGCGGTCACTAAAACTGTACATAACATGTATGTACTTGATTTTCCTTTATCTCTGGCAACGGACACGTCCGAACTGCACACCCTGTTCGGTCTGGGGGTACTCGTCACCCAGTATTTAATACCTTCCATCCCGCACCAATCCGCAGCCGTCTTTGTTTCCGCGGGTCAAGCACATGATGACGCCAGGTTGGATTTCGATTACCCCATTCCTTGTTACTAACCTATCGGTGTAGCATTGTCAGAGGGCGCAGGCCGCCTCTCTCGTCTATACCTGCGGTTAGCGGACGTCGGGTCACGACGACCTTCCGTTAACAGCATCACTTGACTCATCGTTCCGCCCCTGGGACATTCCAGTGCGACGCTCTGACAACAATCGGTGGATTGTCCACTTTGTCTTATCATTCACTTGCTGCCAAAACATGGATCCGGCGCGCCCATCCCCGCGCCGCCGCCGCTTCTAGCCGAGAGAGAGGAAGTGACCTGGCGAGAGAAAGAGAGAGTGGGAAAACCATGCATTTCTACCCTTTGATTGCAATAAACGCCTTGTTTACTGCTTCTTACCCCCAAGTATCACTGACAGTCTTCAATGCCGGATTTCCGGATTTGACCCTCCGAGCCACTGTACCTGTCTGTGGTAACCTGGAATTCAACTCAAGGTAATTCGGATCAATCCATCCCCATCACTACTTCGGGCAGCTATTTCCTCCTCTCGCGCAACAATGTCTCCCTCGGCGATCCCCACGACGACCGCGACCGCGACGAACACCAAACGCCTCCCCTACACAGCCATCTCCTCCGACTCCCTGAGCGACCAAACGCACTTTGTGCGAATCATAACCGAGGCCTTCGTGACCACGGCCCTCACAACGGCGTTCATAGTCGATATGGACGGCATGCCACCCCCTTACCCTTCTCCACTGCTGGACGTGGCGCGGCGCGAACGGCACTACTCGCAAAAGATTCTCGAGGGCGCCGCCTCTAACGCCGAGCTGGTGCAAGCCGGCAACTGGAGCGCCGTCGCGCTGTGGGAACCTCCAGACTTCGCCGGCCAGCCATTCATGGACTACCACGCCAGCGCCTCGGGGACGCTGCTGGGTGAGTGGCGGGGCAGGGTAAAGGCGGCGAAAGAGCAGTTCCTGGCGTTCCCGTCAAGCAGCAAGACATCGACGGATTCTGAGTCGGGGACTTCCAACACCGACAACGGCAACGGCAACAGGAGCTCGTCTCGTTCACTGAGCCCCCAGATCCGCCCCTTCTACCACCTCTCCTTTCTGGCCCGCAACCCTTCGGCGCCGCGTGTGCCTGGCAGCATCACCGCCGTCATCGATCCCTTCCTGCAACGTGCCAGGGACGAGAATGTGCCCGCCTGGCTCGAGGCCACGACGCCACAGGCGGTCACGGTGTATGAGCATGCAGGATTTCGCGTCGTCGAGGAGATCGTTGTGGGCAAGGGCAGGATCGATGCCATGGGCTGGCCGCTGGACGGCGGGGAGGGCGTCACGGCTTGGGCTATGGTTTATGATGGGCATTTGAGGGACTGATATGACTCTTGGACCCATCCAGATTCTGCGGCCCTCGAACCGGACTGGGCTTTGATGGTTGGAAACCCGGGAGAAACGGCGGGGGCCAGACCAAAGGCAATCCCGCAGGCTGCCCTTCCTCCCTCGCTCAGATGCTATCTCGGCTCTGGCGGGAAGCGAGAGCACAAGGTTCAGCTGAACCAGGTGCCTCCCCCCCCCCACGAGTACCTCAAGGCCAGCTTGCTCGACAATGGGAAAGAGAGAGAGAAGACATGGACCGCCCCGCCTGAAATCTTCTTGACGAATGGCCGCTCCTCACCTTACTCGACCATCACAGCACAAGATAAAATGGCATTGTCGACGAGATAGTAGCCCAATGTAACCAGACTTGTAATAAGTTGGGTGATAGTGGCGGTCGGACAACGACTCTTTCGGGTTTAACCCCATTTCTATATCTTTATACTAGTATGTTATCCAATACGTTTTCGACTTGGCTCGCTTGAAATCAGGACTGCCCCGCTAGCAACGCTGGTCGAGGTTTTCGCTTGATATTTGTGACCGGAGAGGCCAGGGGCGAAAGTGGGGCAAAGAAATATAACGGCCAGGCAGGTCGGGTCACTGAGGTCGCGATGGGATGGGATGGGATGGAATGGGATTGCTCTTTGTGTATGAATTTGTCGGGGTTTCGTTTTCTCTATGTCCTTCATGTGCACAGTGTACTAGACCTCCGGATCGATTCTATCCCTCCATATCCAACTCGGCAGAGATGTTCCCCGGTTCAAGTTTTGTCCACCTGGTTGCTATTCTTTGTACAAGTTTCTCGCTCCGGGCAAACACGGAGCAGAAGCATTCAAGATTCAAAGGGGATGGGGGAAGGACTAAGGATTTCAAGCCGGCGGCAACTCCTGGCCTCTCCTATCTATTTCCTATTCCAAGCGTTTAACCCGTCCGGACGACGTCATCCAGCGCTTCGGCGAAGTACTTGACATTGCCCGTGTTCAAGCCGGCCATGCTGATGCGCCCGTTCTTGGTCATGTAGACATGCCACTTCTCGCGGATGCGCAGCACCTGCGCCTCGGAGATACCGGTGAAGGAAAACATACCGATCTGGCTGGTGATGTGGTCCCAGTTCCCCGGGGTGCCCAGCCGGTCCAACTCGGCCTTCAAGGACTTCCGCATCTCAATGATCCGCCCGGACATGGTGCGGAGGTTCCCCTCCCACTCGGCGAAGAGATCTTTGTCGTTGAGCACGGTGCTCGCGATCCGCGCGCCGTAGGCCGGCGGGTTCGAGATCTCGGAGCGCTGCAGGATGGCCAGCTGGGATGACACGCGCTTCGTGATGTCCTGCGCCTGGGGTCCCGGGGCGGCGACAAAGTGGAAGGCGCCGGCCCGCTCGCCGTAGAGGCCAAAGTTTTTGGCAAACGACTGCGCGATGACCAGCTCGAAGCCTTGCTCGACGAAATAGCGGATGGCGAAGTTGTCGGTGGCAAGATCGCCCGAGGCAAACCCCTGGTACGCACAGTCGAAGAAGGGGAATAGTTTGCGCCCGCGGATGACCTGGGCAATTTGTTTCCATTGCTCCTGGGTCGGGTCGACGCCCGTCGGGTTGTGGGCGCAGGCATGGAGGACGATGACACTACCTTCCTCGGCGGATTTGAGGGTGGAGAGCAGGCCGTCGGCGTCGAGCATTTTCGTTTGGGCCGAGAAGTATGGATAGCTCTTAATGGGCATGTGGACGTTGCTGAAGATCTGGTTGTGATTCGCCCATGTCGGCGACGATAGGTAGACTGATGGGGTGGGTTTGCTGAGGAATTTCGACAGGAACAAGCCACCTAGATGGACGGCGCCAGTGCCTGAGATGGTTTGGAGTGAGCATGCCTGGGACGAGACACGAGTCAAGTCAGCAAGATATGGTCGGAGTGCAGATGCTCAAGGGAACGACGTACCCGTCCTTCTTTAATGGCCGGACTATCTGGCCCAAGAATGAGTTTTTGAGCAGCCGAGGTAAACTCGACCAGACCCGCGATGGGGAGGTATTCGTGGTTGAGATTGGGGTCGTTTCGAAGGATATCATCTGCCTGTACCAAAATGAGACTTGGACCTAGTCAATCGACTCGGGTGTGGTTGAGCCTACCTTCTTCACTACGGGGAGCACCCACGGCTTCGCGTTGTTATCTCGGTATGCACCGATTCCCAGATCGACTTTCTTCTCCGAGGTGTCTTTGCGGTAAGCAGCCATCAACCCGAAGAGCGGGTCTTCTGGAGCTTGGGGGACGACATTGGCAGCGAAAAGGGTTTCGATCGGCTGGTCTGATAGGGAACCCATTGTGAGGTGTGAGGTCTTGAATCGGAGGGAGACGATTGTTGCACTCAGGTGGCACCGGAGGGGAGAGTGACACGGTAGCAAAAGCTGAGGGTGATAAGGAAGAACACGAAGTGAGAGAAGCGGAAGAAATAGACGTGCAAGATTCGGGAGGACACGACAGCTTCAAGTTTGGGCGGTGTGGGCATTTCTACCTGACGGAGCATCAAAAGGCGTGACACAGACAAAAGTAGAAATGTTTTGCTAGCAGTCGTGCAAGGACGGACGGAGGGCGGAGAGGCGGATGCAGGGCCGTAGCAGCGCGCGCACGAGCATGCAGCCTGCAGCCTGCAGCCTGGAAGTTAGGACGGGCGGATAACACGATATAGCGTGATCTCTTCTGGGGTGTGATGCAATGAGGCGGGCAGAGCGTGCAGAGCGTGCAGAGCGGGCAAGAATATTTACCCAGAGTTCCACCATAGTTGGGGACTTCGGGGGACTTGGAGAAGGACGACGGCACAACCTCTGACCCCGAGGTACAGAGTAGTCAGGACCCCTCCAGCGGTCCCATTGGCGGCTCGCGATTTCCATTTTCCGTAGCCTTGATGCAATCTTCTTCCTTCCATCGTTTCAATTTCTTCACTTCAATCAAGAGAAGACATCATTCAGTTGAGCGCCTCCAGCGCCTCCAGCGCCAGGCTCCTCTTCTCTGCCCCTCAAGACCCCACTCTCCCCAAGCTTTCCTTCGGCATAGACCGGAAGAGAAAACTCCGGGGAAAGCGTGCTGCATGAGACAGAATCATCCTCTCGTTGATTGGGGGCTCTTGCCGCCTTCCGAGATCTCGGTATGCTTGCTCTGAGGGCGCATCTAGACACGCCGACTCCCAGAGCCCGGCTCAAAGCGGGATCAGCCTGGGGAAGAGCCCGGGGCACAATCCTGGGGACGGCCCTGGCAAGAGCCGGGCTAGGCCGCCTGCTGCAGCTTCAGAAGACCAAGTCCCAGACAACGAGAAAGGAGCAGAACCCAGCGGTTGCAAAGAAGACCAACCGTGCAGTACTGTTTCGCTCGCTTGCCTTCTTCAGCTCTCGATTCCCTTTGCGCACATTCTCGTCGGTGTTGACCGCGTCCGTCACCAGGCTACCAATCATCTCTCCCTGGACGCTGAGGTGCTCGATCAGCGTCTGCTGTAGACCGCTGATCTCAATCAGACTTGCTTCCACCTGTGTGACCTTCGCTAGCCGGTCGTTGAAATGCTCCAAGAGTCCTTTGTTCTCCTCTTCGAATAGTTGGAGCTGCGCCGCCGAGAGCTCCGCCTGGGTCCCGTCTTGAGAAGGGTCCAGCCAGGGTTTGTACTCGTCATGGCCACGCAAGTCCCGATCAGCGTGTGTCTCTGAGGTACTGTTCGCAATGTCCTCCGCTTCTCGACTGGCCCGGACGCCCTTGTTGCGCGGGTTGTACAGCACGCTCATCTGCTTCTGTTGCTCGCGTTCCAGCCGTTTCTCAACCATCTCTTGCTGTACCGTGATCGCATCCTTGAGCCGCTTGCCTAAGTACCACAGTACACCGTCGCGAAACAGCTTGGTGGTCTTCGCGCGTCCCTCCTCTTCTATTTGTTGTTCCGGCTTCCCTGCATCCGGAGTGTTCCCGTCACCAGCTGCCCAACGCCACAAGAATCCATCCGGCTTGCCGTACTTCTTCTCCAGAACCTTCGTTGCCGTGTCATGTTGGAGATCAACGGCTGACGAGAGATTGGTGATGTTCTTGTTGATGTTGCGGAGGACCGATGAGGTTTCGCTGTCTATCGCCGCGCGCTGCGAATCGTTCAAGTGATCGGGTACATCTTCATTTCGCAGCGTAGAGACGGTTGGAGAATGGCCGGAAGTATTGTGCTTTGGATGCCGAGGCGGTGCAGCATTGGAAAGATACGGTGTGCGGACAGCTCGTAAGTATAGCAGCAGAGATGAGATAGATCTGTTCTGTGAGATAGCTAGTTAGGGCGATCCTGCGCACGTTTCTAGGAAAGATGCTTCGTACAATTTGGTAGGCTTCGTTCAAGAACACGTCAAGATTCGCCGTTAGGTCTGCGTTATTGCCCAATATCGATTTGGAAGAGTGTTTATGTACCAACAATGAGGACAGCGCACCAGACAGGTCCGTCATCGTGTGGGAGAGGTTTGACGACGACCGGTGGGCGTCGATAGTTCAACCGCAGGTGAAACCTTCCTCAAGGTCTGGCCACGACGCTTTTACCCCAGGACCACCTAGGAGAGTGTCAACGTTGCTGTAGAAGGAACGCGAAGTTCTTCTACTATGTATTGTTAACATTCGGGTGGAACTTGCCCTTCTCCATAGATGCTCCACACTAGTAAACCTTGGCCGTACGAACGCTGTTGAAGCACGGCGGAACCTTTGAGCTCTCAAGTGCAGTACCCGGTATATCGGGTGAGCAACGGAACAGGAGGGCCGACTATCAGCCTCATGGAGCCACACTAAGGTTGCGAGCATTTGCGGCATCTTGTCTTTACCAGGCAGTACAAACAAGGAATGTAGCCTATATTTCCTGGACATTGACAAATCCCCTCGAGATGAAGGAACGAGAACTCATCTATTCATAACACGTTATCTAACATCATTAGGACCTCTTTCCCAATTCCGTCGCGCCATCCCATCCAGTATCATCCTCCCACGCGGCCACCCCGGATATCTGCCTCCCAATAAAGATGCCAACACTGGTCGCCATCACCGCAAGCATGAAGAACCCGTCGAACCACCGTTGGACCCAGGCGGGCTCCAGAAGTCCCGCCCCCAGCGCGCTATTGATGACACTGCCCACCTCTTTGGGCATCATCCCCCTCAGCATCAATGCCGAGCTGATCACATATAATCCGCTAATCTGGCTAATCAAGAGTGCAAAGTTGGTTTTGGTGGCGTGCACCACAGTCGGCATGAACCGCGCAAACAGGTGGAATGTCTGCGTGACCGCCGTGAATGATGCTAAAAGCATGGCTCCCGAGAGCAAGAAAGAAATCTGTTGAGCCCATGATGCTTGATCTAGCGAAGGATAGACGTGTCGTGCAAATAGAGCAATCGTGTACGTGACAGGGTCGGTCTCGGGTGATGTGGCTGGCCTGGAGGACAGCAAACGCCGGCCGATGTTGATGCCCGTGGCGCAGATGCGATAGACGCAGTAGCAGGCAAAAATGTACGAGAAGGCTAGGGAGATACGTCCCATCTTCGTCGTGGCGCGTAATTGATTTGCTCGGCGGGCGCGGAGAACGGTGAGTGAAGTTTCTAGAGAGGACTCCATGGTCTCCAGCCCTGAGATCTCCATCTCCAACGTCTGTTTCTCCCGTGTGTCTGTATTCCCACGGAATGAATCCACTGTCCGTCCCCAGAATCCTTGATTGGGGGTTTCCAGGGTCTTCCTTTCAACCACCCTCAGTCGTTCTTTCTTCTCCGCGACCATGTCTATGGTAGCATCCAACCCTGCTTGTCTTCGTGTGATATCCGTCTCGGCCACAAGCCTCGCCTTCGGTCCGAAGCATTGCCAAGTGGCACTGACTGACGCGAATCCGGAGAGGAGGGCCATGAGGGACACACCCGTGATTCCCAATCGGTCTAAGCATGCCTGAAAGAGTCCCTCCTGTTGGGCGATAGTCTCGGTGAGGCTGGGAGCCTGCGGGAGTATTGCCCCAATGGCCCAGAACCCAGAGAGGAAGGCAGCATATCCAGCAAGCTCAAGAATCCATGCTAAACGGAGTCGGCCCTTGTTCTCGCCCCTGAACTTGTATCCTGATTTAGAAACCACAGAGGAGATGCCCAGCAATGGAATGGCGACCACGAGCAAGCCCAAGAGGCTCACAACGGTGGTTTGCAATGCCACGCTTCTCGCCGTGGGGTTGAACGAGTTGGAGATTTCACAGAGTAGCAACTCGGTCAGAACAGCTGAGAGTGCGATGGTGGATGAGAAGGTGATTGCCGCAACACGGCGCGCGAGTTGCTGGGTGGTAGGTTCGGGAGGAGAGGTCGCGGGCCGAGGGAGGCCTTTGCCAGCATCCTGAGAGTGCGGAGGATGAGAGGATAGAAGCGGATAGACTTTGCGATAAGCGACGAAGGTGAGGAGGGCGAAGGTAGCGATGAATGGAAGGGTTGAGAGAGCCGCTTTGGTTCCAAATTGAGTTGTCGAGTGCGTCAGGTATGCGGGGGTACATTCGCCACAGTCCTCGTTAGGACTCGTCGGTAGCATGATGCGGGTGATGCGGATGATGTGAAGGGTGGGCAGGAGGCAGATTCGCGAGGCATGTTCTCGCTTTGAGCGAAGAAGGTCAACTGCAGTGTGAGAAATGTGAGGCGGGACAGACAACTTGAAGGCTGCGGGCGACAGGGGGTGCTGGTGGTTATTTGTTGAGAGATCACGTCGGTGTCCGCATCGCTGATGACGAGTCTGGACACGACCACCAGGTACGCAAGACGCGGGTTTGTTAATAGGGCTGGGAAGGCCTAAAGACCGCCCAAAACGAAGTAAGGAGGACTCTGCGTTAGCCCCTCGGCCCCTTCAGCCCCTGGGTCCCCTCGGCCTAGGCTCGCTTCCGGCGCCCTTAGACCACGGGCAGGTTCAATGCGTCTCAGCCTTATAGAGTCTAGACTGGACTCAACTCCAGCGCTTCGATAAGAAGGCCAGAACCCAGTGTATGGAAATAGAGAGTCTTTCATACTTCGTAATTGCATAAAGAATATAGGTCTGCTGAGACCTCTCCCGTACGAACGCCGGTACGAAAGGTTGATGCAACCAACAGCTCCATCGCCTATCTAACAGTACGCAGCAACCAGCCACCAGCCACCACCAACCAGCAACCTTGTCCAGACCGATCAGAACTGTCAAGTGTCATCCGCCCTGCAGGGCCTTTTCAGGTTCAGGAACGGCGCCCACGGGCGCCTCAAACGCGTCAGCTTCCTCCTCCGCCAAAACAAGACCTCACGTGTTGTCGTGCAACGGGTACCCTGGATGTGTACTCCCGGCCAACTGCAAACGTCGACCCAGTCAGCGCTTTTCAAGTGTCAAAATATGTCGTAGAGGTGCAATGTCAGGCGTGTTTGATAGGTCATTCAAGCTTTGGAGTGGAGGCACGACCACGGCAAGGGCGGAAGCTCAATGCCCTATCAGCCCAGCTTCCAGGACCCAAAAACCAGGTCAAATTGATGCAAACAACATTCTTCGTCGTGTCCAATCCAGCCGGTGCATTTTTATGCTGCAGATGTGGTTTACTCAAGATCTCAGTCAGAGGTGATTGTTGCCAATAGCTTCTCTCCCTTTTCATTTCACCCAAATTACGGTGGCCGTTCTGATGTGAATGACATGTCATTGCCACCGGTCCTCTAGTGTCATCGCGACGGGGATCTCCCATGAGATGCCGATCGCCACTGAGGCTTGTCTCGCAGGATGTCTGCTAGCCACGGCGTGGTTTCCCTGACTGAAGGCCGGCGTTCTTCGAGGATTTTCTGAACGCCGAGGTACGGCTCCTCCGTGTCTGAAATGGCCCCATCGCTGAGATCATGGCGCTTCGCACCGTGCTTTGGTGATTTGGAAGGCCTCTGGAATCCTTCGTCGTCATCCCAGTCTTCCGCAAGGGCAGCGATGCTGGGACTCTTCATCGCGAGGTCGGCTCTTGGTGCAGATTCTGTGCTGAGGTATCCAATAGGTAAAGCAAAGCTTCGTTCGGGAGAGTCCTCATCGTCAGAAGTGAGATCGCCCCGGTGAGCCGTCTCTCGTGCAATCGGCCCGCCATGAGTAGTCTTTAGTATACCCCGCTTCGGACGGCCAATTGCTTTGTCGACTGCATCAGCCTCTTGCTCGGTAGCCTCCATTGAAATGGAGCTATTGTTGGCCTTGTCGTAAAGATGACTGCCTCCCGAACCTTTGGCACGCTCAAGCATGCTGGTGTAGAGACTTCTGCCAGTTTCCAACTGTCGTTTCTGCTTCTTTTTCATTCGTTTTGGGGTGGGTCGAACGACGATCACGGGGACAGGCGAGTGCTGCAGGCAATACTTGGAGACCGAGCCTGGCAGCAAGCCCTGCATACCGCCCATATTCCTCCCTCGTGTTCCCACGACTAGTGCTGCAGGTTCATAAAGCTGGATCTTACAAAACGTCAGCATGCATGAAGCGGAATGGGGGGTTTGCGGTGCCTACCATGCGCTGAAAGATATCCTGGACCTTCCCAACAGCCAATTCCATAATAATGCTGATGGCTTTCTCTTCAGAGCTGTTCTTCCTGATGACGCTGTCCAGTAACTTCTGCGCCTCTACTCGGTATCGCCCGCGTTCATAGGTTGCTTCGGTTGTCATCTTGGAATCTTTGTCAATGACCCGGAGACAGACAATTTCATCGCCATCATCCACGAGCTCATCCATCATCCATTCCAACGCATATTCGGAGTAGTCTTTGGCATCGGTGCCGCAGAGGAATATTCGACTCCGTGGCGATGAGGCATAGTCGCAATGTTTGTAATTGAGGGTGAAGGCTTCAGTGGAAGCATCTCTGTTCTCAAAGGTGTCGAAGGACACACCGCGCTGGTAGTTAGAAGGAGGAGGAGGCGACGGCATTCTTTTTTGCGACGTCGAGGGTCTTAGACCTTGTACGACACTCTCTCTTCTTATGGTATCTTCAGCATCAGCGGTATGGAATTGAATCGAAGACTTGCGTCTTCCGCCTCCGGGTTGGTCGGCAATTTTTGGTCGCTGGGAAGCCTTGGCTGCGTCCTTCCACACTTGGCCAAATGCGACTTCTTTTTCTTCCTCATGTGAGGGAGCATTGGTGGGAGTGGATGGCTCGTGCGCATCGGTAGAAGCCATTATTGAGCAGATGAGCGCGCGGGGTAAGAGGTTCGAGATGCGACGAACGGGCGGGCCGATAGTATGGTCCCTAGCGAGAGGTCATGAGAAGCACAGGAATCAGAGCGGATGGGCCAGTGAAAATCACTACCACTCTCCTCATTCTTTGGAGGCTTCTAGACCAAATGTCGCTCGTGTTGTTTTCGGTTTCGGAAATCCCTCACGTGTTGGAGAGAAGGGATGAAGTCGTTCCTCAGCACAGCCAAGTCGTGATTCTCATTCAGCCAGCGTGTAGCTGCATAAGGTCAGAGGTCGAAGGTGAGCAGGAAGACTTCATGGCCGATAGTCGATTCTTTTCAAGACATGGCCAAAGACAACGACCTCTTGGTATTGCTTGGCCGACGAAGCTGAAAGGCTGGCGCGGTCCATGAGGCGACGGCTGCGGGGCGGAGGAGCCTGAAGGTGGAGAGACTTGGGCGAAGAACGTCCGTTGCAAACCGCAGAGGTGGCGAGATGAGACGGGGAACTTGGGTGTCGGAGTCGGCGTTCCAGGAGAGAAGCCGAGGCGTAAGTGGGCGTAGTACTGAGAAGGAGGGATGGGGCACGGAAGGGGTCGCTTCACTACTACTACCACCTGCGTAGGTACCCTGGCAGCAGCTCCTTACTCATGCTCAGACCTGCAAGGCAGTACTTTAGTAACAACTAAGGCTGGAGGTCAGCGGCCGCTGTGGTGCCAGCGCCCAGTCAACCAGTCCCTTTTAACTACGGGTGCTACGGATGTGCCCTTCGGAGAGTGAATCATTTGCCTATCCAAGTTAATCCGGCCTGCCGGGAGACGCGCCCGAAGAATCGTCGGCCCCAGCTAAAGCCCCTGGGACAAGTGCTTGCTGAGCAGCAACCATTTGCTAATAATGTGAAGGTTGTCTCGACCCTCGGTCATGAGGGAGACGAATATGTCCCCCTCATCCTTCGACCCAACCGACCCTCGCTGGCACAGGAACACTGGCACATGTGGAGGAGCTGTGTACACCGCCCAGAAGGCGTACCCTAAGAAGATACCTTGTTGGCGCAAGCCCAGAAAAGGGAACTTTCGTCTTCCAATGGTTCCATCTTCAGTGCGCACGCCTCCAACGCCTTTGTCGCTTCCAGTCCTGTCGCGGCCCCTGTATTCCTGCAGGCCGGAACGGATTTAGATATGATGTAGTAATCCAGTTCCAAAGCGAGGCACGGTGGAGACAAGGCCTGTTATCTCTACTTAAATCTGAGCGCTATCAATACACACATAATAATAAGGGCACTCAAAGAACACAGTGAGGAATCCGCCGGTCCCTCATCTGTCACCGCCACTCTTTGCCATTGTCGAGCACGTTCGGAACCCATCTAAACGGAAACAAATAGAGATGTATAGAAGCGTTTGTCAACTGGGGTGAGGAAGAGCTGTTATTCTTTATGTATTAATACACTTAATGGCCTTGACTGCTTAAGCCACGACCATTGGGGAAACATCCAATCGACGGCAGCGCACACGCCGAAGCCCTTATCTGGTGCTGCCCCCATTTCCTCTGGGCCGGGCGACCATATCTACGGTCTCGGAAGGATTCTCACACGTTGTGATCGAATTCCCCAGCTTGGCCCTTCGCAGGTCCTATAGAATATGTGAAACTCTGAGTTCCTCGGTTTGTTCGCCCACTGCCATTGCAAAAACCGGACAGTCTCACCTGGCTGCCTTGCGCTCCTCCAAAATGTGATGCGTCAATGGATTCTCCTACGTGACACACAGGGAGGAGTCCGAAGAGCCTTTGAGATCCTTAGTCGATATACACTCAAGATAACGGCCTTCATTTCTTGAGCTCCGCATAGGGGTAGGAGACAGGGTCACCCTAAGGAGGATCTATGGTCAGTAAAGTCGCTTCATACGTGCTGGAGACTGAAGCATACCTTGCGTAGCCATATCTTGGTTTTCCTCTTGGTCCCTTGGTGTTCGACAAACACATCGCGCGCATATTCTGCCTTGAATTTCCGAATGAATCGAGGATCCCAGAGCTCACTCGCAACACCAAGATCCTTACAACACCGCATCATCGCGTTGGACTTGCAGCCCTCAACTGCTGTTGGGATGCCATCCTTGTTGAAGTAGTCTTGTTCTCCCCTTGCGATAGACACCAATCTGTGCCTTGGTCAGCGCTGCGTGGGTGCGTCCTCTTTACCACTAACCTTCCATGTGCCAACAAAGCGTATTCTCGGGTGACGGCCTTTTCAGTCACAATTGTTTCGCCTCTTGGGGCAAGACCCCAACCACCAGGTCCAAAAGCTCGGTTCAAAACCCGTCTGTATTTAATCTCTGGAAGATATACAATGCCGTCTGGTTTGATCTCAACATCTTCAGGACTTAGCGGCGCCAGCAGGATTTCCGCCGTTTCTTTTGGGAACGCCTCAGTAGAGAGCCCGTGGAAAGAGCTCGACCAATCCACATTGGATGGATCGTCCTCCTGGAGCTTTAATGGTTGATCGTCAAGGCTCTTCCCTGGCTGGATGGTAGTCACTGTAGAGGCGGAGGACGGAGTGGTGGTTTTTGAAGACGGGGCGGAGGTGGCTGCAGGTTCAGCATATCGCGGCGTCGACTTGGTAAAGAGCGAGCGTGATGAGGGAGCTATTGAAGCATCGTAGAAGGAATCCCATCGGGATGCCGAAGCTGGAGAGTGCAGTTTGGCAGACGACGACCGCAGCGCTCTGGAGAAGAGTCGCGCAGTTGGGATCATTTTTACTGGAAGGGAGGAAGTCTGTTCCAAGAACGAATCGAACGAAGAACTCCTGACGAACAAAAGAACCCGACCAGCGTCTATTGTAAGGAGAACGAAAGGGGCAGTGCGTGGGAAACGGAGTGGTGCAATGGAAGTACGGAGTCGAATTGATTCTACTAATATTAATGCAAGCGTCGACTTTCACCCCAACACCAAAACCCGTGACCTGCACCACTGGCAGCAATTTCATACCTAGACCTTAGAGGCTTCTCAGGCTTCAGCTCGCTTGCTTTGTTTTATCCTCAAGATGCGTCTTTACTCTGAGTCCGCTGCTCGTTCCCCTTCCGCTTCCAACACTGCCGGAAGGCCTCCATCTGGGAATGTCGGTTAGCTTGTAGTCCACGTTGTGCATCTGTGTGCCAAGGGCCAGTCGGGTTCAACGTCTCACCTCTTTCTTGCATATTCGCCAGTCCTTCTTGTCATAGTAGCAATCATTCATTCGAAGCTGCTCTTCTATCGGAGTGGTCAATAGCACGCCTTCCTCGCCCGAATTGGGCGTTGACAGAATTACCTGCACATCCTGTACTGAATATCCGTTGGTCCCTGGATGCTCGGAGGCGCACATCAGCAGTGAATTTGACAAGATCAAACTGAGGCATGGGGAACAAGGCTTACCACTCATCAAGCTCATCGTCATCAGCTTCGGGCTGGACCGACTTGTCTTCCTTCGACATCTTGCCTATTCCTAGAGTGTTTGTAGGTTACAGAGAGCTCCAAAGGCCTCAGAGGTCGGCCCTGCAAGGTTGTCTGACACAGGTACCCGCGCCGCTTTTACATCGACCGGCTCGCGACTCTATTCTCCCATCATCACCTTCTCGCCCTCGCCTTCACCCTTCAGCCATGACGGTCCTATTTGACCATGTAGTTCTTGCCTCGGTCTGTTCGGCTCGGCGAAATTCTTTTCTTCACAAGGTATGCCCAATGAGACTATTACAGGTTAGAGTGGACGAGTATGGGGCTCCTCGAAAGGGGTTGGGCAAGGAAGATAGATTGCTAGCAAGAAACTGTGATGGTTTGAGGACTGAGATTGAGACTGGACAAAACATGAGCGACGGAGGAACAGTCCCCGCAGCAAGGCCCAGGAAGAAGACAGATTCATGAACAGCATAGTGCTGTCCTTTTTGCATTTGATGCCGTGTTTGTGGCCAATGTCCAAGGTGTTTGATTCCGTCAACTACACGCTGTCGTTCCATGCCTCCATAGAGGCTTGCCATGCCATGCCACAATTAATATAGACCATGCACAGGTTTGCGTTAGAAGTTCTGACCATATTTAGCACGAAATAGCCGCCTACGGGGAGGAGACATGTATTAATCACATAATCCGGAGCCTGGACCTACATAGTTGTCTAAGACACCCATAGCGTGGCGACTCGAAGCCCAGTTTCAGGCAGAGCGCCTCGGCAACCCTCCCCCGGGCAGGCCTAACTGGCGCTGCGGCATCCCCGCCCAGCCAATATGTCCCCTGTACCAACTTACAACATGCTCCCGCACAGAGTGGGACGGACCGAGGGAGAGCACAGGGCGGCATCACTTTGTTCCTTATTGGGGGCGGGTCAAGAGCAGATGTTCCTCGGCTTTAATCCCCACTCGATCCCACCAACTCAACATCTTGAACAGGAGAGGTCACCACCACCAACCATGGCTTCGAAACGAATGAACATCCTCGTTTACTCCGGTGCGCTCACCCAGGACGCATGGCGGAGCAATGAAAATCTAATGCTCTCTTCAGGAAATGGCAGCACGGTCGAGTCCGTCCGTCACTGCCTCTACACACTCCGGAGGCTTCTGGCTCCCAATTATGCCGTCATCCCCGTCACCGGTGATATGATCGTCAAGGAACCTTGGACAGCAAGTTGTGCTGCCATAGTCTTTCCGGGTGGGGCCGATATGGGCTATTGCAACGCTCTCAATGGTGAAGGGAATAGACGCATTCGCCAGTTCGTGGAGCGAGGGGGCCTCTACATTGGCTTCTGCGCCGGCGGTTATTATGGCAGCGGGCGATGTGAGTTCGAGGTGGGCAACAAATTCCTCGAGGTGATCGGCGATCGGGAGCTTGCATTCTATCCTGGCACCACCCGAGGCTGTGCATTCTCGGGCTTCGTCTACCACAGTGAAAAAGGGGCACGCGCCGCCGAGTTGACTGTGGACAAGACCGTTCTGTCTGCCGGGGCAGTACCGAATGTCTTCAAGTCATACTACAATGGCGGGGGAGTCTTCGTCGACGCTCCCAAATACCGCGATCAGGGAGTTGAGGTCCTTGCCGCCTACTCAGAGCCTCTTGCGGTCGACTCTGGTGAAGGCACGGCTGCCGTCGTGTTTTGTAAAGTTGGGCAAGGAGCCGCACTATTAACTGGCCCGCATCCAGAGTTCGTCTTTCTCGGAAAACCAGCAGATGATTGGCCACTGACGAAGCCTAGATTTGCTGCGGCAAACCTCGAGCCCAAGCCCAAGATCCCTGGATTCTCGGATGTTATCAAAGCCCTGGCCGACGACGAGAAACACCGAATGGACTTCCTCCAAGCGTGTCTCACCAAGCTGGGTCTTGCAGTGAGCGGGGAGCAAAATGTACCTTCTCTCTCCTATCTGCACCTTTCCTCGTCTGTTCCTCAAGATACATCCACCGTCATTTCGTCATTGAGCCATCTTATGGAGCGGGACGAGCACGGCGATGAATATCTCAAAGATGAAAATGACACCTTCCACATTGTAAAGCTGTCAACATGGCAGATGGATGACTTAGCCAAGGCATTGCCCACGGATACAGAGACCAAGGAACCTACTGACCAAGGCGATGGCAGTTCCGACCTCATAGTCGATTATAACACCGTAGTCAAGCAGATGGTCGTCCACGATGCCGAGTATCCCGAATCCAAGTCCACTCCGTACTTCAACCACCACGCGTTCTACTCCAACCTTGAGCACTATCAATCACAACTGCCGGGTGCCTCCAACTTTGGCGCCCATTTGCTGTATGGAGAAGTGGTAACCTCGACGAACACCATGCTTGAGAAAAATACGAGGCTGTTGCGACACCTTCCGCAGGGGTTCACTGCCACCGCAACGGTTCAAGTCGCAGGCAGGGGGCGAGGCTCCAACGTTTGGGTCTCGCCAGCAGGAAGCTTGATGTTCAGCACGGTGATACGACATCCGATGGCTCGAATGCAGTCTGCCCCTGTTGTCTTTGTCCAGTACCTGGCTGCCATGGCTATTGTCGACGGGATAAAGTCGTACGAGGGCACTCTCTACAAGGACATGCCAATCAAACTCAAGTGGCCCAATGACATCTACGCTCTGGATCCAATTAGAGCCAAAGAGAATGGTGGGGATCGCCACGAGAACTACTCCAAAATTGGTGGTATTCTGGTCAACAGCCACTACAACACCAAGGAGTACATCGCCGTGTGCGGAATCGGCCTCAACACGTCCAACGCTGCACCGACTACGTCCTTGAACCAGCTCACGCAGTTCCTTCCGCGCCAAGTGCCACCATTCACCCTAGAAAAGCTTCTGGCTCGGATTTTGACAGTGTTTGACGATCTGTATGCTGGCTTCTTGACGACTGGATTTGACGAGAAGCTGGAGAAGGCCTACTACCGCCACTGGCTTCATATGGATCAAATTGTTACCCTCGAGGCGGAAGGCGGCCAGAGAGCTCGAATTAAAGGGATCACGCGGGATTACGGGCTCCTGATTGCAGAGGAGCTTGGATGGGAGGATCGAGAGACCGGAAGAAGATGGACCCTACAGAGTGATGCCAACAGTTTCGACTTTTTCAAAGGCCTAGTCAAGGTATGTGCCAGTTCCTATGCGTATGTGTTGACGAGCCCGATGAGTGGGTGTGAATACCGGAGACTGTACTTGGGCGAGAAACTTGCTGACCTGACTATTTTACAGCGCAAGCTTTGATACGTGCACAGTCTTCACGACTGAAGTGGGGAATCGAAGCATCACCCCCTGCTCGGAGAAAAGGTGCAACAGGGGAATCTGCGTTCGCAGAGGAGTTTTCTACCGTCGGCAGATCGATGACACGACAGTTTCTCCTGCTGGTTCGAGCAAGGCGATCTAAAATATTAGGCTGAAAGGCGAAGGGCCGTCCGAGCATCAGTGCACAATACAGACTTGATCCAGTCAAGGCTTGAGTTGGGCGAATGGTGGTGGCCGCCAACGTCTCGCAGTCAGGCTCGACGGCCGTGAAACCAGGGCCATTGCCCAGGTCGAGTTACACAGCACAAGTAGCATTCTCAGATTCGGCAACGTCACCAGAGATTGACAGCGGCACAGTAAAACTCACAGCGACTCTGGACCTGGAAAGGCTGGACCAGGTAGACCCCATGCCAAATAAGGGTCAATCGAAACACTGCATCCACTGGTCTCGACCTTTGGCTTACCTTTTGCAGGCCCGTGTTTTGAATCGCAATGTGACCTCAACATGTTACTCTCGGAGTCATTGACTTGTCGAAATGTGATAGTCAAGAAAGACGGAATATACATTTTGCGTGGAGAAGGGTCGTCGGCAGAGGCAATGTGTCTTGCGGGCAGAGGTGCTGGTCGAGCAAGTCCGACCGTGTGGAGTTTTCCACACAGCTTTCCCTGGTCGTCAAGCAGCATTTAGTTCTCGATCGTTGTTGAACGGGTTTTGAGGCGGTAAGTAAGAATAGCCGAATCCGACCAGGAACAAGGGTATCTATCCAGCAAGTCCCTCACAAGAGACCCTCCTCGGTCAGGCGAGCAGAAAAACAGCTTGGCGGCCTCTGCATGCCATCGGCGATCTTTGTTCGGGAGACCAGGCTAGGGACGACGAGATGGACGGGATAGGTCATTCCCGGTCCAAATTCAAAGACATCTCGGGATTCTTGCTTCGTCTGCGGTCTTGAGACCTGTGCAAGCCACGCAATGTGGCAGGCTGTTTGCGCTAGTGCAGGCTTCTGTCTGTCGTTGAGTTCAACGGCTGTTGTCGGTCAGGGCCCACCGCCTGAGCGGCTAGGTCGTCACAGACACAGGGATTGTGCAGCTCCGCAGGCTCGGTCGGTTCTAGTCAGATTGCACTTGGATCACCGCCCTTTGTCGAGTCTAGCAAGGAGGAACGCGGATGATAAGAGAGGCTTAGGATTTCCATTTGTGGTGGGGGTGGAATTCCTGCGGCGTGGTGAGCTTCTGCAAGAGAGGCACAGTTCTCGGAGGCCACAAGACAAATCCACATGAATGATCGGCCCTCGCTTCGCTTCGCGTGGGATCGACTTCGCTCATCTCGGTGCGGCTGCGAGACGAGACCAGAAGCGGCTCACCTCTAGCCACTACTGCGAAGCTCTTGGAACTAACATTCCTCGGTAAACCGCCTTAACGGTGTCTCCAGCATGCGAAGTGGCGCCTGCGGGTGGCCCGTTCTAGCCATTGTGATGTGACGACTGCCATGCATGCACTGGGCCGGACGGCCTCGTTGTTCTCCTGCACGCAGCCTCCGTGGGATATGACGGGTCATGTTGCACGTTTGGGAGCTGCTGACCTTATTTCGGCAATACTTGCGGCGGGCGGGCATGAGGAGACGGCGACGACGTGGCCGAGAAGCCAACAGGCCAGGAGGGGCTGGACAAATACCAAAGGAGGAGCACGAGTTGGCGCAGGGATCCGAGGGGCTCTGAGGGCGATCTCAGATGGAGGCCTTGGAAAAAACAGGCACGTTTGAGTTTTGACGTAAATAAGTGATGCTGGCTCAGAGTCTTGGGGGTTGGAGGCTTAGAGCTTGAAAGGAAAGAGGGAAGAACCTTGCAGGTCATACTTAGTTCCCCGAATTAGGTACTGGGTACCCACTGAGGCCGCAGACAGCTCCCCCGTACCGCCCGGGCCCGCAGCCTACGCCGTAAGTAAGTTGAGCCCGAGGGCGACCCCAGAGCTGCTGAAAGATGTGACGGGGAGCACGGGGGCACGGGCACGACGGGTCTTTCCCTGCTTCCAGGGCCTTCCTTGCGCCCAGCTACGGAGCAGGTAGATAGCCACTGGCATGGCAGACGGGCTGCGACTGCCTGCCCAGCTGGGATCGTCACAGCTCTCGCCCACCCAAACTCCCTCTCCAACTCCCAAGTCCTGAGTCCTGAGTCCTGACTACTTGTTCTACCAATATCGATTTATTCTCTTCCATCCTGGCTGCCTCATGTCAAGGCGGAACCGGTAGTATCGCTCTCGGGTTTCCAACCACCCCTCCGGGGTCGTCGAGATCGTCGTCAACTGCACCTCCTAGGGTGCCTGAGGCCCGTGTGGCGTCGAGTGCAATGCTATCCTTGGCCGTCCTTTATCCTCTAACGCTCGCTTAACGACCAGCCGAGTCCACGCCAGCCCTCCTCCTTGGTTGCCAGCCTTGTGCGGTACCAGTACCGTTCGACAGCAGGCGTTCTCACTCAGGTCATTACTCCCAGGAGCCTCGTCTTCCCTGACACGAACCCACAGAACCAGCCCAACCAGAGCCTCTCCTCGACCTGCTCGTGGTCCGCATCTGCAGCCACACCTGCACTGTCACCAACGACTCCCACCCCCCCTCAACCTGACCTAGCCGCTACATTCTCAAGTTACACGGCCCAGTCTTCTCCGCCTGTTCTCACATCCACTCGGCGCCACTGCTTGACCTAGGTCGGGCTCCTCTCTCGCTCTCTCCTAGCTGCGCGAGACTACAAAGTCTCTGGCTCGTCTCCATGTTTTGGTTGTCGGCCAGCGTCTTTTAGGGCAGCTCGGCACACATAGGCTTTTGACCTTGTGTTCTCTCCTGAACCCACCGTCGACATGGAGACCGTCTTCATTACTATTCACGGTCTGTTAGCTGCCGTACTATCTTGCTTCTATTACTGACAACGCTCCCAGACTTGTCTTTGGATGCCCGTATCAAGTACTGTTCTGACTCCATTGAGGACATCCTGGGCTACTTCCCCCATGAAGTCACGGGCAGATCATGCTGGGAATACTTCCACCCAGAGGAGATTCCCTTTGCCCGCGAGATCCATGGCCGCGGTGTCAGTCTCGATAAAGCCGCTGTGCTGAACTACTGCAGAGTCAAGCACAAAGATGGCTCTTGGGTTGGCTGTGAGTGCGTCTTCACCGTCGTCCACGACGTTCTGGTTGCCAGTACCAGTATTTACAGACGGGGCCCCAAGGCTAGACGTATGTTGAACCCGATCTATCATCTGTTCGGTCTCCAGGGGCTAAATCTACCACAGAGCGGGCCTTGGAAGGGGCTGGGATCCGGCGAATCTTCTCTACCTCGCCCCGTGATCCAAGATACCATATGTTGTCGTTTCTGTCCAACAAGTTCTATCAGGAACCGCAAGCACACTCTCCAGAACCAAGAGCGGCACTGTTCCTCAATCGTTTCACGCGTACCTCGGCCATCATGTACGCCACTGAGGGTGTCTCTACTATCCTTGGTCTCCCTCCCGGAGATATCATTGGGAAAAGCTTCTATTACTGTATCCAAGAGAATTGCCTTCAAGAAGCTGTCAAATGCCTTGAAAGTGCAAAAGCAAACGACTCGATTGCATACTTGAGGTTTTGGTACAGAAATCCTCTGCAAGAAAACCTCGCCCATTCAGAGTCTTTGCCTGATCTCGACGAAAGTGACGAGGATGATGATGGCGGCGTGGCTCTGAGAACCGGCGAGAGGTCCGGGTCAAGCGTCTCCATGACGAACGATTCAGCAAGTCACCCAGCAGAGGCAGAGGCAGGGACAGAGGCATCAACCGCTACTGGAGAGACATCAGCATCAGGAGAGGATAGACATACACCGCAAGTTGAAGGCACAGTCCCAGGTGCCCATGTGCAACTTGCCACAGAGCAAAATGACCAGACTGGTGTTGCTGCTTCTACAGACTCGACGGTCAACCTTGTCAATCAGACACCGCCATCGGGCAACAGCCCAGATCTTGATAACAATGTTCAAGAGGCGGCAACTGAGGCCCCAGCTACTCACCAGTCTCCATCTTCTACTACGCCTCCAGCAGATCAAGAAGAGGCGGTGGAGATCGAGGCAGTTATCTCGTGTTCCTCGGATGGACTTGTTGTTATTCTACGTCGCGCAAGACCTCTTGTGCCACTAGCTCTTGGTGCTACAGCGTCGCCATCCTATGAAAATGGGCTGTTCGCTTCGCCATGGGCTCCAGAACCAGTCATACCACCCACCTTGGATCCAACCACTATTGCTTCTTCGGCATCGCTTTCAGCGTCGCCAGCTTTTGCTGAATCAGGGTTTATGGCCGCAATTAGAGACGTTGCAGTCTTTGCCTGGTCTTTAACAGGTATCAATGGATCTCTGGTGCAACATGCCCGCGGCACGGCGTCGGGTGAAGCGATGCCACCTGGAGGTCTTCCCGTCTGGGACCCTAACGCCAGGGTGGATCCACTGGCTGATGGTCTGTTCAATGGCTTCTTGGGTAGTACTCATCGACCGTTTGACGGCATGGACGAGCCTGCGAGTGTGAAGGGAGATAATGAGCTGGGCAGTAGCGATGATGAAGTCGTCTGGAAACGTACCCCAACAATGACACCCTGGAGGCGCCCTGCAAGACGCGCTCACCAAGATGCCTTTGGGGCTGATGGAAGTGATGGAGGGGACGGTGAAAACAAAGACGGAGGACGCAAGAGAGCTACCAAGACACAGAACACCAGTGGTTCTGGGTCAGGCTCTGGGTCAGGCTCTGGCTCTGGCTCTGGCTCTGGCTCTTGCTCGGGCTCGGGCTTGGGCTCTGTACCAAGCTCTGGGCATGGATCTGTTTCTGATTCGGCCCAGACTTGATTCCAGCTGCCATCCGAAGCGAGGGAGAGGGTAGGGGAAGCTCCATCTCGCGCTGAAATGCCCCTTTCGATATGAAATGCTCTTATTAGCTGCCCACAAAGCCAGTTTTGGTTAATGAAAGCGCGATTCTATTCGGATTTCTCTTCCTACACCAATGGCTCTATGTCTATCGTTAGTTTCCCATGTCTCGTCAGCCTCTCAGACTCCTCGCTTTGTTAAAAGTGGGAGGAGGCTGTCCCGGCCACCACGTGACTTCGCTTCACGACGCGTTAACGCGACAAGTGAAATCGCTACGCCTGCGATTTCACTATGTGCGCCATACACCATAAGGCTATCTGAAACAACACCTGGACACTACACATCTCATATCCCAGGACCCCTGTGATGACTGTTCCTCTCCGAGATGCCTCTCCACAACGTCCATCAATTTGTTCAAAACCGTGAGCCCGACGCTCCTGCTCTTGCGCTCGGAAGCCTTCCAGGGCGGTCCTCGACACCACAGCCAACCTACCGGGGTGAACGGTCGAAGCAAGTTCACGACAGTGAACGCAAGCCCCGTGCAGCTAGTCGCGATGACATCAAGCACCGAGAAGCTGCAAGCTTGAAGCTCGTTGTCCCAAATACCCTCACCAGAGCGCCTCATGATCATGCGCAGTCTACACAATACAGTGTCGCCGAGGTTGCCACCAATGTCGCTCAAAGCAATCCTACTCGCGCGACAGTCAGTCTACATGCAAACCGACAGGTATTAAGTGCCATAACATATACGAGGTCCGCAAGAGCTGACAATTGGACTTGCTAGTCTGCCTTCGACGACACCACAAGCCTGCACTTCGATGACTCGACTAGCATTGTAGACGAACAAGAGAATCAGATGAGGATACCCCTTGAACCCGACCATAAGCGTCTCTCACACAGTTTATTTGAACAACCTTACCCAGGACGCTTGTTGAACCCTCATGGGGACCAGAACACTTTCCCCGCTTCAGGACAGAAGCTCACCGGTGGTCTGTTCAATTGGCAAGCAGAAGTGGATCGGGAGAGACATTTGCAAGGCCAGGCGCCAAAGTACCGCACACGTTTCGATCATGGAACCGACGCTCCTACTGGCTATGACGGAAACGGATATAACGATCGAGAAATCGAATATCCAGAAGAAGGAGCCCTGCCTTTGGAAGACACGCCTTCACGGCCTCGACAGACTCCCCATGCCAAATTAGCACCGGCGCCAGCCAAAAAGGGTACGAGGAAGAAATCTCGCTCTCTCGCCCCCGAAGGCCTAGGGAGCCCGCCCTTGTCGACTCGGAAGAAACGACTGACAGAGATTCCTCCTGACACCAATGCTAATGCCCAAGCCCTGCTTCATCAGAACGTCAACCGCTTCCAAATCCACAAACCGGTTGGGGACGGCACTCACCCCGAGTCACCCAAACCCGCACAGTTAAGCACCGCCCCCTCTCATGCACGGTCAAACACCATTCAACAGCCAGCGTTCTCCTCCAAGGTTTCATCCTACCACGAAACCTCATCAGAAGAAGACCAACCACAATCAGCCCAGCAGCCCAAGTCTCCCACCCCGCCCATCAAACGCCCACATTCGAACCTCGACTTTAGCCCGTCAGTCCTCCGCAGGAAAACCGTCGCCGACCTGGACTCCATTCCCTTCTTCGTTGACCCATCTCAGCCCCCACCTTCACCGGCCCTCGATGTCAATGGCACCCCGATGACCATCTCGGCCAAACTTAACAACCTGACCAAAATGCGTCCGGACGACCAGCGCCAGCTGTTCCGAACCCAGACCGACTGGGAGCGCGAAGAGACGGCCGCTTGGTTCCTGGACAAGTTCAAGACCGATGTGCGCCAGTTGATACGTTCGCGGGTCAATAGGAGGAAAATCGCCCTCAGGTTCGAGATGGAGGCGAAGATGCGGGAGAGTAGGGTCAGGATCAAGCAGGGCGACGTAGAGGGGGAGTTGGAAGGGTTGAGGCGGGGTGGGGGAGATTTGATCGCAGGTAGGAACTCGAAGGCTTAGGGTTGGTCAAGGTGTTTGTCTGAAGGAAGGGAAAGTTTATCATGACTAAGATCCCAATCTGCGTCTGGGACTATCTGGCGAGCCAGGTCGAGGATTTGTTGGAGTAAAAAGGTAAAAGAGACAACAAGGCTGGGTTCAGGCTCATGGAGGTGTGGAAACGCAACGAGGCTGAGTCGAACGTGGATGGCTCTCGATGTGCGACCAAATCCCTGTTGTGCCCTTTACTCACAGAAGCCAAAGCCACACATCACGTCATGATCTTATGAGTTTGCATGGTAATAATACACTAACCATACTTTGACGAAACCCTGTACAGATAATACCCCGGAAGCATAGATACATAACGAATAATGTTGAAGTGGCAGGAGGCTTTTGGCCCGAGCCTGCATCTATTTCTATCAACCCCTCTAATTCCCACCATAGCTAGAGTAAAGATGGTCTTCTTGTCCATCCTGATGTGGCCCGTCTTCATTTTATTCGGTTGTATGGTCTGTTCCGCGCTCACTATTGCTCCTTGGGTACTTCACCCGAGTACTTGATCCTGGAAGAAGGGAGGCCTCGGGCCAGCCCAAATCCCAGTCCTAATCCAGTCCCGATCTAGATTAGAGTTGGCTGTCTTAGCACATTCCGAGAGTCGCAAAGATGCCATTCTTCGGGTCTGGATATCATCTCTCGTGCTGCCTGGCCTTAAGATAGGCTGCCCAGCATCGTCCAGACCAGAAGTGAACGGCATTTGCTGAAATATCTTGCCGCGAGTCTGTTGTAGCGGGTAAAGACACAAATACCGGACAGCCGTTTGGTGCGGACTTCTTCAGGGCACCAGCCGGCTGCTGAGATCACAGATTTTAGGATTCCACGACAGAGTGTCTCCATCCATTAAACCTGGGTCATCAACAGAATCGAGAAATAAGGCTTTTATCTAGCCTTGGTCAGAATTCACCGACGAGGAAGATTGACCTCAGCTCTTAGCATTCTCAGTTGCATGGACCTCGCCTTCAGCTTCGTCCTCGCCCTCGCCCTCGGTGTCAGTTCCATCATCAGCCAGTTGGACAAGCTTCCCCAGGACTCTGGCCAAGCGCTGATACTCTGATAGCAGATCTTGCACCTCGCCGATCTTCAACTCGGAGGCATTGGCGACGGTCATGAACCGCGGGTTCGGAGGAGCAGCCTTGATCGTTCTTAACTGATCTCTGTCAGGTGTGCGGAGAGGCACTTTCTCTGCTACTTCTGACTTCAACTCGGCTCTCTTGCTGTTATCTTGTCCCAGTTGTTTCTGGGATTTTTCGACGACAATGGTCGGCGTCATCGGCGCAGGTGCCGAAGGCAGCGATGAAGTCACGGTGGTCCTACTTCCAAACCTTCCAAAAACTCCTCCGAAGGCCGAGCCGACATGATTGATCGGGTTGAGGCTGGTGCCGAAATTCATGACCGACTCTAGAGGATTGCTAGTGGCGGATTGGTTCGTCGATGGACCGGATTTCTGGCTGCTCGATGTCGAAGCCAGTCCGTTGGGAGGCGAGGTCGAGCTGCCAGGCATGGAGACCACCCTTTTCCCACTCCCATTGCTATTGATACTGTCCACGCTCCTGTCACGCACCACCGCCTTCCGTCCACCGAGTAAGCTTAAAAGCCTGTCTTCCGTCCTTGTCAGGTTCGACGGCATGGAATTGGTCTGCCCGTCGTGGAGTGAACTCGATTCACTAAGCATGTGGTCGTCTTCATCTGGCGTCAAAGGTCGACTAACAAGTTGTCTAGCTTCATCTAATGTCTTAGGAACAATTACTTCGGCATTGGAGTCTTCGGTCCCCCGCTCCTTGAGCTTCCCCATTAAGAACTTGAAACTGTTGTCCAGTGTGCTGGAAATGTTCTTAAAGCCCTCTTCGGCAGTTGACCGGACTGCTTCGTTAGCGTTGCTTATAGGTTGCAGGAGATCGGAGAGAGTTCGTTGATGGCGCGTTACTGATACAGGGGCTGGCCTTTCAGGTAGAGGCTTCAGGATCGACGAGGCTGGGCTTGCTTCTATGTTTGCGCCAGCGGCGGTGGACATCGAAACCGCCCTCGTTGGGGTTGATGGTGTAGAAGCTGAGCCGGGAAGGGTAGGGAATGCCTCAAGCTTTTCGGCACTGTCGTTTTCAGTATGGCTAGGGGCTTTCTTTGGTCCTTCGGGCATCTCGTCTGCGCGGAGACTTGCCAGATCGACATTCTCAAGAAAGCTGATTGCGGCTTCGAGGTTTGTTAAACAGTACGCCGCCTCACCATCCATCTTAGGAGCCGCTCGGAATCGCTGAACGAAATAAAGATTGCTGATAATGTTGATTCCCTCGATCGGAGAGGTGATCAAGCTGTAGATTAGCGTTGGTAGAATTTCATCGGCGGAGGAAGAGGACGGATGGATGGTGTATAACGTGTCAACGATGGCTTTGTGAGCAGCTGTCAGATGTTGCAACTTCCCAAGAGGATAGTGCTCCTCGTTCATCTTAGCAAGCTCTTCCCTCGCAGGCGCCAGTGATGCTTGAACATCTTCGGGTGTCTTTTCAGCGTTCGAGTTCCACTCAATGCCCAAGTCTTTTAGCCCAATGCCCACCAGGGCCAACGCAGCTGTCTTTGATCGTAGCTTCTCGTCCCTGACTTCATCCAGCGTACTCTGGTGCCTCCAGATTTTGTCATACACCTTCTCGCATACTCTCTTTTCGACCGCTTCCTCTAATAGGATTCGCTTCAACTCTAGCAATTTTCTCTGTTTCCGCCGGTCTGCCACCTCTGTGACGGTCAACATCTGTTGAGCACCTCTTTTTTCTGGGGGTGCGATGGAATCATTTGATGCTTTTGTTTTAAGGGCCTTGGTTCGCAGGGACGAGGGTTTGGACGGCGTAGGTGATGGCTCCCTGTTTAGACGTGACTTGAGAGCGGAAATGTGGATGGCGATAGCTCCCGAGGCTCGAGCATAGAACTCTTGAAACAGTTCGGCCGTTCGATCAATAGAAGGAGGTTCACTGTAGACTTTGGCCTTCAAGGAATCAACGAATCTGTCCGTCAGACTTGCCAGTTCTATAGGCAACTCATCAAACCGTTCTGGAAGAGGCTGAGAGCGGGCCAGATCTGGAGAGGGCGGCTCAATCTCTTCACTTGTTCGTTTCTCAAACACATCTTCTCGTTCGGCACTGGATGCCAGGGGTGATTTCGTGGACGGGGCAGGCTGGATGGTGCTGGCTCGGCTCCTCGATTGCGGAGCAGAAGGAGTATGTGGTTCGTATCGAGTGAACGATTTGGTAGAAATGGCAGAGGGTCTCGACCTCACTGATGCTGCAGCGTTCTTGGACATAATGCTAGTGTCAGGCTCAATGTATAAACAACGGGTGGTTAGTCCAACAGTCCCATTGACTTGAACCAGAGGAGAGAGTTGTGTTGAGAGCCGATAGCAGTGTCAGGTTCCGAAACAGTAGAGTGAGACTGAGGACGGTTGGGATCCGTGCGTCAACATGGTTTGAGAATTGGGGAGCTGGTTGTATGACTGCCTGGGTCTGCCCAAGTGATCATTTGCACTGTGAGTATTAACTAGCTGGAAGCCGAGTCATCCGTACACATGTGTTGCTGATAGTTGAAGGCAGTCCCATTACGACGATGGGTACGGAGTACACTACCCCAAGTGAGTCTTTGGTGGAGCCTGCGCAGGACGCTGGACGCTGGACGTAGGACGCAGTCTACGTCAATACAATAATACTGCTGCTAACTTAGGCACTCGACGCAGATAGGCATTACTAGCCGCCATCTGCCTAGTCAACACCCTCGGCCCTCCATCTACCATCCATGACCCGTTCGTTGTTCGTCACTCGTCACTCATCCCATCCCTCCCACCTCTTCTCATTCACCTCTTTCCCAACACCACAATATGAAGCCCCGGAAACCTAGAGGCCGAACATGCACCTCCAACAGCAGAGTCACGGCGGGCATGCTGCTCTCCTTCCTCTCCCTTTCAACCCAGGTTGCCGCCATCAGCCCCCCCGCCATCGCCATCGACCCTTGGTATCCTGTGCCTGCACCGAAGGAAGCAGGCAGCCATGATTTCACATTGAGACACATTTTCCATCGAGGCACATACCAAGATCCCGACTTGCACAAGCGCTACGATCTGCGTCCGCAGGCATCTGTTCTATTCGTAGCGGAAGATGGCATCCGTCCAACCGTCCAACCGCCGCCACACTTCTCAGCTCGATCCAACGCGATCGAAATCGAGAGACTCGTCGATAGGGAGCCGTATAGCATAGAGAAACACTTATCCCATGCCCGCCTTACCGGCAGTCCGGCACCGCTCGCTGCCTCGGAGTGGACAATGGACCAAGTCAAGGGCCCGAATATTTCCGACAGAGATACTGTCATCAATCTCGCTATCATGGCGGCGAATGCCTACGCCCAGATACCAGGAGAAGGAGATTGGGAGGATGTCTCAAGAGGATACAATCGCTCTGCTAGTTTTGGGTGGGAGGGTGATGGTCTGAGAGGTCATATCTTTGCTGATAAGTCCAACGAGACCGTCATCATCAGCCTGAAGGGGACGTCCCCCGCAGTTTTTGACGGCGATGGAACCACCACCAGCGACAAACTCAATGACAATCTCTTCTTCAGCTGCTGTTGTGCTCAAGGAGGACAGTATTTCTGGAGGCAGGTCTGTGACTGCTACAGCAGCACCTATACCTGCAACCAGACCTGTCTCATCAAGGCCTTGCGAAGGGAGAACAGATACTACCGAGCCGCCATTGATTTGTATACCAACGTCACTGAACTATACGCCGAATCCAATGTTTGGCTCGTCGGTCACTCCTTGGGTGGTGCTGTGACAAGTCTTCTCGGTCTCACTTTTGGCCTTCCAACAGTTACCTTCGAAGCACCAGGCGAGGATCTCGCAGCAAAACGCCTAGGTTTACCAGCTCCTCCTTCCTCGGACCCTAACAAACCACGTACAAGATACACAGGTGCCTTCCATTTCGGGAATACTGCCGACCCAGTATATATGGGAACTTGCAATGGAGCGACTGCAACGTGCACCCTCGGCGGCTATGCAATGGAATCCCAATGCCACACAGGGATGCAATGTGTCTATGACACGGTCAGTGACTATGGTTGGCGTGTGGGTATCGGCAACCACAAGATTCATAATGTCATCGACAACGTAATCAAGGTCTACCCAACCGTGCCCAAATGTGTGCCTGACGATGAATGCGTCGACTGCTTCAACTGGAAATACTTTGAAAGTAACGGGTCCGACTCGACCACGACATCGACCACGACAACCAGCAGCTCGACGCGAACCAGGACCTCAACATGCAAAACACCAGGCTGGTGGGGCTGTCTCGACGAATCGACCACGACCAGCACGTCCTCTATCCCCATCATCACCACAACCTACACAACGACTAGCTGCGCAACGCCCGGTTGGTTCGGATGTAACGAGGAAGTCAACGTGACCGTTACCACCACCACCCTGGCGCCAACCGTAAGTGCGCCAACGACGTCCCCTCCGGCCTCTCAGCATTCTTCCACATCTGCGTCAACGACATGCCAGCACTCAGGCTGGTGGGGTTGTCGCGACCCAACAAGCACACATCCGCCATCTCCCTCTCCGACATCTTCGCACACTAAAGCGACTAAGACGGCGGAGCCAAGTACCTGCAAGACACCGGGATTATTCTTCGGGTGTAAAGATCGGTATCAGCGAACCACGACCACAGATATGATCACCGAAGCTCCTAGCCCCAGTGCAACCCCAAGTACAAGTCTCAGCGCGAGCAGTACACACTCTCACCATGAAAAGAAACGGAGGAAATGTAAGCATCCAGCATTCTTCGGGCTGATCTGTCTAGATGAGAAGGAGGAGTTTGTGCCCGAGTTGTGATAATGAAATGTGATATGTTTATGAACCCCGTGGGAATCTGTTGCATTTTCGAGTGGTTTGAAAAGGGATGGAATCGACCAAGGAGCGAGTAGAATATGGACTGAGGTGCTTTGTGTCTGGCGTTTGTTATTCGGCTTCAACGGCGCGACCAGGTTCTACTGCACCTAAGATGCGAAGGTGCTGTCTGTTTAGGTTTGCATACAGCAAGGCTCACGCTCGCCACATTTTGGTCTCTCAATCCGTGCCTTGAAGATTGGACACGGATATTCACGACATCGCTTGCATTATATAACGTGCTTGTCACTCAGAATCAAAGTTGTCTACCAATTAGTTCATATAAACAAGGCCATATCATTTTTGCTCGTTTGGAAAAAGACACTGAAACAAAGGTGACATTGATAGTAATATCGCACCATATCTCCTCCTAGTCAGGCATGCACTGAGTACTATCCTCTCATTCTTACAGGAAGTATGACATTCCAAAGCCGAATCGCGGCCTATGACCTATACCCACGTTCCGACATATCGAGAATCCCCTCAGCCTTATATTACAAGCCAAGGGGGTTCTGGGCATCCTGTTTCTTGCCGCCGATCGATTCAGTCGTGCCCTTGGCAGTGTCACCCACGGCTTTGGTCGTGTTTCCGAGCTACCAGCACAAGATTGAATCAGCATACAGCATACAGCGAGTAGGAAGAGCAGGTATCGAAACGATGGATGATGAAAATCGACATACGCCCTCGGTAGCCCCTCCGACAGTCTTTCCCACGCCCTGGCCGACGCCCGAGACGGTGTTGCCAACGGTATCCTGAGTCCATGAGATTTGGTTAGTTACATGGGATAGTAAGTAGGGTAGGGAGGTGTTCGAAGGAGGGGATGGAAGACTAGGAAATTAAGACCGTACCGTAACGCCGCCTACGGTGCTCCCTACGGTCTCAGTCAGGCCGCCCAGGATGTTTCCTAAAACTCGTAGGTGTCAGCCTTCTTCTCGTTGTTGTCGTCTTCGAGTCTCGGTCCGAGATGGCATATAAAAGATGGAAGAGGGCCAAAAGATGGAGAGGAGGCCGACGTACCACCACCACCACCACCACCACCACCACCACCACCTTGGGCTGTGTCATCTTTGGACATGTTGGAATGGTATAGTCTGTTGTTAGAGGATCTGTTTGTGTGGGGTTGGAAAATAACTATGCTCTGTCTTCATTTATGGAATAAAGGGGGGTGGGAAAAGAGCGGCATGCGATGCTGGCATTATTAAATACCTTCCATCAAACCTTCGTATTCATATCCATGGCAGTGGCGACATCCTTCCTTCTCATCATCACCATCATCATCATCGCTCCATCATGACGAACACGAGCTTCATACGCTTTAGCAACGTAGTTGCATGGGTATGTGTGGGAGCTTTGACGTCAACGCCCTCCCTTCCCCTCGTCACGGCGCCAGAAATCCAGGCTTTCCTGGTTGGGCCGCATGTGCAGTTCGTGGCTTCGGAACCGGCCACGTAGCGCTTGAGATTCGGAGATCCTGGTCAGCGGGAGACGAGATCGCCATCATCAAGATCATCGGACCAGGTTGCGGGAGGGGAGGGGAAGAGGCGAGCGACGATAGGAGAGAATGACCAACCCCTGGTTGGGATTACGTCGTTGAGAGGGGAGAGGAAAGAGGTACCAAGCCTGCGAGGCTAATGCCAGTGATTGTTAATACTATGTATTACATACCTTGGCCGTGCTTGGCTTAGCAATGCATCCACCGGTATTTTCGATGGGCCTTATTGACTTCTATTATTACTTGGTTGGTATTACTATTTGATTCATGTTTCGACATGCTTTCCCTCGTCTTCAAAAGCGGTCAACAGCATGTGCGAGGTCGATAGCAGGAGATCGTATTCGTGGTCGTCAGTGGTCCCACTGCCATCCAACCCAGGTCCATCCAATCCCATACCGCCCCCTCCTACCCTAGACTCATGGCAATGTCCTCTTGAACACCGAACGAACTGTTTGCCGCCGGACCATCTCGCCATTTGTCCACCACGTCGTTTTCTGGCCCGTCACGGCTGCGATCACTCCTCGCACTGAGCTGACCAGTGTTCTTCCCACTGCTGCTTTTACTGTCGCTCCTTTCACGGTTCGTGGAAAACCAGCCGCTTTTCTTCGATTTGCTAGTGCTGCTGCTATCGTCGTTCGCCTTCTGTCCTTCGGTGGTAACGGATGTTGGAGGCAAGGGGGTCGCTGTCGCCGTGTCCTCTAGCCCACCAACACGTTGGGCGAATTCCTTCGCTTTCTTGACCTTGTCCTCTTCGGTGTCTGACAAGTGTTGTACCGGCGTCTCGCTCGGGCTGGGCTCGGTGCTGGACGTGACCTCGACCAATTCTGCATCTCTGTACCATTTCCTCCTCCGGGTGTATCTCCCCCACCCGTCTTCCCTCTTTCCATCGTCCCACCTGTTGTCGTAATATATCCAGCCTCCGCCATCCTCAGTTGCTTCTTTGCCCGTGGTCCCCGCCGCACCAGTTTTGTTTTGACTAGCTGTCCTCCTGTGTTGTTTTGAATCCCCATGCTCTATTCTCCACTCAGATCCAACCACCCATCTCCATCTAGCTTGCCCTCCTTCTACGTCGGGCAACTCGAATTCATCTTTAACCGGCGCCGGATTGAGATGCTCATCCGTCCAGGAGCCACGTTCATAGGCAAACAGAGAAGTAGTCCAGCCGAGACCTAACCACCGCCGTTGATTCTCGTACAAGATAAAGGTAAAGCGCACGCCAGAAGAATTCGGTCTTTGCTTGGTAGCAACTTCAGAAGCCAGGTTTTTCTGGGATTTCTTCCCGGACCCGGGAGGTTGTTGAATCAATGAATCCGCATTGGAGACGGGAGAAGTGTCCCATTGTAGACCTGTGACAAACCGTGCAGCCTTTCGCATGAAGACTGAACGCCAAAGAACCACCCGGGCCACCCGCGCTGGCTTCGAATGCCAGGTTAGTGCTATTGTTCCAAAAGTGAGGATGGTCCTCCGAGGAGTCAGGATATAGAACGGTGGAAGGGTTAGAACGACCCAGAATGGGGTTACCAACAGAACACGGATGAAAAGAGTGGTCAGAGCAGGTCGGGTTGTGGCTGCTGTCGCAGTTGTCTGGGTGGAAAGGAAATCGGTCAGGTTGAGGAACGGTTCCAACAGGATATTACAGCGGGCTGTGAACTCTTGGAGCGTTTCGACAATCTCATCCAATGTCTTATGGTGAGATGCAGATTCCGAGAAGTCCAGCTTATCGCCTTTGACCGAGTGCTTGTCTCCCGTCTTGCTTGTAGAGGAGAGGGGCGAATACCGTCGAGAATACATTCCCAAGATGAGTCCTACCACCACAATGATCGGACTAGCAAAGCGAAGGATTTCGCTGCCGTACAATGTGAAGACCCAAAAGGCGGCGACCAGGAGGTACGACTCCCACGGATCTGGCGTGCTCCATGATAGCAGCCCTACAAGCTTGTTGAGTGGAAGGAGGAACGGATGGGAATGTGCCAATGCACGAGTGATTTGAGGCGGAGTGGCCACCAGCAAAGGAGACTTCTTGTGTACTATTATGGTAGATCGTTGCTTGGAGGTAGCGGAGTATCCGGAGGAGGAAGAGGGAGAGAATGCAGCATAGGTGGGAGGATTCGGATCCCAGACCTGCTGGGAACTCGGATCGGTCGGGGGGACGTAAGTAGATGGTCTGGACATTGATGTGATCCAGGGTGTGTCTGCAGAACCGTGCCAGTCAGCGTGAGATAAACAGAAAGACAGGGTCAGGCTGGGGTTGTTGCTTGTACCAAATGATGCCATTCATTTACTCGGGGGTGGCGGGTGTCGAACGAGGAGACGAGGAGTCAAGCAGCGGGAGTGATGACGATGTCGCTGACGCTCGGATGCCGAGGTCGAGAGTGGCTTGATGTGGTGTTATTATATAGTAGGGGGATAGATTAGGATGGCATCTTGGAGCCATGGTCCGCAGTCGAAAGTGATGCTGGAAGTTGGACACCAGAGAAACGAGAGGCATGTGCGCATGGTAGGCCAATACAAATGCCACAAATGCCTTGGTGGTCGGTACCTAGGTAATGGGATTCAATGAATGGCGGCGCATCAACGTCAAGAGGGATTGGCGGACGCGGGACAGGCAGTCAAGGATGCAAGCCTGCAATCATTTCTAGGCATGCTGGGCGTGCCACATGCCTAATCATGTCTCCTGGGTACCCAGCTCGCCAGTAGCTGCGCCCTCACATGACCCAAGGCCTCAGATCCCCAGACAGCAAGTATAGGCGATAATTGGCCGGCTGCAGGTTCCTCCTCTGCTCCCGGTCTCCAAAAGATTTCCTCCCAGCACCTTTTCCCGCCGGCCAGTCTTTTCCATCAGACAACCTTGGGCACCGCGCACTCCTCTGCTTCAATAGCCACTGCGTTCAGGTTGCGCCTGCGTCCCAGAACTGATGGTACGTCTCAAGTAGTGATAGCCACCCTTCTGTATTCGCAGTCCCATGGACCCGACTGACTTCATCTTTGACAGGCGCACCGAATCATCACCCAGATTGTCCTGACCGGAGGACGTGTCTTCGGGCGGGCCTTCGCAGAAGCTTACAAACAAGCTCAGGCCTCGTCTCAATTTGCAAAGGCTGCTACAAGCAACGACCGAGGAGCTTGGAACGCTACCGCGGCCGGGGGCATGACGCTCGATGAAGCCTGCAAAATCCTCAACGTGAAGCCTCCCCAAGGCGGCATCGCAAACATGGAGCACGTCTTGGAACGCTTCAAGAAACTGTACGACCTCAACGAGCCCAAAAAGGGCGGCGGCGGATCCTTCTACCTACAAAGCAAGATTCTTCGCGCACGGGAACGGATAGAAATGGAAGTTGCTGCGGCGGAGCGGAAAGCAGCCATGGAGCAAGAACTCAAAGAAGGTTGGAAACCCAAGATGTACCGAGATTGACCTGGACTTCTGTGCTAACCGTCTCCAAGGACGGTGACCAGACTGGAAGACCACGCGCCTTGAGGGGATGCGCACCTGGGCCGGAAACGATCTTCGGCCGACATTGATGCATAGCGCACGGCGTTAGGATAGCCCATATTTGGGGAGGTGTACAACATGGTCGGAATCTTGTTGAATCGAGCCCACGGTTTTGGCTCGGGGTGGGATACTATTTTTACAAGATGAACCCAAGGCTACCTTCGGCGAGACTGGGGACATTTGAAAGAGGGCCAGGATACAGATGCGCCTTGCAAGCATCCTGAATCGACAGACGTGAGAGGGTTAGGCATCTCAACTCAGGTGTGGGAGTGGACGGGGAAGAGCCGGAGCGAGTTGATTGGCGCTGCTAACGTAGATTGGACAATACAAGAGATATCAGGCATCTGGGGACAGCACAACGGAGAGGCGTAAACGTGCAGACTCGGCTCCAGGTATGCCACGGGGCTTGGGACAGTTCGACCAGCGCCATACCGGCGGAAGAAGCGGGACGGAGATATTAGAAGATGCACAGGCACCAACGCAGCGGTGCAGTGCAGCAGTGCGGGAGTGCGGCGACGCGGCGATGCAGCGACGCACCAATATAACCGCGTCATGGATCTGGGTGGCACCGTGCTCGACTCTGCTTCGCCATCGCTCCGAGGCTGCGTTATCTCTGTTTCTCAGTGTGTTACCAGTCCATTATCAAGTCCCACCATGTTCATCCACCATGCTCATCCACCATGCTCGCCCACTGGCACCGAACCACCGATTTGTGCTCGCCGCTCAACCTGCGCCTGGGTCCACGCCTGGCCCGCTCTGCCTTTCCCGTGCCCGTCCAACATCGAGCCTTCTGGGCACCTCTCGGGGCGCCTCTCGGGGCACCTCTCGGGACACCTGGGCACGGCGCTTCATCTCCTTGTTCTCCCTAGCTTCCCGCTCTAGCCCTGGCATGTGCGCAGGTACGCCCCACCGTCCTCAATATTCGCAATCGCCCTCCTCCCACAGTCCCCGAAGCCAAAAAAAAGGCATAGACTAAAACACCTCAGGCTGGGTTGGTACCATCAGGATTCAGACTTCCCGACACCACCCATCCAAACCCTCGCCGACACCTTGACCGCCAGCACAGATGTATGTATATCTATCTCGTCCCGTCGCCTCACCTTCACCCTCTCCCCCTCTTGCTCTCTTCCCTCCCCCAGACCCAACACCCAACTCTGCTAGAGCTGACTAGCCATGGCCCGTAGACCCAAGTCGCCACTTTCTGACTCACTCCCCCCTCTGGTCTTCGGGACCGCGACTTTCAATTATCAGGTACCCATAGCTTCACTCCAGAAAGTGAGCCGTGCTGACCCTAACTACAGTACAATGTCGATCCATATTCTCTGGGCACCACAGCTCTCGTCCAGAAAGCTCTTTCGTACGGCGTTCACGCCTTCGACACCTCCCCGTACTATGGGCCGGCCGAGGAGATCTTGGGTGCTGCCCTTGGCTCGGACCTAGTTCGAAAGCACTATTCGCGAGACCAGTATTTCATTCTCACCAAGGTCGGTCGGATCGCCGCCGATTTCTTTGACTACTCGCCCGCCTGGGTAAGGCAGAGTGTGCAACGGAGTTGCGAGCGGCTAAAGACCAGCTACCTGGACGTCGTCTATTGCCACGACTGCGAGTTTGTTTCGCCCGAAGAGGTGCTCTGTGCCGTCCGCGAACTTCGTCGGATCCGTGACGAAGATGGAACCCTCAAGTATGTGGGCATCTCGGGCTATCCTGTCCACGTCCTGTGTGATTTAGCCGAAATGATCTTGCGAGAAACCGGAGAGCCTCTCGACATCGTCCAGTCCTACGCCAGCTTCACCCTCCAGAATACCAGGTTGCTGTCTGATGGTCTCCAGCGTCTTGTCAATGCAGGTGTTGACGTTGTGACAAATGCCAGCCCTTTGGCGATGGGCTTGCTCCGAAGAAACGGCCCCCCTGTTGGTGCAATGGGTAGCTGGCATCCAGCACCGGACGATCTTCGACAAGCTTGTATAAATGCAGCCAAGTGGATAGAAAGAAAAGGAGAAAAGATCGAAGTTGTGGCGGTGCGATTTGCTTTAGAGAACTGGCTCCGTGAAGGCGCAAAGGTGGGAGGGCTAGGGAGTCCTTTGGGCGGACCTGAGGTTTTGTATGGCCACGGCCTAAGTCTACCACAAGACAAGCTTGGTGTCAGCGTTATGGGTGTCAGTAAGATGGAGGAGCTTGATGAGACTATGCGAGTGTGGAGAAGTGTGCTGGACGGCCTGGCCGATGACCTTGATGCTGAGCCTGGGACCATCACCCCGTCAGATGCAGTTAGTGACCATGATTGGTCTCTTTTGCGTCGACAGTCTATCCGAGTCCTTGCCAAGGGGATTCGCGAGGTGATCGGGCCTCAGTGGGTGGATTTCGCCTGGTCGTCTCCTGAGCCTGGGTTTGTGAGCCAATCCAAGATACCAGAGCCAGACCTGGCGGGCGAACATCAAGATGTGGTCGTCGGGGTCAGTTCAGCAAATCTGGCGATGCCGACGCCACCTTCAGACGCCGATGATGATGGAACCGCGGCTGACGTTCCTACATTGTACTGTGAGGTGTGACCGCCAACATGGCGACTTCAGCACGCAAGACGGCGGCGCCAATATCTTCGGGGCGTATCTGCCTGGACGGCGATTCCGACCTTGTTGTTCTGCATCTTCCACAAGCTGCCAGGATCTTCATCCATCCATACAATTTCATCCTTCTGCAAACATTCCGTCATCGTTGCGGGCAGTCTACCTTTCTCTCCGAGACATGCGCCGGTGAACTAGGGGTAATTCTCCATCGCCAGTCTCTTTAAGGGAGACCATGCTAACGAGTAGTAGGAACTACTCACCAGACTGATTTATTTGGATCGACAGGTTACCGAAATCCCATGCAGAGAGCTTTCAGTCATGTTCTAAAGAGAGTACCTGATGCCAATTACCCCTCCATATCACCTCCTAAAGAAGACAATTTGGCCTCGATCGATCTCTATATTTTCGTGTACAAAGATGTCACCTGCCTACCAACCGCAGCGTCCAATTCTGTGCAGCCCGCCACCAGCATCTCTACGTACACAATGGGGCTCTCGACTGCATCCTGTGTTATAAGCCAGCTGCCGAGAGAGCTGCCGTACGACATGGTGTAATCACCAGCCCTACCTCCCTAGGTCACCGGCACGCAGGTACCTTTGCCGATGCAATCAGCAAGGCCTAGCATAATAGAAAGGACCCGAGCACAGGGGGGGTTAGGAGAGATTGATAGTGGGGTCTTGGATGCATGGACAACATTAATGGCACTCTTGCGGCGAAACAAGGGGGGGGGGGGGGAACAGATTGGATCGAACAGAATTCCATATAATTTATCCAGTCCACCCCAGTACCAAGTCTATTCAACATTTCCGAATCCCAGATGCCACTGCTAGAAAGGGCCAACAAGTAGTGTCTGTTGCCGTTCATCTACGAAGCGCTCCGTCTCGAGGATCCATGCCCCCGATACGAGTGTCCTCCTGTAACCCAAGGTCTGGGACCGCAGGCGCTTTCGAGAATTCTCTGAATAGCCAGATTGGATCCCCCTGGTGTTGGGACGGTATCGCCGCCCGAGTTTTCATCACTGTGTGCGGCGGTCAGTCTAATAGCGACGACGTGTTAGGTCGGGCAACAGACACCAAGCCGAGGCACTGTTTTCAATTCCGCCACACGGATGATTTGGAATGGAGGCATGCTTTATTTCATGGTATCATAAGTTGAGAATCGCACTGTTCCTACTCTCCTCCAGGCCCTGTAGCCCCAAGCCCATGCTTCTAGTGTTGACCTCGAACACAAATAGCCTTGAACATCCCCCTACCCCCTTTTCTTTATTCAACCTCGACGACGAGACACCTCTGGGCACCCCAGTCCACACAGCCCTGCACACTCCATTTCCCGGCCCAGAACCTCGCCCACAGAGTATCCTCGCCAGCGACGTTGCCCACGGCCTCTTCCAAGCCCTTGAGGCCGACCACTCCCTCTCGTTCCCTCCACAACCGCTCGGCCTCTTCGCCCGCCCTCTTGACCTGCACATCCTCGTCCTCGGCGCGGTATAGGTCGCATTTGTCGCACTCGGTGCACTTAGTCCCTGCGGTTGGACGGAAATGCTCGCAGAAATGTCGGTACCCTTCGCCGCCCTCCAAGTTGTTCCCGGCCTTACCAATGTTCTTCCGGCAGAGGTAGCACATACTGTACCCACAGACGCAGGTCAGCTTGTTGCAGCCGGAGGATTTGACAAACGAGGTGCCGCAGCGTGGGCAGGTCCGTTTGACCGCCGCCGTGCGTGCGGCCTCGACGGTTGTGCGGAGCGAAATGATCAGCGGCTCGTGGCAGACGTGTGGGTCGTACCAGGGCTTCTGGCACTGAAGGCACGACTTGCGGCAACATGACGGCCGCCGGCACGTAAACCGTGTGGTGCGCTTACGGAGAGCCAGGTGGCCAAGCGAGGTGTAGAAGAGCGTGAGGATATAGGATGGGAATAGGATGAGAAAGGGCAGGCTGAAGAACAGTAGCGCTGGGAGGAGCTCGATGAGGATGATGAAGGTGAATGTACTGATGCCCGTAGGCTTGCGGACGTGCCAAGTCAGGCGAGCCGCGGTTGTATGATCGTAGATCTGTTCCGCTTCGGCGTAGGAGCAGAAGGGGCAGCGGATGAGAGGGATGGCCGATTTCTGGAGATTGTGTTCAGCGACACGATCTTCAAATCTGGTCCATGTCTCAGCACCGGATTTGGCTTTGAGGACGGCACGTTTGACCAGGTCTTGAGGGATGCAGCCGTCGCAGGTGTCCGGGTTGGACGGGGCGAGACACTTCAATGTGCCGCGCTCGACGTCGACGGATTTGGACCAGCCCTGCCCGAAGATGGCCTCGTGGAGGGTTCGTCGGACACAGTCGAGGCAGATGGTGTGGTCGGATTGGGTACAGGCTGAGACATCTTCGAACGTCATGTCATTGTAGCAGACCTGGCACTCAAAGAGGGCACCAGCTTCTCTGGCCTCCTTCAGGTTGAGCGCCTCGGCAAATTCGAGGTCGATGTCTTGTTGATCTTTCGGGCTTCGAGGCTGCAGAGAATGTCCAAAAATCCTAACCAGTTCTTGGTCCAGCTCGTGACTCCCTGTCGCCAACAATCGCGGCCTGCCCGGTTCTGTCTTTGCCTTGTCCAATAAAATTGAAGGTGCCTCATCTTGGGGTCTTTTCTTTTTGAATATGCTGGTCAATGCTATTTTCCACGACTTGCTCGCGAGGCCTTGGAGTGTCGGGCGGGCATGAGGATATGCAAAGTTGACTTCGGCAAGCACGGCCTCGATGGCACTCCTATTTAACCCGCCAAACTCCCGACCGACTGTCCATTTGACTGCGTCGATGTACTCTTGCGTCCTGAAGACCTCATCCACGGGTAGCGGCTGGTCTAGATCTCTCGGCGGTACGTTGACTCGGCCCTTGGTCCATTGTGCCTTGTACTTGAGAAGTTGTTCGGTGCAAATTGGAAGCCGACTGTCACCGTCGAATCGAACAAGGAGTTCGCGAAGGACTTCGACCTTGACGTCGGGGAAGAAGTCGGCGAGAACGCGAAGGTCCTTGTTTAACGAGACTGACGCGTCTTCCTCTGCCTCCCGTGTGAGGGACTCCCTCGAACTTAGACGGAAGGGGTTCTTGCGCAAGACTTCGGCGAGAGCGGAGCCTGGGGACGTCGGGCGCAAGGAGGAGGATGAGGCTTCACACGCAGAAGACGTGGAGTTGGCGGAGCGTTTGGAGGCGGTGGAGGAATGCCACATCACATCTATGTTGGAGAGTAGACATGGTCAGGAAGTCGTTGGAAGAGAGGCAAGCCAGGCATTCATTGTTCCAGGCACCCGGGCACGGCGAAAAGGTATGAGTAACAACGGATTGCTTACAGGTGCAGAGTCAGGCTGATGAGAAAATGGATCGGATGCCTCCCTGCTCTGGATCTGTTTAGGTGCCGGGGGACCACCAGTAAGCCCGCGCATGCCGCCTGGGGCTTCCTATCTCGAGCCTGAAGCGCCCCTTGGCCTCTTCATCAGGCACCTATCTTACTAGTCCCTTTTAGGCCCCGAATCCCCCCTTCAGATTCCATCCATGCATCCACTCCTCTGGGATTCCCAGTCCTCGGCCAAAAAGGTTTCTCCCGAGTCTCCACACACTGGAGAGACTGCAGAGAGCAAAAAGAAGGGCTCAATCGGGATTCGAACCCGAGGCCTGTCACATTTCATGGCTTTTACAACCATAGGCTGGCTATCCCGAAGCGACAATCATACCACTAGACCATTGAGCCGCAGAGAAGAGAAATCTGTTTCTGCGTCGATTTGCGAGCCAGAAATCGAGCAGTTTTTGGACTCTAGATGCTATGACATGTGTGAAAAGAGTGCGGCATTGTTCCGCCTGTGCCTAAGTTTCGTGCTCTGCTAGGTGGGTATTAATACCTAGCTTGGCAGGGACACGCGGGGTCACCCTGCTAATGAACAGAGGGTCGGCCGTCAAGTGGTGTACTTGTAGAGCAAAAGACGAGCACCTAAAGCATCAGTGTCCATATGTCGGGGCAACGGATGGGAAATTCATGGCCAACAACGAGCGAATGCATGATGCAAGACCACCAAGAATCTTGATCAAAAAAGCCAGCACTTTCTTTGTATATTTCAACAGATTCAACCGGGATTAAACTGCTAGCAAGGGAGTAACTAATCTACAATTTTGATTGAGGTGAACCGAGCAACTCGGCTCCGGCGCCAGCAATGCAAAGCTTGCCGGTTTCCTTGACCTTGGTCTGGAAGATGACCTTGTTGCCCTCCTTCCACATCTCCGTGATCAACGTCTGTCCAGGAAGGACGGTGCCGGCAAAGCGGACTTTGATGTTCTTGATCTGGCCGTACGTCTGTACAATGTGCTTGCCGCTGAAGCCGAAGAAGCAGAGCCCGTGAAGGATGGGATCCTTGAAGCCACCGACCTTACTAAACTCAGGGTCGATGTGGAGGGGATTCCGGTCACCGTTCAGTCGGTACAGTGCGGCCTGGTCGTCCGACGTCTTCTCCTCGACCACGGCATCAGGCGACCGCTTAGGTGGCGAGTAGATGACGGTGGCGTTCCCACGGTTGGCTCCCTTCTTAGGTCCACCGAAGCCGCCAGAACCTCGAATGAAGACGGTGGATTCGTTGTAGAACAGATCCTCTCCTGTCTTTGCGTCTTTGGTGGTGGTGCCAGTGACCACGAGACCAGCATTGCCCTTATCCACCACTTCGACGAGCTTGGGGTAAGACACGGTCTGGGCGGCGGTGGGAATGGGGAACTTTCGAATCTCGAGGTATTGTTCGCCATGTAGTAGCATCATGGGGGAGAAGTTGGGGACGATTTCATCCATGGTGAATGGAGCAACTGCGCTGAAGTAAGGGATAACACCAAACGTCGGGAGCACTTGGAAGTTGTCGTCGTTCTCGTAGACCAAGGGTAGTTGCGTCCTCTTCGCGTTCAGTGACAGGTTGTACAAAATGACATCCCGGTCATCGTAGGAGTACGGCGTGCCGCTAGCCGTGGCCTTCTTCGCCGTTTCAATGGCAGCGAGATAATCTGTCCCTGACTCCGAGCCGGATTTCTTACTCTTATTTTGCATGTTTGCCATGATGGACTTGAGTCCGTCCTGGCCACCTTCGGGGTGGTCTGCACGGCCATCGTTAAAGTCGAGGATCTTGGACCATTTCTCAACAATATGTTCAGGCGTCAGTTTCACATCGATGGGGAATCCGTGGCCTCCGGATCTCTGCCATCTTGTCCGTCCTTGCCAGCCACTGCCGACCTCATAGAGATAACCAGTTGGATCGGGGGTCTTGTCGGAGCAAAGTAGAAGAACCAGGGGTGCGACATAGTCCGGTTTGAAGGCTTGAACAAGTTCCTCCGACATAATGGTCCGAGTCATCTGAGTACCTGCATTTGGTGCAATAGTGTTGACGAAGATATTGTTCTTTCGACCTTCAAGAGCGAGGGCACGGGAGAACCCGAGGATGCCGAGTTTCTGACTTTAATTAGTAAAGGCCGATTCTACTGGGCACGAAGAAACTTACAGCTGCGGAATAATTAGCCTGCCCGAAGCTGCCATAGATACCACTGGTACTGGTCGTGTTCACAATTCGGCCGTATTTCTGTTTCACCATATAAGGGTAGGCAGCCTTGGTGACTTTGTATGTCCCCCGGAGATGGACGTTGATAATGTCGTCCCATAATTTATCAGTCATGTTTGCGAACGCCTTGTCTCGGAGGATTCCTGCATTATTGATCAAAATATCAACTCTGCCGAATGCATCGATGGCACCCTTGACGACAGCTTCACCGTCTTCAACGGAAGCTTTGTTTCCGACAGCCTTGCCACCCAGTTTCTGGATTTCCTGGACGACAGTATCTGGGTTGACAAGATCGTTGACGACAACAGATGCACCCAGTTTGGCAAATGCTAAGCAGTAAGCGCGACCAAGCCTAGAAATGTTAGCACAAACTCGGCGACGAGAGACGGCGAGGAACAGGAACATACCCAGCACCCCCACCAGTCACCAAAACAACCTTGCCATCATATCTAATCTGGTCACCAGGGTCGCTACTCGGCATCTTCAAGGACTCTTCAAGCTTAGACAGCATGTCGGCCGGTCCATCAGGATACTCGGGTTGGGAGAAATCATTGACGGCGTCCCACTTCTTCAAGATGGCGCCAGGCGTCAGATTTTGGTCGGGCTTCAGCAAAAGGCCCTTGGCCCGCTCCCACCTCAACTTCGCAATATGGCCTCCGCCGACCTCAAATATCGAACCAGTCTCGGTAGTGTTGGAGGAATGCACCAACAACGCGACCAATGGGACCACCCAATCAGGTCTCAAGTTGTCCAGAACGTCGGGAGGCATGACAGTCTCGGTCATCCGACTGGCGGCGATTGGGGCAATGACATTGCAGATGATATTGTATTTCAAGCCTTCCCTGGCCAACGTCTCGGTAAAGCCGACTTGGGCCAGTTTTGCGGCCGAGTAGTTGCATTGGCCGAAGCTGCCAAACAAGCCGGCGGCGGAGGTAGTGTTGATGACCCGCCCGTACTTTTGCTTCCTAAAGTGCGGCCATGCGGCTCTTGCACACTTGTACGCGCCTTTGACATGTACGGTGTTGATCAGGTCCCAATCGGAGTCCTTCATGTTCTTGAAGCTGATGTCTCGTAGAATACCGGCATTGTTGAGAAGGACGTCGACACGGCCGAAGGCATCGATGGCAGTCTGGATGATCCTCTCGCCATTTTCGACGCTGTCGTAGTTGGCAACGGCATTGCCGCCAGCAGCTTTGATCTGCTCGACTACCACATCTGCGGCCTGAAAGTGCGTCAGCGCCTGGATGGGATGGTGTCACGGCAAGCATGTGACAGAAACGACGAACCTTTGTCCCTGCGCCTTCGCCCTTGAAGGAGCCGCCCAGGTCGTTGACCACGACATTAGCACCTCTCGAGGCAAAGAAGAGCGCGTACGCCTTGCCCAAGCCGCCTCCAGCGCCGGTCACGACGACGGTCTGGTTGTCGAAGCGTAGTTCTTGGACCATCTTTGCGGTGTGGGTACGGGAAAGGAACCAAACAAGAGTCTACAACCCCCGGTGCACGGATCCAAAGAGGAAAACGATCAAGGCAAGGCAGGAGGACTCCGGGATGAGATTCTGAGGAGAGGAGAGAGGGAGGGCACTGGCAGTCGAGGAGAAATGACCAAGATTTAGGTCGAGAAGATTCATTTATCTGAAGCAATGCTGGTTGTTGCTGGCAGGGAAATGCGGCAATCACAAGGATGGAGAGGGACGTGCGTGGCGCCGAGGAAGGCATCTGCCGAGGCATCTTGAGCCCTCCACAGACTGCCTCCGGCGTCCGTACGGAGTTGGCAGTTGAAAGTTGAGCTAATATTTGGTTAAGCACGGAGTACGGAGTACTTAATACCTGACTTTGGCAGTGCCTCCACATTTGCCCGGCACCACGTTCGGCATGTGATTTGTGATGGCGGGTGACGACGATGAAAGAGAGAATGGCCACCGTGGCACAGCACAGTCTGTTCTGGCGTTCTGGCCCGACACCAGCGCCGCGAGAGAAGACACTGTGCTGAGCATCGTCATGAAGCCATCAGCCACACTTTCACTTGCATCGTCTGCGCTCCACCGTTAAGCTCGTGTGGCTCTTCGTGGGCTCTTCGTAAGCTCTCGTGGTGCTCGTGCTCTCCCACCATGCCGCCCACCATGCCGCAACCCCCCTGCGCTCCACCTCACTATCGGGAAATTTTATCGCCGATGCGATCTTCAACATGATGCTCGGTATCTTTTTCACCCCTCCAGCCCAAGTCCAGAAGTGAGTCAAGTTGCCAACATGTCCGAAATTCGCGACGACAAGGCCCAGCACGTAGTGCCTTTCATCCTTTCCCTCCTCTCACAACACCAAACTCAACATGCCAACGACAACAACCCGCCGCCCTTCTTCATCGGTCTCAACGGTGTCCAGGGCGCTGGCAAATCCGTCCTCGTCGACATTCTCAAGAGCACATTATCCTCTCCGCCTCACAGCCTCGCCGTCGTCGTCTTCTCCCTTGATGACCTGTACCTCACACACGCAGACCAGGTCCAATTGGCGCAGTCCAACCCCGACAACCCCCTCCTACAGCACCGAGGCCAGCCGTCGACTCACGACATTCCACTCGCGCTGTCTGTGTTCGACAGCCTGAAGCACAACCGGCCCACCGCGATACCGCAGTACAACAAAGCCGCCTTCTCGGGGCAAGGTGACCGCGTGCCGGAGCCCCAGTGGGAGGCGGTCAATGTCGACGCCACATCGCCGGTCCGGGTCGTCTTGTTTGAAGGCTGGTCCGTTGGATTCCGCCCCTTGACTACGGAGACTCTGGGGGCCAAACATGTGGCCGCCGTCGAGGCTTTGGCGATCTCGAACCCTTCCAAGCCCTACCAAGGTCGCCTCGGCCACAACACACTGCGGAGCGTGACGACGATCAACGACGCACTAAAATCCTACGACCAGCTAACTTCACAATTTGACGCCTTCATCCACATAGACGCCGCAGATCCGCTGTACGTGTACAAATGGCGCTTGCAGCAGGAAGCCGGCCTGCGCGCCGCAAAGGGCAGCGGTATGACGGACGACCAAGTGCGGGAGTTTGTCGACGGGTATTATCCCGCATATGAGCTTTACACGGACACCTTGAGGGATGGGGTGTTCAAGGATACGAGGGAGGATTGGGCGGGGCGGCAGTTGAGGTTGGTTGTAGGGGAGGATCGAAAGGTTATAGATGTCGTGAGGATATAAACAAGGGCGGGAGGAGCAGCCGTAACCTGAGGCCCATAATCGAGGACTCACAACCTCCGCCAGATTAAAAAAATCAATTGACTCTCTCCATGGCGACTTGAGAGCGAAAGACAACGTATTCATGGTTCGACAACCCCGCGGCTGAAGCCTGTCCGTTCCGCCCCCGCGTCACCTACAGCCTCGATTCTTTCATGTTGCCAGAGATCCAGATCGGCTTCCGCCCGGCATCGTCTTCCCGTGCATGTAAAAGAAGCTACACCCTTCCGCCTGCAGTTGAGGCCACTCGCCAAATCTCAACCATGGCGAAGCAGAGAATCGCGAATCTGCAATCCATGTCGTAATATGTGTCCGCATTCAGGAACAGCCGGACTCTTTCCATGTGCCAGTTAAGGAAACCAGCGGAGTCCCGGTACAAGAGAAAGACAGGGAGAGCGAGAGTGAGAGAGAGTCGTAAAGCGATAGATCGGGTCCATTCTCCAACCTCCGACCTTCGGAAAGACTTCGGTTTGAGAGGAGAAGATAGACCCACCGACGCAGGAGAAGAGAGCAGATGACTGGGAGAAACCAGTGACTTCAGCTGACTTCAACTCTGTCTAGTTGTGTCATGTCTGAGAAACTCCCCACGCTTCCGCCAAACCGCAGCGAAAGTGCTGACGTTCTGTTGGCGAGGGTCAGGGATTAAGGAGACTGACCGATCCGAGATCACCAGATGTGCCCGACACAGGGGAGAGTCCAGTCAGTTTTCCATCTTCTAGAAGAAACCAACCCACAAAGGACTTGACAGATAACTCTGTTCAGTAGTGTCGAGAGTCGAGACACAGGACAGCTGAGGCCAAGACCCAGGGCTAAAATAGTAGCAGGGGTGGTTAGTGGGCCACGTGTCCGTAACGAAGCCGCTGCGGGATTGGAAATCCAGCTTGTCGAGCGAGAACGCGGCAAGGCTTGAGCGGCAATGTTGAAGCAACGTCAACGGATCTGATGTGAAGCGTGAGACCTGTCTATTACTTGTCCACCGCTTCTCCCAAAAAAAGGAACCAGCAAGCCAAGCCGGGAGCTTCAGAGCTGAAAAAGAAGCGAAGCACTGGCAGCCCCAGGTGCTGCTAGCATTCGGATCACATCGAGCCTAACTAAGCGACATCGAGGAATTCCAACCGGAGGCCGGACTGCAAGAGGGACCGGGCACTACTGAGTAAGGGTGCCCACCCCTTGTTTCCTTCCTCGCGGTTGGCCCCGAGGGCCATGAGCCGGTGGCGGGCAATATCCGAACAGGGTCTACGTCCTCACGTCTCATGCCTGCTCCCCCTTGCTTGCCGGTCTACCTGCCGTGTGCTTGCCGTCTGCCTGCCGTCTGCTTACCGTTGGGTGTTACGGACTCAGTATTGAAAGGGAGAGTCCACCGCTAAACTTGACGTATTTAGGTCAGAGGCAGCTAACAACTGACACTGACGCAAGGAAAATCGAACGGTGGAGCAGGCCGCGCGCGTCTGGTGACGATGCCGCTCACGCTCATGCTCCACCTCACGCGCAGTGTCCAAGCGAGACAGTGCCTGGAGAGCCGGCTGTCCCAAGTCTGTCGAGCAAGATGCGATACACTTTGTGCAACAGGAAAACCTTCGGCGTTGCAAGAGGGGGGTTTGACTACTGTCGATCCCGCCTCGGGGCGTGGGTCGTGGGTTATTGCTATTAGTCGGAGCAGAAAGTGTAACACGAAACGTGGCAGCAGGAGGGAGGGAGTCGTAGCTCGGCAAGGGCAGCCGAGCAGCCACTGGCCACACGTATCACACGATTCCCGCTGCAGCTGTGGCCGTGAAGAATTGCTAGACTTTCTTACGACTTCACCGCTAAGTCAGAGTCACGTCATTGTCGACAGGACTCAATGTTCATAATCTATTGATATGATGGTTCTGTGAGACTGCAGCCTCGACTAATGTTTGGTATCTGCTCACAACAAGAGGCCATTCCTCGGGCTTCCTCCTCCGTGAGACCGCTGCGAGTCAGTGCAAGAGCTTGTTGGGTATGTTGTTCGTCATGATGATGCTGGAAATTCAGCACGCAACCTGCCCATGTAAAACAAAATGCCGCCCTCCCGATGATGGTTTGTCATGGATGTGTCGATTGAATCGTACAGTGTAGAAGCTGTCGTCATATCTTCTTGCCATTGATTTGCTTGAGGTAGACGTCACTGCGATCAACCATCAGCAGATGCAGTAGATCATGGGGACAAAACCGGGGGAATTCTTCCGCGTCGTTTTCCAGGGCGGGTTTTTGATATCTCCACAGGTGTTTCGTTGGGCACCAAAACATCCTGGTCGTGCCCGCACGTATCACCATTGGATGAAACAGAATGAAGACGTGACACTTACAAGATAAGCGTAGCGTTCTTGGGGATGAGACCGGGAAAACCACTGGCATATGCGAAAAGAGTTAGCATCGCGGTAAGAAAAAGGGTAGCTGGGGTCGTTGGGCACAATGGCCAGAGATGCGCGTTGCGTCAGGAATGGACGGGATAACAGTGCTCTCATTGGTGGAAGAAGGACCGGGGGTTGTGGGGCGATCAAATCAACCGAGGTCAGCAGGAATGTGGATGGAATGGAAACCCATGTCCGAGTACTGACCTGTCACCGTAGGCCATGTTTCTAACATAGAAAAGTCAGCAATCAGTGCTTGCGGTGAGTGCGAACCAAGTAAAATTCCAAATCAATATGCCGAAACTGTACCCAAGGTGGGGCTCAAGGCTGGAAAACCTTGCTCGCAGAGAAAGCAGATCTTCGGATACCCCCACAAGAAAACAAGGCCGGCTCACCCTGGAATGGTCAAAGTGCTCTTCTCTCCGAGAGACATTTGCGGAACGCCCGTGTCCCAGCCTGCAGGTTGCACCAATTAGTAGGCCAACTGAGGCAACGGGATGGTTTAGAAAAGTATACCCGGGATGACACTGCCGACACCGATACGAGTCCTGAAATCTCCACGTCCAACAGAACTATCGAATCTGGAGTAGCATTATCAGAGACAAGAAAGAATAGGACAAGTGGGAAGAGAGAAGGCGAGCTAGAGAGGGGGGAGGTACTGTTTGCCCTTGTAACCGTTGGAGGCCTTTGAGGTGTCATAGAGCCAGCCGGTGTACTCAATGATAACCTCATCGCCACGCTTGGGGTAGTCGGTATTGTTGCCGGCACTGCGAATTTGCTTGCTGAACTGGGTAGCCATTGTTGGAGGTGGGGTGGTAGTGGTCAAGGGTAAAGGCCGTGATGGGGCAAGGGGGTGAACGTGGAAGTCAAGGAAGACAGATGCCTGGGAGCAATGGAAAGAGAGGGGAGGAAGAGAAGACAACTTAAGTCAAAGCAAGGGAGGGAAGTGTGGAAATGTGGAAGTGTTGAAGACTCAGGCAAAATCAGGAATTCGACGGGCGATTTAAAAGGAACAGTGCCTCTGTCTTGGCAAGTGAAGGAAACTTGAAGGGTGCAGGTGTGCAGGTGTGCAGGTGTGGAAGCACGCTGGACGGGTCAGGCCACAGGACAGGAGTACCTGGGTAAGTAGTTAAGGCAGCAACATGCAGGCCGGCCCAGGAATGCAGGGGACCAAGGAGAGGAGGGACGGCAAGAGAAGACGAGGGATAGCTTGTCTTCGGCATCTGATAAACGCCAGTGGCCAGTAAAGTCTATGGGAAAGCTGCACTGTCCGTCATGTCAACGAGCCAAAGCGGAGAAGGCCACAGCAGGGTGCGAGGACGGGAGCAAGACAAATGGCAGAGACCTGGGCAGGAAAGTACTAGGTACGCCGTAGGTGGTAGAGAGTCAAGCAAGAGTCGAAAGGTATCAAGCCGGAAGTGGAGATCGGGCGTTGTTTGCGAGCAAGCGCCAAAGGCGTCAAAGGACCGGAAAGGTTTGGAATTTTAGGTTGCTGCGACTAAGAGCAGATGACAGGCCGAGAGCACCGACAGGGTTCAGGGGTCCACGCTTGGAGGGAGAAAGGAGAGGGGCTCGGCCGATCTGGGTCGGGTTGGTTTGGGGGCTTTGGGGATGCAGGCTGCGGGCTGCGGGCTGCGGGCTACCTCAGGATTGTACGGAGTACGGAGTAGCTATGGTCACACAACGGGCGTCATGGTGCAGCGAACAGCAGGGCATGGTCGAGTCAAGCCAAGGCAAGTCCAGGCTGCAAACACCAACGGGAGAGGGGCACGGTCCAGGACCGCCAGTTCAGGCGGCTCAGCATCCAGGACGCAGTCACTGGCAAGCGGCTCGGTCGGCGGCCGCTGCCTCTTTTGCCTTGGAGTGCATTCGAGTTTCGATTTGTTACCGAGTACAGAGTACGGCCTCTACTATTAGACTTGCCAACCCTCTTGATCTGGATAGTTGAGCTACTCGAAGAGCGCCGAGTTAGCTTTGACGTGATCGGAAGCACCTGCGGGAACCAGTCGCCAGCACGGTGGTTGACTGTGATTGCCATGCACTAATTCCAAAAGAACTCCCCAGCTGCCACTTGACCACGCCGCGCCAGCAGCAGAGACCTAACGCCACCAGCGAGCAAGTTCGGTGCTAGAGCTTAGCACTCTGCGACTGGGGTAGGCGGGAGCAGATGAACTAAGTAAAGCAACCAACAGCGGCGGTGGGCGGTGGATGTGCCACTACTTGCCGGAGACGAAACGAGAGGTCCGATCATACCAGGACAGCGACTGCACGGAGAGTATTTTGGCATCCATCTCATCAGGCCGACCTTGAGGCGAGACCGCCGGCTCTCTTTCCCAGACTGTGTGCGTTCGACTGTTCTTCGTTGCTGCTTCAAGCCATCTGCCTGCCGCTAGAGTTACGACTGTGAGGCGACAAGAGTAGACGAGATAGAGCCCGGAGTACGGATCCTTCGCGGAGGGGCGTACTAAGCAAGAACCCAGACCTACCTAGGTAGGTAGGGTACTGTAAGTGATAGGATTTTCTGAACCAAAATACTCCGTCATCCCCATGTGTCATCTGTCACCCGTAATTCCATTTCCGCCGCCTGCGCAGCTGCCCGCTATCTGAACAACACTCCGTAGTGTCTATCTGTCTCGCCACTCTCCAACAACACGACACCCAGCAACAGTGATGCTGTAGCCATCCTTCTCTGGTCCCTCATCTCTTCCACCAAGGGTTGTTCTTGTGCCTCTCGTCTTCCTGTTTCGCCTACTCCGACCAAGGGCTGTTATCCGTTTGCTGGGGTGGTTTCCTCGCAAGAGTTCGGTTATCTCTAGCCAGCCACGATCTCTCCTGCCCCAACCGAATCCTCCATCCTTGCCGCCTGTCGCCCTGCTTCTCCCTAGCCGAGACCAGCTGCCAGCACCCTCCCCTGGTCTGTGAAAATCATGCAGCCGTGCGAAGTGCGTTCCCAGTCCTGCAGAGGGCGAGGGTGAGCCCCCGCGATTCCCAGCTTGCTGCGGTCTATTCAAAACTTGGCTTCGTGTCACCGAGACCACATCTGCATGATTTCTCACAACCCAGGCTAGCCGTCCTTGTTCGAGATCATCGGTGATTGACTCTTTTGACAGCGTGGACTCAAGAGATGGATGCAGCGCGGAGTATACCCAGGCCGCCGTACCGCCGTACCGCCCAGGTCGACGCGTCAGATCCAGCATAGTCCGGATCCAGGGATTGAGAGGGGTGCTTCCGTCAAGCTAACACTGTCGTTTGGTAGCCAGTCACAGGCCAAAGCTGCATCCCTGTCCACCCTGCCCACCCTCCCACGCCTCTTTCTTCGGATAGATCTTCGGAACCGGTCCATCCCCACCAGTGCCAGAGTAAGTCGACTTTTGGCCTCGCACCGCCCTTCCTTGGCCTCCTGTCATTAACCCTGCCTGCAGTGCTAATCCCGATGCCATGCAGTGATCTTCAGTTGGCTGTCAGTTGGGGGAACCACGACCGATATATCCCCCACCCAAGATTTCCCCTCTTCGCACCCCTGTTAGAGATTCCCACGATGCCCTCTGCTTGAGAATTTGCTCTGGCGTTCCTCAACCACGCTAAGCAATGCTGCTGGTAAGGCGACGACCTCTCTTTCACCTGACAGGAGGAAAGCCTGCGTCAAAGCCTGCGTCAAAGCCTAGTGACGGACGCAGGCAACTCCGACTCCACCGAAGTGCCCAGTCTTCGAGACAGGTCGAGCCGAAGAGCCTTCTTCCTGGTTGGTTTCAGCCGACGTGGGGCGTGTTTCCCACTCTGTCATACGTCTATTCCAGTAGCACAGTCACCATCTCCCTACGATGGATTTTTCGAGGTCATACGAGGCCGCTTCCAGATTCACCAGCTGGCGAGCCTGCATGCTAAGATTAAATCACATCTTCGATCGGGCAGCTGAGCATCCATTTCCCTCTCGCCCTCTTCGCACCCCGCCGCGCTAGCTACCGTAAGAGCCAACTCGAAGCGCCGCGACCGAGTGGGAGTCCCGGCTATGTACCGACGACCAACAAACATCGAGGGTCAGAGCCAACATCTGCATATGGATTGACTCAGATCACCAGCTAACACAGAATTACCGATGCCTGCATACCCATGCAGGTGGACAGAACCTATCATGTCGTGCTGATTCTCATGCACTCCAAAACATGTGGCCGCGAAGCTCATCCAACCCCATTTGATCACACTGCAAGGTGGGAAACCGGTCGCTTGATGCCTTCACCGCCAGGGCAGAGTGCTGTAAGAAAGTCACCGATCCTATTCCCACCCTGTCAAGAAAAGGCAACACGTGTCCATAATTGAGTGCCACATGATCCTTGCCGTGACTATCGTCCGATAGACAGAAGCGAATTTTTCTTTCCAAGGCAGCCTGGCTTGTTAGCTGCTTCTCCCAGACAATCACTCGTCGTGTGAAAGGGCGCACCTGACAGATTTCCGCCTTCGGATACGGTTCATCCAAGCCTTTACGCAAGCTTGCGAAGTTTAGCTCAACCACCCCTCCGTACGATGCGATATAGTCCAGATTGCGCAAAATACGTTGCCACACACCCTCGAACCCCTGGAGGCTTTGGTTGGGGGCATCACTCTTCAGTCGGATCAGGTCAAAGTGACCAACTACTGGGGGGTTTAGAGCTTTCAACATGGCTAGTTGCGCATCAAAGTAGTCTTCGAAAAGCCGGCCGTCGGTCCCACCAGCCTTAGCCCGTGCATCTTCATACATCTTGCGATCGTAGTCAATAGGAATGGTATGTACGTGGTGCACCGATCCGATAAAAAAGTCATACTCATGTGTCTGTATGCTTCTATTGATGAGGTCGAGCGATTCGGGTCGGATCCAGTCGCACTCAAAGCCAAGCGGCAGCCCTATCTGAGACCCGTATTCTTTTCGGAGTCGTTTTGCTTCGGTGACATAGGCGCTTTCATTTGCAAGTTGAGAGGCAAGTGTTACTCCCGTCTCGAGTTCCTCGGGATACCGATCCGTGTCATGCCGGGGCATGTGTTCCGTCATTGCCAGTACCTGCATCCGTTTCGAGATGGCTGTGAGAATGATGTCCTCAAGGGAGTCGCTGGCATGCCCCGGACAAAATTGTCCGGAGTGGCTGTGGTGGGAGAAAGGCATTGCTGGGTGATTGTGATCCCACCTAGGGGTCAAGGTCCAAAGTCTGCAGTCCCGCTCAAGGAACCGCAGTCATTTTGTCGCCGTAGGAATGGGCACGCGGAGCTACTTGGATAGAACGTGCCTGTCTTCAAGCTGGGCTCAGGAACCAGGAGGAATCAAAGATTTCTGGAATGGCGAATGCCAAGGTGGAGCTGCGACTCCCAGTCTTCCGACAGGCCCCCCGCCCTGCGTTTCTGCCATGGTCGAGACTCAACCTTCAACGATAATAATAATGACAATGTCTACATCCGCTCCAGCCGTGTTGTTGCTAGTTCTTGCTTTACAAAGAGACTCACGGAGAGTCCGATTACCAGCCACCTGCTATTCGCCACCCTTTTCCTCTCGGAAATCCGCCAGAGTGTAAATCTACAGTCTTGCCATTTTTCATCAACACCTACAATGCGCAATCAAAAATGCTTTTCTGCGCATTAAAGTTGCTGACGTTCTCTTGACTGCCTATCGCCTTCTCTTTCTAAGCGCAACATCCAACTCAGAAATTGACACGTGGCGGGATTCGCGACCTAGCCCACCTAGCCTCACCCCCTATAAATTTTGCGTGACGTTGGCCTAAATTTCAAATGGTGAGTTATTCAATTCCACTGACTTTGGCGGTCAACTACCCATTACACGTCTTATCTCCACGAACACATTGTTGATCGGCGATTTGGGGCAGTGGAGACTCATGATGCATGTGGACGATCTCTTTCCCGAGAGTCTCGTCGAAGTTCTACTCACTCTACCGGCGCTTGAGTCGCCGTCTTGTCCCTGGGGCTCAGGGCCGCCAGGAAGCAGCATAGACTCAGTATACTGCGATATATTTCGCGACGTATCGTTACAGGGGACAGCGTGATTCGCACTCCCAGGACCAAGACAATGTGTCCGTCGTGTGACATGTCGCTAAGTGGATGTCTACGTGGGTTGCCCTCGACAACCAACTTCGTCACTGGGAACAGACAGAAGAGCCTTTTGTCCCCTCCCCCACACTAACCCATTATCAAGTTTTGATGGAGTACAGAGTCAAGCCAACTTCATGAGGGCAAAACTTTATCCAGGTGAACTCGGCAGTCTGAAGTGAAAACCTTCACGGGGTTTCAACGTGAGTTCAGATAAACTTTGTCGGTAAAGCACCTTGGTGGAAACGGCAGCTGCGAAGGTTTGACCTTGTGTCCTTGGTGTTCCTTGCATCCCAACTCAAAGCCCCCCCTTTCTCAAGTGTTAAATTTTACCTCAAATTTACTTACTGGATAGCTTCTCGCATCCAGAACTGCGGTAGGTGGGTCGGATTCTACATTCAGTGGTACCAACAAAAACCATAAATTGAAGCTGACGAGACAGTTACCCAGGTGGGGGGACTAGAATCTTCTGGATTTCTGATTTCCTGAACAAAGGAACCGACGGTGAGAGACGCTAGGTCCAATTCGCCTGTCGATTCCCTCACTGCTGAATTAAGATTCTCTGACAGCAGGACGTTCACTGTGGCGAGCGACCTGTTTCAGTTGTCTCTCTAGCTGGACTATGAAGGCCTGCCAGATGTGCTCTTCAGAAGCCAGTCTAGGTCCTGGCCTGACCCAGGCGAAAGGAAACGCCGCACAGCTTGAAGTGCATTGTCCATTCGACCATCAAGCTTTCTCCCCAGGTTTGACCTTGTGGAGTTCACTGAGTGGGCGCAATGGGCTTAATGGGATGAGTACTTGGGTCGACGTCATACCTTCAAATATGAGTATTGATGAAGTATATATTTATCTTTATCCAAGGTCTTGAGTTCGTGCTATTTTATTAGTTAGGTTGTTCGATTAACGAGTCCAAGGACCATCGATGATCCGCAAGAACAAGCGTCTTCGGAATGAGATACCGATTGTGGAAAGGCTGATGCTCCGACCCAGTGGAGTTATTTTCGACTATCTGCAAGTTATCGTTTTCCATTCCTGGGCCTTAGTTAGCGCTGAATAGTACGTTGGAGCTGTTTAAGTCAGTGAATAGTGAACAGAGAGATCGGTGGCGCAGAAGTCACTTGTCTCCGTGCAGCAAACTTAGGTCACGTGGATCCAAGCCTTGACTTGATTATCGGTTGCTCTCGGCTTGATGTGGAAACCCTGTGACACACTGCGGACTGCGTCCCGCCCTGAGCGGTATGCCCACAGACCAAAAAAATTACCGCGAGGAACATGGGACTCGAACCCACAACCTTGGCTTGTATCAATCTTTGGGCTATAAAGGGCCTGGGAGGGAAGATAGGAGAGCCTGGGCGACGATGTTAATTATGGCTACAACGAAGACATGGGATCCTCCGGGTACGTACCACGCGCTACCATTGCGCCAATCCCCCGGTTGTTGTCTATGGATCAGAAAACAGAAATCTCTGACGAGTTTTGACAACGTTTCAAGGCAATTTGACGGGGGTCCAAATAATAAAGGGCACGTATTGGGCACGTGACGGCACCCGGTTAGGGCCGCCAGTTGGCCACATCTAGGGCCTTACTTAAGTCTGGTGACGCAGGTTCAGATTCTGACGCTGCGAGTCATTGCAGTTCGAGAAACGGCGGGTTGCTCTGCTGGCAATGAAAACCGCCTACCGGTTCCGGTCTTGCGCCAGCGCAGAATTGCCCCTGGTATCCCACCGCACAATGCAGGAACCGTCAGTGAACCGGGATTCTCCCCGCGGGGAGAATAGATGCCGTGGTCGGAAGAGATCCGAAGAGTACTTTGGAATTTGCAATGCCGGCCAGCAACCAAACCACGTATTTGCTAGGCACAAGAGGTGATCAACCCAAGCACGGCAGCAACCGTTCCAAGTCCTGCTAGTCACAGGGATGATAGACTACAGCACGGAAGCAAGTGCATACCACTTGCATACGTATGACATGACGGAATACCGGCAGCATCTCGGATGCATGGATTTCTACAACCAGCGCGCGGTCGGCGGCGGCAACGCCGAGCCTATGCGGCGAGAAGACTAACCTCACCTCGCTTTCCATCTAGCCAAACTCGGATTGTGATCTTCGTCGGCTGCTTCAACTCGGTGGAGTCTACTTGCGAATTGGAATAGGGATGGGCATGGGCCTGGCTGCAGGTCGCAATGGGACGCAATGAGAACGGAGAAAGAAGAAGGAGGGGAGGAGATGGTCGGTCGGAAGAGTTGGGCAGCTACTGTACGGTAGTTAGTTTGCTTCGGATCCTGTCGTCGTTGCATCACAGCGATATCCACCGTTAGATACGGAGTACGCGCCGGCTAGAGCCAATGCTTGATGCCCTTCGGTCACCAGCGGAGGAGAGAACTAGGTCCTATCTCGGTCGCGACATGTAGACTTTTCCTAGAAATGGATCGCAAACACAATCCAATTCATTTCGTTCCGACCCAGTTCAAATCGCCTTATACTTAAGTTTTCCGCACCGTATGAGTATGTACATACACCTTTTGGGATCATGTAGAAGATCTGTACCAACCATGCTGCCTTTTGGCTCTGAAAGCCTCCTTTTTGCTCCGTTTTACTATTCTTTGGTTGTGGCTGAGACCAATACTAAGTCCCAGTGGCACCACCCGCGAACTCTGCTGATTTTACTTTTGTCTCTTGGAGGAACCAACACGCCTTATCGCATCAAGGATCATGCCGCAGCCTTTGAGGCCAAATCCTCCCCTTCCACAGAATGCTCTTCGCCGACCGAAGCATTCTTGGCATATATGCCCTCGAGCGTCACATTCATGGCACCAGACTGAACCAGTGCGCTGCGTAGGTCGTCCAAGAGATCCTCGCCGTCCTCAATTCCCACGCACAGCCGGATCAAGTCCTCGGGAACCCCACGCTCTTTGCGTGTCTTGGCATCGATGCTGGCGTGGCTCATGCGACAGGGCATGCTTATGAGGGAATTCACGCAGCCGAAGCTGACGCTGATGGCCCACAGTTTCGCAGATTCGACGATCCGCTCGGAGAGATGAATGTCGCCCGTCTCAAAGGACAGCACGGCACCAGGCCCGCGTGCCATTGAATTGAAGAGATCGTAGTCCGGATGTGATTTAAGCCCCGGGTAGCGCACTTTGAAACCAGCAGATTCGAGGAAAGAAGCGATCAGCATTGCGTTGGATTGCTGTGCATCCATACGGACCTTTAAAGTCTTGATACCGCGCATCAACAGCCAGCAGTCGAAGGGAGCCAGTCCGCAACCGGAAGCGTTAATTGTGAAGTAGAGTTTCTCGCCGAGAGATTCGTCGTTCACGGCTAACACGCCGGCCATCAGATCATGGTGGCCAGATAGATATTTGGTGCCGGATTCGTAGACAATATCCGCGCCAAGTTCGAGTGGGTTTTGTAACAATGGGGAGAGCATCGTATTATCCACGCTCACAAGACAAGATGGATTGGCGGTATGTGCCAAGTTGGAAATGGTAGGTATATCCACAATCTTGATCAGTGGGTTTGTAGGGGTCTCGAGCAATACCATTGCGGTCTTGCTATTGAGGACTTCTTGTACCTTCTCAGGCGTGGTGGTATCTACATGATGGACGATGATACCACCATGTGTGGACAGGTACTTTAGTAGTCTGTTGGTCCCTCCGTATAGGTCGTCTCCTGTTACGACTTCGTCACCCGGCCGAAGTTGGCGTGTGATTACGTCGAGGGCTCCCATGCCCGAAGACACGACTAGAGCTCGCTTTGCGCGCATGATTTTTGCGAGGTGCTTCTCAAGGTGCGTGCGTGTTGGGTTGCCGCTGCGTGTATAGTCATAGTCGGAGGCGCCTCCGGTGGAGGATGTTTGCTTGAACGTAGCGGACTGAGACCTGTTAGCTAATTTCTGGGAAATCCCTGATATCGTGTTCCACTGACCTGATATATGGGCATACTGCTGGCATTGTATTGGTCGTTGCCCTCGGAAAAGACTAACTGGGTCGCGATAGAATATTGACGCCCCCCTCTCGGGCTCGAGGGTGCGGGCGAAGGCGGTAGGTCATGGCCATCAAGGTCAACCTGTGCAAAAGCTTTGCTCATTGCGCTGAGCTTGGGATTCTTCAAGGGCGGTGTGGAGGAAGATCCTGACTCAGACATGACTGCGGTGGGAGGGGTGGTTTGACTTGAGCAGGCCGCCGAAGTTCCGCGCAGACGCAGGTCTAAACATACGTCGAGATGGAGTGGCAGTATATTCACCTAGATGTACCCCGAGGCTGTGGCAGTGGGAGCAAACAAGAAGAGTTGCCCGTTTGGAGGCGGACGGATTTGCCGATTGAGCTGGTCGTCGGCGATGCGCAGGCAAGAGGGGGATTTTCTGCCGGCATCGGCTAAGTTGCCCAAATAGGCCATACCTGGCAGCGCCACGATGATGCCATCGCCCTGGACACGTAAAGATTTGCCGAAACGGGACAAGACTTGCTGGCCCAGGGTTATTAACTCGTTGGTTTATGGAGGTAGCAAGTGCAGCAAGTGCTAATAAGCAAGGGTCGATGTTGCCATTTTCACTGAGGAAATCTGCTTGACGATTACCATGGAACAGAGCAATTTCTACCACTGCCACCGTCCTTACCCTGAGTTTATTTTGTTCAGCAGCCTGGTCCATAGGAAACAGGACCGTTAAGATCCGAACTGCCTTGGAGAGACAAGGTTTAGCGAGTTCGTTCCCGACGCCCCAGAGTCTCATCACGTGGAGAGCTTTTGGAGCCGAGCCAACGATGACGAGGACTCGCGTATAGCAACAACAGGATAATTTACACTGTATGGCTATACATACGTTAAGAACGATTGCAGTACTTCAGTTCCAACCCGTACACCACACCCCAGACTATCAATATTCAACCGCCAGACAAGGTAGGAGGATTCAGAGCTTTTGTCGTCATCTCACTCAACTAACTAACACTGAGGGAAAGCGCCTTGCGGTGACAGTGTTCTGGATGACAGTTCCAAATATTGCGCCATCACTGAAACTGAAACTATCAGAATTCTGTTTGTTGTTCGGTGGCATCAGCGTTGGTCTCACCTGTTGACGTCAAGCTGGGGATGAGGAAGTAGACTTTGGCGCTGTTTTTGAGTGACTGGTGGCATCGGAACCAAATAAGGCGAAATGTCGAACAAACCATCTAACTGTGTTAAGGAAATCTTAATTTGTGATAGAATGGCGGAGGGGTTCTATCTTCTTGATGTGCCACGAGTCCTTGGGGTCCAGCATGGCCCCGGCAGTCACTGACGGACACCAGGGGACCAGTCCGTAACATGAGGCCAAAGCGAAGGGGTCAACGGACGCACACGTCAACCATGGGCCAGTGTGTCGGGATGTGAAACAGTGAAAGCAGGCGCATTTTCATGATACAGCCCGAACTCCGGAGTGTACCTCGATCAATCGCTCAAGCAGTCGTCGAAGAGTCCGAACCCCAAGCTCGAGGCGAGCAGATCATCACAAGAAGGGTGACAGGCAAGAGAAGAAAATCTCATTTCCAGCTGGGCGGCTTAGGCAGCCCAGAACTTAGAAATGCAGGCGTCGTTTGGCAGCTTGCCCCTGGATGAAACAAAGTGGCCGAGCCAGCGGGGCTGATTCCGTTTGCTTATTCTTGACGTGAAGTCTCTGCAAAGTCATGCAGACTCTCAAGTGGAAGACGAACAGGCGGCCCATGACATCCCTTTGATCACCTTGTGTTGGACACACTGCATCTGCTGTGCAATTGCAAATGGGAGCGACCCCGTTGTCATTCTTGCACCAACATTATGCTCCAACAGCGTGGCCGAAGATTACGAACCTGGCGGCACCGCGGGAGATGGAGAATTTTGTCCAATCCACTCAGGGACCCCAGGGCCGCCAAGGCCACTGAGCTGGGGCAGGTTGACACACAATTCACTCCTGGCTCCAAGTGCCTGACGCTAAAACTGTCTTCGGTGCTGTTGCCCTGGGTTCACCGAAGGCTCTGTGCAACGAGGCCTCGCATGCCCTCGGGATTCTGACAGGCACAGAGGCCAGGGGAGGCGCGTTCGAGCCGGTCCATGCTGGACTGGAGGCAGAAAGCGTTTTGCCTAACCGAAAAGACTTTCAAGAGTCTCAACGTGGATTGTTGTGTTCGAGCCAGACGGTAATGGGGGCCAGTATCGGCTCCCTCAGTTGCAAGGTGGACAGGTGAAATGTCAGGAGCTAACAAGTATGTTCATAGACGGAGCGAGATTGAAGACGAAATTGGCCGGATGGTAAAGACAAGGGCCAGGCACCGCGAGCCAAGGGATGGGGCTGAGGCCGCCGTGACACGAAAATCCTCCAGTTCTGCGCTGTATCTGTGTATTTTACTGTTGCTGCTTGAAGCTAGCGTCATCAAATCGCGCCGACCGATGCAAGAAATGCGCGTCGAGTCATTGCCCGCTATAGTTAGACGCGTAATATACGTTGAAACAACCTAACCGCAGTGGTACTGGGGGTGCCCCTCCCGACGCCACGGAGCAGGCCTGAGATCAGTGAGATGATTGTGGCCACGCCATGCCATCTTGTCTCTGGTCCCGTCCTCCAGTAGAAGCACCTGCCTTGCAGTGCGGCTCACCTGCATCCGCCCTTACTCTGCATCCTCGCCGCGCCTCCCTTTTCCGTAGCCCATGGCCTCCAACTACTGTTGACAATGCTTTGACTTCACCTATCCCTCTCAGCAACTCGTCTTCACCATCCTCGCCATTGAGCCTCGATGATCCGTCAACGTCGCCGTGGTCGCTCTCTCTCATTCTGCGGCCGATAATCCTCTCCTTCGACTTGTCAACCCGGCCTCGACGGCCACAGCGCTCACCTTCCACATTCAACCAGCCTCTTTGCGTGCACAACTCACCAGTGCTTGCGTTCGCTCTTTCAATCCACTATCGTTCGACCTTTTCTGACACGATCTGTTCCGCTCCTTAGGACTTGCTCCTTCTACCATCGCTCTCTGTCCCTCGTTGCGAATTCAAAGCGCCCGACGGACCCCTTGCCACCCTCTCGCGCCCCCGAACGAGTCGACACCCCCATTCTTGGATATTGTCTTTGTCTTGTCAATCCATTGGCTGGTCCAACCGTTCGAAGAAGACAGGTTGCTTGGTCTCCTTGTTCCATCGGGTAATTTTAGGTCAAAGAAGGCTCGAAACAGATGACTCCAAGTCTTTGATAAAAAATCGTCACACATTTGCGGAATATTGGAACAAAGGATACCTCTCAACCATCTTAACAAGCGACTGGCTACCTAGTCGTGTGGAATATCGTTTGGAACCATAAATTCCACCCAATCAATTGAGAAAAATAGACAATAGAAGTCGTCAGGGACGATTCTAGTTGTGTGAACGCCTCAAGGATCATTTGATCCTAGCCACTCATTTGAACATAAAACAGCTCACCTTATACGCTCGTTATTATAAGAAACTCCCAAGTAAGTCGCTGAGCACTCATGTGGATGGTTGGTGCTGACAGTTTTGGACAGCGTCCTTTTCGAACATCGGACAACTCCAACATGAAGCTCTCCCTCGTCGCATTCGTTTCAGCCCTGGTTACTGCATCCTTCGCGGAGGCGGTGCCTGCACATCATCCTCACCGGACAGATTTGAAACCAAGGTACTATTTTCCGAGAGCCGTCAAGAGACAGGTCACATCTGGAGACAATTCAACCACATCCACCGACTCGAGCAGTACCGCAACAGATGGAGATTCTGGGATTGGGGGCCTGCTCTCCACGATAGGGAATGCTTTGTCAGATGTGTCCTCTGCTCTAGGTGGCGGAAGTGCTTCCACATCAGCGCCCGCGAGTACTAGTGCTACCGTTACTGGCTCAGACTCCAGCGATACCTCGACTGGCACCACAACCGACCCGGGTCTACCAATCTCGCAACCTACGGACACTGCAGTTACTGCTTCTGCAACATCGTTGCCTGGGACTGTCAACACTGATACAACTGCTACCGATACCGCGGCCACTATCACAAGCGCCCCAACTGCAACGACAACCTCAGATGATGGCATCACTTTGGGTCTGAGTTCCATCCTCACAAGTGCCACTACAACAGACGGTTCAGCAGTGTCTACCACCGGCGATGCAGGATCGGCTGCTTCATCCGTTATAGCATCAGCAAGTGACGTTGCAACGTCGATTTTGGGTGCCGCCAGTTCTTTGGACTCACTCGCTGCGACAGCCACAGGCTCAGATACGTTATCTATCTCGTCAGCCTTGGCCTCTGTTGCCTCTGTCGCATCCTCAATTGCCGCGGATGTAAGCTCAGCAGATTCGGTGATCACTTCACAACCTGCTGCTACAACTGTGACTGGGTTTTCAATCACCACTCCCACCGACCTGCCAGTCACCACTCCCACCGACCTACCGGTCACCACCCCTACCGACCTGCCGACCACCACCCCCAGTATCCCAGATGGGTCAGGCACCAACGCTACAGATCCCAATGGGCCAACTACGACCCCAAGCGGACCAACAGATCCCACCGGGCCAACTACAACRCCAACTACGACCCCAAGYGGACCAACAGATCCCMCYGGKCCAACTACAACACCAACTACGACCCCAAGYGGACCAACAGATCCYMCYGGKCCAACTACAACACCAACTACGACCCCAAGTGGACCAACAGATCCTCCTGGTCCAACTACAACACCAACTACGACCCCAAGTGGACCAACAGATCCTCCTGGTCCAACTACCACGCCCAGCGGTCCAACTACCACGCCAAGCGGACCATCTACAACACCATCCGATACCAGTGTAGTGACTCCAACACCTCCGAACAATGTGAACAGTACAACGGCGACTACTCCGACAATCACACCACCCGATTCGACGGCCAGTACGCCCTCATTTACTCCCACTGTGATCCCAACCACAACTCCCCTGGTAGGAAATTCCACCATTCCTCCAGACACTACTACCAGAACAACTTCGTCAGCGGCTCTCACCAACACCGTCAAGCCCACGGGAACCGATTCAGCTACTGCCTTAACCCCCCAGTCTAGTATTATCTCGGCAACATCTACTGCCGCAACCTCAGGAACTGCTTCCACGAGTGCTGCTGTCATTCCAACTTCCTTGCCTCGCGTCATTCAACCCCAAGGTGGTGTCCCTGAAGCACCAGAGAATTCGACATTAATTCAAATTGGATTTACTTATGGTCTGAACTACGCCTTCGTTGTCTCATCTTCGACCGCTGTTTCCCAGATCTTCTCATATCTTCCCGTTGGTCTCTCTCGTGGAGTGGGACTTGATGTGGACAACGTGGTTATGCAATACCTGCAGCCCTACAATACTCTGGATACCCTCAACTATATCACAACGCTGGCCATGGCGTATATACCGGCTGATAAGGTTGACACGCTCTCAATGGACTTATTGAACCCGAATTCCAACCTCTACACTAATAGCAACCCGTCGGTGGCAACGTTGATGGGCATGATTGACCCATCGATTCCGGTTTTAGCTGGATCATCTATGGCTGGTGGTGGTACTCCAATTAACTCGGCAAATGGCGCCGCCACCACTTCCAGTGATTCGAATGATGGCTCTCCAGGATCTACAGGGTCTGGTAACTCATCAGTTCGTCCTTCATCGGTTGGCATTGCCGTCGGTGCGGTCGCTGGTGCAGCTGTCTACGGTGCGGCCATGTTCCTTGTTGCACGACGATACAAGAAGAAGAAGACGGCTCATCAAAGGTCAAGCAGTATGCAATCCGGTCGCGGTGTCCGCCCTGGAGAACAATCCGATCTCATGGCTGGCGCCCGTGGCAGCTATGGCACGAGGTTTGGTGGGCGAAACTCTCGCAACAGTGACCGCAGCAATTCGGAACGAAGCGGTCGGACATACATCAGCCCACCTGTCATGGCAGAGAACAGCCTGGGGTGGAACTGATCGGAGTTGATGTGATACCGAAGCAACTTTGTACAGAGGATATGCAACATCGTCATCCAAACGCCCGTCAACGACATACCCTTTTTCACATAGTCATTTCTTTCATTTTTCATTGTTTGTTCGTTCTTGGGATCCGGATAAGAGGGTCGGGTGGATTGGAGATGCATTTGAAGCGTGAGGTGTAGGAGACGAAGCGGCAATCAGGATAGTGGTTCGAGAGATTAGTTTGGGTGAGATGGACATGTGAGGGGTTGAGAGCGAAGGCCTTGTAAGGTGAAGCTGTGGATGCACATTTACTTAGATGTGCCGGGGCTGAAGACCCAGTGAGCCGGATGAGTCACATCGAAGTCGAATTTTACAACAAAAAAGACCAACGATGCGTTTTCCTTGGGTTTGCATTCGAACGGATTGTAGAGATGGAGAAGCCAACGCTAGACTCTTAAGCAGCTGCGCGCGAGCTTAGGAGCGGCCCGTCCTGTACTCGTTAATCAAAGAAGTGGTCAATTTTCTTTTTGCCTGGTCCCTTATTTTCTTCTCATGCTATGCGATCGCACCACCGGATGCTAAGAAGCTACAAACGAGGCGAAACACTCTGTCCTCGATTGTAGGGTACACCGTCTATATTGCTCTCTAAGATTGCTTAAGGGAACACAAACACTAAGATGTGGAGAAAAACGTGGTTATATTGTTTATATCAAACAACAGGTAAAATAGATGCATTCCAATTATGTCTCCTCGGTCAACCAGCCAGAAACACACAGCGTACGTCATGTGCCTAAGTGGTGGCCCTGTCTCCAAGTAGCGGGATTAGTAGGAGTCTTCGGTCGATGACGACTCAGTTCCCTGTTTCCTTTCCCGAAGATGTCAAGGTCGAATAGGCAGTCCTCACCCTCCCGCGGACGGGAAAGCGCTCGTTCAGAAGGGCTTCCTCGGTCGCCGTCGTGGCACCTGCCTCGGTCTTAGCGGTGCTGGCCTTGGGTATCAAGGCGTGCTCCCCGCCGCCTCCAATCTTAGCAGTAGTAATACTCCCAATGCGCGGAGTCTGGACATCATCGTCATCGTCATCGCCATCATGGCCATCCTCGATAATGGTCTCAGTGTTGACCTCCAACTCAATCAAGTCACCCATCTTATCCACTTGTCCACCCCGTTCCCTGAGGCTCTTGGCCCCGGCCATCTTCCGCACCCAGCCCTCGATCGCACCCCCGACCTCGCCTAGCCCGGAGCTGTTCGAGTTGGAGCGTGTGCTTCGGATCGAATCCGAACTCGCGCGAGGCGTCACGCGGACCGTGGGCCTGATGCTAAACCCCGTCCGTGGCGCTGGCTCGGGCGGCAACAGGTCGGGCAGGTACTGCGCGAAATTGCGGTTCAGCGGATCTTCGGCGGGCCCGGGGCGGGAGATCTCGGTACGCAGACCGCGAAGCGTGCCTACGCCGCCAGGCCCGTGAAGGGCATCTGCGAAGGTACTCGCCGAGCCGGTTGTGGCGCTGGAGGAACGGGCGCGGCCCGAGTGGAGTCGGGAGGGAATCGTAGGGCGGCGGACTGGGGATGCGCTCAGGGACGCCGAGGTCTGCGCTGCGTGTGTAGGTGGGTGGCGGAGCATGTCGAAAGATGTTTTGGGCGTCGACGCCGTAGTTGCATCCGTCAGCGTGGCGTTGGATTTCCGCCGCGTGCGAGGGAAATATCCTAATGCACGGCGGGGAACGCGGAAGATCTCGATGGCTTCTTTAAAGGTTGGGAGCATTGCCCATGAGTCGTGTTTGAATTCGATCTCCTCAGGGAGGGAGGAGATGAAAGTTAAACGCTCGGATGCTAAGTTTGAGTAGGTCTCTTTGGAAATGCCATTTGGCAATGTCGCGCCACTCGGGCGCTGCACCGGCATCGGCGCGGTCAAGTTGTCGTCGCGGGGATCAAATAGGTCTTTGGACAAATACGGGCTGTCGATCTTTCTGCCTCTGACTGCACAGGCTTCCACTGGAACCAGAACGTGCGTTCTCGTTTGGATGTCGTCGTTGGGCCAAAACCGATTGACCTTGCGGAAGATCTCCGCCTGACAATGATATCTGATAATGACTCCGGCCAAAGTGTCTCCCTTCTGGACCTTGTGCATATAGACCAGGGCGTCATCGGTCGAGCTAGGGGGCGATGCCACCGTCACGTCGGCGTTGGAGTCTCTTCTTTTGTACCTTCCGGAGCTGTTGCAATTTTCCGAGGCGGTAGCTAGAAGCAGTGCCTCCCTTCTCTTTGCCTGGACCATCGCCTGTCGCTCTTCGACGGCTCCGTGCACTGAACGGGCCGCGGACTCATGGCTCGGACCCCATTGCGTAGTGGTCGACTTGGATACATATGGCTTCTCTTGTTTCATCCAGGCAGGGGTTTTAAACGAGCCGTTGCCCCTTGCCTTGGGAGCAGTCGGAATATCGCTTCCCAGAAAGGTGGCCGCAAGGCCTTGAATCGAGGACCATGATTCCCATAGACCTTGGCCCCCCACATAGGGGCCTTCGGAGGCTAACGAGGGTTTGGTATCTGTCTTGTTCGCCCGGTCGCTTTTGGATTGTCCAGAAGACTTGGGCCGGTTTATAGACGGAAGGGGGGAGACTCCTCTGCTCGGGAATCGTTGCGGGGTGGACGAGGTAGATGTCGAGCGAGCGGTGGATTCAGGTTGAGACTGGGTACTCTCATCGTCAAGGTAGGATATAAGACGAGCGGCACGGGGCCGGAGGGTAGAAGTGCTACTGTTGGCAGACTGGTAGAGACCGGTGTGGGAACTGTTCATGGCTGGCCTGAAGACCAACGAGAGACATTGGATTTGGACGACATGGGAGGAGCCAGGAGCCGGGTTAGATAGCGCGGCCAGTCGGTGCAGGTTCCGAGGATCTCGAAGAGGATCAGGGAGGAATTGAAATGGCTGCGGTCTTTTGGGGGGGAGTAATGGAAGAAGTCGAGAGTGGTGTTGCGAAGTCCGGTGTCGTCTTCTGAGGGATGACTGAGGGTTAAAGGTCGAGAGTTGAGGGTTGAGGCTGGACTAGGAGAGGTTGTGGCGCGTGGAGAGACGGGGAGGGTACCAGGGTTCCTAGGGTCGGGGCACAGGACGGAGTATTACATCGTTTAGGCTCTGAGCTCCCTAGGTCCCTAGGTAGGTATCCATAATAATAACATCACCCCCAGCGCCTCTCGTTGGTGCCCCAGGCGACTACTACTGAGTAGGTAACTGCACAGCTTAGGGCCGAGGGCTCGGGGGCTCGGCGCCCAGCGGGCCACAACACCAATCCGTCAGCTGTCAAGGGAACCCTTCGTCTCAGTTACGCTGGTTTCAAGTCACAATACCGAATACAAAGTGCTTTCATGGAATATGTGAAGCGGTGTATACGATGGCCCAGCTCAAGAGCTTGGGCTGATAACAATTCCTACCTCGCTGATCCACCAGCCGACATGGCAATCTCCTCCAGTAATATCCCCAGAATCAAACTGGCAACATATCCTGGTTCGCGGTGTCTCTACTTACTGCTGCGCCTCTTTCTGCCTCTCCTTTAATGCCTTCCCTCCGCCATGACCAACGATGTAGATGAGAATGTGCTTCCGGTGCCTGTTGTTGCTGTCGAATGGTGCTGACTTAGATCCTCTTGTTTCGTCTGTTTTCCCCACTGATGCTGAGGATTTCGCAATGCAGGTGGTGATCGCTACAAACAGATGCCATGCTGGACTGAATGCATGTATGATATCTGGAGAGGCCAGATAGGATGGCTAGAGCGACTGCCCTGGTGGTGCAGGGCTCGCTGTGCATAGAAACTACAGCATTGACAGATCAATACTTTCCCTTGTCTCTTTCTGTGTTGACCCTTGGGCATACGAAACTTGTAAGGAAATCATGTATTATTCTTTGCCCTTCGTCCTTTGTGTCGAAACTGGGATGTGAGCAAGGACAAGAATCCGACTATTTTCTTCTCGTTATGATAACAATGTCATTACGAATCCTCTCAATCCCTAAAGTAGCGATGCCCGCTGTCTCGATTTTATGTCATGTACACCCACGTTTCCTTCCTCGCTCCATTGTCATGGCCCCAGAAGCACCCCCCTGCCATCGTATATGCAGCCATTCCACGTTTTCTGGAATCTATGTTCCATCAAGTCCGAGTCCAGCCATCTCGCCGTTGATACCGAAGAATTGGAACCAGTCTTCCACATTGAGCGTTGTCGGTGCGACCGGAGCATTGCCAATTGAGCTTGTCGACCATCCATCGCTGTCGTGCATTTCCATGCCTGTTCCCATCATTCCTTGCATTCCGGAAGGCCAGACCCCTCCTTGACCCGAAATATCGATATGTGGGATTTGCTGACCAGCCATTGGCTGTGCATGCATCTGGAGTTGAGGGTCGACCGCATGGTTCAGGATAGGACTGGTGAAGTTGATCACATCTCCAATCGTTCCATCGGGGAAGAGTTGGTCGGGTTGGAAGTTCTCCCAAAGTTGCTGCGAAATATTGGGGGAGTCTCGAGTCACAAGGAATAGGTCTGGGGGTGTGGCGGGAATGGAATATCCGTTGAATGGAGAGTTGGCTCTTGTAGGGCCTCTTGATGGTATCCGAGACGGCCCCCGAGACCTGGATGATGGCAAGTATTGTTCAGTGTGTAGTGGGGGCGATCCCAAGAAGTTGTGCTGCTGGTGCTGGGCAAGCTCGCGCGAAGGTGTCACCGCCGGAGTCTGTGGCCGTGATCGCTCATACGACATCTGCGGCGCCGGGGGCCCAACGTTGAATCCTAGATCGATGTCGTCGAACTTGCGTTTGCTTGCGTTTGCGTTTGATGGTGGTGCTGGCACAGAGGCCGGAGCTGGAGGCGGTTGTGTCGTTCCGTGAGAATTTCCGTTTCCATTTCCATTTGTATTTGTATGGGTCGTAGCTCCGGCGTTTTGGTTGGCTTTGGACCTTTGGGCCTTTCTACCCGTGGCTTTCTGCAGCCTCTCCTCGAGTACCTTGTTTCCTAGAATGGACTCGAATAATGTGTGCACCATTTTGGCGACTAGCCACACTTTGGACACTTCTTTTAAGCCATTCATGCACACGTTGATCCGCTCTTGGCTTGCAGCCACTACGGACGGTACTGACGACCTCATCTGATAGACGTGCATAATTAGAGCCGAGAACAAACTGTATACACTACAGAAGGTGTCAGTGATTTCCGGGCAGCAAGTCTTGCCGGCCACTTACATGAATGCAGGCGTGTACTTGACTTCATCGTGAGCAAGGAGGTTTTCCATGATGGATGTAATCATCCCAGCGGCCTGGAATGCTATGGTTCTCGAAGGATAAGCCATGTCCACGTTGTCATAATCGTTTGGTTTCGCCGTGGCAGGTGGCATGTGGGCGCGATGCAACAAGCACAGTGTAGTACTATCAATGTCAGCACGGAAATGCTCACACGGGAAACAGCGTTACTCACTAGTAGTTTGAATGCAGGAGGGCGGACCAGAAGTGATGGCGCGAACGTTCCCAGTACACTTCCCGGGGGCAGTTTTGAAGCCAGTCGGCCAACGCCATGTCGCTGTGGGTGAGATCGATGGCATTTGTTCGCCGAGCTTTCGAAGCAACCGAATATTGCTGTGAGAGTACCAGACCCATGATTTCACAGAGCTTCACGTATTGCAGGAAGAACTGGATGTGCACCGGATCTGCCTGATGTTCGTGGTTTGGATCCCCTTCATCTTCAATGAAGTCTTCTTCGGTAATCATCTCCACATCCGAGTCGTCCGTGTTGATGGAAACGGGCCGCCCTAAGGCGACAGCTACGGAACGGTCTCTCGTAAAAAGTGACCACCAGACCCTCTTCCAAAGCCTTTTGTCCTGTCTGCTTAACTGCGAGCTTTCCACACTAGTCCGGATTGTCAGCAAGAAATCGACCGATCGCGAGGTCATGGATACCTTCGGTGAATACCAGCGCCCTGAGCAACCACAATTGCCACTCTTGTCCAGTAGAAGACGTTCTTGGTCACATCTGCGGCAATGTTAGATCGAGCGTAGTCGGCAAATTCGATTGCCGCCTGGCCCTTACCTTCGGGGCCTTCCCAGTACCAGCCCATCAATATCAAAGCCTGTACAATGGTGATGCGATCGTCCTCATAATTGGCATCGTAGAGGGCTTTTGCGCGTTTGTAGAATGTCATTGCGGCAGGCGTCGTTGAGCCGGTGGCGTCCATTAATTGCGGATTTGTGCAAACCCTGGAGCCAGCCAGCAAGATGGCCTGAAGCAGTAGCAACGACGGCGGATTCTTTGTGTCCTTATATCTCTTCATGAATCTGCTTTTATTGATGACCGGCACAATGGGAGCTACCCACAGAAAGAAGGCATCGACGAGCTCATCACACAAAGCTCGGGGGGGCAATAAAAAGGCGCCTCTTTGCTGGAGAATCTCAATCTCCATCTGGTCTGGCTCTGTCAGACGGGCCCGTGCCCCTCTGATGTTCTCCGGTAAGGGATAGTGAACCACATCCGTAGTCCCATGTCGGTCATGGACAAGTAGCGACAAATTCGATGACTCCCCCAGGTAGGCGACTCGGCCTGCCTCTTTGATCGGGGCCCGGGCGAACTTGGGCTTCATGAATTGGGTCATGGTACTATAGTTGGCGACTTGCTGGGCGGTTTGTGCTTCCGACATCTGTGTAGATGGGATCCCATCTGGAGAATTAAAGCCGACGGTCGGCTTAGGTTGGGATGGGCGCGTGAGGCGGGGATCTGTGGGTGTGGCAGGGAGCTGTGACTCCCCAGTTTCACTGATAAATCCACGTCAGTCACCCTCGGCGGTGGAACAGAAACAGTGGGTAGATAATCCCAGGACAGTTCTCCGTATACGGATACGGATCGGTGAGCAAAGTCCTACCTTTCTTCATCTTTGGCTCGAGAAGTCCCGGCCCTCTTCCGTTTGGGCACTGGGATTCGGCATTCGATCGAGAAGGCTACACAATTGGTGCACGGCACTCTGAAAACTCGTTACCACAGACCGTTTGATGGAAAGAGGCATTCCATCGCTTACCCGAGAGATGCGGCATCGCATCGGACCTATTCAATGACTGCGTTAGATTCCCATCACTCCATCACACGGTCAATCTGTCCGACAGCAAGGTGGCGACATACTTTTCGAGCATGGCACGTTTCTAGATAACAGAGAGGTCAGCAACGTGATCAAAACACCAAAGCAGAATGGGATTAGGAACTCGGGTTATCCAATGGTGGATTCAGAATAGGGATGTCGTCTGCGGTCTTCTCCAGGATGACTGAGAAATCGACAACAAGCACCACTTTTGGACCGAGGTTCTCGGTTTGTCGCGTCCTCCAAACGAACATAAGTAATATGTGACGTTGTCCACCAGGACTTTTCTACTAATGTGCGACTTGCCAGACACAGATATATTTGTCTTGCCAAAGCCCCAGATCCCACTTCCGCGACGTCCGCTGTCGCGGCGAGGTTGTGCTCAGAGAACCAAGGAGATGAGCTTACCACACGCACGAGAGGCGCGCTGCCTATTTGCGGAGTTAGCGACGGGACGCATCGAAGCAAAGGGGGCTGTGAGGGCCAGGTACCTTCGAAAACTCGGATGTCCAGGTGTTTGACTCGGGGGCGCACTGTTGGTGCCTGGATTCTCGCTCGACTGAGCTTGAGCAGAAGTCGACTGCGATTCGGATTGTGGGCTGGGGGCGCTCATGGCTGCCAAACGGGGCGAGTCGAGCGTGTTCGGGCAATGGAATCGGTGGATCGTCGGCCACGGTGAAGGCAAAGGGGCATTGCGACCAGAAACAGGCGAAGGACGACGAGGGGAGGCGACGAGGTCAGGACTGCAGATAATAGAGAGGGCGCATTCTGGGGAAACAGGCTGGAGTTGGCGAGTCGGTGGCTTCAGTGTCCAAGCAAGACTCAACAGGTGATCCTTGGTGGGCTGGTCGTGGCTGCGGTGCCAGTAGCAGTCGTCCCTGCCTCGCCCACGCTTTGCTTACTTTGGCGCTACTTGGTCTTTAACAGACTGGCAGGATGGCTCCTCCGTCTCCGACACCTGTGGGGTTCCAAGTTCCGGGGACCGAGGACGCCTATCATGCCCGTAGGGGATTAATTACTTCCCACCATCGTCAAAGAAGCTGCGGCTTTCCGCCTGCCCTCCGTTGTTGCGGGGCCTCGGCCCTCGTATCTCGTTTATCCAGGCATGTGCATCAAAATCTTCTTATTTCTTCTGGCAGCCAGTCAAAGCAAAGTCCTCTGCCAAACCGAGTACCCAGTAGTCTGTATTCCGTACGGCCTCATGCGACCCCCCGCATAACACTAACTTGCCAGTGCTTGCCCTAAATGTGATGGAGGTGTGATAGCAGATTCCTAGTGGCCAAAAAGACGGACCTGGAGGTGAATATGTGTACAATAAATCTAAGGGCTATCGTTGGATCTCTTCTACTGCCTCCTCCATCGCCTCTTCCATATCGGAATCTCTCTCGGGTGACGACGCCGTGCTCCAGTCGCGATCATCCGTCTTCTTGCCTGCGGGATTCTTGGAGCCTGGAGTGCTCGTAAAGAAGTCGGTCGTCCGGAGGCCTCGAACCTCTCCGGCTTTCATGTGCTCCATTCGCTGTCCGCTGTCTCGCTGTCTCTGGATCATTTCACGTACAGGAAGCATGGCCGCTTCTCGACAGGCTTCCTTGATGTCACTTCCCGACATCCCTGCCATGACTCTAGACAAGTACTCCAGGTCGAGGTTCTGAGTATCCATCTGCGTGCCTCTGAGGACGATCTTCAGGATCTTCAGCCGTTGTGGCGTAGTTGGTAGAGAAACCGGGAACTTTTTGGGCATCCGTCGTAGAATTGCGTCGTCAATATCCTGGATGCGGTTGGTAGCTCCCAAGATCATTATCCGTTGCGAGCGACCTGAGGACGATGCCGAAGTCAGACCATCCCAGTGAGTCATGAACTCTGCTTTAACCATTCCACTGGCTTCGTGCTCTCCGCTTCGCCGTGTGCCTAGAACAGCATCAATCTCATCGATAAAGACGATGGTTGGCTCTAGTTTCCGGGCGAGGGAGAAGACGGCATTCACCAGCTTGTTGGAGTCGCCAAACCATTTCTCCGTCAAAGTTGAAATATGCAGGTTGATAAAGCATGCGCCGCTCTCATGGGCCAATGCTTTGGCGAGCATTGTTTTGCCGCAACCAGGCTGTCCGTAAAGAAGGACACCAGACGGTGCTGAGAGCAACGAAGAAGAGGTCGCGAAGAGATCCGGCATGGTCAAAGGGTATATAACCGACTCTCTCAGCTCCTCGATGATGTCTGTCATTCCCCCGATATCTTTGAATGAGACAGGAATGTCTTCGGGAAACACCAGGTCTTGTAGGATCGCTTGCTCATATTGCGATAGACGCAGATTCTCCCTCCGCGGCCGTTCATGGTCCCGGAGTTTAGAAGGCTCGTTGTGTCGAGGTTCGTCGAGTCTGCGCAGAATCGCAGTAGATTGCAGGCGTGTTTGTTCTTTTTGATCCGCATCGGGGTCAAGGTTCATTTGCTTCAGGACGTATCTGGCTAGAAAGAAACCGGCGACGAGCTGACCCGAGTTAGCAGCTGATGCGACTAAAACGTTCATGACATACAAGGGGAGCGGTGAATGCCAGTTCTTCGAGAATACGGCGGTATCCAGTACCCCTATCGGGAGACATGACGAAGAAATATCAACCCGGCGAGGGATCAGTTGGTTGCATTAGAGGTTGAAGATGATGAGTTCGGTGAAACCGAAGCCAAGGTGCCAGCCTGCGACGTGAAGGAGATGTGGCGGTGCTCCAAGTCTACCCAAGAACGGGTCGGGAGTGCCGCCACGTCAATCATGTGCACCACTAACGCGAACGCGCGACCCGTAAACATCGCAGCGACCTTCGCACTCCACCACCACCTTGCGCATTTGAGGTTCGCGATTGTTTATTTGCTTGCTAGTGACCACCTAACTTCCGATTCCAAGATGAAGGGAATCGCTGATTTACTAGATTCCGACCTGGAGAATGAAATCCTCACCTCCGACCCCGAGACGCCCGCCACAACAAAGCCCAAATCCACCCAGGCGAAAAGAGTCAGGAAGCGCGTCACCATGCCCACGAAATCCAAGTCGAAAGTACAAAAGGCTTCTCCTGCTCAAAACAAAAAGGTGGCTTCCAAGCGGACGACAGCCGCCAAACAAAAAGCACTTGAAGAAGAGATCAATAGTCAAGATACCAACGACGAGGATGGCATAGCAAACATAGAGCCGGAGCACAAAGCCGCACCACCAAAACCCAAAAGAGCCGCTCGCGGAACGGCCAAGTCAAAGACCAATAAGAAGGTGCCGGTCAGCAGAGAGACAGACGATGAGCTAATGGAGGACGACAAGCCACCTGCCATAGCCCGCTCAAGTCATGCTGCAAGTGGCATCTCAGACATACCAAAAGTTGCGACGAAGGCGACAGTTGCATCCAAGTCCAAACCTACTCTTTCAAAAGTCTCAGAACCACAGCAAGAGATGATCGAAGACGTGGAAGAAGATACGGACATCGTCACCAAGGATCCAATCCCGCTATCAAAGACCAAAACACGTGAGACCTCGAGATCAAGACAGGAGCCGATGTACAGGCGCCGGGCAGGAAGTGCGTCCGACACTGAAAGAGGAGATCCAAACCTCAGACGCAAGTTGGGAGACATCACTCGGAAGTTTGAAAACGTTGATTCCAAGTATCGGAATCTAAAAGAGGTCGGGATCAATGAGGCCAATGCCAACATGGAGAAGCTTCGGAAGCAATGTGATGCTACTGTGCTAGCATCAAACGAACTGACCGACTCACTCAAGAAGGAGCTAGCCGCACAAGCGCCTGTAGTCCAAGAGACTCGAAAGCTGAAGAAGCAAATGCAGGCCCAGGAGGAAGAAGTTAACAAGCTCCGCTATACAGTCTCCGAACTCCTGAACTCTCGAAATGCCGCCGAGAATGAAGTCAAAGCACTGCAGGCGAAATTGGTTGCGGCGCGATCAACTTCAGTAGATCGTACGAATTCGAAGGCGCCTGGAAGTGCCATGAAAAGCACTGCACACCGTCCTAACATGATTGGAAGCGCAGAGGCCGCACATGCTGCCCAACTGGCTCAGATGAAGGTAGACCTGTACAGCGACCTTACAGGTCTGCTAATTCGGAGTGTGAACAAGACGGAGGAAGGGGACACATATGACTGCATCCAGACAGGCCGCAATGGGAGTAAGTGCAAGTCGTCCACGATTGGGATTCATAGCTGACCAGATTCAAGCCTTGCATTTCAAGCTGTATGTCGACCAGGAAGATGCGAGATCAACGAGTTACGATGAGACAGAGTTTCTGTACACACCTTTACTGGACGCCAGCCGAGATCGCGAGATGATTGAATTGATGCCGAGCTATCTCACCGAGGACATCACCTTCGCGAGACAAACCGCCGCCAAATTCTACGGAAGGGTGGTTGACACCTTAACGAAACGACACGCTGAGGAATAGCCGGCGGATGGCTCTGTACGATTATGACATTAGTGCAACACTTTGGTTTGCAGGTGGTTGGCAGGTGATATGACTCGCGGGCAAGGTTGCGGCTCAGGCGTTATCGGAGAAGCTTTGGATGCTATGGTTGACTGCAGGCGAGAACTTCTATGCAGCCTGATTAAAGAGGAATGTCAGGGAGCATCATCACTGTGAACTAAGTAAGGTACGGAAAGTACTGATACAGAGGCATGCTCCATTTACAGTGACTAGCGTGGTTATGAATGACAACGATAACCAAAAGACGTATTTTTTTGATCCGTTGTCCCTGGCAATCCCCCCCAGAGACATTGGAATAGTTTAAGCACAAATCACCCAACAGATCTCCCTAGACGAAGTATTATCCGCTAAAGAATTAAGTATATTTATTGCTGAGATACCTAGAAGATCGATCCGTACGGGAGTCGTGTCTGTCATGTAATTAAGATGTGTCATTTATGACCACGCTAGGTCACTACTGTAAATGTTGCACCCCTCCAAGTGATCGGATCGCAATTACTCCGCAATCCGCAATTCATATCTCGCGGTCTTCTCTACCCCTCACCTCACCTCATCACCAACCTAACATGATTGCAGCTCCGCCAATTGGTCATCCAGGGCATCTCGCCAACTTCATATTCTCTGCCATTTGGTCTCATCGACGAGTTCAGAGGCTCCATCCAGTTGACGCCTCATAGGTGCTGCCGTGCTGCAGTAGTACTCGACATCCCTTGACTGCGCTGGTCGACGAGGGGCCGTTGCCTTCGAGCAATCTCCACGACTGAGAACGTACTGATTGCCTTGCCCGGAACCATCCCTCCGTCATTTATTGCACATTGGCATGTGGCTGACATCGTCTTTGCTATAGGCAATTTACCAGTCGAGTCTTCTGAATGCCCATACCAACCTCCAGCCGATGATATCACCCTGTCCTGTCGGCTTCGACCTCACCCACGTTGATTATCAGCATGCCTGTCCCGCCCGCTCAATGCGGCCACCTCACCGCCGTGTCCACCAAGGCACCACTCTGCCTAAGAACCACTATTCGTCGAGCAAACCTGATTCATGTTGGTCAGTTTCGAACACTGTGGTGGTGGGGGCGCCATGGTGGTGAATGGTCTACGGCCGATGAGCATTTGGAAGACCGTATCAGAAGACACCAAAAGATTACGAAGAACCGGTACTCCAAAACGTTGCGTAGAGGAACGCTCTGGGAGCAGGAAGATGCTCCTGCCTGGCCATGGCGTATGTCGGGCAAGTGGCGGGCTACTAGACGCTGTGATATGAAACCCGCATCACCCGCAGATGCGTTCGAAGGGGAGACACCCAAAGAAGATGATGGTTCTCACCAGCACCACTATGGCAGGCACTGGGAGATAAGGCACAAGGATTTCCAGTTTTTCCGAGCAGCGATCGACCGGGCCGTCGCAAAAGATCCTTACGGAACTCTGTTCGGAAGACGCATGGAAAGCCCCCCTTCCGAGAACAACTCCTCTTGGACCTGTTTTTCGTGGATGGCCGATGGCAAAGAGGTCAAGGAAGACATAAAACCTGAATCCACGAAGTCAGGCCTAGGAGATTCCCCAATCGCTTTCCCTGAAGAGCCCAAAGCCCCTTCTCGACCATCTCCGAAACCCCATGCAAGCGATACCAATGTCTCGAATAGCCCAACCTCATCCATCATCGAGCAATATGAGTATGACCCAATTTCGATGAGGAAGGTGCCCAAGGCGAAGTCTCCGAGCGAGTCTCCACCGGGGAAGACCTTATTAGAAACCCTGTTCTCGGAAAATGGCGTCGATGTCCCAGTTAAGACCTATAGCCCACCTACGGCGTATAGCAACGCTCCAACTGATGGCAACTCTGAAATTACAAGACCAAATTCTGGCACAGTGATACCGACCCCGACCTTTAGCAGTTCTACAAAGCAACAATTCCACGGTCTCATGGCAAGGTCAAAGGGTAACAGCATTGACACAACTGCACAATTTACCGAAAAAGGTTCTCAGCGGATTTCAAATGATGAGACAGATCAGCTGATCACTCCAAAGAAACACCGGGAGTCTCCTGAGCCAGATGAAGCTATCCCACTATTCTCGGGCACAACATACGACTCGAGGAAGAAAGGAGAAACAGACGTCATTGGTTCATCAAAATCAGACTGGCTATCCAACGAAGGATTCAGGGCCCCTGATAAAGATCGCCGAGAGCCAAATATGGGAACAGAGCGCTCTGTCCAAACTCCTATCAAGAAGACCCTGAACAAGCCAGAGACATCACTTGATCGTGTCTATACGCCTTTTTCCAAGCAGGCCTCGATCCAGTCGCCGAAGCTTCAAACAGCTCTCGATCGTCAGCTATCAGCTTCTAGGCAAAACGCAAAAGACCTTGGCGAAATTTCAGAATCGATGGAAAGGTCGAAATCATTAGCGTCAACCACGGAAGAAGATATTGACCTCTTACGTGCGAGTGATGTCCGTGCCGCTGCTAGGATATTGAGAGCGACAAAGCAGGATACTGCCAAAAGTAAGAAAAATATCAGAGCGAAGCTCGAAGCTGATTATGCGACCCGGGGCAAAGAGGACATTGGAATTCAGGAGGGTGGATCCAATGATGCTGGGGCCTCAACAAGCAAGCTTTCACAAAGCCTGAGCAACGTTTGGGATCACATTCGCGATCATCCCAATGGCATAGTTGCTAAAACCATGAAGTCAATGGATTCTTTCAATAGCAACTTCAAGAAGTATGTGAGACCGGAAAGTGCACAAAATTTGACCGACAAGCTGTTGTTCCAAGACCAATCACTCAGCAACACGCCCTCAATATACAAGAAGACGGCAAAATCCTTTAAATTGGAGCCGTTCACTCCATCACAGGAAGTCATGGAGGCTGATAAGGCAAGACTTTCAAGGACCCTTGCGCTGCAGGAAGCTACAGAAAAGGCGAAACGAGACTTGGAAGTACAAGATGCACAAGTCTCCCGCCTTGCTGCGGATATTCAAGCAGTATACGAGAGCGAGTATGGGCTAATCGACTCAAACCATCGACAGCCCACACATACAATCACACAATCTTCTTTGAATGCTGCAGTTACTTCGAACTCACATCCTCTACTTAGTGCAAGCATCAAGCCGGGGGTATCAACGAATCCAGTTATCGATGGCCATATCAGTGGCTTCGAACCCAGCTATGCTAGCCTTATCGACAGGGCCAAACAGATCAAATCTCAGATCTATGACGCCGATCAGCATTTGCAGGAGATGTGCTCTTCAAATACGGAGCGGCCCAACGTCGATACGGTCATTGATGCAACGAAGAAATTGAGGAGAGAACTCCACGAAGTTCAATTAGCAGTACGAGCGATCGAGACTGGAAGACCAATAACGGCATGGAATGCTCCACACCCATCAGTGCAGAATTTTGGACAGAAGAGAATCGAATTGAAGACGCAAGAACCGCCAGAAACTAAGGTGCCAACATGCCGACCCCTGTTGAAGGATGCCTTGGTAAAGTCGTCCGAGATTCATACCTCGTCGGTGCCCAGTCGCGATCACCCTGAACCAAAGACTGTACCGGACCCGTTTGTCACACCACCAGGCTCGTCTGCCTGGAACGATGAACAGCCTCCTCCGATAGCAAGCCTGCGACGCAGAGCTTTTGATTCCTCGTATCTTGTTCTTGCATACAATTCATCTACAGGCAAAGTCGATTCGTCGCCTATGAATGAACCAGCAGAACTTCCGAGCAAACCTGCAAATGCTATTGGAGTTCTGGCAAAGCTAAAGAATGCCCCCGAGTTTCTAAAGCATTTTGACCGCCTCAAAAGAGAAGGATATGAGCTGTTCAACGGCGGCCAACACGTGCTAGTCTTCAAGAAGTCGTCCAGTCCGAGTTCACCATCAATCTCGCAAACATTCGAGGACCCCAAACCTATCACCAATGGAACATTAGCTGATGCTCCGGTGGAAGCCATGGGCGTCCTTGATCAAACTACCAAAGAAGCGGCCACAGTTCTTGACGAAATGCCAGTGGAAGTCGACCCAAATCCGGGGCCAGCTGCGCCCACGGCACCTCCTTCTCGTCCTTATGGCAACGCCGACAGCAAGCCGAGGGTGAAAAGACAGGAAAATGTCTTCTCTGGCACAATCCGCCCCAATGCAGCCTCGCCCCCTAAACGGGAAGAAGAAAAGGACTCGGTAATCAAAACCAATGAATCTATTTCTCGGGCTCCGAAAGACGACATCTGGAATAGATTCACATACCGCTTGCGACGAACGGTTCTGTTCATTGCTACCCTCGGCGGGACTGCCTATGTCATTGGCTTCATTGCTGAGGGAATGGGTGCACAGGCTCAAAAGCAGAAAGGCATTGAAGATTCAAACGCTCAAGGACCCAGGAAGAGGATCGTCATGAGTGGCCAAAGGCCGGGGATCTTTAGCACCGAGAGCTCAAGATGAGTCAGGGCATGGCAGCATGAATTCGCAGCAGGAAGAATGTATAACCCGACGAGGCCGGTGACCTTCATCACCACACAGGCACAAACGGCTCGATTTTGATGATATCTGTAGCGTGGGTTTTGGGGTGAAATACGGACGCTGAAACAGGCGTGATTGTAACTTTATTTATGATAATGATGACGGTCCCCTCCTACGATCAACCATACTTGATCCTTTATGTCACTTTGCTCTTCTCGGGATCAATGAACAAAGGGTTTCAGCATAAAGCCATCCAACCTCTTGCTCTCAGCCTCAGCAAGTGGTTCTCGCCAGGCGGTTCTTCTACACCAGAGACCGGTAAGGCGATATATTTATCTCCTTCCTGATCCGGCGGAGACTCGGAACGTATAATAACCCTTGATCCATCCGAGCGCTCAGGGCCTTCTCTTCTCCTTTCGTAAGGATCTACCAGTTCCCTATTACCTCCATTCTCCCCTGCCTAATCGACGATGCCCACACCGCCGACGTCTCGCAAACGCCGGACGGTGCTGATAACAGGCTGTTCGCAACACGGCCTAGGCCATGCACTGGCCGTTGCATTTTCCCGCGCAGGATTCCGCGTTTTTGCGACGGCAAGGAACCCGGAGCGGGTGGCAAACTTGAAGGATCTGGGCATCGAAACGCTGCAGCTGGATGTCTGTGACGACGAGTCGATTCAGCGGTGCGTAGCGAAGGTCAGGGAGTTGACCAGTCGAGGTGGCGGTGAAGGTGGAGATGAAGACGAGGAAGCTGCCAGGGGCGAAGAAGGGGAAGGGGGACAAGGACGGTTGGATTGCTTGGTGAACAACGCTGGTGGAGGTGAGGCTTGCTCTTTCTCTAGCTCCTGCTCCTTTGATCTTGTTCGATGCCTCGATTGCCCAGACGCGGGTTCTATCTTGGGGGAAGGGGAATGATGGAACAGTGCCAGAGCGACAATTGGAGAGTCCACGGCATTCAAAGCTTCTGTTTTCCCTCCCCATACAGAATTTGAACCTCGATTCAACTCTACCGTGACTAACTCGACCCCCTACTAAGGCTACAACATGCCCGTCTCGGACATATCCATCCCCGAAGCAAAATCCCTCTTCGACCTCAATGTCTGGTCGTACATCAGCGTGACCCAAGCCTTCCTCCCACTCCTGATCAACTCGGCCAAGCAGCAGCAAGAAACCCACCAGCCCAGCCTGATCGTCAACAACACGTCCGTGTCGAGCGTCGAGCCGACGCCGCACAATTCCGTCTACCATGCCTCCAAGGCCGCGGCCGCCATGTTCAGCACGCACATGCGTCTGGAGCTGCACCCGTTCAACATCCGCGTCATCGACCTCAAGACTGGCTGCGTCCACAGTCGGTTCCATGCGAACCACCAGGACGGCGTCGCCAGCTTACCGTCCAACTCGATCTACCGGCCGATCAAGGACGAGACCGAAGGGGCCATGCGTGGCGCGTTCCCAGACCGTGAGGACCCGGAGAAATGGGCGAGGGACGTCGTCGGTGACATTGTGCGCAGTTGGAGTGATCCGCCAAAGGAGGTGTGGAGGGGCACGGGGGCCTGGAGGACCTGGTTCGCAAATTCCTTCTTCCCTGTCGGTTGGTGGGATGAGAGCTGGAGGAAGGCTGTGGGTCTGGATCTTTTGAGCAAGAGGTAGCCTGGGCTATTCCCTCGATAGTAAGGCGGCACAGAGAGAAGGCAAGAGAAAAGGGGAAAGGGGGTGAGTGGCCCAAGATAACTTCAACATTCACACCGTTTATCTTTCTATCCGCTCATGTACTGCTTCCAGCGTGTAGTAGCAAAGCTCACCTGAAACTCAATCAAACCTGCTTGCTCATTATCAAATGCGTTGCCATGACTTTGGAACAACGTCTACCACACTCCCTAGTCATAAGCTCAAGGCACTGGAGCCGATCCAATTCCACGTCAAAGTGGCCGGAGCATATCCCATTTTTACCTCATGACCCAGCGTTGAACCTGTTTTCGTGGAGGCAGCTCACAAAGCCTCAATCTTGGCCATCAACCCTTTCCTCATGTTGGAGTTCACGACGCCGCCGACGCCAAACGCAGGCTACGAGCAACAAAGGTTAGACCGCGGGCCGGGAATACAGCAAAGGTGAACTGGCACAAACTCACCACAATCCTGCCCATCCTGGCAAAAGCACTTATGCCCCAGTCCCTCACAATCCTGGAATAGCGCTGGCCGAAACCCAAACGTCCTGGTCTGTTGTACAGGTCTAAACCGAAAAGATGAATCGGGGTAGAGATCAGCTGGATCGCGGCCGGCGCCATAAACTGAGCCGTGTTCGTGCGCCCAGCCTCGGTGCTCAGGACCCTCGAAAACCGGGATTTGACGGCCGGGGGTAGGTTGGCGAGTCGTGGCGCAATCATGGGGGGGAGGTTGAACGAGGCGAAGATGGTTAGGCTGTCGCGGATGGCAAACAGCGCGTACGAGAGTCGAGGGACCACCGCGGCCGGGGAGCTGGACGGGGCCCCGAACATCCTTACGAAGCGCGAGTCCTTGTAGACGCACAGGCTCATGTTCACGCCCGAGGTCGCGATGAACTTGGTCGCGCCCGACGTCACGGTCGACGCGGGCTTGGACCGTGTCGTCGACGAGAGCGTGTCCACCGTGTTGGCCGTGGTGTATGTCCAGAAGTAGAGAGAGAAGATCAGGAGGAACGGTTTTGAGAAGACGAACTTATGTGGCCGCGAGACAGCGGGGCGCAGGGAGCGGATCAGACAGGATGAAAATGAAGCGCCCGTGGCGGCCTTTTCTACTATAGACCTGTTCCTGTCAGTTTATAGGTCTCATTCAATCGTTTCGTGCTTCAAGAGGATGGACAAGGCTTGGCTGGCTGAGAACTAGAGCCCCCTCCTCCGGTCCCAGGTTTGACACCATCATGCGTGAGGTTCCTCTCTGAAATACGTACCGGTCTATGACACAGATCACAGGCGATATCAAGGCGGCCGCGCTGGCAGCCGAGGTCAGGTCCGCACACATCCTCATCCCCAGATTCGCAGTGTTCCATTTCATGACTCTTTCTGGCTCCAGCGGGCCCTTTCTCACCGACGGCAGCGGCATCTGAGGCTTCGGGAGTGACCCCGTCGCTGGGGGGGTGGGGGACATCTTTGCAAGCTCCTCATATCGGTCCGGCTCGAGGGAGGGCATGGTCGGGGTCGTGGCAGAGGCACATGCGACGGTAATGGGTGCATCGAGGAGGTTTTTGCACGAAACGTGGGACGGGCCTGCGGCGGAAAGTGACGGATGCGCGGGTTCCGCGGGCTATGTTACCGACGTGAGCGTTTTCTGGGGTCTGCGCCTGCCTGTTGATGGAAAATCTCGAGAGATGTGTGCATGTTTGGCCCTGGCCAACTTCTTGTGACTCGTGGAGAGAAAGATGAGTTGAGGGTAACTTTCTCGATTCGGCGCATTGGCGACCGAATCGGATGCGCACCGGCTTGCTCCCCGGCTGTAACCGGCGCCTGGGTCCCCGACCCGCCTAGTATGGATTTGCAATCCTACCATCGTTGAGAGAAGGGCACCTGGCCGGGTCGTGCCATGTTCGCTGGCTGTCGCTGGCATTGCGATCGCTGAAAGCATACGAGAGGAAAGAGGTGCGGGCACCGAAGCGGCTGCGCTTGGACTATTATAATGACTTTGGAAGAGCCGAGGGGAACGGTCTTGGTATGTAGCTATGGAGTGCTCGGGTGCTCACCGTTTGGCTCGGTTGGCGGTTCCAGTTCAGAGGCGAGATCCATAAATACTGAGGTCCATAAATGTCGGCCGATATCGTGGAAGGGAGATGTGTGAGTGGTACAGGGCACTATAGGTAGAGATGTCTTCGGTGGGAGCGGCCGGCATGTCCTCTTCTTGTTTCCCAAGCTGCTGTTACAGTTCTTTCTTCTCCTTTACAGCTTGAGCTTCAGCCTGCAGTTGTTTTTGTCTACCCGTGGAATGCATCTCGCCTACCGCCTTTTCCCCGCCCACTGCTCGGAATGCGTGGTAAAAGGTCCACTCGACCGCCTCTTCGACAGGTTTGTCGAACAAGTACGGAAGGGCCGGCACGGCTGCTAAACCAAGCTGTCATCTTGTCAGTCTCGAACCTGGAGGACCAGGGGAAGGCCACCTACTCCGATGGGACCCCATGACCTGATGGTCGTGTTTGTAGCGTTCTTCAGCGCCTTTCCAGAATACTTGACAATGCTGTGGATCGTGAAAGCCGGTAGACCCATGGATGCAAGACTCTGGAACACGGCTCGCTGCGCCATGACCGCTCGATAATCCTCAATGGCGGGGAGATGAACTGGCTGGCGCGGTTGCAGAGCTTGTGTGGCTGGCGTGGGTTCTTTCTGGCTTGCATCGAAGTATTCTTCGGCCTGTGGATGTAGCAATCTCTGGTTTTGCTTGTACGCTTTGTATCCTTCGTGGCCAACGTCGCCGAGGATGTAGGCCCATGAGACTCCATACGCGCCTCGAACCAGCCACGGATGCGCAACGGGTCGAAACGACTCGCCAATGTCCGAGGTATAGGCCACATATCGATGGGCGCTCAACATGATGGTTCGCAGCCGGTTGGCGTAGGCCGCATATCGCACGCTCGAGTTGGTTGTGTCCTCGCCGAGGCCGTCGTAGATATCTTCCATCCAGTCATCTTCACGATCAACCAGCTTTTGAAGTTCCTTGGGTAGGGGTTCTCTGGTAAAGGTCCGCTTGGGTACAGGCGCCTGCTCGTCTTTGTCTTTGCCGGCCATGATGAGGAGAGCTGGACAGAAATGTCAAACCGGCATCTATGAAGCTGCGTATGCTATGGCCCTTTAAAGTCAATTCGCATTTACACGGTAGGTCGCGTGCGGCAACGAGCGCAGGCGGTACTTACATATGGAAACGGAGTAATACGCCTAATGCCTAACCAGAGCCCGGGGCGGATCGGGGAGAGAAGAAATTGGTGGAAGACATCTATGATCTCGGGGATGACGCAGTTGCGGGCAATAACCATCTGCCTAGCCACCGGTGCCACCGCCACCGAGCCGCCTCTGTACTGGGTACTGGGTATGTAATTAGCTTACCCCTGGGCGTGGGCCGGGGGCCGGGGGCTCGCCCAAGGTACCACTTGGCACTAGGTAGTGCAGGCGGGAGGACTCACGGACTCACAAAATCACAGTAGTAATAATACTTTCCCCTGTACGTGCCTGTACTCCGTAAGCTCGGCACAGCTCGGCACTTGTTAATCTGCCTCGCCGTAGCTTTGACCGTGGTCCAGGTTGCGCTCCGCCGTACCATTTGAGCTAGCGTCGAAGCTTCTCACAAGCTGCGCAGACACAACCGCAGTTCTCAATCGACCGTCGACACAAACGATTCACAAGCCTTCCTCCAACCATCCGCACCTAGAACGACTCCCTGTACACTCCCGAACCGCCAACATGGTTGCTATGTACACTATTGCCGGCCGCCAGGTTGGGTCACACTATGTAGGTCACCCTGTCGACAATCCCGAATCTCGACATTCCCGAAACTCCCACTCTCCACGTTGAAGAAATGCGTCGGATTCAGGAGCTGTACTGATGTCCGGTAGTTGGCCATGGCTACGCTAGGCGCGACCTTTGGAATCCCCTGGCTGTTGACAAGAGGAGGCGGCTCCAAGCAAGCAGCTACACCCCCGATCAACGCCAGCAGCAAGGACGAGGAGAAGTTTATCCAGTAAGGAATGAAAATCCGCATGCCCGCAAAACACACCTGACCTCCATGACAGAGAGTTTTTGCAACAGGTCGAGCAAGAAAGCAAGGCGGACAAGATTTCGGGCAAGGAGGCGCATTAAACGAACGAGCGGAATCCGGCATGGCGAGTTCACAATCAGGGTTGCTCGCGTACTGTACATAAACTAGATGCATGGATGGATGAAAAATCAGCATCAGCTACATCAGCCTTGGCTTGACGCACCGACCAATCTCCTTCCTCACATTACGTTCGAGACCCTACAGGAACAAGGCTACCCTCATGGCCTCAACTCAAACACCTCCCCGTCCTCGGTTGGCCGACCCATTTGGACCCGGGCCATTCCCTCCTTTAGATCCATGACTATTGAAAACAGCGTTTGGCTTGTGCTCTTTTCACCCACAGCCCGGCAGATGGCGGTGGGATAGTTCTTTTCATCTTTGAGAATCTCGCTCAAATTGTGCACTGAAGGCTTGTCGATGTCCTTGATTAATTCCCGAATCCGATCCAGCCGGAACGGCGAATCGTGGAGAAACACCGTCCCCTCCACCTTGTGCTGCTTGACGAGATGGTTCGAATGCGTGCATGTTCCGTCCTGCTCCATGGGAATCTCCACCACGTCCAGAGCGGTGCATTCGAATCCAACTCCGCCGGTGGAAGCATCGGCGATGGTGATGTGGCAAGCCGATGCAACTCCTGCTTGTCGCAGAGCTGCTGCCGCAGCGTCCCTGGAAGTGCTGTTGAGTGCGGTCCGAAGGGCGAGATGACATGGTAGCTTGTTATATGCCACCCCCGGTGCCTGGATAGCGTTCAGAGTGACTCCAACCCCGGCTGAGTTCAGGCCAATCTTGCCGATTATACCACCTTCAGTCATCATGTGAATCCGAGGCTTGCCCGGTTGTTCGATTGAGAGGCAGATAATGTTGGGGGTTTGCTCAAAGTTCCAGTCCCAGTTCTGAGCCAGGAAACTTGCATCTGACGTCTTCCAGGATACAACGGTACAGCCGTCACTCAACATGCCGTATGCAATTTCGGTACGAACGTTGAGGGCGACAATGGACTCGAGATCGAGGTCGGCCCCCTGCGCAATACCCTTCATCTCCTCGATATACTCGGGATATGAACTTTCCAGCCAGAGCAGGAATCCCCGAGCCACATCGCGGACCTCAGACCATGATAGCTTGGTTCTCTGCTTGAAAAAGGCCGAGTAGAAGGCGATGCTACCATCGATCTCGGCTTTGGCGGCCTGGCCATGTTGTTTGCCAATCTTGACGACAATCAGCACTGCTCACACTGCACGGCGAGCAACTGACTTCATAGGGGGACCCTGAACATTTGATATGCTTCATGCTGACGAGGTACTTCTGGCTCTGCAGGGCTATTGATGGGCTGCCTCAATCTAGGTGTGCCTCAATCTAGATGTCGTAACAGACCGTTGAAGGGTCGATGGGATTCGTGACGAACAGTCCGACTTATATAGCGATTGGTCACAGGGCGGAGTTGAGCGTGCCAACCAGTGAAACGGCTCCGTCAATTCCTGGAGTCATTGGCCTGAGTGGCACTGTACTACCGCTGTGGGGAGTAGTCAATGTCCTCGGCTACCTCATAGGCCTGAAGCAAGCGAGGTTCAGGTTGGGAGAGATATGATTCATGGTGATTGCCCGTGAGGAGGGGACTCAACCTCATCTTCTTACCTGCCTAAGTAGGTAGGATAGGGGGGGCAAGGGGCACAAGGAGTAACGCCAGCCCGCGGTGCTCTCTCCAATTCCTGTGCTTGTGCTTCAGCTTGTGACTGCTGCATTAGAGTTTCTCCAACTTGGACTCCATAATCATAATGTTCCTTTCTCCGTGCTACGATACCTCGAGCATACCTGGGTAACCGCCACTGCTGGCACCCTCTCATTCCTCCCTGTACCCGTGTTTCTCTCCTAGCTCCTAGCCCCTAGCTACTGGCTGGTCGGGAAATCCTCCAAGGAGGTGTGCTATTGCTCTATGCGGGCTCCGTTCCCAGAGGCATTACGCATCGGAACAGACATCATCGCCACCAGTCGGATTCTCTGCCCCGTCAAACCGGACACCAGGCGACTGGCTAGATTGACCTCCCGGTTCCTGCACCCCAGAGAACTCGAGCATCTGGACCGCAGATTCCCCCACTGGAAGACGCTTGAGTCGCAGGATCAACACCAGAGACGACTGGTCGCCGCGTGGCTTGCCGGTCGCTGGGCGGCCAAAGAAGCAGCCAAAAAGGCCTGGGATGCCCAACTGCTGAGCTTCAGGGACCTGAGGGTGGAAGCCGAGACCGGAGGTCGTGTACACGTCGTCTGCGACACGAGCTCCAACAACACACCAGCGCTCAACTCGTCGGATTACGCAGTCACTGAGCAGATTGCGCAATTGAGCATCAGTCATGACGGGAATTATACTATCGCTACCGTTCTCGCATCTCCCCTACATCAGGACATCTCGGCCGAACTCGCGTCTAGGAAGCTCAAGGCCGAAGCCAAATTAATTGATAAACCCCGCCTTCACCAATATTCCCACTTTGACAGTGGTGGCCAATCTTTCAACAACACTCAAGCCAGTAGTAACAGTGATCTGTCCCCGAATACGGCAGAGACCAATTCCACAGTGGGCACAGCATCCGAACCACCTCCTTCCGCCATGCCTCCAAAGTTCAACAACACAAGTACCTACGAGCAAGACCCGCGCTGGAAGGCTGTGGACGAATATACCTCAGCGCACCTGCTCGCGCCCGCTCGCAACAAGCATCACGAGGCCCTGGAGTTCGCCTACTCGAATTCCCTGGCCAAAGGCCTCCCGGACATCGCCTCGTACCCCGCCCAGGGGCGCCTCCTATCCATCCAGGTCCAGGTGACCGGGGCCAGGAACATACTGGAAGTAGGCACGCTGGGTGGGTATTCGTCCATCTGGATGGCGGGCGGGGGCGGCGACGGCGTGAAGATCACCACGATCGAAGTCGACCCGAAACACAAGGAGGTGGCCGAGGAGAACATCGCCCATGCTGGCCTCAGCGACCAGATCAACGTCCTGCTCGGTCCCGGCCTGGAAGTCCTCCCTGAGCTGGTCAAGGAGGTCCAGGCTGGCAAGCGGGAGCCGTTCGACTTTGTCTTCATCGATGCCGACAAGGAGAACAACCTGGCCTACTTTGACCTAGCCCTGCTGATGACCAAGCCCCGCACCTGCATGTATGTCGACAATGTCGTCCGCCGCGGCCGCCTCGCCGTCGCGGCCGAGGCCAAGGACGACCCAGCTGTCGCGGGAACCAGGAATCTGGTCGAGACCGTGGGTAGGAACGAAAAGGTCGAGGCCGTTGTCATCCAGACCGTATCCGAGAAGAACTACGACGGGTTTTTGCTGGCTGTCGTCAAGTAGAATGTATGGACGGCATCGCTGTTGCCAGGTTGACTTTGCAAAATCGACGATCAAAGTCATCCGAAGCAACCAAAAACTTTGGGTATAGAGCTGTTGAAGGCAGCGGAGAATCTGGTCAAGAATCCTGAATATAGCGGTGGTCCAAATATTGTCATTTGCCCATGTCCCACCAGACTCATTTGATCACCGGTGAGGATGAACCCTCATACTTATAGTAGATCTTTATCTGATCCATCGAGACGAGTGCCATCCAAACCATGTTACTCAATTATCGGCCTCTCGTCTACTACAACCCCCTTGACCACTCCGTTCCCCTCGACCCCGTCAGACTCCTCCACCGCATGGACCTCGATGCCACTGATCAAGGCTTGACTCACACCCTCGAGCCCGGCCACAAACACACACAACAGACTACCAATCACAAAGTGACTTATAGTCGTTCCAATGTCGAGCCAACTTCCCTCATCCTTGACCATCCAAAAGAAGTTCAACGTCATGAAATCACTGACAGACATGACCACCATAAACAGCGCCGACGACTGCAGACCGAGTCGTCGGTTGAGGATACCCAACGCCGCAGAAATGATGGCGAAGGGAACCATGATCTTGAAGATGAGAAGCGCTCCTTGAGAAAAAGGGTCGAAGACGGGGATGAGCCGATAAACCGCGTCGAGGCTAAAGCTGGAAACAGATGCGATATTTCCCGTCGAGAAGAAGGCGGATTGGAGGAAAAAAAGGAAGAACAAAGCACGGCGAAGATCGGGTAGGGCCAGCGTTCGAAAAGTCGTCTGCGCATGCAGATTCGTCGATTGGGCGGTTGTGGATGTTGCTGCCACACCGCTTGTGGATCCCTTTGACTCAGATGGTGTTGCGGCGGCGGCGGCGGCGAGGTGGATGGCATGTTCCAAGCGAACCCACGACAAGAGGGTGAAGCAAAATGAAAAATAGAAGAGGCCTTCGTAAGAGATCGTGAGAAGTACGAAGGAGGGCGAAAATGAGAGGAAGATGATAACCAGACGGTGGACGTAGTTTTTGTTGGGTGAGATGCGGTGGACGAATGGTAGAATAACCGATGCCACAAGGACAAACCAGCCAACAACTTGGTTGCCGAGCGGTAAGCCATTCTTCGCTTGCAGTGACGCCACGCTTGACCGCGTGACGATGATGGTAAGCAAGATGATTCCAATCTGTAGGCCCATAAGAACTCGAGAGATCATGTTAGGCGTAGGCCCTGTCGTCCGGGACGTTGACGGGATGCTGATGTCATGTTCGAAGTGGAGATAGAAGAGCCCTGCTGCTAGCATGAGGAGCCCACCAGCAGTGATGGTCTCCGCATTCTCGATTTTGACAACTGGCAGGAGTGTGAATGTGCTCAGAACCAGGCAGCCAGCGGCCCAGGACAGCACGAGCAGTTTGTTGTTTTTGACGAATGAAGTGCCGTACGCCATTGGAAAGATCGCTCCAAAAATGTAGCAAAGAGTGAAGATGATGCGATGAAAGTATGATTGTACCTGTATTGGTGAGTTACAGATGAATATGATTAGGAGTGGGGGTCCAAAACTTACCAGCGCCTCAATGACAACCAAGTAGAGTAGAGCTTGAAAAACCATCATTGAATAGCTAAAAGGGCCCTCAATATTACCAAAGAGGACTTTGACGCCAGAAAACAATGCTTTTCTTCGAGCAAACACTTCTTCCCAGAAAAAGACAGGGAAGAAGCCATAGCAGTAGTATGTAATGGGCGACCGGTCGACAACAAAAGAAGAATACAGCAGAACCAGGAGGGAAGAGAACACAATCGTCGAAGTAAGTGATCTCTCATCCGAAATAGCGCCATGAAGAACATGCAGGTCAATGACGGTCGTAATGGCGTATGTAATCCAGCCCAGGTATCCTAACGTGATCAGAGCACGAAGGAAGAGCCAGTCATAGGTCTGTAGATATCGCAGGCCTTGGATTGCATGACGAAGAAGATCTGAGGACATCTCGATAGACTGCTCATATTGCCCCTCAGAGATTGACGTTCCAATGGCAGAAATCCGATCTGTTACCGATCCGTTGACCAGGGAGAACGTAGGGTAGGGCACATATCTCATTGCAGTTCTTTGTTTCTGTTGCTCTTTGACGGTGTACATCTCCAGGACTTCCTTTGCGTTGACAAGAGCCGCTGCAGCCTTCTGTTGGGTAGTGGCCGCAAGATAAGACAATGGTAGCTGGCCAACAGAGTTCACCGGAAACTCCAGCCCAGCTAGATACGCCATTAGAGCTGCAACGTCGGCCTGTTCGACATCATGCCGTCTCACTTGGTCCAACCCCCAATCCGAAGAGAAGCCATCTTCATGCCCTGGTGCTTTTCCATTAGGATAGAGTTGTGGTCGAGCAACACCAGCGCCCCAAGCCACGAGTGGCGTGCGCGTGTTATGAGGATGGCCGTCTCCATGGCTCCCCCAATCGCTCATGCCATGGTCGGCGGTGAAAACATAGGAAGTTTCACCGTCAGCGTAAAAGTCGTCGATTAGTTGTGTAATTTCCTTCACGCCTTGGTCCACAATCTTGATGTTATGTAGATATTCCTTTGAATACGGTCGGTAAGAATGGCCCGTTGTGTCCAACCCAAGCAAATGTAGAAAGAAAACCACTTGATCCTCTCGAAGCATGGCGTCTAGAGTAGCATTCGTGGTCGCCGATTTAAAGAGGTCTTTGACTTTGTCGAAGACCCAGATGTCCAGTGCAGTAGCATCTTGCGAATAGTCCTCGAGCTCGGTACCGTAGTGATCCGCGTCCACTCGCCCTGGTACTGCGCCTTCCTTGAACATGGGAAGGATATCTGGGCTGCCCCAACTCCAAGTGTGCCGGCTCCGGTTGAAGACACTGTCAAAGTCTACCGGGTTCAACTTCCACCCTGTTGTCACTGCCGAAACGTCTTCATACAGGCCGGCAATCAGGGCCACATGGCCTGGGCGTGACTCTGTTGGCACCCGTGTGTGGGAAACACCAAACGTGCCGTGTTCGAGCACCCGTGATCGCAAAAAGGGAGCCAGGGGTCGGGGAGTCAGGTCGGCGGTGGCGGGGTCAGGAGGTGACGGGTCAGGGAAGGACTGGAAGGCTTTGTCGGCGCGGAGGCCATCACCCACGTAGAGAACGAGACGTTTCGAAGGTGGACGGTCATGCTGGACTCGGTGCGGTTTCATGCCATGGACGATGGGGCTGACGAAATAAATGTCGAATATGGAGTAGATGTAGACCAGGTGGAAGACAACCGCGAGGGCCAGGAAGCCCCCGCGACCGATTCTTGCCATATCGACCAAGCTTTAAGAAAGGAATGACTAGAGTGAGACAATTTCACTATACCATTGAACATGAAAACAACAATGTTCCAACTCCTCGTTGGAGAAGACAGGCACTGACAGGCCAGGCCATACACTACACTGCAGGCAGCCTGAGGCGCAGCAAATGCAAATAGGGCAAGTGCGCCGAGTGCGGAACACGTGGGAGGCCCTCGGGCTCAAAGGGGTTCCGGGCTTTTGGCCTTGCATCGCGTCATGCAGGTAGCAGCCTTGGAGGAGGCAGAACTCTGTTCAGTTGGTTGGTCTTGCAAGACCTCATGATTCTATAGATATTTCGTCTTCCTCTGTCAAATGGTTTAGCCAAAACTTGAGTCCTTCAACGCCTTCTTCACGACATAGCTCTCCCTTCTCCTCTGCCATTTCAAGTTCTTCAGTCGCAACACCAAGGCTCCACCCGAACTTGGTCGCTGCTTGCTGTGCTGTTACTCCAAAGCCGTATACCGACCAGTCCCAAGGAGTTGTTTGTTCCACCGGCACGACCCGTAGAGAGTTTAGCCATTCTTTCAACTGGGTGATTGTTTTCTCGTCGTTCGCGTCGCGCCGTTGCACGACCAGGAGTCCGCTTCTAAATCTTCTGAGTTTGATCGGCAGTCCGAGTCTTTCCCATGCCTCAGCAGCCTTATGGAAGTCTGCCGGACTAACCAATTCAACTCCATTTTGGCTTCTGTTGAATATTGCCCAGAGGTCGACCAAGCTCATAGTTCCTCCCTGCCGACGCAGGATTCCTCGTCTGTCATCAGTTGCATACTCTGCCAAGTTTCTCGCAAGTTCGTTCACGTAGAGTGTGTTCGAACTATCGCCAATTACATCTTTTGTCGTGATCATCCCAAGAGCCGCGGCAGACTGCGAAAGAAGGGGGTCTGAGGAGGCACCTGGAAGCCCCATCTCTGACCCTGACTCTGTTGCGAACCGCTCAGCGAGAGCGACAATGTCCTTTGCTGATGCCATCAAAGCTTCCAGGTCGCCGAAAGCATTGCCTAGAACTGACTCATTATTTCGGCGAGTCTGAAGTCCTCGCTGTTCAAGTCCCGCAATTCCGACCGACGCGATCCTGGGTGCAGAAGCGGGCGAAGGGCTTTCTACCTTTGACGGGCTTGGTGAATGTTCCAGGTCGACGCGAGGAATTGGAGGTGCGTTTTGGAGAAGCCATTTCCGCTGTATCATCGCACTTTTCAGCCGCTCATAAAAGACTCGATCACCGCCGTTGCGGAAAGAGAATTTGACGCTCAAAGGTTCATGTTCATCTTGTAACGTAAGACCGGATATCTCCGGTCCTGGGGATTCGGACCGCCGTGTTGCATCCTGCAAAGCAAGCCTTTGGGCTGAGTTCGGGGTTGGTAAGGGTGCGGAACATAGTTCGCAAACCCGCATCCAAGGATGGTTATGGAACGTGCAGCGGGGGCAAGTAATGTCATCGGGTGCATCCTGGTCGTCTTCAGGTATTTGACTCGGTGTGGTGTCAGTGTCTGTGGCGACTGCATCTGGTCCGATACCCAATGTGCGGCCGGCCTCCGGGATGCGGCTTGCATTTGCCACCACAGCTGCCTTGAGTACAAGAGAAAAGGGTGGCTTGATACCGCAAGCAAGGCATGACGGCAATGGAAAAGATTCCGTTGCAATAGTGGGGTCAAAATTGGATGGTACCGGATTAGAGAACGAACAAATCGGACATACCCAGGTCCCGACTATCACAGGCTGTGCGGTGGGGGTGATGGGAGATGGGCGAAAAGGGCTTGAAGACCGAGAAGAGGGTGATGAAGCAGAGGTGAGTTTTTGAAACAGCACCGACTGTGGTGCGCCTGCCCTGCTCGTGGAGCCAAATCCACGTTTCCGTGGCTTGGGATACAAGGTGACCTTTGCCGATGACTTCAGAAATCCCGCCTGATTAAAAGCATTAGTTCAGTCTCGGATATGTTGGGATGCGTCATACCTGAGCCTCGTGTCTTTCAACGTCCTTTAGATCAATGGCCCATGAGTTGGCCCGTGGATCTGAATCGTCGACGTAACACGCCCGATGAGAAGTCAGATATGCATGTCCTTTCTGGCAGGTGGCAATCTTATATTTCCTGGACAAACGTAAGTATTTGGTACTTTCATCTAGGCCTTTAGAAGGTCCTGACCCTTCGTAAAGCCCAACCCCATCTTGGACAAAAACGAGGGTCTCATCTGGAGAGAGGGTGGGCCGGGAGCCAGCAGTCAAATCTGGCTTCTTGAGGAACATCCGGCACTCGGTGAAGGCAGCATATCATTTTTAGACCAGGGCGGAGTTCTAGATGGGTCCTTCTGCCTGTTCTGAGGTGGATGGCTGTTGGTTGTGACACGAGAGCAGTTCTGAACCAGGCAGTGGTGAGGAGATAGAAGGTAATTACTGATGCCATTGGTCGCCCCTTGTGGCTAGACTGCCAAGCCACTTGCTTCCTTCAACTCAGCTTCACTCCCCGACCGCCAACTCCATCACTTCCTTATTTTCTCATCTTCCACTCTGTTGCCTTGCATCGGAAACCTCCAAAAAGGCCTGCTCAGAGATTGTCCTCAATCTCCTCATCAATTCCGCCGTATTTTCTTGGCTGCACTCTGTACTCTTTGGTCTCTTCCTTCGCAAGCGCCGTCATGTATTCTTCTCCTTCCGGCCACCCACCGTGGCAGTCGCAGTCTTCTTACGCGTCGCTGAACAACCAGAATGCTTACATACCAGTTCCTACTCGCCACGCCTTTGGTCCACAATCCTCTGTTCTTCCTCAACCTCCGCCAACATATGCCCCTTCGCCGTTGCCTTCCCACCTCAATAGCAGCACAATATCCAACACTCCTCCTCCACCTGCACCGGCCAAAAAGAAGATGATGTGGTCTCCAGACGTCCGTGACTACGTCAACCGCTCATTTGCCCAGGCTACTGCCATCTCTGGAATCACAAAAAAACGAATTGAGTCAAAGCTCAAAGAAATAATAACTGATGCCACACAAAGTGGCACACTCGAGACAATGAACTGGAAAGATCTGCCACTCCCTCAACAGATGATTCTTGATGAGCAGACTCGTGCTCTACTTGCTCCCATAACCCCTCCGTCTTCTGCTCCTCCAGCCGTTCCGGACGTGTCTACCCCGGTCTTCTATCAACCCCAACCAAACGGTCCACGGAAACGCAAGTCTACAGAACTCTCGACAGACATGGAACCGAGTGCATCACAACCACCATGGAGAATGAACGGTCAACCCTCTGGGCCTCTGGCAGACCGTATCTCGTTCGCCCCCTCGGACAAACGACCCAAGCTCAACACTGGCAAATCCGTAAGTAAATCAAATGCAAGCCTTGAATCTCGGAGACGCAGATTCGAGGATTCGCGTGCCGGATCCAACTCTCCACGAACGCAGGACTCTTCTCGAGGAGCTTCGCCAGAGCCAAGAATGACCGGACCCGTCGTCGGGCGGTCACAAAAACTTGAGAAGAACTACTTCAGACTAACATCGGCGCCCAACGCTGATGATGTACGGCCTTTGGAGGTTTTGCGGCATACTCTGGAATTGCTCAAGAAGAAGTGGCGCAGTGACGCCAACTATGTGTACATTTGCGACCAATTCAAATCATTGCGGCAAGATTTGACCGTCCAACATATCAAGAACGACTTCACCACCAGCGTCTACGAATACCACGCTCGCATCGCACTAGAAAAGGGTGACCTGGGTGAGTATAACCAATGTCAAACGCAGTTACGAGCCCTGTACAAGCAGAATCTTGGTGGTCACCCTGTGGAGTTCAAGGCCTACCGTATCCTCTATTTTATTCACACCTGCAACAAAACTGACATGAATGACGTGCTCTCTGATCTAACCCCCGCAGACAAGAAAGAACCCTCGATCAAACATGCCCTGGAAGTGCGTTCGGCATTAGCACTCGGGAATTACCACAAATTTTTCAAGTTGTACCTCACTGTCCCCGATATGGGAGCCTACTTGATGGATATGTTCGTAGAACGAGAAAGATTGGCTGCGCTTGCATGCTTGTGCAAATCGTGAGTGGTTAGCAAGATTATGTTACAAGCAGAAGCTAATTCCCTCACTAGGTACAAACCTGACGTTCGCCTCCGATTTGTTACCGAAGAGCTCGGTTTCGAATCTGACGAAGAAGCCTGTCAGTTTATCCTTGATCATGCCCCTGACGACTCGCCAGACTTGCTTGAAGAGCGTGACGGAGACGTCCGTTTCTTGAGTGGCAAGGTCGGATCGATCTTCCAGATTGCAAAGACAAAAGCCTTTGGCCATATCGACATCAAGGGCCAGATCTAAAAGGGCATCAGACAGCATGTTCCAGTCCGTCTCAAGGTCGCACAGAAGATCCTCCTTTCCTCCAACCCTCCGTGGCGGTAATTGATTTACCGCGTTCTTTAATTTCCGGCGTCCCTTCCAATCTTCTTCAGCTGCTTGACCGTGGTTTCATCAGTCACGGTCATGTGCCTATTCATCGTATATTTTCTATGCATTCCGTCTATTATCAAGGGAGGAAGCAAGATGCCATCTTCGAAGATGGTGCAGGAGGTGGGAACATTTCCTCTGGTGTTGGCGAAGAGTTCTTATGGATGAGAAATGATGAGACTTATCAACATGATTCGACCTGGATGATCTCTGTACATAGCAAGGCGTTGGTGGTGTGGACATATGCTGAATCGGGAAGTCGGACTACCACCACTTCTGCCTGGAAATGGCGGAGGAGTGACCGAGTTCATCGATCGGATGGCTTCCGAAAAGCATAAACAATGCCAAAGCCGGCCGGCTGTCTTTGGACAGTCTGGTTTCTGTCAAAGGAAATTGTCTCTTTGGTTCTTTGTTGCCGTCGTGCCGTCCTGCCTCTTGCTTCGTTCACGTTCGTTATAACCTACTGACAAGGACTAATGGCAGTTGAGTTCCTCCTCGGGCTGTCAATGACCTGTCAAGAATGAATGACGGGATGGTGAGCGGAGCGTGAGCTTGTCGCTATAGTATGTTAGTAACTTATGATCGATCGTCTGGTAGAAGTGGAACTCCAACTGAGAGGCAACGGCGACAGATGATTCGAGAGCCAGCCAGGTACCGGCGTCGCGTGGTGCAGTGGAAGTACTCCGTAGTGCTGTGGTGCAGCTGAAATGTCCGGCTCCTCCTTGCTCAGTAGCTTGCACAGAGCAGCTAGTTGCCAGTTCCAACCCGGGCAGCCAGTCAGCTTGAGCGGTAGCCACCGGAGGGCCAGAGCTGAACCTCCCTGCCGGTGCAGTCGACGGTAGGATCAAAAGATGCTTTATCGTGCATCGGCTCGCTTGCTCGTACGGACTTAGAGTCTGTAGCAGCTTGTTCTGTCCGTCCCCTCTCCGACCGAAGGCAGTGGTGGACGAGGCGAGGAAACCTGACCTGACGAGACCTTGCGCCACCGCCCCTACATTGGCCTACGTCGCCCATTGCCGACAGACGACAGCTGGATGCGCGGCTGGAATCCTTCGGTGATCGATGAGATATCCAATCCGGGCCATTTCCTAGGGTGCTTACGGAGTACTCCTGACGACGTGCATTCAATTTTGACGGTGGAGTGTTGTGGCATCGTTCTCATTGCTGCGGAGTGACATCCAGTCGAGCAGCCCCAGCCTGCGTGCAGAGTCCTCAGGCCTGACTCCTGGCACACACGGGTTCAGTGACTTAAGTTAGGCGGGTAGGTGTTAAAGGGAACCCTGCAAAATCTCCGCCCTTGTTCCACCACCACCACCATCACTGGCACGCCCGCACCCACACCCACACCCTCGCCTTGTTCTTTGTTAGACCTCTCCATTCTCGACCACTTTCTCAGCCTGCACACCCGAAACATCATCCACCTCAAGCCTGGTCGGGACCGACCAACTCCGTGCAAGCTCACAAGAAAGCCTCGTGCCATCCTGCGGCTGCATATGCGCTCGATCTAGAACCCCCCAAATCCCTTTTCGCCGGAATCCCTCTCAGACCAACTGCGGGGCACACCAATGTGACCATGAAGGTAAGTGCCTACCTTGTACCCTATGCGCGGAACCGACTCACAGGGACTGATTTATTCTCTCCTCCAGGCCATTCGCCGATCTCTCAAGAGCGACAAAGATTCCAGGCAAGCTCCCAATCTTTCCATCACGCCCAAAACCATCCAGGCGCTTCCACCGAAGAAAGTCATCAAAGCCCTTTATGACTACGAACCACAGAGCGGGAATGGACAAGAGCTAGCATTTCACAAGGGCGATTTTTTCCACGTTCTGAGTCGCGAAGAAGACACTGAGTGGTACGAGGCCTGCAATCCGCTCATCCCTTCGGCTAGGGGTCTCGTGCCTGTCGCTTTCTTCGAAGTTGTTGGCAAACAGCAGAGACAAAGCGACAATTCTTTGTCGTCGCCGGGCGAAAAACCAGACGGCCACGATTCGGGCTTTTCCGAGAAAGGGTCGACCAATTCTGCACATACACGATCCGAATCGGTCGCCACAACCCGACCGACAATGCACAGCCGGGGTCCCAGCATGGCGGGAAGAACGACCGGTGCTATGGTGTATGGAGTCGTCCAGTACGATTTCAACGCCGAAAGAGCAGATGAGCTCGATGCCAAAGCTGGAGAAGCCATCATTGTGGTGGCGCAGTCTAATCCAGAATGGTTTGTTGCGAAGCCGATAGGACGGTTAGGAGGACCAGGTCTGATCCCCGTGTCTTTTGTCGATATTAAGGATACTGCGACAATGCAATCGGTGGAGGACCCGCTTGAAGCCGTCCGGAAGGCAGGCGTTCCTCGCGTGGAGGAGTGGAAGAAGTTTGCCGCCGAGTACAAGGCAGGCAGCATTTCTCTGGGGAAATTCGACAACCCACAAGCCCAGATGTCTGCTGATATGGCTCGGATGAGTATTCAAAATGCCCGGTCGGAGCAATCTCTCGCAAGCAACACTTTTGTAAGTTGGCATCCCCGCCCCCTTTGAGCGAGTGAATGCTGATTCTGTAGGAACCACAACAACCCAGCGCACGACAATCGCAATCGTCTCAGGCTCCGCTCGCACCCATCAGTGCCTCCGTCCCCCGATACTGTTTCGACAACGACATGTATTGGTACATTATCGAGTGTCAAATGGAAGATGGCCGCTGGTGGGAACTGTCCCGATATTATGCAGACTTCTACGACTTTCAAATTGCGCTATTAGAAATGTTTCCAGAAGAAGCAGGGAACAAGGGCAAGCCTCGCATATTGCCCTTCATGCCGGGGCCTGTCGCGCACGTCACAGATGCCATTTCGAACGGACGGCGCCAAAACCTTGATGAGTATATCAAAAAGATTGTGACCCTGCCCAACCACATCTCCAAGAGTATGCTGGTGAGAAATCTGTTCCGACCCAAGGCCGGACAGGACTTTGAGATAGACCCCAATGCGCTAGGAGAAGACTACCGACTATCTGGGGGTTCGCAGAACTCGATGCCGCCAGTTTCTCAGATGTCGTCGAATCAGCAACCGCCAGGCGCTGGTTATGGTGGAATGCCACCTCCCTCGGTACGAGCATCACAGCAACGGCCGCCCATGGCCATGTCAGCCGGCCCGGGGATGGGAGGACCGCCGTTCCTGCACTCTCAGGCAAGTAACCTGACGCAAGCATCGAACTCGTCGAGCATGAAGCAAAACCCTCCCGGAGGAGGATCCATGAAAGTCAAGGTGTTTTTCCAGGATGATATCATTGCGCTTCGAGTAACGCAGGATATTGCTTTCGCAGCCCTGAAGGAGAAACTAATGGAGCGACTGAAACTCAGCGACGACATTGCGATCCAATACAAGGACGAGGCCACTAACCGCCTCATCGACTTGGAGACCGATGACAATCTGGACGTGGCATTGCAACGCAATCCAAAACTCTCTCTTTATGTCAACTATGCGGCGAGCTGAGGACTTTGCCGAGGCCACAGGCATGGGGAGTCAAATTTGCGTGCATTTAGACACCCAGACCGCAATGTACGGGAGACGGGAGGCAGGGCAACCTGATGAGGGCAATGTGTTTACGTGGTCACGTTGGCGCACCGGATTTCGGATACTGGGAGGCCATCCCTTGGTTCTACTTCTCACAAGAGGACCCAAGGGTAGGTGGTGTGCATTGGTACGTGTAACATGGATGGCATCTCGCTCGGCCACTTTACTAGCGGTCTCTTTCTCAAGGAACGTGGCGGAAAAAGGATGGGATGACCAGAGGTTCGATGGAGTATGCCGGGATAATATCTATCTTGACCAAGCGGGATGGTGGGAGCCAGCGAGCCAGCGAACGGAACGGAGCTAAACTGAACTGAAACGGGGACTCAGTGCGATGCCTTTCGAGCTGGTAGCCAGGGCCAACACCTAGAATTCGGCCTTCTCACGCCTGGCCGGATGAGCACTCGGACTCGTGTTGCAGGTTGTAGAGCAGACGCGGGGACGAGCTACGAGATGCGACCGTCGGGAGGAGGTCAACGAGAGATGATAGATGTGATATGAGGTCGCCGGGATTCGGCAATTCTTTTGAGATGAATCCGGAGTTTCTCTAGGTCTTTGGTTAATATTTCTGCTGCCGACCCTTTCCGAAAAGCGGTCCACGGAGGTCCCCCTCGTGGTCGACCTCTTCCGAGAGACCGTGTTGCGTGCGGGCCTCGGGCCTCTCGCCTACCTAACTAATTACTGGTTGTTGACTGGCATGCGCCTTCGTTCCACCACCATCCGTACCTCCACCTTCGTTAATATGTTTTGCCAGATCATATATTCAGCTTCTTTTTCCTAAGTCCTCACCTTTCCTATTCTCCTTTCTTCCTCTGGTTTTTCTCTGCGAGGACTCAAAACCTCACCGAGAATGAAAGCTTCCGTGCGCCCAGTTCAGAACGCCTTTCAAGCCTACCTCAGAGCAGCCGCCGCCGAACCTGCTGCCCGTTCTCTCCGGCGCACCCTTTGCACAAGCTGCTTGAATGGCTTGCGCTACCGAAGACGATATTTGGAGCTGTCGCGCCGCCAGCTGCACACCCTCAGCCCTCACCGGAGCTCTCCCACCGTCCGAAAAGGCCCTCGGAGCCACAAGTTGGTCTCGCGGTGCCAGAGAAGGCACTTGGCGACGGTAAGCGACGTAGCTACCCATGGCCCCTTAGAGGAGTATGATGAGCGGGTACATGCTAGAAAATTGAGGGACGATGAGCACCAGAGAAGTGAGCACAAGGAGAGAAGCTGTTCTGCCAACCAAGCTAATATTAGACAGCCCTGGTTGAACATCTTCAAGATCTTCACGAGAGCCTCAAGGACTACGAGTCTCCGAAGGTCATACACCCGGATATCAATGATCTTCAACCTGTCAAAAAGTCTCTGCTGGGGTCCTTGTTTGGCGGCGGCAAGAAAAAGAAAGTCATCAACGAAATTCCTGACACCCTACCGAAAGGACTATACATGTACGGCGACGTCGGTTCGGGAAAGACCATGCTGATGGATTTGTTTTACGACACTCTTCCACCCAACATGACGTCGAAAACCCGCATCCATTTCCACAACTTCATGCAGGATGTTCATAAGCGGCTGCATAGGATTCGCATGCAGTACGGCAATGATTTCGATGCTGTTCCCTTCGTGGCAGCAGACATAGCAGAAACCGCGCAGATCCTCTGTTTTGATGAGTTCCAATGTACCGATGTTGCTGACGCTATGATCCTCCGGCGTTTACTCGAATCCTTGATGTCTCACGGAGTCGTCCTAGTTACCACCTCCAACCGACACCCGGATGACCTGTATAAGAACGGAATCCAACGCCAGAGTTTTATTCCCTGCATCAATCTGCTCAAGAAACACCTGCGCGTAATCAATCTTGACTCGTCAACCGACTACCGCAAACTACCCCGCCCACCCTCCGGCGTATACCATCATCCTCTCGACCGCGCCGCAGTCAGCCATGCGAATAAATGGTTCAATTTTCTCGGCGACCCGGAAAATGATCCTCCACATCCATCCAGCATCACCGTCTGGGGGCGTGAAGTTGAAATCCCACTCGCCTCAGGGCGTGCAGCGAAATTCACCTTTCACGAACTGATCGGCCGCGCGACGGGAGCGGCCGATTATATTGAGATGATGCGAAGTTTCGACGCCTTCATTGTTACGGACGTGCCGGGGATGACGCACCGCGAACGAGACTGGGCCCGGCGCTTCATTACATTTATCGACGCCGTCTACGAATCGCACGCCAAACTGGTCCTCACGACGGCGATGCCTCTGTCGCAGCTCTTCCTCTCCAGAGCCGAGCTTGATGAAACCATTGGGGGTGTGACGAAGAAAGTCGAAGATGGAAAAGCCTCAGCGGACAACAACGACAAGAAGGTGGCTGAGCACGCGAAGGCGGCCAACCATGAGGGCGAAGGCGCGGATGTAGATGATGTGATGCGCAATCTGATGGACGACCTCGGCATGAGCATGAGTATGCTCAAGCAGAGCAGCCTGTTCAGCGGCGATGAGGAACGGTTTGCCTTCGCGAGAGCCCTCAGTCGGCTGAGCGAGATGGGCAGTCAAGAGTGGGTTGAGAGGGGCCTTGGATTGGAGAAACGAGGTGGCCTGGGTGAGAGGGAGGGCTGGCAGAGGGTCAGGTCCAGGTGGAGGGAAGATAGTTTGTGACCTTCACCTGTGATGCGGCCTAGCCGGGAGAAGACAGGCCCAGGTAGAACCTGAGGCCAGTTCCAACTGATTAGAGTCCCTTTGAAATGGGGCCCAACTGAGGGCGCGGTTAAAGCTGCTTTACTGACCTCATGCACGACCAAGACGTGAATCCTGTTTGGGATATTTGGAGCGAGAGATATAAAGCAAGGCTGGGCCCAACTGCAGGGACAACCGAAGATGACCATCATGAATGAACGAACTGTAACTCCCGAGTTCTTACAACTGCAGGTAAAATTAGTTCCAGGGGATTATGGGACATCGATTCCAGATCTCGCCTTTCCTCTACACACGTCATTTCTACAACCCAAGTCAGCTTCTTGCCCTACAAAGTAGACTCAGCCTCTCCGGTTGTGGCTTGACAGCCCATTCAGCGAGCCCAGAGTCCGTGACCAAAGATCCATACGGGGGGGTGTGAGACGTTTCTCCAGGAGAAGCAATTCGCTGAAACGAAAAAGCTGGAGTCCATGGATTTTCCGTGGTCTTGACTCTGTTCCGCCACGACACAGGTATCCTCGTCCCACCATCCAGCGGTATGAGGGGCCATTCAAGCAGTGGCCGTTGATTCCTTACCTACTGAACTACTTGACGCCCGCGACGCAGAGAAACCGTTGTCGATTCTCCTCGCCCACGATCCCCCTGACAATCTCGGCCATAGACTCGACCTCGACAATCTTGCCGTGGCCGTGAACGAACCGCCACTCGCTGCGGCCATCATCTGCGCTCGGCCCGCCATCTTCGATGGCAGCGACAGTGTCTTCAGAAGAGTCGTACCTCACCTGGGAAGCCTGCCAGGCCAGTGCCTTCAGGTCGCGGACGTGTGCGTCAACGAGATCGGCAGGGCCCGAGAAGACCAGGATTCCTGGATAGCCGGGTTTTGTGAGGCCCGAGATGGCGGCGGCGACTGCGACTGCGGATGCCTGAGCCTGGGACGAGGCGCCGGCCGAGGCAGAGACGGAGGGGTTGATTGCGAGTTTCCGCTTTGATGTCGCGAGGAGGTAGTGGAGCCAGACCACGACGGTCTTTGGACGACGAGGACGAGGGGGTTGTGTCGCCGACCCAGGTCCCTCTGAAGGCAGGGGGCCGTTGGAACGGCCGTGGCTCTGTCCTCTCGTTGGGACCTGAGATGAGGTCGAAACCACGTGTAGCAGTTCTTCTTCAAAGGCATTTACAACCCTGTCGAGAACCTCTTCCCCTTCTCCCGTCGGCGTGTCCAGCTCCGCCATCGCTCGTCGCATCCGTTCACGCATGTCGTTCCTCTCCGCGTCCTTCGCCGAGACCAGCTCCGGCACCCCCGAGGTCGGATAGCCGTCCGGAAGTCTCAGGACTAGAAGGGCCGGAGCAGGTGGCGGCGACGACGACGACGTGGCCGGCCGGTATTGGAATTCACGAGTGCGAGGGGTGAATGTTATGCACGACGGGTACATGGCCGAGAGGAGCGAGAGCTCGGCTTCGAGGCGGTGGGCGGGGGATTCGATATCGGGGTCCATTGTGTGCGCGCGTGGACGTGGCCGAGTCAAGTTTATGACTACTGAGGCAGTGCATGTAGAAGGAGCCAGGTATGTGGCGATGCGCGTGGTTGAACAGGGTCGGATGGTAGTTTGAGAGGTGAGGGAAAAAAAACTCTGCTGGTGAATGGGGAGTTTCAATTCCTCGAAAGATTTTGGCAATGCAAGATGGGGACTGACGAGGCTGAGAGACGACCGCAGGCCAAAACCAGGGATTGAGGGACGAAGCTCTTAAAATTCAAATCATTTCATTCATTGGCGGTGGTATTACTAGACAATCCATCCACTCCAACAATGTCTTGCTTGTCCCCGCAATGCTTTCCTGGAAATTCTTGCGAGGCTTCTCCTCTTCTTCTTCTCCCCCGAAAGGTGCTCGTGTCGTTGCCGTCGCCAGTTCATTCCAACTCCCCGTTCGTTTCTTTGACCAGCAGCAGAAAGTGAGGGAAATTTCAATTCAGAGGTCGTCGAGTCATGTCGCCCTCCGGTCTCTGTGCCTTTCAATTTGCATGCCCGAGGGCGGTTGTTCGTTTCAATGCGTCTTGAGTTCATGACTGTTGCTTCCCCCCTAGGAACCTTTGTTGCGCGTGATGGAGTAAAAAAGGGAATTTGTCATTGAGAGTGGGAGAGGAAGGAAAGAAGGGGGGTTACAGCTCTTCCTGTAGTTCCCGGATCTTGAAATAGATTTCCTTCAACGAGTCTTCCTTGCCGACCTGTCGATATCAAAAGCTCATTAGTCATATAGTTAATCACAGCGAGGAAGAGGAGCGTCTCCGGAGGCAGACGGGGGGACCGGAGTGAGGAAACAGGGCACCCGTTACCTTTATCTGGAAACCCGTGGGCTTTCCATCTTCCAAACCGGTCAAATGCATCGTCCTCCCGCTCGGTTCTTTGCCGTCGTGCGTCCCTACATTCATGTCCTTGAAGACCGGGGTGTTGAGTACAACGCGGTGTACTCCATCTGTCCGCATGAGGAGCCGTGCTTTGCGTCCAGGGGTTGCGATCCCCGATTGAGCGCCGGCCTCGACATCTTCGTCTGACGCTCCATCTGCCTCGGATTTGTCAGAGTCGTCTTCGCCAATCGTCAGCTTCTCGTAGCGAATGTTGATTTTGAACACTCCGGCGCCGCGTTCCTTCCACTCTTTCTCGAAGTGGTAAAGTTTCGCCCGGCAGCTGAAGACGGTTTCTTCTTTCTCTTCACCAGTTTCCACTGTCAAGTTGTTAGTTTCGACTCTTTGGACCTCTTTGACTAGCGGCTGGCTGTGGAACCTACACTCTTGCTCTTTGAATCTGGGGTCTGGTTGAGCCTCCTCTTCAGCTTTCTGAGCGCCACCGCTGTTTTCGCCATTCTCATTGTCTTCTTCCTCGTCATCGTTGGATGCGCCGAAGGGTTTGGACTTCCCAAAGGTGCCAGGGCCGCCGGCTGATTTCGCGAAAGACGAGACACCAACGCCGAATGGCTTTGTAGCCCCTGCAAACCCTCCACCGAAGCTGCCTGCGGATCCAAACCCGGCGCCCGGGCCAAAACCAGATATTGATTTGCCAGCAAAGGGAGATGGCCCGCCAAATCCAGAAACAGTTGACCCAAGCACCGTGGTCCGGGTTCCACCTCCTCCCAAGCCTGCCGATGGCTTTGTAGTCGTGCCTGCAGTTCCGAATGGCGACTTTTCTGACGAAGCGAATGCTGACAAGCCAGATGAAGCAAAGGCGGAGTTTGAGGTCGATTTCCCAGGAGAGAAAGTCGTCAATGCTGCTTGTGTTGGCGACTTGGGAGATTTGAAACTGCTGAATGGGGATGCGGTGGAACTGTTGGCAAACCCGGAGGATGACTGGGTCTGCAATGGCGGGTGCTCAGGTGAAGGAGATGAAGTATCCGTAGTCGCCGGTACGGTAGACTTGTCGTCGGAGACAGGAGCAGTGCGAGCTGCCTCAGCTTTGCCCGCCGTCGATTCAGCCGTCGTACCTTTCATGTCCGCAGCCGCAGTTGCTTCGGCCATGTCTGCCTTTGAAGGTGCCTCGACCAAGACTCCAGGTCCACCTGGGGATTGTTGCGCCTCGGCATCGCTCTCTTCTCGAACCGGGCTGGCAAGATCCTCCAGTTTCTCGAAGGCTTGGATGTGGTCATCGCCCGAGACTTCTCTGGACCTCATTCTCTTGTGCTGGCCCTTTTTGGGTAACGGAGGCCCGCCATTTTCGAGGCCCGCTCCCGATTCTTCGTTCTGCAGATCTTCGTAGGATCGCTTCTTAGAAGGCCGCCCTCGGCCCCCGTTTTCCGCCTGGGGCTCAGACAGGGACTCGGCGTTTGTCGATTCACGCAGAGGATGATCGTTAGATGGGTTTGCTCCGCTCTCGGAGTGTTGTGCGAGACCGGCAATTGAGGTTTTCTTTAATTTTTCCCTCGCTGTTCGTTCCCCTCCTTCGCCATCCGAACTCCCATCATGGGTTGGTCGGTCATGTAGTACGGTGTCTTCAGCGGCATCAAGGTCCTGCCTGTTTACTCCACCATTTTTTGAAGACATTGTGGAGGGGTGGCTCGGCGTGCGACAGCAGCAACGATGTTCAACTTCTTTTGCGTGCGTCGGACAGGTGGGTTGGCGGGGAGTTGTTCAGATAACTCGTGTTTGGGTCACAAAATCGATCTCCCGCCGGTGTTTCTCGTAGATGGATTGTCCGAGATGGAAATTCGTGGGTGGGCGCGAAGCCTCTGAGACCAGCAAAGTCGACCAGAGCGACGATATCCAGTATGTCCCAAACTCTTTCCCTCGCCCTTCGGTCCTGCTCCTGACGGTGTTCCCAATGATTCGGCGTCCAAATCGATGGCGGGGATGGAGGATTATGGTCTTGGAGATTGAACCGAGTGTGGGATGACGGTGAATTATTTAGGCTCAGTGGTTCTGTCACCAGGTGGAATGCGTCTTCAAGTCAGCGGACGGAGACTTGCAGGATCGGGGTTGCCAGGCTCGACGGGATTTCGCACAGTTTGGGTGTTGATAGAATGAGGACAAAGGGCAGGGTCACGGGAGATGGATGCGCCGCAAGAGTCGAGGGTTTGGTAGAGGGCGAGAACTAGTGGACCGTGATGAGTGAAGAATGATTTGATTGACCGATTCAGTGATGCGGCTCAGGGCCAGGCAGACTCCGCACCCTCAATTTCGCCCCACCCGTGAGGAAGCATATCCCAGGTTGCAAAACACCTCGCTCCTAGAAATCCATCTCAAAGATTTCTACATCTAATTGTACAGACTGTCGCGAATATGACGCGCATCTAATGAGATGGGGACGTGGTGTGAGCCACCCCCATGGAATACAGCTATGGTCACATAAAGGGTGCCTTTCCAAGCACAACGGCACGGTGGTGGGGTGCTCCCATTAACTGATAAAACAAAGACACCCGAGCCCGACATAGAAGACAAAGAGAGGGTATACGCTGAGGGCGACCCGGTTCTTGACCACTCCCGATCCGCCGAGGATACTAACTCCCGCTGCCAGGGACCAAGCAACAAGAACAATATAGACCGGAATGCGAGCGATTGTCGGCAGGCCGACGGCGCTGAGAAGCGACGCCAGAGTCAAGGGGAAGAGCGTGTAGCCGATGATGGATACAGACTGCATGAATGAACTATGGTCCGGTTAGTACAATATCCGACAGATGGTGCAGGGGGGCATCGCTCTTACATGTTCCCACCAAGCAGCTTGATCTGGAGGGTCACCACAGCCTCGCCGATCCAGACAAGAGAGAAAACGCCGGAAAAGACCAGGTCGCTCTGCTCATCGCTCGCGCGCAGGGAAAGGAAGACGCTGAGGAGCAAACAGAATATGAGGGGTCCCCTGCCCATACGTTAGCTTGTCGATTGCAGGTTGCAGGTCTTGCAGGCCACTCACCAGAGATCCCAATCCCTCAGGCCGTCACTCATACCTCCCTGCAGCAGGCCGTCGGCGTCCGGCCACCTTCCCATGAGGCCTCGAAGGTCTCGGCCCAAGCCCTGGGTCTCGAGATCCCCCATCCCCTCGCCTTGTCTCTGGAGCATACCACCGAGTAGATATTTAGGATAGAGAACCTGTCTCATCTTTTCCCACACGGCAAGGAGGTCTCGAGACACAGTCGCCCACACACTTTCATCAATGGTGTTTTGCGGTGCCCGTCTATCTTCACCCGGTATTCTTGAGGTTAGATAGCCTTGGCTCAACGGCGCAGAGGATGATGACTGAATGTTGCCTGTTAACGGAGCCCGATCCGAGGTATTGTACGACGGCTCGTCCGCTTCGACCTCTGTCAGTAGTCAGCTACCGCGTGCTTGTAGGGCTGCGCCATATACCGTACCATCGTTCAAAAAGTCGTCATCGAGGACTGTGTGATCGTCGTCGTAGGGATGACTAGAAAGTCCGCCCGACATTATTGCAAATTGTCCTCATGCAGCGGGGCTCGACGGCCGGTGTCGTGGGACTCGCCGAGAAAAGGCTTGGTGGGCGATCGAGACTGCCTGGGGAAACAATGAGGACGGACGCAGGAGGTAGAGAGGTTTGGACAGGGTGTGGAAAGGTCAGTCAGGCGCAGGGGTTTTGCGAGGGAGATGTGGTCTTGTCTGGCAGCCGTCGTTAATTGTAGAAACGCGTCCTGGGCAGCTGGACAAGATCATGTGATCCACCACTCATCCGGTCTCGGAATAATATTTCCCCATTAAGGTCAACTTGGTCCGACTTCCTCGCAATTGATACTCCTCATACCCATTCACATCCTTCATCATCACTCGGCTCTAGACACAAGGGATTCGTCCCGTGTGTCCCAAGGCCACCATGTCGCTCAAGTCGTCCCTTTATGCCTCTCACTTCTTGTCCATGTGGAATTCCAGAGGGTTCGAATTCGGGGCCATCCTGTTCCTGGCCACCATCTACCCAGGCACTTTGATGCCCATGTCCATCTATGCCTTGCTCCGTGCAATGGCCGCCATCGCTCTCTCCCCCACCATCGGCAATTGGATTGATTCAAGCGCGCGCCTCCCCATTGTTCGGCTCTCAGTTATCGGCCAACGCCTGGGGGTTGCGGCTTCCTGTGCTATTTTCACAGTGCTCCTCCGTTGGAGGCAAGGTCTTCCTGCAGTTGTTACCGCCCTCCTTCTAGCAGTTCTTGTGGTACTGGCCTGCCTGGAAAAGCTTTGCTCGGTCATGAATACCGTCGCGGTGGAACGAGACTGGGTGGTTGTGATCGCTGCAGGGGATGACTCCTTGCTGGGAAGCCTCAACGCTCAAATGCGAAGAATTGACCTTTTTTGCAAGCTGGTGGCTCCGTTGGCCATTGCCCTCCTACATGGCTGGTCCGCCACCGTTGCCGTCTGGAGCACCTTCACCTTCAATGTCCTCTCGGTTGGGGTCGAATATGGCCTGATTGCTAGAGTATTTCGCAAAGTCCCAGCGCTAGCAGAGCCGAAGGCCTCGGGGGCAATCGATCAAGCAGGAACCGTACCCAATCCTTCCGAACGACAATCGGCTTCCCCCACTACCCTGTTTCAAAAACACATCTCCCCCATCTCAAGGTCACTCGATGCCTATGTTCGACAGTCGGCGTTCCTCCCTTCACTTGCGCTGTCAGTCCTCTATCTCAACGTACTTACTTTCTCAGGCCAAATGACGACTTTTTTGTTGGCATTGCCGGAGCCCAAAATCACATCCACGACAGTTGGCCTCCTCCGCACTGTGTCGACGCTGTCGGAGATTTCTTCCACGTTTTTGGCACCAAGAGTTATGGCAACAATTGGTCCTGTCCGAGCTGGTATTTGGTTTCTGTCTTGGCAGGCCATGTGCCTCAGCTCTGCAGTCGGTCTGCTGTGGACGGGCTTGTCAGCGTCGCCTCGAATAGTGTTTCCTGTTTTTCTACTTGCTGTTATTCTCTCTCGATTCGGCCTGTGGTCTTTCGACCTCTGTGCGCAGCTAACAATACAAGAGTCCATCTTACCTTCTAACCGCGGCTCATTCTCGGCCGTGGAAATGTCGCTGCAGAATTTCTTTGAAATGGGGGCCTTTTTGACGACAATCATATTTCCGAGACCGCAAGAGTTCCGATATCCTGCGCTCATCTCCCTCGTGGCTCTCCTATTTGCAGCCGCCCTGTACGCCAAGTTTGTCCGCGACCGACGGGGTCACCTATTGCACATGCCCTCGTGCCTGAAGACAATACAAGACCAGGACCAACACCAGTACGAGGCAATTTACCCTGAGAGAGTGTGGTAAATTGTCAAGCTAGGCTGTGACCGGCTCCACCCTCTACTCGCGGCCATCAATTCCTAGGATCTGGACGGCGAGTGCAAACATCTTTGCGAGAACTTGAGGTGATGTCAAGGAGGGACTGAAAGCGACCTCCTGTTCATACCCTTGTCGGGACTCTAAGCTATTATTATGCATCTTCACCTGCACGCTAGCCTCACATTACAGAAGCATGAAGGTCTCCCGCGCATAGCCTGCTTGCAACCCATTCATGATTCAGCAGGTTGAACTTCCTACGCTAGCTTTGGCTATACGCCCTTGACCATATTCACAACTGCCGCCCTGTTCGGTGTCGGAAGCACCGAGGCACAACGGCAGCTATTATTGATTCAAGTACTGGGTACGGAGTACGGAGTACATAAGCCTTATCCCCTCCTCTCTAAAAACCCACCAGCCAGGGTTCACTAGCACAGGCTATGTTAAGCTTTGCCTTGGGACCAAACCTAGAAGAAGGGTCTGGTTTCAGTTGTGGTTACCGGAGACCACGAAGGTACAGCCTGAAAGACCCATCTTGTTGGTTAGTGAGTCCTTGTTTTTGACTAGGCGGCGATAGACTCGACATGGAATAAACTAAAGCAAGGTATTATGAAGGAAGCTCCGCGTCGAGATGGGATTAAGCTGGCTAGTCTTGACGGAGTCACCATAAACTACTCAGTAGCCAGCGGAAAGATAGGCTGTCTCGGACGCGTGGAAGATTCCAGTTGGTGATCGCCTTGGGGAGAATCTGGAGCAGGGTATTGGGATTCAACAGGGGTTGAGATTAACGAACTATCGTTTTTTCGTTACCGTCATCCTGCATCAGGGTCGTACGATATCCTTGCAACGCAGAGACAAGCAGCCATCCCATGTGGATAACACTCCGTCTGTCTGGATATCGCCTAGCTCGCTCTGGATTTACTGGGACTAGTACAAGACCAGTTACAACCTCGTACTCGGGAGTCATATACCTATTGGGTATCGCCATTTCACCAGAGCGATCGATCCCATCACGGTTTACGTAGCAGCTGCATTCTGAGAACAGAAATGGCAGGGGCCATGACCGAGAACCCGAACCCGAACCTGTACCACAAGACTCTCGAAGGACCAGGCCAGGAATAATGCCAGCATCTCGGTTGAGATGAGTTCAAGTGACAAACATCGTCCGGGCAAGCCTTTAGGTCGTGGACCCCGCTCCCCTGTCCGATGGGCCGCCACCAGGGGACTGGGTCTTACCGGAGCACACTACGTTAGACTCTCCCTGAAGAAAAGATTCGGTCAGCTAGGGCCACTATTTCAAGTCGGTTTATACCGATTATCCCTGGCTGGTGGTCTACGGGCCTCTCCTTGGAAGTTGGAACAGGGATCCGTGCTGGCCAGGCCCCTTCTCCAAGATCAAACTGGCGACGATACCAAGTGACTGGCGCTTCCTGGGACATTCCACCACCATTTCTCCGAATGCAGTAGTACGTATCCTAATTTGTTTGCTTCATGGAAGAGCGCCGCCTTTGACGGTGGGGGGTTTGTCCACGCTGTGCGCTAGACAAGCTTGTCGAGGAAGAATTAGCGAGTACGAGCTCGGAGACTGGAGAAAAGAAGAACGAAAATACCAGCCTCCAAAGGGGCAAGGACCCACGGGCGAAGCTAGAGGGCCATGCTCCCGAGTTCCTGGCGTTCCTTGGGCCGGCGGAGGCCCTGGTGTCCTATCAAGCTTCTCCTCTGCCACTGCTCTTTCGAGGTTTCGACGTGACGGTTTTCCAAGCTCGAAAATGGACCGAGTAAAGTCGACGGATCCATAGGTTCGATCCATCAACAGCTCCCTAGAACCCGGTGCCGCTCGACTCTGATCTCCACAACTTTCAAGATACCCTGTCCTGGCATGTGCTTTACTAGCGCACAGCCCTGGCAACCCCGACGACGTGCCAAGGCTGCCCTAAGACACACTCCTTCGTTGGACAGAGTACTTAGTCTCTCGCCCCATCAACAGCGATGGTGGGAGGATTTCAGGGTTCAGGGTTCAGGGTTCAAGGAGAAACCCCGGACGTCCCAACGGCCACCCCTCTGGCGGCCGCCCCATGACCAGGGACTGACGGCTCGATTCGGAGGAATCGAGCCCACCGTGGGGGCGACCTGGACGACCTGCGGATACCTGGCCCTTGGAGCCAAAACCCTCAGCCTGAAGCCCTGAAGCCTGAAACCTGGAGGATTGATGTCAGGAAGTTACGGAGAATGGAGAAGGAACCAGAGAGGAGAGGTCTCAGAAACCCATCATCTAATCTGCCACGTGGATGCCCGAAATTTCGGCTTCTCTCCGGTTGCTGCCCTGGTCCCTTCCATTTTCAGTCTTTAATTCTTCCCATCTTTTGATTGCTTACTTCAGGGGAGGGGGGGTGAAAGGAGAAGGGGGGAGCCAGCTCTGGACTGGGATGGGTGAGGAGGGGCAACAACCCGAGGGTGCCCAAAAGAACGAACCCCCCACCCCGAGAACGCCCTGTAGAAGGCTGCTGCCAGCCGCACGACGCCAAAACACCGATGGAGTGAAGGCTGCGCGAGCTGAGAGAGCTGAGGTGGCTGGCGCCCAACGACAGGACAGTATGGGGTGCCATGTAATAGTGGTAGAGCGGCTGCCATCCCTCACTCCCCTCCTCCCGGCAGGCCAAGCAGGCTCCATAGCTGCTTCAGCGGCAGGACGCGGGATGGAGTATGTTTTCGTTGCTATTATCACCGAGTTTTGTTGCTGCCTATGCTCTTCGCTTCAGGTACGACGAGCAAGGCCGCCAGGCCGAGGCACCCACCATTTCAGGGTCAATGGCAGCGCCTCGAAAGATGGGCGGGCCTCTTCGCTCACCGACCCGCTGTGGAATGCATTTCCCCAATAAGGGATCGGGGGTGGGGGAGACCTTTAGTAAAGCTGCCAGACACTAGTGACTTCTAATTACTGTGCGATCCTCCGAGGGACGCCAGAGGAAGCAAGTTATTACTAGGAGTGGGTAGTGAAGTGTGCATGCATAGTGTCGACGACGAGGGCTGCCATCGACAGAGCCTTGGTTCTGAATGCCTCGAGGCTTTCACGGTTGCTGGCCATGTCTCCTCGGCACTACCTCTTCATCCTTGTACTAATATTCCAAGTATCCTCCGTAGAAAGTCTGGAAATCGGGAATACAAGCAGGTGGATCGAGTAAATGGGGACATTGTTCATCATGTTGGAGTAAATAATTGGCCTTTTCCCTCTCCTCCTCCGTAGATAGCCTGAATCGAATACTATATTTTCTCTGTTCTCGTCGGTTTTTACATGGGTGAAAAGACATGGGCACAGGCTCGTCTCTCTCCAGACACAAACCTTCCCAGTGCTCCCCGAGACCATTTAACGTTGTTCCACAACTGCGTGCCACGGTGGACTCCGGGCATCTGGGTCCACCGGGTGACTGAGACTCTCCATCCCTCTCTCGCTGTGTGCCTGGTTCATTTCAGCTCAGCACTGTTTGGCTGACTGTCGCTGGTGTCGTCCAATCTTTACCTGTTGATTCTTCCCTTCTCCGGTGCGGCATGAAAAATGTGAATGAGGCTGAAGAGTGGAGTACAAGAGTGGGTTGAGAAAACTTCGCTTCCCGTAGAAAAAGAGTATGCGCAACGCTCAAATCATTCTGAGATCCTCCTTTAGATTTCCCAGGATCTTGGGATGCCAGCTGCGCATGGTTCGAATATCCAAGACCGTTGCTCTCGGCTGTAGAGTGTCGGATGGCGTTTCCTCCGGGCTCTATTAAGGCTCGCTTGTGTAATCAACATGGTCGCTTAGGGCTTCGCGAACAGTTCCGTCTCCTTTGTCCTCGCCTTGACTCGTTCATGGCTTCGAGTTGGCTCGCCTGGGTTTTCTTCTCGGGTGCTTGTGGCCGGGCTGATTGCTGTTGTGGCTCTCTCCAAAAGCCATTGTCGTTGGGCTGAAGCTGGCATTGCTCCCTCGATCACTGTTCGCGCCGCTTCCATCACTCCGAGGACTTAACTGGTCCCCGATTGCTCCCGAATTTGTAAAAGACTGCATTCGAATGTCCAGTGTGGCGAAGATGGCTGATAAATCTCGGATATTGGCGAGAGATTCGACGCCTGTCAGGGTGTCATTTTCATGTCGTTCAACCACGACTCTACGAATATCTTTCAGCATCGAGGTATTGCCTTCGTCGTTAGGCAGCCACCAGGCTTCAACCGACTGACTTTCTCCCACCTGCTCCTTCGTCAAACCCCACCTTTCTGCCATTTTGAGTCGAAATGTTGGCGGGAACACGTATCCTAACCTCTCCACCGCGGCAAGTTTTCTTCTGGCCCACATGGTGTATCTGGGTTCCTTCTTTAGGAAGACGGTGGAGAGACCTAGACTTGCATGCGAGCCCAATATAGATCCGTTTGGAGCGTCCGGCCATCGCTCTATGGCTTCGAAGATTCGACATTGTTCAAGACTCAACTGTTCCAGCTCCGGTGGAATTGGTTGGTGAAGCATCGAGGTAGTTGTGTATCTCTGCATTTGTTCAATGCTGTACCAGTCAATCCACATGAAGTTCAGGGGCCACAGAGCGTCCTTGAAGAGTCCTCCCGGAATGTAAGGATTGACGATGTCATCTGCCGTCAACGGGGTCGTCTTCTCGACCGGGAATTCCTGCACTCTGTACGCTTCATCATTGAACTGCTCAATTTGACGTTTCATGTCGACAAGCCTCTCTGAGATCTCGGTGTTTTCGGTCTGGAATGTCTCGAGACTGATTTCTTTCTTCGCGAATCTGGCAAAAACAGATGCCATGTCCATCCCAATCAGCCGGTTCAAGGCAACAAAGTATGCCAGCGTGTTCTCAATGTCCACCCCTCCTTCTGAGTCGTTGTTGATTTGCTTAAAATACCAAGTCGAATTGGCCTCAAACCACTGGCGATCGAGGGTTGTCTGGTCTTGTCCCATCAACCCAACCATAATATCCAGTCGGGCATACCAGCTAAAGATCCGCCGCCCGAGGTCTGTCTCCATCATAGATTCATGGGTGAATAGCTCGAGCAGCATTGCATACGCAGCACGGTGGTGTCCCACAAGGTTGATCCAGTCCCCGATATATTCCTCAAAGGTAGCTAGCTGCAGAACCGTAAGGAGAGTAGCTTCGGTCACTCTAGCCTTCTTCTCCAAGGATTTCCTGAGCATTGACAGTGACTTGCTGTGATAGCCTAGGAAATGGGACAACTTGGGATTTGGTTGCTGTAATTCATAGTGATAGGCGGCAAAGCCTACCACGGCATAAAGCAATGGCTCAAAGCTGAGAGCAAGATCAATAAACTCACTGTGCACAAAGTCGGTGGGATCTAGCTTGAAAAAATAGTGATAGTACGTCAGGTACTCCTGCTGGAATTGTAGATATTTCTGGAGGTCGGGTTTCAAAGTTCTGATTCTCGCTTGTCGAGCTTGCATTTCTGCCGAGTAGGCGACTGTACGTAGAGATGAAGCCGGGGTTTCTTCTCTTGAATGCGTCTCTGATAAGTCGGTAGATTGCGGACTGGTTTGTTCCTTTGCGACGGGGGACGTTCCTGGGACGTTCTGTGGCGGTTGGGATACAGATTGAGTGCTGTCAGTGCGCCGGGGGCCTGGTACTTGCGGATCCGTCGTTGTAGCCGACATGTCGTCGTCTTCTTCTTCTTCGCTTTCATCTTTGATTGTGGCCAATCCTGATGTGTTCTCGTCCTTGTATTCATGCTTCGTCGAATTGTCTTTAGGGCTTCGACTTTCGTGTTGTTTGGACCGTTTCGAAGAGGAGGTGGGTTGAGGGAACTCGCATTCACGATTCCCCTTCTTACATCCTAAATTTAAGTTAGTATGGTTCTGGTGTGGGCTCTCCATGTCATGACATACTGTCGCAGATGGGCCTCGTCTCGTCACACTGTGTCGAGTATTAGCAAATATTCGGAAAGTATATGGGCCGATTTGGTTCACCTTTACTCTTCTGCTTCGGCAGGTAAAGCACCCACTCCGAGTTCTCCGATGTTTGATGCCCGGAGTCTCCATACTCGTCGTTGGAAGAGCCACGCCACGACCGTTGAAGAGGGCCGCCTCTCTGTCGAAGAGCTGATCCGAGTTGTTGGGATTGTACCAAAACGCTACACCGTCGAAGTGCGTTGAGGGGCCCGATATTCTGGGGTAGGGCGGGTTGAAATTGGCATCGTAAACCGGGTAGCTAGGCTCCATTATGTTATGCACCGGCGGCATATTCATGCCGTGGTCGTAGGGTCCGCTCATCTCGTGTTGAGCAAGTCACACAGCTGCGCCGACCAGCTGAATGTGACACAACGAAAAGTGTTCGAAAAATATAAGACGCCAAACGAGTGATATTAGGACCTTTTCAAGGTATCTAGATTATGGTCTTCAGAGAGCACTTCGTCGTAAAGCACAGAACGACCAATAAATTTATTGACAGCTTTGTGGTACTTGTGAGGATTCGCTCTGGCAAAAAGAGGCCGATTGACTGAGAGGCTTATGGTAGCCTGCACAACTTTCTCTGTTGATTATAGTGTGACAAATATTGCTTTCGCCAAATTGTCTCAGAGTTTGGTCGAGAAAGCCGGGTCGGTAACCAGGTTTATCGAAGCGTCGAGCAGGTAGGAATCAGTGGCCGGTCATTGGGTGTCGAAGTAGCAACGTGGTTGGTGAAACTCGACTGAGAGCGTCTTGCAGATGGGCGTGGTTATTCCCAAGTCATACTCTGGGTTCAGTGTGAGGAAATTGGTGAGAGGTACTGAATAGCCTCTAGAGAGCCAAAACCAAACAAGGCTGAGTCTGTTCTCAAAGGCTTGCCGACCCTCAATGTGTTGCGTTTTCGTGCATTACAAGGACAACATTGGCAATAGAGTAATTGACCAGAGAAAGAGTTGGGTTTTGCCAATGCCAGTCAAGGACCGGTGTCGTGAGGTGCCACCTTGAGGCTTATCAAAAAATCAACCGGACCCGCCAAAACATTTCTTCGACCGAGGGAAGCCGGGCAAGCATCTGGATGCGTGGGGTTATGGAAATTGAAGGGACTGGCGCGTCACACTGTGAGTAGAGGACGTGCTCCTGGATAGGGACTCGGATTGCGACTGTACCACAAAAACCTGCGGTGTCTGGGACGAATATGAAAAAGGTCAAGAGTCCAAAGTGAAGGGGGGCTCCTCTTGGATTTGTTAGGCCCATGCCAAAACCCAGCGACTGCAAAGGCGCTATACCGTGATAGTGGCCCTTGGGCATGACCGGGGGGTCTCCTCATCTGGTGATCCCGGCAGCGTTCTTACTCGTAGTGTCGTCAGACCTGGCCCCGACCTTTGACAAGGGTTGACTAAGGTCGATCCGAATGTCGATCGAACAGAGGCAGGTATCAAGACGGATCAGTCGTTGTCGCGTCAGCCCTTTGGCCCATTTGCAGACCAGCTGATCTTGCTGGTGCTGCGTGGAAGATTCTGCTACTCGGCATAGGCCTTGGGCCTTTGCAGGGCGAGCGCCGCTCTGCAGAAGGTGTCCGGGTATAGAATTTGACTAGTCCTGATGCCGGGGGGCACCTAAGTAGCGCGAGCTAGGCCTACGGAGAAATCTTTGACTTTTGTCGACCTCGAACCGTCGCCCCGTCGAGCGTCTGGTATCGAACGGGCCTTGACCTTTTGGCGGCGCGGATCATCAAGACCCTAGCATCCGGCACGCAAGTCTATAACGCGGTCGGAATGGCTTGCTCGACACTGGACAGGTTCGTCCATGCCGTATCCAGGTGATGGCGGCTTTTGGTGGATGGCGCTGGCACCGGGGGTGCCTGCAAACACCGTGCGTAGTCCGAACCCAAATCACGGCAGAGAGGAAATTGGTTTGGGCCCCGGCTGCCATCTCCACACCAGCGGCCGACTTGACGATGAGTGATGTTGTTGCGAATAGGTGCATACAGAAGTTATCATTATACGAAAACGACCCATGCTATGTCGCAGTCTTGTAGATAAGCATTTCTCTCTTCTTGCCGTAGATAGACGGAGCAATCATGAGGCAGCCCTGGCTCCGCAGCGAGAGATACGTGGTTGACACCCAGCCCGTTGCGAGCATAGTGATCGTCAAAATTGGAGGTCAGACAAAATTTGGGTTCTTGGGCGGCTGGTCTTGGATGGTCCCTGCCAACCAGGGGGGTGGTGATATTGGGAGGCCAGCATGCTGTCCTGGACTAGATCGGTTTATTTGCGGTAGCTGACCGTTGAGGCGTAAAGGCAGCGGTGGCCAACCAGTGCTGTCAGAAGGGGAGTGACTCGAGGGGTAAAACTGGAGCGCCTTTGCCGTCTTTGGACCTTTGACTCGAGGAGCCCACGGAGCCTCAGTAGTGAAGCTAAAGCCACGTTTCTCGGACCGCAGTGCTGGCTGTAGAATCCTGACTCCACCGCTTTGGCAATCCATCGCCCACGTTGCATCAGTGGCGCGGAACGCGCCCTTCTCAGCCCTTTTGTGGAATGTGGAAAGGCTAGAGGATGTGGAGTTGGCCTAAGGACAGCGATATCGTTCGATTTCCCAAAGGCTGGTCCGGCCCCCAGGAGGCTTTCAGTTGCAGAGAGGACCCCTAGGGCCCTGGAGCCAGGGAGAAGGAGAGTGGTCGCCGCGAAGGCCGATTGCAGGCTCATCATTATCCGGTCGCACCACCTCTACCAGCGTTCCCACTGCCGCTGTCCCGGGACTATGAAACCGTTTCAAGCCTGTTTTGTCATGGCGGGATATGGGTTAATCTGACTGGATGAGACATTATTAGTGGGGGGAGGTGTTTGACGGCCTAGGTCAACAGGATCCATATTAACTAGTGAATTGGAATGGGAGGAATCATGAACTGCACCACAAGCCCGGTTCTTGGGGGCGGGGAATCAGCGAAAGCCAGGTTGCGAGTAACTTTGTCAGTGGTGACATTTGGTGTGACCATGTGAAGTGCCTAGGTAGCTTAGCATTGTCTTCAGTTCCTGTTTGGCCAGTAGGGGTTCACTCCGACCAAATGCACAAGTCCAAGCTATCGAGTTAGGCGCTCTGTCATATTCAGTGTAGTGTGCACGGGCGTCGATATGGTATTAGGACCTTCGTTGATGTTGTCTTTTATGCCCAATGGCGGCCGCAGCTGGTGGGCCACTTCTCGGTGGGTTATTCGGCGGGCAGATAAACGCTCGAGTGCCCATGAACCCTTGCCGCAGATCCTTTGACGCCCATTTTGCACCTCTTTGCAGTCTTGGTCTGCAGGTCCGAGGGGTTGGTGGGTTTAGGTGCCCGTGTGAGGGCACTTGGGACGTGAAGGGAAACAAGGCCGGTTCTTGTCATCTCGGCCGGGGCTCCCGAAGCATGGATTGTCGCTTGCGAAAGCTTGCTCGAAGGCAGGAGGATTTCGATAGTAACAAAACGCCGAGAAAGAGTGTGGTTCCATGGTCCAACAGGAGTGGCCATTCCTTCGTCATCGCCCCATGGGAATACTCCTCCTCCAACCACCAGAGGTGTGTAGAACGGGGAAGCAGGGTCAGGGCGAGCCGGAGACGCAAAGTAGCAGCAGCGGCGGTGGCGGCGGCGGAGGTAGCAGAATCTCAGCTGCACTTATTGGAGACACCTGCATAGGGATCAGCGACAGGCAGGGAGAGAGGGGGGAGGGATGGGCCCAAAGATAGCCACACCACATCAACATGGTGCATGGTGCATGGTGCATGGTGCATGGTGCATGGTGCATGGTGCATGGTGCATGGTCAACTCTTCCGCTCGACAGAGAGGGCATTGGAGGGCAGCCGTAGGCTATGAGCCTGGCGGTCGGTGCAAGGTGGATAGCAAGCTGCTCGACCAGTCGACAGGAGGCTTGCGGGGGTGCTTGGGAGGGTGTTGATCTGGGCACTGTGGGCAGGTGGTGGTGTTGAGGGCCGAGGGGGCTCCACGCCGCACCTGCTGGTCTCCCAAAGCAGAGGCATGTCGTCCGTGGCTGCAGCACTTGCATTTTCGTGTTCCACACCGCCCCTTCCACCACGAACCAATTTCTGTTCCGGGTTGCCACAAGGCTCGAGTCGATCCTCGCTCGTTACTCCAGTCTCCAGCTGGATTGGTAGACAGTCAGACACTGGCAGGGCAAGGGTGCGTCCAGGCGCTGTCAGATCAGTCACATCTGCCCGTGGCATCCTCGTACGACGTCATGGAGACTCGCAGGCATACGTCTTCCAACTTGGGACAAGATCATCCAATGTTCGGATCCAATGTTCGGATTCATTGTTCGGATTCAGTGTTCAGTGTTCAGATTCGGTGTTCAGATTCAGTGTTTAGATTCAGTGTTCGGGTTGCGAACACGGAACACCAGTCGCCGTCTTCTAATTGACTTTGCGCACCTGCAGACCCCTCCCTTACTTAGTCGCTCAACAGCTGCAGGTGCTACGAGGGCATGTGAAGTCAGGGCTGACTAGCTGGCTTGCTGAACGCCTGGCTGGCCCACCCTTCCTTGCCTGAGTTCCAACTCATGCACACAACGCCTGCAACTGGTTCAGTGCCAGTGCCAGTTCCAGCCAGCCGTGCAGGGCAGTTCGCAGACAATCCCTTCACCGATGCCAACTCGAGCTGCAAGTTGTGAGATATTGAAATCAACGCAATGATTCAAGTCCAGCGGCAACGACATGCTTTTTCATGGCTTCATCTACGTGGGCCTCCTGGTCTCAAAGATCCCACGACGCCTCATTTAATAGTTCCAAAGAAACCGTACATACAAGCCAATAGCAAGAATAATCGTTCCAAAGCCTCAGCGAAGCATTGCGACGGTTGCTGGGGTATGTAAAAAGCACGCAGATTCCGGGTTTGGCCGTAGCCTCCCAATTCAATCCAATTCAACTCGATCCATCGCTTCCTCTGCGCACAGCACGGTAAGCCACCTAGACTCGGGATGCTGCATTTCCCAACCCGCAACGGCAGCACAATCCCAATAAATCATTCTCCTACGGAGAGCCCTGATAGCCAACAAGCGCCAAACGGACGGGCTGTTCCGAAACTGCCAGAAAAAGAATTCGTAAACGGTCGTGAGCCGGTTTGGGTATCGTCGCTAATGGTGCCAGGCCAAAGGATGGATCGCCGAGCAGTGAACGTCTCATATCGCAGTCGGGGGAGCTGTTCCAGGGTTCATGCTGGAAGGGCTAGACTTCTCTCGTACCCCTTGGCCTCGACACATGGGACAGCTGTTGCGGCCAGTTGTAAGCCACTTGGAGAGTGTCAGTATCATCACCCATAAAGGGGAGAAGCTTTCTAGGGTAAACTCACCTCATCAATGCATTCGCGATGGTACACATGCTGACATTTGTCAAGGCGGCGGACTTCCTCCAATGCAGCATAGTCCGACAAACAGATTAGACATCGCTCTCCTGCGCCGACCGCAACGGAGAAGCTGTCGTCGTCTGATAGTGCTTCTCCCAAAAAGCCACTGTCTTGGACCGCCAACCGGTAGAGACCACCAGCGGAACTCACGTCCTCCTGTGTAGCCACCGGAGGTTTGACCGGTCCCAAGAGAGTTGAGAGCATCTGCATGTCCTCATATGAAGGGTTGTCGGTGAACAGACTCGGCATTGTGAAGGCCGGATGATCGGGCGAGACATTCGTGCCAACCACATAAATCAGCCAACTTCGTCCAATCCCGGCGGGTGGGTGATCCGGCTCCACCATCCCATTCCGTCTGGCTGCCCCAGAGCCTAGTTCAGGACGACGAGCGAACTCCGAATCGCTTCGTCTCCTCTGCCGGGCGGTATTGAACGAAGTTTCGGGCAATGTGCTCTCCACATTCGGTGGAGAGCGGGTATCAGCTAGGTCGGAAGGAGTTGAATTGTGTGCGGCAGAAGCGGAGGAGGGACGACGGATTGGGGAAGCCTGCCCACTTCTGATGTCTGCTGGTGTCGAGGGAGGGGGGTGCGGTCCGGGAGGACTGTCAGAAACAAGATTCGACATGCCGCCCGCATCAGGAGTAGTTGGTACATGCTGATCAGCGTTGTTCGACAGCCGGCCAGCGGCTGTGCGAGTGCGCTGGTGTCGTTGAGATTCGTATTGAGCAGGGAAACTAAAGTTGGTCATCGAATGCCTCCGAGGACTCGATCGAGCCCGTCCATCTGAGCGACGGAACAATGCCCCAGAGCTTCCATTTCGCATTACGTTTGCTGGCGGCAAGAATGGGAGGCTCAAGAGTGTATCAAGACTGGGACCCAGTGCACCATTTTCACCGTTGTGATTCTCTTGACCATGCGGTAGCGATCTGACGCCAACGAGGACCAATGTTACAGACCTGTCGTTTTCACCAGGTCCAGCAATAGAATCCAAGTCCATCTGATCAACATCCCGAGACTGTGCCTGTGATGCTATCGGGGAACCGTTTTCGTCGTTCGGAAATTGAAACACTCTCATGAAATTGACTGGTGGAAGGTCCCCATCAGCTGCGTTCACGTCGATGTTCTCTCCTGCCTGTGCGGTTGCTGCATCTTGTAGTGTTTGCACAAAGTTCTGAATGCTGCCGTCGAACGTCTCTCCGCCTAGATGACGAGGCCCGTTGTGGCCTCCACTAGCATGGCCGGAAAGTTGAGCCGCAATAGCTGCCGCTGCAAGCTGCAGAACCTGTGAAAGAGGCGGATGTTCTCCTTGTCGTATGAGTCTAGTCGACCGTGAACGTAGGCCGGGTTGGAATCTTCTAATTGTACTCATGCCTGATGTAACACGGGGTCCAGATAAAAGTGTCCGAGCCTCGGGCTCGACAGCATCGAGCTCGTGAGGGGCATCGTCGTTTTCAACGCGCTGATCAGGAGACTGAAGTGAAGGAAGTAGATGATCGGATTCGTCGAAAGTGACCCTCGCGGGCCGCATTGAAGACTCCCGTCCTACTTGGCCCGAATGAAGTTGATCCGTTGGATTCCCAAATAGACTTGAGATCCTCGAAGAGAGCGAAATCGAGTCGCGGACCCTGCTGAATCGGTTGCGTTGCCTAAGCGAATTCGTTGCAGGTGTCTGTATATCCCGAACGACTTCGAACGATTCATGCGCTGGGCTAGCCGGGGCGAGAGGCTGGTGCCCGGCCTGCGACGTGGGATATGGCCCACTGATGGGACGCCGTCGAGTATCAGGGGAATATCCGCTCCGCCGTCTGACCGAGCCTGTTAGTGACAGCCGATTGCTGGCCTCGAAATTCGGTGGCCGGTCATATACTGACGGCCGTAAACGCTGCCTGGAGCCGTGCCGCAATGCTCGCCCTTCTTCTGCGGTTTCTTCACCACTATTCAAGATACCCCGTGCAACCGAGTCAGGAAGTAGCCGTGATCCAAGTCTCGACATTGCGAATCGCCTTCTAGATGCAGGTTGTGTGTCCATACGCGTCGGGGGGACATCTAACATGTCAATGTCTCTGATACCCACCAAAGGCCTGTTTTCCTGCTCATATTCAATTTCTCTGGGAGATAATGATGAATGCATTGCATTCGGTCGCGAAGTTATTGATTCGGCCGTCCTATGTCGTCGAAAAGTGTCATAAAAGGCGCTGGCTCTCTGTCCTGCAGCTCTTAACGACTGTGCATTCCGTCTGGCTAACCGCGAGCTTCCCCCATCGGGGCTATCATCGCCGTTTCTGATGTGGGTTCCATTTCTCGTATGCCTGAGCTCTTCCAACTGCCCGTCATCGGCTTGCCCTTGAGGGGCAGACGCTGTGTTTCCCATCTCGTGGGTCGGTTGCAGCCGGTCAAGAGGAGGGACTAACGTGGTGGCATGACCGACCGAGGATGTGAAGGTATATTCGTGACTGACACAGCGGCAAGAGTATTTGAATCAAGATACTTGAGATACGTAGAGGCTAGAAGGGTGAAGGGTACGAGGTTGGCCTCTCAGGGTGCGGTCGCTGTCAGCAGTTGGCCAGATTCATCGAGGCGCTTGTCAGATTGGACGGATGGCGCAGTTCGCATGCAGAGGTTCGCTTTGAAATGCAGAGGGCTGAGATGCCACCAGCAGAGTAGTGCAGCACCAAATAGAGTAGTAAAAACAAGTAGCAAGTAGGGTGGTTGCTGATGAGGTTGAGTGGTGGCCTGTTGAAACCTGGAAGGCTGAAGCAGTTCACCTGCACCAAGAAGAGCCGCCAGGATGCTGCACTTCGGATGTTCCGCCAAAGCACAGACGTCAAACTCAGCCGAACAGGTTGCCACAGGCTGTTGACTGATTAAACAGTGACACCTCTCCTGCCAGGCTGCCACATAATCGACTAGTCTCAGTGTCTCAGCAAACTATCGATTCCTCCATCCTGGCCCTCTTTCCTGTTTTCCCGTCTCTGCTGCCTCGTCAAACTTGGTGCAACCTGGCGCACTCCAACTTAGACTCAACGATTGTCCAGGCGTTAGTCTGCCTTTTCCTTCCATACGCCGACTCCCTTATCCACGCAATGAAGTTGGAACCTCCCTCTCGTTCAGTCGACAACGACGGCCGGTCTCAATTGACCTAGATTAAGCGGCCATACTCCCTAAGATGCCGACGATCTTCGCACCTGCGGTTCGCACTCAGCATACTTCTACCAGTGCCTGGCGATTACATCCTTCTAGAACCAAGCGAAAGCGAGTGAAGGGCGCAATTGAGGAAGATGAAGATGAACAACAACAAAACCTGCTCTCTAATGAGTCAAATGAACCCAAAAGCCCCCATGAGCTTGAATATACCGCAGTTGTCTCTCCTATAGAAAGGATACAACGTCGCGTCGCAGGCCAGCCACTTGATCAACATCCCCCACACTCACCCTTCCCGCACGCTCAAGCACCGTCAACCCGAGGGCGAGTTGGTGGTGAACCCCTCCAGGCTAGGAAGAGACCATCAAATATGGCCCTTGCAGACAAGCCGCAATCGCTGCATCTTCAGCATCTCACCGCTCTGACGACAATAGTCCATCAAAGCCTGCTCAAGGAGGATTTCCCACGTGCTTCACGTGCCCTGGGTTTGATGTTTCGCCAGGATGCTGTCGTTCGCAATGCAGCCATTCGTAATCAAGGCTTTATGGGGATTGCCGCCGAAGTTCTTCTATGCCAGACCGCGCGGAAAGTGACAACAGCTGGCTTTGCGGCAGCCTCCTTCCTGTCTACACACGAAGGCTTTGAAAACGCCAAACGGCTCTATGAGAGGCTTGTCGTCAGGCATCCATACCATAAGTCCTGGCCGGGCTCTGTCAATGCCATTGACTTCTATCTGGCCATGTTCAACATCTGGTTGTTTGTGGTCCATACAGAGAGCAGTGTGTTGGCACTACCAGACACAGAAGCTGAAGGTAACCTTGACTCGCCCAGGTCTTCACCGCGCCTTGAAAGGGCTGGCTTCCCATCTCGAGTTAAGGTGAGAGAACTTGAGCAATCTTATGAGATTGCCTCTAAAATGGACACTTGTATGGCAAGCGTTCCATTCAGCGATGAACCAGAACTGATAAGGCTTCGTGCCATGGTGGCCCTCTGGATTGCGAATCTTCATGAAGAATGCATCCGCATTGCAGCGTCTCATGGCCAGGTGAGCGACAGTGCTTATGACCCAGCCTGGAATGACGTGGAAGACCATTCCCACAAGGCTGTTGTGGCACGTGACCTCGCGGCGCAGTTGTTGTTGAAAATGGAAGGTGATCCGAGAAACGAGGATTAAATAACTGACATGAAAAGAGTCAAGCACACTTGGTGATCCTGTGAACCCAACCAGATTTCTCATTGACACACGGAAAGACGTCAGGTGGGGAGATCTCGTACCCCTCAGAGTGTTGAAAAGCTATGATTGCTGGCAGCACGTGTGCCAGGTCTTTCAGTTCGTTCGAGATCCTCTGCCTCCATTTCCAGCCGTGACAGCATTTGATGCCAAGGCAGCATGCCCACGCGCCGAATCCGGCTCTCCGATTCGCCGCCTTTGAAGCATTTGACAGAGATCGATAGCACCCCAACAATCTCTCGCCCTTCTTCATGAAATCAGCCCGTCGGTTTTCAAGCTGTTTTGTTTCGCTGCCGGACCCTTTTAGATCATGTCAGGTCGTCGTCTTTGCCACTCAATCCTCCCCATGACGCTTCCTGTGGAGGTGATTCGCTGGAGTGTCCAATCCCCAGCAGAACCCGCATCAATGATCTTAATATCTGGCGGATATCTTAAAATGTAGATGCGATGATCAAGAAGACGCATAAACCCAGTCTCTGTTGCTTTCCTTCGCCCTCTGTCAAAGTGTTCTTGTTGCCGGTATTTGACAGTCGACAATGGACCTCTTCACGCATGCCGAATGGCTACGACTCAAGAATTTTCATCTCGAACTTGGATTGATCGGCATGGGTTTCTTTGTCCTCGTGACCATCTTGGTCTGCCTGTTGTATAGACTTAGCGGCCAGTTCAGCACCGACAAACTCACCCAGAAACTCACCCATAACCCGTACCTCAGGTTTGCGTATGCTAGTTTCATCAAACCTCATGGCGGGGTGAAAGATGGAGGTCAACAGTCGGCTCTGGAAAGTTTCTATGCGGCTCAAGTAGGTCGCCAGGTTTCTCATCTTCTTTGACTCATTCATTTCAGGCAAATGTCTACGATGCTACCAGGAAGCGTCTTCTCAATGGAAGGGAGGACATGCTGGCGATTCTGGCTGCCAAACTTCAAGCACGTGCAGCATCAAACACAGGACACAAGCCAATTTGGTACGACATTGGCGGGGGGACTGGCTACAACATTGAGGTCATGGATAAGCTTGTGGGAATCGGTGGCTTTTTCGAGCATGTGTTCCTTGTTGATCTATCAACATCACTATGCGAGGTCGCGAAAGAACGAGTCCGCCAAAATGGATGGAAGAATGTGACTGTGTTGTGCCAGGATGCGAGGTCAATCGCATGCACACCCTCGTCGGCAGATCTCATCACGATGAGCTACAGCTTGTCTATGATTCCAGATTTCTACAGCGTGGTCGACATGATCTCGGGCTTTCTCTCTCCCGGCGGCGTGATTGGCATTTGCGACTTTTACGTCCAGAGCATTGTTGATGTTTCCTCGAGGAACTACATTGGAGGGACCTTCAATCGTCATGTCAATTGGGTTGGGAGGATGTTCTGGAGGACATGGTTTGACGCAGATCGGGTCAACCTTGATGGTGGACGGAGAGACTACGTCGAATATCGGTTTGGCACCATCTTGTCGGCGAGCGAGCGGAACTATCTTCTAGGCGGGTAAGTGGCTCTCTGTGAAATCTGGAAAGTGCATCTCCGAACACTGGGGTCGAAACCCCGAGTTCGAGTTTGGGCGAAGGTCATCGGGACTCGAATCTGTTACTGTCTGTTCGCTAACTTCTGTGGTGTTAGCATTCCCTATTACATCTTCATCGGGTGTAGACGAGATGCAGAAACTTTGGCTGAGCAAGGCCGCGACATCCTCGAAAAGCTCGATGCTGCTCTCACAGAATCGCCATATCTCTCTCCAATGAAATTCCGGGAGCAGAGAACCTTGGAAGTGCAACAGAGTATGCCACGGTCGAAATCATATGAATCAGCTATTGTCAACCTAAGCTCCAACCTACCTCTTCCAGCAGCCTTCTACCAGCAACACCACTGGCGAATATACTACAACGACCTTCTCCTCAAACACCAACAATTTAACAACGAGTATATCTATGCTTTCAATTGGGAGGATCCTAAGGTCGATCGTCAGCTTCTGAAGATCACCCAAGACGACGTCATCCTCACCATTACCAGCGCCGGGGATAATATCTTGGACTATCTCCTTGAAAACCCCAAGAGAATCCACGCCGTTGATCTCAACCCGAGCCAAAACCATCTGCTAGAACTCAAGGTTGCGGCATTCACCTCCCTTCCTTACAGCGATGTCTGGCAGTTGTTTGGAGAGGGCCGGCATTCGGATTTCCGCAACCTCCTTCTCCAAAAACTCAGCCCTCACATGTCCAGCCAGGCATTTCAATATTGGCTTGAAAAGGGCAGTATCTTCACATCCTCTGGCGGACTTTATGAGAGTGGGGGCTCAAGACATGCGATCAAGCTTGTCCGATGGTTAATCAAGCTGTTTGGCTTGACAGCAAAATTACAGACGATGTGCAAAGTCGAGACCTTGAATGAGCAGCGGGAGATCTGGCCGTCGATAAGGAGTCTGTTGCTGAGCTGGCCTTTGCACCGCCTAGTTGTCTCGACCGAGTGGTGGGCATGGAAAGCTGCTGGGGTCCCTGCCGCGCAGCACGCTCTTATTCTCAACGACTATGCGCAGCGGGAGCAACTTCCAAACAAAAGGGCAGTGTGTGGGGAAGCAGTATGGCAATATGTTGTCGACACGTTGGATCCGGTCGTGGAGACGACGCAGCTCAGCCGAGAGAATTACTTTTACTATGTCTGTCTCCAAGGGAAGTTCTCAAGGAAGTAAGTCGAATATCCAGTCTGGGAAAGAGGCGTTCGTCTGCTTAACCAATAGCAGATGCCACCCTCGCTACCTGGGCATTAAGGCCCACGCAAAGCTATCGAGGCCGGAAACATTCGATGGCCTGAGAATCCACACGGACGAGTTCATGGAAGTTGTTGCGCGGCTCAGCCCGAACACTTTGACCATCGCCATTGTAAGATGCCCCCTTGACAAGCACGTCTTCCAGCAGATTACTAACCTTCTACTTTTTTTTCTCACAGCTGATGGACTCAATGGACTGGTTTAATCCAACCGAACCCGCAGCCCTGAAACAGATTGTGGCGCTGAACAAAGTCCTCAAGCTTGGTGGCCGTGTGCTTTTCCGCTCCGCTGCCCTTCGGCCATGGTATACGACCATCTTCGAGCAAAGTGGCTTCGAGAGCAAATGTGTTGGGAGGAGGGACCCAGGGAAGTGTATTGATCGGTTAGTCCACCATGTACCCACTCTCTCGGATTAGAAACAGCACTGACACGAAACTTGACGGTATGTGTAGGGTAAACATGTATGCTTCGGCGTGGATCTGCACGAAGAAATCCGACCTCGTGACTAGCCCTACGTTTCCTGATCTGAAAGTTGGCTTGACAGGGTCGTTGGAGGAATTACATATAGGCCTCCCGTCTATGGAGATATTATGATCTGGGAGCATAGAGACCGAGGGAGGTGTGTACTGAGGGTTGAATGTTCGACCTCAGTATGCATTGGGACTACTTTTCAGCACGGATTTTTTTGGCCAGATGGTGATTTGGATTCCTATGGGGTGACTCGGAGAAAATTATCGAAGAAGAGCGAAGAAGAGACGAGAATTGACAACTCTCCCGATTTTGATGAAGTAGAATATAAGGGGGGCACCAAGTTAAGAATGGAGAATCTGTCGAATAGATGGTGTCGATAGAGATACAGCAAATGCTCCTTGTCACGGGCCCATTCACATAAAATCAAGCTCCGCCTTCGCGTTTAGCATACTCGTCCTCCATCCGTTCCTCATACTCCCTATCCCGCTCCCTCTGCTCCTCGCTCTCGGTTACATCCTCGATGCGTCCCTGCGTCGTCTCTCCATTCTCAATGCGTCCGCTTGCTGGGATGTGCACGTTCTCTCGGATCATGGGCTTGCCAGTTTCCTCTTCCGTGCGCCTGATCGTAGTTCCGTCACGGTCGTTGGATGTCATGTGCTGAGTGAAGCGACGACTGTGGCCCTCCGGGTTGGTGGAAGAAGAGGACGAGAAAGACGAACTGGTGAAGGAGACGGCGGCGCTGTAGCTGTAGCTTTGGTTGGAGGACATGTTGGATGATCTGGTGTAGGTCGTGAGGCTTCTCTCCGGTTATGTGTTTGTTTTCTTCGGTTCAAGTAGGAGAATTGGATGCCAGACGGGTTTGGGATCGTTGGGAGAAGTATAAGTAGTCCTACTGAGGGTCGCAGGGTTATTTAGATATCTTCGCGGGGTATGATTCCGGAAGACTCAGCAAGATTTGCATGCAACCTCAGTCATTTCTTGTCCAACACTGCAATGGAGGCTGCCTTGGTGGTGGCGAGGTGGCAATGCCTTGAAGTCATCCTTGATTCTGATTGCGGGGAGACAATCGCGATGATTCCATGGCCGGTGACATCACACCACGTGAACTAGTTTCCTCATCTCAACACTCCAAGCTTACCCAACTCGCCAAGTGTTATGGCAGGGTAACGATGCACGGCGAGACGGCTCTGACTCTGCTTCCTCTCAAGTTTGGGTCGTTAGGGGTTTGGAGCTAGGCACGTGAGCTTCAACTTTCCAGCACCTCCTGTTTCATCAGTCAACTGGGACCTGAGGGGCATCCGCCAAGATGAGACAATCGATAAGCCCCGCTGGTCTACCCTTGACTCGCCCACTCCGAAGCATAATCTGAATGCCCCGCTACGTCCACGATGGCGAGAATCAGGGGTGACAACAATGATCAGTCAAAGTGTTGTTTCAAGGAGGAAGCGGATAGCAGAGAGGCACGCAAAGGGGTGCTCAAGAAGATGTTTGAACTAGGAGTCCTTTGATTGAAAGCTATGTGTATGGGCTTGTCTGCGGCTTCACCAGCTACCGAATGAATGTTTGAACCAGCTCATTTCCAGCAGGAGTCATGGCCGTGTGTTGTTGTTAAGACATATATTTTGCAAATAGAAGTCGGCACAGGGAGCCTTCAGAGGCGTGGCTTGAGTTCATTTCTGTGTCTCTGGTCAGGAATGATGGAGAAGGGGGACGACATGGAGAGCGCACGCAGTTGCATTGACCCGATGGGCATGCGCCTGGAGATCATGTTAGCAGATTCCGGGGAGAGGCTGAGGTTGAGGGACTCACAAGAAGAGCCACAACTGCAGTTGCAAGGACCTGGATCCAAGTCAGTTAATTCTGCATCGAGGACGGGGACATGATCATCCCAACGGAACAGGAGGACCATACCCATTTTGTACTGGTGAGCGAGTGCCTGGGGCTGTTAAGGTGTTGCTTGTGTAAATTGAGTGTGTATGGAGCAGTTTGGGAGGCTCAAAGACGAGTGGGATTGCTTGATACTGTTTTGAGGAAAGGAGGAAAAGAGAAAGAAGTGGCCGGGCCAGGAGGTGAGCATGTTTTTATGCTTTCAGGGACTGCGCCAGCTGGCTGCGAGTCTCGGGTGCCACGTCGCTAACCGGACCTCCCCCTCACGCCAACCGGTCAATCCATCGGCGTCTCTTGTTCGTTCCAGTCCACTCGGTCTTCGTGTATGTCTTTCTTGCAGCTAGTCAGTCCACGCCGCATACGAGCAATTGGTGCTTTACTCTCGATCGCATTCCGTGTCTAGCCTCTCGCACGGCAAGATATATTCTAAAAACCCAGTAAAAGACACTCCTACCATCCTCGCTGACAGCGGCCTGCGTCGTGGTAGAGTGCTTGGACTGGGCTCCCAACTGCAGACATATCTCCGCAAGCACCCAGTGTTTGGAATCCTTCCCAAGTCTTTTTCTCTCGTCACAAGATCTCACCGTCCCACATAAGGCGTCCTTGCTAAGTCGCTTCTGCACAGGCTCGTATCTGATTGTCCAATCGCCCCGAAACGGCGAAACGGTCCTGTGACCGAAGCACCATGAGTACTACCACCGCCGTCCAAGTCTCTTGCTTGTGTGGGAAGAATGGGGAAACATTGCATTTGGACGCTTTGCTGCCTGTCGACGTGTTTCCGTGTTCTTGCAATACTTGCCGATACAGCACTGGTGTTCTGTATTTCTCCAGCCTTCCCATCCTCTCGAAGCCGAATTCTGTTGATAGCCTGACGAAATACAACTCTTCCTCAAAGTTAAGCAGATACTTCTGCCCAGCATGCGGATCCCACATGTTTATCAACAACACCGCGGAAAACTCTTGGACTGTCTGTTCGGGCGTGATTGATCGCGTGGTGGGTCATGAGCAAGTTTCCTGCCTTAGCCTAGAAAAGATCGTGCAGCACAACTTTGTGGGCGACACCCAAGACGGTGGTCTATCAGCTTGCTTGAATGATTTCGATACCCCTTTGGTCCCTCTGTTCATGCAGGGACCAGATGGGGCAGCCAGAGAGGGTGAGCCTGACAGCTCTTCAATGCTTGGTCATGCCATCGTCTCGGGCCGCAGAGTTGAGGCCAGCGCACGCTCGGCGCGGTTCGAGCGGGTTGATCCTCTAGGAACGCCCATTGCCTCACCAGATAGCGTCGAGAAAACGTCAAACCCCCACGAACTCGTCGCCGCTTGCCACTGTGGAGGGGTAGCCTTTCGGCTAACTCGTCCAAGTACTGTCTCAAAGGCATGTTCATCGCCTTTACCTGATTTGCTTGTGCCGTATCACTCGGCAAGCTCGGCAAACCCCGAAGACATTAAGTGGTGGCTTCGGGCAGACGACTCCAAATACTTTGCTGGGACCTGTGCATGCAGATCGTGTCGTCTTGCTTCTGGATCACCTATTCAGAGCTGGGCGTTCATTCCCAAGGCCAATATACTGCAGTCTGACGGCGAGAAGCTCGATTATGAAATGGGGACATTGACCCAGATCGAAAGCTCGAAGGATTGTTTTCGCGAATTCTGTTGCACCTGCGGAGCAACGGTCTTTTGGCACTGTCGCGAGAGACCTGACATTGTTGATGTCAGTGTAGGTCTTCTGCGAGCTCCTGAAGGCTCAAGGGCGGAGAGTTGGCTTGAATGGTGTGAGACGAGGGTTAGTTTCGCGGAAGATGCCCTCGACAAAGTTCTTATTCGCAACTTGGAGAACGGATTGAAGAACATCAACGCAGAACGGTCAAGAGACATGCCTACGCGCGTCGACTCGGGAGGAGGATCTGAGAGCTAAGAGATATCATGGCTGTCTTCATGTGGGACGCTGGAGAATCCTTTGCTAGTCTCCTGCTCTCGTGTGCGACGCCTCATATTTTGCCTTCCTTCTCTGTGTAACAATAGTTCAACCTGAAGTAAATCAAAGCGACACTGGGGTGTTGTTGGATCTGTTGCGCTAGTGGAGAAAAGGGTTAGACTGAGTTGCACCGATAATATTTTCGGGATCATTCATCGATCTTGTCAACCGCCATCGTCCCACACCCTTGCCTCGAAACCATTGTATTTCCCCGTTCTTGAGGTCGCGACCACGACCATGGATTCGTATCGACCAGGTCGCTCGAGCGGCGACATGGACTCTTATCGTCGGAGTCGCCAGGACACGAACAACTTTCCGCGGCGGCCGCCTGACAACTCGAACGATGGAATGTACTATTTTCAGGGCAGCCAGCATCATACTTCACAGCACGAAGCTTCATCTCGCCACAGACCCAGACCCAATCCCAGAGCCCCTTATTCGCGACACGATCCTCCTAGGAGAGATTACTATCGACAGCCCCCACCCGCATCTCAGCGACCACTTCTCAGCTTAAACCACGATCAAGCCGAAAATTCTCTTCTCTCGGATCCTACCGCGGCGCTCAAGTTTCGCAACCTAGACGAGCTTACAGATAGCGAAGAGGAGGACATGGCGCAGTCCGATGAGGAAGAAGAAAGGCAGAATAACCCAAAGCGTGTGCGCATTGATATGGCCGATGTGAACCTCGAGCCTCCTGCGCCAACCTGGTCAAACCCTGACCCATACACTTCACTTCCACCTGTGGAAGATGTAGTCGCCAAGCGTACTGATGTGGTGAAACTAATCCGGAAGGCGCGCATCGAGAGTGCCCGCGGCTCCCCAAACGCAAGCAATGCCAACGACTTCATCTCTTTTGATATGGAAGAAAACGAGCCCTCTAAAGAAGCTCTTAAACAGTATTTGAATAACTCTCGGAACCAGCGGTCTAATCAGGGCTCAATTTCTACCTCGTACGCTGCCACCGATGCACCAACTGGCCCTCGAGTTGCAACGGAGGGGGCGGTGCTTGGTAAGAGAAAGAGAGGGGAGGTCGTGGGTGGCCGAGAAGGAATACGAGAAGAGCATGGAACAGTATCAGACACCACGGTTCTGAGAGACTGGAAGGTTGCCGCAGGCACAAGCCCCGCACCCTGGCTGACTGCTTCGAACTCGACTGATACCCCAGGAGTCGCGTAAGTTGCGAGAATAGCCTTGATCTGACAGAAATACTGACATGCACAGCCTTCACAAAGAGATAATCGACTTCTACAATTGGGTGAAACCAAAGAGCCATGAGGAGAGGGCCCGCGCTGGGGTTTTCGAGCGTCTAAGTCGCGAGTTCCAGCGGATCATGCCAGGTGGTGAGCTCAAAGCTTTCGGGTCATATGCAGCTGGGCTTTACTTGCCAACTGGTGATATGGATCTTGTTTTCCTCACTCCCAATTTCCGACGCCGGGGACCAGGGACAAAGGCAGATGTACGCAAGGCCTTGGAAATCTTCGCCAGAGCTCTCAGACAGTACCACTTCGCCAAACCGAAATCAGTCTTTGTCATTCCTAAGGCAAAAGTTCCAATCATCAAGTTCGTTGACAAGATCAGCGACCTGAAGATTGACTTGTGCTTCGACAATGATTCAGGCGTCGCTGCTATCGAGACCTTCGAGACCTGGAAGGCAGCTTACCCCATTATGCCAATTATTGTGTCAGTCATCAAACAGTTTCTTATGATTCGGGGCCTTAACGATGTCTCGATCGGTGGCTTGGGTGGCTTCTCTATCATCTGCTTGGTGACCAGCCTCCTGCAACACTTGCCACCAACAATGCGTCCGATCAACGTCGGTCAAGTTTTGGTCGAGTTTTTCAACCACTACGGGAATCTCTTCGACAAAGATGCTGTAGCAATTCAACTCGATCCACCGGGATATTTGGACAAGGTACGTTTTCCCGGCTCTGTTTGACTCTACTAACGCGCTCCCGTAGCGAGAGCTGAAAACTCATGCATTCAATGATCACACACCACGCTTGACCATTATTGATCCACTTCGCTCGGACAACAATATCTCTGGAGGCTCGTCAAAGATCGACTCGATATTCCGATCCTTCTCCATGGCGCACAGAAGCCTCTTAGATCAGCTTACCGCCCACGAAAACCGCTCAACGGATGCGTCAGACAGTTTTCTTGAGTGTCTCGTAGGCGGCAATTTTGCTGCGTATGAAACTGCACGACAGGTGTTGTACAACCTGTCTGCTGGCATTCCGAATGAGAAGCGCAATGCTCCGTCGATTCCTCCTCCACCTGCCAGCAAGAAATCTGTGCCAGGACGAGTGGTCAAAAAGACAGACATCCGTTCTTAATGACAGTACTGCAACCCTCCCACAATGACACTATGAAGAGGTGACTATGACACACCAGACGAGATGGACGGGGAACCTCGAGCTAGGAAGAAACACGAGACACGATGATGTAATGAACGTTGTCATGGAGCGGTGCACCACTCGAAGATAACCCATGATTTCGAGTATTTGTTACTGAACCCACCAGAACCATGGCTGCTTCCATGTCTCAGGCGAATCGAGGCGACGAGTGCACGTTGGTGTCGCTGGTGTGAAGCGTGGCTTGTCTCTTGAGATCTGGTGGAGAAAGCCGAACCTGGGCACTCCTCAATCCTTAAACTCCGATCCCCAGATTTTTAGAGGCTACCTCTACCTCTACATTCATGGTGGTCGGCTTTGACTATGCCGACTTCCAACAGGCTGACAATGTCGCAGGCCGCTTTGTGATCAGTACGAAGCAGCCATGCCAGAAAAATACAGGTAGTGGCGGGTTCCAACCCACACCCAACGCTGTCTTCCAATCTGTCTTCTTCCTATCCGTTACATTCAGCCCGTCTTCGTGTGCCCTCTCCCTTCAGAGGTAAGTAAATCTTTCGGTTCTCAGGCGTGCGAATTCCGTGAGCGGCCTTAACAAACAGCTTTTAACAAACTAAAGGCTGGCTGCCAGAAAACCCCAATCACTCTCCCCTCTCTATGTCGCTATTGATTGATTTACTCGCAATCCCAGGCCTCTGATCCCTGTTACCGGCATGGGGATCCGTTCTCAAATCTAACCTGCAGCAGTGGACAAAGAATGGAGACCCCGACCAATTCGAGGGCTACCCTCTCCCCTGCAGACATCTGCGCGAGGTTTTGAGGCTTTCTTTAGTTCAACCACTTTTCTCATTGCCGCGATGCTTCAAGTATTTCGGTTGAGAGGAAAGAGTGTAGGGAGGCTTTCTTGCGCTGCCCTTGGCCAGGTTGACTATCTGGATGACAGGTGGTGGTATCAGCATAAGGTGCGCTGGACTACTGAAGGTATATCTTTCCAGGAGGCCAAATTAGCAGACAAGAGTGGGCATCAAAGACAAAGGGATCTGGGAAATTTTCTTTTCACAACTGCCATGGTGTAATGCACCAAGTCCCATTTGAGCCGCACCTTTAAAGGAGTACTTGAGTACTTAGAACGGAGTACACGGGAGTAAGATAGTACGGAGAAGCACTACCAGTTGTGTAAAGTTAAGTCACTTACTTAAGTAGTAGTATGTACTAGCCCCATGGCCCCGCCAAGCTACTCCATCTTCCTTGCCTTTAGGCATAGCGCTGCAGCAAGCAGCTCAGACGTCCGGCCACCTCCACCTCCACTCCTCCAAAATAATAAGTTCCCAAGTCGTGACTTCTGAATTCTACCGAATCTACATCTACATCCCAGTCGATCGAGCTGACAGTTCCTATCATTATCCTGGAGTTCTCACTGAGGACCATGGTCTTGCACCATGGCGTTGCAAGGTCAGGGTCCAGACCCAAGTGAACGAATCTTTGTCGAACTGCGCAGCAAGAATGATGAAATCAAGAACAAGGCTGCAATCGAACTGTGTGACCTCATCACACTCCTCTCAAGAGGTAACGTCTCCTGTGTTGTTTGTCCTTGATTCCCTTGCTGACCGTCACTTAGAATGGGCCCCCGAACGCTTCAGCGCATTCTACGACAGAGTCACGAATCGAATCAGCAACCTCATTGTCCAAGCCCCCGACGCCAACGACAAAGTTGGAGGAGTCCTCGCGTTAGACCGCCTCATCGATTGCGAAGCCGTCGATGCCGCACAAAAGGCGTCCAAATACTCAAACTACCTACGTGCAGCCTTGAAGAGTAATGATATCCAGGTTCTCGATGCAGCCAGTCGAGCTCTGGGCCATCTGGCACGGCCAGGGGGCGCCTACACTGCGGAACTTGTCGAGGCCGAGATGACATCGGCGTTTGAGTGGCTACAACCGGAGAACAAACAAGAGAGTCGGAAAATGGCTGCGGTACTACTCATCCGTGAAATGGCCCGGAATTCACCGACCCTCGTTTACGGATTCATCCCTCAAATCTTCGAACTCATTTGGAACGCCCTGCGAGACCCCAAAGATCCCATACGAAGAATTGCTGCACAGTCTGTCAGCGCCTGTTTTGGCGTCATGGTTGCAAGAGATGCTCAATTCCAGGCACACTGGTTCGCCAAAATATACTCCAAGGTTTTGGAAGGCTTTCGCCCAAACACAACGGTCGATGAGATTCTTGGTTCCCTTCTCATCTTGATGGAACTACTTCAACAGGGGAACATGTTCATGCACGACTTTTACCGGAATGCTTGCGAGATTGTACTTCGACTCAAGGACCACCGAGATCCTAGGATTCGGACGCAGATCGTCCAGATCATCCCCGTGCTTGCTGAATATGCGCCCCTCGAATTCATCAACAACTACTTGCACAAGTTCATGATATACCTCCAAGCACAGCTGAAACGAGAGAAGGAGCGCAACCAGGCTTTTGTTGCCATCGGCCAGATTGCCAAGGCGGTTGGCAGCGCCATCGCCCAGTATCTTGATGGCATCATCCTCTACATTCGAGAATCGCTAAGTGCAAAGACAAGAAATAGGGCCGCTGTTGATGAAGGACCAATGTTCAGGTGTATCAGCATGCTCGCTGGAGCTGTGGGCCAGACACTGAGCAAATACATGGAAGCACTCCTTGATCCGATTTTCGCATGTGGCCTCACCGAACCGCTAGAGAAAGCTCTTGAGGATATGGCACACAACATTCCACCCATTAGGGCCACAATACAGGATAAGCTGTTGGATCTTCTGAGTCTGATATTGGTCCGTTCGCCTTATCGACCTCTTGGATGTCCTGCAAACACGACACCCCCGCTCCCTGCCTTTGCTAAAGACTATGGCGGGCTTCCCGCTGAGCATAAGGACCAAGAAATCACCCTGGCACTCATGACTCTTGGAAAGTTCGACTTTTCAGGACACATTCTCAACGAATTCGTACGCGATGTCACTCTTCGTTATTCGACGAATGACAATCCCGACATCCGGCGAGCAGCTTCATTGACATGCTGTCAGTTATTCATGCAAGATCCCATTCTTCACCAGACCAGCAACAATGCAATCCAAGTTGTTGGTGAAGTAGTGGACAAGCTTCTGACTGTCGCGGTGGGAGATCCAGATGCCGATATCCGCATGACCGTCCTCCGAGCCTTGGACAAGAAATTCGACAAGCACCTTGCAAGGCCTGAAAATATCAGATGCTTGTTCCTAGCTGTGAACGATGAGGTCTTTCCAGTTCGAGAAGCTGCCATCGAGATAATTGGCAGACTGACAGCAGTGAACCCGGCTTACGTCTTCCCACCATTGAGAAAGCTACTAGTCAATCTCTTGACCGGACTAGGATACTCCAATACCGCAAAGCAAAAAGAAGAGAGTGCCCGCTTGATCAGCCTCTTTGTTACAAATGCCACATCTTTGGTAAAGACCTATGTGGAAGCAATGGTTTCTGCCCTCCTGCCAAAAGCTACAGACCCAAATCCAGGTGTTGCCTCAACCACGATCAAGGCTCTTGGAGATCTGACATGTGTCGGAGGGGAAGAGATGGTTCAATATATCCCAGAGCTCATGCCTATAATCATTGATGCATTGCAAGATCTCGGGTCACACGACAAACGCGAAGCAGCTATGCAAACATTGAGCTCACTCGCAGTCAACTCTCAATATGTCGTGGAGCCGTACTTGAAATATCCCGAACTTTTAGGGATATTGATCAATCTTATCAAGACTGAAGCCCACGAACAGCTCCGGACCGATGCCATCAAATTGGTCGGGGTATTGGGTGCTCTCGATCCATACAAATTTCAACAACTGAGCGAGTCCGTGGCCGAAAAGCAAAGCAAAGCGGAGGTGCAGCCTGTGTCGGATGTAGCGTTGATCATGCAAGGCTTGACCCCCTCAAATGAGGAGTACTACCCAACAGTGGTTATCAACACCCTCATGCAGACCATCCTTGCAGACCATACCCTTGTACAATATCACAGCGCCGTGATCGATGCCGTTGTCACCATCTTCAAAACAATTGGCATGAAATGCGTGCCCTTCCTTGGACAGATCATACCAGGGTTTCTGGGCGTCATTCGCAGCTCACACCCGAGCCGTTTGGAATCTTACTTCAATCAACTTGCGGTTCTGGTCAACATTGTTCGTCAGCATATCCGAGCATTCCTGCCCGAAGTCATCAGCGTTATCAGAGAATTCTGGAACGTATCAAGACAGGTTCAATCAACGATTCTGTCGTTGATCGAGGCTATCTCGAAATCTCTCGAAGGAGAATTTAGGAGATATCTCGCCGGTCTCCTTCCCCTCATGCTGGCCGTGATCGAGAACGACACAGATCTGAGAAGAGAATCCTCGATACGCATCCTGCATACCTTCTTAGTGTTTGGGTCGAGTGGAGAAGAATACATGCATATGATTGTCCCAGCACTCGTTGGCATATTCGAAAACCCTGCCGCGCCTCCCAATGCTCGACGAGCAGCCATTGATGCTCTAGGGAAGCTTTCCAGGACTGTTAATGTCACCGACTTCGCATCCCTTATGGTCCATCCACTCGCAAAGATACTCTCATCCCCAGAGAAGGTTGTGGTCAATTCAGTTGAACGCTCACTAAAGGTCGCCGCTCTGGACTGTGTTTGCGCATTGATCTATCACCTAGGACAAGATTTCATGCATTACCTGCCTCTCGTAGAGAGAGCAACCAAAGCTGGTCAGATCAATTCAGAGCGCTTCCAGAAATTGATTGAAAATTTCAAGACTGGGAAATCACTGCCCGTCGACTTCTATCCCGAAGAGCAGTACGGGCTGACAGCGGAAGAGACCACCTACTCCAACATCACCTCCATGAGGCTTCCAGTGAATCAACAGCACTTGAAGAACGCATGGGACACATCACAGAAATCTACAAAGGAAGACTGGCAAGAATGGATGAGAAGATTCAGTGTCGAATTACTAAAAGAATCTCCGTCACACGCTTTGAGGGCTTGTGCGAGCCTGGCAACCGTCTATCAACCCCTCGCCAAAGACCTGTTCAATTCTGCGTTCGTCTCTTGCTGGACTGAGCTGTACGATCAATACCAGGAAGAACTTATCCGGTCTATTGAGAAAGCCCTAGTGTCCACCAACATTCCTCCAGATATTCTACAGACCTTACTCAATCTTGCCGAGTTCATGGAACATGACGATAAATCATTGCCCATCGACATTAGGACTCTTGGTCGGTTCGCGGCTAAGTGCCACGCATTTGCTAAGGCCCTGCATTATAAAGAATTGGAGTTTGAGCAAGATCAGAACAGCCAGAGTGTTGAGGCTTTGATCAGTATCAATAACCAGCTGCAACAGTCGGACGCTGCCATCGGCATCCTACGCCGAGCGCAAGTATTCGGCGAAGTGGAACTGAAAGAAGCTTGGTTTGAAAAACTGCAGAGATGGGAAGAAGCATTAGCCGCCTACCAAAAGCGCGAGAAGGTCGAACCTGACAACTTCGATACTGTCATGGGCAAGATGAGGTGCTTGCACGCCTTAGGTGAATGGAAAATGCTGTCTGAGATTGCCCAAGAGCACTGGAACAGCGCCAATCAAGAGCACCGAAAAAGCATGTCTGCTCTCGCCGCGGCTGCTGCTTGGGGCAGAGGCGAATGGGACTTGATGGATAACTACATCAGTGTCATGAAAGAGAGTTCTCCGGACAGAGCATTCTTCGGGGCAATCCTTGCAATTCAACGAAACAATTTCGGAGAGGCTCATAATTTCATCGTTCGGGCTCGGGACGGCGTCAATGCAGAGATCACGGCAACTATCGGCGAATCCTACAATCGGGCCTACAGTGTGGTTGTCCGGACACAGATGCTTGCTGAGCTCGAGGAAATCATTGTGTATAAACAGAGCGACAGCCAACCGGAAAAGCAAAATTCGTTGAAGCTGTTGTGGAACAAGAGACTGTTGGGCTGTCAGTCCCATGTTGAGGTTTGGCAAAGAATGCTCAAGGTTCGGGCCCTCGTGCTGACACCTACTGACAATCCCGACATCTGGATCAAATTTGCAAACCTCTGTCGAAAGTCGGATCGCATTGGTCTGGCTGAGAGATCGTTGGCCTCTCTGGGAGGTGTCAGTGACGCTGCCGCCGGTGCTGGGGCCGCTCCGCCGCCAGTGGCATATGCCCGCCTGAAGTTCAACTGGGCGACTGGAAACCAGCGTCAAGCGCTAACATATTTGCGCGAGTTCACCATGCGTCTTGCCGATGAATTTCAGCAAGTCAATGCCACCCTAGCAAATGGTTTGCACAACGACAGGATGAACAACTTGAATGGCGTTGATATGAGTGCACACGACACACTCGCACAAAGAATCAAGCACGATGAACTTGACAAATGCGCCAGACTCCTGGCCAAATGTTACCTGAGACAAGGCGAATGGCAGTCGTTCCTGCTTCGAGGCGACTGGACAAGCCCACGGGTCCAAGACGCAGTACGAGATATCCTGAACTCTTACCAACTTGCAACTCAATACAACGAAACGTGGTACAAGGCCTGGCATTCTTATGCTCTTGCAAACTTTGAAGTCGTCACCTCGATGGCGTCCCATACTGATCAGGATAAGGTTCGGAATATTCCTGAACATGTCGTTCAAAACCATGTCGTTCCAGCCATTGGAGGCTTCTTCAGATCAATTTCGTTATCGAAGACGAGTTCTTTGCAAGACACACTACGCCTTTTGACCCTTTGGTTTGCTCATGGAGGCCACAGTGAGGTAAATCAGGCTGTCAGTGAAGGCTTTGCGTCAGTCAGCATCGACACATGGCTGGAAGTTATCCCTCAGCTGATTGCCAGAATCAATCAGCCAAACGCCAGAGTCCGTGCGGCTGTGCACAGATTGCTCTCTGAAGTCGGGAAAGTCCATCCTCAAGCACTTGTCTATCCTTTGACTGTGGCAATGAAATCTTCGGTTACGCGTCGTGCAAACTCTGCTACACAGATCATGGATAGCATGAGATTGCATAGCCCAATTCTCGTGGAACAAGCAGACCTCGTTAGCCACGAGCTCATCCGGGTGGCGGTCCTCTGGCATGAACTTTGGCACGAAGGTCTCGAAGAAGCATCACGACTTTACTTTGGAGATCACGACGTTGAAGGTATGCTGACCACACTTGCACCACTCCACGAACTCCTTGACCGTGGAGCCGAAACTCTTAGAGAGGTTTCATTTGCCCAGGCCTTTGGCCATGATCTTGCCGAAGCTAGAGCCTTCTGCAACACCTTCCGTCGGTCAAAGGAAATCGGCGACCTCAACCAGGCCTGGGATCTCTACTATGCAGTCTTCCGCAAAATCGCCCGTCAGCTTCCGCAACTCATGAGCCTGGACCTAAAGTACGTATCGCCGCGGTTGAAAGATGCCCATGACCTTGATCTTGCTGTTGCTGGCACCTACCAATCTGGTAAGCCAGTAATTAAGATCGTGAGCTTCGACCATGTCCTAACGGTCATTCCCTCGAAACAACGTCCTCGAAAAATGACACTGAAAGGATCGGACGGAGTATCTTACGCCTTCCTCCTCAAGGGCCACGAAGATCTCCGACAAGATGAACGTGTCATGCAGCTCTTTGGGCTTGTCAACACTCTTCTCAGCCATGACACAGAATCCTTCAAGCGTCATCTCAACATCCAAGGCTTCCCTGCCATTCCACTTTCTCAGAACTCAGGACTACTGGGCTGGGTGCCCTACTCGGACACTCTCCATAACTTGGTCAAGGAGTACCGCGAGTCACGCCGCATTTTGCTCAACATTGAACATAGGATCATGCTGCAGATGGCGCCGGATTACGACAATCTGACGCTGATGCAGAAGGTCGAAGTCTTCGGTTATGCTATGGACAATACCACGGGCAAAGACTTGTATCGTGTGCTCTGGCTCAAATCCAAGAGCTCCGAGGCATGGCTTGACCGTCGCACCAACTATACTCGCTCGCTCGCCGTCATGTCCATGGTCGGATACATTCTCGGACTTGGTGACCGTCACCCATCGAACCTCATGCTCGACCGAATCACTGGCAAGATCATCCATATCGACTTCGGTGACTGTTTCGAAGTCGCCATGCACCGTGAAAAGTACCCCGAGAGAGTTCCATTCCGACTTACCAGGATGCTCACATTCGCCATGGAAGTTAGCAACATCGAGGGCTCGTTCCGAATCACCTGCGAGAATGTCATGCGTGTCATCCGAGAAAACAAAGAATCTCTCCTCGCTGTGTTGGAAGCTTTTATCCACGACCCGCTGCTTAACTGGCGGCTGAACACTCGTGAATCACCACCAAGACCACATTTCAGATCGGAGCGCCGACAAAGCATCATTGACACCGCCGGCGCTCCAGCCGCAGACTACGACCGCAGCCCCATGGAGAACGCCAACAACCCTGCCACGATGATGGGCGGGGCCGCACAAAGTCACGTCGGCGCCCCACCGGGTCGGCGTCACCGGCGCAGTAGCATCCTCGACCCGGCCATGGGTGGCGGCAGCATCCTTGAGGCGGTCAAAGGCCTCGAAAACAACGTCATGGCTCCCGATGCCAAGGAGGTCCAAAACGCCCGCGCCCTCCAGGTCCTGGCGCGAGTCAAGGAGAAACTCACCGGCCGCGACTTCAAGCCTTCAGCCCCCGGCACACCCGCGGGTCCACTGAGCGGGCTGCGCGCGGATCTCACCGGCCTTGGGCTCGAGAGCTTGATGAACCTCAACGGCGGCGCGATGAACAAGGCGAATGGCATCGCGTCGGATAAAGGCATTGCGGTCTCAGGGGCGACGCCGGAGACGACCATGGCTGGGATTGGCGGGCTCGGCGTCGCGGAGCAGGTGGATCGGTTGATCCTGCAGGCGACCAATGTTGAAAATCTATGCCAACATTACATCGGTTGGTGTTCATTCTGGTGATCTCATTCTGGTGATCAATGTCAGATGATGATGACGATGATGATGGCGGTAGTGGGAGTGGAAAGCCAACCCTGGGGTGTGGACTGGGCCGGCTTGAGCTGCACTGAAATGAAAAGAATCTGTCTACGCAATGGGGCGGGAATGGATTTGAAGGGTGAACAAATTTTTTCCTTCCTCTCTTTTATATTTTCAACGGGCCACACGACGAGATTGGTTGTGGTGGCTATCGCTTTGGGCTCGAGTTCTCTCTCCCTTTCTCTCCCTCTCTCCCCTTTTCCCGTTGCCGTCGAGCTTGGCCTTTTTTACCACAGCATGTGTGCTGGAAGTGAGACGGCAGGGGATCCATTGGGTTCTTCTTGGCTTCCTTTCTACTCTTCTTCTGGCTTGTAGCATGCGGCGGTGCATGATTGGGGCAGCTTATGGGCATGAACGGATGGCGTAGGATGGAATTGAATGGCTTAGTGTTCATGATGGTGCTACTCCTGCAAGGCCAGGCCAGGTTTACTCCTGATAGGATACGGCATGACAGGGAACAACAAGGCAGAGCAGAGCATAGCACGGCGTGGTCAGTTCTTTCATGTCGGGTTACATGTTTTTTTGACCCGTATTCAATTACAGATCCCAAAGAGCCAACCTGGTTGCAAGGAGCCGAAGTATTATGTATTTGAATGGAAACAGTAACTATGCTTGAGCCATGGCAATATTCCCCAAGCCTGAGCATCCCTTTTTATGTACACCAAGGTAAGATGTGTATTCTTTCTTTTTGTGTCCCATTTATTCTGCGCTTTCAAATCGAGCACATATGTGGTATGTCCATAAGAATTTTTGGGAAGACAAATCACCGACCAGGAAAACGCCAGATGGGGGAATTTTGGGACTCCGTGGTCTGTAAACAATCGAGAACGAGGAGGAAGATCATGCCACTACCAAACTTTTCCCATGAGCACGTCAAGAATGTCCGTTCACGCCGTTGGTGCCGTTCTGCTGCTTGGATCTGAGCTGTCGTCTCGTTCGGACTGCATCTGCGAGCTGCTCCAGCACCTCGACCGTCGACTCCCAGTTGATGCATGCGTCGGTGATGCTGACACCCTTCTGTAGGCAGGCAAGACCACCTGGTGCAGGAACCTTTTGGTTGCCCTCGTTGATGTTGGACTCGATCATGACAGCCACGATGGCGTCCTCGCCTTGCCTAAGTTGGTCACCGACAGTCTGGGCCACGCCGGGCTGGTTCTTGTGGTCTTTCTTAGAGTTACCGTGCGAGCAGTCAATCATCATAACCTCTCGCTGCCCCTTCTTTTTCAAAGCTTCCCGTGCCGCTTTGACACTGGCAGCGTCGTAGTTTGTGCCTTTAGATCCACCTCGTAGAATGACGAAGCCGTCTTCGTTGCCACTAGTCTTGGTGATAGCAGCGACACCCTGTTTGGTAACACCCATGAAGTAGTGTTTGGCTGCGGCGGCGCCCACGGCGTCAATAGCCACACTCAAAGAGCCGTCTGTTCCATTTTTGAAGCCCATGGGGAAGGAAAGACCGGAGGCAAGTTCGCGGTGGAGTTGAGACTCGGTTGTTCTGGCGCCAATGGCACCCAGTGAGATCAGGTCGGCGAGAAACTGAGGGGAGATAGTGTCGAGCATTTCGCTGGCAATCGGCAGGCCCATGCGCGTCAGGTCAGCGTAGAGTTTTCTCGACACGCGCAGACCTTTGTTGATCTTGTAGGACTCGTCAATGTCGGGGTCGTTGATCAGACCCTTCCAGCCGACGGTGGTGCGTGGCTTCTCCAAGTAGGCTCGCATGATGATGCACAAGTCGGAAGACAGTTTCTCAGCAAGCTGCTTCAACCTCTCGGCATACTCTAGGGCTGTCGCAGGATCGTGGATCGAGCAGGGCCCGACCATGACAAGTAGTCGGTCATCGCGCTGGTGAATGATGTCTTTGCACTCTCTACGGCCCCGTGCGACGGTCTCGATAGAAGCCTGCGAGGCAGGAACCTCGGCCTGGAGGAGGGCAGGGGGGATCAAAGGGTCGTAGCCCAGGACTCGAACGTCTTCACTGAGCTCGACCGGGCCGGAAGTGTCGATGGTGGGCATTTTTACAGATGTGGGGGGGGGGACCGAGAAGGGTGACGAGGGGGGAGAGGATGAGCCCGGTGAAGAAAGTGCCAGATAGGAGGGCAAAGAAACAGCAAGCAAGGTGAAAAAAAGAGAGAGAAAGAAATGAGCTGCGAGAATGAGAGGTAGTCAGTGAAGGTTGAGCGGAACAGGAATATGAATCACAGGGTAATGGCAAAGGTAACCGTGTGGATTGGTCGGTGACACATACGGCGAAAAAAAGTCGACGGAGACGAGGAAGACGAGGGGCAGAACATAGTTTGCTAAAGGCGGTGAGGGCAGCGTCTAGTCTAGACTCTATTCCGTACACGATTTATTATTATTAACTTCGCTGTATCCGTACAGAGTAACCGAATGCCACCACGTGACTCGGGGGGCCGGATAAATAATGATCCTGCGGCTGTCCGACCGATGTCACCGGCGGTCACTGGTCACTGGCAATACTGGCAGTTACGGAGGAGTACGTGAGTCTGAATCTTGAAGTGGCTCGGCAGCCCCCATGATCGTGGCTGGTGCATACGGCTACACGGCCTAACTAGGAAGGAGGTTGCGGCTGCCAACTGCCCACTTCTGTCCTCCATCCACTCCGTCCTGACTCCGCCAGTATTACCAACAGTGCATGTATCTCACTCCCTGTGCATCAATCCCACATCTCTTCCCCATGGTATATTGTTTGGCTTTCCCTCGTCACTCCCCAAATCGATCAAAAGGTTTTCGGCAAGCTGAGCTTCCGAACGTCGCGTCATACACTGGTTGTTCGCTTCTCTGAACTCTAAGCGCGCTGGTTGGTCGCCGTCGAGATTGTTCCTGTTTCATCAACCCTTCTCGTCAGTGCGCGACACTGCCCGTTTGATCGACTCCCCTTTGCCACGGGGCTATGGCATGCATCTAGACAGATAAAAATCCCTTTTAATCACACCACGGTGCTGCTCGAGATCGTGAGACCGCCATGTCTACACCTGATCAACCTGCCTCTGCCGACCCAGATATGGCTGATGTCTATTCCAAGTTTCAACTCCATCAAGCTCCTCACAAGCGGAAACGCCTCTCCGATGACTCCAGCGACGACGACATCTTTGACCGAGATGCCAAAAGACGATCGGCACACTGCCTGCCTATACGCTCGTCCTCGTCACGTCTGCTTGCCTCGGTTCAACCGGCATATTCACTCTTCACGTCCATCTATCAGCAGCCTCCCACACCGGTTGACACATCCGATGACGAAAGCCCTGGTCAGCCAAAGGACGAAAACCAGTGGCCTAACAGCGTATCTTACATGGACGACTGGCAAAACAACAGCGATAGTAGCACTTCCTCCATCCGAGCTCGTTGCGGAGACCCTGTTGATGTCGACATGGACCTGAACTCGTCCTCGTCCCCAGCCCTGCCGCCGAGAATTAGAAGAGCGCGTTCGAACGATATCATCCCTCCTCATCGCGATTCAAACTTTCTGTGCGCCATGGGCAAGTTCCCAACGGATAGAGTCCCCACACCGATCAGCAGTCACTTCGACAATCGTACTACCGATCTACCAAGTGTTCCTCGACACCACTTTCCACCCCTACGTACGAACCTCAGTCCCATGATTGAGCAAGAATCGTGGATCGGCCGAGATGGATTGCCCAGCCCCGTCGAAGACCAGGACCTAGACAGTTTAATGATGATGGACCAAACCAATGACGGCATGAACGGGCTGCGCGTGAGCATGGAAAACCCCAGCGAAGCTCAGTTGATGGGGAAGTACGGCCTTTCGGTTGATGGAAACTCGAGCCCAGGACGCTCCAGAACGGCGAGACTTCATATGGGATATCTCAACGACTGCGAAAAGTGCATACAGAAGGTTCCGGGACACTACTCACATATTTTATGGTCGTGACGGAGCAGTGCATAATGATTAAACGAGAGCACGACGAAACGACATGGACTATATTGCACGTGGCCGGTTATTGATTGACATGAGCATTCTTTTATTCGATGCTGTCATATAGACGCTTGTCTCTTGTCGGTTTTCAGGAGATGATTGATGTCGAGTTCGCTGTGTAACCGTTCTGCACCATGCGGTGCTAGCTGTACAAATGCATATTTGACGTTTCCCCTACAATGGGGACACGTCTTCACAACCACTGCCCAATCCATTGCCGAATCCATCGCCCATCCACACTATGATTTACTCCCTCTGATCCAGCTGAGCCAGCCTCTTCCCTCTGTTGAAGGAGCAACAACACCTGCCACGTTATCCGCAAGGACATCCAATGAACCTCCTGTAGTCGTAGCTTCTCTTCCGCCTGACCTGCTCTTATTTGCCACGTATTCGACGTTGTTTGCGGGCACCGGTCGACCCTTGGAATCAACGCCCACACCTACAATCCCACTGGCACTGGCCGCAACAGCCACCGGCTCGATTTCCCCGTCGATGAAACCCTCTTCGGGCGCTCTTTGTCTTCTTGCCCTTCTCGCTTCCCGTGTCTGTCTCTCTTCCTCTGTCTCGTCACCCATCTGGCCCCTCGCCGCCTGCACACCTACCAAGCCCTTGAACTTGCTCCAGTAGCTCTCACTCTTTTTCAGCTCGACCTGCCTCTTCCTCACGGCCGCCATCTCCTCGCCCGCGCGCTCTTGTTCTAGCAAATGCAGTTGCTCCGCATTGGCGTCGCCACGCAAGAAAGCTTTCCGCGCCTCATCCAACCTGTCAAGCTCTCGCTCGACAAACGCCCGCTTCTGCCGCCTCGTGTGTGTGATGAGACTCGTGGTTCCGTAGAACGCCACGACTGTCGAGGCGCCGGCGAGAAGCAACAGGCCGTAGGCAGTGAAGCGATGTGCGCGGTCGGCCCAGACACGGCCGGAGTTGATTATTCGGTCGGCAGACGAGTAAGCAGTTCTTTCTCTGGCGGCGCGAGCGGCAGCGCGGAGGCGAGTGACTCTCTCCAGGGGCGTTTCCCCGGGAGGTCCTTGGGAGGGTGGTGGAGTCTGGGAGGATGGGGATGAGGACGGGACTGGCCGCGCAGGCTGGGAGGCCGGCTGGTACGTGAATGATGGACTGGCGTTCACGGGTCGAGGCATGGCGGCAGCATGTGGTGTGGTCGACGTGAAACGGGTGAAGGTGTCGGAAGGTGGCCGTCGGGACAGCCTGATGATTGAGGCCTTCATCGGCGATTCGAGTCCTGGTGTGCAAGTGGAATTACAGAATAGGTATCGAGGTTCCGAGGGTATTGTACAAAGACGGAGGCGAGAAGGAGAACGCGAATGGAAAGAATGGGACTTGATGGTGGACGCCGACAGGTTGTGAAGTCGAACCTAAGAAGAATTTCAGGAAGGATTAAGCTTCAAGGTGCAGGTGCATGACGGCTGCGAAGGCCAATAATGGCTCCACATCGATTTATGTTAATATTATTACTGCTTAGTCCTCCCGTGTCATCCTTCATCACACCACAACACTTGTCCTTCTATCTCAGGCACTTGTCTGCTTAAGTGTGTACACTACTGTCGCTTCCATCGACACCCGCACTGTTCTTGCTTGCCGACAAATCCTTCAGCACCCATGCCTTTACCGTCTCCTCCACACTCTCTGTCGGCAATCCAAGCCGTTGATTCCAAAGCCCCTTTGTTTTCGAATACTCGCAGAAGCGTCGGAAGTTCAGCATAATCAAGATGATCGCCTCTCTCAACCCTTGCATCCAGGCTTCACCTTTGTCTGGATCCGAATTCATCTTCTCTAGTGCGGCGCTATTGGCATCATAAGCTCTCAGATGCGTCACGTTGAGCTCCTTGCCAGCGGCGGCTTCGAAGACCTTCAACAACTGATTTTGCGTGACGGTACAGCTATTGATATAGATATACTGGTTCATGGTCTCGCTCAGGTGCTCGACAGAGAGGATTGCGACGACGGCACGCCCGATTTGAGCAAGATTCGTAGCCTCAAACTCAACGTCCCCTCCATCGAATATTGTGACTTTATTCTCGGGTATGTTGAACCCAAGCAAGCCAGGGACATCAAAGGACCAATCGAGGAATGCACCAACAATGAGTGCCGTCCAGGTCATTCCAGTGTGCTCCTTGGATTTCAAGTAGGCGACCGTCTCCGTCTTGGCCAGCCCGGGCGAGAGCTGCTCCCCGAGTGCGCGGGTCGAGGTGTCGACTCCATATTCCGAAGGGAGGAAGCGACGGACGCCTGCTTCGATGGCTGCATCGATAATGGATATTTGGTATTCAAGCGAATATGTGGAGATGGTCGAGACAACAGCCTCCTGGCCCTTTAGAGCTGCGACAAGCGAGTCGTGAGAATAGTCAGTCTTGATGACGTTCACGCCGTGTGGGAACGTCGCTGTTGACGAGACGCGACTAAGAACAGAGACCTCAAAGTCGGCCCGAAGAAGAGCTTGGAGGACTGGTGGTCCTACTGCCCCAGAGCCACCGATCACCGCAACCTTCTTGATCGGGTTGGCCGACATAAGGGGCCCCTTGTTGGAGAGAGAGTTGTAAGCAGCTGAGTTCTTCAAAGGTAACATTTTGACGATCGGAGATATTCTGTCCTGTTGCCATCCTTACAAAGGAATTTTCATTGCCTTTATAGCTCCTCACCTCGTCATGATTTATTGCTGAAGTGTTTAATGTCCATCTCAAGCTTAGTCTCCTACAGCAATCCCTCAAGTCAATCATCAACCCCACAGCCGTAAGCCATAAGCCATCTTGCTCAGCTCGAGCTACGGAGGGAACGCCTCCCCGAGTCAGCATGGAGGACAAGATGTATATTTCCAGGTGAGCCTCATTGAAATCCATGAATCCTAAAGAAGTCTAGTCTCCGACAAACCAAGTTGTCCCCTCGTCCCACCATCGAACTCTGATTGGAGAATTGACTGTGTATCACGGCCTCACGGCTTACATCCGAAAACTTTGAATGACTCACCTCATCCATCAGACTCGACATGCTTGTCTCTGAGAGACAGTATCACGCCCTTCAGAGCATGGTGAAATGATGCTTGCCTGAATCCTGCCTGCCAAAGCATCCTTCTTGCCCGAGTGGGACCTGTGTCTCTCTACGAATCCATGAACCCAGCATCCCAACCGGCTTGTTTATGAAGACTTCTTTGACACGGGCTTGTCAATCATGTGTTCGAGCGAAAAAGAAATGTGACCTGGGGTTTCCCAAATGTCTGCGATGTATGGAGAAGGATCTGGCCTGCTCGTATCGGAATGAACCTCTAGGGCGTGGAGCCAAAAACCCATCAGCAACCGGAGAAAGAACCCCTCCAAGCCTTGTGCAACAGTCGAACGACACCTTGTCACTCAATTTCCAAGCCGAGCCGAGATCGTGGGACTATCTATACGCCCATCGGATCCAGACGGACATACCCGACATTGCGCGGATCACAGATCCAGTCGTGTTCCTTCCCATGGACATCGAATCATTAACAGACATCGTCCGAAATTTTAGGAAGTACCCACTAAACTTCGCCCAGAGATCCGGTACGGACTTCATTCACCCCTTCTCTCATTATGGTCTGCGCCCGGCTCCTCTGCGTATAGCGGTCGATATTTGCAATATTTCTTTGAACCACCAATCGGAGGCCACTTCGTCAGGAACTCTATCATCGGCTGCCCAGAGTTTGCTTTCAATGGCGAACTCAATAGCCAGCTTTATTGACACATTGGCATTCGTCCAGAGTCTGTGCTTGCTGCAAATCGTCTCCCTCTTCTCACCAACAGTGACGAGGGATGAACACACGGAAGCTGTCCAACGCCAACAACTGTTGATAATATGGACCACCAATCTATGGGCATCCGCGCCTTCCTCCCTGCCCGGAACGCTATCGAGACAGCAAGCATACGTCCTCGCAGAGTCAGTTCGAAGGACGATCATCGTATCTCATAAAATCCAAGGCTGCTATCGGGTTCTCCGCACGGGCTTCTTCAGGCACAGTCTCTTCGTCGAGTCGCTGCCCTTTGGGGAGAAGTCGGAGCTTTGGGATTCTGAAATCTGGCAGGAAGAGGCCGTTGGCCACAAGCAGGCTGGCCTTCTCTCGTATCGAGAATATTGCAACTTGTGGGATGCTGGGCTGGTTCATGCCGCAACACCATTTGAACGGATGTTGCTGGTGGGTTGCAAGGGCAAGGCTGCTGTGGATGCGACCCTGGGATTGGCAGAGTCTGGCCAACTACCGCTACAGTGATCTCAACACGCTCTTTTCGTACCACAGTGTTGCCACTTGCTCAGCTTCATGGTGGCCGATATCGTGACTATTCACACAATCGCACGTCTTCCTATAAACCACCTCACTGAAAGCGTACTAGCACCCAGGTAGTACTAGCACCCAGGTACTTCCCGACGACCTAAGTCTGCTCTTTGCTTGCGGGCCCTGGCTTGCTTTTGTAGTTTGTAAAACCGAGATCGCAGCCTTGTGAGGCTCTCGCTGGCACAAGGCTGTTTGATGCCAAGATATTCCAAAGACAAACTTCGACTAATTTGATCACCTATCAGCTCCGACACCCTTTCCCTTCTTTAATCCCACTTTCACACATCCATCACAGAACACAACAATGAAACTTGGTAGAAGCCTCAATCTTGTGTAATTCCATGGAGATCGAGATCTACTGTCCTGACGGTCGTAGTATTTCGGCCGCACCCTTTCGGTGAGGATGGATGCTCAGCCCAATCCGGATCTTCAGCGGATCCTAGCAGCCTTGAACAGCTATTCCCCTCAGCCACAAAATGGCTCCGACAACAAGGAGACATACTATTCGACACCATCCTCATACTATTCTGGTGCAGCCTCCAATACCTGTGGAATTCCAGGTTTAGGATTGCTGCCCCCGCAAACAAGCCACGAGAAGCCATTCGGCCCGCCTCCGATCCCACGACAACAAACTCCAGCCCAACCCCCGCCGCAGCAGCAGAAGCTTCCAACGCCCCAACTACCTGACAATAGGAGCAGGTCGTCGACCCCTGTAGTACCAGATGCATCTGCGATCACGTCCTGGCCAGCAGCACTCAAGCATGTAACGCGATATCTCGTTCCAAACGAGCAGGTTGCCACACGCATCAAGCATCTTATCTCCGAGCAGCACAAACACGAGCGGCAATGGTGGGCGGGCCGTGAAGCCATTTTGGCCAGGCAGGAAGGCAGGTCAGGGACTTCCCAACAGGTAGCGGCTCTTTTGAAATCGCTCGGTGGCAAGGAGGTGCCTCCTCCTCCCTCAGATCCCCGGGCAAACAAGGCAGAGCTGGATGCGTATGATAGGAAAGTGTACGCAGGGCTGATGGCTATGACCGCGGATTTCGACAGCAAGCTCAGGGCAATGGGAGTACCCTTCTATGCCATTAAGCACGGTATGGTGGTGTTGGAGGACGGGCCCGAGAAGGCCGGTGCTCTAAAGGGGAGGATTGATAAAGGGGAGCTGCGGGAGTTGCAGAAGAGAATGTTGCAGACCTTGGAAGATCTCTTTGGTGATTGAAGGGCCTGTACTTAGGAGGCTGCGCATTCCCGTCAACTGCCTGCGGAGGTGCCTGCTGAGGTGCCTCCCCCGGGATCACCTACCTCCCTAGATCCCCGGGCAAGATCAGGGCATCTAGGTGTGAGAGAGCGTAAGGGCTATATGACTGTATCGTGGGTGCAGCTGCGCCCATCTCCCACTTGGCGGAATTCTCTTCAGACCAGCATGCCAACTCAAGGTAATCTTGACACTCGCAGGGCAACCGATATTTACCTTTAAGACTAGGCCTTTGAATCCAAAGTCTGTGAGTTGGTGAAGGCTCTCCGGGAGGGACATTGATTGACCTGTTGAAGAGTTGGCACCAGCTGGGAATGATAACGAATGTCCCAATCCTTCCACCACCTCCAGCCTCGACCATCGCTATCACCATTACCATCGCCGCATTCAAAAGCCCTCCCTACCGTTATCTCTCCTCATCCCCAAACACGAACAGTTATATTGTCAGCAGCCATGGGCTCTTTGCAACCGCTTGTCGCCACCTGCGAGACAGCGGATCTCATCATCATCTGTCAGGGAGCATTTTTCCTCGTCCACCGTGCTGTCATTGCTGCTAAAGCGCCAGCTCTGGCAACAGAGGCAAACAATTCCCAAGTCAGTGCCGACATCCCCGACACTGCTCCTGACCCATGCTGACCTGACAAAAAGTTCCTTGGTGGCGAGGCATACAACCTCACCGACATCTCCCCATCTGCGTTTCGCAGCATTCTCTCCTACATCTACCATGGCACCGTCTCCGAATACGAAGAGCTAGCAAATGGAAACCTGCGACAAGACAGTGCATCACTAGGAAGGAGATTTCCCTTTACCGACAATTTTCTCACAACCGTGATCGCGAAGCCTAGTTATATCTTTGCCAATTCGTCGCTGATTGGTCCGGACGTTATTAGCAACCACGAAAAATGGTCAATATTGACTGAGCAACAACGGTCACTGACCGAGCCTTACGACGCGAGTCCTTGCAAGAATCCCCGCCGACGTACTTCTCACTCTGGAGGTTTTCCATGCGGCCAAGAGACTAGAGACAACGGATTTGACCGACATGGCCTTGAAGAGAGTGTCGGCCTGGACTGAGAGTGAGCTTCGAAAGGGCTCGCCGCTTTCCAAAGACCTACAATTCATTGCATGCCACATTCTACAGAAAGAGCAGGCTTTCGCCCAAGAATTCCTTGCCTGGTGCGCAAAGTTTATCTGTGTGATTGAAAAAGATCCCAAGTTACCTGGGTTGATTGAGGAGTCGCACCCAGATTTCTGGAGGATGCTCGCTTCCGTTCGTTCTCAATGGAAGGAAGAATGCGGAAACCAGGCCAAAGGACTAAACAGAATGAGGAAAAAGGTCAAGGGTCTCGAACTCCAGTTCGTTAGCCAAGAAGGGGAGACATCCTGCCTTCGGGAAACCCACAAGAGCGAACTAGAGGCCATGAAGCAGGCGCTTGCTGAGTCTCGACAGGAGATCTCTTCAGCCAATTTGAGGATTGAGTACCTCCACAAGCAGACAACCACTCTAGAAACCCAGCTGCTTACCCAAAAGGCTTCGAATCTAAGATCGGCTGAAAACATGCCGCCGTTGTCACTGCTGAGGGCGCAAACGACCACAGAGAACAACTTGCGCCGTCAGATGGACAAGCTCTGCACATCGTTGGACGACTTGAGAAAGGACCTGAAAACTAGCAACCAAGCACTACAGGACTCAAAATTAACCAATGAGAGTGTAACGGACCAATTGAAAGCCGACAACAGAAGGTTGAGGGACCAAAGAGAAGAGACAAGAGATGCTTTTGACATGTTCATGGAAGACGTCAATGATATAGGTCATTGTCACGGTTGCCGGCGCCGATGGAGCTTCAAGCTTTACCATCAGCGGTATACTTCAATCGGGATCTGTTGCAAGCTTTGCCAAAAAGAGTCCTGGTTCTATGAGAAATGAGCGAGACTCGGGTTGGGTGGTCAGTCGCAAGTGACCGGATGAGACCTGCGACGTGGGGAAGCTGGAGCACACCCCCCTAGAGGACAGACGAAGATAGATTGTGCCGAGATATCCTTTAGATTTAGTCTTTACATGACGCTGTAGTGCTACTTCATGGGCTCCTTAAGATGGGGAAAATATGCAGTAATGCAACGCGTCGAGTCCTGCCTTCCCTTCATTAGATTTTCATGTAAACAAACTGTTTGTTCCTGCCCGTAGTCATGATTTTATTCTTTTTCGTCAACCTCGACTCTGGCCTCAACACCTCTTCATTTATTGAATACCGCAGACTCACTGTTCTCCTCAACTCAGTGTCCTCATCTTCATCCCACCTAATTTCGCTTTGCCATCACCTCCAAAGACGATGGAAACCCAATTAGCCAGCAGTTCTGCTCATATTGTTCTCATTGCAAATCGAGCAGACAGCCTATCCAGGGAACTTGACAAGTTGCAGCTCGCCTGTGGCCACGAGAGTACTTCGACAGACATTTCGAATGTTGCTGGAGAGCTCTCACTGCTTTCCGACCAGCTGAGGAGTCTTAATGATGCTGTTGCTTCCAACAAAGCACGCTACACGACAGTCTTTGACGAGGATCTTGCAGAGATTCTCTCCCATTTGGAGGACATCTTTGAGGATGTATCTGACTGCTGCAAGGAAATGAGCAAAGCTGACGGGCCAAACACAAACTCTGTGGGCTGGCTGCGCAAGAAGAGATACGTCAGCAAGCTCCAGAAGCACCTTGAGGCGAACAAAACTACCCTCATTGTCATGCGCACTGTCATCCGCCATGGGAAAGAATACGGAATGCAAAAGTAAGTCCCTGGAGCCAGGGAGCTTTCTGACCGTCACTGATTTCTCGCAGTTCTCCAGGTCGCCTAGCTGAATCCTCCCCCCATATCATGAAGGAAGATTGGGCAATCCTCGAATCTGTCTTCGCGAGCAGAAAAGCCATCAGCAACCTGCAAAGTCTGGGGAACAAGACTCATGAACATAGCTCTTCCACGTCCTCTGCAAGCCCCAGTGATGTTCCTTCCTTCCATCCTGGCGCGCATGGTCGAAACCTATCCTCTGCCACGGGAGTCGATACGCAGTATGTCGGAGATGTCCTCCCTGCAAGCAGTGCAGATCTAAAAGGGAAGAGAAAAGAAGACCCTCTTGCAAGAAGATTTTCGCGACGGGACGTACGGTTGGCAGTCCACAGCTCCATCTTGGATCTCAATGCCCACGACGCACCGGGTTCTCTTAGGAAGAGATGGATTCAGCAGGCCCGCTTCAGGCAAAGTCATGACCGAGAGGCTGTCGAACTTCTATCCACTGCACAACTCAGCAAAATTTCTGAAGTGGATTCCAATCCTAGTCGTGATGGCCTACAAACGAGTCCAAACGTGCACCGAAGTTTGACTATGCGTGACAACCCAGGTCCGGGCCCTTTCGGGGAAGCTCCCAGCGAGGGATCAACGATGTCTCCCAAACAATCAAAGGCGAAGAAAAGAAGCCAAACACTTATGGCAACGCCAGTGGGCCAAAAGCTTACCAAAGCCATTACACGTCTTTCCAATGTCAGTATTGAAGATAAGGAGGCGGATAATGAAGGGGTGGAGGCGACAGGAACCCCGAAAAAGGCTGGAAAGGAGGCGAAGTCAGGTTGGACCTATCGTTTTACAAAACCGTTTGTTAGATCAGCGCTGACCACGCCGGACTTCAATAAGGACGTTGAGCACATGGTGATGCGTTAGAACAAGGACCCGTATGCGCATCACATCGACGAGGCTCCGGTGTCTTCGGTCGGACAAGACGTGTGCCCTAGGTGACGGAATTACGGGACACATTGTGCTAGGGCGACCAAGGCTCACACAGAAGGAACAGCCGCTCAGGGCAAGATATGGAGGGGCGCAGCATTAGTGCCATTTGTAGCTGCATTGTACCTCTACGAAATGTTGATAGCTCTAGCTGTGAAGACTGGGATTCCTGGCCATTTCCAAGTACATTCGTGTTGAACACATTCTGGCCCGACATAGACGACGGAATACACCTTTGATTCTCATACGGGGTGCTATATCTGAGTAGATCAGATACGTATTGATTTCTCCACCTCACACAGTGGAGGCCAAGTCACAACCGGTGGGGCTCTTAGAGACGAGGCATCGACTACTTAGTAGTCGCCTCAGGCGCCAGAGGCTTTCTTCGACGAGGCTGTGATACTTGCCAAGATTTCAGGGGCAAGTCCGTCGCGAACGAAAGGCCCGATGCGCCCAAGGCGCCCCAGTCGCCCAATCCCCCCAGCCTGATGATTCCCAAACTCTTCCACGGTGAACCTGCGGCTCACACTTCTTCGAGCCATGGATATATTGAGGTGTCTCCCACCACTGTGGAGCTTGCTGGGACTTCAAAAGACCAACCCCTTTCACGGTGCCACTCGCGCTTCCATTTTCCGATGTCCCAGGCTTTCGTTTGCGACACACCTGGCTAGTGACAAGCTTCAAACCTTTCTCAACGCTGAATGGTGAATGGTGGATGGTGAACTTTTGATTCTCTGCCGTTTGCATACGGTGACAGGAGGTGTGTAGGTGCTTCGAGAAGTGCAAACGAGCCACTTTTTGGGAATATAAAACGTCCTCTGCGCCGCCACTTCCACTCTCGTTCCTGGGTTGTTCGTTCCCCCGTCTTCCATCCAGCGGCATCGTGGAAAAATCTTCATCAGTTCAACCTTCGGCGTCTCTCAAACCCCTCGGGTGGCACTCTTCTTTTTATATCATATCTCCGTTTCCCCTTTCATTTCGACCGTGGCGGACCCTGTTCCTCGCTCCTCAACACCGTCGACATTTTCAATATGTACAGACGCGACATAATTCCATCCTCGGCGACTCTCCCTGCCACGAAGCAACCACCCGCAGCCACACGGCCAGGGCATCTCCCCGTCGAAGTCACAGATCCAATCATGGGTGTGGCAAATAGGCTGTCTGGCCTCGACACCAAGGCATACAAAGAAGAAGATGACGACAGCGCCGAGGACATGGACGAGCGAGATCAGGGTTCAGTAGACGGAGATCCTGAGGCGGGTGGTTGGGATCTGCTGGACGCCGATGAAACGGATGACTACCTGTCCTCTAGTGCCGTGAAGTCGGTTAATTCCCTCGACGACGACAGTTACGTCTTCTGCGAGCTGACCAAGGCGGGCAATGTGAAGATCCAGGAATGTCCCCCTCCGGTTAACGAGTTGTATGTCAATACTGCGAGGGAGCCAGTTGTCTGTGTTTCACCACGGCCGCCGAATACACCAACAACTGAGACGCACCTTGCTGCGACATACTGTCCGCCCCGTGGTCTCCAACCCTATCACCGTCGACAAGATGCGGTTGACGTGAAGTCGAACTTGCATTGCGAGGTCACACCGCCGGTATCAGACGTACAACGAAGGTCGTGCCCACGCATCGTGCCTCCCACGCAGCTGACAGCAAGCGATCCTGTCCACCTATTGAACTCACCGATCAAGCCGCATGTCCGCAGTGAGGCCACACGGCCTGATATTCCGGCTATCTCTCTCGACACACCTTCTGGAAACCCGAGCCGACTCCTTTCCCCACCACCGGACGAGTTCGAGGCCCCCTTCCACCCCCGGGAGACAAAGCCCGAGCGCAATGTCGGTTCCGGCCTGATCGTGCCCAAGGCTGCAGACGCCTTCAAGAAGGAGATCGAGCGGAATGCCGCTCGCTACACATCCATGGCCTACGTCGCGTCGGGAGATCCCATGGAAGGCTGGAGAGCGCGGTATGCACGTTGGAATCAAGGAAATGACGACTTAGGGACGGGGCGCCGTTTCTAATGGCATGGTCTCAAGCTTGAAGCCGGTTTCGGTTGAGCGGTGATCGTATCAAAACGACAAATGGTGAAAATCTGGGATGAAATTGATTAACTATGGGGCTAGGAACTGACTACATCAACTAACAGCGGCTTGAGGCGAGAGCCTGCGGTGCTGGGAAACGTCCATAGAAAGGAATTTGCTGGGACGATGGAGGGGCAATTTCTCATGAAAATTTCAACATCAAGCTGAACAGCATAGCTTTTCAAGGATAGTCAGGCTGTTCTTGCATCCAGCATATCATCTCAAGAGATATCACTGGACATGCTGCTGTGCAATCTAATGATTCTTTCGAAATTCTGTCCACGTTTTTCGCACGTGATTCTTCCTATAATTCTTCCCCGGATCGCTTCTTCTACTACAAGAGATGGAGCGATAATCGAGGAGCAAAGGTCGACGGACAGGCTTCCTTCTGTATGCGAATGACGCCATGTCCAAGGCAAGAAATAGAAGTCAAAGTCCAAAGAGACTCTTGGATATTTGATGATATGATTAAGCATTAGAATCCCGGATGCCTCTATATCCCTTTGTGCTCCCCGTCGCTATGAATGTCACTTCCCAACACGTTCGTTCTCTCGACCGCCGCCCGCCTATGCAAAGAAGCAAAAACGAAGGGTAATAGACCTGTACACAGTGCTCGCCTGCCAAATCTAAACAAACCGCCCTTTGCTAGTGCTAGCAAAGCCCCCCCTTCCCGACTCCTGGAATCACTCCGGTTCCCGTCCCAACTCTCATCACATACCGAGCCATCCTTTCTCTGCTTGAACGTGTTGGAGCTCCGTTCTTCCCATGCAGCCCAACTAAAAACTTGAGTCTTCCTCCAAAGTGCAAAAAGATTCTCACGAACCGGGCTGGTGATAAGCAGAGTATGCATTCGAGAGTGCCGGGTTTGGGTGAGTCTTCTGTCCGCTGGTGTTATTGGAGCGAAAGAAGGGGAGGTTGACCTCGGAAATTCCGCCGATGCCGTTGGGTACACGCGGCGTGCTGAGAGTGCCAAGTAATCCGTGTCAGAAGTTTGGAAATTTGAACATGTCCACGATCCATAGGGATCCTGGCGTTTGGCAGGCTTCTTCTGCTTCTCCTCCTCTCGTCGTCCCCTTCACGTCCGCGTCGTCACCATGCTGGACTAACCCACTATGCCGGGAACGGCCCACAGATACCTCCGACGATGGTCTGGGGTGGTCCGACGTCTGCGTAGCCACCAGCCTCCGGGAAGGTATTGACGGAGCCGTCGATGCCGAAAAAGGCACAGGGCCCACCGCCCGAGACGCTGATGTGGCTGATACTCAAGTCGTCGTTGGTCGACGCGAAGACACTATTGACGGGAATCTGCATTGTGTATTGTGCTCCGGCCGCGCCAAGGAATGTCACATTCGCCGTCGCCGTTTGCCGTTTGCCAATCGGCGTGGCTGATGTGATGGCGGACAGGGAGAGGAGCGGGAGGAGGGAGACAAGTGTCGAGGTGAGGGCCACCATTTTGGGTTCTTGGGCTTGTTTTGGTGAGGGGGGAGACTAGGTTTGGTCGGGGAGGGATGATGTGTAGTCTTTGTAGACTTGGAATCTGGGAGTTTGATGGTATGATACTTTGATACTTTGGTTGGATCCAAGTTGAAGAAGTTTGATTGGTGGAGTGGGTTGACGCGGCTGTTGATGTCCAATGGATAGATATAGCATACCCTGGGATTCTCTCGTTGTTATATGCACAGTTCATCGGATCGATTTGCCTACCATCCGCCCCCATTTCGGCATTTTGGAGTACCTACTGACCTACCGTGTGCCTGGCGGCTCACATCACCAGCTTTGGAGTGCAAGGCTTAGATGCCGGCCGCCATGGGGCTGAAGGCATGGTGGCGCCATCTTACGGCCTCCTGCGTCCGGACTAGACCTGGGGAACGTGGCCAGGTGGAGGATAGGTCTTCGCAGGTCGGATGAGCGGGTCAGTTGACTTGCAGTTGGCTGATCTGGCATCGGCACGAGCCAGGATTGTACACAGTGGGATGGTTGTCAGAGAGGACGAAGCTCTCCAAAGCAAAGGTGCCGGGCGATGAGGTTACAAGACGCTCATCCGATGCTTGATGGCTAGTGGGAGAAGGCGGTGCAGAGGTAGAGGGGGGCGGGGCGGAAGAATCCATGTTCCCATTGGCCAGTCCCATGGTCGCCGTGCTATTTTTGTCAACATGGTCACCCGTCCAGATCACAGAACTATGTCAACTCAGCCTGAAATCTCGGTCCAGTATCAGAACGGCCCAGTTGGTGTTGTACGAAGCAGCTTGCCATTCATCCATGTGCAATGTCTGTCACCTTGTGTTACCCTCGCCAGCCGCATCTAGCATAATCCCTCGACAACGCCACCTTAGAACCGCCAACTATATTGATATCTATGTAAAGCTGCGCGATAAAGGCTAACCAAGTGCTCCTGCGGCCTGACGGTTGTCACGACCTCTCAAGACACAGCACCGGATCCAGAAGCATTGACCATTGGGGCCGTGTGAAGAGTGGTTGATGCTGAACCGCGCGGATGGATCTTGCTCTGGCTATCATGTTCCACGGTCAGCGTGGCGCTGTCCCTGCACGGATCCGCCATGTATCAATCGCACCTGACAGGTGGCACCGAACAGTGGTGGTTCAACCATGGCCGGCACAGCGTGGCTTGGGTATGTCCATGGCGGATCCAAGACGGATTTGTCAGGCTGCGGTGATACGTTGATGCTGCTCAGAGGCAGACATTTGACTTCTTCGGCGTTGAATGAGAGTTTGATGACCGCAAGGAGTCACCTTCGGATTTTTCGGCAGATGGCAAATTGATTGCTAGAATCAAATCGAGAAAGACCCTCCGGCATCAGTGAGAATGTCTCCAGGAAGCCAAATCCCATTCAGTCCCTTTTTCCCATACTGTTACTGCTATACCCACCATATCCTCCATAACCTGTGCTCCTTGCTACCCCGTTTCCGACGTTCCCACCAAGAATCCCATTACCATACACCCCACTCCTCCCGCTCTTTCGTCTTTCGTAAACGAGCATGGCCATGGCACCCACTCCAGCACTGGCCGCAAGCGCAAAAAAACTCAGCAAGGAAAACCCAATGCTATGGTCTCTCACCCCAAGAACGGGCCGTCCTGCCATCCCTGGAAGGACTGCGCCATCTATCCATCCAATATTGAACGTGAGAACCACAGGCTCGTTGCGGACGATCTTGGAACCCTCGGCTGGGGTCGAGGAGGTGGTGTTGGGCAGAGAGTAAGCCGTCGACGCGATAAGTCGGGACTGGGACACTTCCTTGGACGACTCGGGATCTTGCGACATGTGAAAGAGCACGTTGATGTTGGTGTGGAGGTGCAGGTGGGAGAGTTGCAACGTTCCCTGCAGCGCGATCGTGAAAGGTGTCCACAGATCCTTGTCCACTCCTGTCCCCCCGACCTCGGGGAGCGAAGAGGTTATCCCAGGCTCTTCTTGCGACAGGGGATACGTGGGAATGCGACATGTCAAGGGTACATCGCTGTGGACGAAAAACTCGAACAGATGGTATAGCTCGTCGGGGAGGGCATCGATGGTGCAGGTTTGTGTCTGAGGAGTATTGTACAGGAATGCCAACGGCTGACCTGTCTCATTGCACGTAGGGAATGGTATATATTGTAAATTCCCATGGTCATCGGTGATCTGGGGGTGTTCATTCACGTGAGTGTTCGTGCTCGTGCTCGGGGATGGGCAAGTAGAGGCCACGGTTGCGATATTGTCGCCGGGCTGAAGAGCAGGAGGGAGGCAGAAGGTCGACGTACGTGTTCACCAGTGTCACTGCGGCGGTCAGTAACAGAGCATCCTTGGTTACATTCCAACTCACATTGTTCTATTGAGGCAGCTGACGGGCATCAGCTCACCGCTGGAGTAGCTTCTCCTTGACGAGCCATCGCTGCCCAGAGGCTTCTCATCTGCTGCTGCGCTGACAGATATAGAAAGGGAAAGGTAGAAGACAAGCAAAGCATTCAGCGGTAGGGACGCGTAGCGCAGCATGTCGAGGGAGGAGGCTTCGAACTGAATTGCAACTGGTCCGGAGCGAGACAAAATGTTATGACCACGCAATTTGGCCATCTGGCGCACGCTGCAAATTGGTGATCGGCCGCTAGTCGCGGGCCGACCCGCCTCCGCGTGGATATGACGTCATTCAAGTTTTGGACCGCGACGTTGGGAAGATTGGCGGGATGTTTCTTCCGTCCAGCGGCCCTCCAGAGCCACAGTCCTTATGGGTGATTCCTGGTACGGATAGTACTGAATTCTCTGTGTAGTCTGAGGATCGAGTGATCACTCGCAGTGTGTGTGGCATATCTCGGTAAATACAGACAGGGAACTGTTCAAGACTGTTATCCAGACTGAACGAACTCCAAGACCTATCGCCACCAATTGCTCCCTTCATCGATAATGTAAGATGGCCTGAAAGCTAGGTAACTTGGACGCTCTACAGAACGAGACTTCTCCGCAAGTTGATCGGACCTAGAATAATTGTGATACATGAGTAAATCTTAATTGACAAAAGATTGATCCGCCACTCATAATAGGAACGCTCCATTGCACCTTGGGTCAACTGAAGGCTGTTGAGCGTGGAGAGCCTGATCTACAATTCTGGAAGTTTGGATTTTGGGAGTCAATCAGTGTGATTGCAAGTGCCCGGTGTTGAGTATGATATATTGCCTCACTTCAATAAGATTTCTTCTCTACTCTGTCGAAGTCAAAGTCGTGTCAACGCATCACTTCATCCTATCGACTAATCATTCCCATGTCCATATTCTATCCCTGCACGAATGTGCGTTGTAACCATCCTCCTCCATTGGTGACTTTAGTTACTTTGCCGTCGTCGCTTCTGCCGTGGCTTCCAAGATGTGCGATGGATTGCTCTTAAGGGATGAAGTCTGATCTTCTTTGCCTTTGTCCTTTTCCGCCGAGTTGTCAATCTGAGTGTCCATGTTAGTCCTCTTTAATAGATGAAATTTATATTCACTATCGACGGTCCGAGAAGTGGAGGTGGTGGTGGAATGTAACCGGGGGGCAAATAGATACCTTTCCACTCCCAGGTTGCGCTGGATGATCTTGCTGCTGGGCACCAGTCTGGGTTTCTGGCTCTGGAGACTGACGGCCCGCTTTTGGTGCAGACATGATTGAGGATTGTGTGAGAATTAAGAGGATTCTGGATGCAAGTTAGCAAATCAGCCTCTTCTCCTAGACTAGACGAGACACAAACCAAGTTTTTAACAACCAGTTCAAATCCAGACAAGTTGAATGGTACTATGTGAATTGCAAGGAAAGAGAAGAAGAACGATAGCTGATTAGCAACATAGGAAGAGATAATAAATATGCTGAGACGACGGCTGCAACCCCACCAAAGGCCCTCCTTCAGCCGATGACGTTTGGACAGTGTTCATGAACTGGGATGATCACGATGATGTCGAAATCAGTGCATTCCCGGCTTGTCGGCAAATAGTACAGGGTCCACTGACCGATGTCGAAGCTTGGATCAGAACGAGCACACCTGCATCACCATGTGCAATCATTTAATGGAAATTGGCATTTACTCTTGATGACCTGGATGGAGACGAGTGTAAACATGTCCCGACTGACAGACGTCCGCCCCGGTGTATATGTCAAAGTTCCGCCATCTTGCCCACGTGTCGCATGAATGTAGGAATCTACTTGTATGCACCATGTTCACAATCAAAGCTCAGATACACAAACATCTTTCATATCTCTCCAATCGATTTGCTCCAACGAAAAACTCCTCACCCACCAACTTGTGCACGCCACCACCACCGCCACCACCACCACCACCACCACGGAGCGTGATGCGAAATGCAAAATGCGTAAGCTATCTTCCCCGGAGACTGGGACTGGCAACGCCGAACGAGGCCAGGCCCTGTGCCTTGCAATTGGGACAGCTTCTGTGCTTGTCTTCGCGGATTTTCAGCTGGACGTAGTTTGGGCATTTTCGACCCGCCTGGAATTTGCACCCTTGCTTGTCTATTTGGTAGGATTCGTAGTGGCCGCACTTCAGGCCGATAAGGCGTTCGAAACACATATTGACGGGGTTCTCGCGGTGGCTGCGACAGTTCAGTCCAGCTCGACAAGATGACCAGAGAGGTGTCGCGCGCACAACACACACCTAAGTAGTGTATTTACTCGGTAGACAATCAAATAATTCTTGACCCAGCTTCGTGAAGTGCTTTTGGCATTCAGAGTGGCCGGTATGCGCACGATCGGCCCAGTTATCCAGGCTGGTCGCAGGCCTCACAGAAGCGGTCGGTGGAGGTGGTCGAGGGCTTGTTCATACTCTGGCAGAGTGCGAGGCGGTCAGGTCGGTGGTGAGGGTGAAAACAATCGTCCAGGACGACTGCAGGGAAGCGCAATAAAAGGTCTCGGAGAGGCTGTTGGATTGATGTGCACCTGAGTCACCAAGGAGGCAGGGTTGGCTGAGTTAGAGAAGGCGTCCGGAGACGAGGCGCAGCGCAGGCGAGTTTTCAGGTGTCTCACCGGCTAGGAGAATGTCAGGCGTTAATGGGTTGACCAGCCGCAAGCGGTGAAGTCTTTGATGGGGAGTTCTTAAGGGTGCGACGGCCCACAGATGCCTAAGTTTGGGACTAAGACAGGCAGCTCAGACTCACAACAGGCCCCAACTCACAGGCTCTCCCATTGCCCCGAAAGACTTATTTGAAGTTTGTGCCTCGGCCGTCCGCAGTAGTGACCACCTTTAACAGTGAAGCTCTAGTCACTAAGTACTTGCATTCCCTCACCACCAGGTGTACTTGGTCCATGCAGAAGTCACTACTCTTCTCAGGGGTCAGTTCTCGTGCCATAATGCCTCCCCTCGCGTCGCTGATTCGAACTAACACCGAGCATTAGAATCCTTTGTTCTTCTGGTCTCTGTTCAGCTGGTTTCGGCGCTTCGGGATGGATTAGACGGGTACTCTGATTCCACCTGCGGGCCGTCACAAATATGCCTCATATTCCCCATTCTGTCACCCAAAATCCCAACCAGTCACAAACAATGACGACCGCCGCCAGTCGCCGATGCCCAAGCTCCCGCTGACAAGGACACCCATAGACTCTGTGAAACGTGTGCAGACTCCTCGTCGGTCCTGCTGCTGCAGGATCGATTTGAGAAGCGTCTTTTGCTTCCTGGGTGGCGGAATAGATTTCCCCCACAACCGGTGTGAGCCTGTGAGGTCGTACCGTAGTACAAGGATTGTGATGGCCGGAGCGCCTGCATTGGCGAACGAGATCACGAACGCCCGATCCCTTTCTTGGACACCCTGGTCACGAGAAAGTATTTTCTTAAGAGGCCAGCCTTGAGCGGATCTATGGGCGTGTAGAGTCGAGATCGCGAACGGGTCGAAGGGAGGAATTATGTAGGAGATTGTTGAACGCTGTTTTCCCCCTTCTGAACTACCATTACCGAATCGTGTGGGCGGTATTTTCCACGAATAATTAACTCCAAGAGCAAAGTTGCATCCATTATTACATATGATTTGGCGGCGAGGAGACTAAATCGGTGCAATTGGTCGATCATGAGTCCGTTGTTCACTATTGAATACCTGGTCTGAGAAGCATACTGAAGCATATCAAACTCATCCGCACGCTCGGCCTCGTCCCGCCAATGTGAAACCAGCGCCCTGAAAACTCAAAGCACGTCAATTCCGCCCAGGCTCAGAAGCCCAGGTCGATACTGGCAGTAAGTTCGTCACACATATCATGCAAGGTCATGCAAAGTTATCCTCCATTCAACCACTCTTGGGTGGCAACTGTTGCCCGCTGGCCTCAGCTGTTTCTTTGGCCTGCGCGGCTTCTTTGGCCTCGACCGTGGCTTCAGCGGCGGTTTTCTCAGTGTCCGCGATGGGCTCAGCCTCGTGGGTCTTCCCCGCCTTGAGATCTGCCAGTCTTCTGGCCTCGTTGTGGACGTCTCTGACTTGCTTATCTCCTTGGATGTAGAAATCTCGGACTTTCTGACCTGTAGGAGTGCCCAAGGCCTTTTCGAAATACGAGTTGAATCCGCCCCAGGCGCTCATTGCCTTGCCAGTGACGCCGTATTTGACGTCCATGGACTTGGCGGTGTCGGTTGCCTTGTATTTGTTGTCAAACCCCTGGAGGGCACTTGTGAATCGGTTGCTGATGCCGTGCTTGCTATCCAAAGCAATTGCTTTCGTGATGACATTATCTGAAAGGGTGTAGCCATGGGCTAGATACTCGGCCACGATTCTTGACCGAGGCTTGTCTTCCTGTGGAATGTGGTCTTCCCCGGCATTTGCTTCAGCGGCATGTGCTTCGGCGGCAACATCGTCAAGAGTTTTTGCGGGAGTGACGCGGACTGGCGATCTACCGAGTTGGGTGTTATCGAGGAGGAGGGCAGTTTTGGCGGCGCTGCAGCACGGTTAGAGCTGGATCAAATCCCCGTCCGACCTGGCACGGGGGAGTGGTGGACGTACGTTTCTCTCTCGAAGGTGACAGTTGCGGACTTGGACGAATCTGGGGCGCCAGTTTCGGGGGTAACCGAGATTGAGGTGATTTTTCCACTAAGGAAGAGTCAGTAAAATATTCGATTGTGGTTGAAGGGGGACCTGCCAGAAGCTGAAGAAGTCTTTCACTTCCTTCTCGCTGGTCTGCTCGGAGATGCCGCTGACGTGAACGGTGGTGGCCATGGTGCGTTGTGGGTGCGGGATGGGGAATGGATTCTCTCGAGGGTTTATGGCTGGGAGGGGGTATTTGAGGGCGTGAATGTTCCAGCACGAGAGGTCTTTATGAACAAAAGGAAGGCATTCGAGGGCACTGATGGGTGAGGTGAAAATACGTCACTCACAGAAGGGGGGACGGAGCAAGTGGCGTGGTAGGCTGCCAGGTACGTTGGTTACCTGGTTTTAACCCCACCTGCCGCGACGCGAGCAACTCCAACGCCTAAAGTTGGGCGACTGCGCCACATCAATGACCCCAGCAGCGGTGGCTGTTCACCAGCCACCTCTGTCGACGTCACTCCAGTAGCTGGCGAGCTGGGATCGCTGATACGACACGACATACGCAGGACAGGTGGACAGGGGCCCGGCAAGCTAGCAAGGAGAACTGCACAGGACCATTGACCTGGGCCTACGCTGCGCACCTCGGTTTCTTGCTCACACCCCGTGCCTTCCTCAGTAATCCCATACCCTACTTAACAGTGTTATCTGAAGATAACAACCGCCTTGCTTGCTTTTGCCGTGGCTGGTGTTTGAACTAATGCTACCTTGTGCGAGACGCCCAATCCGCATGTCTCCATTCATAACAATGATCGACAAGGAGTCCATCCACTTAGCTCGCTATCTCCAACGCGCCTTTTTGTATCTCCGTGTCCTCTGTGACCAGCACATAGTGCACAGGAAGAACTACAGATAGTTGCTCGAGATGATTCTATTGAAAATGGGGCAATCGACAGTACGGTTAGAATGCCTCTCGGCGCACTGTTTTTGCTCCGAGGCACATGGCATCCAGCGGTTCCTTCGTGTCGAACGGCCCCCGCATTTCCATCAGAAGAAAAAACCCGGTACGATCGGATCCGAAGCCTTGGAAACCATCTGTTCTTGATACCATGTATTTCGCGGTGACCGCTGAGCCGTGTGAGGAAAGAAGAACCCTTTCAGGATAGAACCTGCACCGAATCCACCAAATCTTAGCCTCCCGTCATACCAAGCGATCCAAGAACGCCGGCGCTGGTCAAGCTCTCGGAAGACGGGAGGCGCTCGATCAATGCGGGTGAGTAGAAGCTTCTTCGGCTAGGGCGGGATTTGTGACGAAGGCTGAAATGTAGACTTGGACTGTCCAGCGTCAAGGCTTTCTGTCGATTCCCTAGTACGTAAAGACTGGGCTCTGGACTCTGGACGTGGTGCGACTGTCGACTGTGTATGTTGAGGCAGGCCCTTCGGGGCCCGGGCCCCCACCCCCAGCTCGCATGCCCCGGGACTCCAGGACGGTGCCAGATACCCAATCATGCCCGCCTATCATCTCCCCAATGGTCACATTCAGTTCACCGAGTGGCCATGGGCCCTTGCCGCATCTCAAGTGCCTGCAACCCTATGGCTAACATGCCCCTTCCCGGTAAGTAAGCCTCAGGCAAGACTTCGAGCCAACTCGTCGATGGCCATGGCGGCAGCTCTAGTCGCCTAGCAGACTTCCAGTGACCTCCACACCCGCGTGACCTCCGACTCGCCTTTTCCTACCCAGTACCCAGTAAGTAGTCTCCACCGGCTTTCTTTTACTTCTTCGGTTTTTTTGCCCGCCTTTGTTTGTTGCAACTCTCAGCTTCATATTTCTACCAGCTGCCTGGCTCCCTCGAATCCAGGTAACTTGCGAAGCTGATAAACCAGACGCAACTATAGGTCTCTACAATCCAAGTTCGCTGTTGAGCCAATCCACCCTGAGCTTGCATCTTCCACCACTCTGCCCGCTTGCTCCTCTGCCGCCCTGCTGTGCGCCTGCTGAATCGCCCGCGCTTTTGCTGCCCTCACGCGACCATCCGCCACTGCCATTGAGCGCCTCCCAAGAAGTCCCCCCAGGGCCCTCGACACTATGGCTCACGGCCGCCCGAGTGTCGTAGACGACACCAACACCCTCGCCCTCCTGGGCAAGAAACAAGTCCTCAAGCGCCGATTCGGATTCTGGTCTCTCTTTGGTTTCGCCGTCTGTGAGCTGATCACGTGGGAAACCGTGCTGGCCTTGTTCAGCCAGGGCTTCAACAATGGAGGTCCTGCGGGTCTGGTCTATGGATTTATTATCGCCTGGTCGAGTACCTTGTCCGTCTACACAGTCATCTGCGAGCTCGCCTCCATGGCCCCGATCGCCGGGGGCCAGTATTACTGGGTCTACATGCTCGCCCCACCCCGCTACAAGGTCTTCTGCAGCTATATCATCGGTTGGCTGACCTCACTGGCATGGATAGCCACCGTCGCGACCGAAACGATTTTTGCGGGCACCATGCTGCAGGGCATACTCATCCTTGACCATCCGGACTACGAGGGGACCCGTTGGCAGGGTATGCTCTTCGCGTGGCTGGTGATCGCTGTAGCTATCTTCATCAACGTCGTGATCCCCGGCGCCCTTCCAAAGTTCGAGATCTTCATCATCTTCTTCCATATCTCTGGCTTCTTTGCTATTCTGGCCGTCTTGTGGCACTATGCGCCACACAACTCGGCTCACTTTGTCTTTACTACAGCGCTAAACGAAGGCGGCTGGCCCTCTCAGGGCCTTTCTTATTGTGTTGGCTTCCTGGGAAACGTGGCAACCTTTGTCGGGGCGGACGCCTCGGTTCATTTGGCAGAAGAGGTCGAGAATGCCGCCGTGAATATCCCGCGCGCGGTCATATCTAGCATGGCTATCAACGGCATGGTTGGCTTCACCATGATGCTGACTATTCTGTTCTGTCTTGGCGATGTCGACTCCGTTCTGGAGACGGCCACGGGTTACCCTTTCATCCAGATCTTTAAAAGTAGGTCTACCAACCTGCCGACTTCAATCCTTAGCTTGAGTAGCAGATGAAACCGCTGCTTCGCTCCAGTACAAACGAGATATCGAGATTCATTTGCTGACAAATTCCTCGCAGACTCCGTCCCATCCGTCGCCGGCGCAACTGTAATGGCGGCAATCGTCCTGGCACTAACATGGGCCTGCGCAACCGGAATTACCACGACCGCGTCTCGCATGACCTGGTCTTTTGCCCGTGACAAAGGCACACCATTTTCCAAACAGCTCAGCTACGTCTCGAAAGATCGCAGGATCCCGGTCGTTGCCGTCTTCACGGTCACCGCCTTTGCCGGTATCTTGACGTTGATCTACATCGGCTCGTATACGGCTTTCAACGACGTCATTTCCCTAACCGTCACTGGTTTTTACTGTTCGTATTTCCTCCCGTCTGCGTTCCTCTTGTACCACCGCATCAAGGGTCACATTAGTCCTCACAATCAAGAAACTCCGGGCGTAGCGGTGGGCGAGGAAATCCTCCAGACTCAATCGCAAGAGGGCACTCCACCCGAGAAGATCGCAACGCCGAAAGCCGGCGACGACCTCGACGACAAGCAATCATCCTCGCCCCAAGATCCGAACCTGGACACCTTTGCTCAAGACCCTTCTCAGAGTGGAGCAGGTCGCCGTGGTTCCGTTGCCGCCCAAGCTCCACTAGTCTGGGGACCCTTCAGCATCCCTGGCCTGCTGGGCACGATTAACAATGCTTATGCCTGCACTTATATGATCTTTGTCATCTTCTGGAGTGTATGGCCTCCCGCGACGCCCGTGGACGCGGAATCGATGAACTACTCCGTCGTGGTCACCGGTGGAGTCATCATCTTCAGTATTGTCTGGTATTATGTCAGGGGACGTAAGGAGTATGTGGGTCCTCTGATTGACGACGAGGTGGCTGCTATCATGAGGATAGGGAGCGTGGCTGGGATTTGAATTCTCACCTGGTGAGATTGAATGCCAGGAGATTGAAGGTGGAGAAGGAAAGAAAATTAAGGTGGAGAAATGTCGACAAGCAGGATAGTTTTCACGTATCCTGCACAAATTGAAGAAGAACGAATGATAGGAGGCCCATTAATCGTTTCGAAAATCTTCCAACGTGGTGGGCTGGTCGAGGAGGAAGACGGTCTTTTCATCTAACAATAGAGATAAAAGGGAAATCAAACCCAGGGGTAACATTCCTGGAAACGAATTCCTCAGTATCTCGACTTTTGATTTGTAGAACCATTGAAAGGTCTCAAATGCAAGTGACGAACGTGGAACTGCTAGAGACTTCTACCACATGAACCGCTGAACATTCCCGGGCTCCTGCGGCCACTCGAACCCCCGGTACAGGAAGACATAGCATGTGACCAGATTGACGAGGACGTACCACACCAGTTCAAGATAAGTGGAGCCCGCGGCGGTAGCCCTGACGATACGCTGAAGCAGCGAGCTCGACTGAAGGGTCGAGTGCGAGGTAGAACCACTGGCTTGCGTGGCTGGTTTGTGGTTCTCGAGCTGCAGGAATTGTTGCTGGGCTTTGGAGGGTGGTATGTGCTCCGGCACGGCCAGGCGCCACATCAGCCATGGCAGGATAAAATACCTTGGTTCGACGAGCGGGGCGGTGACAAGGGACAGCGAGGTGGCCAGTAGCCAGACTAGCGTGAAGCTCACGGACACGGTGTCGCCGCCGTGCAGGATCCGGATGGATTTGGATGGCTGCTCGGGCTCGGTGGCTCCGCCGAGCGCGCCGAGGACAAGGCAGGCGCACACAAAATAGACGGGCACGGCGGCGTACTTGACGAGCCAGTGCCGGCCCGTGAGGAGGCGGAAGACATAGAACGTGTAGTGGCGGTTGTCGGCTAGGGTGAATGGGTGGACGACGGTGTTGAGGTTGACGGTGGCGAGCATCAAGGCGAGGCAGATGACGGTGGTCACCAGTCGAGGCATGCGACGGCGGAATGTCGACAGGTACGACAATTGGGGGACGAGCACGGGCCAGGAAAAGAAGACGATCAGCGGCCAGATGTACAGCATCTGCGCGAAGTGCATCGTCGCCACGTGGTTGTCTTTGTCGCCGAGGACGACCCCTCCATTCCAGTATACAAAGGCGGCGAACGAGATCAGCAGGGATATCTGCGGCCACAGGCGGAGAAGGAGTCGAGGAATCATGGAGGTGGCAGCTTGGGCGATGGAGATGCTCGTGATAGGGAAGTCTAGATTGCGGTTAGAAATCCGGAGGGGGGGGAGGATCCAAGAGATGAAAGATGGATATGGTAAAAGTCACTCTAACCTTCAAAATATGCCCCAACCACAGGAGGGTCATGGACCTTGTGGGCGCCAACGTCTTCCTTGACAGTTTCGACGACTTGGAGTCCTCCGAGATAAATGGCGACCCAAAAGATGTTGGTCTGCCGGGTGGCCAGGGAGGTCCAACCGGCCACGAGATGCAACGACTGAAACAAAAGTCTGCGACTGCCCTCGACGGAAGTCCCGGCAGACCAGAAGATGTGGGTGAAGACGACGGTGACAACGCTCAACAGGTCGGTGTAATACAGGCCGGAGAAGAAGAAGAGTAAAGGGAACAGAATGATGCAGAACTCGCGCTGAATCACGCTGTCGTGGTTGACCATCTTCCTCCCGACGGCGGTCAGAATGTACAGGCCGACCAGCAGACTGTACAGCAGGATAACATTGGTGTATCTCCACTCATTGGTGGTGGGCTTGAAATCGATGGCCCAGAAGTCCCGGAAGGAATTGACCAGGTAGGAATAAACGTACAGGCCCGGCGGGGTGGTGATCTTGGGGTCCCACTGTGACCAGTGACCAAACCAATATGCCTGGGCTTGAGGAACATGGAAGGCTTCGTCGAGATAGGGAGCCGGGACCAAGTGGGCGATCAGCCGTCGCCATGTCATATGCACACTGGTGATGAACCCGAGCATGACGACCCGAAAGAACTCTGGGCTGGTCAGGTATGACATGACGAGGGGAGGGGCCTCGTCAGACGATAAGGAAGACGGACAATGAACGTAGCAGAATAAAAGGATCGAAGCAGTCTATGGAAAGAAGAAGCTGATACAGAGAAATTGGATTGTGAGATGGGTAATGTGAGGAAAGGTGTCGTCGAGTAGGGCCAGCGGCGCCAACTGCCAATACGTGCTTGAACCAGCCAGCCTTGGCGATTATGTAACGCACTTGAAACTCCCGGAAGACCAACTGTTTCGCAACCATGAGCCCTGGTGCTAGGATGATGACCCTCCTCTTTGCCTCTTTTCCTGTTGTGTCATGTATTCAAGTAGTCTCTGTGGCACCCTCACTCCACGAATCTGGCCACCAGATTGTCCACGTCTCCAGAAGAGTGATACTAGTTGTACTAATAGTACTCGGTGATGTACTACTAGGAGTAGTACGGAGCAAGTTCTTAAGATTTCTTGGCGCGTCGCGCGTCTCGATCTACTCACTACTCCACTTCAGTTGTGCGATAGCCGTAAAACAACTTGGACGCTCTCCAGAGCCCGCCAGCCTCGTTCTGCCCCTCAATTGTCTTCATACTCGATTGATATACCCCAACGGTAATGGCCTTCCCTCACCCTCCCGGCCTGCTCCCCACGGAAGTCGCCTTCTTGTGTGAGATGGAGCAGGTGATGGTGATCCCTCGCCAACGCCTTGAACGCCTCGATTTATTGGGCGTAAGTCCCTACCCGATGCCTGCATCCGTACCTCCGCAACCCACGAGGTGAGGTGCCAGGCCAATCTCCCACCGAGCCCACCGAGCATTTGTCTGCGAAGACTGAACCAAGAAGGCAAAAACTAACTGTGGCCGATGGTTGTTTTTCGTTTGAACAGGGTCCTACACAGCCACTAATTCCACCACATCGGAGCACACTCCCCCTCTGGCTCGCCGTTCTTCTGAAACGACAGCGACGTGCCAACATCATGCCTCCGCCGTGGCTGTACCCTGACAATCTGGAAGAGATCCTCGACTTCGAGATGAACCATCTTACAGTCTCCTTTTCCCCACCGCCGCCGACCCCGGTCACGAGAAAGACGGACTACACGGGCAAGGCCTTCTATGTTTCGTCGCCCTTTGTGGAAGCTTGCACCGCCACTGTCGCGCCCACAGCCCTCCCATACCACTGGTTCGAGATGGCGGAGGTGCTGCTTCAAGCTGCAAGCGACGACCTGTCGGAACCGGATCGAGTCCGGCAGTTGCTGAGGGATATACGGGAAGTCCGGCTGGCCAAGATGCGCAAGGAGGTGGAGGGGCTCAGCGGTGACGGGGAAGGCAAGCGGTTAGATGGTGTTGGGGCCATGGAGCTTTCAGAGTCAAGAGGATTTCTTGTTGGCGTGGTGGATGGGTTGAGGAAGATTGACGCCAGCAGGGAACAATCCAGACGCGAAGAGAGGGAGAACCAGAGGTACAACGATGACGAGGATGACGACGAGGACGACGAAATGAGTTGACGTGACATGACATGACACGGCGGTTGACAGCGAAAGAATAAATATGTTCATTGAATTGTGCATGAGCACCAGACCCTGTTGACTCCCATCCCAAGCGTCGCTCATGATTCATCGCGCTGCGCCACTGTTTAGTCCGGTCAAGAAGGTGGAGGAGTGGCATTCTCGGCGTCCTTTTCCTGGAGTTTCCTCCGGGCGGCGAGGATCATCTCGTCCCTCCTTCTTTGCAACATCTTCTGTCGGGCATCCTTGTTACTGGCCCATCCTGGTGGTGGTGAATCCTCCTCCCTCTCTTTTCCTTTGGAGTTCACCTTGGCCTGTAAGCTGTATCGTGTGATCAAATCGGGAGGCGGCGACGCTGTGGAAGCGGAGGTAGTAGTTGTAGTCGTGGGCGCGGAGGAAGTGGCCATGTACAAAGCCGGCGGCTGAAATGATGGCGGAGCCTGAGCATGTCACCATTAGTTAGTAAACATCGGCCAAGTTACTGCGTGAGCGCTCGGGAGTCAACTCACCCTGTCAAGGCTGCGGCCCGTCAAGATTCGCTCTGTCGTGGCATCCACCCTCCCTCTGTTCCGATGCAAGTCCCACATGATATCTCGGCGATCCAACTGAGGAAACATCTGGGCTATCTGGTCCACTTGGGCTGGGGTGAAGCGAAGGCCTGCGTTTCGGCTTAAGTTGGCCGGATTTCCGTCGGCAGCTGGTTGAGAGGAGGAGAAAAAGTACCGGTAGATGAAGAAGCCTAGGACGGCAACGAAGGCCAGACTGGGGATGGAGATGGTGGCTTCTTCCTCGACAGGGGAGGCCATGGTGTGTTCGGTTGATCGTGCGTGATGCCTTTGACTGTAATGCTGCTGCAAGGTCTTGTTGTGCTTGAGGAGAGTATGATGGATGTCGTGACTCTTGTGTGGGGCGGAACACTGGCGACTCAAGGCACTAGCGGGCAATTAGGAGTAGGGAAGCAAGGCTGTGTTGTTGAGAGTTGAAGGAATGAAGTGTCTGGTCTCTTGAATATCGAGCGTCGAGCGGCGAGCGGCGAGCGGCAAGACGGAACCGTGAGCGTGAGCCGTGAGGGCGCAGCTGGATTGGAGAAAGAAGGATTGCGCTGCGCCAAGCAAGGATCATATTTCGGCCGAAAGTTCAACTGGTAGTGGCCTTGCTTGATATCGACTTCCATTCTCATCTCATGACATATGACATTCATGACGTTCATGACATTTATCATCAAAATTCTTGCAATCCCCCTTCTCCTCTGGTTCCAGATGCGACCCTTTTTTGAGTGTAGCAAAATAACGTCCCTCCAAGGCACCTGGCTTCGGCAGGCCCAGCTCTGAGCAGGTCCCAACAAGCTGCGATTTCACAAAAAGAAACCCCTCGGTGTGGGCTAGTCTGTCCGTCATATTTAACCAACCTTATACCTACAGCCGCGTCCACAGAGCCAAACTATGGAGGCGGGAGTGCCCAAGAGACACTGAGTCGAACCCCCCCTCATCCAGCAAGCCCCACCAGCTTCCTAGCGTCCTGCATCCTTTCTTTATATTCCACAACTTCCTCCCCGTTCAAGCCCGTCGCTAGTTCCACTACGGCCGGCTCGAAATCAAATCTTCCGCCCATCAACATCGGACCCTTCATATCTCGTTGTAGAATGATCTGCGCGGTCATGACATTCCGGCCAATCGAGTCCGAGTAGCGTTCGGCCTGTCCATCGTTCCAGACCGGCCAGTTCGCCTCCGTAGCTAGATACTCTGGGTCGTTCTTGTAGCCTTGTGCGAAGGGCCCACTGGTTTGGTCGGGGTAGTCGAACAGGTATGGGTTGGCGACCTCAAGCACCTTTTGTGGCGCCTCACGCGGTAGGAGTGGGATGATGTATTCGAGATACGTGCGGCGCAAGAAGTCGCAGACGAAGAAGAGTTGCTTCGGTGAGGCCGGGATGTTGGCTTTGTTCAGGCGCTTGTCGGATAACAGGGCACTGTAAACGCGTGAGCCCCGACCGTCTTCGGGATCGAATCCGTCTTGTAGAGGGGTCCTTCGTTCTTCAAGATGGGATTGGCTCGAGAGCCAACGCTTTATATACACTCGGAGAATGACCAATAAACAGGGGCATCCAGCATTCGAGTCGGACTCAGACCACCCATTAGAACTGGAGCACTCACATCAACAAAGCATTCGTCTCCTCGGCGAGCCCTATAACATCCTTCCAGTCTGGCCGCGGTGGTTGCTTCATTCCCTGAGCTGACGGTTGTTTTGCCCCCTCACCCTCGGAGTCCGTCTCCCACTCGGCCGCTTCCTCCTCGGCGCGTCGTATGGCCGCATTTTGCTTTCCCGCCTGCTTCTTGGCCTTTTTGCCGCCTGCCATTTCTTCGAGAGGGCGGAAGCAGCGGAGTAGAAAGAGCTAGATTATGTACCTCGAGGGAAGGTTATCACACACGCGGGAAAATGCGAGGTGAGGAACCAAGTAGAAATGTGACGCCACTCATGCATCAAACCCCCCTGGGCGTGGAAGGGCGGTGTGGAGCTTGCATTGACCATGATTGGTTAGTGAGGCACGACACCATTGATTCCGTGTCTCATGTTCTCACCAAGACGCACGGTGCACTTGGAGGGACGTAGAAGAAGCTGGCAAAGTCGGTTTATTTTATATCCCCCAAACTCCAACATACTTGGTCGCCATCTACTTCCACCGTGGCAGAAGCGGTGAGGGGAGCTGCGCAACATGCGGCACAGAGGGGAGCTCGTTCATTTCTTTTTCTCCATCATTATGCTTGCAACCAGCATTAGCAGTACACCGGTCTCACGCCTTCCCTCCTACCCTGGTGGCTCATCTTGTCTCACGTCGAGCCAAATCTCATGCCCACGATCATAATCACGACTTGCCCGTCTCCCAACCGACCCAGGTCCTCGGCATGACCCTCCACACCATCACCTCTCCAGACTTCAAGTCCCCAACCTTGAAACTTTCCTCTCTGACCTTGGGTTTCTTTCCCTTCTCCGAGTCCCGGCCTTGCTCCCACGCGCGGATCTTCTTCTTAGTGCCGTCCCAGTCAATTACCACTGCCACATGTTCCGGCTTCCCAACATCGATAGCATACTTCTGGTGTAGCCCGCCCTTATGCCCGGCGAACTTGGCGTTGCGGAATGTGACGATGTCGCCAGGTCGAATCTCGTCAAACTGTTGTGTTGATGCGTTGCCGAGATTCGCGTATACGAGAGCGCCATAAGCTCGGGTACCGACGGGGACGAGGGCGGTCGCATGAGGCTTTAGAAGCTCGAGGACCAGGGTCCGCGCGGAGCCGTCACCGACCGTGGATCCGCTGACGCTGCTGGCCCCTCTGGCAATCTGGGCCCCGAATTGTGCTGAAGCATTCTCCAGTTGATCCCGCCGTGGGGCTGGCGGTGGCCGCTGGTGGTTCTGTTCCAGTGCCACCTGAGACGGGTCTGACGGGTCAAAAGTTGCATTGATGGTCGTTTGAGAGTAGTCCATGTAGAGAACATAGACGTCTTTGGATATTGCGGGTTTGCCACCTCTTTTCGTTGAGGATGTTTCTATCTCGTAAAAGATGTCTGGCCGCCCTTGTAATGATGGTGGTGGCATGTTTTCTTGGGTCCACCACTTCGAAGACTTTCCCAGATCGACGTCATGAGCGATGTAGCCTTGCTCAACACTAGTCCGTGAATGGTCCATTGATCGGCGAGACAAAGTGGCAGACCTCTTAACGTCAACAGATGGTCGAGGGGATATTGTAGGAGGAGGCGGAGCAAAGCTTGGAGGAGCCGAATATTCGTTCTGTTCGAGCGGTGGAGGTGGAGCACTTCGGTCTGAAGGTGGTGGCGGGATGAAGGTTGGCTGGGTCCCAGCACCATACATATCGTCTTCTTCAAGCTCTTCCTTGGGAGACTGCAGCATGGTCGAATATTGAGCTTTGCCTGGGTGAGCTGGAGGAGGGTGTGGTGGACCGGAGTATCGGAAAGGGTCATAATCCTCGTCTTCAGCTCCTTTGGGGGGTGGGATCGGCGGGGGAGCTATACGCGGAGCATCCATTGACTTCCTCGATCTCGGGCCCGATTGTGGAGGTGGAGGAGGCGGCACATCGCGAGGCGGCGCAACCGGTGGCAGTGGAGGGGCGGTCCTTCCATGAGGACTCTTTGGAGGACGTATTGCGTCGTCGGTGAGCATTCCATCATCGAGACTGGAATCGCGGTTGTGGGATTTCAGGGCATCTTTATGCTTTGCGCTAGAAGCGATATCGGTGTCATAATCACCATCATATTCCGTGACCTCGTCTTCATCGTCTTCCTCATCCGCATTAGCTACCGGGGATTTGATGATCCCTAGGCCGCGCGAATCGCTTGTTGAGCGACGACTCGGTGGATGTCCTGGTGGAGGAGGCGGCGGAGCTCTCGTTTGAGGGGATGCAGTAGTCGGAGTGATTGGAATCGGAGGCGGATGGCGACTAGCACGTTTTTCGGCGGCAGGTGAAAGGGCACCCTCGCTTGTGTCCATTCTCGGTGGAGGCGGTGGAGGAACCGTGATAGGACTTGTTGAGGTCTCCTCAAGGGTGGAATTTGGTTGCTCGCGGTCTGCCTTAAGCTCCTCTTCATCGTCGCTTTCGTAAATCTGTGTCGACAAGGCAGTAGGAGACAAGGGTGGTGGTGGAGGCATGGGCCGAGCTATACGAGTGAGTAAGATCTCAGTTGACGGGTTGTAGACATACACGTAGGAGATTGTGGAGTTTGAGGGACCCTAGGCGCAGAAGGAAGCGCCGGGGGCATAGTTCGGGCCTCACGAGGCGGGGCTGGAGGAGCGGCTCGTTCTGTATATTGTCAGTAAGAGGAATGTCCTAGATGCATTTCGACTTACCCTGGGGAGGTGGTGGAACAGCACGATCCGTGGAACGACGCTGTGGAGGCTGAGCCACATAATCATCCATCTCGCCATGTGTCGGCGGTTCTTGAGGGGTAGGGAGTGCAGTCTCGTCCTCTTCGCTTTCTTCGGCCGCTTCAAACTGCTCTTCTCGCTTGGATACTGTGTTGGACATTCCTGGGAGTGCCATGATACGAACTGGGGCAGCTCTCTCGTGAGGCTCCTCCACATGATTACTCTCAGAAGCTTGCCGACTGGATTCTGCGTGTTTGGGCTTCCTGGCACCACCAGGAGCACCCATTCCTGCGGGTGGGCCAAACATGCCCATCATTCCCATGCCTCCACTCATCTTAGCCATCCTCTCCCGGAGTTCTCTTCGTCGACGAGTCTCTGCATCCTCCTCGTCCTCTTCCTCTTCATCATCCTCAGCATCTTCGTCCTGCTTCTCTTCCGTAGATTTCTTCTGTGGGGGCTCTGCAATTGGATGATCCGTGCCTTTGGACTTTGGACGGTCCTCTTCGGTTGATGTCTCCGGGACGTCCTCTTCATCTCCGGCCCCGGAATCATCGGCGTCGTTAGTGTCACTAACAAGCTCGCGTGACGGCTGAGGCTGAGTCGTCGAAACTGCAAATGCAGAAGGGCGGCGAGGTGGAGGTATGCGAATGGATTCAGGATCATCCTCAGCCATGTCGCCCGATGGACGACCTACTGTCTCGTTCGTGTCGACTCTTGCCAACACCGGATCTGTTGGCTGAACCTGTTCGACCACCTCACTGGAATCGGCACGCTTCTTTGGTGGCTTCTTCGGCTTATCCTTCTTCTCCGCATTGCGATTGGCCTGTTCCAGCTGTTGCTTCTGCAACAAGGCTATCCTGTCTTTCAGGCTTTGAGGCTTTGGTTGATCCTCGGCTGGGGTCTCAGGCTGAGCAGCCGGTGCCTCTGTAGCTTCCGACTCTTGCAGAGTGGCCCCTTCTTCCCGTCTATAAGGCGTCTGGACAGGGGCCTCCCGGGGTGGAGGTACGTAGGCGTTCCTACTGGGTGGAGGGGCAACAAAGGGTTTCCTGATGAATGTAGAACCCGTGCCACCTCCCGGCTTGAAAGGTGTGATAGGTGCTGCTGCAGGTCTATTAAACGCAGCTATTCGGTCTTTGAAGGAGCTGGATGTCGGCTTCTCTGCGACTGGCGGAGGGGCCTTTGAAGCAGCTGGCTTAACAGCTGGTGGAGGAGATCTTGATTCTTGCACTGGTGGCGATGCTGCCGGCTCTTCCTTCACCGGCTCCACCGGTGCCCCAGCTGATTCCTTACGCTCGTCGGCTGACGGTTCGGCAGGTTCGGCGGATGAGGGTAGAGGCTGCGGTGCAGGAGGTTCTTGGACAGGTTCTGAAGGCTCCTGGACAGGCGCCCGCCTCGGGGCTCTCGCAGGGCGCGAAGGAATCGCCGGTTCGTATTTCTCGACAAAATTCCTTGGAAATAAACCTTGGGCCTTGGTCCCCGATGCGTCCACATATTCACCAGTATACCAGTCATCATCCTCCTCTTCTGTGACGGTGATTATCTGGCCATTGTCAAAATTTAAGTCGTCCGGCTCCTTGGACTTGTATTCGAAAACGGCCTTGACCTTGAAAGGGACGGTAGGCATGGTGTCTCGAAGGATAGCAGCCTTAGACGGCAGAGTTGATGTGGTTGCGGTGGTTGCGGTGGTTGTGTTGCAGATGGTGGTAGGAGATTCAATGATATGATCTTACTCGGTCGGGCACAACGGACGGTGACGCAGCACCCGGCGCCACCTCGCTCAAGATTTAGCCCAAGATGGGTGAGGGTAATACGCGCAGTTTAGAAATGGTGAAATCCTTGGATCACATGAACATCAGACGGGATGCCGGAAGGGGTTCAGAATGTAGGTACCACGGAAGGACAAAAGGTAGCGTTCAGCGTAGTCGGTCAGTGGTGCTGTACATGAGAATGTGGCATTACGGAGGAGTTAATATGGGGTGCTAATCAGGTAGCAGGTAGCAGGTCGCAGGTCGCAAGTACTAAGTAGTAGCAATAATAACAGTGTTTCAGGCCTTCAGCACCAGCCTTTAAGTCAATTTAGCACATAGGAGGAGCCTGGACTGCCTGCTCGACGTGGGGCAGATCCCAGACGAGAGACGCCGCCGCAGTCCGTCTTGTTCCATTCTCACTAAGTAGTTGCTCAACCCTCGCCCACCGTAAGACAGTCACCCAGTCACCCAGTCAGGCCGCTGCGGCCGCTGCGCTGCCTCGGTGTGCTCGGTCTCCTGTGGACATTTCAAGTCGCCGTCATTTGACGTTCTTAGCCAACCATCACGGCTGCACGCAAGTCACCCACGAGCTGCCCCCAATCGTTGTGAGGCTCATGGCAAACTATGGCAAGCCAGACATCTAGAGTCGATGCACGATCGACTGCCCTCCGTCATGCAAGAGACATCCAGGAGAAGAAGAAACTCCAGACTCGAATCACTGATCTCGTGGTCGAGGCCTTTGATCTTCCCTCGAGCCCTGATGCTGACCCAGCACGGCCCCAGAGCTCTGATGCGGTCCTTTTCAAGCAATGCTTGACTCTGTTCCAGTCTTCGGATCTAGATGATCTCATATACGAACGGAATGTAGACCACCGATGTGGCTACGCACTCTGCCCGAGGCCCAATCAGAAATCACCACATAACGGCGAGAAGGTCTGGAACAAGAAGGGAGGCAAGGACTTCAAGCTCCTCAGTAAAGCCGAACTGGAGAAGTGGTGCTCGACAGCCTGCCAGGAAAGAACCATCTTCGTTCGAGCTCAACTTGGATCAGAACCTGCCTGGCTTCGCGACACTCAAGCAGTTGATATCAAGCTGATTGAGGAAGTCGGGACCACCGAGGATCTGGCTGAATCCCTACATGTAAGTCTGTTGATTCAGCGGCATGTTCTCCCACATCGCTTGCCTACGCTAGCCAAATGAACCATTCCCTTTTGACAGCGTCGTTGCTGACAATTTCTAGGCTCTGTCCCTCTCTACTAGCGTCGACGAAGAGATGGCGAGCAAACTACACGCACTTGCACTCGAACGCGGGGAGCTCAAAGTTGCAGCTCGAAGCGACACTGTTCCCATAGTCGAGAAGTCGAGCGACAAGATACCGAAAGCCCCATCTCTGACGGGGCAAGTAGGTGTTGTCGAAGGTCACCACCCGCGAAAGGTCCGCTTTTCTCAAACCTGAGTTGGTTGTCGATAATGAGATGATATCGATTGCAACAACATAGGCCTCGAACTAGGATGTGATGGTCCATGTAGAGCAGTTGAATTGAGTACCCTTGGCCAAATGGCCGTCTTGGGCGAAGCTCAGCTGTGGGCAAAGACTTCAAGCCGAATGCCTATGATATCGTCGGTGGTGGCGAGAGCATGACATCCATACCTCGGAACCGAAATTGGGCGGGTGAGAAGATGCGCGTTGGAAGCAGAGATGGTCGATGCGACCTGCGGACACAAAGGCCGGCAATCGTACAGGCTGGCACGACGCGTGACCGGTTCAAACGAGAAAAAAAAATAGGCTGCGCTTTGGTATTATGAGGGTTGATTTTAACGAAGGCCTGCCTGCTGGATTCGACTTTCACCGACCAAAAGCAAAGTATGCTCTTTCAAGAGGTTGTCTTTCAAACTCCCAGGCCAGCCAGTCGCTCCTTGTTGTTGGCAACAATCCCATGCTGTTCACCTTATAGACTCCCAAGGCCAGGAGAAGAGACTGCATCAAAACGTACAGCGCCTTGACCCCTAACATCTGCGATCGGTTTCCTGCGCTTTCAAACTTGGAAAAGGCCATGTTCGTCTGGGCGATGGCCTGGATGGGACCTTTGAACCTGCAACCAACTTTAGCACTGTTTTATAATTTTGTCCCACGGATGCGCCTTACAGCATAAAGACCATCATTATGGAAAAAATCTGTAGCGAGTTCCCAGACATGTAACCCATAATGGCTTGCATAGGGAGTTGTTTTGCAGGCCCCAGTGCGACTTCCCACGCCTTCTTGAGCTTTAGGGTTTCCGTTTCCTCTGGGGTTGGGACCTTTCGTCCAGTCGTTTGTGATTTCTAGCCACTGTCAATAGATGCGGTTGTTGCTCGTCGAAAAACACACCTGCTTTCCCGAAACCGACTTTGATGTCGAATAACCGGGAGGATCAGGGATGCTGCTCGCATTCTTGGGTTTCGGAGGCAAGCCATTGTTGAGGTCGACGACCCATTTAGGCTGCGATGAAGCCATATCTTCTGTCGATATGGTAGGTAAATAGTGATCTTGGGGAGAATGCCGCTTGAGTGATGATCAGTTGAAGGCTCAAAGTTGTGAACGCACTTGCAATCGCAGTCGTGGACGGTGGACTGGGACGGAGTCAGCGGCACGGAAAAATACATTTGCCGAAGCCCTTGGCATCATCCGGTTGTCGTTCGTCTTCATGTCGAACCTCCTTTCATTCCGCCTCGTCTCATTCCATAGTCAACAAGCCATCCCCACCAAAGAAAGGTGCAGCTCTTTCCAATATCGTACAATCTTCACTGACGCTCCGCTCTCGAGCCCCTGTGAAAATATGCGATGAGTTAGGCCCGTCTCACTTTCACCTACGTCAAGGTCATTGATTGCCGACTTTTAAGGCATCGTGCCGCCGATTCGCTCAAGTTTGGAGACAGAAAGTGCCGTGTCTCGAAATGTCGTCCGGACATGGAGATGCGAAGCTCTTCGCGAGGGTGCGTCGAAATCACAATATACTTCCCTCTCTTTTTTAGATCGCAGCACCGCCCCCCTTTCCATGTTTGTCTCATTCTTGGGCCTCCCCCCCTGCCCTCTGCCTGGTTGCCACAACTGTATCCCATTGCACCCCTGCTCGTCATCACTGTCATCGTGCCTACCAGGACGAAGGATGAGAAGAGCGCTCAGATGGCGCTCCACCACCAAGAGGGGAGCAAATCCCGAGATCGTCGACCTTGTACCCTTCTTAGGTCATTAGCACAAGCTGGTCAAGCGAATGACCCAGGAGAACTCCAAGCTCACACACCTGAACAGGGCAAAGTAGCTGAGCTACGACAAGAACTCACAAACCCTGGCAAGAAAGACAAGAACCACAGCGCGAGAAAGAATGCGCTTAAGAAAATTGTTGCCAACATGACGATGAGCAACAACGACATGGTCGCCCTCTTCCCAGACATTATTGCTTGCATGCAAATTCCCGTACTTGAGATTAAGAAAATGTAGGTGCCAGATCTGCCCCCGCTCCTTATTCGAGAGATGCTGACTCACTCCAGGTGTTTCCTGTATCTCCAGCATTACGCACGCATGAAACCGGACATTGCACTCAGAGCCTTGCCCGTGCTACAGGAGGTAACTTGTGCCCAGCCTAGCACCGTTCCCAGCTAATTGAGATAGGATATGGAAGATCCAAATCCACTAATCCGAGCACTCGCACTACGGACAATTTCGTACGTCCATGTCCGGGAATTCGTGGAGGGAACAGTCGGTCCCCTCAAAAGGTTGTTAGCAGACCAAGACCCATACGTCAGAAAAACCGCCGCAATCACGGTTGCTAAAGTCTACGACCACGACAAACGGCTCATCGAAGGGTCGGATCTAATTGACAGGCTCAACCGAATGCTGAAAGATGACAACCCGACCGTGGTTGCGAGCGCTCTAGCAGCACTCCAGGACATATGGGAGAGGAGTGAGAACATCAAACTGACAATTGACTACCCAAGCGCATCGAAAATCGTCTCGATTCTCCCTGACTGCAATGAGTGGTCACAGGCCTATGTTCTTGAGGCCTTGATGTCCTATGTCCCCCAAGAGTCGGGGGAAGCACTTTTACTGGCAGAACGAATTGCGTCTCGACTCTCGCACTCTAATTCGGCTGTGGTGCTCACTTGCATCCGCGTCATCATGTACCTGATGAACTATATCTCCAACGAAAAGAAAGTCGACGAGCTCGCTCGCAAACTGTCACCACCACTGATCACGCTCCTCTCCAAACCGCCGGAAATTCAATACTTGGCACTGAGAAACGCGATTCTGATTCTTCAGCAAAGGCCTGCCGTGCTTCAGAACGACATCCGTGTCTTCTTCTGCAAATACAACGATCCGATCTACGTCAAAGTGACCAAGCTCGAATTGATTTTCATGCTGGCAGACAAGAAAAATATCTCCGTAGTTCTGAACGAGCTTCGAGAATACGCTACCGAGATTGACGTGCAATTCGTCCGGAAGGCAGTTCGAGCGATTGGAAAGCTGGCCATCAAGATTGAACCAGCGGCACGGCAGTGCATTGACACATTACTCGACCTCGTCAATGCCAAAATTCCATATATCGTCCAGGAAGCTACAGTCGTGATCAAGAATATTTTCCGCAAATATCCTAACCAATACGAATCCGTCATCTCGACAGTGATCGGCCAAATCGATGAGCTCGACGAGCCCGAGGCGAAAGCCGCCATCATCTGGATCATCGGTGAATACGCCGACCGGATTGATAATGCCGACTCGTTGTTACAAGACTACCTGTCGACCTTCCATGATGAGCCAATCGAGGTCCAACTTGCTCTGTTGACCGCCACTGTGAAGTTGTTCTTGCACCGCCCGACAAAAGGCTCCTCTATCGTCCCCGAAGTCTTGAAATGGTGCACGGAGGAGACGGACGACCCGGACCTCCGCGACCGAGGATTCATGTATTGGCGACTCCTCTCGACGGACCCCGTGACGGCGAAGAAGGTTGTTATGGGCCCGAAACCGCCCATCACCGCTGAAAGCGAGAAACTCGACCCTGCGACCCTCGAAGAACTCTGCCTGGGCATCGGTACCCTAGCAACCATCTACCTGAAACCAGTGCAGCAAGTATTCCGCAATGCACGACCGCGTCGTCTCCAAGAATCTCCCGCACTGCAGCGGAAGAAAGGGGACTTGAACCGCGCTCTGAACTCCCCGGGGATGGACCTAGCGAATCCACTCTCCCTCAGCACCGCAGTGACGACGCCCGGTGGCACACCTGTGGCTGGCCACCAGGCGGCGATTGATGCGGCGGACGAGTACTTCAAGAACCTGAGCTTGAGCGATCACAACGGTGGGGATATGCTGACGAGTCCGACCACGAGCGGCTTGGATGGGAACTCGTACGTCGTCAGCCAGAATGCGCCACAGCAGGTGTTCCATCCGCAGGCGGGCATGGCTAACCATGGGGACCTGTTGCTTTAATTATTGGGATATGGGTGCAGGCATAGCGACGGTTCAAGTTGGTCACTATGAAATCAGGTACCACAAGAAAACAATTGAATAATGCTGTTGGGTGTGCCGCTGGGAGCAGGGTGTTCCATGATGAGCTACCTCGAGCAACCCGTAGTATCGGTGTTAGACGCTATGCCACTCAAGAAATCATCCAGCTAGCTTGCGAGCTGGCTGTGATTGCCCTATCCGCGAAGAAACCAAGACTAATGCCGTCTCTCATCATGGTCCTCCCGTCGCAGGCTCGATCCTCGCATAAAACGAGTCCTGGAGATGGACGCGCACGGGTGAGTCAGTCAGCTTGCAGTCGACGTCATTCGCGACTCGTACTCAAGCTGCCAGTCAGCAGTCTGTGTTCCTGACAATAATAAATGGTGGCATTAACCAACCACCAGCGCACAAGTTTTCGATTTGGAAGGGGAGTGACACCGCATCCTCCTACGCCGAAGGTCCTTTCGCGATTTGATCTGATCTCTTGTATCGCGACAACACCAACGATCTCATGACCCCGACCATCGCAAGCCGATAGAGACTGCCCCTCATCCGACCATCGCCATGGTTTCCCTGCTGTTGACGGCCTTCCTAGTCCAGCTCTTCTGCCACATCGTTATGACGATCGGGTCCAAACCCATCAACGCCCTCGTATGTAATACCTCTCCCTCTTCCTCCCTACGGCCAGACTTATTGTCCGCCGAGGCAGGCCAAAAAGAATCACTCTAACTACTTCTGCGAGTTTAGTTATGGCAACTCTACTGCCTCCTGCCCCTCCAGACATCGCACGACACCAAAGAGCAGATCCGGCTGCGCCGAGAGGTGGTGCGGTTAAAGCGGGAAATGAAGGCCATCAGCGCCCAAGATGAATTCTCCAAATGGGCCAAGATAAGGCGACAGCATGACAAGGCGTTGGAAGAGCATGACAAGAAAGGTGCGTCCATACATCCATGCACCCGGGAACGTGTCATTTCGGACACCACACCACACATTCATATCGACTAACTAACTGACCTGTTCTGCAGCCGCTGCAGTCTCCTCCTCCCGAGCGTCCTTCGACACAAAAGCAAGCATCATCCGATGGACGTGTACCAGCGGACTACGATTCGGACTACAGTTCTGGCACGCTAAGACACCCGTCTTCACTTACCCTCGGGGCTGGTTTCCATGGTATGTCGAATGGTTGCTAGGCTTTCCGCGGTGTCCGTACGGAGGCGTCAGCGTTAATGTGTGGAACATTGCATGCGCAACCGCTATCACCTTGGTGTGGGATGTGGTGGCCTATGGGTTGAACCCTCTGAAGAAAACTAGTGTTACTTCGTGACATGGAATAGGGAGAGGTTTCAGCAGACTGACAGGCCCGAGAAAAAAAGGCTTCACTGCCAGCCTCTGACCACTTATCACCACGGTCGTCGTTCGGTCCAGGAGGCGGTGACATGCAGTGGCGTGTCGAGGGCGCAGAACAACGGGACGTCGGCCTCGGGCAACTACCTACCCATCATGAATGGTTTAATGCAACTTCGGAAAGTTTGGATTTACTCAGATCGATTCGAGACTCGATCGATCAAACCTTAACTCCAACTCTGGGCGACGCAATTCCTCCAGCAACAGGAGCAGCAGCAGCGGCTGGATAGATGCAGAAGATCAAGGGCCCAGTTCAGGCAAGCGAAAACAGTGAAAAGGGAGGTTTGCATGAAATGAAATATCATACGAGGGTCGACACGACCTTTTAGCATAAAAAGACAACAAATATCCTCTCGTCCATTATCCTCGAGAGTCGAAGAGAGGTTTGGTTTGAATCATCAGAGATACTCAATCATTTTGCGTCACTGGCCAACCATGCTCATTTCGAGGTCATGGAGGCCTAAGTGCTTGACTCTATTTGATTGGAATGTCATCACCTGAAACAGTTGTCCTTTCTCTCAATCTTGTACTCGCATTTTTGCTTCCCTTTCCTTTTTCCTTTCTCTCCAGCATCTCTTCGGCCGCGGCACAAGTTCGAAGTGCGAGTCTGGTCCCTTCGAAAGGACATCTGCAACCTTCCAGGCCCCGGGAGGACCGGGGGACCGAAAGTGCCGCTTTGCCATAAGCTACAGACTCAAAAAAGAGTGTGCTCCGCGCCTCAAGAATAAGCCCCGTCGAGTCTACCCGAGAGAAGCTCCCAAAAAGGGGGCGACCCAACGAGCAATCGCAATAACTGTGTACGTGCGACGAATTGCGCAACCTCCATTCCCCGCCAAACAAAACGCCAGCTCTCGAAAAAAACCCCATCCCAGTGTAGACATACCCTCATCATCTCTTCCCAAATGCAAGCTAGATCCCACAGCTCGACTCTTGAGCCCTACGCGTCGAGGACATCTGGCCGAAGCCCAAAGGAACGGACTCGTATCTTCATCCATCCAGACATCCAGCCACGACGGGACAAGAGAGACCAAGTATGGGGGTTTCCGGCCCACAACAGAGGAGTACAGACGACGATGAGGTCGGAGGGTCGAGGGGAATGCGGCGCCGTTCGACGAGGAGGGTGAGGAGGCAGAGTATGTCTTTTTTTTTGGGAAAAGACAAGCCGCGGTGAAAATGCTTTTATGGCGGCGCCTTTCGGCAAGTCCTAACGTTTTCCATCACGAATGACAGAGGTAGGGTGGTCCGGGGACTTTCTCCCAAAGCCAAGTGTAGTCTGCATGGAACAAAGCCTTCGGAAAAAGGCCGTCCAAGCTGTGCGTGAGCTTTGAATGCGATTCTTTGAACGCGGAGAACGATGTGGAAAAAAGGAAAGAGAAGTCTGAAGGAACTGGGGGAATCAAGATCTGAAAGGGCAGAAAAAAGTCGCCAAGGCGCTAATCCAGGTTTTGAAGCTTGGAGGTATCAATTCGTGACTAACATAAAGCGGCATGGGGTGTGAAGCTCCAAAGCCGACTAAAACTGCTCCGCTAGTTACTCCGGACTTCGTCCTCCGCTCATGTCTCCGAAAGGCACCGCGTTCCAGTCACTGAGAACCTAACCAGCCAAACTTTTCCCAACAGTGTGGACAGAATCCAAGGGTCGGGGAGTTGCTGAAGTCGAGATACAGGCGGAGAGAACCCCAGATCCTACTGCCAGTGAGATTATGACTTGAAGGAGCTCCTTATCAAAGCACAACAGGGACACGGAAAGGGCGGGAAAAAAGCCACTTCTCGATACCAAGCAAGATTAAATAGGTTGGTGGCATCGAAATAGACGAAAAGAAACAACACCATGCCTCCCTACCAAGGACTGAGGCCACTTCTGGCCATGGCCTCACAAGCAACCCGCGCACCGCCACGGGTATCACCCAAAGAGCTGAGCTATCTAGCCCTCTCCTCATCGCCGCGAATTTCAACACCACTACGCTGTCGACCACATCAAAACCAAATCACCCACACCGTGAAGACCTCACCATTTGCGCCACGCCGCCACGCGTCCTCATCTACAGATGCGATAGACCTCAAGCAGACCCCGCTCTACAAGGTCCATTCGTCACTGGGCGCGAAAATGGTTCCCTTCGCCTCCTTCTCCATGCCCCTCGAGTACCCGGACCAGTCGCACAGGGATTCCCACCTCTGGACCCGCCAACATGCCTCCCTCTTCGATGTCAGCCACATGGTCCAGCACAAACTCTCCGGGGACCTTGCCGAGGAGTTTCTCATGACCATCACCCCGGCCGCGGTTGACGAGATTGAGAAACACCACTCAACGCTGTCCTGCCTGCTGAACAAAGAAGGTGGCATCGTCGATGACACTGTCATCACCCGACTGGGACGCGACTCGTTCTATTTCGTGACCAACGCGGGCTGCCGCGAGGGGGATCTGGCATTCATCCAGACTGAGATGGACGAATTTCTCAAGGCCAAGGGTGCTGCGAATGACCAGATCAATTGGCACATCTTGGAAAATCATGCTTTACTTGCATTGCAAGGCCCCGAAGCCGTCTCGGTCCTCCAAGCGCTGGTATTCAACGACACTGAAGATGAGAGTCTTGATACGTCTCTAGATACCCTCTACTTCGGCACCAACCGGTGGTTGCAATTGACTCTGCCCGAATCGGGGATGAACACACCATCCTTACTTATTAGTCGGACAGGATACACGGGTGAAGACGGCTTCGAGATCTCCATCCCTGCAGAGAATGGTGACGCCACTGAACTCGCCACCTCGATCGCCAATACCCTGACAGCCGATCACTCTAAAGTGCGCTGGGCAGGATTAGGTGCTCGGGACTCGCTCCGCCTGGAGGCGGGAATGTGTCTGTACGGCCACGACCTTGATGACAAAATCACCCCGCCGGTAGCCGCGCTCGGCTGGGTGGTAGGCAAGTCAAGAAGAGTCGAAACACCCAGTCCGGCGTTCAACGGACATGAAATCATCAATCGGCAACTCGCCTCACCGAAGACGATGCCCGAGCGACGCGTCGGGCTTGTCGTTGAAAAAGGCCCGGCCGCACGTGAAGGGGCCGAGATCGTCGACACGGAAAACGAGAATCAGGTCATCGGGCACATCACGTCGGGCTGCCCCAGCCCCAATCTCGACGGTCAGAACATCGCCATGGGCTATATCAAGAACGGGTTCCACAAGAGGGGGACCAAGGTCGGCGTCAAGATTCGCAAGAATGTGAGAAAGGCCGAGGTGGCCAAAATGCCCTTTGTCGAGAACAAGTTCTATCGACCGTCATGATCTCGCACGTTTTCCTGAGAAGGCTGGAGTTCGATTGCGTCAGACTCGGCGGAACGAAGGTCCATTACGACTCGGAGGGACGATGCTATCTATCATTTCTGACAAAGATTGAGCCTGTGGTGGACCCACTGGGAGGCTGGCTTCCACTCTGTCCACCCATGTTGGGTACTGACATGCGAGAGGGTCGGTCCTGTCCGTGTCTGCGCGGTTCCGACGGGATTGACTGAAAGGCCACTCATGCCGATCATTTCTGTTCTTGGTCTCGTGCGCATCGAGAACCAGTACGGTGTAGTATGCTTGTCCAGCACATCCTCGCAGAGTATTACTTGGGGCGGTACGGAGTAAAGTTTGGTCACTCGTGTTTGCGCAAGTCACAAATTGTGCTGTTCAGCTTGACCCTTTTTGGGAAAGGCCCAAATGCAAAGAAATCCAGTATTACCAATGTCATGTTCTGTAATGAAAAAAGGGCTAAACGGATGTCGGAATACTCCATCACGTCAGTGTGGCCCACAGGCCACCGGCCTTTTTAGATCGGAACTCAACTTGACCCACAGTCACGTAGCGCAATGGAGAGAGGGGAGGGAGGCGAGAGAGTCTCTGCCACCAAGCACATCCGTAGTTAAACCCTGCTCGTCTGTGCCCGGAGCCTGTCTGCATGTTCCGCAGAAGCGTCAAAGACAAACTTCGGCTTCATCATTGACACCAGGAATGGAGAAGATGGGTCGGCCGTCAAGCGCCGATCGGAGAACCAAGAGCAAAGTTCGGAGTGTTCTTTAGTTTTGGCGCGACCCCGATTCTTTTGAGTTGAGAAGAGCGGTCACATCTGGAGTCTGGAGCGGTGGGACACCTATTCGAGACGGATCTCGCTTTTGCCGCCTTCCACGCGAGCTGTAGCTTGGAACTCTGGCGTCCCGAGTTGCCAATTTTGACGACCAGTTTGGTTCTTCCAATCCACGAGCCTAGGCTTCATTTCACTTCACGAGACATCCGTTCGTGTTTGATCAGGTGTGCCATCCAACCTGATGGGAGAGCCGGAGAGCCGTCCTTTGCTTGACATGCCAGGCCGAAGCAGTCGGAAACCCGCAGCCCCTCCAATACGAAGGAGACAGGCGGATCGTGCCGCAATGTGCGCAAATGGTGCTCAACACGACTTTGGCCGGGGTCCGATGCAGCCAGGGAGGGAGAGGGTGGGGACTCCTCTCGGATCCCTCAAAGGGCCCAAGGATCCAGCGGCCTTTGCGACAGACGAGTGATTGTGATCTCAACTGGCCATTGGTGAGCTCGTGGCCTGGATGCGACTCTTGAAACCCATCGCTACCCAACAAGGTATTGGATATCACCTCTCGAAGCTAGAAAGACCTGCGCTAGAGGCGGGGCATCACAAGGTGAAGAGTCACCAGTCATGCGTCTTGAGCCTGTATTTCGCAGCTGTCGCACCTGCAGGACGGGGGGCTTGGTGATGACTTGCTGCTGCTTTGACTTTGGCCTGTCAGGCTGCCAATTCCGGGTTCCAGGCTTAGGCTGTCCCTTCTGATCGTTCCAATAGCCGCTACAGACGGGCCCGTCGGGGCAGAAGGACTACCTCGAGGTCTCAGATGATGGTGAAGGACCTCGTGTTGCCCCTACCGCCACAAAACCGGCGAGGGGCAAGGTAGGCCGCATGCTGCCAATCAGGGACGTATTCGCTCTGGCCCAGGAGGGGATTGCCCATGCCTGGGGGAAGTCTGAGGGCGAGAATCAGGACACCCAGACACCAAAGAACCACGTCGCCCTCTGCATGCTGAACAGTGGCCAGATCAACCTACCGCGCTCTCAGTCCTCAGTCCCCAGGCGAGTCGCACCCCCTTGGCGTAAGTATTTCAGCGTCTTGATTTCGGGCCACCCTTGCTGCGCTCCCTGGTCGGGCTGCTGTCTGCATGGCCCAGCCAGTTGCTCTGGTGGTGGTGTGCCGTAAGCGAGCCTAGCTTTTCTGCAATTGCCCCTCCTGAAGGTGCCGATCGAGTGTGCAGCTCTTTGACAGTGGGGACCTCGTCTCTTTCCGTCCACTACTTAGCCCTCCATGAACAACAGTCAAGTGTGGGCCAGGGGGTCTTCCAAGTAATATTTGCTGACCGGGGTGCGTCATGGGGCGAGAGGCACGCCATGACATGACGATGGCTGGGGTAGAGGAGCTAGCTGAGGGGAGCGACTGCTGCAAGCATGAGGGATAGCGGGCTTCGACTCTTGCAGGCTCCATCCAACGAGGAAGGAGGCGCCCCGCCACCTGGTCAATGTGTGCATCTGTCTATGGCAGTTTTGTCCAGCGAGAGAGCAAGAGGACACGGGGGATGATGGAGGAGCACCAGGGAAATTGACGAGAATGGAATGCCTGTGTTCCTTCACAGGCTACCCCGTACAATGCCAATGTCATGAATGTCCCCAAAACTAAGTGGTAATAAGGCCCATTGTCCAACTCCCGTCACCGGTCCCGTCGTCACCCCCATCGTCAGGCCCGTCCTTGTCCACGTCCCATGCCTCTCCCAACTCCCAACTCCAGCTCCTGTATCAAGTCATATCCTTACTCCGTGTTCGTCATCGCAATGTCCCCAGTACTAGTTCTTGGTACATGGCTTGGGGACACTAGGCGGCGAACAATCTCCTCCATGTTGTTCCCTTTGCTCCTCCCTACAGCGGTCGTAGCCTCAGCCTGAGGCCATTACCTGGGAATGTTTACCACAGCTTCAAATGGTGAAATGCATTGCAAGTGCTTGTCATGTCGATCGTATCCTGCCTTGATGGGCTATTTCCTCACGCACTGTCCTGCGTGGGAGATGTCTGGTTTCTGGTTTCTGGTGTCTGGTGCCTGGTGCCTGGTGCCCAATGCCTGATCTAAAGCCGAGTTGAATCTGCCCGGCGGATGCCCTTGGTTGTTCGTAACGCCCCCGTGGCCTTCCCTGTACCTTGAAATGCGTAACCCCATACTTACTCCCCTCTGATCCCGCCCGTTGGGGGGTGGTTGTCAAACGAATGAATCCTTTCTACCCCTTTCCTTGCGCCATGCACCTTCCCAATGGACTGGGGGTATCTCTAATGCCTGCTGGGCACTTGTATTCTCGTCCTGGCTGGTTCCCTTCCTTCCCCTCTCGTACGGAATTTTCCCCCAAAGTGACGAGCAAAGCAAATTCCAAAGCTAAAAGAAATGTAGTCGTTACTGCATAGAAGATTATTATCTTGGTCGCCGATCGTCAGCTTAAGGGAGTAGTAGACTCCTTGGATTCGATCTCCGGGTCGTCGTGTCATGAGGAGGCACAGAGAAGCTTCGAGTATGGGGCAGCCGAAAAGTCTGCGAGCGAGGAGAGACTCTCACTGTATGGGCCGATCTGGTGGAAGCACAGCTGTTCCTCGTCCTCGTCATCCTCATAAGCTCTCTTTCGGTCCACGCTGTGACTGTCCAGATTGAACAGAAGATCCTCACTTCCTTCCGACAATGGGGTCAGCGCAGCCGACTGGTCCGACGAGAAAGTGCACGACGACTTTGTTGTATGCGAGTCGGAGAAGTTAAGCTCGACTTCGGTTGGAGTTGCTGTCAGCGTGCTTGAAGACGCCATGCTCGGTGGCGAATATTCCATTTTCAACGCGTTTCGGTACGTGGAGCCGCTGAAGTTGCTGCTCGGTCGATGGCTGTGTATCCAATCCATGGGAGAATGACTCTGGCCATAACCAGCCGACGTGACTGCCCCTGGGGGGCCATCGCCGCCAGGGCCATTCCCTCGATCGGGATCCATACTGGCCTGGCTATCACGCCGCCCGTTATCCTTGTAGTGGCCTGGAGAGCGACCGCGTACCACCATTTGGTCCGACTCCTTGGTAGCGATAACCACCCACCCATCTTCAGATCCCGATCTGGACAGGTTGGCCGAAAGTTCCACAACCACCAAGAAGTATTGCTGTTGGGCCCGGCGCTTTCCATTATTGGCCGTGGCCTTCTGGAACTGGATTCGCTCAAAGGTGTGTGTCGTGGGGATCGAGTTGGTGACTGGATTGTCAAAACCGCCGAAACCTCCCAGCATTGCTGAGGAAGCATGCTGCGATGCTCCATACATGGGCCCGGCGCTGGAGAAGACGCCATTTGATCCCAGGCTCTGATGCGGCGTTGGGGAGATCTGGTGTCGGCCAGGTACAGACTCTGTTGCTTTGTCTCTCTTCGGAGTATGCTGGATGAGGCCTCGACTCTCACTCTCGCCGCCGCCAGTCAGAGCCGTCTTTGCAGAGATGGATACGGCAAACTGATGGACCGTTTCAAGTGCGCCATTTCTGTTAAGATAGAAGGGCCCCTCGGCCGAATGACTCTTGAATGCAAATGAACAAGACACTGCAAAGTAGTTGCGGCGATAGCAAGTCCACTTATGGTCGACCTGGAAGAAGCCTTTTTGGATACTGGCCGTGATTTCTGGCATCACTTGCTGGCTGCGCGCCGTCTGCACGTAATGTATGACATTGGTCTCGCCAAAAGGTGGACCATCTTGCCCAGCAGGCCTCGAGCTCTCCTGGAAACCTGCCGACATATTTGGCCCCGAGTATGAACCTTCCGGCATGGGGAAGTTTTGGCTGAGGCTATTGCGAGGGTAATTGCTCTGCTGATACCTGAGCCCTCCTGGATGGAATAGACCGGAGCTTGTGGTGGAGTGGCCGTTTGAATGATACGACGGTGGGAATCTGTCCACCATTGATCGAGTGTGAAGCAACGTTGATCCAATGCTGTTTCCCGGGTAGTTCAAAGGAGGTGACAGAGGTGGAGGACTGTACAACTGATCTCAGCACCAATTATGATTCCGTTGACGGAAGAGTGCAAGAGCGGGAAGACTTACAATCGAGGGGGGCGGTCCATCACCGTCATTGGAGGTCCCGGCCAGTTGGACGTGAGAACCGATGGAGGTGCGCTCGAAAAATGGTCTGCCGTGCCTGCATTGCTGGGGAACGGTTTAGGGAGAGTTGAGTAGATGTTTGACGATGCCGGATTGCCACTCGCACTCGCTGAGCCAGTTGTGGAGTCTGGCGGACTCAGCAGCAACTGGGGGTTCGAGTGATACCTGCAGACACCATTCCATGTGTCAGTAAGACGAAAATCGCCAGAGCGCTCGTGGGAGGCTATATGTGAAACCCTGCAGGTGCGACAATTGAGTTATGCTAGGAGGGAGACTGGCACATTCTGAAAAGAACGACAACTCATCCACCGCCTTTTCCAGCAATTTCCCAAACTTCCCAGAGTGGGCAAAGCCACGCGCAGATGCCCAATGTCCAAGGCTGCCGACCTCTGTGCCAGCCAAAGAGTTGGTAGAGATAACACAATTGGACAGGCTGACGATGCATGAACCAGCGGGGGAAGTTGGGACTCGGATACTCACGGTGAATCGCTCAATAGTGAGCTACCATTGAAGTCGAGATGGGAGTTCGCTGGCAGTCCCACTGCTGACCCTGGGGCACCATTCGTCAGGGTGCTCTGGTGCCTTCGGCCCGGGAAGGAAAAGTCATTGGCAGAGTAGGAAGAATTTGAAAAGGAACGCTCCTGGCCGAGGTATTTGGATTCTGGTGGCAGCGGAAAGTCAAAGGAGGAGGGATGCTGAAGCAAAGCTGCAGGCAAGGTCAGCGGCCAGTAGCGAGGGGAACAGAAGGCAAGAGTCAAGGGCAGGATTTGATAAAAGAACACGCAGCCTAGCACAAGGCCAACTGCATTTCGGTTGGGCTGAAAGGGGCGCTTCGTTCACAATTGCCAATTGAGAACGAATTTGGCAAAGCAATGTCGGACAAGCGGGGCAGCCCTGGTCATGCCTACGGAGGTGGCAACAGCGGCGCCAGAGGGATGTGCAGCGGCCGCGAGATGGCAGTCCATTTGCACACAGCATATCAATGCCAGATTGCCGAGCCGGCGTGCGGTGAGCTGGGTTAGGGTCCGACTCCAACAACGAGCGGAGGGAAAGAGGGCAAAACAGCATGCACAGGTGTCCCACACCCGATAAAATACGTACTGGGGTCCATGCTGCTCGGAGCTGGCACATTGACAAGGCTGTCTCAGCACGGGGGAGTGTTTAGAGTTTCTCGCCCGGTGCAGAGCGGACCAGAGAGAGGCTTGTCCCGTTCGGCAGTCCAAGCTCCTGGGGTCGTGTGCGCTGCTCAAGTCGGCTAACGAAAGTGCTTCGGATGTGATTGACAGGCCTGGCGCAGGGTGGCTCGCGCTGCTGGGCCCAAGTCTTCCGTGCTGCAGGGCGCAAACTGCCAATAGCAGGTGCCTCCGGCTGTGGTTTGTAGGTACTCCACTAATCATGCGCTTAGGGATATGCACCTGTGACGGTCAGCACCAGGCGGGCTCTGATTCTCTGCATGTGGCCGCAGTCTGCTTCTGTCCCCGACGCGCCCAAGAGCTCATCATGAGCATTGTCCGGTGTGGTGATAGACTTACCCAGAGCAAAGGCACTACCCGCTTTTCCTTGAAGCGATTCGTCCTCAGGGTTCGTGCTGCCATCGGTCAGTGACCTCTGCAATGACAGGCGACCAGAGTCCAACGCCATGTTTACTTCTCGCAGATGCTGACTGCGGATGTTTCCTGGACTTGAGAGCTGCGACTTACTCCCGTCTATCCTGATTTCTGCTCCGTACTGTCGACTCTACCGATCACCTCAACGAAGCCTCACCCGCTCCGTGCGCCCTCAATTTGCGACGTAACAGGCCTCAACTCAACACAGTCCTTTGGGTATTGCCAAGCAGCGACTGGCAGTTGATGGCAGGACACAGACAGCAAGGAGATGGTCTTGGTCAATGTCGGATCGCAAGGTGCCTGTGGCTATCAAAAGCTGAACAAAATTGGGGTTAGAGGCAAAAGGGGGATTTCGAGCAAGAAGGGAAATGTTTCCAGACGAGAGGGAGAGACTTTAACCATCGAGGGTGATGAAAAGGCACAGGCATCAGCGCGCAGCCAACGGTCAGTATCAGGGTAGGGGTTCCACACCAGCCTCAGGCCTTTCGCTGGCCCGGTTGGGCAGGCTGGGATCGCAACCTGAAAGGCCCTGATCGAATGTAGAATGACTAGCTCAGCCATCAGTGCGGTCTCGAGCTCTGACATTTGGCTATCAGTATTGGTGACGACGTGAATTAACCAGACGTTGTTGGCAAGGACCGTTCAAAGGAAGGCTGCATATTCAGAAAACCAATGAATCTCCAGCACACTGGACTTGAGCCTTGAGACGGCCCCGACGTTGCTGCAGGCGGCCTTCTTCAGCAGCCCCAACTCGAGACTAAAATTGCCACAAGACTGGCTTGGCCATCGTAACATTGCCCCCAGCGGGCGAAGGCGAGGAAAATTTGGAAGAGACAGGCTCAGTCGGACCAAGGAGATGCAGGAACAAAGAATGCATTCACGCACCGGCCTTGCAGAGGGCTGTTTCAGCTGAGGCCCGCCAAAGCCAGAGAGGGCCGAAGACACGCCCTGGCCGAGTGAAACAGCCGGACACTCTGTCCAAAGAAAGACTGCTTATCAGGTTGTGGGCAAAAGGCCTTACGCAACTCTGCCTGCTGACCCACTCTTGATGCCCTCTTTTGCAGAGGAAAGAGGGTCGAAAAGAAAGCCATATGGCATCATGGAGGGCTCGAGATGGTCAGAATCGGCGAGGTCGAACCAGACTTCCGTGCAAGAGCGATTCTTTACTAGATTGGGCCAACCAAGAACAGAATTGACAACAAGACCTCATGTCTGAGCCTGCTCGAGCCGAGTGCAAGCAGCCGTCTGTTAGTGGGCTGATCGTCGGCCAGGTTGCAAACAAGCGAATGGATACACAGCCACGGCCAGGGTAATGCTGGCTCAGAGTCGAAGAGATTCGCGAGAGTCCGCGGTAATGCTAAGGCAGGCAGGGAATATTCCGACAGGCAGGGCACTGACACGGGCCGGCCAGCAGAATACCACCGGTAGCCCTGACCAGGGTGAGACCTATTGATACAAACAGAACAAAACGGGGCTTTATTGTGGGATAGACTCTGGGCCAGGAACACCTCCCCCAACGGGCAGCTGGGTGAGAACAAGGGAGTATCCAACCATTTCTGCGAGCCCGTTGCGGCGAATCCTGGCTCCGCTGACCGGAACCAAAAAAGGTCCCGCTACCCAGAGACAGAGAGAATAAAATGGGGCAAGACGCGGCCGGCCATTGGCTGGCGCAGGGCAGATGTGTTGAAAGGGTGCTGCGGGCCGAAGCCTGTGGTCACCTTGCGAGTGATGTCGTGCATGCGAACGGAAAAGGCGGCCTGGGGATTCGAATCGAGCATGGTTCGGAGGCGGAGCCGCGTGGTTCAGTAGTGAGTGCCTGAAGGGGGCAACGTGAGCAATCTGGGTCGAGGAGGATGAGTGGGGAGGTTGCAGTGGTGGTGATCGTGGTAGGGATGATCGTGCTGGCCGCGGCAAGGAAGACTGAGAGGGAACAAAGAAAAAAGCACGCAGGTGGAGAAGGAAAGCCCGATGCAGATGGGTGTGATTGCTGATGGATGGTTGAGATGATTGTTGGCCGGTCGAAGGTCGAGGTCGATGAGCGATGAGCGAAGGAAGGAGGAAGCAAAGTCAGTCTGTGCATTTTCTTTCTTTGACTGTGGAAGCTTTTGCCAGTAGCAAAAGTATCGACGACCAGCTCATCCACCTCAGCCACCTCAACCACCTCAACCACCTCAACCACCTCAACCACCTCGCCCACCTCGCCCACCTCGTTGCTACCCTCATCCGCTGCCACCTCTACCTCTACGTCCACCTCCACGGTTCCTTTCACTTCATCCCCCCATTCCTGCTCTTCTCTCCGGTACCGAACAGCTTAAAGCTGACGCAGATAGCCCGCAGCCAACACCAACAGCCGACAGCTTGCCTCCTCCTTCCATCCTACAGCCTCCGTATCCACCTTCAATGTCCCTCTCTACCTGGATCATCATACCCATGCTCATGGAGCGGTTCAATACCCGGCCCTCGCTTCTCGGCCTTCTCAGTTTGCCAGCAACAGCACCTCTCCCTGCCCTGTCCTCACGTCCCAGGTCCCCGATGACAACCATATTCGCACAGCAGGAGTCCATTCCAGTCCCCACTGGCTCTCCATCGTCCCTTGTCACTGACGCTTGACTTGTCCCCTTGACCCCTAGGCTTATCAACGCCTCTAGCCACCGCCATCAGACATTGTCTTTGCCTGTTTTGACCCCCGACCTTCTGGCTCGCGGAGAGCCGTTCTCTCCCTTGATCATGGATACCACCCTGCGGAACCGCTCCCCATCCTAGCAGTTATTGCATGCTGGAGCGAGGGCCGAGAGGGCGGCCTAGTTTCCAGTGCCTCTTCATTTCAACCTATGATGATCGTGAACAGTTTCGTTCGACTGGGATTGTAATCATGCGCGACATCCTTGGGCCTGGAAGAGAACAAGCCCATGCGGAAATATCCCGACCCATCCGAACTACCTAGAAAGGATGTCTTTTGCAAAAGGCCCATGGCGGGCCTTTCCTCCAGCCTCACCTCCAAATCCTGGCATCCGCTGCCCGATGAGCATCTTGAGGCTTGGAGTCTTTGTTGGCCTGACAAATCCTGCCACCTTGACAGGTTGCACTGCGACTGCCTGTTTTCCAGCTTGGACCACCCGTTCGTCTCTGGTTTGAGCTCCGGTGTCACCACTGCTGTGACTCCCTTGGATCTGCCAACGATGCGGGACCTTGGGCCCAAAACAGCCTGACAACTCCGATCAACGTTCTTCGCCCCCCAGATTCCCCCGGAATCCTTGATTTGTAATGTTTCTAACCACTGGCATTGGGCCTTGCTCTGCCTTTTTACTCACATCTTTGTCATCGTTGGAAGCTGATGTTGAGCGAGGCAGGGTGTTGTCGCGCAGTGTCAGCCTGATCGTTCTAACGCTTCTGGGCCTCCAAATGTCTTCCGTCGGGTTTTGGTTCCCCGACGCAGGTCCAAGGTAAGACTGGGACGCGCAAAATGCTTGGTTGACAACCTTGATGGAAAGACCCTCTTGAAGCCTTGTCGGGCACCGGCATTCATGGACTCCTTTGCCGCATCAGGCCATTTTAATCTCAACCAGCGATGATAACCTACATTGACGCTCATATGTCAAGTCTCGGATTACTCGGTTCCGCAAGGACCCCGGACCTTCCACGCTTCTGCCGATCTCAGACGGCTGCCTTGCAAGGCAAGGTGTACCGATGTGTCTTAAGCTGACATGGTCGTGCAAGACTGTCTATCATGTTCCTATGAGATTGGCGGAAGTGGGCTTCGCCAAAGCCAACACACATAGGCGTCTGGAGACCGGCCCAGATGTTGTTGGCCCTGTCTGACATTTGCCACCTCCCATTTCACCCCGCCCAACACACCTACGGGCCTTATTTTCAGACTTTGAGTATTCCCTGTCGTCAGCTCTGTCCTAGGTTTGCAAGACAGCTCTACATTCAAGCTTGAATCGACTATTCCAATCCTCAGCTGAGGTTCTAGACCTACAGCCCGAGTCATTGGCCCCCCTATACCACCTTCCTATGAACGGGGAAGCTCTTAGGTTGAGCGAAGTTGGTGGTCATATCTCTATTTGGGCGTTGGTCCCTAAAATTGCTGAGTATCTATTGAGTTGCCCCCGTATGTTTCTGACACGGTTTGGACGAGATGATTTTCTCCGTTTTGCCGACGAGAAGAAGCACAAAGTCAAATTTCTCAACCCAGAATTCTCCTTTCTGGGTCTTCAAATAGAGCTAGAGCTGGCCGGCCGTCGACCTTGCGGCTAGAGTTTTTCTTCGTGGGACCTTGGAATCCTCTGTTTTTGTTGTCGCAGATGGCTTGAATACTAGAGTTCCCTTTGGGCACGGCTCGACGGGCTCTACAATGAGTCAGGCCTTGGGTGGCCAAGTTGCTAAACGGACAGTTGAACAGAAGTACCGTGTAAGCCTGAGGAAATCTAAACAATTGCCCCCCGAATCGAAAAATGTGCAAGAATTTGCCCAACGCCATGAAATGTATCTTCCCAGGTCATATCGCTTTCGTCTCTCCGCAATCATACAGAAACTGAAAGATCATAATTCCATTCCTATTCCCATGAATTTTGGCCCTTTGGTCTATGCGACTGGCAGTATTGTCAATCCTTTGATTTGCCCCCCCCCCTCTACCTGGCGAATGATATCCTACGTCGTCCTCTTTGCGAACTCGACCCTCAGAATCAAATGCCTGTAGCCAAAGCCGTCCATCTTCTCACACGCCCTCGCAGCATCCGTCCGATCAACAAAGGAGATGAAAGCAAAGCCCTTTGCACGGCCCGTGTCTCGGTCCTTGGCCAGGAAGACACGTGTGACGCGGCCGAAGCGCTCAAAGAGGTCGCGCAGTTCTTGTTCCTCGGCCATTTCGGAGACCTGTAGCAAGACAATTTCATCAGCTGGATATTCAAACCGGAAAGACGCCATGTGGGTGTTGGTGTCGTCGAGGCAAGGCAAGGAACCGGGGAGAGGATAGAGGCCGAGATGAATAATAAGAAGGGGAAAACTCACGTTTGTGACTCGCAGCGTGGCCAAATCGTCTCTCTCGAACTTGCCACCCATTCGCTCACCTCCTCCGGTGCTCTGGGCACCCTTCCTCATATGAGGTGGCACGTAGCTGCTACCACCGATGCCGAGACCGCCAGCGGCCGTGCTGCCCTGTTCATCATCGGCCATGGGATCCGCGACAGGCGTGGCGCCGTCGTCGGCAGGTGCCATGGTGTCCTTGAACGGACATCTGGCGGTGAAATGCTCGCCCTGGCAGATACGACACTTGACCTTCTTGTCCTTGAGCTGTTCCTTGAGACTCTTCTCTTCGGCCTTGCCACCGCCCACCTTGGCCTCCTCAGCCTGCACATTCTTCCAGTCCCTGCTGGGCCGGAACAGGATGTTCTCGCCGACCGAGGTGGTGTCCGGCTGCGGTCCTTTGGGCTTCCCCTTCTCGAGCCCAAACTTCGCCCACTCGCGGCGCTCCGCCACTATCGGATTCACTCGCTCCTTGTGCACCGTGGTGCGCGTCTTGCGAGTCACTTTGATCTTGCGCCCTTGGTCGTCGATCTTGTATGAGATGGTCGTTTTGGTCCCGTCTTTATTCAACGTCGTCACCGGCGCCGGGAGAGAGGAAGGGTCATTGATTTGTTCCGAGTCTGAGACGTCGTCGGCCCAGTCGGGGCGGCTGTTGGGTTGGGAATTCCAGTCAGTGCGCAGGCTCGGTGATGTAAGGAGCCCTCGAATGGGCTTTGGGTGAACATGGGGAAACAGGGAGGCAAAGGGGGGGATGATAATGGCTTACCTTGCGGTTTTCGACATTTTGTACGTTTGTTCTTAACAATGTGTTTTCTATCGAAGTTTCAAGTTCTGCCTGTTGATAAATCTGAGGTCTGAGCCGTGAGGGCATGGCCGCATCAATAATCGCACAATTTCCGTCCGCCAAGCCAAGATCATGTCATCAGCCTGGAGTTCCTTAGGGCGGCGCTTGGCTTTACGATCTTAACAGCGAAACGTAAAAATCGCCTAATAATGCCCTCACTGGCCCTTCAACAATGTTAGTTAGTTCTATTAGTAAAGGGCAAGTGGGATTTACTGCTCGTATAGGCCCTAGGGGAACTGGACGGAGACGGGCGGGCTAGCAGAACGAATAGCATATTTTTCTGTCCATCCGAACTTACCGTATGTAGTATGCCTCGGGCAACGGCGGTCTTTTCGTTAGGCAACTTTTGCATACAACATATTACCCTGTCACGAGACTAGTCCACCGCAGCAGGAAGAAAGGGGGAGTTTAAAAACCTCGGTTTTGACCCAAGCATGTCGACCTGGCTAGCTGGCTAATAGCTGGCCTCGGTACCTAAGGCCTTTGCACCGAGAGAGACTGGACCACATCACAGAAAATATGCTTTTTCACAGTTTGCCACCATTCTCCAAGCTACATAGGTCACGAGTGCCAATCCAACAGCCATCGAACTCTCACGTTCAGGCATAGGGAACTTCAGCGGTTCGCCAGATTGGCGCTGTTTTAAGGGCTTCTATCCTGGTTTCACAGTACAGTCCTCCCAAACTGCGCGGTGGAGGACAGCATAACACATTGACGCTCAAACATATGCAACAGAACAGATTTTGATGGGTCCCAACCCTAACCCTCCATCTCATTTCATCTCCTCACCCCTACATGCCCCATGCTACAGCCTCCTCCACTCTGCTAGCCCTACAATTTCACTACAGCTTACTCTTGGAGACAATGAGCGCATTGCCCGTTTGTAGCCATGCGACCGCGTCGTTGACGAACTCGTCGACAATCTCGCGGGCGGATTTCTTGTCGTTAACTACGGCGGCGGCCTTGCCCATCAGGAAGGGGCGGGCGTTCTCCATGTCGTCGTCTGTGAGGTCGTCGCCTTTCTCTTCAAAGTCATGCTCCACCTATTATTGCCGAATTAGTTCCAGGAATGGGACTCAATCCGGGGGAGACTGGTGAGTGGGATTCACATACCGGGATCACACCCTTCTCCGTCAAAGTCTTGATCTCTGCCTGTCGGTTCTCCTCCCAGTTGCGAATATACTCGTTATTCCTGACGCGAAGAGGTCGACCTGTGAAGATGATGGTGCGGATGTTGTCGTCAAAGCCGGCCGTTCGGACGGCTTCCTGGTGAGCCTTCGGGGCACCGGCCTCTTGGGACAGTACGAATCGAGTGCCGATCCACACAGCGGAAGCACCGAACATCAGGGCAGCGGCGAGGGATTGGCCATTGAACAGACCACCAGCCGCGATGAGCTGGACTGGCTTGCCAGTGAATTTGGAAGGAGGAGCGTCACGGCATAGTTTAGCGACGGCGGGGATGAGGACACTGGTGGGAGTGTCACCCTGGGAAGGGTTAGTCAGATGAATTAGAATGGGAATTTAGAGCTCTTACGGTGTGGCCGCCACCCTCACCGCCCTGAGCACATATCAAATCGACATCAAGGTCGAGGCACTTCTGTACATGCTTGACGTGGCCGATCATGTTCTGGAGGAGATGGTCAGCTTACCTCCACTGACGTGGACTTGAATCGCTCACCATGTAGAGAATGCCATGCTGGTGGAGCTTGTCGACCACTTCCTTAGGAGGCACACCGACTGCAGAGACTGCAATAAAGGTCAGTTGCCACCAACCCGAGTTCAGCTAGGAGCAGTCCTCACCGAAAAGCTTCGCACCCGAGTCAATGATGATATCGACCAGTTCACCGAGTTTGCCCTTGGTGTAATCGTAGCTTGGCCTCGTCAGCTTCAATTTACAGGATTGTCCTCTGATCATCTCACTTGGTTTTTCTCGCACTTCCACCGACCTGAGGGAGGAGGAGATCAACGCCGAAGGGAGCGTTCTTGTCGTTCAGATAGCTCTTCAGTTCGGCTACTTGTTCCCGGAGCATGTCTGGAGTGTACCCGACCTTTCAAAAAGATTAGATCACGGTTGTCAAGTATGCTTTCTCTTGGGTGTTCTTACACCTCCAATAACACCGAGACCCCCGGCATTGGTGACCGCGGCAGCCAGCTTAGGACCCGCGGCGACGTTCATGCCGGCAAGCAATACGGGATGCTTGATTTTGAGGAGGTCGGTGACCGTGGTCTTGAGCTGCTGAGGAGACGACATGTTTGTTGATTGATCGAGGGTCCGTGGACTTCGTGTTTTGTTGGAGGTTCGCAGGGGTTTGAGATTCAGTATGTGTCTGATCGATCAACGTCACTTCGGCTGGCACAGAAGGAGGGATTCTCAGGGCAGGAAGTATGGAATCTGGAGTAGTTATGAGGATGAATGAAAGTATTCGAGAAAGAGGGAGATGCCTAGGAAGTAGTAATCATCGAAATTGAAGGAGAGGGGGATGTTTGCACTGCGTCGAAATGCCGAGGCATTCCAGACTCAGTAAGCCATCGTTACCCGCTGGGAGAGCGAGCCACACGCCCGCATCATCATGTGGGATGATGGGGCTCGCCAGGTCCGAGCAACGGGGCTGACTACCCTTCTCTTGTACTCTGCTTGCCGTCCTTTGTAGCCGCCTGTTCGGCAACTCCAGACAGATCTAGGCACTTCGTACGTATGTCATAGGTGGAGTTATGCAACTGTCGGGTAAGTGCTCCAGGAATGATGCTGAATCCTTGCTAAATAACTTAGTACAATTATTAATCTAAATGACGAGAGGTTGAATCCAGCCAGCCTCTGCCGCTGAACAGCTAAAGTAACCCTTCCACCTCTTCTAAATGCCTTTGCGAGGCCTAGGTAGCTGGGCGGAAAGGACCCCGTCTTTTGATTTGATTTCTCGTACTAGTAGCACCTAGGTACCTTAGCTCGCCCGGGGGTGCTAGAGAATAACATTGAGTTTATCTCCAGCGCTAATGACCAACATCCGGTTAGGATTTCGCCCTATCTTGATTTTTCTCCCCGATATCTGCACCCTCCTAGATTGATCTCATCTCTATTCGTTACACTGGACAGACAGGTCTTAATTCTGCTATTGCATTCGCTCTCTATATTTCATTTTGAAGAGGAGGCGGTGACAACCCGCGCGGCGCTTGAGAAAAATTCATGACACGTTGTAACTCTCTGAATATCGGCTACAAATTGAGACCAGTTTCAGGCTATCGATTAACCACACTACGCGAACCTCATTTTGAATCATATCTCCAGTCTTTCTTCAGTCGCCGTCTCTACCATGGTCTCTGGTCAGGAAGTTTGAGGCCTTTTAGCCCGGGGGAAGGCCTCAAGGGAAAGAGGGCCTGGACAGGGCAGCTCAAGCACGCATCCTTTCAATCAAAACCTTCTCTTTCAAATTCTCAAGCCCGAGCCCCTCCACCAATGTCTAACATGAAGAGCTCGCCCACGAGCTTAAATGGCGTCAGCAAGGCAGTGGTTGCATTTGGCAGCAACATGGGAAACAGGGTTGCAAATATCGAGCTTGCATTAGCCCGGATGAAGGAGGAGAATCTCAATGTTATCAAATTGAGTTCCTTATACGAGACCAAGCCAATGTATTATGACGACCAAGATCCATTCTTGAACGGAGTTTGCCAGATTAAAACTTCTCTGGAACCTTTACCGCTGCTGGATGTTTTGCAGACCATCGAGAACGACCTTGGTCGAAAACGGATAATTGACAAGGGGCCAAGGACCATCGATCTTGATATTATACTCTACAACCAAGACCACATCAAAGACCCACGTCTAGAGGTCCCACACAAACTGATGCTTGAAAGGGAGTTTGTGCTAAGGCCCCTTGCCGAGTATGCCTCACCCTGGCGGCTTTTCACACCAACTGACTGTATGCAGCATATTGCCGAATGAAACCTTACCATCGAGCTTCTCTTCAATGGCCTCACACCGCCCAATTCATCAATTTTTGAGAGCACTCGCCGAAAAGGACATGTCGATGTCTCCTGTCACTCTATTGAACCCCAAGGTGCCTCTTATTCGAACGCACGATCCATCCCGCAAGACCCTTGTAATGGCTATTCTGAATCTCACCCCGGACTCTTTCTCGGACGGGGGATCTTATAGAACCTATGATGCAAGCTCTATTAAATCAACGGCTGCAGAATTCATCGCAGCAGGTGCCGATATAATTGATATCGGGGGACAAAGCACGCGACCGCGGGCCGATTTCCTTAGCCCCCAAGAGGAACTCGATCGAATTCTCCCTGCTGTCCGCGCCATCAGAGAGATGGACGAGGCTAATCATGTGGCCATCAGCATCGACACCTTCCATTCAGAGGTGGCCCGAGAAACCATTCTTGCCGGGGCAGACATCATCAACGACGTCTCAGCTGGCATGTTGGATGACCAGATGCTCTCGACCGTCGCCAAGCTTGGGAAAACCATCGTTCTCATGCACATGAGGGGTGATCCACACACGATGACACAACTGACCGACTACCCAAACGGCGTGTTGAACGGCGTGTCTGAGGAACTGGGACGACGTGTGATGGCCGCCACGGCGGCGGGAATACCACCTTGGCGCATCATTCTCGACCCGGGGCTAGGATTTGCCAAAAACGACCAGCAGAACCTCCAACTGCTCCGCAGCCTCCGAGCCCTCCGACAGGATACCGAGGGCTGTACCTCGCTGAGAAACTTCCCTTGGCTCATGGGCCCTAGCCGAAAACGTGTTATTGGCAAAATCACTGGCGTTGAAGACGCGTCCAAGAGAGTATTCGGCACTGCTGCGGCTGTGACGGCTAGCATCGAGGGAGGTACCGAAATCATCAGAGTCCACGATGTCAACGAGATGGTCCAAGTCACCAAGATGGCAGATGCCATTTATCGCCAGCCCTTGAGAGTTTGATCAGAGGCACTGGCGCACAATTTCCGCAAGACGCCATCATTCGTCGCTTTCGGCAGACTCTGACGATGCGCGGCCGGTACGATGTGACAACTTGCAACCACATCCACAAATGTCGAACAGAACCTTCATCTTTCACGTCCTCTCGGTCGCATCCCTCGTCCTGACCCGGTCACTCCTCCCCCTCTTCGTGAAATACATCTTTTCCGGCCGCAAGTTTCACCTTCGTCAGATACTGCGCCCTCCTAGCACTCGGGTTTCAATGGCATCAGCCTCGCCGTCATCAACCCTCCCCCAAGCAACGTCGAGGCTAGCGACGTGGTGTAGAAATACAATAAAGCCAATCCAGCCCCCTTTGGGGTGAATGCGCCATACGCACAACTCTACGGCTCCAACTCCCTCGTCTTCGGTGATGGATTGACCCCCAGACCGATTCTGATGAGGAGTTCAAGGTACTCCATCGGCAATGCCGAAAAGATACCGTGGCTATCTCGGACTCGGGCGTTACTCCTGTCTTGGTGTTGTCCTTTTTCCTCGTTTGTGGCAGGCCTAGGGGTTCGCAAGCAGGAGTCGGCGAAGCTAATATTGAATTCTAGTTTGCATTTCAAGCGCGCTGAACAACAGCGAATTTGCATTGACAGGTAGACGTGCTGGAGCTGATCAGAGGCTGTTTCAAGCAGTTGGTGGCCAAACAAACATATTATTTAGTTCGCAAACAAAACAAGAACACCATCCCAGGCTTATCTAGCAGTGAAACCGACTTTTCCAACTACAAAAAACCCCTTTTTCCTCAGTGATAGCGGGACATAGGCCAGACCGCCAATCCATACACTACTTCCTGCTGGCAAGGCGCAGAACAGACTCGAAGGCGAGCATGCCGCGCGATGCAAACTAGTCCGAGAACCATGCATGGCCATATGAAAGATATCCAGCGTCTTGCTCGGTCAAGGTGCTCGGTCAAGGTGTCATTTTATGTCTGCCACCAATAGTGTGGCTCGTGAGGTTCTTTTCGTCGCTCAGCATACCATTTCTGTTCACGCATCTTATTCAGACGGCGTACCCACTTGTTCCTGTACAGCTCAGCTGCAAAAGTTCCATGTCGGCTTGACAGGTACTCACAATACAAAGTGATGACATCCCAAGTGGCGGAGCTCTCGAGGGTTCGGTGTCGAACTTGTTGGTGGAGGGCACTTCGGATCTCCACTCCTAAACGCACCTGGCCGACGCCGCAAAGAAGCTTCCATTTACAGACTCTGGTGACCAGGTCCGATCGAAACATAAGAAACTCTGGTTTCTTGTCGTCAATACGGTTAATAGCCGTGTCGAGATGTGTTATAGCTCGAGAATGGTCTTGGATCATTGAGTAGGCGCGGGATAAAAGGGTCAGGCAATTGACAGTTAACAAATCGTGGCCCCCGGTGATCCGCTCAGATATCGGCAGACAGTCTTCCAGCTTTTGGATAGCAGCTGCATATTGGCCACATTCGAGTAAATGGTACGCCCAGTAGTAGCAACTGACAAGGTAGTTAGGTCCCTCGCCCCAGAGCGCTTTGATCTGAAGGTGTGACCGTTCGAGCCTGTCACCGTACTTTGCCATGTCGGCCGCGTTGCCCGTGACGAACGCCAAAGCGTAATGGAGTGGCGATCCATACGTGAAGCTTTCGTCCATAGCTTTGTTCTCAGCGATCACACCACAGCTATCCCGCAGAAAGGCCTCTAGCGCGGTTGTCCTTCGATTCGAGCTGAGGACCAACATCATCCAGCTTAGACAGGCGAAGAAGTACTGGTTGTTGCCGTCATGATATAACATATATCTCAACACTCTCATCGCTTCGGATTTGTATTCCTCGAATCCGGCTTCGGCCTTGCCGCGCACCGAGTAATCCCAATTATAGTAGGGTGCTGCCCATCGGCTGGCTCTCATTTTCTGCTCGTTACATCCTGCCGGCGGAGAAAAACTGGTCGCAGGAGAGATTCCCAAGCCACCACAGTCCTGATCTGTCTTCGAATAGGAAGGAACTGAAAGATATTTGAGCGTTTCGCTGAAATCGTAATCATCATGAGGGTTTGCTGGAAGACCTGGAACGATCTTGTGGGTTTTGCCAATCTGGGGAGTGAGGAATGTGATGGAAGTAGTTGGATCATAGTGTGACGTCCCAGGAGGCAATACCTCGTCCTTCTCAGATGTGAGGACATTGGGGAAATCTCCAAGGGGGGATAATATTCCAATATCCAGGTGGCCGTTTGGATCCTGACTAGCACAGGGAGTCACCCCCAGATCGATTGAGACTCTCTGAAATTGGTGAGTGTTTGAAAGGACTTTCACGATGGGGCAGCTATCAGAGGCGGAGCCCAAAGCTAGACCCGACATCTCCGCGAGGCTGTCAGGAGTCCTAGGTGAAAGGGTGCATGGCGTTCCGACTACCCGATTTTGAGAGACTTGTGCAAACGGGATATCCGCTACCGTGCTTGGGCAGCCATCAAGAGATATGGTTTCTTCAGGAAACACAAGAGCATCGTCGTCTTCGCGCTCAACAGCCGGGGTTATCGTGACAATGGCGGGGATGTAGCCCCCTACACCGAGAGGGTCTCCTTCCTTTGTGTGCTCACCAGGCTGAAGGAAGTCATGAATGGCTCTGCCCAGGGCTGGAGGCGGGCGATGGGAAATGCTCGCGTGGCGTAGAATTTCGGCAGCTTCGTGGAACTCGGGGGTTTCGAATGGACGGCGGTCTTTGGCGCATGTCTTTTTGATCCTCTCGCACTCTTTCTTGACTTTTTTCGAGGAGCAAATTTCGTGGAGCCCTCTCTTCGGGACGTCAAAGTCAATGACTGTGTGTGGATTGCCTGAAAGCTTAGAGTAATGCTCGACGACCGATAGCATTGCCAGATAGAGTCGGGCTGGGGTCTTTTTGCACTCGTAGTTCCATGCGTTCAGCCTGTTCTTGACCTGCCTAGGGCTCACCTCGAAGTGATGGGGGCTCTCTTTGAGAAGGTCGACGATTTGGCGGCAAGTTTTGTTCTCTTCTAGATACCACTGATAGATGATGTTTCTCCTCCTCTCCCATTCCTCCTTCGAAGGAGCACGATCCCGAGGGCTAGCCATTGGGCAGGGGAGATGGGAATACTGTTTTTCACAACATGGTGGAATTTCGACGGTGATGGATGGGCTCTGCCATGTGGCCTAATATTGGGGTGGCACTCACAGTGACAAACAGACGAGGTCAGGCATTGGAGGGTCTGCCCCATGCATGTGATGGAAGAGGCGAGCCGAAGAGGCAGTGACAGAACCGGGCAGGTTAGTTCGCAACACACTCGATCGAACATGGATGTGTCGGGGAGGAGAAGGACCTGCCTCGTCTACGGTTGGTGGGCGTGGAATTGAATGGTTGGCAGAAGGGGGTTGGTGGCCACTTAGTCCGGGGGTGCAGGCAGGGGGTCTTGAGGCACGGCTGAGGCTTGTATCTCGGATCCAGTGGACCAAAAGCTGGCCTGTCGAGCTCTCGGCACTGAGCAGTGAGCCGTGAAGCCTGACACAGACATGGCGGGTGGCATCGACAGGGGTCATGGAGTCCGCCGATACGAGACTCGAGGAGGGATTTCAAGGTGATTTGAGGCGGAGGGGCAAGCAGGGTCGGATGCCGAAGGTGGGTGGAAAGAGGGAGCGGGCTGTTGAAGGCGAGGGAGATGTGCAGATGCAGGTGTGGCGGTCCAGGTTGGAGTGTGATTGATGCCTTTGGGGAGGGATGGATGAATCAGAAGGATAGATTGAAGGTTGATGCATGGGTGAAGCTGCAGCAAGTCCTTGTCGGTGTGAGTGACAGCTCCCGGGAGGGCGCAGCCCGAATGGGCCGAGGAGCGTGGCAGGTGGTGTCTTGGTGCCCTGGTGCCCTTTGGTGCCTCTGGTGCCTTGGGTGCCTTGGGTGCTTTTGGTGCCTTGGGTGGCTGCGCGGCTCCTACGGAGGGAGAAAGTACGGACTGGCGTTGGTCTTAGTGCAGCCGGAGCAGCCCGTCGGCCCCCCCTGGCCACAGCGCCTCGGCCGCCTTCTCTTCCCCCCGGACGGCGAAAGCCTTCCCAAGCAAGGAATAATAAGAGTAGCCAAACATCCGCAGCCATACTCCGTATTTGGCCTCACCGATCCTTCTCCTTGCGGCAGGTGATCGTTTTCTGCGGAAGAGTGAATCGGGGTCTTCGGCTATTCGAGGCTTTGTGACCTTGGAACTCCACCCGGCCGTGCTTCTGTGACAGCCCCTCGCCGGCAAGGAACCAGGCGCTGGTGGAAGTTTGGCTGGCTGGCTGCCCAAGCCTTGGGGCGTCCAGTTACCGTACGGCGTACACACCTCTGTCACTCTGTGACCTCTTGACTGCCCCATGCGGGCCTCCACCACAAAGGGACTGCTGCAGGTGCCATGGCATGCCCTGCCTTCGTATCCCTCCCGTCGTACCACCATCTGAGAAGGCAGGGCAATACCCCAGCCAACCCTGTCCAACCAGCGGTTCGACGTCGGAGTGGTCGCCCAGAGTGTGTCTAGAGGCTGCCTAGGTATCTGGGTCGAGAGGGCCTCCTCTACGCTCTCCTACCCCCACGCGCCTGTTGGGTTCGCGGGCTACACAGTCTCATCAATGTCACGTGGGACAACTCCCCTGGGATGCCTCCCATCAGCCGCACACATCGTGAAAGCTCCCGAAGGTAAACCCTCCGAGACGAGCGAAGGAGCCATGCTTCATGGTTTACGGGCAATGAACAATCGGAGCCCAATGCAGGGCAACAACCGATTCGACCACAACGCTAGCTTAGCTTCTACAGATCTAGCTTTGATTCAGATCTAGAGGGAGCCTTCACGTTGATGGCGAGCAGTGTCAACGGTGGTAGTCCATGGACTTGTTAGTCTTCTCACACAAACGAATGTATCTTCTCTTGCACACGTGCGCCTCCGATATTAACATCGCATTCCCACCTTTTTCAATCATTTGCTGCCTCAAGTTGGCGAGCCGCTAGGGTCTGGGGCTCGTGTCTTGCACAGGATATGGGCCGCTCTGCATTTTCGAGGGCGCCATCCTACTTCTTCATCCCTCATGGTCACAGCGACCTCAAGAAACTCCGGGTATTGGCCGTGGCTCTTGCGGTTTTGGCGGTGGTTTCGGAGGTTTGGGCTTGTCATCCCCACAGCGCCGGTGATGCGCTGGTATCGTTTCGTCGACCCTCATAGATGAGGCGATGTAATGTCTCTCGTGTCGATCCTCGTGGTGACCTGGCTTCGAATTAGATACCAACACATCTCAGAAGTAAGCTTGACGTTGGATTCTTACCGGCAACAAGGCCCAGGGTGGCTTGTCCTCCCATGAGGTCTGGGAGTACCCGGGTCGCAGTCAAGCCTTCAATTGCTGCGATGGGTGGTTATTAAGTCCAATTGGTACAGCTAGAGTGACAAAGGCCCGTGGTGTCGTGCATATTGGTGACAAACCTGCTAGTGGCCGGAGCCTTTCATCCATGTTCCAAAAAACGACCCCTATTTTAACCTCGCATCCAGTCTTCTGCAACACAAGGTGGTCCACACAATTTTGGACAATGGACAAGTTAGAATTTGCTCGGTCTCATCCGAAGAAAGCTGGGAGGAGGCCGAGGAGCGCGGAAGAGGGGACACCACCCATTCTTAAGCCAGAGCCCTCTAGCATTCCCACTCAGAGCCCACACTTCAGGCTGAATCCGCCAATCCCTAGATGCATTAGCGGTGACGACCAAAAGATGGACTCATGGTAAATCCCAAGCCCATGCAGCATTCCAGAGTCATGCTTGGTCAACGGGCCCTCGATTGCATAGAATTCGTCCCCTTGTACCGGTCGGCAGAGCTATTTGACGAGTCGCATTGAGTGTGGAACCCTGCCAGCTCTCAGAGGTCGGGGTTCATCTCACCCGTGGCGCTGATTTGGCCGCGGGATGACGGAAGTTGCCTCTGGCGGTCCAACGCTGTATTGAGGCTGTCGTTTCTCTAACCTGTCTCTTCCAATCTATGCAGGCAGATAGCAGCATCTCGGTCTTGATGGTCGAAGACAACCGAACGAGCAACATTGGCCCTTCGACCGCACAATGCCACCGTCAGTGCGATGGGCATACCTCGGGCGCAAGGGCGTCCATTTTCCACGGGAGCAGGGGGGAAGCGAGATGCAGCGGCGCCCTCCAAGTCACATGAATCTCAACGAGGATATTAGTGACGCCATAAAACTGGTCATCAATACCGAGATAGCCACCAGAGGTATGAGACACATCTTGCTGTTTTCTTTGTACTCTCATGTAGTACTTTCAGCTACTAACAATTGGTCAGACTCCACGCTGGACTTACTCTCGAGTAGAATGTTCCAGTCTCAGTCTGGCGCTGAAGCCCGATCTTGGCAGCTGTGGACTAGAGATAGGTGGGTGCAGGCCAAAGGAGGGAGAACTGGCAGTGCTAGCTGTGTTCTTAGAGACAACAGATTTTAAGAGCCCGCGTCTCCTTTTTGTAAAGGCCGATGCACTCGACCCGACTTGACATTGAAGAGTGACACTATGATGAGATCTCAGAGTTGCGATTCTGCCTCAAGTGTGGCTCCAAAAGGCACTCATATCTTGAAAGCTGACGCTCCAGACGTCCCATCAAAACATTCCATTGTGGCCAGGACAGCACGAAGTCCGTCGGTGTTCGCCGGCAGGTACCAGGTATGCCGTGTTGTCGGTAGTGGTGGTGATGATGCTGCTGCTGCTGCCGCCGCCGACGATGAAGCAGATACGGGGTCAGAGCCTCGAGATGTTGCTATAGGGGCGTTTGACGACTATGTTGGAGCCTCGCACAAATCAAGAACAAGGAGAGAACTGGTACCAAAGGGTCGTGGAAAGAGCGAAGTTCGACAAGACGGACACGAGATGGCGCTGAAGACGAAATAGAGTTGCGAGGTCGGGGCAGGCGGGTCTGGACGTGGTTCTTGCCTCCTAGGCAGGTCCTTAGTCTGGATGGGGACGGAAGCAACCGAAGGGCACGGATGAGAGCTCGTCAAGGACGTGCGAAGCGGGAACCCAAGGCCACCAGGGCACCTGTCATCGCCTGTCACATCGCCTGTCACATCGCCTGTTACATCGCTTGTCGTCGCCTGTCTTCGCCTTGCTATCCGTCTCATTTCTCAGCCTGAGGCGCAGGCTAAGTACTCCCTGCTGACACTGTCATCCTCCTCCTCTGGCGCGAGCACGCTCTTGTTTTGCCGCTTCATTTAGGCAGCTGTCGACTTCTCCAGGTTGATCTGAGACCCTCAGCGATCCCTCGCTCCTCATTTGTCCCGACAGCTCGGTCTGGCCACTGGCAACCCGGCGACAACAAGTCCTCCCCCCTCACATGATCGATAGTCTCCTGCAGTGGCTTTTCTAGCTCCCGCTATTCGGATCTCAAAGACTGACAGTGGAGCAACCATCGTCCCATACGAGTTGCCCTCAGGTATCTAACGAATGATGCTATCTCAATGGCCAACTCTCACATCGGTCACAGTCACTTTACTTGCCAGACCTTCGCACACGCCAGACGACTATGCACATATTGGCCGCAGGCACGCTGGCTGCCCAACACTGGCTCGCCCACTAGCTAACTGCAGCACGTTGGGATTGGGCATTCCTCGAAGTCCCTGCGGCTCGCATCCTCGACCCTGTCCACCAGGTCATTTCGGCCAAAGCCTGAGACCTGGGGTATGGAACAGACTGCTGGCCTCCCTCCGGTCGTGGAAGATTTCAGCAACTTGAATCCGCCCACTCAAGTCGCCTTGGTGATCTCATTGCATCATACCCTTGTTCGTCTAGCTGAATTTCAGAGCTGGCGACGCTGGAATCCATCGAGCATGACCATTCACAAACCAGAGGCTGGATTCTCCAAAGGGGTGCCTCACCCCTACACGGCCTTGGCTATTATTGGTACTGCCGTCCATGGGACTCGTGCTACTAGCAAGGCAACATGATCGGTTTGGAATTGGCACCTTGAGCATACCCGTCATTCATGCTGCGCTATTGGACAAGAGCCACAGCCACTGAATTGCAATTTCACTGTCAGCAGAGAACGGCGCACACCGCTCTCGATGAGACACATACTAACGCACATGCATATGCATTTTAGCATCAGCAAGACCCTCGCAGCCGTGGAGCTAAGTACATCAGTCTGTTTCTTCATCCCTTTGTTGGCCACGTCACCTGAACTCTTAAGCCTACCTGGGAAGGAAATGATTGCAGCGGCATGCCGCAACTGCACTTTCAATCCGGACCCGCCGGGCTGTCTTGATTGCGGTCGAAACCATCTGCCATTGAGAACCACGCTTCTGACCTATCCAAGACGGTGATGGATCCGCCCTTCATTTCGGGCACCAAACCTTCAAAACATAAGTAATTTAGGTACAATACACACTGGGTTTATGCGTCCTCCTACTTAGCTTGAAGGCTAAGTTCGAGGCGAGCCTCCAGTCGAGCCTTTGGGCACATGCGGTCTAATGGGCGAGAATAGTCGTTCAGTACTACAGCCTTCGGAGTCTACATCGGTAGACCGAGGAGAATCCCACCATTCCCCTTGGACTGGCCCGCTTCCATATCATCGACATGCTCTAGATGGAGAGATTGGAGTGTGTCTCTTCAAACTCGTACCTACTCAGCAGTTTCCTTTGTTACACTTCCCTACACCACTTCCCCAGCACCTCACCCGCAGCCGATGCCCCTAATTTCTCCCTGACCGCCCATGCGACCTCGTCCAATGTCGCATCCAGCCTAAACATTCTGGTGCCTAACCCTATGCCACCAAGACCTTCATCGCCTAGTGTTCCCATGGCACCTGCACCGCCCACGCCACCAAGACCAGGGGCCGGGATGAGAGCTTCCCAAAGTGTCAATTCCTCCCACACCCCACGTAGAGTGTCCTTGCTCCATGACCTGAGCCCTGAGCCGGTAACAGCTCCGCCCTTAGTGAGCGAGGAGAGTGACGACCCCTGGATCCTGGAGCGTGCCAGTAGTTCCCTGTAGTGTGTGTGGACGAGGGCAAAATTTACAGCTGTGAAGTTGTGGATGGTCTCGAGACGAGCGGCTGAGATGAGCAGTGAAAGGTGGGCGGTTGGGAGATGGGGAAGAAGGGTTAGGAGAGAGGGTGAAGACGAAGTTGGGGCAGCCATGTTGGCTGCAGCCTCTAGGCCATTTCCGTCGGCGTTGACTCTATCATCGTGTGGAACAGACAGCACAGCGATTGGCACATACAGTGCCGCCAGTACATCAGGGATGGATTTTGTGCTGTGGAAGATGGTTCTCATTAGAGCTTGGATCGCCCGAGACGGGAGGAATCGACGCTGCGGGAAGGTCAGTCCAATGATGCAACTTGGGATCAACTGCCGGATTAACAAAGCAAAGAATTACCTTGATAACCTGATTCCATCTCTCTCTCCACTCGAGCTCGTTCTTGGCCACTCCCAATGCCTCTTCGCCATCAGCTGACAATTGGAGAATGCCCGCGATGGCCTCCTCAAACGCGCTCAGACCCTTCATGCTCGGCACGTGCAACCAGCGGTGACTGAAACGGCTTTTGACACGCTTCTCCAGGCACTCGACCACATCCATCCGGGTTGAACAGCCCAGGACCGCAATGGGGGCTTTCTTCGCCTGAGCAATGTCAAAGAGATTGTACAGCAGCGTTTGACGTGGGTGGGTGGTGAAGAGGTCGAACTCGTCGAGGACGAAGACGACGCTCTTGGCCGTCTTGTTTGACGTCCCATTTTCGACGTGGTCGAGGTCCATGGTTTCCGGATCGGCGAGTTCGTGTTCCTCCGGGTGAGCCAGCAGATTGAGCAGACTGGCCATGGTGTCAGCGTAGCTGGAGACTTCGCCCGTCTCGTCTTCGGGCACCGCCATCTCCCGGCCTAGTTGTCGCCAAATCTCGCGCAGGGCGAGCTTGTCGTCCGTCTGGAAGAAGCCGTTCAGGCGCACAAGGTGGAAGTCGTCGCTATACGACTTGGCAAGGTCCGCTAGGGCGTGCTTGATGAGGAGGGATTTGCCGCTTCCTCGCGAACCGAGTAGCAGGAGCGAGTTGGACTCGCCCGCGGTGATGGTCGCGTTGAGCAGCGAGTGTAACGTTGTGTATTGGGCTTGGAGATGCGAGATGGGTGAGAAGGAGGCGCCAGTCAGGCGGCTGAGGACTATGGATTTGATCCGTGTTATATGTTGATCGTCCTCGCCAGCCGTAGACCCGGGCTGGCCTTCTGCGGTGTCGGGTTGGGTCGATAGGGAGAGGATCTCGTCAATGTCGGGAGTTTGGACAAATGTTGCTGCATCGTTATCTTCATCTTCATCCTCAACCTCAACCGCAGCCTCAGCCTCAGTCTCAGTCTCCTCGTCGCCCTCGAATGTTGTCTCGTTTGTGGCCCTGGCCATACGTCTCTTGCGCGTGATGTTGTTTCTCGTTGTCGTGTCCTTAGCCGGGATCCCTTTCGGCTCCCGCCTCCGTTTATCGCCACTGCTGTTCTTTCTCGAACTTTCGACATCGATGTCTTTGAACCCAAGTTGCTCTTCAATCTTTCTCTCGTTGTCCTCGAAGACAACGGACTTGCGAGGACCGGTACGCTTTGCCCGCCGAGACGGTGTCAGGATGCCTTTGGGCGGCGGTGAGAAGACGTCGGCTGTGGGAGCGTTTAAAGGGGGTTTGGCTTTGGGCCGTGTAACCTCAGTTGACGGTTTTGTATGCAGACCTGGGTTCTTAAGGGGTAATTCTGCGTTGTGGGAGAAACGACGAGGCGGGCGCCGGGTGCGTCCACTGGATCGCCGCTGTGTCTGGGTGATTTCGTCCTCCTCGCTTTGGAGAATTTGGTCCTCGGACTCTAATTGAACATGTGCTTCTACGTCAGTGTTCGCAGTTTCAGGTTCAATATCGGCTCGGACGTCTTTTCCACTCCTTCGGTTCTTCTTGGTGTTTGTCTGAGGCGTCACTGTCTCCGAGGGCCGCCCTGCTATTCTCTTCACTCTGCTACCGCTCCGTCGTGACCCAGCCTCGAATTCCTGGCCATTGTGGCCCGCACTGCGTTGTCTCTCGTCTGCCCTGGCTTCCGAGACTGTTGGTACCGCATTGTGGTCTGCTCCCCTTACTTGAGGATCCCCCTCGGATATTTCCGGCACGTCCGAGTCCAGAGAAGTGCTCAGCGTCGTTCGCCTCGCAGCATACGTTCCCATTCGGCGACGTTTGGAGGCTCGAGGGGAGGGGTCGATGTCGGTCATTCTTGATTCCAAGTGGAAGGGAAGTGGGATTACATGCGGAATGAGTAACTGGGTCCCGTGGCCCAAGGAGAGGCTTATTTAAACAGGTGCAAACTTGTGTACGAAGTGCTATTCTGTGTTTTCTGGATTCCGTATTTGTCCCTGACGAAAATGCAAGCGCTCTTTCAAGCACGGTAGCGACGCGTCGGCACACTTTCCTTTCTCAGACGCGTCTCACTGGCAAATTCAAAGTTGAACTTCAGTTGGGCTTGGAGCCTTGACCGTGCTCGCCGTACTCGTGTTTACGCCTTTCGAAGCTCAGGCGTTTAAACATGATTCAGTATCTTGAGCCTGGGAAGGGAAGATTCCATATCCTCGTCGAGAACTATTCTCATGGCGCAAAAAGTCATCCTCACTACGATTGCGCTTGCCAGCAGCTCCGCAGTGCTATATACAATTTACCTTCACCAATCTCTCTCACGCACGGTGAAACATGAAGGAGGAATCGGGCTGCTGCAAAGCGGCCATGGGCACAGGGCGATTGTCGAATCTCTGCCATTTGAATTGGCAGATGCATCACAGTTTCACGTGCTCGACGATGTCGCTTACAAAAGTGTGTCTAGTGCACAGCTGCCACAATATCCAGATCCCAGCGTCCTGTTGACGAAATACCTGCAGCGGAACATGTCATGTTTTGCTAGATTTCCCCAGGCGCTGTTGTTGAAGTTGATTTTCCGGTCGCCCGAAGCGAGAAAGACATTTGATCCCTCATTCATTCAAGCGTTGGACTTTGTTCCTGGTGACGTTGTCTGTGGCGCATATCAGGTTGAGGTTCGGACACCCAACCACGTTGAATTTGGGATGTTCTCCCTCAGGGGATTTCCCCCCATCAACGGCAGGCTGGTCGTCAGTATCCAACCACAAGAGAAGCAGACTCTGTTCGTCAGCGAGACACTACAGTGGAGGCGGCGTGAGGACAATCTTGTGCTGCCTCTTGAGAGGAAATCAATGAAGTGGCTACATGAGCTTGCCAGTTGGTGGCTGGTGGAAACAGGGACGACATGGCTGTGTGGGTTAAGATCGGAATCTTGATTGACTCCCCAGGCCCCCAGCTCAGAGTGTGGGGTCCGGGCATCCTATCGAGGATTGCTCGAACCACTGCAACGCAGGCTAGGCGAGCATGGGGAAGATGAACAGATCTTCACGTGCCAATTTCTTTCCATCGAGGCTACGAGGCTATCGGCTGAAAGCTGTTATTGAACAAGGCTGGAATGGGGCACCGAACACTCCATACATGGGTCGGATGGGTCCGTTCCATACACAGGAGAAGAGGTGTAGAGGACATCGTGTACGGAGTACAAGATGGTCCAGGCGGGAGGGGGCCCGGGGGAGGCATTGGGAGTGTAAGGACGGAATGAGGGTCAGCAGGTCAGCTTCGCTCTACTGGGTATGTTTGACGGACGAGGTCTGGAGGACGTCGGCCGATTGACAAACTCTCTTCTCCTCCGAACGACAATTGCGCCGAGAATATCGACGCTGTGGTCCCACGGTTCTAGCGAGACTTAACCACTCGCCACCGACGGAAAAACTTGATCGCGCTTCGCCTAATCGTCCCCAGTTTCCATCCCTTTTTGCGGGGTCGGCAGGCCGCGAAGGCTCTTGGCTCTTAGGCTTGCGGGGGGTTCATCTTAGTTAAAGCAACAGTCGGCCCGTTAGCCTTTTAGGCGCCAATCACCGTCCCAAGCCAGGCTGCTGGCGTCGTTTCTCGCCACCGACGTGGCGCTCTCCGGCCAACAACCTCCCACTTCCAACCCTTCTTCATCATCATCATCTTCAACCCCGTACTAAAGTCATCCTCCACCAGAACTCTGTTCGACGTCGCCGTGGCTTCTTCCAAGCAGCTCTTAATCTGATCATGTCCTTCCTTGCTTCCTGCACCTTGCAAGCTTCTGGATCCATGTCAGGCGCAGCCTCGCTCGCTTTCTGCCCAATCCGCCACCATGAGCATTCTACCGCCATGAGACTCTCTTACGACACCTCTCTCCTCTTCTGCAATGAGCTCTTCAAGCAGCACCAGTCACGACCCTGGCACCGGCCAAGATTCCCACGATGCGAGAACCTCTAATGACAAGCACCCTTCCGAGTTCCTAGAATTTGTCACTGGTCCTTCTATTCTAGGTCAATCTCGACTGGAGCCCCTGAGGACTGCGACTGAATCTGAACATGCAAAAGACCACCAGGAGAGCCGAATCAACATCACCCGATCCAACGATGATCTGTTTCATGGCCTCTCAGCTGCCATTCCTGGCTTGCGCCGCCTGTCCGTCGAGGCCCGAGCTGCCACCAAGGCTGAACATGCCTTGACTTTCCTCAGAGGCTGCCGCTTGTATCCCAAAGCCATCGCCTGGTCTGCCCTTCTGAGTGCGACTATCATCATGGAAGGATACGACACGACATTAATCAATAGCTTCTATGCCTTTCCCGTCTTCAGGCGTAATTATGGCCAGCCATTGAATCCCGACGCACCACCCGGCAAGCGCGATTACCAGATCTCTCCTCAATGGCAATCCGGTCTGACCAATGCCGCCGTTGCCGGCGAAATTCTTGGCTTGATGTTCAACGGGGTCCTGACCGATCGTTTCGGCTACCACAAAACGATGGTCGGCACCTTGATTTGGATGTCTCTGTTTGTCTTCTTGGCCTTCTTCGCCGTCAACATTCAGATGCTCCTAGTAGCCCAGGTCCTCTGTGGTTTACCATGGTAAGACTCCTCTTGGAGACCTGTGTCCAATTGTCACTGAGACTCGCTGTAGGGGGGTTTTCCAAACACTGAGTACGACCTACGCCGCCGAAGTCATGCCTGTGGCACTTCGAGCCTACCTCACCTCAAATGTCAACATGTGTTGGCTTATTGGCCAGCTGCTCGGTGTCGCTGTGATCCGAGGTCTCATCCACAATCCCTCCGAGTGGTCGTATCGAATTCCCTTTGCTTTAGAATGGGCCTTCTCGGTCCCTATCCTTGTCGGGGTCTTATTTGCCCCGGAGAGCCCATGGTGGCTTGTCCGACACGAGAGGATCGACGAGGCCAAGAAATCCTTGTTGAGACTTACCACAAAGAGCGCCGATCCAGACTTCAACGCAGACGAGACGGTGGCCATGATGTGCCACACAAACGAGGTCGAAAAGTATCTGAACGGCGGCGGTGTTTCATACCTGGATTGTTTGAAAGGAACCGACCTTCGGCGAACCGAAATTTGTATGATGGTCTGGTGTACGCAAGCATTGTGTGGTAGCTCAATGACGGGTTATGCCGCTTATTTCTACGAGCAAGCGGGCTTCGACACCGCCAACAGCTTCAACCTCGCTGTTGGCATGTATGCCGGGGCAATCTGCGCCGGCGTCTTGTCGTGGGTCGGTATGCGCAAAATCGGTCGTCGCACACTCTATCTAGGCGGCCTGATTCTCTCCCTCATCATTCTCATTGTGACTGGCTGTGTTGGAATTTTGCCAAAGACAGATGCCACGTCATGGGCGTTGGGCTCGCTGATCATCGTCTTGACCTTTGTCTACGACTTCACAGTAGGGCCTGTGTGCTATGTTCTTGTCGCCGAGATCCCTTCCAGTCGATTGCGCGTCAAGACGGTCGTTCTGGCGCGAGTGGCGTATAACTTGGTCAGCCTCGTCACCAATGTCATCACGCCCAGGATGTTGAACCCTTGGGCATGGGACTGGAAAGGAAAGTCTTGCTTTCTGTTCGCTGGCACGACGCTTGTGTGTCTGGTCTGGTGTTGGTTTCGACTACCAGAACCCATGGGTTTGACGTACATGGAGTTGGATATTTTGTTTGAGAAAAAGGCCAAGGCCAGCAAATTCAAGGAATTCCAGGTCAATCTCGCCAATACAGGCTACTTCAGTCTCAACACTAGGTCAGACAGCGTTTGGAGGGGATATCAATGAGGCTCCTACTGGATATCACTCCTCCTCCGCCAAGCCACGGCTCGCGGTTGCTTCACATTCGCAGAGAGCTCGGTCCTCGATGCAACCAACCGTGGTTGCCGGGAGTCTTGGGACACACTTGCCCAGGGTGCATCGAACCGACATTGATGGGAAACCGCCGCGTGGCATTAGTGGTGACCACCACCGACCGGTTCGAGCTGCCGACAGAGCTCCGCCAACAGAAAGAGGCTTCGGAAAGATGAATCAGAAGCGAAGACTAGATTCGAATCCACCGACACTCGAGGCGTGCCAAGATTTCACATGGATCCCGGTCGGCTGCTCTTGCTTGCCTTTACTGAAGCTGAAACACGAAACGCAGATCAAATCGAAGCGAGTCGGGCGTCTCGAGATTTGTGGAGTCCCGGCAACTGGCATCGCCCTTTCTTGGGTGATGCTCCGCGAAACTGCAACGTAACATAAACAGACAACCTGCTTGCGCATCAGCTCATGAAGAGTGAAACGTACCAGTCTGACCGATTCCTGGAGATGACGAATTCAATTTGAGGACGAACCCTCGAGGCCGGTGTTTCATCGTGCAACAGGCTTAGGTGATCCCACGCTGTTACAGTGGATTACAGTACCGCTCACTTTTTCAAAACACAACATCCGCTCGACTCAGAGCGATACGCGATGGTCCATCACACAACCACCGAGACGATTGGGATACAAGCCTCAATCCTGGTTCGAGTGGCAGAGTGGACAGGCCACCAAGCCCAAAAACACACCAACTCTGGCTCGAACCAGGGGAGCTGAGATGGCAGAGCATCCCTAGGTCGAAGCTGGAAGAGAGCAAGGCTGGCCTTCAACTGTATGCTGACTGCCTCTGGTGATCCATGCGGCAGAGCATCCAGCGCTCTGTACTCCGTACATGCCAGACTTAGGAAGGTAGCGCTTGCAAGTAGATTTGGTTGTAAAAGCCCTCCTTGGGCATAAGCAAAAAGCCGTATTTCATTTGCGTTGCGTTTTCTATCTATATAAAGTTGACAATAGGGTTAAAGCACATCAAGCAATGTGTGTTTTGTTGGTTTTGGTTCCTTTTTTTTTCTTCCTCTCTGGATTTTGGTTGTTGTTTGTTTGTTCGTCGTAGTAGGTCAATTCCCTTTTGACCAGCGTCACTGGCACAAAGTGAAAACACTCCCAACAGTTCAGTCCCGCTCAGTCCTATCGTCAAGTCTGGACAGACTGTCGATCGTCCCTCGCGGTGCAGTCCAGCCCACCTGACCCGATCCGCCGAAGCCATACCAGACTTCCCCGTCCATGTGAAATGTCAACCCTCCCCGCCAGAAAATGGCTTGCCCCATGGAATATTTCCCTGTTTTTCAAATGCAGGATGCGTAGCGAAAACAATCAAGACCAAAACTTGCGCGTTGAACCCATAGAACCATAAACGCAACAGTAACACCGATCCTAACCCAACGCCATCAATGCAGGAGCACAACGAAAGTGTGTCTCGCTCGTCGAAGCCACACCACAAGATACCATCCGTTCTTCTCGAATCTTCTTACCCATTCCCCAGTATTCATCAACAGTCGTGCTGCCGTTCTTTCGAAGGTGCCATTACAAAGTGTCTCGGTTGTCATCTGAAAGGTAAAGAAAAATAATAATCCTCCCCAGCTCCTCTGAATCTGAGTGATCAGATGATCAGACGGAGAGATATCATACTCCCATGTGATCCCTTGCGTCGCCTGAAATGCAAATCAATCACGCCGGTTTCATGCAAAAGTGAAATTTTGGGAAAGGCTTCTCTTGCAACCACCTAGCCAGACACCGGCCGATAGTCGCAATCAACGCCAAATCCCTGTCTATATGCAGCGCTTTTCGTCCGTGAGTGTTGAGATAACCGCCGGTAATTGTTGAGTGGTTTTTGGAAGGGACATGCACAAGTGGCGTTTTGACCCACGAGTTGGCAAATTCTGAGCTGTCAGGAAATCCTTCACAAAGGCCATGGGATGGAAAAGGTAAGCAGCGTGTTATTGATAGCCAGATGAGTATGCTTGAATGGCTGGCCTGGGATTGTCGGCTATCGTGTGCAAAGGACGAAACAGTTTTCTCATGTCAAGCTCTAGCTCCTCTGATGCATAGTCGTTGTCGATGTAGGCCACACTGCCAGGCTCTTCGCCTCTTCTAGCACCGTCCGTGCGACTCCATTCTCGTGCCTTTTTCAGCCCGTGCAAAACCTGCCGGAACCGCGTGTCTGCAGGAAGTTGCCAGTCGTGCATGTTGTTGGGCTGCATGAACGCCTGGGCGAGCCAATAGAAATGGACACCATCACGACAAAAGCCAACACGTTTCGGAACCGAATGATACCCATTATCCGGTGGATATTGGAGGGTATAATCTATATCCCAGGCTTGTTTCCATCGTGTAATAGCTATGCTGATTGATTGGTACATCTGATTTGTCTGCTCGAGAATTCCAATGCTAGAGTTGTCCGCCGTGGGGGTTGCTGTTGGACTGACGTATGACCGCTGACGTTGAACCTGCCAGATTTCCACGTGAAGGGCATGGATAAGAATGAATTTAGAATAGACGTTCGTAGTCCGCGGTTGCATGAGTACCGACGTGCTATGCAAAGCACTCATGGCATGGTGCATCTCCAATTGTTTCAATCTGAGGGAGCCGCTAATGTTGATTCTTGATTGTGCGAATAATCCCCGAAGACCCAAGGCTTGAGCGCAAGTCTCAGCATCTTGAGCCTCCCAGGCAGCATCATCACAAGGGAGAGGCAGCTTGATTTCGGCCGAGGAAAATTGGGGCGCCACGTTGAAATAAACACACATTGCAGCATCCCATAAGAACACCATGAACATCAGCCTAGATCGCTTCTCTTGCTCCACCCATGAGCGCCAGTCCCAATGAGATGGATCGGCTTCTTCGCCTGGTTGAAGACAGTGAAGATAGCTGTAGGCATGAGGATCCTCTGGACCGGCCAGGGTCAGGATGTCCAGTTGTCGGACCAGATACAAGACCCGCCTACTCTCGGCACGTGCGACAGCTCTTTCATCCGGGCCACCATGCCAAACAAATAAACTTTGGAGAATTTGAAGGGCTAGGAGTTCTTCAAATTCAGTTCCGGATGCCGAGAATTGGGGTCGTGAAACGCCTAGATCCATATTTTTGAGGATGAGGGAAGTCCGCTCGATGCCCATTTTAACACGCTGCAGCAAAGCCCGTACCTGACTCTGGGAAACGCGGTCAGAATAGACAGCTCCGGTGCAAATAATGACAAGAACAAGGCCGTCATAGGCGGTGAGGAGATTGAAGGTCGGAAGATGAAGCCAGGGGAAGTGACCTTGGAAATTCGGGAACAGATTGAGAAAGTGTTGTATGGCTTCGACGGTCAAGCAAGATCGGATTTGGGGGTTATTTTGTTGGTCTTGGAGCGATTCCTGTATTCCGCCAGGGAAAACAAACGTTAATAGTGAGTTCACCTTCGCGTGGAACAACTCTTGCTGAGATGCATACAGGTTCCAGAGAGGGGGTCCAAGCGTACCGTCAGCTCCAAGGCTCGTAGAGGGAATGTAGTAACCATTCGATCCACCTTCATGACCCTCAAACTCCTTCTTCACATCATTTTGTGACTGGTCATAGCCACCAAACATGGGGTTCATGTACCCTTCATTGCCACCAGATGGAAACATATGGTTCCACTCATCCCCTATATGGTGGGGGCCTGGCATGACGTTGCGCTTATCCTCCCCCCCACCGGGCTGCAGGCCGAAATGGTCAGGAGCTGCGGAAGTCGAGTGGTACATCATTTGGTTGCTTCTCGCGTTGTGCATGGACCACGAGTTCCCAGCGTTAGGATCCATACCACCTGGGGCAGAGCCTGGCTGCATTGGCTGGCCCTGGCGCTGGAGGTCTCCTTGACCGTTGTGCATGGAGTAGGTCATTCCAGGTGCGGGAGCGCTGGTTGCTGGCGCCGATGTACTGGGCATGGCTGCGGTCGTGAAGGGAGGATTGGCCATTACCGCACTGGACGGCGTAGTTGCACTTGCCGGTGAAGCTGTGGCAGCCTTTGCCTGCTGATTCTTTTTGATATGAGCAGCTGGGTTAGACAGATGACTGGCGCCAGTCGGGTTGCCACGGCGAACCGAGCATTTCTGGAAATGGCGTTTCAGGATATCACTCCTCGAGAACGTATCGTTGCAAAGAACACACATGTAGGGACGGTCACCGGTGTCTGTAGACGCGTCAGTTTACCAAAATAATGGTGGGGGGGTGAAATAATCTTACGCCTCAACATGTGCCTCTTCAAATGTTTCGCGTGGAGATAAGTCTTGGTGCAATTTGGGCAGGGGAACTTCCCATCAGCATCCTTCTGAGGAACCGCGCTGCTCTTGGGGGAGCCGTTGACCCCATTTGGCATGACCGCCGGGCGTCCCGGTGCACTGGGCAAGATGCCTCTTCTTCCCTGAGATCCAACCACGTGTGTCCTGCTGGCATCCCGGCCAAGATCAGTAGCCATGCTGGGAATTGGTTCGGCGCCAGACCATGATGCTTGACGGTTATCAGGTTGGCCATAACCCGGTGCCATGGGGTCAAGATTGGGACGAGGCGGCGCAGGGGCAAGAGGCTGGGGGTAGTTTTGACGCGCTGGCTGTTGCCCTTGGTACCCTTGATGGGGTGGTGCCTGCTGCTGTTGCGGCTGCTGTTGTGATTGATTATGGGGTTGAGGCAGCACGGTGGGAGGAAGGCCATTCATGGAGCCTTGGGGGTTCATGTGTGAGTTGTACCTGCTATCAGGAGCTGGTGATGGGATTGGCGCGGTGGAAGGGGCAGACGTGTAGCGAGGCAGATCATTGCGGTAGTGCTGGGGGATGTAGTTTTGGTTCGAAGCCGGCGGGAGCTGGGAATAGTTGATGGGTGGGAGATGGGTGTTGCTCTGGTATGGAGGCATAGCGTAGGCCGATGCCATGTTATTTGGATTGTACGTATTTTGAGGGGTTCCAACGTTGGAGGATGATGTCCTCGATAGGGATTGCCTAGGGTCCATTACCAGAATGGAAGATACAGGTGGAGTCTGGAGACTCAGTCGACCATTGGACGATGAAGTGTAGCGAGAGATAGAGGAGGAGGACGAGGATATGGATGGATACTCGAATTGATGAGGAGCGGGTCGACGATTTTGGTCTTCAGTAAGGACTGGAAGTGTGGAAAATTTTCAGATGATGAAGAGCGCGGTATGTCTGCAAGGTACGCAGGAAAGCCACGGTCAGCAAAGGGTTTAGCGGATGTTGGATTTTGGAGCTCCAGTATCCAGACACGCGACAGGGTGGCTGCGGCTGATGAAGGCGAGGGTTTACAGGGTATTGGTAAAGTGGAGGGAGGGGAGTGGGTTGTGGAAGAGAGGAGGGTGCAAGTAGAATGTTGTGGTGTCTGCAGTGCGCGAAGAGCGAGTATAGATGAGGGTCGCTGGGTCCTCTCTAGCCTGTGCGGTAACTCGCAGGTCGACTGTGCTAAGTCTGGCGCGGCGGGAGGGCGTGGGAGGTGGGAAGGTTTTGTGTTGGGGGGGGATTTTGGGTTGGGGGTCGGTGTCTCTGTCGGGTGATGATGGTGCTTCCGAAGGGGAGAGTTGAGATGCCGAGAGCGGGAGGCGAAAAAACAAGACCGGTGTGTCCGAAGGCTTACAGCAGAGGGTGAGACGGCGAAAATGACCAGGACGAAAGGGTTGGGTGTTCGGAAGAGAGAAAGAGAAAAGGCAGAGGCGAGTTTCTTGTGCAGTGCAGTGCGAGGATCAAATTTGGAGAGAAAGAGAGTTCAGGTGCAGGTGCAGGTGCAGGTGCCAGGTGCAGGCAGAGACGAGGAGGGATGCCGAAAGAGACATCAGTGCGCAGCCGCCTGTGACGGTGGAATCCACTCGGTGCCAACCATTGATTGACCCTGGTTGGCCCACCGTGTGTCGATCGGGGAGGACGCCCAGTGGCGCCAGGGGATGGGACACGTACCATGCGAACCAAAAACTACGCAATCACTCCCTGGAACAATCATGCACTCAGTCCACCTTTTCTGGACTCCTGGAAGACTTCCCGTCTTATTGTGTGGATGCCTTGCAGGCGAGGCGAGGCGAGGCGAGGCTCGTGTCTGTTCTGGGCGCGTTGGTCGTGCCTACTGTACGGCAGTAGACGATGGCAGGGCCGAAATTGAGACTGCTGCCCGACAAACTCTACGCCTCCCGATCGAGAGGGATAATGAAAATAACCGGAGGATTCGCAAACAGTAGGCGATAGTGGTGGAAAATGGCGTTTTGTGGTGACGGAAGGGAAAGTGAAAACTCTGCAGTACGGAGGACCGCGGGTGCGGAAAACAATAATACGATTCCAAGACTCGAGATTATTATTACTCGAGTTTACAGGTCGGGGACTCGGGACGGGCTCAGAAGATTGGGAGGCAAGAGACTGGACAGTCAAGAGCCGTGTCTGCTGCTGCTGGTACGAGACGAGGCCGAGAGCGTTTCTCAAATCGGCGGAGGTGGCGCGGCCAGAGGCAGAGACAGGGGCTACTCGAAGCAATGAAGAACTCGATGGGATGATGCCTAGAGGCCGGGGGCAAAAGCCATCATCAGGGATAAAAGCGACTAGCAGGGATGGCCAAGGAAGTCGGGAAAGGCTAAACGACTTTCTAGGGACAAGGGCGAACGAGTCAGGCGACGACGCTGACCAGCACGGATGCCACTTGTCACTGACTGTTTACTACTCTCAAGTCATGGAGTATTCCCCCTTCCTGCTGACCAGCCACCATGCTGTAGATTACGGTCTGGACATTCCGCTCTACTGAGAAAGACGAAAGCCCAAGAGAGCGAGATTGCACAGCAGAGATCTGGACCCGGAAGCAGATCAACCGAGGTGCCTGCCCAAGTAAGCCAGGACGAGTGTGGTGCTCGGCCCCGAAGCCTTGAGTCTTAGCCGTTTTTTAGGCTTCGCAGTGGCTGCGACATGGCACCCAAGACCTCATGTTAGGGCTGCTGCTCCGGCAAGGCCTTTCTTTTTCCGCTTCAGGCGCAACATCGGCGATGTTGGCCGGCCTTGTGTTGCTGGCCCCGAACACAGCAGGAGGCCTCGTCTCTCATTTTGGTTCCGCCGGCTCTAGCAGACTTTGGCCTGTCTGCCGGACTCTTCGTTAGAAAGTTCCAGATGAACACATGCACCTCCGAGGCACTACGAGCTCGACTAGTAACTACTCAATTTGATCGAATTTGAACCGTGGACCGAAGGAGGCAGACGCCTGCGTCGGTTCTGTTGGCAAGAGTGCTAACCCATCATGCTAGGCGTATCGGGAACTCGTCAGTCGCTATCAACTGCCAGGCGACCAAAACAGCAGTTGCGCCGCCGTTTCTCTTCCCCTTTCCATTCCTTTGTTTCCGTTCCTTTGTCCCCGAGCCTGCGCCGCCTGGATTGCAGATGGCGGGTGCGGGTTGGCGTCCACGGTTCGCGTCCCAGGAAACACAAGACTTCAGTTCATGCTCTCGATGCAACCTCAAAATTTCAGCAGCCATGGTTTGAGGTTTCTGACAAATGCGAGCCTAATCTCTTTTCAGTCTGTTTGGCCACGTATCATCGGCCAAACAAAATTCGTCTTGCCGAACGGGCCTGCTAAGCTCCAAGGTCTAACTTTTCACATCCTCGTCATAGTCGATCTACTAAGGCCAACAGCGGACATCCTCGCAGCACGTCAAATATCGAACCGAAGTGCGCCCAAGCTGGCAAGTTCCCAGAGGCGCAGGCCAATTGCAGGCCTCCAGCAGCCTTGACATGTCGGTGGTTAACTGTCGTGACTGTCTCAACTCGCTACTGTCTCGGAGTCTCTCGGCGTGCCGGACAAGCCATCAGCCTGCGAAAAGCACCGGCCTTTTCACATTATGATTTGTCTTCTCTGATCGGTCAGATCCTTGCCACGCTGACGCTGACGGCAGGATTTTGGCCTCTGATGCAAAAGAGGGAACTGGGAGAGCTGCCTTCACACCCTCCCCAGACAGGCTTTCGGTGCTGTCGGTTTATTCGTCCCCCTCGTATTTTCCAGTGCGTTTGTGGTCAGCTGCCTGCCAGTGTAACAATACGTTCTGTTGAGGGTCGAGACGTGATTGAAACGTGACAAAAAGCGCGGATCTCCTGTCTGTTGACTAGGATTGGCTCTCTGCACAATGGCGCTCAGGGATGTACAATCTAGAATACTTGCGCGACTGGTGGTCAAGGCACAAGAAGGCGAAGATCTTTCTGCCAACAGCAGCCTCTGCACCCTCTGCTAGCGACGTCTCATTGCTCTCAAGTCACTGGGCATCCCCTCCCTGCTTGAGGATGACCTGCCCCGAGAGCCAGGTGCCTAGCGTGATCTATGTTGAGGATTGGGACGCGTTGGTCCTCTGCATTTGAGGTCTGATTGAAGTGGTAGAAATAATGCTCCCTAACAAGAATGGAAAGGGTGATACCCACCTAGAAAAGCTCCGCTATCCACGTGTTGGTGGCACAAGAGCTGCAAGGCGTTGTTGGCTGGGTTTTTGACAGACCCGCCATGACGTCGAGGAATACGAGGTCGATATAAGAGTTGCAGTGCAACATTTACAGAGGGTCCGGCAGCCTGGTGCTTCGGCGGCTGGTCTTTCGGAGCTGAGAATTGTCCTCCCGAGCGGAAATTATGACGGGCAGTACCAGGGAACTTGGGCAGGTCATACTCCAGAGTCAGGACTGACTGAGTAGTTTCTTAGTCAAAAAAGCCCAACGGCGAAAGTGGCAGCCAGCGGCCAGCGCAGTGTCATCGGGGAGCCCGCCTTCCCCCCCGAGTTGGGCGACACGCAGCCTCCGGACTAGCAGCTGCTCAAGTCGAACATGGCAGGAACGAACGAACGGCCGAATCATCGGGCAGCGTCCTGTCATTTTATTGTCATGGATTGCCCTCATTCGGTCATTAATTTCAGAGTCTCAGCATCCGGCATGGTCATCGACTTGTGGTTCATCCTTCGTCGCGCCCGCACCACCGGAAAAACGGATTGTCGGCATTTTTCCGCCCAGGACTTTGCAACCGCAGAGACAAGATATCGACAATGGCACGAAGCCATCCCCAACGAACCATTGGATGCATCTTGTCTGCCACGGACCCATGAAAAGTCAAAAAACCAAACCCACTGCACAGATCACCTCCGATCACGTGTGCACAATTGCCCTCCACTTCGGGTTTCAAAGCCGACGGCCATCAACTCGACACCCAACCAGAAGCAGACAAAGAGAGGAGTCTCCCTGGACATCAGATTCGTCAACTCTCCGAAGTCGACCGTGACAGATAGACTCAGACACGGTCAGGTTACTGAGCTTGGGCCTCTGCTGCCGCACTTTTGTTCAGTTGCGAATGTCATTTCTTGGCAGAAGCGAAGGAGAAAATAATGAACCCAGGAGAAAGCCGGCGCCCACCCCTGTTTGCCCAGCAAATACCCTGAGTTTGTCTCTCACCGATCGACAACTCTCGGCTTCTCATAGGCCAGGCAGCCAGCCGGGAAAGGAGTTGACCGCGGTCGACCCAGTCAAGCAGATCCGAGTCCGCCTGGATCCCCACTTCTCGGCCTACTTTGATCCAGAAGGGTGCCTGTTGTGTCCAGCCAAAACCACAAAATATTATTGAAGGACCCAGCTGCCCTTGTGCGGCATCGGCATTCTCCACCTGACTTGACGAAGTCAACCGATGCTGTGTCGGATATAATATCCGGGAACAACAAAGAGACCCGGAACAGATTGTCCCACTTGCCTTGACCTGTTGTTTACCGGCGAGGCCGGCCAGACACCCTGGGCGCGTTGATGGAAAAGGTGCTAGACCCTCGTCATCCTCGCATGACTTTGGTCGAGATCGCAAGCTGTCAGACTTGGTGTCTCCTATATTCAAAACACGAATAAGGTGATGGTTATCTTAACTGGAATGACCACAGTTCGGCCATGCAGCTTCCACCCCTTGTCTCTCTTTCGTCCTCTTCTTGAATTGATACTACCAGTATCACAAAGCCCTAAGCTGCAATGTCGCCTAAAAAAGTGAGAATCTGGGAGCGAATGAGCAATTTATGTAACGACCATATCCTGAGCTCTTCACATGGGCATTCGTGCATTTATTTTGATGCTTTACTTGACAATTTTCACCCAGCTTTCACTCCACCACATGAAAATTTGATATTGCGAGCCCCCCTGGAGTGCAGGTCGCCTTGAGGCTGGGTCTTTACAGAAGGTGAGTGGTGTCTCCTTGCCACGAGCCAAGTTTTCAGAAAGTTCACCGATTCTGAGTTGGAGGATGCCCTAACGCAACCAGAGACCGGTGGAAAGACAAAGAGTAGAAAGGCCCCTTGACAAAGTGCTCTCCCCTGTGTGCAACTAGACTACCAGATATCTAGTCAAATTCCTTCTCTTATTACTTCAGATGCAGTCAGTGGTGACTATCGACAAGGTCTCGAGCACCACGCCCTCCTAGCTTCAACCCTTCTAGATCAGATCTCCATTCATTCGTTTGTTTGTTTTGAGGTAGCAGTGCTTCCTTCTGTACCCTTCGCTTCAGGAATCGGTTCTTCGAAACCTCCCCCATCACCATCACCACCGAAGAGCTTGTCGTCCACTGTAACCGCTCTAGTCCTACCTCTCCAGATTACTAGCCGAGATATCGAACAGAACCGATCCATCTCACCCAGAAACCAAGCATCCCGGCATCAAAAACGCCAAATAAATGGGCACATCAACATCCTATGAAGAACTCACACCATCACCACTAAGCGGGAGGAACCGACAAATCCCAACGATGTCTTTCACTGGCTCTGGAGCAAAGATACTCGCGTCCACGACAACCGCGCCCCGCGCCCCGCGTTGTCCGTTATAATTTGTCAGAGTGCAAGGAGACCTTACTATGTGCGTATTTAAACTATCTTGCGAATCCAGAAGAATGGATCTCTCCGGGACAGACTTCATCTTTGAAACCCTCCGGGAATTTCAGCCCAGCTCACAGCACTAAATATTTCCTTGAAGGCCTTGAAGCAAGCGAACGGGAGGAGTTTCCATGCTCCTCCTCCACGGCCAGACTGTGACGGAAAGGCCTAGGATATAGAGCTAGGTCCGCAAGATTTCATTCCCCGAACTATACCGCCAAACAATAGTCAGGACGCCGTACATAGCAATGAATCTTCTACAGAACCTCAAATTTGACTTCCATCAACTAGGAAACTGACGAGATGGGGTATAAATGCTAAGAACAAGGGATATTCGATGTCCGTTTGTCCATGCCGGCATGCCGTAGCTCAAGGCCGGAACATATATGCACAGTCGCCTACGCATGAACAATTTGAGCTACTTATACTGCAATGTACTCTTAGATTATAGCGGAGGAGAGCAATATTTTGCCCAAACGCTCACCGATTGGGGTCCGAGTAATATTAACACGCAAGGGTGGAGCCAAGCTACACGGTGCCACCCCCAGTGGTACTTCTCGATGTGGCGATTGCCTTGGGGGGTAGCGAATATTATATGGCATGCTCAACAGCGAGCGTGTGAGTGGGTTCCGGAGTTGAAGAAAGTCAAGGGGAAGGTCATGTTCGACCTGTGTCTTCGATTGGACAAGGTGGATTTCGAGAGGATATCCGAAGCGCTATGTAGGCTAGAAGGAGACCGACCAGATGGCTATGGAGAGATATAAGAGGCTATGAATGACGTGGGGCCATATGATATGGTAGGAGAATGAAACTATCTAGGGAATTTTTAATTCTTCAAATCCCTTTACCCTCCCATTGAACTGTCTTCGTTGAATATTCACAACTTGCATTCCACTCTAAGGTCACTACGAGCAGTCTTCCTTGCCATCCGATACAGCCCGTATCAAGCGTTCCCGCCATGGAACTAATTTGGCCCGTTGTGAACATTGAGGCATTGAGATCCATGACGGACGCTCGTTCACGAGATATGATAACGAGTATGGAATCAGCTCTTTTGAATGATGGTCCATTGAGAATAAATTAGTTGAGGATAAAGATATTAATTGCAACCACTTGGCTCTGACCTGCGGCCGACATTCACATTGGAAATATTTACAGGTGGCATAGAACCCGGCGTAATAAAACTCTCCTAGTGCTTAAGTTTAAGTCGTGCGTCATATCTAACGAGGTCACAATTCATCATGCTTTCGTTAATGTGTTTCTTCCACATTGACTTAGTGGGCTGATAGTATCCTACGCTGATATTAACAATCGAAACAATTCACGAATTTGAATGCGGGTTTGAAGCTGGCGGGCTTGGTGTGGATAACCATGCTCCGGAGTTGAATAGATGTCGGCAAGGCTGAGATTTTGCCCAGAAATAAACAAGCCAGCCTTGGACAGCAACCTTGTCACAATCTTCAACAAAGGGTGTTGGGTGTGAATCTGAGGCCTTCTCCAAGCAACGGTACTGGTGTGTCTACACACCATCTCGACAAGAAGCTAGATTCGTTAGGGGAAGGAGTCTCTACTTGGTGGTGAATACAGCAAATTTGTCACCCGCCCATCTACTCACGCAACAGTGACATCGCTGCAAGACTTCTTGGCTATTTTCACGGGAGTATATTCACGAAGTCGGAACCGGCAAATCTATCTCGCCGATGACTTTCATTCACGACCGCTAGCGGCCTTTTGTTTCGCACTCACTTATAAGTGAGCCGCTCCCCTTCGAAATGGAGGCACCTTCACCCAACTCCTCCGACCTGGCCAAAGACCTGATCCAACTCAACCAGGAGAGAAACACCCTGTGCAGCGAGAGGAGACAGCTGGGGAAACGGCGGACCACCATCGATCAAGAGATCCACGTCATCGAGGGTGAGATCCGGTTAAAGATGAGGCAAGCCATGGCGCAAATGTTCAGCGAGAGCCGCGAAGAGAGACAGGCCGCCTTTGGCAGCAGCGTGCTCGACAACCCAAATGCCATCCAAGGTCTCTGGGCGACGATGATGGCAAATGACTCCTTGAGGACTGCGATCGAGAACACCGGCAACGATCAAGCCACCCCCGAAGACAACGGGAAGTTTTCACTTGCCTTGTTGGCCGAGCTCTCGGGAGATTCCTTCCAGCTCTTGCACTCTGTCGCCGTCCGGGTCCTTGAGTTCAAGCCTGACGAAAATGACGCTCACTCACCAGCCCCCCCTGGCCTGAAGGCCCAAAACACCATCATCATCGACGACCAGAGCCGTGCCATGTCGGCAGTGTCAGTTTCTTCCTCACCCGTGCCACCACAGGACACCGAGATCAAAGATGAGTCTGAGTCGGTTCTGAGCCGGGCCATCAGCACCACTCCTCTCCCACCTTCTCCAACAGACCTGTTGCCCCCGACAGGGTTCACCAGCCTCTCAAGAACTACAACACCGACATCGCTGGGTCAAGTCCGCGGTAGATTGGATAACATGACACGTCTCGAGAGCAACTTCCCCGGCCTCATGGAAGCGCTCCGCCCCAACGTCAACCTGGGCCGCACCCGACCTCTTGGTATACCAAAGCGTGTCCGTGAGACCGCCGAGCCCGAAGAAACAACTCCTCCGGCCCCAGAAGAGAGGAAGGTTAAGAAATTCAAAGGCGCCAAAGAACCAGGTATTTCCGCACTCTCTCCAACCCCAGCCTGTTCACATCATTTTAAGCGCAGTACTGACCTCTTTCTCCATCACACAGCCGTCTCCCATGCCTTCGTCGGATTCTTCAAGAAGCTCGAAGAGCTACACCAAGAGAGCAAGGGGATCGCCAACCAGATCAAATGCTGCAAATGCCTCCGAATCAAGCGTGACGTCCGCGTCCTCAACTGCCTGCATCTTTACTGTCACAAGTGTGTCCTGGCACTCCGCAACAGCGCCCTAACCGGTCATCCCGTGCACGGCTTCCGCGCATATTGTGTCAAAAATGGCTGCGACGAGACGGTCAGCGGCAAGACAACCGTGATTGACGCCGAGGTTATCGAGTTCTTGGCCTGGTATGACAAGCAGGCACCCAACCTGGTTGACGGAGTAGCCAAGATCCATGTTGTCAAGACCGCGTTGGAGAAGAGCCCGGGTGATGAGGACATCAAACGCAAACTGGTGGCGATCGAAGGCGAGGTCAACAAGCTCAGACTCGATGGAGTGCCCGACAAGCCGTGCGATCTCCTGGAGGTGGCCAAGTTGGTGAGGAAGCCTTACTGAGACGAGCTTGAGCTCCCCAAAGCACAGTAAATGGCAGTTCTTCGACGGCGTTGTCGTTTACTTTTTGTCTTTTGTCATTATCGATAATCTCACCGGCGGGGAAGGGTTCAGGGGCGAAGCTGGATGACATCTGCACGGTTAGGAGAGATTGGGGCTCTAGCAAGAGCCGCCACCAGAAAAGGGGAAAGCGTTTCATTTTTCTTCCGTTGCTAGGCGCCATTGGGCGTATGGCAATTACTGTGGCATAGATCAAATGGCTCTACCGCCGCCGAGGGCGTTGGTTTGTCTTCAAATAATAATGCGAGCTTGGAGAATGAAAGACGACCAAAAGGGGGTTCTTGACCCACACACAGTTCCTGTGCCTTCTTAGTTTAGATCGAACCAATCATCATAGCCGTTGACCATGAATACTTTCCCCTTTCCTTCCATCCGCTCTGCTTTTGAGTGGCCAACGTATATCAAAGCCTGTATTTTGAAAACACAAAGGTACAGTGCGACAAAAGATATCTCTAGGTATGGATCTAAGCGACTAACGCATCGGGTTGATGATGGCGGCGGCGGCGGCGGCGGCGGCGGCGGGGACGATGATTGAGACGACGGGAATCTCGTTGTCAAACTCAAAATCGATAATGGTTCAATATCATAACACTGCCCACGGAACTCTCCTAATTCAGACATGGAAAGAGGAGTATGGGCGGGTTTGACAAGGTTCTTAGCACGCGGTGTTGGAACCTGGCATCATTTGTACATGGAGGTATTTACAGAGATCATGAACGCTCTGCCAGCAACCCATCTCAATGCCCATGGCTTTTGATACAAGATCCATCGTTGGCTGGCCTCTCTTTTGAGCCCCGGTGACCGTTGTAGGGCACGTTGCACCTCTCTTTCCCCGAATAATGGAGTCATCCACTCACCAGCCTTGTTTCCTCATCCTGCGAATCCGGGCACACTCAGCGACGAAGCCCTCTTTGAATAAGGCCCTCCATCTCCGTGACTTGAGATTCTTCCTGACCTGACCTTTCCTAACGTGGAACTTTTGTCCGTGCCACTGCATCTTGACGCCATTCTCACTGCATTTGCGTTCCATGAGGCGGAAGCCCTTCTGCGCGTCGCCTCCCAGGCCATCGACGTAACGTCCCAACGAGGGTTTCAGACGTAGTGAAATGTGCGACATGTCGGCCATCTCTTGCGTGACTTGGTCGAAAAGATGGTTGGGGTCGAAGCCGGCCTGATCCATGGTGGTTTTGTTGCCCTCATTGGCCCTGGGGCCCATGATGTCCGCAAAGGCGCCGGTCCTGCTCGAGCCCATTCTGTGGGAGCCTCCTCGATTGTTCCCCATCAGTCGGTCCATGCGGTCGTTCACATTTTCTCCCGATGACCGGGGTTTGCCCATGCCTCGTATTAACTCGGCCATGGAAGCTTTTCGCGGCGTCTTTTCGGCCGGCTGCTCGTCCGACTCTGCAGGCACGGTTGGGGAGGAGGAGAAATGTCGAGAGGAAGGGTGGCTAGGTTGCTGTGCAGGCTGAAAGGCCGATAGAGCCACACGTGGCCACGGGGGTGAAGAGGTGAGGAGGGTTCGTCTTGTTGGCTGCGATGCGAGACACCGGGCGCATCTCTGGAAAGATCGAGCTGCCTCCATTTTGGGCCCGGACAATAGGAATGTCGAAGTCGACACTCCGAGCACGTTGCAATAAGCAGGGAGGCACTGTCGCTGGCTCAATGGAACTAAGAGCTGGAGCTTTGGTTGGAGAGGTGCAGTTTGACGGACAAATCTGAAGCATCTCGGCATACCTTCTCTTCTTGTCCCGACTGTTTGCTTCCTCTACGCATTTTACCCAACAGCCTTGTTGCCTCCACAATCTTCGTCTTCGCGCTGTCGACCGCGAATTCTGTGCTATCTCGAAGCATTGTATCGCATATCTTCCGCAGTCTCGGAAAACATAGCCCGTCAAATAAGCAGCCGAGCCATCTTGTTTCAGCCTCTTTCCAGAGTATGGCTTCAGGTTCGGCCCCAATTACGATCTCCTCTCTCACACATCTCCACCCCACGACCCTGGCTCGTCTCCTTCTCGATCCTGCTGAAAAGGCCAAGATCGCCATTATAGATGTGCGTGACTCGGACCATATTGGCGGCAACATTCACGGTAGCGCATGGATCCCCGTCAATCAATTGGAAGTCCGCATTCCGGAACTTTTGCGGACGCTGAAAGATAAGGACAAGATCGTATTTCATTGCATGTTGAGCCAACAGAGGGGTCCCCAGGCGGCGCTGGCATACGCGAGAGCGAAACAGAGGGCGGAAGCAAAAGGAAGAGCTGAGACTGCGGAAGAAGTCGAGGGTGGGAAACTAAAGCAGGAGGTTTGTGTGCTAGAAGGGGGGTTTGACTCGTGGCAATCTCGATACGGTGAGGATTCTCGATTGACAGCGGAATTCGTGAAAGATCTTTGGGAGTAGCCTTGTGTGAGCATGAGTGAGATTGTCGTTGTGCAAGTCGCCGCCGCCGACTCGGCTCTCCAGGCGCGCTTCGCCAACCAGACACTCCTAGTCACCGCACACTGACTGGGAAGACACCATCCAACGGACTAGCTGTGCCGTCATGAGCAAATCTGGTATGCTTGAATCATTGTACCACGCATGGCCTCTCAATGAGGCTCCATCGACTCGGCACCAACTACTGGGAAAATGTACCAACCCCTTCAGACACGGGGATGCAGGTGAACATGAAGCGGCCCTGAAGAAATCGGGATACTGTCGAGTCTCCAGACAGTGGTAGCTGGTCGCGCAAGGTTCATGGGCCGAGCAAGCTGTGAAATCGGGACAGTCGGTGATTCAGCCTCGGTGCCTGGGTACCCAAAGGAGCTTCGTGGACGTATTAATATTATATATACAACCCGCCTCGAGACTAGCTTCGTACGCTCCAAATTGTAGGATCGTTCAGCTCTACTCAGCGGTTTTATGAGTTTAATTCTGGCATACGTCGCCAGGGATCGGACGCCCTGCTCTCCTGTCATTCCTCGCAATCTTTGTATTCAAACCCCTCCCACTGTTCATAACGTAACTATTCCATTCTAAATTGTGGCGCAGAGAAAGAGCGTCCTGCTATATTCTTTCGAAAAACCAAATCGAGGTGATAATGTTGAGGAGTCGCGCATCATTTTCTAGGACTCGCGGGGATCGCCACATGAGTCCGCCGATATCGCGTCTCCCCCACGCCACCGATTCACGCGAGCTCCCCCTCTACTTCACGTTCACAGCATCATGAGTTTGCGAGGGTATGGGCACTAACAAGAGTAAGCGAGGGTAGGAACTGTACACGTACGGAGTACAGCCTGATGCAATTTACTCCACTACCTGGCACGACGCGTCACCCTGCCATGTTCGACAGTTCCCTGCCCCGATCACCTTAGAGCCGACTCTAGCAACGGTGTTTCGCACTTTGTTCGTGCTCCTCCAGACATTGCTGTTCCGTGACTATCGACTTACCTCCAGTCACTTCCGAATACAGCACATTGAATTTCGGACAGCGGCAACGCTGAATGGTCTCGCATCATAATCCAGAGATCGTGATGGAGGACAAAGAAGTGATGATGCCACTGAATCTGCTGGCAATGCCTTTTCATGGCAAACCTCCTGGGGATCTTGAGATCGCTCTGCAGGACCGGACATATGGGTCGATGAAAAGCGGTGGTATCGAAGTCTTTGCCGTAAGCATAACTACCTTCAGTCCCCCCCCGTTATTCGCCCGGTGGATATTTCTTGATTTCACACCATCTGGCATGCTCATGAACATGGCTGTCAAGGAGGGTGCTATGTCCAAGACGCCGTTTGACGAAGGACCTCCACGTTCCTTCTGATATCTGTACTGTTTGTTATCAATTCATTAGATTCTTCTTTTGCTTTGATTTGGCCCTTGTAGTTTGCCGATTACTCAGGCCTACAAACAGTTAACATCAGATGCAGAAGGACGCAAAGACATGCCCGGGGTTTCAGTCTCGTCGTGCAGATTATACGAGACATGATGGCCTCCAGAAGACGAAATTACATGCTCGTTCCAAATGGCTTGCTCTCGGAAGTCTCGTTGTAGCGTCGCTGCTCGCTTTACATCGTTTTATCTTGCAGCCATCAAACTCTGAACCATGGCAATCTTCATTACAATCTGCCCCAGCACCGCAAGAATTGCATATTACACCAATATTACCTCCGTCATATCCACTTGCTGTTCGATCGCCGTACCTCTCAGGTAAGGATTCGAGATCCGGGCTCCCTCCCCGTGCGCTGACGTTGAACCCCAAGCCTGGCTCCCGTGCTCACACGTTACATCAATGGCCACCACACAGGCGGAGTTTTGGCAGGGATCTCCTTTGGGATGGTCGGTTGCTGTGCGCGTTAACGGTACCGCGTACAGTCTTTTTGGGAATCCAGGAATTGGCACACCGACCGTGCTCAATAGTGCTGAGTATACCGCCACTCATTCAATCTTCAATTTCTCTGCCGGCCTCACGGTCATTTCTTTGGACTTTTTCTCCCCAGTCTCTCCCCACAACCTTCTCCGGCAATCCTTACCCTTTTCCTATCTTACAGTTTCTGCAACGCTGCCCAGCTCCGGGGAGATACAAATATACAGCGATGTCGATGCCGCCTGGGCAGGTCCAAATCCTGCGCAGTATTCCCACTTCACTTCGGCCAAGAAGACGGAATACTATGAGATCTCTCCAGTTTGGCCAAGAACTTTGCGAGAATCGAGAGACAGAGCTTTATGGGGTCAGGCAATCTATGGGACTCGTCCAGTTGGTGGCTCAATAGTGACCTCACAGGTCGGGGGAGCTTCTCTGGTGCGCCATCGGTTTGCCCAGTATGGAAACTTGAGTCAAGTCCATGACGTCTGGAAGGATGACGGCAGCGTCCTAGGCTTTTCTCACGACCTAGGTGCAGTCAAGGAGCGCACATCCGTCACGTTTGCAGTTGGACATCACAGGGTTGAGTCGATCAACTACCTAGGCCAGATCAGAACGGGATACTATCGGGCGGCGTACCCCGATGTAGCCTCTGCCCTGGTCCATTTTTTGGACGATTATGGTGATGCTTACGCAGAAGCGGCCAACCTGGATAGTGGCCTCACGGAGAAGGCATTGAAAATTTCGCAACGTTACGCCGACATCGTTGCCCTCTCCGTCCGGCAATCATTTGGCGCCGTGGAATTCACGATTTCTGAAAGCGAGCACAACGTGACAGATGTGATGGCCTTCATAAAGGAAATCTCCAGCGACGGCAATGTCAACACACTTGACATCATTTTCCCCACATTCCCGATCTATTATGTGACGAATCCCGACATCATTAAGCTTCTGCTCGAACCAGTGTTGCGGTACCTCCAGGCTGGGAGGTGGCCGCGCGAATGGGCTATCCATGACATTGGCGCCAGCTATCCCCATGCAGATGGTCACGACAGGGGGGATGCGGAACAGATGCCACTGGAGGAATCGGGCAACATTCTTCTGCTCGTCTACGCCTATCAAGTGGCCACTGGTGATACCAGCTGGGCCCGGCAGTACCAAGATATCCTCAAAGGCTACGCCACCTATCTGTCCGAACATGGGTGGTACCCAGAGTTTCAGCTCGCATCTAGTGACCAGGCTGGCCTGGCCGCGAACCAGACGAACTTGGCGATCAAATCCGCCGTCGGCATGGTCGCGTACGGAAAAACGTTCTCGGACCCGTTCTTCATTGCCAACGGGACCGCACTGGCAGATGCAATTTACGCCTCCGGTCTGGGGACTGACGCTAACAAGAGCCACTTCGTGCTGTCCTATCACGACAGCGACACATGGTCCGGATGCTACAACTTGTTCTCGGACAAGCTGTTCGGCTTCAATCTTTTCCCCCCGGCAGCGTACGAGATGCAGGCCGCCTGGCTGCGTGGCGAAGTCCACTACGCTGCCGGTGTCCCGCTCGACAGTCGCGTCACCTGGACCAAGTCTGACTGGAACATGTTCTTGGCTGCTGTCGCGAGCGATGAGGTCGCCAGCCAATTCATCAATGACTTGCATGCCTACGCCTCGAATGGTCTCAATGCCGTTCCCTTCAGCGACCGCTACTGGGTCGAGGGAAGTGCCGCAGGGCACTTCTTTAACATCAGAAATCGGCCGACCGTCGGTGGACACTTGGCCCCTATGGCCGTGTTGCACGGCCCGAACATGTTCTGAAGCCTGAAAGCGACGTACCACAATTTAGCTTGCATACTTTTTGAATGCGCACCATAGGCTCAGGCATTGGGAAATCCTATAACCAAATCATTTTTCATTTTTATATTCTTGTGGAAGGACAACACAGCCAGTATCTACCACTTTGAATTTTGGAGCCTCGCATGTTTCACATGATTATTTCATATTTTCATAATATGGTAAGATCAGACCGTTGTTGAACGAGTTAGAGCAAAGGAACCCCGCGTGAGGTGCGACCAGTTGCTAAGACTTTGATAGGAGGCACCGAGCCACTAAGCTAGAAAGACTCGGCAGCAACTAGAAGGATCTCGCTTGTCATAAACGGTCATTTGACTTACATACAACCTCGCGCAACCTTCAATACAATCTTCGACATAATTATTGCCTCTCTCACGAGCCATCAGAAACAAAGACGGTCCACCTCAAGCAACATGGCGACAACTAGCAAGACATACCCAATGTGCGGCGTTACGTATGTGAGCCAGATTGAACATGAGTACATGCTTGGCAAGAAGCTCTCCGTCTGTGCCAACTGCCTAGCCCTAGGTTTCCAGAAACCTCTCAAAAGATGCAATGGCTGTCTGTTGGTCGCCTACTGTTCCAAAGAGTACGCTGCTTCCATTTCTCCGCTTTCAACTGACCCTCATCCCATCATAGGTGCCAGAAAGCCAATTGGTCCAAACACAAGCCGTTTTGCAACATGGTCCAAGGCAAAAACGCCCGAAGTGGCTATCTTTCATCGTACAAACACGACGAGGTCCTGCGGCTCATAGTCGACTCTTATCGGTTGAGGGTCGAAACAGATCACCTGCATCGGGACGAAGATCATGGCATATATTATCCTGGGAAGCCCATAGACGACTTGGTTTGGGCTAAAGGTGATGGTGAGTGCACCCGGCTCTTTCGTCCCAGGTAGGAGATGTGCTGAATGTGTATTCCGTACAGCAAGCGAAGATTTCCAGCGCTTCCTCGACCTCGCCGAAATTTCACAGATCCTGCCCAAATGGTGGAAATTTGAAGATCGAATGGAATGTCTCACTCTCGCAATTGACCGAAAGGATCCTGAATCGATTTTCACACCTATCAATCAGACAGAGATTCCCACTCGTTATGAAGGTGACCTATCAATTCGCCTTGCTCTCTGCATTCTAGCGGAGTTGGTTGTTGGCTATGAAGGCAAAGGCCCCGCAAAGGATGATAGCTGGTTTGAAGGATTCCAAGAATTCCTAGACCTGCATCCTGAGGAACGAGCACGTCTTATCCAAGGTAGTGTTGATATGGTGGAGAAAGTTTGGAAAGAGAACCAACAAACCTTCAAATAAATTCCCCGCTGAAATCAACGGGACTTGGTGTTCAATTGTCGATGCTCATCCAAAGCCGTGAAGCCACCTCCGGTGAAGGTCTCCGTCCATGAAGCTGCTGAGATTCATATCAGATCGCAGTGTTCAGAGAAGAGAACGTTCTGGGACGGCAACCGGTGAGACACCCTCTACAAGAGCCGATTTCAAGGGAATTCAGGACTGCGAGACATCATCGATGTTGAGGTCGGTATCCGGGACACCCTGAGTCTATGACAAATCGGGAAAATGCAGCATGGCTCTTTATCGTAAAGTATCCTGGAACATCTTGTGTTCACAGACAGATGAACAGTGTGAGCATCATCACTGTCGGAAGGGCTGTCGAGGTCTGAGCGGAGCGGAGACGGAGACGGAACAGGATAAATGGTAGTGCCGGTATGAATTACCTTTGATTCCCTAACGTGTCTGGTTCATCCATCTTTGACTCTTCCTGCTCGTTGACAATGACATGATTGTTCCTTCTAATCCGTTCAAAGGCGAGCTCTGTTGCTTGTGTGTGGTCACTCCTTGTCTTCGCCTCGCGTTATGGCCTTTTCACAAGAGGTGCTGTCGCTGCGTCCGACCGGAGGATCAGGGGATTCAGGTCGTCGCTGGAGGATATCTGAGAGCACGCTGAAAGGACTGAGTGGAGTTCGCTGTCGGACTCATACGGAACGAAGTGCTTCCAGTGGTGGACGTGTCGAAGTTGTCGGGTGTGGTTAACGCCTCGAGCCACACTTTTGGCAGGCGCAGCCTCATTCACATTCGTATTCGTCTTGAGCATCCAAATACCAACTAGCATCTCACTTCGGTCCTCGGCTTTACTGTTTTTCCACCAACCCTCCCAATCAATCCCATGACTGCACATCATGGCGACCAGTCAGAACGACACTCTGAGCAATCTAGACTCGATCACCATCTCGACTGCAGAATACGATTCATTGGTGAGCATCAAACAGCAGACTTAGCCACCAGCCTCGTGAAACACCTCTGACAGCAAACAGATCCAATCGAAATGTGAATATCGATCCCTTCGGCAGGCTCTCCTTGCAGGTGGTGTCGACAACGAAACACTTGACATCCTCATCACGACCAACCTCCCCCAAACTCCCCCGGAAGAATGCTCGACAGTCAGCACCAGAATCGGCACCAGCACGAGCACGACCACCAGCATTAGTACTAGCACCAGTGCTAGCATCAGTACTAGCATCGCACGAACCCCGCAGAAGTTGACGGCATCAGCGCCTGATTTTGTTCCTCGGTCTCGCGCTACCAAGATCACCAAGTATAACCCAGGTGGTCTTCCATCCCAAGACAAGTTTCGAGGAAATGCCCGGCCTCCGACACCAGAATCTGCTGTCCACGACGATGTTAAGGTGGGCGAGCCCTGTGAGGAGGAAAAGCCAGCCGTGGGAACAAGCAACGGGGAAAATCGCAGTCTTATCCTGAAGGGAATTTCTCCATTCACCACGCTTCTTGACATTACCAAAGCAATTCGAGGCGGAGCCCTGATGAATTTTTACATCCGACCTAGAGATCGCACCGCTCATATTTCGTTCGTGGATCCTGCTGCGGCTGAGCAATTCCTCACCTACGCAAAGAAAGAGGATATCTATGTCAAGGGAAAAAGAGTAGGTACTTGTTCATAGGAGGACTTCAGATACCTAACAAAATCTAGGTGACGATCGGTTGGGACCAACGCCAGCAGTACCTGGCAGCTCATATTGCACGTCGTGTTAGCTGCAATTCTGCTAGCCGGAACTTGGTTGTTCGATTTGTCAAACCTGACGTGACGGAGGACACCCTTCGACAAGATCTTGCACATATTGATCGTTTGGAGATCGTCGATTTGCTCTTCAAGAATGGCCACGCCTTCATTTCAACCAATAGCATCCAACACGCGCTTACAGCTCGGACATGCATGCTGTCACGATTCAAATACAAACGTACCAGAATCGAGTCCTACCCTGACGAATGCGACCAGCCTCTGCCGGTGCTTACCAGGAAGCCTATCCCGAAACCAACGCTTGGAAATTCAGTCCCGACAGTGCACCACAATCGCTTCGCGCCTCTCTTCGCCGACTTCGAGGAGGCCGACTTGCTTGAGCACGGAAAGCCTCCACCCAGAGACATTGATTCAGGAAGCACCTTTGGAAGCTGCTCAATCTCTTAGTGTTCCCACAGTGTCAATAAAGGTATTTGTGTTGTACAGCATGAAGAACAAAGTCAGAGCTACCAAGGCCCCATATCATGTGTGCAGTTAGGTTGTTGTGTATGGAGTAAGATGAAGATCGGTTGGCCAGTTTCTTTACTGAAGGTATGGACTTGACGAGAGACGATTACGAGAAGTGCTACTGTCAAAATCAATTGATTGCCTTACAACTGTTTCCCCATTATTTTCCATGACTATATCCATAGTGCCAATCCTCCCTAGCCATGTCCTCTCTGATCTTGTAGTTCTCCTCGGCAACATCCACCGTCCCCATATCCACGTCGATGATCTTCATGCCCGGTTCATTGTCCTCGAACCCCCCCGCCACATTGCCAACCAACGGCAATACCACCCGACTCAGCCCCGCATATCCCTCCGATGACGGCCCTCCGACGTTACAGAAGACGATGGCACAAGTGTTCTCAAACGCCCGTGTGACGAGGGCGTTTGTCAAGAACGTAACGTCCACATCCGGCCCGTACTTGCGGGCCTCCGGCGTCAAATCATCCCTGGTCCAGAACGTGGGGACTATGATCAGCCGCGCCCCTTGCCGCACCAGCGCGCGGAAAGCCTCGGGGAACGCCAGGTCCCAGCAAATGACAATGCCGATAGGGCCGAGAGGCGTTTGGATCACCGAATGGGGGTTGATCGGCGTTGGGGGTCCTTCGCTTGAAACGGGCGTCTGAGACCGCCCATGGGTGAAATGGCCGTTGGCGCGGACCGAGTCGGGCCCGGAGGTGAGGAAAGCGCGCTCGGGCAGCCAGAGATTGGCTTTTGTGTACGAACCCAGCAGCTCGCCGGTCGCGGAGATGAACGGCGCGACATTGAGGAGAGCGGGTGGGTTCGTGGCCGGTGCGTCTGGGTTGATGGTCACGATCGTGCCCGGGGCGATGTTGATGTTCAACTCCTTGGCCAGGTCCTGGTACTTTGTTATGTACTTGTACCCAGTCTGGGCGACGGCGGCGAATTCAGGTGTTTCTGGCGCCCATCCACAAAGATGATATTCCGGAAGCACCGCTAGAGAGGCACCTCTTGAGGAGGCATCACGGATGTGCGCTTCGGCAGCGGCGAAGTTATGGTCTGGGTCGTTGGGCTTGACAGCAGTAGTGATACAATTGTCAGTGAGATATCCCACAAATCATGTCCTGTGGACGCTGGATTCAAACTTGGGGAATGGGGTCGGCAACCTCCACCTGCATCGAGGGAAGTTTACCTTGGGATTCAGCTGAATCAGTGCGACTTTGAAGGTCTTGGGCGGCGAAGTCGACATGGCGTAGGAGCCTTGCTAGTCGATCAGTCTTTTGCAAAAGGCCTTTCCGACGTGTGCCGTGTGGTTTGGACGAGGCTTGCTTGGATTGTTGCAACAGCCCTCAAAGTTCAAAATCCTGTGTCACGTGATATGTATCCGGGCAGGTGCCGCCGCCAAGATAAGATTAGATCTATATACTCCTGGACCCACATTTTCACACCAAGAGTCAAAATATTGTCTAGAGCATACTCTCACTTCAACCTCATCCTCGTCCACCACCTCCCTGTCGACCCCTCCTCCCCCCACTCTTCCCTTGTTGTTCACCGATCACCTCCTCCAAACGCTCTTCAGTTACTCTGTGACGACCGCCCCCAATGTCATATGCAGAGGATGATGCGCAGGAGGATGCCCTTGTGGCAGACTACCGGGAACAAGTCCACTTCGACGACCATATAGCAGATGGAGACTCCATCAACGGAGGCCCATTGGACCTCAGAGCCCAGCTAGAGCAAGCTGCTGCTCCTCTTGAATACCAGGCCACCATCGACACGAAAATGGCATCCTACGACGCCTTTTGCTCGATTTTTCACCACCTTTTGAACTCCGAAGGCCCCGTCGACATCGAACAGCCTTCGTACTACTGGGCATGGGATATCTTAGATGAGTTCATCTACCAATACTCGAGTTTCGCAAGATACAGGAACCGCATGGCACGAACGGCGCCGAATGAGGAGGAAACACAGGTCCTGCGAGACAATCCGAACACCTGGGGCTGCTATTCCGTTCTGAACGTGCTGTACTCCCTCATCCAACGTTCGCAGATCAACGAGCAGTTAGCTGCCCAGAAGAGAGGCGAGGACGCCAATGCCGTGGCTGGCGAATATGGCTCCCGGCCACTCTACCGCATGTTGGGCTACTTTTCCATCATCGGCCTGCTACGTGTCCACTGCCTGCTGGGAGACTTCAGCCTGGCCCTCAAGACGCTGGACGACATCGAGATGAACAAGAAGGCCATGTTCGCGCGCGTCATGGCGGCGCACCTCAACACGTACTACTTTGTTGGGTTCTCGTACATGATGCTACGCCGCTACGCCGACGCCGTGCGCATGTTCAGCCACATTCTGGTCTACGTCAGCCGGACCAAGAACTTCCAGAAGGGCAACCAGCAATACGACGCCGTCACAAAGATGACGGAGCAGATGTACGCGCTGATCGCCATCTGCGTGTCGTTTGCGCCCACCCGTCTCGACGACACCATCCACACCGCCCTGCGCGAGAAATACGGCGAGAAGTTTGCACGCCTGCAACGTGGCGGCCCCGAGTCACTGCCCGTGTACAAGGAGCTCTTCCAGTCTGCATGCCCGAAGTTCATCAATCCGACCCCTCCGGACTTTGACAACCCGTCGCTCAACATCGACCCGATCGAGCACCACACGGAAATCTTCATGGACGAGGTCAAAAACACCCTCTTCAACCCGACCGTCAAGTCGTACCTCAAACTCTACACCACCATGGACTTGAAGAAGTTATCGAGCTTCCTCGAGGTCGAGCCCGAGAAGTTGCGTAGCTGGCTGCTCGTGAACAAGCAGCGCAGCCGCCAGATCCGATGGTCCGAGGGTGGGCTTTTGGAAGGCGAGACAGTCAACGGCAGCGAGTTGGACTACGCCATCGAGGGCGATTTGATCCACATTAGTGAGGCCAAGCAGGGCAGGAGACTGGTCGACTGGTATCTGAGGAATCTGGCCAGGACTTATTAAATCACGTCGAGAGTGAAGGAAGCGTGAAAGCACAGCTTTCGTGCCCACAAAGATGAGGTCGTCGCCTGTCTGGGCTCTCGTTATGAGCTGAGCCGGCCCTCTCACGGTTGCCATTCATAGGCGGAGCCATCAGCGAGCAACCTCTTAAAAACGTCGACCATGAGCTTCTGACGAGCCACAACGGAGTGCATGATTTTCCGAAGCGGCAATTTTAGGCCAGATTCCTGGGGTATTTTCCAAACGAGCAATGGGAAAATGGGGCCCTTCATTACTAGCTAGATCCTTGGGCATCTGGCGAGGCTCTTCATTTTCAGATAGAGAGGTCCAAAAAATGATTCATGGTATTTTTGGTGATCGCTCTTCTCCCTTCTAAGCACACGCCCCGGATGCTCGTATGCCTAAATCACGATTTTACCGCCCTGCCCCCCCCGGTGATGCGTTGGTCCCTTGATTTTGTCAAATCCCCACGGTCCTAGTTCAATCATCCCGCATATCATCGTCCTCGTCGTCGTCGGATCCCCTCCCATTAACTCCACCTCTAGCCGGCGGTGGCGTGTCCTCATCACTATCACCAGCTCGGTGGGCGGCCCCGTTCACACCGCGTCTATTTTCCCCTTCCCCGGCTTCGTTCATACTCACATCGCCCGTCTCCTCGGCCTGCTCGTCTAGGAGGCGTTGCTCCTCCTCGGCAGCCTCGGCGTTACGTCGTAGTTCCTCATACTCGGCCGCATACGCCGCGTCCATCTCGCCTCGGAATTGGTGTCGCGTGTATGCTTCGTTGGCGCCGGGCTCTCGGAACAAGACCATCAACTGGTCGGGGATGTCGGCGTCGACCTCGTCGTCTTGGTCCTGCATTCTGGACTTGTTCACGTTGGTTCGGTCGGCCTTCATGCGCACGCGCTCCAGTATCGGGTAGTAGTAGGCGGCAGCCCCTTGTTTGCGCAACCGCGACTGCGAGGATAACTTGTCCGGATCTACCAGTGAGACCGCCATGACTCTATGGGGATCGACGGGAGCCTGAACGGCCGACTGGTAGACTCGCACTCGCTCAAAAGGCAGACGTTGCGAGCCGTCGGCGGATTCTTCGAGCAGCGGCGCGTACAGCGCAGGGTCGTCCTTTTTCGGATTCGAGTCGTCGAAGAGCCTGCGCATTCGTGATCCCGAGTCGGGCTGTTTGGGTACCTGTAGTGACCACGTGTATGGTTCTGGCCCAGGGTCTTCGAATCGGATCGGGTCCTTGTCGAACGCCTCCTTCTTTGCTCGCCACAATGGTGTTTGGGCGGCGTTCTCGGAAGCCATGAGCAAGCCCACGTCGATACGATCGTCCCTGCGGCCGTGGTATGTCGGCAAAGGCGGCTTTTCGAACTTCAAGGCTTGCCAGTTTCCAGCCATGTCGGTGACGGCGTCGAAATCGGGGAGGATTGGATAGAACTCTATGGGTTTTAGTCGCGGGTTGTCCGGGTGGACTGGGTTTTTCCAGGCATCCCGCTCCTGGGCCGTGGATGGATTTGCTTTCGCCTCTGGAGGGTTGAAGGGGACGCTGTCTGGGTATGCGATATCGAAGCCCTTCTGTATGTGTCTCTTGATGTTCTCCTTGTCGTCTCGAGCGACGGGTAAGGGCGCAGTCTTGGTGTCGGGCGCCTTTCGAGCCCGAGGGCTGCCTCGCAATAGCGGGTCGTTCACTCTGGCCATTTGTGAGGCGGTCATGTACTGGGTCTTGCGCAAGAAGGAGACGTTGTTCTTTGCCCCCTGGCTCTTGATCTGGTCAATGGACATCATGAGGGCGTGGTCGGCAGGGTCGAGGACGGGGTGGATTTCGGGCGCCATAATGGCACTTTCGTCGCCGAGAAAATACCCTGGCACGCCGACCATGTCGATGGGCATTCCTCCTTCGGCGTCGACTTCGATATTCGGCTCTTCGCGCTTCGCCAGAGCAGAGGCGTAGCCTGTGGTGAGGTACTGCGCGAGCCCACCGGTGTCGATGTCAAGCAGTTTGGGGGGCATGCCGGGAGGAGGTAGGTCGTTTCGGTATCGAATCGAAACGACCATGTCCTGCTTGAAGCCCTTCGCATCGCCGGAGGTCGACATGTTGGGCTGTACCCTTCTGGTCGGGTGTCTGCCCTCTCTCTTAAATTATACGTGGTGATGATTGATCGAGCGCAGGATGAGGTCGCGAAGCAGATGGCTTTGGAGAGGTGGAGGAATTACGAACAATAGATCGACATGACTGATCGTTCGGTATGAGGACAGGGCCTTGACTGTGAATATGGATCAAGGGACGCGGAATGATCGGGTCCCCGTGTCTCTCTGCCGGGCCTTCACTGTGGTCTTTTGGATTGGAGCAACAAGTAACAATAGTATTAATGCTTGTACGGAGCACCGAATAAACATGGAGGAACCGGCACGTGACACGTGAACAGGGTAACAAAACCATATCAGGAAAGTATACCGAGTGCAAGCGGAACCGGCACGTGATGCAGGTGAATTGGCGTGACTTGGCACGACCGGTTGATGAACCCCGATCGGTAAAGTAGGCCGAGTACCGGTGGACCCGATCGAAGCCGGACAAAACCCTCGTATCATGTCGTATGTAATACCCAGTACTGAGTAATATGGAGCCCGTTGTGCCCGTTCTCCCCGTTCTCCCGGTTTTGGACGAGAAAGTTGTGCATCATCGTCTTTATCTTCTCTGTTCCTTCACACCTCTCTCCGACACCAGAGCTGCTCACACCCTCTCTTTCGTTGTCTTCTTTCTCCTCTGTCTCTTCCTTCTCCGGCTTTCTTGTAGGAATCCGTCTCTTTCCGTCGGCGACAATGGGCTGGTTCTGGGCCGACACCGTCAAGCCCGCAGCGCCCTTCAAGACGCCTCATCCCAGCGCCACTCCTCCAACTCCAGTACGTCGTCTCTGCATCGACTCTCCAACGTCTTCGAGACTGACATTCTCTAGTCATCATGTCCCATGAACAAATCCTCCGACCCAAGTACCTCCGCTTCCCCCCCGCGTCCAGGCCAACCCCCGCCCAAGCCATCGTCATGTCCAGTTCAATCACCGAACAACCCCCTTCGAGCTTTCTCTTCATCCAACAACCCTCAAACGAGCGCCGAAGAAGAACCGCCGACCCGAAGACCTGAATCCACCCTCTCCAGACTCAACCCCCTCAACTACATGCCGACCCTGCACAACACCCGGCCGAGCGACAGCCCGCAGTCGATATCGCTCCCACTGGAGCGGGAAGTGTCGACGATCCCGCGCGGCGACGCAGACTCGAACTGGGAGTACCCGTCGCCGCAACAGATGTACAACGCGATGCTTCGCAAAGGCTACACCGACACGCCGGCGGACGCTGTGGAGAGCATGGTGGCGGTGCACAATTTCCTGAACGAAGGGGCCTGGACCGAGATTGAGGAGTGGGAGCGCATCTTCAGCAAGGGCCTGGTGCCGGCATGGGAGACGTGCAGTCGGGGTGAGGAGGCCATCGCCATGGACCGCGCGAGGCAAGAGATGATGGCCGCCCGCCGCGCCGCCCTGGGTTTGCCGGACCCGACCGCCGACTCGCGCCCCAAACTCCTGCGCTTCATGGGCCGCCCGGGCGAACCGACACCCAAGGCCCGCATCCTCTCCGCCCTGGGCTACGCCATGCCGACCAAATTTGGCGGCGAACCCCCTTTCGACCGCCACGACTGGTATGTCGCCAGAAAGTCGCCCGACGGCTCCGTCAAGGAGGTCCGCTATGTCATCGACTACTACTCCGGTGGCGTCCAGGCTACGGGCGAGCCTGTCTTCTACCTGGACATCCGCCCCGCCCTCGACACGCCGACCGCCGCCGTCGAGCGGGCAATGAGGTGGGGAGGCAATTTCTGGCACCGCATGAGCGGCGGTGCTGCCCGAGAACAAAAGGCGGAGGATGGGGACGGGAAACGATGATGAGGCAGGCACACTGAAAGAACCTCTTTGGGCCGATTGATGAGCACGACATGAAAAGCTTGCATATTTGGCTGTAATTTCTTTGTTCTTATTCCGTCACAGCAGCCGGCCAGCCAATCTCGGTGGTGTTATCCGGCTCTCCCCTTGTGGTATGAGAGACCCAAACCAACCACCGGATCTTTGCACGGCGTTATTGCGGGCACCGCCCCCGTGACTTGGTTGGGATGTCCTCTCCTCTATATGTAATACTCTGTAGACTATACATTATGATCCTGTTTCTATCTGCAATTTTGATTAGACTGTTCGTCGTGCCGTAGCTCTGGTCTCTTTGTCTCTCGAGGGTTTCGCCCTCGCTAAGTAGAACGAAATCACCTTTTTAAACCACGCATGATTCCCCAGATGTAAACATGCAAGTGGGCCATCGTAAGGAGGGCCCCAAGTTGCGCCACCTCCCTGACGGGTAGCCAATACCTCAAATCCGAGGCGAGAGCACTCCTGAACGCACGACGGGACGGATGGAACTTATCCAGTGCCTTCGCGTCCCCAGCTTCAAGTGGGTTTGCCGCTCTCTGAAAGGGTTGCCGGCGGCATCCCGAGAACCTTGGCCCAGATCTTCTGCCAAACAGGCCTTTGGAGGAGAGGAACATATAGATACCCAAACAGGGTCGTCTCGACGTCTTGCCAGTTCAGCAGCCAGAGCTCCCGAGTGCACCGACCCAGTAGACCTATGAAGAAGGATTCCTCGGGTTGGTCTAGCGAGTTTTGGGTAAAGATGAACAGCGCCCAGCTGATTACTTTTTGCTCTGAGACGCCGCAGTGGTCCTGCTCACGAAACCATTTCTCAATGGCTTGTTTCTGGTGTTGAGTCAATGCCCGGCCCAACCCCGTCGACGGCATGATGGTGTGAGGGGTGATGGAGAGCAGTCCGAGTGCGGCAAGGCGGACGACTCCTTCTAGGGCGGGGAGTATGGGTTCATAGTTTTTGCCTTGATAGGGATATGCAAGGAGGTCGAATTCGAGCTCGATGGCTTTCTGTCGCAAGATGGCATGCTCTGCTTGTGAGAGACCACTCGAGTCTGCGGCGTTCAGCTCGCAGAAATTACCGACATCTCTGCCCTTCAACAGCAGAGCCTTGAGAGGATCACTCAGCTTATCCAAATGCTCAAACTCGGACCCTAGGCGGCCATGGTCGGAGGCCGGATCAGAGGATATTCGGCGGAGGGCTTCTGGTGGGATTGCCTCTCGTGACCATGGGAGCTTCAAGATCGGCCTTGACAACAGACCTACCGAGACCTTGACGTTGGAAATGGGAAGCCACATCTTGGACTCTTCGGAGATTTGGACCATGGCCATCGTTTGAGCGATCCCTTTCAGATGCATCTTTGCTTCATGGAAGTTGCCTACCACGGTAGCCGTCGAGACCAGTCCAAAGCAAGCGTCGATCATGCTCTGGTCCACCGCTTCACGATCTTGGATCTTCTGTCTAACAGCAATGATAGCCTGATGCTTGGCCCTTTGGTAATCTGGGTCTGTGATGAGATCATCGTGGTTGACGTCGGATGGCGCCAGGTCTTGGTGGCGGCCGTACAAGATGGCTCTGTGAGCCGCGATCGTGGCCATAAATCCCAGGAATGTTGCCGGATGGGAGATTTTACTTTGAAGAACCAATGCGCGTCGAGAAAGCCGCTCGCTGGCATGTTTAGTTTCCACAGAGAAAGTCGACGGGAGAAGGACATCAAAACCTGCACTGGGTGTTAGGGCCCCAGACGTGCTGGGCGGCGTGATAACTTACAGTATGCCAACAGGCTCTCCACTGATTTGTGCGGCAGTCCGTTGCTTGGGAAGGTATTGAAGGGGTCAATAGCGTGGCCGCCAGGGTTCATTCTCAGTTGCACGCGTGTGGCGGCGATTGTGGCGGCGACAAGCGCCTTGTGCTCTCGTGGCTCCCGTTTGATGACAGGCAACGGGGATGCCGACTCATTCTCCGCCGGAGAATCAGAGTTGCTGGACTTCGTTCGAGCACCTCCCAGACTTGGCCTTTTTGGATTTTCGCGTCCGGTCGACCTCTTTTTCCCTTGGGCAATTTCCTCCTTGCGCACCCGTTGCATGACATGGGAGCGGATGGCATGTCGCTGTTGTTGGTTGTCTATCTTTCGGCGAGACAGAGAGGCCAGATCCTCGGACTGGTTCACGAAGGTAAAAGTGTCAGCAAGAGAGGCGGTTGACGGGACCAGATTGGAATCGCTGTCGGTGTCGATGCGATTTGGGGACGCAGTGGAGGAGTTGGGCCCAAGTGAGAGTTGGGCATTTCCCCAGTCCATCCCTCCCGGGTCTCGAGAGAGGGGAAGGGGAGGTTGATGCGCACAACGGCTTGTCCTAGGCGATGAAGACCTGACTGCAGACGACGAACAAGGTCGGTGCTCGAACGGCGCAATTATTGGTGTGGCTGGTCCCTATTGCATCGTGTCTGGATCCGCCAGGTTACGAGGGCGAAGGCGGGATGAGTGAGCGCCGAAAGAGGTGGTATGGTGCCAGTGTTATAAAACCACATGCCTGCCATGTTGCAACCGAAGGAGGAGCTTCCTGTCGTGGATTTCCTCTTTCAGCCTGGACTTTGAGTTTGTAAGAAGAGGGACCAGGAGCGTAAATGGGGTGTTGCCGGGGCGTGCAGATCTAGCTTCCCATGGGCCATAAGTAGCAGGTGGAGGAGGAGCCCCGGAGCAAGCACAGAGTGACAATATTAATCACAATGGGGCCAATTCGATTCGATTCGATCCGATTATTGGATTGGATCCGAGGGCACTGGTTAAACTATCTTAGGGATCCTTTCCCATGTGATCGACAGCTCCTCCGTACAGTAGTGACTCTTCCAAACGGATCCTCCGTGCGTTGCTAACATGTCGTAAGGGTGGCCGTCTGTTCAGGACCCAGGTCATGCTCCCGCTTGTGTACTCCAGAGAACCCTGAACCCCTGTATACCTCCATAACGCCGAGTTGCGTGCCCAAGCAATGTCGTGTGGCTCTATCATGAAACACTCTCGTCCTTGGCAAAAACTCTTGCCAGGACGAAAAAGGCGATCAGGAAGCCTGCCCCAATCCGCCACACGTTTCGGGCAGCGTGACGACCTTGCACAACCACCCCTACTCCTGCACTGCTCCCTCCTAGTATCCGTCGTAGTTCCTTAGTCTCCGGCGAGCATTTGACGTTGTCGCCATCTGCGTCTGGGAGCATGCGCCCTGTCGCAGGGTCGATGTGATGTTCTGCAATCCACCTCCAGTTCTCCATGTCCTCCTCGGGGAACTCTGCTCTGAACTTGACGCCTCCGTCTCCTGCCTTAATATTTCCTACTCCCTTGGTCGTTGGGTGAACCCCTGGTACAGGCTTCGACGCCGACCCCCCGCCTGTGGAATTCCACCATCTTGATCTGGCGGCATACCACCTCCGCTCCGAAGGCAGCCCGCTGATGCTACCGGACGTCATCTCTTCGCCGGTCATAAAGGACATCAGCCCGATCAAAATGGTCGAGACGGACCAGGCAGGGTTGAAGGATTTGGGGTGAAAGTCGCTGATGCTCAGGCACAGTCGAGTCGACGGTTGGAACCGCCCACTAGGGGTGTGAACCCGGATGGCTGGTGGCGCGAATGGGTATTCGGGCGGGAAAACCAGTGAGCCCCAGTACTGGCCACCTTCGTATGGGGTGTTTGGAGGACCTGTGATGATGTAGTGCCATTCTAGAATATTTGCCTCGGATGGATGAGCGTCGATATTGCTGACAGGGTCTTTCTGAATGTTCTGGTATTCCCTGGCGAGGCGCTTGTGGGAGGCCTTGGTGGCCATATTGTGAATGGGTGGAGGATGGACACGATCGAGTCAAGCAGATGTGACCATCAACCAAGAGATCTTTGAGTATTGGAGTGGAAGATGAAGTCGGCGGGAGCGGAGGTGATGCGAGCGCAGTTATCCGGATTACTACAAGTGACAGCCAAGTTGAGCATAGCGGGCACGCGAGCAAATGTGGCTGCTCCTTCCATAACTAGAGCGTGCTAGAGGTACTAGAGTCTGGACTCTCAGGTAGTAGGCGCCACCGTTAACCACTGGGTGGGGCCTTGGCGTGACCTTCCGTCTTCAATTTTTTGAGTTTCGAGTTCTCAAGGTGGCGAGTAGTGGCTGCCGCTTTCCCTGGCCACAAGAATCAGGCACGGTACGGTAGGTAACAGAGGCGACGATGGAATCGGACCAAAAATATCGAGATCCAACTCTTATCTTCTACAGGAGGTTCAGCAACTTGGTCCAGCATCAAGTTTCACGTACGGAGTACCTTGAGGCGCATACTCCGCAGTACTTACTCTACGACTCAGCCCTACGAAGTACTCCGTAGTAGTAGTAGTAGTAGACGTAGTAGTTAGAAATTGGCCTTGGCATAGGACTTGGCAAAGTATTTGCCCCCGACGCCCAAGAAAGTTGTTGCTGTGATGCTCATGGACAGAAACTGTAACTTAACACTTTACCCAGCGAGCCCGGTCAAACCAAAAATAAGTCCTGCACAGGAATATTAATCTATCACAGCGCGAGTTGAAGGTAGGCCATCTCATTTCAAGCTTAAAGCCGCAAGAGACGTCTTTGGTAAGTCTACTTTGTCTGTCTTGGGCTCAACTGCAGCAAGTGGAACCTAGGAGAAGCCGGGAGGCCTGATTGTTGGAGGAGCGGAAGGCCATCAGCTCTCCGTGGCTGAAATATATTGTCTCCAACCACCTCGGTTTGTGAAACTGTCCAATCTCATCACCTCTTGCAAAGATGAGTGCCTTGGGGAGAGCCTAGAGGGGGATCTCTGCTGCTTCGGCGGTTCCCGAGGTGCGAATACGTGGGATTGAATCTACTTAAACGGTTGCATCTATGCAAAGAAGTCGACTACAGAAAAACTATGAAGGGGTTCGTTTGCTTGAGGTCTACAGATGGAAGACTGCTCACATGGGCGTGCCATCCTCTGTTCCCTTCTTGTTCGTAGTATACAGGCGCAAGGCTTTGCGTAAATGAAGCACAGCGCTCCTGGTCTTTAGTCCACCCATTCATAATCCAGGAGACCGTACTTATCACTGCTGGCAAAGGAGCTGGCGAAGAACTTCTGAGCGAACTCCAAAATTCCAGACCAAGCGACGAAAGCGAAGATGTAGTTTCGCAGCCATAATCCCCAAGCAGACTGTGGCGCAAAGATTGCAGGGACAAGTGGTGGAACCTTTTGCAGGTCATTGATGATAGGCCGCATTTGCTCCTCATAACCCCTGAGTCCTGCTGCAAGATTGCCCTTGTGCTTGCTGACCTCACCGGCCAACACATAGGCGCCGGCGATGGCGAGGGCTGTGCCGGCACCAGTATGACCCGGTGCATACCCCGCGTCGCCAACTAAAACAAAGCGTCCTTTGTGCAGGCTGGGGGATTTGACCTGGACGGTCTCGGTGGCATAGAAATCTTCTGCGTCCATCATGGCCTTCATAACGCGGTCGGTCTTCCAGCCGACGTCCTTGTAGTGGTGGACTATAAATTGTTTGATCGCATCTTCTCCGCCCTTCATGGCCTCGCGGAAGGGCAGCGTGGCGTCGCGGTCGTCGCGTGGATGAATACTCATCAGCGCAACTCGATTCACACCTGATGGGTCAGGTCCGATACCGATGAACAACCCCCCGGGGGCGCTGTATGCCTGTCCCACTTGGCTTCCCTCGAGAAGGTCTTGCGGGATGGAAAAGTAAGCCGCCCAGCAGTTCATCGGTATGACATGGTCCTGAAGTCCGCAGCCAAGGCCTATTGCCCTGGTTCTCGAGGTCGCCCCATCACAGGCAACGACAAGGTCGTATTCAGAAGTCGGTAAGCCATTCGCGAATTCGACCGTGATAGGTCCGTCACCCTTTTCCTTTTGCTGCATCGAGGCGACTTGCTCGCCAAAGACATACTTGATCCTTTCATTGTCCTTGGTCAAGTTGAACAGAATCTGCGCGAGGTCGCCACGGAAGATTTCGTACTCGGAGACCAGCGACTGCTGATCGGGATTTCCAGTAGGTCGGATGGTTCCATACGGGCGGCCGTTTTCGCGGACGAAGCTGATGCCTTTCAATAGAGTCGTCTTGGCTCGCACGGCGGCCTCCATCCCTGGCATCTTCCGCATTACAGTGACGCCAACGGTGCGGATGTCGATACCCTGCCCATTGGTGCGTAGTTTGGGGAAGCGCTCGATGACGGTGACGATTGCTCCGGCTTTGGCGAGCCAGTAGGCCGCCGACGGGCCTGCGATAGAGGCCCCCACGACGAGAACCTTTAGTTGAGACATATTAAAGGTAGTTATTCGGACTAGAAAAGATGCTTCGTGCAAGTTGAATGGTCAGACTGAATGGTAAAGAATACGAAATGGCCGAATTGATATTGACTCATTGAGAGTCTTCCACAGATTGACTTTATAGTCGGGACGCGGGTTGGAGAGATATCTGTCCATGCTGGGTGGATATGAGCCTCGTCAGGCCCGACGCAGCTGGTAGTTGACTGGTTGACTAGATGACGGTTGAAGGAGTGTCCTGAAAGAGCATAAGGAGGACGTGGGAAGACTGATAAAGGCTCGGGGATTCTGCAGCTCGGGCCCCGAGCACGAAATGCCACCAATCGGATGGATATCTTCTCTCCACCCCCTAGTTAGACCCCCTCTCTATTTCATCACGACTCCTTGACTCACTCAAACCTGCTTCCTTCAGAGCACTGCTCGCTTCTGCTGATCCTCCTAAAATATCCTCCTAATGTCAGTATCCTTTGGAGCTTCATGTGTGACCGTGTGACGCCCCCCCACACGCACGATCCTTGCACGACTTATCGGGTATAAATCAACGTTGACAGCCACCCGCCAGAGGGTTCGTTAGATTGCCTCACTTTCAGTCACACTCATATTGCAGTTTTCTACTCTCCATGAACACTCCAGCGTCCTTGCCAAGTATCTCGTCGTCTAGGCCCTCCTTCGCCTGCGTCCGCTGCTCCGAGCGGAAAGTCAGGTGTAACAAACGGAACCCATGTGAGGCCTGCGTCAGACACAATGTGCCATGTTTTTTCCGTCCACCAAAACCGTCTCGAAGGAAAAGAGGCTTCGCCAAGGACGAATTGGTGGACGCGAGACTGAATCGCTATGAAGCATTACTCCGAGAGAAAGGCATTGATCCCGACCAAGTCCCCGGCACTTGGGGAGCCGAGCATCATCAGCAAAGTAGCCACTCAGAGGTGCCTGAAAACGTCTCCCAATTGCCGATACCTGCTTCTGAGACACAAGCAGCAACCTTCAAGCCCCAACTGCTACATAGCCAGAGAGGCACAAAGCTCGTGAACAAGTAGGCAACGAATGTCCGTTGAATCTGATAAACGAAGCTAAGTCTTCAACAGCAGCCTGTGGTCGAGAGTGGCAGAAGAAGTTCGTTAAAAATCACCTGGCTAATACGCCTGTCCCGTATGCAGATGCTGACAGTATATTCAGATCCACGATGCTGAAGACTCATTAGAAGAAGACTCAGCGAGTGATGCCAGTGACTGTGGAACGCTCAACAATGATTTCTCCTATGTTCTGGGCTGTAACACGCCCGCCTCTGCTTATTCGCACCCACCTGCCGAAATCATTCATCAATTATGGCAGATTTTCACTGAAAACGTCAATCCTCTCTCGAAACTGGTGCACGTACCAAGTTTGCAGCCTGCGATAGAGAAAGCAGTCTCTAATATCGAGCATACTCCAAGAGGCTTTGAAGCACTCATGTTTGCTATATACAGCATGGCTGTTCTGTCGCTTACAGAAGACGAATGTAAGGAAAAGTTCGGGGAAAGGCGCAAGACACTCCTTTCCCGTTATGTGGCTGCTACAAAAGTAGCCCTGTCGCGCGCAAGGTTCGTGAGCAGCACAAGCATCGTTGTCTTGCAAGCACTGATGCTTCATATCCTTTCTATCCGAGATGGCTGTGAATCGCGTGCTGTGTGGAGCCTCACTGGGCTTGCGATCCGTGTTGCAGAAGGTATGGGTATGCGCCATGACGGCGCGTTGTTGGGCTTGTCACCCTTTGAAACTGAGATTCGGCGACGCATCTGGTGGCAGCTCATGATGCACGACTTTCGCGCGGCAGAGCTTAGTGGTCAGGCCAAGCTTCGAGGCTTCGACTTCGATGAAACTACACCCAAGAGGCCCGCCAACGTCAACGACAGCGATCTGCATCTTGCAATGTCGGAAGCTCCCACTGAATCAACCAAACCGACAGAGATGATATGGTGTATGTTTAGGTCGGAACTAGCTAGTTTTGGTGCTCTCCTAAAAACCAGGATGCAAAAACTAGGTATAGCTAGGCTTACATCCGAAGAGTACAGTGCCATAGACGACTTGGAGACAAAGGATGGCATCACCAAGGAGATTGAAGATACCCTTGAGACAAAGTACCTTCGATTCTGCGATCCGTCTCAGCCGCTACAACTTCTGACCCTGCTCGGAGCTCGGTGCGCAACAAATCTTGTCCGATTCATGGCTCATCATCCACGTAGATGGGCCCACCTGGACCCAGTTCCAGCGGACGAGCAGCAGTTGGTCTGGAACGTTACCGTTCAGCTCCTGGAGCAATATAATATGATGCAGTCAAGCCCACAGATTCGACGCTTCGCTTGGAATGTCCCCTACTTCATCCAATGGCATGCAATCATCCACATCCTCGACATACTCCGAGCCTATCCCCTTCATCAAGACGCCGGGAAGGCTTGGCGACTCATCGACACCCTGTACGAAACCAATCTAGAATCGCTAATGAGCACCAACAAGCCGATCTTCATGGCAGTCGGGAATCTGTGTTTGAAAGCATTCTTTGCTCGCGAAGCCGCTCTCATGAAAGAAACAGGGATTCTCTCCGACCCGCCGGAGTACATCACCCAGCTTCGAGAACAACGAGAAGTAGCCAGCGCACGGAGAGACGCAGTGATCGCAAGAGGCAAGAGACAAAAGACCCTTGACGGCAACAGGAGGCCAACGACGGTCGACGCCGTCGCAACGTGGCCAGACACAAATCCGAGGTCAGCAAGAGTAGAGGATGCAGCTCAGCCGCAGCAATTTGCGGTAACAGAGCAACCGGCAAACCCCGCTGAAAGGAGCAAGCGGACTGGCGATGACGCATTCTGGCTCAGCGATGCTCTACCCGACGGGTTTTCCACTAGTGGAGCAGCCGACATGATGAACCTAGATACAGATGCCATTCTGGCTCAAGACTACTGGCTTGATACCCCCAACAGCGAAGTCATCGATTGGGCACAATGGGATGTTTGGGTAGGTAATCTCGAACCCACACTTCCAAATATTGGCGTGAGACCGGGTGAGAGCTTGCCGGAACGCTAGGACTCTGCTACACAGATGCTCTCGGTCACCATCCAGCGGTAAAGATGGTCAGAAAACATTTCTATCATTCATGTAGCTTAGGCACTGGAATAAATACGCCATACGGCTGAGATGGGTAGTAATGGTCGAGGAAAGAAGTCAAGGGAAGAATGAAGTATGAATCTGGGAGGTAGGTTGACTTCGCTAAGGAAAAGATATCCTCTGTTGACTTCAAAAATGGGCGGCAAAGCTAATACTGGGTACATTATTAGACGAACTATTTCCCCACCTTAAAAATATCAAGTACCGCCACAAAGGACGCCCCCTTAACCGTCGAGGCCAGCCTCGCTAGCTAGCGAGTGTGAGCACATGGCGGCATGACTTTCGTCCCGATCGAGCCGCCGGCATTATCCCGGTTAATTTCTGTCTTGGCACCTCCGGAGCTTGTTCCAGACTGCCTCCAAGATACTCATCTACTACAACTTATTAGCATCCCCTCGACGCCTTGCCTTCGAAAGCTTACTGCCACCGTCGCTGCCACTGGCTCTGAACTGGCCAATGGCCTCCGAGGATCCTGTCTCCGAGGACAATATCTTCCAGCTGCTAAAACAGGCCGATCCAAAAGAGCTAGAAGTGCGACAGCAAGCTGTCAATGAGAAAATACACAAAACCTTTCAGCTTGGGCAACAACGACTCGCAGAGCTGATCGATCAGAATTCCACTCTCCCTACCACAGTCTCCTCCGTCACCGTCCTAGGAGCTCCAAACACCCGCCATGGCTTTCTGAAAGGAGTCGTCAATCCGCTGTTGAGCGCAAACCGCGACCGGCCGTATACCCAATCCGAGCTCATACGAGAGGTGTCAAAAACCGCTGGACAGCTCAGGAAATTCGGTACTTTTTGGCTTCTATTGTCCGTTCCTCATCTCTAACCTGTGTGCAGGCATATACAACGAGCCGATCTCTGTCTATCTCGACAAACCGTCGCAGACAGACCCCACTACTACACCGACCGATGTTGCCGTCTTCTATTCCGTGAAAGAGAAAAGTCGAATATTTGCAAAGACGGGTACAGACCTTGGCAATGCCGAGGGCTCGGCATTTGCCAATGTACAGTGGAGGAATCTTCTGGGCGGCGCGGAGACCCTCGACGTGAATGCTTCCATGGGCACGCGGACACGTTCTTCATACCAAGCCATATTTGACACTCCTATACTCAGCGATCCCGACTTCCGCTTCCAAGCAGGAGCCATCAAAAGTGCGACCCAGCAGGTCCATGCGAGCCATGAAGAATTGCTCAAAGGTGGCTGGAGCAAACTACGGTGGTTGACGAACTCCGGATCAATTCACGAAATAGGCTACAACAATGTCTGGCGGCAAGTGACAGGTCTCGCCCAGAACGCCTCGCCCACGGTGAAGAATGAAGCTGGCGACTCTTTGAAGAGCAGCATATCGCATAGCTGGACGACCGACCGAAGAGACAATCCTATGCTTCCAGCTCGCGGGTATTTTGCCAAAACAACCACGGAGCTGGCGGGCTGGGGTCCTTTGCAAGGCGATGTGGCGTTCTGGAAAACCGAGGTTGAGTCGCAAACGGCGCTGCCGATCCCGATACCCGGAATAAAGGGCGACAGCGGGATTAGCTTGACGACTGGACTGCGCGCTGGGTTGCTCTACCCGCTGGCGCTGGGATTGAAGGCCAACCCGGAGATGTCTCGGATAAACGACAGATTCCAGCTGGGCGGCCCAACGGACGTTCGAGGATTCAGGCTATCTGGCCTAGGACCCCACGACGGCTCCGATGCAGTGGGTGGTGATATTTACGCCGCCGGAAGCGCTAACCTGCTCTTTCCCCTACCAAGAGTTGGCAAGGATAAGCCACTCCGGTTTCAGGCTTTTGTGAACGGCGGAAGATTGTTGGCTGTCCGGAATGCCGAAAAGGAGGGTGCAATGACCGGCACGGAAGTCAAGCAAAGTGTTACCAACGCTATCACCGAGCTGGGGAATGGGCTGCCGACCATGTCTGCAGGCGTGGGTCTGGTGTATGCCCATCCAGTGGCTCGGTTCGAGCTCAATTTCTCGCTGCCGCTCGTCGTGCGGAAGCATGAAGAGGCACGGAAAGGCGTCTCGTTTGGCATCGGCATCAATTTCTTGTAATAACGACTTAGACAAACTGTACATGTCCACGTGGAATTTACCACTATGGTTTCGGTGGGCGTCGCTTACTCTGGCTTTAAAACTTCTCGCCACGCACGAGTGGTCCGCAGTACAATGATTCGCGGTACAATGGTCCGCAGTAGTCGACTGCGGCGGCGCGGCGAACAAAAAAAGGAATTGGCGACGTAGCCACTCCTTCCACCGCTCCGCACCTCCACTCCGCTCAGCCTGCGTTTACCTTCTTAGCATTATTTGGAGGATCGTTCACACACCACCGTCGTCTCTTCCACAATCTCTTCGCCTGTACAAGAGATGAGATGCACGCTCAGGACGTCGTGATCCCTAGTTCAAACGACCATGTCCTACTACACTAATCCTCCCGCCTCCAACCTTCAGTTCTACCCATCCTCATACTCGAACGTTTCGGGCCACACCACGCCGTCGCAGGCGTCGTACGGGGGATATGCAGGAAACATCAACACGTCCTCTCCGTATCCTGGATATGGGGGAGCCCCAGGCATCCAGGGAGTCAGCGGCCGCATGGGAGAAACAGGAGGGTTGAGGACAGGCTGGTTGGCGGCCTTTGGCACCGAGGGCTATGATGGGGAGCCTGGATTGATGGAGGAGTTAGGTGTCAATCTGGGGCATATCAAAACGAAGGTGAGATGCATAGCCAAGAATGAGGGAGCTGTCACACTGACCGAAGGATAGACCCTCACAGTTCTCAATCCCTGGACGCGGCCGTCACCACACATCATGGATGACAGTGACTTGTATGGCGGGCTGTTATTTCTCATCCTCTATGGAACGTTCCTTGCCCTATCCGGCAAATTCTTCTACGGTTATATCTACGGCATCGCACTCTTCGGCTCGATAGCTCTGCACTGGATGTTCGCCCTCATGACACCACCTCTAGACCCCAACGACTCGGATCAAATGTCCCAGGCTCAACGCGACCACGTTGGTTCAGGCGGCACCGGCCATGGTGGAGGTCACTTTTCTAGCACCCTGACCTATTCAAGGAGTGCAAGCGTTCTCGGCTACTGCTTCCTGCCATTGGTCTTCACCTCGCTTTTGGGCGTCTTGCTCCCGATGGATACTAGCATAGGCTATGTCTTGACGGTAGCCGCAGTGGGGTGGTGCACATTCAGCAGTTCGGGCATGTTTGTGAGCGTGGGCCGGATGAAGGGCATGCGAGGACTGGTGGCGTATCCCCTAGCGTTGTTTTATGTTGGCTTCGGCATCATGGGCATCTTCTCGTCCAGAGGGAGTGGTATGTTGGAAGGAAGAGTCATGTGAGAGGTGCACTTGTCACGTCTCACGAATCAAGATACAAACTGTACCATGCGCACCTACACCACTGAAGAGCATGATGTATCTAGGAAGAAATTGGGCATGCTCTAGAGTGGTGTGAACTGGACCGGCTACATCATGTCGCGATTCCCGGAAAATCTGGAAGATACCAATGCGACCAACGCGACCAATGGCACCGCAAGGGTCCCTTGCTGAAGACCCAGGGCTATAACAGGTTCACTTGATATAGAAGTTAATAGCTGCTGGTTATCAGCCAAGAACGCAATGAAGTGACTTCCTGGCACCGCATGTGCGGACACTCGTCCCGCCTTGGCCGAGGTCTCCGCACGCCCAGCCTAGGATTAAGAAGAGAACGGTGTCACATTGGCACCTCATACTTCTATCTGGGCACTACCTCAAGACTTAAGAAAGCTGGGGTGCTCGACAGAAATAGTCGGCCTCTAATATGGAGTTTTACGGAGTGAACGGCGAGAAGCTAGGGACCATCGGACAAGTTGAAGAAAAAGGCATCGACCGTGCAAATCTTCCCCAGTGGAAGAGGGATTTCCTGGAAAAGCCTTCGATATCCGTACGAAAAGGGATTGCGTGGGTAAGTCAGAATCGGCGTGGTCGTACTGTTGCCTCGCGAAACGCAATCCTCCTAGATTGATGCTGAGCAGATCCGGTGACAGGGCTACTCACCTCCATATGAAGACACGTCCACTCTAGTTCTTACGTCCCAAGAGTCAGGCTTCGTTGATATCCGTTTCCCCATCCAACCCAGTCCTTCACAGCCACTGACCCAGGATCCTACATTCTGGGCATTTTCGGGGGCCTCCACCACCACCTTCGACCCCGACACGTGTGAGGCTGCCATGCCTTACTCCGCGCACGGGGTGTGGAACCATGAAATCGACTCCAAAGGGCCGGGTATCAGTGACGAAGGGGACCTGTTCCTGCTCCCCAATGGCGACTGTATGGAGGTGGGAACGATGGAAAATCCCAAGACAGGCAAGCTAGCGCTCTACAAGGAATACTGGACGGCGCCGCCGGCAGAGCCATGGTCCGGAGGCCATCGCCGAAGGCCCTGTGTCGTTGCGAGGACGCAAGGTTTGTCGCAAGGGAGGCTACAGAACGAGAGCGGAGTGGTCATTCGCATCGGAGATCACTGTCAGGGCATTGTCCTATCTGGGGCCGCTGACGACCGCGTATGGGTTGAGAGATGGACGAGGTCTCCTCTCCTGCAGAATCCTGCTCTCTCTGACCAGGCTCCCAACAGCAGCAGTGGTGTCGGCGACGATGGAAGTGCTGATTGGCTCAAGGACTGGCGCAGCAACACGTCCGGCGATCAGGTCGACGTCGTAATGCCATGCATGTGGGTATGTGGCGAACTCAGGAAGCCTGGTGACGAGATTGTGGTGCGAGGTGTCACTTGGAGAATCGTCGAGGCATCGTAACTAGTCAGAGGACATAGACAATCGATAAATCGATTCCAACTGACCTTTGGATGTCTCTGGGCGTGCGAGAGGTGACTTTTCCGCTCCGGCCGTAGGATCGCAGCCCGCGACATCCGATGAGCCGTTCGGACCGGAGCACTGCTATTATGAGGGGTACAGTCCCCAATTTCCTAGTAGACAGCTAGTGGGGCTTTCCAGGGTAGCGAGGCGAGATGAGGCGAGAGGTTTGTTCGGGGTTTGATATCCAGATCTGCACGTTTCGATGTTTTGGGACTAGTGCACCGAGGTTTAGCCAACAGACCAATAGTAAGCGACGTTGACGAAGTTGTCCTCATCGTTCCTTCCCTGTCCCGCTCTAACTCCCACTGCCATCATCCATTCTTCCTCAAGCAGACCCTCCACCCCCTCCCTCGTCTCGTGACTTGTCTCCCACTTGACTCGTCATCCCTCTCCTTCGACATCCCCTCTGAGATGTGCAGAGTCACTTTGCTGATGTGGCCAGTCAGAGTCGGCGGATGTCGCATCTCCGGTCACAGGTCGATGCTGGGTCGTCATTAGAGGCACCTGAGAGCCGCCCGTGGCAAGTCCCCCTTGGCCTCGCTCTTGTAGTCCAGTACCAGTGGGTCACCGCGGGAATCTCGATTCTTTCCCTATCGAGGTGCTAAATATTGGCTTCTGGTCATGGAGCTCCGAGGTTTTCCCATCCCTTTTGATACCCACCTATCGGTAACTGTCCCATAAGGCCCTCGTCTTTGCTTTTGTACTTCCCCCCCTGCCGCCTCTTCCTCGTCTCTCCCACCCTGAATCCTTCCTTTTCTGCAATCCCACCCTTCAACAAAAACAGACAAACATGGGGTCCCTACAGGTCACGGCCAGTTTCGATGTCGACAATGTCTTGCACCACCTCGACTTAGCCGAGAAAATCGCTCTATTGTCAGGCATCGACTTTTGGCACACCGCTCCTGTTCATAGACTAGGCGTTCAGTCAATCAGAGTGTCTGACGGCCCGAACGGTGTGAGAGGCACTCGTTTCTTCAATGGGGTACCTGCTGCCTGTCTCCCGTGTGGTACGTTCACCTCTGCTTTTACGTGAAACGAGTATTGACCGACTGACACCAAAAAAGGCACCGGTCTAGCGGCAACGTGGGACACTGAACTCCTCAAGAAAGGAGGAGCATTGCAAGGCGCCGAAGCCATCGCCAAGGGCGCTTCAGTCATCCTAGGTCCGACTACCAACATGCAAAGATCCCCTCTTGGTGGCCGTGGATTTGAAAGCTTCAGCGAAGATCCCTATCTTGCTGGCGCCATGAGTGCTGCCACAATCACCGGTATCCAGTCCACTGGTGTGTCTGCTACTCTCAAGCACTACGTTTGCAACGATCAGGAGGACCAGAGACAGGCCGTCGACAGCATCCTTACCGAGCGAGCCCTTCGAGAAATCTACCTCATGCCGTTCATGATTGCCCAAAGAGACTCTAAGCCCGACTGTTACATGACTGCGTATAACAGAGTCAATGGTACTCACGCAAGTGAGAATCCCAGACTTCTAAAAGACGTTCTTCGCGCTGAGTGGGGCTTTGACGGCATGGTAATGAGTGATTGGTATGAATGATCATCCACTGTCTGTCTAGTAGTAAGTTGCTGACCGTGAACAGGTATGGCACCTATTCGACCACCGAGTCTATCAAAGCAGGTCTCGGTCTTGAGATGCCCGGCCCATCATACATCCGTGGAAAGCTCGTCAACCAGGCCCTTGGATGTGGAAAGCTGCTCCTTCATGATGTGGATGACCGAGTCCGTGAGGTTCTGAAACTTGTGAAAAAGGCCATGGCTCTTGGACTTTCCGAGAACGCCCCTGAGACCACAATCGACACCCCTGAGACTTCCGCCTTTCTCCGATCCCTGGCTTCCGGTGGAATTGTCCTAATGAAGAATGACAACGATATCCTACCCTTCAAGAAGGACAAAACTACTGCTGTCATCGGACCCAATGCTGCGTACGCGGCATACTCTGGCGGAGGTTCCGCGTCACTTCTGCCGTACTACGCAATCAGCCCCCTAGATGGGATCCTAGCACAGGTTGCCGGTGCCAAATACGAACTCGGTGTCCCCGGATGGAAATCTCTTCCACTTATGACTCGTCTGACCAAAACAAAGGAGGGCAATCAGGGCTTGACCATGAAAGTGTTCTTAGAGCCCTCATCCGCCACAGGTCGCAGGGCGATAGATGAGATCCGTGTAACCAACTCTGATATCCTTCTAGTCGACTACAAACACCCCTTGGTCAAGACTAATCTCTATTGGCTTGAGATAGATGGGATTTTCACGCCCGAGGAGACGACCGAGTACGAATTCGGTCTTACCTGTGACGGGACCGGCAAGATCTTTGTCGACGGCGAGTGCGTAGTTGACAATGAGACTTTCCAACGACCTGGTAACTCTTTCTTCGGGGATGGGACTATCGAAGAGATCGGTGTGCGCAAATTGACCAAAGGCGTGCCATATGATATTAAGGTAACATTCGGAACGTCTCCCACCATGAAGGCCCGAAATCCTGGCATTTTGGGCTCTGGTGGACTCAGAATTGGCCTTGAACGCAAGGTTGAAGCCCAGACACAGATTGAACGAGCCGTCAAGTTGGCCAAGGAGGTCGATCAAGTCGTACTCTGCGCCGGTCTTAACAAAGACTGGGAATCAGAAGGCTACGACCGAGACCACATGGATCTTCCGCCAGGAAGCGACGAGCTGATACGGGCAGTGGTGGAGGCCAATCCCAACACGGCCGTGGTGATCCAGTCCGGAACTCCTGTCACCATGCCCTGGCTAAACGAAGTGCCGGCTCTTATCCAAGCCTGGTACGGCGGCAATGAGACGGGCAATGCCATTGCAGATGTCGTTTTCGGCAAGACCAATCCCAGCGGGAAGCTGCCCCTGAGTTTCCCGGTCCGGAACGAAGACAATCCGGCCTTCTTGAACTACCGATCCGAACGTCACCGGGCCATGTACGGTGAAGATGTCTACATTGGCTACCGATTCTACGAAAAGATAAACAAAGCGGTCGCCTTCCCTTTCGGACACGGTCTAAGCTACACCAGTTTTGAATCCAAGGATCTCGCCGTACACGACACTGGCGTCGAGCTCTTAGTGTCACTCTCTGTCACGAATACCGGTAAAGTCGACGGGGCTCAGGTCATCCAGGCGTACATTTCGCAATATACCCCCAGCATCAACCGACCCAAGAAGGAACTGAAAGGTTTCTCTAAAGTGTTTGTCAAGGCCGGTGAGACCAAAAAAGTCAAGATGGTGATTCCAAAGAAGTACGCGGCCAGTTTCTGGGACGAGGACCGAGACGCTTGGATCATGGAAAAGGATGAGTATGATGTCTTGGTGGGTGACTCAAGTGCATCTACGCCTCTGAAGGCGCACTTCAAGGTCGACGAGACCTCGTGGTGGAGAGGTTTGTAGTTAGTGCGTGGCGTGGGCCGTCTGGACGACCTACTACATCACGATTCGACGGGCAAGTATTCATACCGATGTTGTCGAAGCATAGATTTGTCATTCCCTCTCTCAAATCGTGACGGGGTGAGGAGTGATTTGACTCTTGAGGTATTGTTACTCGGTAGAACTCGCCCGAGGCTGAACGGATAGTATGATGCTTAAATACTTCTGAAGTTTCCGAACCAAGCCTGCGCGGGCGGAAGCTCTGGGGTGGCAGGAGTTCTTCTCCGTTACTGAGGTATTATCAAATGACAAGAAACATAGCTTAGGTGGTAGGAGTAAATGGCAATGGTCCTTAAACCACTCTGTCTTTAACGCTTGATTTTGTGGCTACATCTTCGACTTTGGTCCCTCGTGACTAAGTTCCCTCTGCCAAGACGGGTAATCTGTACCGCGGATCACCAGACGCAAAACGCGATCATGAGTAACATTTGACTTCAAATCTCTCAGGTATGACATATCTGATGGACTCTGTAATCCAGTTGCTTTCCTGAAAGTTCACAACTGTCCGCTCCAAAGAATCAACAGCTCAAGGCACAAGCGAAGATGAGGAAAGCCAGATATATCTCTCCATCCCATTCGCTGCCTTGAACTCACGTCCAACTCTACAGCCTACACGCTCTCTCCACGTCGTCGTCGTGATCATCGTCGTGGTGGCCAGCATGTCCAAGGCGGAAGAGAGCAATCCCAAAACACGAACGGCTCCCGTCATCTACGCGTTCGGGTCGAATGGATCGGCACAGCTAGGTATCGGGCATCGGGAGGACGTGGCGGTGCCGGAGAGATGCCTGTTTCGGTGTCGGGGGGAGGAGGATGAAGACGACGAGGTCGAGAAGATCGTCGCAGGCGGGAATCATAGTCTTCTTCTAATGGCGGCAGGTAGGGTGTTCGTGGCCGGGGCGGTCGAGGGTAATGTTGGTGGGGACCCGGCTGTTGGCTACTTCCGTGAAATGGATCTGGCTGGTTTGGCCTGGAAGAGTGGTGGACGGGTTACGGACATCGCGGCGACGTGGGAGGCATCTTTCCTTGTGGTCGATCGGACAGCCGTCTTCGTGACGGGCGTGGGACCGAAGGGCGAGCTTGGACTCGGTGGAAATGTGCAGAGCGTGGATGAGTGGAGAAAGGTTTTTGAGACTCCTCCTCCACATGATCGCTCCGAAGACCATGGGGTTCATATCATGACCATCGCTGCGTGCGTGTCCCACGTCGTGCTCCTTCTATCTGATGGGAGTGTCTGGGGCTGGGGGAGCTGTCGAAAGGGGCAGTTGGGGGACTTTCTCAAGAAGGACAAGATCGCGTGGAAGCCGACGAGGATGAATGATGACGACCAAATTCCGTTTGCGCCTGAGAAGGTGGTCTTGGGCAGGGAATTCACCGTCTTCGTGGAGAGGGCCCACAAACCGCGCATTTGCGGGGAGCGGAAGTTTTTGGATAGCGAGGACTTGGATCGCCTAGACCAGGCTGATGGCGGCCTCTTGTCCTCTGGTTGGAGTTCAGTCCACACCCTGTCTCCTCCAGGTCCGCCATTGAGTGTGGGGAGGAATGACCGAGGCCAGCTTGCGCCCGCCGGTCTACCTAGAATCATTGATTTGGCCGCCGGGAGTGAGCACTGCGTAGCCCTCACCACAGACAATCAACTCATTGCGTGGGGATGGGGTGAACATGGGAACTGTGGTCGGCAGGTCGACGCGAAAGGTAATGTGGCCGGGCGGTGGAATATCATCCCCTTGCCGGCGTTGGATGAGGGTGTAAGTGTGAAAGGTGTCGCTGCCGGTTGTGCCACGAGCTTTGTGATCTGTACGGGGAAAGGCCAAGGATGACGATTGCAAGTCGGGAAGTCTTTCTCACGTGGAAGAAACTTGAGGCTCAGTCAAAGAGACCCTTAACCTGGCTGAGACGCTGTGTTGGCGCAATCTCATAAGGGAATCTCGATCTGGTAATCCGGCGATCTTGATCCACCATCGACGCGGCGACAGAATGCAGCGCAGAATCCCGGATGCGTCGGGTCGAACTCGACGCCGACACGTCTTCGGCAGTATTGTCCCAAGTCACTATGTCGGGCTCTTCTTCAAAATTCGGCTCGTCCCATTGTTGCTCGTCTTCGTCGGTGGGAATGAAGAGACTGTCTGGATTTATGGTGGCGGATGGGGCTGGGGCGGAGTCTTCTGAGGTGGATTTTGTCAAGGTCGGTTGACTGGTGGCCCGGTCCCGGAACGAAGTTCTTGCTGCGGGCGGTGGCATGATTGTGTCTGCCGCTGGTGTCGAACGACGACTTGCCGGCATGCTGGCCAATGCGGAGGCGGGGGCAGATGTCGCCGAGGGTCGTGAGGTAGGGTGCATAGAGAGGTCTCTAGCCGGTGTAGTTGTGTTGGAGAGGTCGGGGACATTTGTCGTTCCTCTGGTCATGAGGGTGAATTCTGCCAGGAGGCCGTTGCTCTCATAACTGATCTGCATCGGCCGATTGCCTCGTGAGTACCTGGCGGTAACTGGGACTCGGATCGCCTCGGCGTGGGCTATGATTGCTCGGAAGTCCTTGACCATCGTGCCAATATGAAGACCTTCTTGGACATTGAAGTCGTCGAAGTCTTCTCGTTCCAGGGCCACTGAAGTGTGCATAGGTTGCTTGAGGATTTCTGCAACAGGGGAAGTAAGCAAACGCTCCAAGGAGAAACACAGAGGTCAGGCCACTCACCTCTTCCGGATTGGAGTTTCTCTGTGTAGCTCGTGAAAGTCACCTTCCCGCTCTGAAAGAACCAATCCAACTGGTCGGTCTTGGGGCCGAAGTACTCGACGACATCGCGCAAGGTCCGTGCCGACACGGTCCAGTAGTTGGTGGACCCGGCCTTGTCGAATGTGGCGTGGAGAATCTCTCCAGACTCGTAGAAGAGCCGGTATGTCTTGACGACACCCTGCCCGCAATTCAGGCGGAAGATCAAGCGGCACTCTGCCTGGTCTGGTTGAGCTTGCAATTCGCACTCGCATGATTCCAGGGCGACTTCTTTGTCTCGCTGGTCTGCGAGGCGACGTTTGAAGATTGACAGCAGAGCCTTGAATTTCGTTAGGGCCTTTCAGTCTATAGATGTGGTCAGAGGACTTACACGGTTCTGGATCTTACAGGACCAAATCTTGGGGGTCGACGGGCCGACGGTGCTCTTTGGCCCGGGAGAGAAATGGTATTTGTGGAAGAAGGAGGAGTTGAGTGTGAAAGCTGCATGCGCGGTTTTGGATATGTTCAAGCTCGAGATACGGAGCTAGTGATTCAGTCAACATGTCTTCGGTCCAGAGTGGCCCAGAGGGGCGGCCGGACGAACAAATTGAGGTGTAGCCTCGAGGGAGATGCCTTCATCGAATTTTCCCAGACAGGTCAGAAGTTCGTGGAAGGAGGCCACCGCCGGGGGGGCCACGGTGAACAAGAGGATCGGCATTGTGACAGAAGCATCGGGTTAGGCGGGTTTGGGAGTTGGATCCTGCGAGAGAGTCGGTCTGGGATGAGGTTCATCTTGAACAGACGAAGAAACGCGGTCGACACGAGAGACGGTCCGACGCGTAGAGTGGATGATGTCATTGGTCAGTTTCGGCTAAGTAGACTTCAATGCCATCGAGCCATCAAGCCATCAAGCCATCTCCTCAATCTTTTTCTTTTTCATCCTTCGCAGCTGCCATCGACACGGGAGTCGAGTCGTGTCTTCTTCATTGCAGAAATCAAGAACAATTACAGCCGCCTTCTATTCAATCCCGCGTCGCCTCGTGTCGCTATTAAGACACCCACGTGTCGAGGTTGACGCTTCTCACAATGTCTTCTTACTATCAAGACGCAGCGTTGCCTGACGAGATACTGTCTATGATCTGTGAAGAGCTTGGAAAGGAAGGAGACTTTGGATCTCTCTACAGGTGCGCTCAGAGCTCCAAGTCGTTGGCCGACCCGGCCCTGAGAACCATGTATCAGTAAGTCTTATCTTGGTGCGGAGCTTCATCTCGCGAAAGCTAGCACTGACCTCTTCCAGGCTCCACCATAATTCGCCAGCATTCGAACAGAGAGACGACTTGGAGATTCGCCAACGTCCCGTCGACTTCGCCACCAAGGCTGCCGAACAGGTGCAATTCTACCGCAAATGGACTCTCCTGTGGCGCTCCATCACTCTCTCTAGCCTTGCCAACGACGCTACCTACAAACAGTACTGCCGGTATATCAAGACCCTAGACTTCCGGAATCTGTCCACGATGCTTGAGGATCTGAAATTCACCGCCCCCGTACGCAAAGCCTTCTTCGCCGATGGCCTCCAGCGCTTCCACTTTCCGAAGCGGGAGTTCAATCGCCAGGTGGTCGATGTCATTGCTACTGTCAACGCCATAGGAGAGGCGGTCTCCGCGAAGACGACGCTACTTGAGGAGATTGACGGGCATATTAGCCCCGGCTTTCTGTCCAGGTGGATTGCCCGCTCACCGAGGCTCAAAACCATGGTCCTTTGGAGAGGCGACGCTCTCGTCGACGGCTCCGGTGCCGTCATTGCAGAAAATTGTGAACACTTCCAGAACCTGACCATTGGTGAATGGCGGTCTCCGGACGCCGATGAAGCTTTTGCTACTTTTCTTGGCGAACTCAAGCCAGACACATTGGGATATTTTGAAATGATCAGCCACAACAACATAGGAAAACTCTCGTTCGAGGCACTCGGGCGACACAAATCCTTGCAGCAACTGGACCTGGGCAACCTTAATCAGGAGGCCATGCAGAACCTCAACGCCCTTAAAGAGTGCACCGAGATACATACTCTTAAGCTCGACGGGGATTTCGGGACAGTCCAACTCGAGGCGACCCACCACGACGTCTTCCTTGAGGTGGTCGACTGGCTGAGCTCGTGTCGGAAGCTCCGTGATCTCAGCTTGAAAAAGTTCTTTGATGGGCCCGCCATCCTGAGCCGGGTGTTGTATTCACACCAGGTCAAATTGACCCGATTGTCCCTCGAAGGCTATTCTGTCCGAAATAAATATGCGCAGCTATTTCACACCGCGCTTGCAGAGCAGAAGTCGCTGGAGTCAGTCTGGCTCAAAGGTAATGGCGAAGAAACCACGCCCGGTGACCTCCAAACCATGGTCGAGGGCCTTTGCCATCTAACAAACTTGCGCGAGCTGGTCTTGAAAGACGTCTCCGATGAATTTTCGGAAGAGCACATCGTTTCCCTCGCCGTGAGTCTTCCACTCCTGGAGGACTTTTGGACCAGTGGCGGCGAGGTGTCAGCAGACATTCTCCCGCCCCTTGCCAATCTCACATCGTTAAGGAGCTTGACGTTGTATGCTTTGACACAGTTCAGCTCGGACGCTATTCTCGACTTTTTGACCAGTCTCAACCCAGAGACGCAAAAGGGATTCAATCTGTCATTGATGGCAGCCGATCCTCAAAGCGACCTGTCCGACATGGAGCAAGACATCATCCGCGAATACATTCGGGCGAATTTGGATGGTAGCTTTGACTTTGTGTTATGGAGAGACGCTGATCCGAGTGACAGCGAAGATGATTGACGAAGGACTTACTCCACCGGGGAAGGTGTTCACGATCAGACTCCTGGTTTCTTGTCCAGCGCTTCCTCCAGAACCTGGCAGAACCGAGAAATGTCCATGAATGAGTTGTACAACGGTGCTGGGGCGACTCTGATGACATCTGGTTTCCTCTCATCCACAATGACACCTTCAATTTCCAAGTGCTCCAGCACCCCATCGAGTAGACCCGGCGCCAAACGAATACTCAGCTGAGCTCCTCTCTCTGCGGCGTTCCTCGGGGTGATGATGTCAAACATACCAGGTTTCCTTGACGCCATAGCATCCAACAGCATTTCCAAGTACTGAGTCAGCCTCACTGATCGCTCTCGCAAATTCTTCATGGATGTCTCATTGAAGATTTGCAACGAGGCCACCACTGCGGCGAGATCAAGGGCGCTAGGGTTGGATAGCTGATAGCCTGCGGCTCCTGGTCTCGGAACAAAATCTACGAAAGTTAGCCTCAAATTCATGTCATGAACACATGAAGACAAACTGTTGGTCATCTGGAACCTGCTCGACTTATTATCCCCCCACCAGCCCGACAAACGGGGCCAGAATTTCTGCGTCGAGCTCTCCATGTCGATTTTTCCAAACCTCTCATTGACAAAAATGCCCGCCATTGCACCAGGGCCTGAGTTGAGATATTTGTAGGTACACCAAGCAGCAAAGTCCACGTCCCAATCGTGAAGTTGTAGGTCGACGTTGCCCACTGCGTGAGCACAGTCCCAGCCAATCAGAATACCATGCGAGTGGGCATGGGCGGTGATAGCCTTGATATCGAAGTATTGGCCGGTGTAGAATTGAACACCTGGTAGAAGGATCAAAGCAAGCTCTGACGCGTGTTTGTCGATTGTCTGTAGGATCTGAGTAGTTGACAACAAGGGAGATTGAGAATCGGCGGGCTCCAGCAAGATCATAGCCTCAGCAGGATCAAGACCATGGTGAATAATTTGCGATTCAACAGCATACTAGTCAGCGTCAGTATGGTCAAGCCAAATGGGTGATGAGGAAGCAGGCTCACATGATCGCTTGGGAATGCCTTGCCCTCGAGAAGAATCTTCCACCGTCCCTCACCTTTCTTGCTGGGGCGATAGAAACTCGACATCAACAGATGCAGATTGGCAGTCAGGGTGCCCATAACGGCGACCTCTGATTCGATGGCGCCGACAATGGGAGCCATCAGATTTGCCGCATGGTCATCGATGTCCAGGAACGGCTGCAGAGGCGAGTCTGAGTGGTCGACAAAGTGACCGGTGACGCCCTTGGTGCGCCACTGGGTCAAGAAGGCGTTGATGAGCTCGGCCGTCCTGGTCGGCTGGAGACCAAGAGAATTGCCGCACAAGTAAGTGCACGGCCTGGATGGCTTTTCCCCTCGAGGTGTGGCCAGCGTCGGGCGTTTGAGGTCAGCCAGTGTTGGAATATAAAAGTTTTTCCGAAATCTGGACAGCGGCTCTTGGTCTTGAGAGGCGGCGTAGGCTTGGGAGAACGGATCGACGGCTTCGACCTTCGTCGGTCTGCTCGTCAGAGGGTTTCCTGCCAGGCCTTCGCTAGGCTCGTTGGAAGCCATGGCTGGGAGCTATTGATGGACTCTCGTGGTTTCGACTTTGTTCACGGGAACAAAGCTGGGAACGGTATCAGTGCTGAGAGCGGGGTGAACTTGACAAGGGTTTTTTCTCCTTTGGTTGAGCCTCTGGGATCGAAGGAGACGATGGGCTGGTATTTATAAAGTAGACTCGATCCGCATCAAGCTGTCATCGACAGTGCAATTGTTCAGGGAGTGGTCGACGAGCTCATCCTTGTCCTCAGTGTGACCCTTGATGATAATAGCGGACGATGGATGCGGGGAGCCAAATGGAAACACAACAAAAAAGAATTGTCAGCGGCCGACGTTTATCCGCGTCCATGGTTTATTCACTCGCCAACCTCGACCCGACCACATCACTCATCAACGAGTTGCCATCCTATATTGAGCCTCCCATCTCCACCTATACACGACAGCCGGTATCCCATCGCGGCCATGTCACAAAGTCCACTAAGACTCGCATTCCGAGCTGCGAGGCCCCTGCAGCGCCACCAAGACCCCCGATCCTACATTCGAGCTTGCCGAACCATCTCCAGCGCAGGCCCAGCCACAGAACATCGACCTGTGATCGGCAGCTCGGCTTCAACAGCGCCACAGTCCCCGAGACAATTCTCGAGCACGGGCATCAGTCGGGCCACGGTCGTGCTGCAAAACCCCCGAACCGACGACGATGGCCACGATATGACGATTGAGATCTCAGAGCGAGCGGCCAAGGTACGCCTCCCCCAACCCCCCCCACCCCCCCCACCCCCCCTCATCAAGCGGTGTTGTATAGCAGCATGGAAAGGAAAGAGGACACCAGAGACATAGCACTGACAGGAATGGGAACCAACAGCGACTCCGCCAGATCACGAGCGCGCCGGCCAAGAAAAACACGCTGACCTCGGCATCCACTACGCCCGATTCCCACCTGCGGGTGACCGTCACCTCGGGCGGTTGCCATGGCTTCCAGTACCTGATGTCGCTCGAGGACACGTCCAAGGTCGACCAAGAGGAGGACACGGTCTTCTCGACCGAGGAAGGCCACGGCGGCGACGGGAAGGCCGAGGTCGTCATGGACCAGGCTTCCCTCGAACTGCTCAAGGGAAGCACCGTCGACTTCACCACCGAGTTGATCGGGAGTCAGTTCAAGATCGTGGGGAACCCCCGGGCGAAGAGCAGTTGCGGCTGTGGCACGAGTTTCGACATTGATTGACGATGGGTGGGTGGCAGATCATATAAGTAGTAGGCAGTAGTAGTCTTCACTTTCTTCGCGGTGGGGTGGACCGAGTCGCGCTGCCCTCCCTCCCGCTCTACTATACGATAAATGTGTATAGTACCAGAACTATAGCATCTCTTCACTCAGCCAAGGCCGCAACTGTAGCTCAAGACCTATCTTGCTCTCCGCCTTGGACGGGGTATTTGTGGACATGTAGCGAAGTGGGAAGTCTCGACGTGACCGTGCGGAACAGTATTAATCATGAATGGGCAAGGAAAGTCGTTCTCGCAGTGAAGAGTGAGTGGCGGTAAATGAGCATATCACAACAATCCTCATTGTTTGATCCGTGGAAAGATGATCCATTCGAAGAAAAGACTATATATGCCAGAACAGTCTTGGTCAAGCATCAGACGTGAGCTTGCTGAAATGCCCTAGATTCCCTCACTCTCATATGCATGGATGGTATGGTACAGAGCAGTCGTAGTCGCAGCATACATGAAATGCTCCATCAAGCCTTACTCCTTTCTTGCCCGGCTCATGGGTCCCCAGTTCTCTCTCGGGTTGACCTGGTACCGGACCAACTTGCCGCGAGGTTTCTGCTTGCCCACCTTCTCGTCGAAGACGATATCGAGCTTGCTGATAGGTGTCTTTCCTGGTGGGCTTTGCGATCGTGACCGGGCCGGGACCTTTCCTCCCTCCGGCTCCATCTCAACGTCTTCGTTGGCGCCACCATTGGACGGAATCGAGGAGGCGTCTTTTCCCGCGGCATCGACGGCGTTCTTCTCATTCTCCAACCGCCACAGCATCCCCTGCAACACCGTCTTAATGTCTTCCTTAGTCTCGCATCTCACAAGTTGCTCCCTGGCACCGTCTTTCAACTCAGACACAAAACCTCTCTCGGTGCCTCTAGCCCTGGCGAGAATGTTCCACCCCGGACTCCCCTTCTTGACCGCACCGTCCTTGATCGGTGCTTTCTTCCGCATGTACTCTCGGATAATCTCCCACAGCACGCTCCACGGGGCGTCGGTCTTGATGCTGCCTGGCTTGCAGTGCGACCGGGTGACGCGGTAGCCCAGGCTGAGGATCGCACCGCGCATCATGTCTTCGGACGGCGTCGTGCAGTGGATCACCTTAGTGAGTTGGTTCGGCGTGATGAAGAAGGGGCTGCTATCTATAGCCTGCGGAGGGAGACGGGGGATGATCGGAGAACTCGGCGCGTCGTTTGGCTCCGCGGACTCGGAATTCGAGCTTGAGAGTGATAGGTCCTCTTCGAGAGCCAGTGTGAGCATGCCTCGGAGCCGTTCAGTCGTCCCATAGACTTTCTTGTCCAGAGACGGGACTCTGTCCAGCATCCGTCGCACAAAGTGAGGATTGTGTAAAGGCCCCGCCCACATTGGACCGCAGAGATGTGTCCTTTGGCCGCAGTGCTCGCAATTTGGAGTCGCCGATGGTGCTTGCGCGGGGATGAATTTGTAAAACTCTTCGCCATTCTTTGACTGTTGCGCTTGGTTTCGGAGCAACAACTGCGTGGACCAGGCTCCGCAGCCGTAGCCACAGTTGTAGACCGCCATGGTTGTACCCGCAAGAAGTTTGACTTCGTGTTGTTTTCGGTGGACTCGGACAAACAACCGTGCATAGTAATCAATGTAGAGCGACAAAAGAGGTTCAATTGCTAGGCCGTACTTGGCGGCTGAAGTGGCAACCGCGTTCAGGATCAGCCTCAATCCACCCTCATGTGAGTGTGGGCCTTTGATGGGCGTGCCGCCGTAGAGTGCATACGTCTTTTCGGGATAGCCGGTGGACGCAAATACTCCTGCATCCGTGCAGGTGACACACAGCATCCCTCCATCCTGCAGAGCTTGGAGGCTAGAATCGAAAAACGGAGCGGCAGTGCCATATGGGTCGAGGTCGATCACGTCAAATCGATGCACATCCCCTTCTGTCGGCCGAGGTTTCTCGTTTCCAACCTTGCTGTACATGAAGGCCCTAGCATCACCTAGGTTGGATCGAACCTTGTCTGTGACCCCATTATGTTGGATGTTAAGGTCGATGGTCTGGAGAGAAGCAGGAGACAGGTCGTTGGCAACGATGTTGGTGGCGAATGGGATCTCTTTGGCGTATCGCAGTGCTCGCAGACCTGTCGCAGAGAGTGCGTCCAGGATGGAGAAAGGTGTTGGCTTCTTCACCCAGGGTTGAGGGTTTATTGACTCCACTGTTTGGTCTGGATTTTCCGAATCTCCATTGATTTCATGGTTACCGTTGGCCTTTTCTGTCACTTCATTCGTGACAGCCGCAGGGCCAGCACTGAGTTCGATTACCGGCAGTTCTTCCTCCTCGTCTTCGGGGTTACAGTCCACTTTCTGCTTCTTCGTCGAGTCATCAGAAACACCATTTCCCTCTGGTTGGGTCAAATCATCCGATTTGCGTTTGAGGGGATTTGCTTGCTTTGTTGCCGCATCAGCTATCTCGCTGTCGGTTGCCTGGATGTTGGCCTTTTGCTTTTTTCGGTCCCTCTTCCCCTTGCCGTTTTGAGCCTTCCGCGCAAATCGGGCTTCCTTCTCCAGAACAGCGCCTTCACCGTAGGTCAAAATAGCGAGAACGCTCAGGTCTCGGTTGAATTGCTGAATGGGATTGTAGAAGACTGCTTGATTTCCCTCGTCGTTATTCCTCACTTGTTTCCCAGATGGGCGGCTTTCGCCGCCGTAGGGAGCAAGGACCGAAGCCAGCCCTTCTCGGACATCTCGATACCTCTTGCCATCTATGACGATGGGCTCGGGAGGGTTGGAAGAGGCCATCTTGGGACGAGGCGCCGTTGTAGAAATGCTGAGACGAGGCACGGGAAGGAACCAAGATCTGCTTTGCGTGGAAAGGTTGACCGCTCGCTCACACCATACTTTTGATCGGAGAGAAGTAAGACAGCTAGGAATTTTCATAACACTCCCTTTACTGCCGCTCAAAGCCCCAGGAAACAAAAGTTGCGGCAAGAAGTTCAAGGTTGGTGAAGTCGCTCGAAGAAGGAAACTTTTGATATTCCTGCCAAGAATAGCAATCTACTTTTGGAATAAGTTCCTGCCGCCTTAGTATTCTCGCCAGAGAACTTCATTACCGGCCAATCAACAGTCGCGGCTGGTTCTCAGTCATCCAAGAAACCCAAACTTAGATGCGAACTTCCGACTTGACACCTAGGAGGACATCTCGGTTTATCTGTACTATCCAAATCACGCGATCTCCAGATGAGGATACAGGCCACCTTCTATTCGGCCGGGGCTCTTAACGTGGACGGCATACCGAAAGACGGACATGAACAACAATGCCAAAACCAGCAGCATGCCTCTTTCCTCATATTCCCCCGCTCCAGCAGTAGGTGTTGGTGATCTATACGGCCAGATTGGTACCCGCAGATGGATGGTTCCATTGCGACCCTTTTATCCTCCCTCATCGGACTTCACCATGCTATACTCGCCGTAGGTCCTTTGGGCCAGGCCCGAATAGCCAACTTCCTCAACTCATCCATGACCAGGACTCCCAACGCGAACGGTAGTGATATGCTTGTTATCCCTAATAATTATCTCTCCTCCTAGGCGGGTCGTCCTGACACACACGAGACGCCGATAAGCGTACGGCGCTGGCAACATGCGTGTCCCGACGCTTACCCACCAAGCACGGCGCTAGCGACACACGTCCGATCTTCAGCCCTAATCCGCGTACACCACCGCGGAATCTTAGAGTACTCCGCATGTCTGCCTGTTTTGGATACATTCGTATTCGGGTCTCGCACTAGAATGAGTCACTACTACATAGCCACGTATTCGCAAACGAAAGGTTTATTCCCTCATGTTCCCTGGTTCCTTGAATGACGCCCTTCGGCTACCAATACATAACCCTGCTTTCGCCATCATGGCACTGCAGAGTGGGCACCTGTGCATATAGGTCGAGGTTCGACGATCCCAATTTTCCGCAGGCGTATCAGATGTTCGCTGAGAACAATACTGTACATTGTTCAACGAACATATGAATCACTCAGAGAGGCTCTTCCCTCTTCTTTTAAGAATTCAAAATAGTGGTTCCGGTAGGGGCTATGAACCACATAGCGCGCATCTTGAGGTCGCCGAGGCCACCATCAGCCGTTGTCGGACCACAATATGTGGCAGCAACTCCACAAATCCTTGGGCGCCTTTGGCGCTTCTGACTCTGGACAGCCTTGGGGTCCGTGTTCGTCACCGTCTTAGCCTCACTCTCGCGGCATCTCAGACTAATTCCCACAACGTGCTTCCCTCACATTCGTCCAGATACTAGCCGAGATTACAGCATTCAACATCGCCTTCCGCCAGGAATAACGCATTCGTACAGGCTACCTCGCATGCCCTCTCGTGGATAGCCAACGAGTCTTCGAGAGTAGCTAAATATCTCTCCGCAAGCTCCTTTTTCTGTTCTTTCTAAAATCTTTCTTGAACGGGATTGATCTTCCCTAATCGATACATTATATATGTGACTAGATTATTTACATAACGAAAATGAATCTGGCCAAAATTGGAGGAAAATGAGTGAGTGAGAGGAGAATTTTCCTTCATGTTCGTTTCACCAAGTCCGTGTATGTAAGTAGAGAAGATTCATTGCCGAATAAATGGTTCTGGCGCCTCAGGCCCCAGGCAAGGAGTCATGCCGGGATCACCTTTCTCCATAGCGGCGCGATATGCGGGCCGTTGACCGACTCGCTGAAGCCAGGCTAGGATCCCGTCGTAGCCGGTCAATTCCGTGGTGTAGAACAGTCTCATGGTGGTGAGGGAGAACACCATCATGATATCAGCGGCGGTGAACGCGTCGCCGGCCAGCCAGGGCACCTTGGTCAGGTGATCATTGACGTGGTCTAAGATCAACTCCAGTCGGGCGTCGGCGTTCTTCTGCGCGGCGTGGTCGGGCCCCAGCTTCAATGCCCGCAGCGTCAGGCTCCTCATCATGCACGGCTGCAGATTGCTATTGGATAGATGGAGCCAGTACAGGTAGTCAGCGTAGTGGGGGTGGGATGGGGGTAGCGCCAGGCGTCCCCCGCCGTGCTTGTGGATGATGTATTCGACGATGGCGCCGCTCTCCGACAGTGTCAACGGCCGCGTGGCATCGAAAGTACTGTCGGTGATGACGGGAGCCGCCCCCAGCGGCGTCAGCGCCACGAGCTCCGGCGGTGAGAATATCGGGCTGCGTTGGTACAGTTGGAGCTTGTATCGGAGGCCAAGTTCTTCGCAGAGCCATATGATGCGCTCGCTTTGGCCGCGCTGCAGGTGGTGTATTGTGAGCATGGCGTCGAGGGGAAGGTGGTTCGGGTCAAGGATGGTGAGCTTGTTTCCGTTGATCAGATAGAAGACGATAAGATTAGAATATGTTCTTGAAGGATCGTCTGGAGGTAGGAGAAGATGAAATGGTGACACTAATGTGGAAAATAGTGCACATCTATTCGAGGAAGTTGTTAATCCTTATATAAGACTCCCTACACCGGCTGCTGGTGCCGCGGCCCCAGTGCTGGGCGGAGCGCGGCGGAGTTAAGCCTTTAGACCTTGTTATGACGAAAGGAGAGGGTTCGGAAGGCGATGGGAATTCCGGATGTAGACTGAGTGCGACTGCGAATGTCACCTGGAGGTTTCTTCCCGTTGAAGCTTAGCCTGTTGGGGAGGCGCCTAGATTCCCACCTCTGGGGACTTGTCATATCGATATTATCGCTCCCAGGGAAGAGAGACTGCTCTTGTAGTAACGCTGTGTACACGTGATCTCACGTGATGTAACTAGCTTACTTAGCTAGCTGCTGCCTACGCTGTAAGCACGTAGTCCCCGTCGGCCCTACACTCCTCGCTTAGATTAGACCACCCGCATAGAAGAAGATACGATTGATTGCTAGCACAACCCCTTTGCTATGGAAGCCGTCCCCATATTCCTTCGATAGTGAGCTGCCATATCACAGCGAACGCTCGATATGGAATCGCGACAATGTGACCGGTGAGCGTCAGTTGATCGTTCCCAACGCTCTGGTCGTTCATTGATGTTGTATAGCGCAATTACAGCGCTATGCTCCGTCCAACTACAGCGGCGCATTACACTGTCAACTGCCAAAAGAGCGCCCGCTGAGTTACGTCAATGATCGATTTATGTCACTCCTTGCCAAACGATGGCGTTGAACGCTATCTACACCAAAATTTGCGCCTATGACTCGCTCAGCGCCACCCTTACACAGGCTACAACACGTTCAGCTCACTGCACAAATCACTCCAACGGCGCTCCGCCAATCACTCCTTGTGAGAGCGCCTCACCAAAGCGCTTTGCGCTCGGCATCAACACTAGCCTAGGCAACTATGTCTCTCCCGATCCATTTGCTATACGAGGCTGCCTGGAGGAGTTTCAGTCCTCGCGCAACCATAGCTTGTTGCCTATTTTCTCAGCTAACGAGTGTGTCAACTCAGCTACGCTTTCTCCAGAGCCTCCGAGCGCGCCTTTGACATGCGCCTCGCCAAAATCTTTTGCTCCATATAGCTATATATATGTCGCTCTTGTCCCCCGCCTTTGTCAGAGGACAGAGCGCTCAATCGATCTATTCAAGCCCAATGCCTTTCTTGTCCCAATGACAACAATTGACGTTGTGATCGAAAAGGATCCGTGGGCGACGGCTCTCTTCGGTTCGATCAGCTCGAGCTAGAGGATTCGAAGCTTCATCATCGGAGGGCGCAGGACGTGGTATCGAAGACATAGATTTGGCAGACATGGTGCAGACACGATTTGAAAGCTTGGTTGAAGAGTGGTGAGTTCGCAATGCAACATACGGTCTTTTATATCATTGGAACCGTCCATTTTGCACCCTTTGAAGGTAGTCTATTTCCACCCTCTAAACATAAGTATTTGCTGTTGCTGCCACCAATATCAGCTTGCGACTCCGATTGGTTTATCCCTCGGTTCTTGACTCGATTCGATTTTCAAAAGGAGCAAGGCCCCGTGTCCGATAAGGCCTGACATAACTGGTTGGTACCGGTCGCTAGAGTGGATGGTTGAGATAAGGGATTTTCTGCTCCTCGGAGAAATTATGTAGGTGTCAGAAATTCAAGTCCCGTTCTTCTCAAAGAACAATCTTGTACGTAACCTTGGCTCTTCAGCACTCATCATGATGTGTCCACTTTTTTCTCTTCTCTTGACGAACTTCATCGCCTTGTTAGGTAAAAATATGCAAAGACTGGGGAAGCGGAGAATACAACGAAAAAATTATAGGTCTTTTAGACATCCCCACACCAAGTTGGAATGCAGCTGCCGGATTTGAGCATGTTGCCATCAAGGTTGACCAAAAATCTCTCATATATTTGAGTACACCGTAAACAAAGTCGTAGTAGAGTGTGGGTTTTATGCTGAGTATTCTGTCGCTAGAAGGTATCGCTCACGGCAGTTGAACCTACAAAATCATCTGGTGTAGGAGAAATTGTACGGCAATCTAGAATTGATGCGAGACCTCTCTCTCCAAATGGCTCGAATCAAGGACTGAATCAGCACAGTCGAACATCCCGTGATGATCTATCCCATACGAGCATGTCTTCCCTTGAAGAGGACAACAAAGTGGATATGTTCTTCACCGTCCACGAAATCCGCTCATGCGTTGTGTCTTGAAGCGCCTAACATTGCCGGATACCAAACACTGCTCGATTTTCGCCAGGCATGTTGGCAGGGAGATATCTTCCTAGCAGGGTTACCCAAAATTTCACCGCTGTGTTCTCTTCTACCTAGTTCTCTAGGTCATCCTCTGAGTTCTCCCAGCTCTCCTCCATATCGCAGTATGGTGATCGTCATCCTTATCCTTGTGATATGACCGTTGCGACCAATTCCAATTTCCTGGGGCTCGGATAGGACTTGCTCACATAATACGCCACGAGCGAGTTTCTCTTCTGTCTACTCCCATTGTCTCTCTCCTCTGTTAACTTTCTCACGATATGGCGACTGCTCCAGAATCTCCTAGGCACTTCAATCCCACAACGAAAGACAGAACGATCACATCGATATGCATTTTTGTTGGCATGGTGTTTATAATTGTCTTCCTGAGCATTTGGTCCTCCCTCTCCCTCCATTCACAACACCAACTTCATTGAAGCCTGGAACCATTGGATTGGGTGGGCAGAAAAACTTGGCTGTTGTCACCGCTGGCGCCTCAAAGCGGAATGCCACAGACACATAGGTTCGAAGAGGATTTGTGAGCTTCTGCATCCAATACACTGTTGAAATGCGGTGGAAACAGAATCGACCGGGGAATAAATGAATGAGCTTCTTCTGCCGTTTCAGTTACTACAATGGCACACCGTTCAACAAGACTCTCAAGAGTAGCGAGTCCTTGATTTCGTCGGCCCGAGCCTTCAGTTCATCCACATCCCAATTGACCCAGACGAACTTTCCCTTGAGAAATTCGGCTTCACGGGACGCAAGCCAAACCTGGAAGTGTGCAGGGAGATTAACTACGAAATAGCAATCAGCCAAGGCAATAAAGACACAGAAAAACTGAAGAACGGAGAGACCCATAGAAACGGGAGAAGTGGGAAAATGAATGGGACATCTGCTTACCATCATCTTGCCCTACCCCTGCCATCGGCGTGTCGGCGTTGATCTCGGTGTTCACGACGCCGGGCTGGATATTGACAATATGTAAATCCGGATGCTCAGCCTGCAGGTAGTCGAACATCTTAGTGTTTGCTGCCTTGGTTGCCGCGTAGGCCCAGGCGCCCGGCAGGGGACTGATGTGTGCAATGCACGACGAGACGTTGACCACCTTGGCTTTGGGCGCCAGCAGGGGCAACATGGCCTGGACCGTGTTGAACGCGCCAATCATGTTCAGCTCCAGACCTTTGCGGTAGTCCTCCTCGTCGTAGCCGGCGACCGTGCCGAGCGTCTGTAGGATGCCGGCGTTGTGTATGAAGACGTCAATCTCAGCTCCGCCAGCCTGCGTGACGGCACTGGCGAAGGCGGCGTCCACGGCCACACGCTGGCACAAATCAACACCCTCGAAAATCACGCTGGTTGTCCCATTGGGGTTGGCCTTGCGGATTTCTTCGGCTGCCGACTGCAGTCTGTCGACACGGCGCCCGAATATGGCGATGACTTTGGCACCGGCCTGTGCGAAGGCGATCGCGGTGGCCTTGCCGATGCCGCTACCGCCGCCCGTAATGAAGACGACTCTGCCAGTGGTCTCTAGCTCGGGGCGGACGGGCGAGATTTGGGGGTAAGACTTATTGTGCCATGTCTTGGTAAAGGATTTAAAAAATTCATTTCCTGGATAAAGCTCGGCCTTGCTACCAGTACCCATCGTTGCGATGGTCCACGTGAACTGTCTTTATAAAGGTTGAAGGATTGATCAGGACATATGAAGTGATTGATCAATTTATGTCTTTTTGAAGGAGAGAACTTGCCTCAACTGATGGCGATTCGAGATTACTTATATACGCGTGCTCACATTCCGTGTCTAGCTAAGAGCTAAACGGTCCGACATCAAACCTTCTAGCAAGATAGTGGCAAGGGACATCTCTGCTTGGAATAGACGTGCCAATAGTGGAGGGATTTGGTCCCACAGGCGGACGGTGGACCTGATTAAGTTTTCGTTGAAGAGACGCTTACAAATAAGAACAGAAAAAGTGCAAAACAACGCTAGGGATAGGGTATCCGCTCAGAGTAGACGGGATCGGAAGAACCTCCGCGGCCTCTTGCTTGGTCAGTCGAAGGTCTGTACATAAATCTAGTGTTAGTGATGCCACCACCTTGGAAATGTTGCTCAGACTCAGGTAAGTGGTTTAAAACTATCGTCGTTGCAGCTGGAATATTTTAATCCTATACTATGTACTGATCTAGGCCAATACAATGCGCGCGCATAATGTTTATTACTTTGCGAACTATCAAGGAAGTGCATTTTCCCCAGCTCCCGAATGGGAGTCTCCGAAATACATATCGAGGTCGACATTGTTAGCCATCATGGTGGCATCAACGCGTCTCCGCTGGGCGTCCTGATTTAACTCAGTGCATGTGTCCCGAAAAGACCGTAGTAGGTCAGCCTGAGTCTCCTCCGCCATTTTGTCAAGTGTTCGTAAACCAGCTTCAATGAGTTGGCTGTCAAAGGACAGCTTATCGTATTGGGATTCATGCATGCTATTAGCCGTCAACAGCACGATGGCTGTTATATAAGAGCATCCCGTTGTCCTATTATAATGTCATTGCTAGTTAGCATCATCGAGCAGCAATCGCGATCGGTATGCAGCATATAAGTGAGAACGGATTTGACCATCTCACAGCGATGCTGACGTGAATACTCACCAGAAGTTCCATCGATCTGGTACGGGCAAGGCCCCAAACAAGACCATCAAATCACGCGCCTCATCCACCAACGTCTCCCATTGAGGTGGCAGCAGTGGTGTTGTGCCTTCCCTCGCATACCTGCGTATACTGCCCACCCACTGAGCGTCCCAGGCATTTGCCTGATTTAGGAGAGTTGTGCACGCCAGACTGGTGGAGTGCAACACACTAAGGAAACGGAGCATGCTAGGAGGTACTCTTCCCAAGGCCATAGAGGCACCGAACTCGGGCGGGATGGAAGCTTTCCACTTTTCAAGAGCGCAAGCTACGCTCTCGAGCGCGCGGGACCGCTCCTCCTTACTGCGTTTTTGAGAGCGTGTTGAGAACAAATAATCATACACGCCGCCTTCAATAACAGCCAGCTGGATGCGAGTTATAAAGTAATTCATCGTCACAGTTCCGTCCGTGGTGGTGACAACACCGTCACCGATGATATTAGCGTCATCGATTTCACACCCACTAGTATCATTGATCTGATATTCGGCGATTTCAGGCGAAGGCAGGTCGAGGTCGATGTCGTCATCAAGCTGGATCGATGGCTGTTTCGAGCGCATACTGAGATCTTTGTCGAGGACATAGGCCATCCAGAAGACGTGAGCGCGCTGTTTCGCGTCGGCGGGATCTAGGTGCGTCGAGGAGGTACGGTTATGTAGGCCAATATAGTGTGCGAGGCGCATCGTTGTAGCAATCAAGATCAGCGAAGATCGGAGATCTTGCGAGGCCTGGAGTAGCATCACCATCCCCACGAGAACCTGGATGTTGAGCAGCTGTATATCGCCCAGCACCACGGCCGAGAGCACTGACTCGGCTCTGCTGAGATACTCGACTGAGCAGTTGGTATCACTGCTGCCCACGAGGCCCTGCCGGTGTGCGAGAGCTAGCACTACGTTGATAGCAGCCCATGCTACCGGATCTCGTTGTCGGAGTCCTTGACTGTAAGAGTCGTGGATTAGATCCAGAAGAGTTTTGGCATGAAACAGCGGTAGCACTGCGTTGAACTTCTGGAGGAAAATTTGGACGACAGGCAGGACTTGCTGTAGAGGAGGGAGAAACATCAATTTAGGAGGATTGTTGCCATGGTCTGCATCTGCATCTCCGCCTTCGCTTGTCGTTAGCGTTGACAGTGTTGCCGTGTCGATCGGTCTCTCTTCCTGGAGCTGGGTCTGAGCCTGAACCTCATTGTGCTTTTCAGCGACTTCTACACGCTCAGTAAGTTGCTTAAGTAGAGTTTCTAGGTGCCGCAATCGATCTTGTGTATTGCTGATGTCATCCTCGATCTGTGCATTGCTCCGTCGTTTCTTCGGTCTGGACTTGCGACTTGGTGCTGTATAAGTACAATCCGTCATATACGTGATACAGTGTGAACAACGAGGCTTCCGTCCATCGCACTTGATCTTGCGCCGGTAACAGAAGTCACATGACTTTTGCACTGCACAGTCATTAACAAGTCGAAGTAGAATGGCAGCGTTCATACCTTTCTGGGAGTCTTGGGACCCTCCATCGTAGCTCCAATAGTAGCAGTATTGACTAAGCTTAACGAGAAGGCACACGGGGCTCTGGCTTGCTGTATCGCAGATTATGTTCGCTTCAAAATCACAGGAGTTGTTGAGTGATTAAAGTGAGGTTAAGAGCTTCCGCGGAAGCGCATCGGAACTGATGCTGACAAACTGTTGGATAATAGCACGCTGGGCGCGCTATTCTCCGCCTTACTAGAGCGGCGCATTTGAGCGCCAAATGCCAATAAACCCGAGCCCGCTTAGTCCGTGATCGATAGATAGATGACACTCTTTACCAAACGATGGCGTTGATCGCCGTCTACACCCAAATTTGCGCCTGATTGCCATTCAGCTCCACCCTCACACAGGAATATCCACGCTCAGCTCACTACACAAATCGCTCAAACGGCGCTCCGCTAATTACTCTCAATTGCGCCGTGCAACGCGCCTCTACAGAGAGCGCCTTACCGCTATATCTCGAAACTAAAAAGACTAGAAGTCCTGTGTACGCTCTCTCCATCCCGAAACTTTGCACAACACCATGGAAAAAAAGATCACGGAGGAGTACTAGTATCTTTATCTCAGGTAAGCAACTATTTGAGCTCATTCGCATTTTGCTAACGTCTATTGCTTGTAGAAAACGACAGGCCGAGAAAGTCCAGCGCCAGCCCGGGCGCCAAATTAATCGACAGCCTGAGCCTAGGGAGCTCCAGCCCCAGCCTGTGCTGTTTAGACAGTTTCCCGAGCTGCCAAATGAATTACAGTGCATGGTTTATGAGCAGCTCCTTGTTGACTGCAAGCCGATCGACATTCAATGCAATTAAGGCATCAAGCCGCTCAGTGTCACTTTACGTGAACAAGGCCTCACTCCAGGAATCATCAATGCTCGCTAAGCCTGGAGTGGATGGGCCGCCGCAACCCTCTTGTCAATAAATAAAGTTGCATTCAGAGATGTCGTCAAACGAAACGAGAACCTTGTCGAGCAGAACGTGAATGTGTTTCTTCAAAGTATTGGAGAAAACGCAAAGTCTATCCGGTAAATGGAAATTCCATGCCCTGATTGCTGCTTTCTCCCGACAGGAGGTGCAGCTTCCGAGTGGGGTGACTTTGGTGTTGAGATTCTGTATCGTATTTGAGATTCTTGTCCGAACCCAACGATGCTTACACTCGATTCAACACCTTGCAGCTCGACCAGTGGCTTTTTGAGTCCATAACGATAGATGAGCAAGGGCGGTGGGATTACCGGTACAGGGGGAGAGGACAAGTGCCTCTTCTAATGATCTTGGAGGACGAGAAGTTCCGGTTCGAGCTTTGAGATTAACCTTCACGCGTAACAGTTAAATGACTTGGATTGCGGACAGTCAGTGCTAAACAGGACACAAATTGAGAGAATCGAGGCCTTGTTTTCGCTTTTACTGTGCACGAGGCAACTGCGGACCTAGTGGTATGCACGGTGGAATGAGGGATGTCAAGGCAGAGACGTACGGAAGATATTCGAAGTGTGAGGATGGTTGAAACTGACACTGTATTGCTATTCGATACACTATAGAATACAAGATGAGAGACAAAGAGCATTAAAAAGAGAAGGGCGCTGAAGTCATACATATTGGCAAACCAGGTTCCAGTCATGTTCTTATAGCTCATTAATCTGAGAGCCTTCGAGGACAAGGCTGCGGTTGCTGTATCACTCCCCAGATGTACTTGCCGTCGACGTTCTCCTCCCAATAGTCTCATAGCTATCCGGGTCTCGTTCATCACTGAGGATCCCGACGCGGCGAGCAATCGCTGCACCTGTCAAGCCAAAGTCCTCGGTAATCATAAAGAAGCGAATGCCAGCCCGTCGGCAAGCAGCGACAGTGTCGGCCCCTTCTTTGCGAGTAGGGTCGATAATTCCCAAAACACCGATGACGGTTAAATTCCTAAGACACCTCGCTGCGATTTCTTCGCTGAACTCATTCGTCCCCTGGGTGGTCTCGGGGACATACTGTCGTTAACACAACATGATTACTCGGTCTGCATTCCTAGATAGGCGTTCCTGTAGAACCTATATTACTGTCCTTAAGGCCTTATCCAGTGGTTTTATAGCTCCAGCATCATGTGGCAAGAAGAACGAACAGGAGTGTAGCAACACATCCAAAGCTCCTTTTACCGTCACCAAATATGGCGTCTTCTCATTTCACTCATGCGCTGCGCTGTCCTCGATCTCGTGGGGCGTCAACATCCATTTGTTGGTCGAGTTGAACGGAAAATGAAAGCCCCGCTCCTGCTGTTCTCGTGTTTCCCGAATTGGGTTCGTACTTTCCATAAATTTCAGCACCGCTCCGTCAGTGGCGTTGCCTTGAACTTGTCGTTCACAAACTGAGAGATGGGCAGATACCGGGTCAAAAACGCCGTCGTGGCATAACACTCAAGCGTTGTAGAGTTCTTCCAAAGCCTTCGGCATCGGCCCCTTTTCCGCCATCATGGCCTGAAGAGCTTCCTCGGCGGGAAGGAGCCGATCAACAAAAGCGACAGACATCACCGAAATTTTATTCTCTGTTAATGTGCCTGTTTTGTCGGAACAGAGAACATTGACACAGTCCAGGGTCTCCACTTGGGAAGAACATCAACAGCCTTCATACGGCGGGCAACCATCATCAGTGTCAGTGCAACGGCAACCGGCATGCCTTCGGGGATAAACGCCACGACGCAGCCCATGACATCGTTCAGCATCGCAACGACGTTCATGAGGTTTAGATAGTCGATCCGCAGCCAGCCAAGCCGTGTGAAGAGAATCATGCAGGCAAGGCAGATCGTAAGCCCAATGATGATTCTGACAAAGCGCGAGACCTCTCGCTGTATTAATGTCGAGACTTGTCTCACTCCAATAGTTGCCTTCGCAATAGTGCACATTAACGAGTTCGCACTGGTAAGAATACCTTAAGTAACGACTCCTTGAGCGCTCCCGTTTGTGACCATGGTGCCCACGAGAGCAATGTTGCGGGTTTCGAGAAAATTGTCGTCCGTCGCGTTTACCGCGCCTTCAATCTAATCGGACTCACCTGTAAATACAGCTCGGTCAAACCTGATATCTCCAGACCTGCAAATAAGTCGTAGGTCGGCAGGGACCTTGTTTCCGATGTTGACACTAACAAGGTCTCCGGCAACAACATCGCTTGCTTGAATCCTAATCTGTGCTCCATCACGGAGCACAAGGGCCTCAGATGGTAACAAGTCGAGAATTGAATTCATGTTTGCTTTGTCAGCCAGTCCTGAAATGCTGAAAGGCATGCTTGCAGGAAGAGCATACTGCCCTGTGATCATATATACCATCGCCTATGTATTGATCCATGGCTATTGGCCGTTTCTGGTACTTGTCCTCTTTGGTATGTAGACCATCGAGTCCCAGTCCCTTAGCGTTACCAACCTAACGGCTGATCGAATTTCAGTAGAAGGAATCTTGACAACATGGCAGAACCATCACCTGTCGACCTAGAGGCCCCGAAGCCGGCACATTTCGCATACACTAGCTAGCCACCCGCAAGATATCGCGGAGATTTTGAGAGAGCGGGAAAGTGATCGCCTGCCGGGACCTTTACACCTCTAGGCTCATAGCATAACTTAACACCCCTCTATAGCTGAATAGCTGATCATTGAAGGAATCATTGCCAAATGTATATAAAATGCACCGGCCCATTCAACTCAAGTGTTAGAGTTGAAGCCCAGTCAAATGTGCGCCTTCTCGATATCTCTGGTTTGAAATTGCTGCGTTGAATAAAGGAAATAAGATTCGCCGCTTCAATTCTTCTCATTCTTGCCATGGACCATGACGCGAATCCCTCGACTTTCGAGCTTAACCCCGGCGGTGAACAGGTCCCTCGAAGGCGTGGCATCGCTGTCATCTGTCTCGAACATCTCTAGGTTATACCGCTGCGCTACGGCGGCGACACTCATGAAAAGCTGTGCGTAGGCCAAGTGCATTCCGATACAGTTGCGTGAGCCTTTGCCAAACGCGACAATGTACTTGTCCAGCCTGGAGGTCGTGCGGCCTTCGGCCATCTGGTCCAGCCAGCGCTCTGGGCGGAACTTGCGAGGCTCCGGGAAGATGTTCTCGTCGATCAGCACCAGGTGGGGTGTCATTGCCACGGGTGTACCGGCGGGAATAGTCCATTGCTTGTACTGGATCGGTTTGTCATAAATGCGTGGGAGGCGAGACAACATTCCGCCCGCCATTCGCACGCCTTCTTTGATGACGGCGGTGAGGTATGGCAGCTTCTCTAGCGAGGTCCATGGAGCGACTGGCACGCCAGCAGGGATCTCGAGGGTCGCCATCTCCTCACGTGCCTTGGCTAGCACTTCAGGGTTCTTCATGAGGTGGTAAGTGGTGATGGTGATGGCCCAGGCAGTGGTCTCAGATCCTGCCGTGGCAATCAGAACACCCTCGTCGATCAGCCTTTGATCACTGGTCTCACTTTCGGGGAGATCACTAGAAAGAATCTGGGCGAAGATGGTCTCTTTCCGTCGATTGTCGGTCTTGATCATCTGCATCGTCTCAGGGTCGGCCTTGATTTTCTGAACTTGGATGCCGACCCGTTGCATCCAGGACTTCATGAAGCCCACAGGCGGAACAAGCTTCACAGCCACCGAGACAGGCATGGAGCGGACGATTCTCCCGATCAGCGGGAACGAGCGAACAATAGCTGCCGATGCCCGGCCGCCAGTGTTGACCAGTTTCCAGGTCATAGCCCATTCGGGGTTGTGGATGTAGTCGTACGTCCATCCATAGGAGCACTGGGTCAAGACATCGGTAGTCAAGGCCAGGTAGACCGATTCCAGGTCCAGCACTTCCCCGCTCCCTGCAGTTTGGTCGAGCCGTGAGCACATGACAGCAAGCTTATCCTGTATCACAGGAAGATTGGCAACAATCGAGGCCTTAGAGAAGAAAGGATTGAGGGCACCGCGGCGTTTCCGGTGAACTTCATGCTCGACCGTCATGCCACCCGCTGTCGGGACTGCGAAGCCCCTAGTCCACCAGGCCCATTTGTCGAGTTTCAGGCCATACAGGTCGTCAAAGAAGTCCGGATCATGGATGTGCACGTCATCTGGGTTGGTGCGGATGACAGGACCGTACTTCTCGTGCATCTCCTTGATTTTCCAGATGTACTGATGACCTTTGAAGACGTCATAGTAGGTCTCATGCCAGTATGTGGCGACAGCGAGCTTGGAACCCGGGAATTTGGACAAAGGATGCCAATATATCCGGTAGATGGCAAGGCCAAGCTCGTACACAACCTTAGCCAGGAGAATTGCCGCCGCGAGGGTAGTCCATGATGTCACCAGTCCGAAACTGAGGTCTTGGGGTTTCATCTTGTTGGCCAAGTACCCTTACTTATGTGCAACACATATGGGGGTAAATAATCATAGAACAAAGTCCGCTTTCAACTACTTGGGTGATTATAACAATATATGAGCTTCCAGCTTCCATTGGCGCCGGGGTTGTCGGCGTCCGCCCCGCCGGAAGTTGAAAGATCCTGTCTGGGGCCAAAACACGAGGGGCTGAAATTGATCGACGCCGTCATCACTCAGCATTTTCGTCACCGTTTCCATTCGCTCGCGTGTAGGGGGTTGTTGTTGGTGTTCCGTAGTGTTATCGGATGTCCACCAAGCGTCGTAGCCCCGCTGAAAACAATGCTTCAGACCAATCCACCGCTAAAGTTAGGGTGCTACTAAGCTTCTATCAGTAGTACGTCTGATTTGGTCGGGAAGACGGTGAACACGACGTGTCTTGTCCGTACTTACTCTGCATGGTAACTGATGCCTTTCGCAGACTTCAGTAACCTAGAATGAGCAGGCAATTTGGGGTCCCCGACAGCGTCGCGGAAACCAACGACCGCGACCGTGTAGCCACCGTGTCTCAACCGGACGCAGATGTAGCGACGATGGTTGTCCGGCGAACGATGGTGGAGGCATTTGTTTGGCAGTTGACAGCAGGCACAATACTGCGGCTGTGGGTGGTCTTGCTACATAATTGAGAACAACAGTCTCCGTATCGATTCCCATGCAGCAAGAAATATCATGATTAGGAAGGTGTGTGACGTGGTTAGTCTCGAAACTCTAGTCCTAACATGTACTCCGTATGCACTGCGCCACCACTATTATTGTCTAGTAATTACATACCATCGTTCAGATCTGCCAAAATTTGGAAATCGCTTTCGCTCATTGCCCAAGATATAATATTCTTCTTCCACTGGGTACAAGAGGCTCACTCCGCCGACCCCCTTCCAAGGAGGCTATGGAGACTTCATTTTGTTTGACTCTAGAGAAGATGTCCTGCACCCAACAGCCTGCCGAAGGCCTCTCCCTTCGACCACCCTGACTATTACTTTGAGACTCGCGGCCCTGCTATTATCCCACTTCGTAGGCATTTCATGAGATCCGGACGAAATGGGGGCAAAGTGTGCTAGCATAAGACGACCACTGACGTCATGTGGCGGTCACAGTCCTATCACGACCATCCCGTTACTATCAAGATTAGCTAATACTGAATATTTGAAGATGTTGTGATACCCCTAGGCCCTATGAACCTAACCGGGGGTAAAGAGGCTCAAAATCTTAGTGGTCATCTGATCCGCGCAACAGAGCGGAACTAGATTGAAGCGTTGAGTTTTCTAACTCTGATTGTGTTGATCTAGTGTCAGGTGCCACTTCGGGAAGGATCCTTATTGACCTCGGTCCGCTCACTCGATCAGCATCGCGACCTACATTCGTAGGTCGCCTCGAAGTTGTTGAGAAGACAGCTCCCCGCCCGGTTTCTTCGCGAACATAGGCGCGGGCTCGGTCGGTCGATGAGGTGGACATCGCCACTAGGCTCCACAGTAAAACACCAGGAAGAAGAGCTAATGAACAGTGGTTATGTCATTGACAGAGAGGGCTCCAGTCTCTCAATGAGCTGGGAAAGCGAAGATGGAACACACAATCCAGAACGTAATGATGAAAAGGGGCAAGGCTGAGCATATGTCCGGAATAACATTGTGCCGAGACAAGCTTGGCAAGGCAGCCGAGTCGCCCGTCGTCCCTCCCTCGTCATCCTCCTCGACCGCAGTCTTCGCAGAACAGGCACGACTTCAACATCAGCAAGATCTCTCCAAACCTGGTGAAATATTACACTGCCCCGAAAGACGCAATTTCTTCGTAGTGTGACTCTCTCAGATTCCTCCTCCCAGCGCTGCCGACGACACTCCATCAACGAGATTCTCACCCAGCGTCGCCAACCGCAGCGATCGAGGGGAGAGGAAGGTCGTTGAAGAGGACGAGTGACCGTGATCAATCTCCAAGAGAGCTTCCAGTCCATACTCACACAAGATGTCGGGCCTTGAGAAGGCACTCTTCAATCTCAAGGTACTTATCCTGTTCAAGTCCATCAGCACCCTACCCCGCGATCGACGTCAATCCCTCTCGACTCAAGGAGCTTCAGTCTCTCAGCAATGAGCTTCATCCTCTAGATCCCCTCGCTGACATTCGACGTCTCTAGTTCACTTCCAAGCAACTCAACCGACAGGCTGCAAAGGCCGACCGCGATTCCCGCGCCGAGCAAGCTAAACTTAAGAAAGCGCTGACCCAAACCCCACCTCAACCGCAAATCGCCCGACTCTACGCCACAAACTCCATCCGCAACTCGCAACAAAGGATCCAACTCCTCACACTCGCTGCCCGTATCGATGCCGTCGCCGCCCGTGTTCAAACAGCCATAACGATGCGCACCGTGACGGGAGCGATGGCACAAACAGTCAGGGGAATGGACGTGGCGCTGAAGAGCATGGACCTGGAAAAGATCGGCGTCGTGATGGAGAAATTCGAGTCACAGTTTGAGGATCTCGACGTCGTGTCGGGATATTATGAGGGCGTGGCCGGTGGTGTGGAGAGCCAGCAAGTAGGTGTTGAGGGACAGGGCGAGGTGGACGCTCTGATGAACCGAGTCGCCGACGAGGCGGGTGTCGAGCTGTCCCGGGAGATGCAACAGAATGTCCCAGAGAATGAACCGCCACAGGCAGAATCCGCCGAGAGGGCTAAACTTGAAGAAGGGCTAGGTGACAGATTGAGAGCCTTAAGGAATTGAGTGGTCGAGGGTGGTGTTCTGGTCGTGAGGCGGTTTCCACGAGAAGTACCGATAAGTCTGGCATGTCCTTGACGAGGGATGAATGACCTTGACGCAAGAATCATTGAGAAGCTGTGCAGGAATATCGATATGGCGTTCTTTTACAGGGCGTACGGTACGTCCAGGCTCACAGATTGAATTGACATTGATTTGGATTTTCTATTCTTCCTGTCTATGGCTTTATGACTTCTGGCTAGCGTCAGCCACCTAAAGTTGCCCTCTCACTTTTACTGATTCGAGTAACCAGTCGTGTCAGTTGTCTTGCTACTATCTTTCTATCGGATTATTCCTGTAGCTTGCCCCGACCCGAGATAATCCAATCAGCTCACGAGTTCACCTATCGCCAAAGACGGACCGCTCACGTGATATCTCCGTGTCCGCTCTCTGACGTAGAGAACCGACCATGCATACTCTTGCTGACGATTCGAGCTTGGATGTTGTTTTAGGTTGGTTGTTGGTCATAATCTAGCGTCCTCCGGGATGGTTTGAACAATGGTCTTATTGAAGTCTTTGTGGGCCGCCGCCCGAGGATGGCGATAGACATGCCCGCGCGATCCTCCAACGGATCAAAGGTCACCCAACGCCTTGCTACGGGGTTGAACAACATGCCCCGTTACGCCACAATATTTACTGCCGGGTCATAGAAATCCGAGATCTCCTTGGCCAAAGCTTCCCTCACGATCGAACCACACAATTTCGCGTAAGGGTTCGTCTTGACCGCCAGCTGACGAGCCGTCTCATTGCCGTATCGACCACCGAGACCGAGCTCGCGGCTTGCCACTTCCTCCAATCCTTCTCTCGACAATTCCTTCAGTCCAGGTACCTCCCTCATCATTCTCTGAGGGTCTTCTGACTTGCTCGCCAGCAAGAGCAGGTATCCTCGGTGCGTATGTGCTGATGCAAGTACTCGGGCATCCAGGGCCGGGATCATCTGGGTCATTTTGGTAGGAGTGGACAGCGAAATGGCCTGAGAGAGGTCGTGGAAAACATCTGCGACGAGCGTTGGATTTGTTGGAAGATCTTGGTCTTTGATTAGAATGCGGCGGGCTTGCGCTCGGTTGTTCCAAGAAGATGCATATGAAGGGTTGTTGTCAATTATCGCGGTGAGCTTGGAGATGGAGAGATTTATGTCGCTCGTAGTCGGTCTTTCTTGGTTGACGACACGCAGCGCATCTCGTTCTTTCTCCTTGAGTGACATTGTTCTTGTGGGATCAGATCCATTGGGCAGGCTTTCGTCAATATGGACTGCCTGTGAAAGCGACGATTCGGGGTCGAAGAGAGCTGACAAGACTGAGGCGTCGTTGCTGCTTAGCTTTGAAGATTGCATGATTTGCTGATGGAGTTTTGACCGTTTTGACAATAGGTGAAGACAAATCAGTGGACAATAATCTGAAGGTACGTGTAGGCAAGAACAAATTACAATGTCGAGTGATTTTGAAGGTCGTGTCGAGAGTCGCGGATTGCCAAACCCGGATGTTCGTGCAACACGGACCGTCTTGTGACCTCCGTGCCCTTCACCAAGCCGTGCGTAGCCGGCTTTCCACATAATGCCAGCTGACCTTGCTTTTAAAACAAATCCAGATAAATCTTGTCTTTGTTCTCTTTCGATCGCACATCTTTGCTCAGTATCGGCTTCTTCCCTACGGCGCGAGTGTCTTGTGCAGATACCAAGCTGTGACTTTCGTCCCCTTTCATCTCGACCGTGAACCTTATCAAACGAGCTACCAAGTAACAATGGCACCAATTGCCCTTGCACCAGCTCCGATTCCGAGTCATGAGTTGTCGAGCGCCTACCAAAAGACTTCGCTTGTATCCCAAACCCTTCCAAAGACTCCAAAGAAGGTCGCAACCTATCGGGGATATGACCACGTTCACTGGTGGGTTGGAAATGCAAAACAAGCCGCTGCCTTTTACATATCATGCATGGGATTTGAAAGAATCGCTTACCGAGGACTAGAGACTGGTTCCAGGGTGGTTGCTTCTCATGTCGTTCGCAACGGAGAGGTCACCTTCGTCCTCACGTCTCCTCTACAGAGTCCAGACACCAAAATCGCCACCCTCTCTGACGAAGATCGAAACGAGCTTAGAGAGATGCACGACCATCTGAGAGCTCATGGGGATGCAGTCCGTGACGTCGCTTTTGAAGTGGACAACGTCGATGCAGTTTACGAAGCTGCTGTTGCCAAAGGAGGACACTCCCTCGCACCGCCCAGAACAGCGACCGATAAGTTCGGATCTTGTAAATTTGCACAAATTCGAACGTATGGCGACACCATCCACACGCTTATCGAACGATCTCTGTATAAAGGCGCCTTTTTGCCAGGCTATCGATCTGAAACTCAAGTGGAGAGGAGTGTCAAGTATCTTCCTCAGGTTACTCTGGAGGCCATCGATCATTGCGTTGGTGAGTAACTGCAAATTCATCATGTAGTGGGTCGAGAAACTTACAAGTCGCAGGCAACCAAGATTGGGATGAAATGGAGGCTGCATGTGACTATTATGAGAAAACTCTCGGATTTCATAGATTTTGGTCCGTTGACGACAAGGACATCTGCACAGATTATTCGGCTCTAAAGTCGATCGTGATGGCCAGCCCTGACGAGCACATAAAGATGCCGATCAATGAACCGGCCAAAGGTGTCAGGAAATCCCAGATCGAGGAGTATGTGGATTTCTACAACGGCGCCGGCGTCCAGCACATCGCGCTAAGAACAGACGACATCATTACCGCCGTGACCAACCTGAAAGAACGAGGAATCGAGTTCATCAGCGTGCCGGACACGTATTACGAGTCGATGTCGAGGAGACTTGAGAGCGCGGGTATGATGCTGAACGAAGACTTTGCAGCCCTGAAGAAGTTGGGGATCCTGATCGACTTTGATGAGGGCGGATACCTGCTGCAGTTGTTTACCAAGCATCTCATGGACAGACCTACTGTCTTCATTGAGATTATCCAGCGAAACAACTTCTCAGGATTCGGCGCAGGTAACTTCAAGGCTCTTTTCGAGGCAATTGAGAGAGAACAAATGGCTCGAGGAAACCTGTGATATCTGAGTAGAGAGAGTAGCGAATCTCTGGTGTTAAGTAAAACCGAAGTATTACTGAAAATCCAATCATGATGAAGCTTTAATCAGAGACAAGGTGAAGCACCGCAATAAGAGGTAATCAATCATTCCCTAGAATTGTTCATCCTATGCACCACTCCTGATCATCCAGTGCCTCTTCCACAAATAGATTGGAAGTGTTGTCCGGCATAGGATTGCTTTCTAGGCTATTGAGCATGCGAAGCATCTCTGGCGATCGCCCAGAAGCCTCGTCATTCTCTGGCATTGAATAAACAAGCGCTCTGCATACAAAAGTACCGAATATTCTCGAACCTTCCGAGACGAGGTTTGATATCAAGACCGCACGGTTTTCACGCCCTAAGCGAGGTCGTCCGCCAAAAACTAGCGCAGTCGATGAACCAGGTGCAGGCCTGTTTTCAGTCCACGGACCCTCATCTCTAATCAACTTCAAGAACAGATTGACAAAGAATTTGTGGCCCTGCCAGGAAAAGATGAAAGCATGAAACAAATCCTTTGGAAACTTCTGGAACAAAATGCCGGGGTATACCAGAATGAGCCCTCTTTCCGTAATGGAGACGCCTGGACTGTCACCGAGGAAGATGCTAAGTTCGGGTTGCTGTCGGTCGGGGTCTAGAAAAGACCTTGGTGCCCAGCGAAAGCCGTCTTGGGATACTCTTTTGCCTTCCATGAAAAGTATCTCAGGAGGAATGTGCTTCTGAATTGCGTTGAGTAACGCCGCCCATCGTTTGGTTTCATGCACTTCCAGCACTTCTTCAAGACCTTGACCAAGGAGTGATGCAACGCACAATGCTTCGTCGCTGGTCCGGCTCGTCTTTCTGGACCGAAGTCCGGCGACAATTGAGTAGAGCCTCCCTTGAATATCCGCTTCCTCCGCTTGCAAAATCTCCCGGTAGAGAGTGAGTCTGAACCACACTTCTCGAATGGCCCACAAGAATTCAAAATCGTGACGAATTTTATCGTTGTCGAATAGCCGGCGACTCAGTTTCACAAGATCTTCAGCTCCATCTGAGAATTGCACGAAAACAAATTGGCCGAGGATGCATTCTTGGAAAGTCCACATTCTCTCTTGCCAACCTGATAATGCAATTCTAGTCGCGAGTTCTTCGTCGGAGGCGACCCTACTCTGTTTCATCAATTCGGCATCATAGACAAGAACAGATTCGGCTCTTTCATAAGTCTTCTTCATTGCACGAATGGCCATTTTCCTGGAAGACTCAGGAACCACAGGTATGCACAACGTGTCCAACCAAAAATATAACCGATCAGGTTCAGGCCAATGCGCCAGTGGGTCTTCAAGACTGGTAGTTCCCAGTCTTCTCAGAGCCTCAACTTCATATCGAATGTTGTCGGGCCTGAAAGACATTAATTGTAATCTAAGTGCTTGAAGCTGACACTCTGGAAGAGTGTTGGCTCTCGTATTGCCTAGACCGTCGGACCATCTACCGCGAGTGAGCTTTATGGGTGGTGCTTCTAGCTAGGCATGCCACTTACACATGAGATATTGCTACGTACGCGATGTTGGGTTCGTAAGCTGTGACGTCAAGCTGTAATGGTCTGAATTGGTCACATTCGTCGAATCGATGAGGCCACCGCATTGAGATCAGTGGCACCCCCCCTTCCTCTAGGATAGAGATAACCTTAGAAGCGTCTGGGCCTAGATGTTCACAGTTGCAGGAGCCATGGCCATCGATTGACTGCCTGATTGACTCCTCCCAACTCGTCGGTTCAAAGGCGGTCTCGGATCGAAACTTGAAATTTCCTTCAAAGTGCTTGGTCTTGTAAGTCGTCTCGTCCATATTATTGGTAATACAGCGTTCTTCGGAACATCGTGAATGGTCCTTGATTGAAGTAGGCGGCCCGAACAGACTAGCGTAGTACGCAAATTGAGGCCCGAATTGGTGTAACATCTCGACAACTTGACCCCGGCACCAGCCTTGTTCTACCAGTTGTGATGAAAGCCAGCGACTTATTCTGATGGAGCACGCGTTCTCTGGATGGCCATATACCTGTTTCTTAAAATTCTCCAGAGTTCGGACCAGAAATATTATCGACAATTCAACTTCGCCAGGCAAAATAGATCGAAAGAGCCGTCCTGTGTCCTCGTCACCTTCATTTATAAAGATCGTTGCTCTTAAATTTAAGCCTTCGATCACACCACCCACGCTTTGTAGACAAGCTTCAATGACTTCATAATGGCTTTCTCTTTCATTGGGATCTAATCGTCGTTCTTTCTCAGCCAGTCCGTGAAGTCTCGGTGTTAGGTATCGAGTAGTCACCCTGTGGTTGGTCGACTGCATGGTGTCCGGATTTTCAATCTCTGAGACCTTTGCTTGACCTCTTTCTCCACCATTCAAGGGACTGCGTGACGTTGTATTTCCAGGGATTGGTAGGCCATCAGCCAAACGGTCGCCCAAGTTTTCGCCCTCGGTGCAGAGGAAGTCTGTATGCGATAGATTGGTATTGCAAGTCGCAAACACCACGTCAAGCACGCCGAAAAAAAGCCAGCTCTGCAAAAAGCTTCTCGTTTCATTGACGGTGTTACCGTTCAGGTCAAGGTGAAACTTCAGGTTTTCTATATTCCAGCCAGCTCTCTGAGGAAAAGTCTTGAAACCAAGAAAGTCATAGGCAGGGCCGCCGGGAAAATATGGAACGCGAATAAGATTGGCAGGATTTTTGGGACTTGGAATGTGATCCATCTGGGGATATTTGGAAATGGTTGACCTCCTGAAGGACGGCTATTAAGCCTTCGGCACCAGTGCCGCCAAAGCGACCCCCGTTCTGCAAGATTGTCGACTCTTGCTAGGAGATGGGGACCTGTGTCGATGTCACGAGTGGTAGGGCTGCTTTCTGGGGACTGAACAAGCAGCTGCACTGTTATGACAAAATTGATGGGCACGAGAACGCTCTGAGGCTGGCAGCTTCTCCCAGAATGGCTTGATTTGAGCCAATCACACAAAGAAACTAACGCCTCTGTGTATTTCAACTGAAACCTACCGAAGTGAAATCAGTGAGATTTATGAGTGGGAATATCCGCGAAAAGTGATGTCCAAGTATGAGATATGGCCGAGGATTGGAAGAGTCTTACAAGAGGAAGCAGGTCGGCAGTCGCAAGAGCGCAATCGCCGCCAAGGCGATAGTAACTTTTGGCCTTTGAGGAAGGCACCACTCACGTGAATCGCTTGACTAAGGGCGTGCACAGGGTGGCATCACCACATCTGAATCAGGGTGAGTCGCGAGCTGCTTTCCTTCAACATTCCTTCACTTGGTCGTCGGCCAATCCTCAACTTTCGATCATTTCCTCTCGAACCCTACCTCGCTTGGATCCTCCAAACTAAAAATGTAGGGATGAGTGAAGCCACGTCAACGCCGACACGAGCGCGGCAAGCTTGCGAACCATGCCGGTGCGTCAAAATGTGGGCGTTGAGCGTCAAAGTTCCCAGATATATTGACCCGAGTTTCATTGCAGGAGAAAGAAAACAAAGTGCCCCGGCGAAAAGCCCAGCTGCTCATTCTGCACTCGTCTCAACCAAAGATGCACCTATGCAAGGAATCCTGATGACCTTCGTACTCGGGCAACTACACCGAGTGGAGAGCCGTTTTCAAAGAGGGTTGCGAAGCCCTCAACTTCGATGTCACACGATGGCAGTCACTCCAGCGAGCGTCTGCAGAGGCTGGAGGCAAGAGTGGAGCAGATCATGGAAGCCGTCAAGTTTGTGCCACTCTGGGGTAACCAAATTAACCGGCGTGCTGACATCGCAGCTCCGTCGTTGAACGACAGTCGGAACAGCCCTCTTCGCACCGGATTCAGTCCTCTTCGGCCTCCTTAAACGAAACCTCTCCAGAGCCGATTCAGTCTGAATTTGGCCAGTCCAGTAATCTGCGAGGATGTCGTACAGGCTTTGATGTTTTGACCAGGTTCGTAGTCTCGAGCGCCTCCTCGCTATTTTCTAACTCGGTTCAGGCCAATTCCTCCTCCGGCATTACTCCAGTCGCTCGTCAAGGTCTACAAGGAAAGATTAGCCTCACAACCGTTGCCACTATTTGATACGAGAACGCTCCCAGTTTCAGTCACTAGATTCTCGCCAGTACTTCTACGAAGTTTTCTTGCGCTGACGGTGAGATTTTCCGATGACGACTTCTTCAAGAATTCCAGGCTACAAGCTGTGGAGTTCTACAAGAAGTCGGCCCGAGAAATGCTGTACACGCAAATTGCAGAGCCTCCGGGATCTCTGGATGTGCTTCAATCATTTTGTTTGTTGTGTCTCAGCGAGATTGAAGGTTTGTCCATGCCTCCCTGGAAATCGGCGGCGTCAAAACTTACGTATGAGTTCAGATGGCAAGATGGTTAGAGCGTGGATGGATACCGGTGTTGCTGCACGAGTGGCCATTTGCATGAGCTTTTCAATATCCGACGAAGGTAAAGTCGTATCCAAGGACTCGGAAGAGCGGTCCCGATGCTGTTGGAGTCTTTTCATCCTCGACCGAATACACGGTAGTAGTTTTCAGACCCTACAAGCGATATTCGATGAGTCGATCCTTCCTGATGTGCCTCCTTGTGCCTTGCGACCGGGAAAACCTGCAATGATTGGCGGACCGGATGAGTTAGGAGATGCACGGAATTTCGAAGAGACGGATGATGGGATAGACTCCTACGGCTTGCAATTACTATCCATCTGGGGCCGATTGATGTCTTACCTCAAGGCCATCAGGAAAGGGAAGCTCGAGGATGCGTGGATGGCCAACTCAACCTATCAGCAAATCAAGTCTGAGATGTCAAGGTTTGAAACCGTCTTCCCGGAAGCACATCGATTCAAAATTGCAAAGCTCCACGCGAGGACGGCAGCAGACTTGTCGAGAGATCGCGAATATTGGGCGGCGTGGGTCTTCACTCAGTGCATCTATCACACCATTCATTGTACCTTGAATCACCCTTTCCTTCATCTAGCCAGGATTCATGGCCGACAGAAGCTTCGCTCGCCTTCGTTTCTGCAACACGCGACCGACCAGGCGATTTTGCATTCGGCTTGGATCGTGCACACCATTACAGTATGTGCAGACCGGAACTTTCAGATTTTCGATCCCTTCATTGGTCACCTTGTTTCCATCGTCACCACCGTCTTCTTCTTTCTACGATTCTCCAAGGACGAAGCGCTGGCCGCGAAGGCATTGATGGATTTTGAGCGATGCCAAAGTTTTGTCGAGAAGATGGCCACCGATCATCCTCATCTTGCAAACACGGTAAGGATTCTCAGCCAGTAAGTTCATAGATAGTTCTGACTGAGTCCTTGCAGACCATGAAATTGTCCAAGCTGGCGCAATTTGTTCGTCGCGGAATTGACGCGACCCAACTTCAGCCTCCGAAGGTCGAAACTGCATTGCTATGGGACTTGCTCGACTACGCCGTATCCGCGTCGCCGGCCGTCAGCTCTGGTGGCTCGTCGGACGACGTGGAATTGAATGTCAACACCCAGTTTCTCTCGCCGTTGAATCAAGATACGCCTAGGCACCCGGAGCCAGTAGAACCTCCGAGTGGAAACACGCAGGATGGCTTTGTGCAGAACTTCTGGGCCGATACCTCGTTTGAATTCGACATGGTCGACTTCTCGAGTCTGCCTGACATGTCGTCGTTGACAATGCCGACCGAACCGTGGATCAATGGCCACCTCTGAATTCATAGAATGACGCGATTTCCGGCTGCGCCGTCCTTCCGATCACCTGAGCGGATAACTTTTCGCACCGCTCGCGGCGACTTGCCCGGGTGGTTTATTAGCTCCTCGATCCCGCTGCTTTTATCTACCGCCTCCGGCGAGGAGAGAAGCATCATTTAGCCCGAAATCACCAATGTGGCGTAGGTCAGCCCCTCCCCCCGCCAACCTGCAAACCCAGCTCGGACCCAACTGTTGCCTGCATATGCGACCGACCACCAAGGTCCCCAAATGGGCCGCATGTGTCCAAAACCTGAAGGCCCGAATCTGCCCAGAAGGCAGCCAGGCCCAGGTAAGCAAACAAGAAGGCGTCCTTGCCTCGTGACACTTTGATCCATCATCAGATTCGGCTTTGGATCACCTGTTCTGATTTTTTCAAAAGGCGTCCATCTTCTTCACCGTCAGGCTGAGCGTTCTCCAAATTCCTTCTCATCTCAATCCCAGCCCTTGAACCTGTCCACGGCGTCGATTAGTACTCGAGAGCGAGAGCGAGGATGCGACGACGACTGTGATTGTGATTGCGTTCGCGAATTTGATTGACCACCACAGGTGGTTAGCTACCAGCCCTCAGCCAGCCATCCGCTGTTCTCATCTGTCGCGGTCAAAGGAATTCGCGAAAGCCTTATCTGCGGTGCTGAAAGTGGTGCTCGTTACTACCAAGGAGCATAGAAGAGGTCAGCAGCTCCTCACCGACTCTACCGGTGCTCGAATGTAATATATTCCAAACTACCCTCCCGAGCGCAAGGTTGTGAGCGCGTCACCAAAGTACAAAAACGCCTACCCATCCACCACACCATCCAATCCTTAGCATAACCAGAGTGCAATCCAACCCGATCCTCAGTGCAGCCCAGAAGAACAAGTTCAGTCCAATCCAACCAAACCCCAACCGCAGGCAAAATGGCATTCGTATTCGACGACGAGCCCCTTCCACCGCCGCCACCTCAACCGATCACGATCCGGCAAGCGATCGACGACCTGCAGAGCACGCAGACCCAAATCCGGCACAAACTCGAGACACTGGTAGGGTGGTACATCTACCCGGACATAGTGCCCAATGAAGTGAAGGCGTACGAACCGCGACTACTTATCCTGCAGTCGCGGCTAGACGCGCTCTCGACGCTATCCTACGAGCAACTGGCGCGGCTGATCGACAACTCGGACGCGCTGGCGGGGCAGTACCTGTTGCAGATTGTGGAGCAGCTGCAGAACAGTATACACGGGATCCAGGGAATCTTCGTGAACCATTACGACCGCGAGCTGGAGGAACGGCGGCCGTTCGCCAGCATCTGGGACACGCTGGCGTACCGGGAAGAGCAGCTGAAGTTCATCCCGGAGCGGAGCCCGAGCAACCCACGGCGGGCGCGGCCCGAGGACCTGCGCTCCGCGGGGCCAGCGGCCAACGAGCTGGGCAACTTCTGCCGCGGCGCGCTGCAGATGCTCAACGGCCGCGACAAGGGCAAGGTCTCGTTTGTCGAGAGCCGCGACCTGACCGAGGAGAACCGGCGCCGGCTCAAGGCCTTTGGCGGCGCCTTCCTCAACTGGGAGTGTCCCGAGTGCGCCTACCGCATCCGCTACCACGTCGCCAACAGCGCCACGAGCAACATCCACGCCACCGACGAGGTCCGCGATCACGGCGCCGGATGGGGCGTCCAGTATCGCAGCTCGCTGCTGGCCAAGTCCCACATCTACCAGCCGCTCGGCGAAAAGGCGTCCTACTCGTCGTCGTTGCCCGCCGCCCGTCGTGACTCCGCCTCTGTGACCGTGACCGTCGTACCTATGGCGCTCGGCTCCTCGTCCACCACAAAATACGGCTGTCTCTTTTGCGCCGCCAGGGGTCTCGACCTCGAGCGCGGCTACACCGCCTTCGTCTCCGGCCGGGACCTGGCCGAGCACATTGCTCTCCGCCACAAGCGTCCCTTGCCGCCGAGTTTGCTGCTGCACCGCTTCTTCGTCGCTATCGAAGGGAAGTTGGTCAATGACCGACAGCGCTGGGAATTGAACCTCTTGGGTGTTTGAGTCGAGAGCGCACTGGGGTTTGGGGAAGTTTGGCCCGAGAGGTCGGAACAGGGATTTGGGGGGAGCTAATTAGCAGTCTGGACTTGGAGAAGAAGAGACGAAATTGTGGACATGGCATGAGAAACGAAACGGCCATGATGGCATGACAGACTGGGTGACGACCGATAACGACTAGCTTGGTGAAACGCATTGGTGTTCTTCTCTTTCCTTCCCTCCGGATGTGATGCGTGACGGATCTGGTCGAATACTACTACGGACTCCAGCGTGGCACCACTCATTGAAAGTTTAATGACATCGGTCGAGTTCGACGGGAAGAAAACCATTAGGAACGACAGCAAGTATGATTCAACTCAATTCACTTCCTTCTTCCATTTTTCGCCCGATTCGGGCACGATGGCAGTGCATCCTCAGCCTTACGGGGGGATTCAACTCCAAGTTTCTATCTGCCTCGCTCTCCAGCAAGCGAAGCGATTGATTGACGATCCTTTTTCTCGACCCTTCCGCTCGTAACGGCTCAGGGTCATAAGTTCCTCGACTTCACCACATCAGACCGGTAATATTTCTCAGGCTCCCCGACCCGGGAAAGTCTCATGTTTTCTGTCTCCATCCCTTCTCGTCTTCAAATGACTCATTCTTCCGAGCCCAAAATGCCGTCCCGATAGAAAGTTCGTAAAATATTTCCGACAAGGGCGATCACTGTCGCCATACCGATACCGAGTCATAGTCTGTACACTGATCACCATAGGTGACCATAGATCAGAACTCCTCCCAAAGCAAAGCAAAGTCGTGACCGAGCTAGGAAACACGGATAAACCCAAAACCGCATCTCTTCAAAATGCCCAAAAATTCCCGGGACGAGCTCGTCCTAGGAAAATCCCCATATAGCCGGCGCCATGCAATGACAACCAAACAAAGGAACAGTCTCCCTCAATTTCCAAAGGTAAGACAAAAGAAAAAGAGATTTCTAAGGGCGAGGCCCCTTCGTCAGATACTCTCCACCACCAACCCGACACTCAATCCCGGTTTATGGCTGCGCTCAGCCGGCACGACGACAGGAAGGTAAGCCTTCTTCTCCAGGATCTCCCACTTGCGCGCTTCCTTGATCATCTGCTTCTCCATATCCTTCATTTTCTCCTTCTCGCCCTCGCGCTTGGTGATTTTGATTTTAATCTTGTCTTTCGACAACGACCTGGACGTGCTCCGACGGTGGCGGTGGCCAAGAATGGACACTACCTGTGGTGGTGGCGTCGATTGTTCTGATCCTTTCTGAGATTGAGCTTCTGCTTCGGCGCGTCTCGCTGCCAGCTTGGGACCCGGAACATGGACTCTGGAGCTCTGTTTCCTGGACAGAGAGACCGTTCGTGCAATGGCGACTTCGGCCGTGCTGACGGGGTTCAAGGCAACTGGGTTCGGCCGCGGAGGGACGGTCCTCTCGAGTCCACGCAGTGAATTCTTCATTAGTGTCGTCCCGCCTGGCGGGGCTAGAGTCGACGACGGCAGCGTGGCTGACCTATCCTTGCCCCTCCGCACTACAGAGGCCGTTCTCACCATCACTATATCGTCGGTATTGGATCGGCCCGGTCGCTTCGGCGTCACGCCGTGTTTTTCGATGGCGGTCACCGTGCTCTTGGCCGCATATTTGGACAGTGGGATGAACTTGGCATCTTTCCTCGGAACGGGGGGTGGCGTATCAACTGGCAACGCTGGCACCGGGGGGGCTCTTTCCACGGTGGGCGGGCCTTGAGGAATCGTGGGTGAGTCGCCGATGGGTCGATCTACGCGCTTGAGGGCCGTGATCCGCGGGGACAGGACTTTGGCCGACGGTGGTGCAGCCTGTGGTTTTGGTTGAGGCGATGGAGACTTTCTCATTATCGACTCAAGCCCCGGTGATTGGTCTTCCTTGACTTCGGCGACAGGAGAGGGGATCCATCGGCTGACTTCTTCGCGGGTCTTGCTGTCTTTTCGCACAAATTGTTGCTCCCCAGCCCGCCCATGTTGACTCGTCGCACCAGAGGTGGACATTGCTGGTTTTCCTTCAGGGTGAACGCCAACTGTGACAGTTGGGATAGTGAAGCTGATGGGCGGCAGCTTCTCGGCGTCGGCAGCGGCTACGGCAGACGGTGACGTGAGTCGTTCTACGGCAGCTATCGCCTCGTCGAAATATGCGGTGTTGACAGAAGTATGCTTGGTCGTAGTCGTCGAAGTAGCTGCCGTGCTCGTCGTTTTGGCCGAAGATGGCGCAATTGGCGTCGTTGGTTCGACAGGCTCATCTGGCTCCGGCACTTCGAAACGGCGCAGTCGAGTGGAAACGCCCACCTTTTTGGACCTCGTCCGAGCCAATTCGACCTGCGTCGAGTCGGGTCTTGTCATGACGAAATGTCCATCTTCGACACCCTTGGAGTCTCGGAATGACTTTACATCAAAGAATATCTCGTCCACGGTGGTGGCAGACGACACCGAGGACTGGAACGAGTGTGAGGCACTCCAGGGGGCTGACCGATCGGTCGAAGCCGTATTGTCCTCGGGACTCTGGATCATTTGCACGTGAGAGACTGTTCTCTTCGGATTTAGAGGCCCGGGCCTGACCAAAGCAAATGTGTCCCGCATCGGCGATAGTCGGGCCGGTGAAGTTGCCGACCTTCTCAGTGGGCTCAGGCCGAAGGTGTCGTGGTCTGCAGCGGGTACCCGACCGAGGATTTTCACCGGAGCAGGAGAGGTTGTTGGGAACAATGAATACTTGCTGACCGTCGATGATTTCGCGGTGTTGGGCGTGTTTAAGAGCCTGGGTGGCATGGGAGGCGTAAGAGGGTCCGTAAGAGGCGCCACAACATCATCTTCTCCGCCTCGTGTGGTCGGTCGACTATCTTCGAACGATTTGAGACTTTCCAGAGTCCTACTTCGCCGGGCAAGGAGGGACGAGGAGCGAGTGGCGGAGGGGAGATTCCGAAACATGACGCTGTATCGATCCAGCGGAGGGGTGGGTATATCCAGCTCAAGCTTCGGCGGGGCAGGTCTCGCAAAAGAGTCAATGATGGAGCCTGCATCGGTGGCCGTCGACGGTCTAGATATTGTTTCATCTTCCGGCCGCTCACGAGGTTTTTCTGAAAAGATTGGACGGGCCAGTTGGGCATTGTCCACCGGTACAGCAGGACGGTCGTCACGAGGTTGGTTCATTTGAATGGACCTTAGTTTGGGCTCTTCCAGCTGAGAAACTTCGGAGGTCGGGCTCTTGTCCAAGACCACCAAACCGGTGGGAAGGCCAATCGTCGGCCCTGGACGGACTTCGTGTCGTCTAACAGAGGCCTGCCGTGACTTGAATAGACTGCCAAACTTCCTCCATTTTTTCGACTGCATTTGCGTGGAGCTGTTGGCAAAGGGCGAATAATTTCGTGACGAGAGATTGCTGACACCCGGACTATGGTTGGTTTTGTTGGTGGCTCGGAAGGCTGGAGGAGGGTGGCCAGGACTGCCGAACGCAAGTCCGATCAAGCTATCCTGCGACTTGGAGACGGCATTAACGGTTTTTGAGGGTGAAGTTTTATGGACGTCGGCGGTACGCGGTCGGACCAAATGTACTTCTACGCGCAGTCTCTTCTTTGTGGTTTCTCTCGTGCCGGCAGCAGTTTTGGGACGAATGTCGACAGGTTTTGCGTTGAGGGCGATTGGAAAATTGACCGACGGGCTGCAAATGGTAGAAGAATTCTGCGATCCGGTAAAGGCGAAATCAAAGTCCTCTGGCTTCGCCGTCGGTTGAGAATCAGAGTCGTGAAGGGGGGAATTGCGGTGGCGAACGGACAACCACCTTGTTGGCATGATTCACCGCCGAGACCAGCCAGCAAGAGAAACAATGCTAATCTAACAAGGACAAATGAAGACAGGAAGGCGAATTTGGTGAAGGGGAGGGGTCTGGAAGATCAAGTCATCCAGCTGGAGGTTAAAGACAGTGTGAAACAGTTACAAAGGTAGCATTGTTCAACGACCAGGAGCGCCGTTGGACTGCTGGCGGGATTCACGGCTTGGAAAAGGCAGAAGTCACGTCCGAGGCACCAAGTGCGACAGATCTCAAACCGGATGCCACTTTGCGGCCAGCGATAAACGGAAGACGACGAGAAGGGACATGCATGAACTGGGATTTTGCGGCATGACCTGCATGGGGGAGGTGGTGGTTCGGCTGTTCTTGGCTTTCGTTGGCTTCCTTCGGCCACGAGTCTTTCGACTATGGGAACGGCGAAGGCGAGCATCGAATAGGAAGCGTCGGTTCGGCCCTGGGCATTGTGGAAGAGTCAAAAGAACAAGGTGACCGTGGAATGAGGTGAGACCAATCTTCCTACACGGCCAGTTAGAGAATGAAAACGAGGGAAACGGGGAACTGGGGCAAGGGAGCAGGAGGTTGAGTTGGCCACTCACAGCGTCACACTCTGACCAGGCTCGGCTGGCTGGTGTGCTTCAGGTTTTTCTTAGTTTGCTAGCCTTTCGCGTAGCGGGCCTGTTGTAGTTGGACATGGGCATGAAATCTTCCGACAGGTGGGAGGTGGACCTATGGGACGTGGGAAACCTAGTGAAGGTCCCTGGCGGCCGACGGCAACTCGAGCTTGATGAAAACGGCTGTATCAGGAGACAAAAAGGTAATAAAGTGTTACGCCTGCACTTTTTGTTCTGAACAACCGTCTTGGTTGATGAACTGCCCTGGAGAACGCTGGCTTTGTTGGTTTTTTGCTGTCTCATTGCCGCCTGATTGGGAATTGGCACACCGAAGAGAAACCCGAATCGTCAGCAGACCGGAGCATTCGTCCTGTAATCTCGTGGCCCCATGTTTGTTACCCCTGAAACACCGCGGGCCCAAACCGCGGTGCAAAAACGCCACCAAAATCTGCTCCCACGCCTGTTCAGTTATGCTCCGCCCCTCCGGGCTTGGTACAATCCACCAGCATGATTCTGACTGGCTCTGAGACTGGCCGTTTCGGAAGTTGGGGAAGACGGGTGGTATTATTTTATGCCTGATCATGCTAGCGATAAGACGTCAGCGGGACTTGAACCTTCGACTAGCCAGCGGTTGGCGACTTGTCTTCCATGGCGCTGTTTGGGAAGTCGATTGGTACGATTCAGGATCTTCGCTAGGGTGATTGCTCTGGGATCTGAGGAGATCGTCGCTGAGCGCCGTCGCCATGTTTTGATTGTCGATAGATTTGTCTCCACTTTGCGGGTGTCCTTGCGGGCGAGGGAGGAAGATGAGAGTGTCACTACTACTATGTAGCAGCCATGCTCTTCTCCGTCGGTGGTAAAACAGGATTCCATCCTAAGCTTGATACCGGGAGGGACTAAGATTTTGTTCCTAAAGAGGCCAGCTGCGCCACACTGGCAAGGAGGGCTGCCAGCCTGAAGTGCCAGAGCAAGCGCCAGCCGATGCGAATGTTTGAGTTGTCATCCGTTCTGTTCATCCAAGTGATGCAGGAGCAGCTGAGATCAGGACGTCATCGACTCGGACAACTCAAGCCTTGGGTCAGGCAATAGTTGGCTCGGCGAGAGTTGGAGCATCTAGGAGGTAGTGTCATTGAGAAGGTATTGTCGACGAGAGGGTAGTGTCATTGAGAGGGTATTGTCGACGAGAGGGTCGTGTCGACGAGAGGGTGCCGTTGTCTTTGAAGAGGCAGCGTCATTAAGAGGGTAGTTTCGACGAGAAGGTAGTGTCATGGAGAGGATGCAGTTGTGTTTGAAAAGGCAGTGCCATTGAGAAGGCGTTGTCAACGAGAGTGCAGTGTCATCGAGAGGGTATTTCTGCCATCAAGAGAGAGTTGCCATCGAGAAGTTGGTGTCATGGAGAAGGTACTCAAGGATTGTCATCGAATGCTGCCAAGGCTGTCCTCTTCTACCAGCACGAACCATTCATTCCATCGTCCATTCATTCCATCCATTCCTTGCATTCCTTCCATTCCTTCCAGTCCGTCTTGCACCCATTCAGTGGCCATGGTGTAGTCCAACTGGTAGATCTCCCCGTTCACTGTCTCACCGGCTGTGCCTATTTACCACAGCCAGCACCCATGCTGACGAGGCACTGGAGCCAGCCTCGCGGTCCGTCCTTCTTGCTTTCTACAACCAACCACTGAGTCACGAAAGGAGAACTGCCAATGCCTGTTCATGCATGTTCATTCATGTTCATTCACTCAAACACGTCCTCAGCTGAACACCTGATTCCAGCTGACTGATTGGGCGATTTATCTTCGATGACAAGAGCCTCGTCTAAGATGGCAACCAGCATAAATATCTCGCATGAACAACCCACCGGATGTCATCGCACCGGCACCTTTTCCTTCTAGTCCGGACCAAGAACTAAGACCCTTCCTAGTCGCCAGCACGGGCATTGAATTCTGGCTCTCGACGTTGAAGTTCACCCTCGGCCGCCTCCGCGCCGCCAGCACAGAGTTGTTCAGCAAGTACCGCGTGATTGGAGGGCCAACCTCCATCCCGTTCGAGATCCTCGTGTCACCGTCATGGTGCTTGAGGCTGAAGCTGCCGAGGACAAGGGTGAGTGGGTCGAGTACGTCCTGGAGAGCATGGGAGCGACGGCGACAGCGAGATGGAGACTGCCTCAGTAATCTCAAAGACATTTGCCTCGAATCCAAAGAGGATAGGAACCTGGAGTGGGATTGGATGGGACGGTAGGGTGGGTGCTCGTGGTTGGCCGATATGGCCTCGCAACGTGCTCGAGGGTCCTCGAATCATCTTGCCCTCTGTTGAAGAAAATGCACCAATCCTGCACGTCGTGTGTGGGGTTCAAATCGAATGATGCACACGCAGGCACAGCCCCAAGCTCGCATTTCTCATCCGGCCTGACCTCTGTGTCACAAGAAGCTGATATCATAAACAGACTGCAAACCTTCACAGACCTACCATCACTTGCCGCTATCCAAGTCTCCCCAAGGTTGACTCCCGACGCGCCATGACGAAGTCTAGCCTGATGACTGGGGCCCCGCAAGCCATGGCAGCATTGGCCGTGTATGAAGTCCAGTATCGACGGCTGCCTGTTTTTCATGCCGCCATCTACATCAAGAAAGATGAAGAGGGGGGTCAACTATACCAAGCGGTCGGCGATCATGTTTCTGGGTTCCGGTACGAAACAATACCGACCGACAGGCCCGAGAAATCCAAGAGCTTCTACCGAAAGTGGGAAAACGGACAGGTGGCTGAGAAAGATCTGTCCAGGGTGGACTCCATCTGTCGAAGCACGAGGATACCCCGCATCGAAACCCGCGAGGGCATACAGAGTGTGCGGGATTGTCGACATTGGGTACAAGACGCCCTCAAAGATTTGCGAGAGGCGGGGGTTCTCCAGTCGACAGGTTAGGCAGCATGGCCGAGAAGGATGCTCCCTAGGGAAAATGATGTACCCATCATGATCATCCTATCTCGTTGCATAACATGTGGAGCCAGGCATATTCGACCCAAAAGGGTTCCAGGAATCTGCCTACCCAATGATGCCAGTCGTCTTCAAACCACCCACACGCGAGGATTGCCTGGGCATATTCCCAGTAACTAGGATACCAGCCAGCGACCTCCCAGTCCAGGAAGACAATTTCATAACCTCGATGGTCGTTGGCTCTTATCATGATATTTTTGGGTTGCAGGTCGCCGTGTGTCAGGACCGGCGGATGGTCGCGAAGTACGGCAGAAAGACTGTCTTGATAAAAATTAGCCTTCCCCTTCAATGCCTCGGAAGCCCTGCATTTCTTGATGATTGCACTGTTGAGCTCGGCTTCCGTGTCGAAAGGTCCGTCACACCCGAGAGAATTAATTCCACGACCCGTCCAGAACAAGGTGTCCCGCAGCGGTTTGTTATCAAGACTGCAATATCCACTTGGCGACTTGACCGAGCGCATCTGGAGTAACGATTTTTGGATCCGGGCGGCAATGGTGTTCTTCTCAAAATCGTCAAGTGCGGGCCATGCATCCTGCAGAGTCTGCCCGTCAATTCGCTCCATGACGATGAAGCTCTTCCCACTGTCCTGGTAGAGCGCGTAGACGGTCGGGACCGGAACTTGGGCGAGCCGTTTGACATACAGCATCATCCGGCCCTCTTCAAGATCAATGCCCTTTCCATATTTAATGACAAAGTGAGGGCCTACAACCACGATCTTTGCCGCCGTTCGTTCGGCCAGCAGGGTCTGAGAGCTTTCAATCTCGGCCGTGGTCGGAAGCTCCGCAGGCAAGTCGCTGGCTGGCGCGCGGTAGGGGATAGAGATGAGATAGTTCGCTTCTTGTGGTGCACCGATCTCGACAAGCGGCGCACGTTCAAGGTGGCGGAAAAGGGAGGACGCTTGCCGGCAAAGCTGGAGAAGTAATGTGGTGGGGAGCCACACCGTCAAAATTGTTCGAAAGGAAGATCTTTCCTGTCGGGGCAGGTCCATTCTAGCGGTATTACTTGTTGAAGAGCGCAAGAGACACGAGCATCGACTCGAGGCCTTGCTGAGCTCGATATCGCGTTATGTCAGCAAAATTATGTCATCGGATTCTGTCAGCGCGGCAAACGCCGGCTACAAGTCCGATACAACAGACGTTTTCCAAAGTGACTAAGTACCAGAGTGCTTAGCATTGGCTATTTACCGAGGATGTGTGGGGAGAGGCTTCCATCTTTACAATCACGACAGCTTGAGAGTATCGACTCTTGAGCGCAAGACTGCCAACATCTTGATCTTTCAGCCTTTCCCTACCGAGGACTCGAGTACTTTGATCCTTCGCGCTCGCACAGCAGTCAGAGACGACTCGAGGAAAAATGGTCGACAGCACAGACCCCCCCACAAGACAGGAGTGGGAGAGGCTATGCCGGGACGTCAAGACATCTCTGCTCGAGGAGATGGGCGACGAGAGCTGGTACCTGCTCATTGTGGGTTCCCTTTGATTCGTGCGAGACGCCTCGATGGGACTCCCTTTGAGGAGGGGAAAACTTGAGGGGGACGGGAAAGCGAGGAGAAGTTCTTCCTGTCTCCTCCTGTATCCAACCCTCCCACGTCCCCCTTCAAGTCACCCCGATCCAGTGGTCTCCAGGTCCCCCACGGGCCCAATCTCCTCCCACCATCCCAGGCCACTGTCTGACCGCTGACCGGGCGCATCCAACACAGGCGACGGTGCTCACGACCTCGGCACGGCCGCAGCTCCTGGCGGATTTCTGGACGTACTTAACAACGAGCGAAGAGGGCGGGTTCGCGACCACCGAGGCCCAGGCCCGACTCTCGGACCGGCTGAGGGACACGCTTCTCAAGCAGGTGACGCTGATCGGCGCGCCGCAGGTGCTGAGTGCACTGATCCCGTTCGCGGGACGGCAGACCAACGGCCGGGGCGAGGAGGAGAGGGGCGAGATGGACCTAGAGCAGTGGTGAGTTCCTTCCTTCTGTTGAGAGAGAGAGCGGCCTTTGCTTCTCTTCCCCCCATCCATGAAAACAAAAGTTGTCCATTGAAAACCGACGTGGCAAAACCGTTGCAACATCTAGGTCGACCACGACGCTCCCGGCGCTGCACGCCCGCGGCACGGCCACCATCACGTCCATCTACGGCACGCTGTGGCCGACCATTTTCAAGACGTTCGGCCCGCACCGCGCCCAGATGGGCCTGCACGAGCTGACCGTCGTCTACGGACTGTATCTCTCCGACTTCACGCACCTGAGCGCCCTTGAAACCGAGCTGGTCGCCTACACGAGCATTACGTGCCAGGGCCTGGGCGGGCCGAGTCTGTGGCATGTGCGCGGCCTGGGCCGCGTGTTGGGCGCGAGGGGCGCCGACGACGAGACCGACCGAATCCGCCGTGTCAAGGATGTCCTCCGGGGCGTCAAGGTCGCCGTCATGGCCACCGTCGAGTTTTGTGGGCCCGAGACGGTCGTCAGGTCGCGCCTGGATGGTGGCGTCGACGGCACCGCCGGATGGCCGAACGTCGGCGACGTTCAGAGGGAGTTGGGCGGTTGGGGGGATGACGAGTTGGATGAGGCCACGTAGATGGACACATATGTATATATACATACACTACAAAAAATGGACCCGGGGATCGGGCATGGCCCCGTGTTCCTCTTCAGACATAGCTGGGCATAAGGATTAACATGATTTTACATTTTGATTGAAGCTGCCGACCTTGGCTCGGTCTGGTGGTTCCAGGACCATCCACGTTGCTATGGTGAGCGCTCGTCGTTCAGATCATCAAACCATCTATAATCTGTCGGCGTTCTCACGCAGCCAGCCCTCTCTTCTCCGACTCGGAGAAGAAAATCAGCATGCGCCACAACTTGCGGACTAGAACTTCGGCTTCTTCCTCAAGGGCCTGTGTCACACGGGTTCGTCAGTACGGTTAAACAATTTTTTGGGGGGGGGAGGGGACTTGGAGTGGCACTCACTCCTTCCAGCTGTCCCACCAGATCCGCGGGTTTCCCTCTTGACCTGATAGCGCCGACGACGACATCGACGAGCATCTGCTCCTGCACGCCGAGGTACTCGACAATCTTCTTCTCGACAAACGGTTTCAACCGCTCGTCGATGATGCTCTCGTCGACGAATTCCCACTTGACCTCCCAAGCCCACAGGCCGGCTTTGTCGTTGGGGATGTCCGCCGCCAGTTGTCGAGCTGCTTGCGCGCGTTCTTCGTCGCTCATGGCCGCCGCCGAGGCGGACGTATCGTACGTGATCGGGACCAGCGTCCTGCGCGCGCCCGAGTGCGCGTCTTCCTCTTCGTCCTCGAGCAGGCCTTCGACGTCCGCCACTGTACGCTTGGCGACCTGCGACGCACTCTGTGCCGCCGCCTTTTGAGCTGCCGCGCCTAGTGACAGCTTGAACCTCGCCGGTTCCGGCCGTGATTGCTGCTGTCGTTCTTCTTCCTCATCCTGCTCGACTCGCATCTCTGCTTCTTGTCGGTTGAGGAAGTCATCCGCCATCGTGCCGGCACGTTCTCGCTGCTGGAACTCGCGCGCCCGCTCGCGTTGTTCGGCCGCCCGATCCGCATCGTCATTGGCGATTTCACGTTGGCGGAAACCGGCTCGGTTGCGGATCCACATGCTTCGATCGGCGTAATACTCTTCCACTTTGCGGGACGACTCGGTGTCATCGTTCCATTCGCGTAGACGCTTTGCCATGGCCTCCTTCTCCTCATCCGCACGAGCAGCTTCATCTTTGTCCCGTGTCTTCTCGCGCTCCACTGCAGCTGTGCGTGACCGTTCACGGTTCAGCCATCGGCGCTCTTGGTCGAGGAATACTTTCTCCAGATCAGTGTCTCTCTTCTTCTTCCGACGGGCCTCAAGTTCGCCGTCGCTGGCGTCGGTGTCTTCGTCTTCGAAAGCGGATGCACCGCTGATTCCAGTCCCGTTGACGAACGTCACCCCTTTTTGGTAGTCGCGGGGGATTTGCTGGAAGCCTTTGGGACCTGCGGGTGCTCCGCGTGGGCCCACCGGGATGCCGTTGGCTCCAGCAGGTCCAGAAGGTGCCGTTGGAGGTGGAGAGGCGAGGCGGCTGTAGCGTTCACCGTTCATCATACGATTCCGCTCTTGCTGTTCGATCTCTTCCTCTCGTTTTAATCGCTCGAGGTCCCGACGATTACTTCGATCTCGGAATGCGGTGATTTCTTTTGCGACCGTCTCGCGCATTTCAGCCGGGATCTCTGATAGTTCGTCGTCGATGGTGATGGGAATGGTGACGATATCTCCATTCGCCCCATCTGCATTCGTTCCATCAGCCATGTTGACGTCGCCTTCTCTGTCAATGTTCGAGAGCTCGTCCTTTTGGGTTGGAACACTCGGGTTGGCAAGGTCCTCCAAAACAGCTTCCAGCGCACTTCGAGCATGGTCAAGATGCATCTGTGCCTGTCCTGGATCTCGAATGCCTTGGGATTCGGTCCATTGCTCGATGTAACTGAGTGAATTATCGTCCACAACGATCTAGATCCCAGTTAACCATAATCAATGTCGAGGCTCCGCGCGTACATACCACAAGCTTGGACATTTCAGTCGTCGTCTCCTCATCGGGTTTCACTTCAGTGGGAGTCTGTCGTTTGACGGGAACCTCAACATCCCTTAGTACTTCTATGGCAGTACTGAGACTTTCGGGGTCTTCGTACTCTGCAAACCCAAACTTGCAAGGCTTGTCATCGGCATCCGTAGCGCGAACCCAACGTCGCAGATTCCCGGCCGCGCGGAGGATCCGTTCGATACCTTCGTCTCCCCCGGCACCTTCGGTGATGCCCCCGACAAAAATCGTCTTTATGATCTCCTCTTTGGTCTGGGGATGCACCTGGGTGATGCGCTCTCTGTCACCTCCTCGGAAATCATTGCCCGTCCCTGCGCCGACACCGGCTCTCCGGCCACCTCTTTCGCGATCATCCCGTCCGCCTGCATTGTCAGGCTTGGAGGGTCCTGAAGTTCCGAGTCGAATCACGGGCGCGGAGAAGTTGATGTTGGGCATGTTGGCTGGAGGCTGGAAGTTGGCCGAGAAGCCGCCAGGTCTGCCTGGTTGGTGAGCTTCTTGCTGTTGCATGCCTGGAGGGGCGCCCATGCCTGGTGGTGCCATACCAGGCGGTGCTGCTGCGAGAAAAGGTCAGTCATTTGGTCTCGCATGCTGTGGATGTGGTTTCGACCTACCCAAACCTGGCGGCGCGCCTGGAAACCCACCATAGTCTCCTGGAGCGCCGTACTGTCCGGGTGCTATCGACATGTCAGTGATTTCCGGGAGACTCGAGAGACTTGAGAACGGACCTTGGTACGGGTTGTACATTGTGGTGAGGGTGGATGAGAGAGCGCCGAGGGTGGACTAAGGACGTGTTTGGTTCGGTCAATCGAAGTGACGTGACAATCGCATGGACAATGTGAGCGCACTACCCACTGAGTGCATCAAGTCCAACTTCTGCCCGAGTGGTTTCTGTGTCGACTGTCCCGTGTCAAGAAGCAGAATATTTACAGTTGAACTGAAGCGCAGGCGAGAATTGCACTTCAATGGGAAAGTGATTCGCCGTATAACTGCTATGTGCTGACTAACGCAAAAAGTTAGGGCGAACAGGGCTAGGGCTGATCTTTATCATCTCCCCCCTCTTTCACCATCGACATCCTTTCCTACACTTGCTCAAATCAAAGTATCAGAGCCATCAGTGGTACAAATGCGACGATTGTTTGCAGAAGCAAGAGTTTTAAACAGTAAGAGACCTTCCCGAATGCTCTTCGTCCAATTCCACGAAGAAATCAAGTCAACAACGATGGCAGGAAGTGATAAGCGCATACTCAGCCACACAAAGGTAACCACACCGTTCTACTCTAAGTTGCTTCGATCTTTCTGTGAACAGATGATTGAGAAGGCAAATACTTTGGCCTCTCCATGCCATCGCCCGCCCTTCTGAGCGCCACCACTGAAGGGATCAGCACTGACGCAAAACTCCTCGAGGTGCGAATTGTGATGGTATGGGTTACGCTTCCTCTCGCGAGGCCAGCCCATCTTGCCTTAAGCCTTCATTGATCTACGACGACTCCAGAATCATCAATCTCGTCAGCCCATGGAATTGCGGCTTGGGCCCCTGCTTTGGAGATGGTGTGAGCGGACGCCCTGCATGCTCGTCGAACGGCTTGCTTGATGAGCCATTGGCCTCGACTTTTCTGCCGTACATAGTTCTCCGCATAGCATCCCACAAAAGTATCACTTGGAACCAGCATTAGCGTTGTTTTGGGGGATCATACGAGGTCTAAGAGCTTACCCTGCCCCAGTGGCATCAACCACCTTGGCCTTCAAGGCCTCTTCATGACCATTCTGTCCGTCGGCGGTGGCATAATATGCGCCCTTTGCCCCGAGGGTGATGACGACATTTTTAACGCCTTTCTTCAGAAAGTCCTTGGAGATGTTTGCCCACGTGTTTTCATTTACATCTTCAGCGGTGCAACCAGAGAGGATAGCGGCCTCCGTCTCGTTGATGATCAAGTGGGTGATGTAGGGATAGAGGTGTCCGGAGATTTGCTGTGCAGGGGCAGCATTGAGCAAGATCTCAATGCCCGCCTTCCCTGCAGTCTCCAAGATTTGTTCTACCACGGACTTCTGTAGTGTGAGGTGCGAGATAAGCAGGTCAGGCACGACACCGTTGGCCAGGCTGTCGACGGTGAGGAAATCCTCGGGCTGGTGAGACCAGTTTGCCCCCCGGTATGACATGACCCTGGTTTCGCCAGTCGCCGACTCAATCACGCAGAATGAAACGCCCGTCATCTCTCCCGGACGAACGCATACACCTGACGGGTCAATGCCATTCTTGCGCAGGTTCTCCCGGCACACTTTGCCGTTGTCGTCCTCTCCCACAGATCCGACGAGGATGACGTTGATGTCGACCTCGTCCTCGAAAGCTCGACGGAATATGATCCCGTCTCCATGCTGTCCATCACCGGAGGAAATCTTGATGTGGCCACTCCGAAATGTCGACAGGGCCGAGTTGGAGCCTTTGCCACCTGTTGCGCTGGTAAAGTGCTGGACTCTGACGCTCTCTCCTGGATTAGGGACCCGATCTGTGATCATGTATGAGTCTATGTTAAGAGTGCCAATGACTGCTATCGTTCGAGATGCCATTTTCTTTAAACCAAACACTATCAGTCTCAGTTATCGGATTGCACGGTGCAGAAGGCAAAGTTGGGCCTCAGCCCGTATTTTATCTTCGACCAACGATCGCGGGCACCGGGCGTTGGGCGTTGGGCTTCAGAAAACCTGCAGATGTCACTGGCTGCAATTTAGCTTAGCGAATTTTCATGTTGCCTTGTTTCCAGGGTTGCCTTTTGCATGCACGACCATGTCATACTCGCCCCATTTACTTGAGGTTCGCTGTGAATACCTCTCGAATTGCTGCTTGCCTTGTCCTGTTTAAAGATGCCACTTTTCATTGGTGGTGTCCCGCGCAACCAGCTAATACTGCGAAGTGAATAGCATAGAATGAACCGATTCTTGCTATTATACAGCCCGAACAACATGTTTATTGATGAGTTTTGTTTGAGGAGTAAAGGCCTATGTAAAGGACAACTGCATTGGATGACTCCAGCATCCCCAAGTGAAGGTTTTACGGCCTAGATGCCGCTGAAAGGATTGGCAGGCCTTCCCGTGGCCTAACATGCTAGGCGCAAAAAGGCTGCCCCGTCGTATTGGAGACCGAGGAGTCTTCCGAGGTCCGTCAACCACTGCGTTAAGTCATACTCATATCAGCAGACGTGTAAAATCGACCTCGTAGGATGTCGAGGAAATGGGGGTGCTTAGGGGGATGAAACGGCAGCCACAGTATCGAGAAACTGCCAGCCATAAGTATCCCATTGCTTCATGAACACAGCGAGAGCCTTCGAAAGCTTCCTTGCCAATTTCCAGACGTTGAAGAGTAGGGACAGCCTCGACCCTCGGAGAAAGGTCGATAGGGTGTCGACATCGAGCAGTCACATTCGAAGACTTGCTGCCATAGCACCTACTTCCTACTCAATCTTGATGCCTGCGTTTCGACGCATTTCCAGCCAGCACCCAGCCCACGCGAGAGCCAACATGCCAGAAAAAATGGGGAGCTGGGGGAATCCCGTGCCAAACTCCGGATCGACGGCCAGACTGCCGGGGAAGAACCAGGCGGCTAGCCCGGTCAGCCAGTACAAACTGGCAAGCACCGTGGCCGTCTTGATGGAATCCCCTTTGGCCAGACTCGGGTCGGTTCGCCAGGTGTAGTAGAGGATGAGGATGCTCAGGCATACGCCTATGGACATGCCCTGGGCGTTATGAAATTTGGCATGTGGAGGCCAGTTTGGGTTGAACATGTGGGTGGCGTTCCAGTCAGCGATGAAACAGCCCGGGCCTAGAAACGAGCCGACAACGGTGAGAAGGATGCGGCCTGGAGTTGCTTTGGCAACCATCTTCGTCGTGGTAGTGATGATGATGGTGGTGGTGTTGGTGACGGTGTGGGCTGTCCTGTGCCGCCAATCACAGGTCTTTCGGGGCTTTGCAAGGACGGGAGATTCTTTTTCGTCGTACTATGTGGATTCTGTATCTTGTCTCCCTGAGAAGATGTAATACTGAGGAGCTGTGTAAGAGTCGGAGGAAGACACCTCCAGCGGGAAGGAAACTTAACGGATCTGGAACGGCACGAGGCAAGAACTTCACTCAGGCTGGCAGAAGAGGAGCAATGAGAAGGATAACAGGGTCGAAGATAACTATGAATCACAGTAAACCACTTGGTCAATCTGCCAGTGTCCCTGTTTTATAGGGAAGGCTCTTCAGGGAAGACTCCAGCATTGATGGGCTCCGGTCCGAGCGTGAGCTGACGAGCGACACCAAGTCTGTCGTCAGTCAAGAGCGGAGACCAGCTTTCCGGACAAACTCAAGTCCGAAACAGCATCTCTGATTGGCAGCGAGCTGGGGTCGACGCTGATCCATACGGAGTACCGTGCTGCTGACAAAACCACTGCTCTCATGGTCTCTGACCTCTCCCACCTCTTCTCACCTTTCGATTTAATCTCGGCAGGACCATTTCTCGGTCCAACTAACCGGTTCTTCCCCCTTCGTTTCTCTGTCGCTGTGGAAGCCATGCTCCCGTCAATGCATTCTTGGCACAGAATTTTGACAGCAAGACCCATGCGTCAGCATGCTATCGAATCGCAGACGGGGATTCGTGTGGCGAGCTTCGTTATAGCAACCATGCCATCGGCTGTACAACGATTGAGAACTTCGCTTTGGTTGAAGGTAACCTAGGGCGGCCGAGCAGCGACATAGATCTCCTCTCCCTAACTGTAGGTATGGTGTCGGGGAAGAGGCTGGATGGCGGACTGTCTGGCATGTATACTTCAAAGCTGAATTTCATGCTCTCAAGCATCCGGGTAGCTCATCGCCGGAGATGAACATGCAATCTTGATACAAGGTGGGTTTCGACATGCCTACGTTTCTTCGGATTTTGTCTTGGGAACCCCAGTCTGGACAGCTATATAGCCTATCCAGATAACTACATTCAGATGAAGAGACCTCAGGGAGTCCGTACTACAGGTGCCTCATTGTTCTTTTCACCCAGGCTCGACCCTATACCTATCAAATCGTTACTATTCTCAAGTTCAAGAGAATCTTACGCTCTCCTTGTCCACCACGGGTCGCATGTAATATCTCAGATGGGGTCGTTTCCTGAGCTTGGCGACCGGGGGAGAAAGGAATAAGATTCTCTTGACGTTGCATTTCAAAAAGAACCGCCTCTTGTAACAGTGAATGAAAGTGGTACATCTGCCTGCGGTAACTTGAACTTGACCTTCATGGCTGTCGAGCTCCGGTGGTGTGCAATTCGTTTCCTATCCCGTCCGAACTACACCGGACGAGTAATCAGTCACGGCCAGTCCACTATCAATTGGTACCATTGACAGAATGTGCGATCTAAGCAAGGAACTGAACGTGAAGGCTGAGAGCGCTCGTCAGTTCTCGCTTTTCCAAATTTGACACGAAGGAGTGGGTTGTATAAGAACAAGACAGATCTTTCATTCCAACAGTGATAATTACTTCTATTTGAACAAAGATACACCCTGATCCTGCAACAATGTCTTGGAGTCAGTAAAAGATAGGACATCTTCCAATTCAATCTTCGCCAGCTCGGCAGCTGCGTTGGGAAGCTGGTTGACTCTAGTTTTAGATTCGTGCCTTTCTCTCGTCCATCAGACCAACACTCGAATAAACATCTTCTGGCCATGACGACGAGTCCTCCCATGGCGAAAAATGAGGAGCGACGGAATTCTGGCACACCGTCTGGGCACCAGGTAAGTAATGCGGCCCCACAACCGACCTGCGACTAGATTTCTATCGTGACCGGCGCCGGACATGCACAGCCAGGTTCAGTCTCGTCGCATGCAGTGAATTGGTAATCTAGGGCCATCGAACGCTCATTCACGTCTTTGGATGACGGGCGGAAAGCACAAGGTGGAACAAATCCAGCAGACGGGGAGGCAGCCTGGTCGAGTATTCGGCATTGGTGGACCAATGGGGATCGGTAGCTCGGACAACGTTGCGAGAAACTCGTCGGTTGAGTCGTTAACGTCTGCTCGAAATACCTATCTCCGGGGTTTTCATTTGTCATCCCCCCCGTTTGCCGGCGGTGCTCTGGTTTCGAGGCTCGACAAACAGACTGGAGAGACCGACCGGCTTTGCAGATGCAGGTGGGAGTCACATGGAAGAGTCGGTCGGCCTCCTTGCTGCCGTTCCATCGGAAGACTGGGTGTATATAAGAACGCGAGACTTCCCTCTCGAGCCCGCCGTGTCTCTCTCTACCATACACATATTAAACACAAACTCTCTGTGTCTCTCGCTCCAGATCTGCACAAACAAAACTACCCTTCGACCACCCCTAGACCTCGGCCAGAAAAAACACCTCGATCATGACGACCCCTAGCAGCGAGTGGCCGACGACACCGGCGGTCAGCGAGCCGATCAAGAAGCTCATCCGCGAATTCTTCGCCACCGGCGACTCGAGTTCCGAAGACTCGAGCCGCAAACTGGGCGAGGAGATCTTCTCACCGTCGGGCCGGATCGTAGTGAACAAACGAGTCATCAATGGAGCAACAGGTACCTACCTACTTCCATACCCTCCCTCCCACTCCCCCGCCCCTATCTTCCTCACTCTTCCGTCCTTTCCCCACCTCCGACCGGGGAAAAAAGGACTCCTTAGATAGACAGGAGCGACGAGTGAGCTGACCAGTGTCCCGGGCGGAAACGATGCTCAGAAATCGCGGCGTCCAACCGCGGAATCTGGCAAGGCCTCAAGTCCCGACAGCACGAGGTGCACAAGATCTACGCATGTAGCGACCGGGCGGACGACCTGATGATGTTCGGGGTCGTGACGTGGACGTTCAAGGACGGCCAGACGCGTCAAGGCAACTTTGGTGCCCGACTTGTCGTCGATGATGAAGAGCGCCCAGATGGACTCCGGTTGAAACTGTTTCAGGGCTGGTCGGTACGTTCAATCCGTGCTTTCTTGGAACACTTGGGTGTCTTTCTCCTCCTTACCTAATTCTCGGTACTGAGTGCCCGTGATGATTTTTGGTCGTTTTGTCTGTGACGTGGTTCGTGCTGATGCGCTGCTGTGTGTCAGGATCTTTCGGAACTGCAGGAAGCGCTGCAGCAGCAAAGGTAGAGTCGTGATGAGGGTCGCACTGTTCTTGTAACTTCCGGCTTCTGGATGCTGTAGAGATGGACGGACTCAGGGACACTGGGTTGGCTGAAAGCAATGGGACAGGTCAGGACGGCACGTCCGAATGGAATTCAATCGAGGATATCAGGAAGTATCTCTTTGTCAGTAGTAGTGGATGTCCCGGTACTGTTGGTCATTAACCTCCTCGACCCGGCGGTCCACTATACCAAGTACCATAAACTTCGAAGACAGGCAGATCAAAGAGCCCTCCTATCGTTCAATTCGATCCTCCCACCCAGAAGGCATCTCCATGCCTCCATTTCAGGCCAAAAATGCGCCTCCGGTGTCATGCAGAAGTTCCTCATACGCGGGCTGGAAAAACATCCAACGTATGTTCTTGTCGACCAATTTGTCGTGACTGAATTTGGCCTCTTCGTGTCCAACCAATTGGGTCTTGATGCCCCTGCCCTTAGCCGCCGCGTCGGCCAATAATTGCGCTGTCGAAACGGTCAGCTTGGAACATACGTGCGCAACATGGTGTGCCGCCCGGGCGCATCAACGTCGAGAGACAACGGCAAAACTCACCGTGGCAGAGTCGGTCCATTGCACCAAACAGGTACGTGGCTTCGTCCACGGTGCTCCCGACCGTGAGGAGGCCGTGGTTTTGCAGGATGACGGCAGAGTTGTTCCCCAGAGCATTTGCTATCTGATTGGCTTCCTCGTCGTCGAGGACTGTCCCTCCAAAGTGGGGGTAGACGCTGTGATCTTGATAGAAGAAATTGCCTGAAAGAGAGGGTTTAAGTGAGCAAGTGAGTGTGTATGTGTGAGAGAGAATGGTCATCAGCCTTCGAAAAGCTCGGAATCTCCTAAAGATTACGCACGTGGGAGGACGGGCAAGGAGGGGGATTGTCCTACATGCATCCTGGGATATCATATCCAATTCGATCCCCAGAGATGAAAAGGCCTTGCCATAAACGGTATGCGCGTGCACGGCAGCATTGACCTCTGGGCGGGCTCGATGGATGGCTGAATGGATCACGAACCCGGCCGGGTTGATGGGGACTTGATTGCCGCCTTGGAGGATTTCGCCCTTCTCGTTGACAAGAACCAGGTCCGACGCCTTCATGGTGCTAAAAGCCTTGCAGAGAGGATTGATCCAGAACCGGTCATGGTGCTCGGGGTCCCGGAGCGATATGTGGCCTGCGATTCCCTCGTCGTACCCTTGTCTCGACAGGTATCGGAAGGCTGCAGCGGCGTGCTGCTTTTGGTACACTCGGTTCGAAGCGAAGTCGTCGAAAACGGGTATCCTTGGAATCTGGGCCTGTACACTCTGCGACCTGTCTTTCCCGTACGAGGTAAACATGGCCTAATTCAGCATTAGACTCAAACCCAGCCAGATTCCTTCCAGGATGGTAGCCTTCTCACTGTGCTTTCAAGTTTGCCCTCCGACGCACCTCCGACTACAACCTCGGTGGCGTGTGGTGTCATGTTTGGTTATAATTTACCTGAACTTGTCACTGGTCTGGTGAATGATTCTCCCCTCTGACCTCACAAGCTTCAAGTCGCCAACTTTTGTCAATCCAGCATGATTTGCGGGGCCCCGAGGGGACTCCACGTTTGGAGTAACCCGAGGATATTCGATACTCTGACGACGAACCCAATCGGCCCACCAGTTATATTTGGCCCTTCCCGTGTCTGACAAAGAAAGCGCCTTGTCAGGTAAGTAGACTCAACCGGCCTCTCCATAACTTTAAACGGTGAGATACCTGGCTCGACCTGCCCACTTTGAGCGGTGAGGGAGGCTTAGAAACAGCACGCGAAGCAGCCTGATTTGCATAAAAGTCTCGGCGTGAACTACCGGAGGTGGTAGCCGACAGGGGGATTTTGCCCAACTCAAGCATTATTGCTCAAACGCGTGCTTGGTAGGATGCCAGCTTTGTCGCAGAGAGTGGTACGAATTGGCAGGTCTGGGTTTTGGAACGATCGAAGGGGTGCAAATAGGCGAGATTGCGCCATCGCCTAATCGAAAACAACCATAGGCAACCTCATCCGGTTTGGCGTCAATATTCAGGTCATTTTCTCAGTTGACTATTAGTCTGAAAATCCCCCCAGAACCGAACAGGCAAACACAGAGGACGGTCGTTGCACAGCATTACTTCCTGCATACCTGCCTGAACTTTTCGTGGATAAGGCCATGCACAAGACTCCCATCCATGCCAAAATGAGGGAGATTGCCAGAGAGCCAAGGCCACGTCACCTTGCCAAACTTGAAATCACCTCGCGGGGACCTACGAATGGGGACCTGAGAGCCGGATAGGGTCACCACTGGCCACCTTACTTAGTAAGCTTGGATCAAGCGACAGGAATCAGGCGGTAATCTGAGCCCGGATGGCCTCCCAAGGGCATCCGCAGAGTGAAACTTGGACATGCGGTACTCCAATTGGTCTCGTGGGGAGCATTGTTTGCTTCCTAAAGGCGTGTCGAAGGTTCAGCCTTATCCTTGTCACACCACGCCCTGGTTGAGAGGACAGGAACTTGGCCAATACTGCAGTTCCAGGTGGGGGATCGACAATCCGTAGCCTCAGCACACATGCAAAGAGAACGCAGCGTGACAAAGGGCGGTTCAGGAGCTGACACCGTGCGCATGCAGTGCAACTTCGGAGGTTTTCTCTGAAGCTAGTCCTCTCGGAAAGTTCAAAAGGGGTTCTGAGAATGGGTGACATACTTTGGTTCCAGGGCGACGCGTTCAGAGGGCGATCTGAGTAAGATGGGTCTTGATTTACCGGTTTGTTGAGCATCTTTTCCTAGTCATCAAGACCCGGCCGCTGAGGACACCGACACTCACGAGACATCTGGATGAGGAGAGATCTTCATGCTGCCCGGCACCTAACTACCCAGTGTGAACCAAGGTCGACCTTGGATGCTGCCGCAAAAAGGTGTCGATGAATGGGCGACGGCATCGCCCTAGTGGAACCATATTCCACAATACGTGCTTAGTTCCGTTAGTTCCTAGGGACACAGCATCGAGACTGCGCTGGAGCAACGCTGAGCGCAGATCCCCATCCAGATTCGCACAACAAGACCAGAGAGCTGAGGGCTGAGAGCCCCCTCTCAATACCTGAAGCAGAAAAAGAGAGTGAGGCTACGAGACCCGAGACCCGAGTGGTGCGAGGGAGCGACCCCTTAGCTTCCATGGTAGTCGCCGTCGGCCCCTCCAGGACGGTCGGAATCAGAATCCACGATTCAGGACTTGGGGCTAGAGTAGCGAAATCCGGTGGTTGACAGCACTTCGCCTCAGCCAGCCTGCTAGCGGCTTCCAGGCACTCAGATCCGGGCCAGTAAACGCCACCGCCGTCCATGCAGGCGTCGCTCGTCGGATAGATCACTTATTTCCCCCCAACACACCTGTTCCTCTCGCTGTAACACGAGGAGCGAGATGTCAGGCTTCCAGGGCTTCTGGAGGAAGTCCCCAGACGACGTCCCACCATAGCCAATGACCCTGGGAGGGAGATGCATTATGCGGGGGCCACAGTGCTGTTCGAGCTGGGGCTGGTGTGTGGACGTCCTGTCATGTCTGCAATTGAGCAGCGCCCGGACCGGGGAGGCATGGAGGCATCTTCCGTCAACCACCTAAGTAGTCTAAGGGCCCCAGGCGCCCATATCCCAGGGGGAAAAGTTGATCAGCCGCTGCTTCAGATGTCCCTGTCGCGGTTTCCCCGCAACTCAACGGGCGCCCACGGCGCTGCTCCAACACAACTGGGCGGGCCAGAGGGGAGCCTTTGCGGCTAGATGCCGCAGTAGTGACTGGTAGCTAGGCGCTTGTTGGGGCAGCTTGCGAAGGCCCAGGCCCCAGAGTCGCTTTGGGCTTGGTCCAGTTCGCTAGGTCGGGTTCCCTGACCGGGGTTGAGGTAGGATTCTTGCTCAGTACCTGTAGGTGTTGGACGGGGGGTGAGGAGGCACGAAAGGGGGGAGGGGGAGGGGACTAACCGCCAACAAAGGATATCTGCTGAGCCTGTGCTCTCTCGGAAGAAAAACACACAGTCAAACATCCACCCACACTCCGCTCGAGGCCTTGCAACCTTCATCCAACAAAGCCAGGTCGGTGGTCCCCTGCCTGGTCTGAGGCCCGCTGGACGATCCCCGTGCCAAACTGCCGCAGGATGGTGGCGGTCTAGCCACCAGAGCCAGGACCTCCAGGCCTCCGTCTGCGATTCGTCCACTAGCCGTCTCACGAGGTCGCACAGAATCCCCCTCCACCTTCGCAGGCTGCACCTCGGTGGCCCAGAGACGATGTGGTGGTCCGGGTGGAGTTGCGCCTGGGCTTGTGCTTGCCCTTGCCTTGTCTTGTCAGAGGTGAAGAAGAGGCCGCTCCGTCCAGCTTTTACTTGCTCGACATCCCGACGACAGCATGAGGCCTTTTCTTTGTTCGACCATCTTCACCCATTAGAGAACATGTCGCCTGTAGGTCTCGGTCGCCCCCCCCAAAGAACTTGTGCCTGAACCTGAGACTGAGACTGAACCTCAACCTCAACCTCAACCTGAATTGAAGCTGTTTCTGAAGCTGGATCTGAAGCTGGATCTGGATCTCGATGGCGGCCCCAATGCCATCCGGCCATGGTGCTCCTCTGCCCGATCCTCGAGTGTCTGGGTATTCCAAGACGGCTCGCCGACAGTACCAGAGCTGCGACCAGTGCCGTAAGAGTCGAAGGGCCTGTGACGCCGGCACGCTGCGAGTGAGCAACTTCCCTCTCGCCGGGGACATGCCTCTGTCGACCCGTGCAGCCTGTTCCAACTGTGCCAGATCCAACAAGAAATGCACCTTCGACTGGCTTCGCGAGCTCGACCAGCAAGCTCTGCCCAAGGGCGTCAAGAGGAAGCTTGCGCAGACCAGCCTCGCCCACCCCACCACTCTCACCCAGCCCGACTTGTCTTCTCAATCCCATCGCACCGGCGGTACTTCCGAACCTGCGTTTGTACAGCCGTGGCCGGAGCCTGTACCCTCGTCGGGATTCCAACCGGGGGCCGATTCAAGCCACGAAGTGCAAGAAGCCCGCCCGCCATACCAGCATCCGGCATACGCCAGGATCGCCCCGAACACGAATTGCTCGGTCTCCACGCCGTACCAGCATCCGTCCCAAGCGACCCTGCACGGAATTCCCATCGTCCCTTCATTCCAGGCCAAACACCCCGCGAACGAAACCACCATGCTCCAACGGGAGGACTACACGCCCACCCTTCAAAACACGTCGACCTCGCCCTCGTCCTCGGGCTCCGATTCCATCGACTCTCGAAATGGGTATTCTAAAATGCAACCCCTTCGGCGAATGGCCTCGACAAGCTCCGAGTCCAGTCGTGAGGACGGGTTCAAAGCTGCTGCTCCTATTTCGAAGCAACGACAAGCCATGAACGGGGCCGCACCGGCCGACGACTACTCGGATGGCACGTCTGTCGGCCCATCGTCTTCCACCAGCGGATCCTTCTCTCACGGTGTCTCGGGTCGTGCATTCATGCCGTCCTACGGGACCAGAAACCAAAGCCTGACGCCACTCTCACCACGTCAGGTCCGATTCGCCGACGGTGCCATGAAACAAATGATAGCGACCGGTCTCCTGCGCATCTACCACGACAGTTTCGAAAACTCACTGTCGTGCTGGGTGACGGAACGAAACTGCCCCTACGAGACCGAACTCGCCGGCCTTAGTAGCGGTGACCAGGGCGGTCCGACGTCCATGGCCGAAGAAGCCGCCTTCCGGCTCTGCGACAACCGAATCTTCTCACGCGTGTCCCGCCTGGATCTGGCCTTTGCACCGCTCCGCGGCCGCAGTTTGACCCCGTCCGAAAACCGGGCGGCGTCCAAGGCCCTCAACGCGGCCATCATGGCCTTCGCCAGCCAGTGGTCCCACAGCTCGCACAACGCCTTCTGGCGCAGCAAGGAAGGCCGCTCACAGTTGAAGGCTTGGGCCAGCCAGTCCAAGAACCCCTTTTCGCCACCCAACCGGCCCAACAATGACCCGATGCTGTCAGGCGAATGTGAGCGGATGATCCAGATGCGACTCTGGCACGAGGCCCGCACGGCGATCCAGGGCAGCGCCGAGATCGACTCGTTCAAAGTCATCCTCGCATACATGATCTTTGCCCTGACACAGAGACCCATCGACCACGGCCGCCAAGGGTCGACCGGTTCACAGCCCTCCGAGACAGCCGGCGGCGGCCACACGCCAAACAACCGCCGCGATTCGGGTGACACGATGGCTGGGGAGGCCACATCCACCGGCGCCACCGATGCCACCACACCTTTTCCCGATGCCGTCATGCAAGCGGCGCTCGACGAAGAATGGAACCCGTTCTATGCGAGTGACCTCGAGGCACTGGCGTCGCCTCCCATCTACCTCGAGACGGCAGTGCGAAACCTGTTCTCGTGGCGGCGCAAGGTCGAACGATATCGACGAATGAGGGTCGAAGCCCAGACGAACGACAAAGGCAACCAAAATCCATTGGGCGCCCTCGCCCTCAAGGATCAGCAAACGTTCAACATTCTGTTCTGGCTGGGCGTCATGTGTGACACCACATCTTCGGCCATCACCAGGCGTCCACTGGTCATTCCCGACGAGGACTGCGCCATGATCCGCCAGAATCTGGACGGTCTCACTCTCCAGAGGACCTACCCCAACGGAAGTGACAGTGGCCAGGACAACGCCAACTGGTCGGCCGCGAATCCGGCCACTGCCGGTGTGAGCGTAGATGTTAGTAACCTAACCCAGGCTACGCTGCTAGAGGATGAGGAAGACTCGGATGTCGAAGATATCGAAGATGTTGAAGATGTCGACACGGCCGAGCTCTGGGGCCCGTACCTCTTGAGCTTCAAATGGGCAGGACCGCGCGAGACACTTGCGCGGTGGCCGTGCACATTTGAAGACGCGGCGCTGATCCTGCAGGAGGCGATCCCGGTAAAGGTGCTGCTGTTCCGCAAGGTCGGGCAGCTGCAGACGCTCGCCAACCGTCCGACGGCCCGGAGTAGCGTGGAGCGGTGCATCAAGGAGGGGTTGAGAGTGTACCAGCACTGGATCGCGACGTACGGGCAATTCATGGAGGACTGCGTGCAGCAGCACAACACTCTGCCTCCGCACGTGCAGTCGTGGTACGTGATCCTCGACGGCCACTGGCACTACGGCTGCCTCTTGCTGGCCGACGCCATCGCGCAGATGGATAGGGAGGGAAAGACCCTGCGAAAACCGCGTGCTCTGCGCGTCAAATGCGACCTGGTCACGACCATGAGGAGCCACAACGCCGACGCGATCGCGCGCATTGCCCATGCCTCGCTGTCCGAGCACGCCCCTTCGTTCCCGGACAACCCAGAGTTCCATTTTGCCTGCAACGGCAGCGCCATCCTCACCGAACCATGGACCGACATTCTCGTCCGCGCCATGGGCAGCGCTTGCAAGATCTTCATCCACTGGCTGTCCGCATGGCACAACCACGCCGACCCCATACACAACTGGCTGCTGATAAACACCAGCCATGACGACTTGTCCCTCCAGGCCGAGACCTGCATCCAGGGCATGACCCTGCTGGGCCGCAAATCAGATGCCGCCAACTACACGGCTGAGATCTTTTGGAACCGCCTCAACCGTGTCTATTTGAAACATCCTCCCGGCGGGGCGACGTTGGAGAGCGCAGCGACCCTGGGTGAGGAGTTGGTGTCTTCACTGTCGTAAGTGGATCAGCTTCCGAGGTTCAGTTCGGATCGCAACCTGCCTGTGAGTGAGCGAGTGGCTGGATGGTGGATCGGTGACTCGGTGACTCGGTGAGTGGGTTGGTGTAACGCAGCACGAGGGAAATTTGATCTTGGAAGATGAGAAATGGTGCATTCCTTTCTTTCCCCCTTCCTTCCACGACATTAACGGCCGCTTTTGTATGGATATCTTTTTAAGGCTACCAGTCCTTCTTTTCTTCATTTTCACGACCCTAGTTATAATGAATGTGTGTGGATTGCTTCAGACGGTGCGACAAGGCGAGACAATGGAGGTTAGTTAGGCAAGTGGAAGCGACATGGCATGGGGCAGGACTACCGAGTACTGAACTGATAATATAAAAATCCTCGTTGCCATAGTTCTATGACTCATCAAGATCCAAGACAAAGAAAAGTGCCAAAAAGAATTCGGGGTCGAGGGATGGACGTTGTCAGAGAACATCAGGGAACTCCATAAGTAGTGCAGTGGACGGACGGGACGACGGATTTCTCCATCACACATAAAAATATGTTAATCATATCATCTGAAATCTGTTGGGTCTCAGAGAAGAGTCTTAAAAAGTCTTATGTTGTGGCAATCGTTCATTGCAGCCATTTCGCATAAGCCCATTCCAAGCGCCGTAGCACATTGACCTGTCGGTCAACACCGGCCTTGACGTCAAGAAGGTCGTCCAGATCCTCAAGGAATTCCCGCTGGATATTGCGTGGCAGCACCTGTGTCGCTCGCTGACGGAGAAGATGTGTCTCACAGAGTAACAGGCCATGGTTCTCTTCAGAGATTATCCCGTCAGAGTCTAAGTCGGAGCTGGTTAGGGTTCGGTCGATGTTCCTATGTCACCGGTCAGTGGGTCAATTCAGCGGCAATTCGGCCGCGGGGATTCGGCACGATAAACATTCGACGACGAACCTGATCAGCCGGATGGCTTCCCCCTTTTTCTTGCCCTGCTTGAGGCCCTTCCGACCTCCAAAGGTGGATAGGAGCCATTGAAACAGGGCATACGATATCAGAACCCCGGGAGCGATACCGACGAAGCCAAAGAGCAACTCCTGACTCTTCAGAAGCGAGTCGATTCCTCCGATCGCGAGTTCGACGTCGACCTTTGTCTTTTGGACTTGGATGAGCACGGTTCGGATCAGGTCTCCCGCGATGGCGTTTTTGATCGGATTCTGCATCTCTCGCTCATACGCCTTCAGCACCGGTGTTAGATCGCCTTCTTTCACCTTGGCTCTAATCTCGGCGACTTGGTCCGAGGTGAAGTTGACACCGTTTTCTGGATGTTGCACGGCAAAATCAACGACCATGCGCTCGAGACTTTCTCGGTCCGCTTTCAGACTGTCTCGACTTTGAATTGCAATTTCGTTTTGCTCGTCGTGCCGGATGGTTCCGACCAGTTTCTGTAAAGGCTCCAGCACCCAGTTGGCCCAGAAATCGATGCAGGTCTGCCCCAACTCCCGGAACCATTGGGCGATCTCGGCTTTTCGACTGGCCAGTATCTTCAGCAACGTACTCCCAGACAAGAGCAGGGCCACAGCGGGGATCCAATATCGAACAAGCCGAGAGGGTTTGCCGTATTTCGACCTCATTGCACTTGACCCTTGCTCTTGTTTCGGCAGGTTCTCGTCGAGGATCTTGATTAGCATGTTCGCCATTTCTGCAGACGATACAGTCGATGGATCGGGCATGTCATACTCGTCATCAACTTCACCTCGTGTGGCAGTCTCCAAAAGACAAATCGTTCTCGCAATAGTAGTCTGCCAATCCTCTTCTTGGGCCCCCATCATCTGGGGCAGTGCTCCATGCTTCCTGTCCTCAGGAGCGACATCAAACACAAGAGATTCACGAACGAGCCGACCAATGGAGGCAGCACTTGACTTTCGCAAGTCTTTGATCTGGTCCAGATTTTGGCGAACTTCCATGCGAGCGATGGAAAACGGCGACAGGATTTTAGTCTGTGCTTGTAGAAGGGACCGCTCGCGTATGCTGTTTTGGACCAAGCCATAGAATTCCTTCCAGCCCTGCGATAGACCTGTGGTGGCTTGATGGGCTGAGGTTCGGATATCGGCCCCGGCGTTGAATTTCTGCCTGGCATCGGCGTAGACTTCTTTGGCCTGGTTCCAAAACCTGATGGGTGACGTTTGGATTGTGTAGAGTGCAATGTTTGCATATGACCCCAGTAGATCATCCCAATACCATATTGATTCACTCAACGGGATGGTCCTGTCAAGCAGAGAATTGAGTATCAGTCCATAGACCTGGGCGGTTGCTTTTCCCGTAGCGACCCATTCTAGATTGGATATCTCCGGTGAAGTAGCTTCGGCGGTCACCTGGCCAGCTCTTTTCTTTACAATCTCTGATAGCAACCCCCGCACCCTGTACCGACGCAGTAGTGGATTTGAGCCGGCGGTCGTCGATAGGGCTCTTACGATGGCTTTGAGCTGGAGGCTCCGAGGGTCGTCGTCTGGTTTATGGGCAGGTTTCTGGCCGGTGGCTGTCGCAGTTGCAGCTCGTTCTTCGGCTTCCTTGAGCTGGAATTTGTCCAAGGCAGCATCGACCCTTCGGAGGTCACTGTGAGGCGTTAGAGGATTTAATCAGACGCAAGATGCAGGCAGCTTACTCGTCAATGAACGACATGTTGAGAACTGGTGGCGGAGCTTAGACCCAACGGTTGTTTTCACTGGCAGCATTCGGGTGACATGGCCGACTTCGGATACACAGGTGTCACAAGGAGCGTTTAGCCATGAGCCATCCCTTCACAAGAACAAGAATGTCATCCTACCGAAGCGAAGAACCTGGCATCAATAGAGAGAACCAAGGGAGAGGAGAAGATGAAGAAGAAGCGCAAGCCGAAAAGTGAAAAGCGGCGGGATGCAGCATGACGTCATGTCCACAACACATTTCCGTCTTAGTATCCTATCAGTACATGATGATTTGCGTTAATACCAGTCTTTACTATAACCATCTTTAGACTGGAAAAGTTCATGGAGGAGGTAATCGTTGGAGTATTTGAAGGTCATGACAGTTGTTGAAAGGGCTCCAAGTGTTTAGCATGTGACGCCCTGTGAGCTTGAAGTATCCCGGCGAGACAAGGCTGGAGAACCCTGCTCGGTGATAACTCGAAATCTGCGAGATCTCATGGGTGATTCGTGGTAGACCACAAGCATATAAGAAGACATCTTATAGCCCTTTTGACTGCTTCAATGGTGATGCTAGTACCCCGTAAACTACCACAAGAGAACGCTCTACCAACCTCAATCAAAACAATAATCCTGTGCAGTTGTTTTCTGTGTTCGTCTCATCGTCTCCAGCGAGTTTTAGACTTTTACAAATAATAGATACATCAACTCATGCCGTATCACGGGTGTTTTGCCACCAGTGTCATGGGAGACGAGGCTGGATGAAAAGGGTCAGGGACACAAAAGTACTCAGCCGACAGACCGAAAGGGTGGTAACGAAGAGAAAAATGGGGCTTCAAAAGCCAGAAAGTGAAGAACAAGGAGAGCAGGAGGGGCGAAAAGATCTCACGAGCCATAAAGGAGAGTTTTGTTGAACATGTCATAACCTGGATATCCGTGGTTTCCTCCGCCGAAGCTCCAGAGCCAGAGCCAGAGCCAGAGCCAGAGCCAGAGCCAGAGCCAGAGCCAGAGCCAGAGCCAGAGCCAGAGCCAGAGCCAGAGCCAGCTCGTCAGGACGGACCAATATCAGCACGACCTCATTTCACCGGGTTCGCCTCCACAAAGGCGGCGGCATTCGTGCCTGCAATGCGGCCAAAGACGACGCACTCAAGCAAACTACTTCCACCCAGACGATTGGCGCCATGGACGCCGCCCGTGATCTCGCCAGCTGCCCAGAGGCCCTTGATGGGCGTGCCGTCGGAGTTGAGCACTTGAGCGTCAGGAGTGAAGACCACACCGCCCATGGTGTAGTGCACGACGGGGGTGACGAAGCCGACGTAGACCGTCGACTCGGGCGTCGGGTCGCGCAGGGACCAGTGGCCGAAGGAGGACCGGCCCAGGGCGTCGGGAGTCTGGCCGTTGGCGACGGCGGCGGCATGTGCAGCGATGGTGGTCAAGGCCGACTCGGAATGGTCGAGGTCGGCGATGGTGGTCTTGCGCATCAAGCCTTTCCACAGGTAGAAGTCGACGTGGGATTTGGTGGCTTCGTAGGCTCCCTCGTCCATGACGAGCAGGACGTCCCACTGCTTGACCGGCAGCAGATCGGCCTTGGGAGGCGTGGCGGTGATGAAGTCGGCGATGACCTTGCGCGTCTGCAGTTCGTCGATGAACCGCTGGCCCTGTCGGAGCAGGATGCCGCCTTCACCCCTCAGGACCTCGGCGGCCAGGAACTTGGTCGGCTTGACGGGCTCCTTCGGATCCACGAATCCCGTCGGATGGACCTGCACCTGCTCCATGTCGAGCAGCTGTGCCCCGACGTCGACCAGGAGGTTCTGCGACCCCGGCAGCGCCTCATTGGTCGAGGGGAATCCCGCCAGATCAGGTCGATACCGGGCGAGCAGGCCCGTCGAGTCACCGGCAAATCCGCCAGAGGCAAACACCACCCGGCCCTGGATGGTCTCCGTCTGCTGACCTTCGCGCGAGACTTCGACGCCCGTCACCTCGTCGTCGGTCTTCAGGACCTTGGTCACTGTCGTCCCCGTGGAGAGCGTCACGAGCGGATTCGCCTTCAGTTGATTCAGCAGGCTAAAGATGATGCTGGCCCCGGGCGGCGTGGGGCCCGCTCCCCGGTGCGTCCTGGCGTGACTGTGGCCGCCCAAGCGAGCAACTTTGGAGAGATCGACGCCCTTGTCATCCACGAGCCAATTCACCGCCGAGGCCGAAGAATTCGTCAGCTTCGAGATGAGACCTTGCCTGATGGCCGTCCTCGAGGCCAGCAGCTCCGCACTGACCGATTTCGCCGTGTCGTCGTAAAAATCGTCTACCGAGTCCGATCCGGTCGCCTGGAACCGCGTGGGCACGCCATTGATGCCGCTGGAGGCTTTGATCGAGTTGCCACCTGGTTTCGCCTGCCGTTCGACGATGTGCACGGGGATATTGCGTGAGACGAGCTCTGAAGACGCAGACAGGCCCGCAAGGCCTGAGCCTACGACGATGACGGCGCGGGCGTGCGAAGATGTGGTCGTGGCAGCGGTCTGGGTTATTGACGACATCATACGAAGACGGTTATATATCATGTGGAGAATGAGTGCGAGCAGTGGGAGAACGAGAAGCGCCAGTAGTCGGCGGTGTTTCATAAGTAGTATCAATCGTAGCAGCAGCAGCGGTGGTGGTAGCAACAGTAGCAGTGATCACTGGTCAGTACCGTAGTGGAAGTAGCGGTAGTAGTCATGAACCCTGGGAGTGCGGAGTGAGGCAGACAACCAGCACACAATGTGTTCCTTTCGTACCGAAAACACCAGATGTATCTTTCCCCGCGATCAGGCGACTTTGAGGGCCCGGTTGTGGTATTACAGCACCTATCCGATGCTACCGATTCCGAGGGACAAAGCGATGCTTTGTGCGGACCCAAGCCCGATTATTGGCGTCACGCCACAGTTTGCACCCTGAGTTCCATCCGAGTCACCCCACAAACTACTGGGTGAGGACAGCAAGAATTGGCAGTTTCATTCACCATTTGCCGGTATTACCGCTTGCTGCTTCGGGTTTTATCTTTGAGACGTCACGGGGGATTGAAAGACTACTCGGGAGGGATGGTCGGTCAGGGGAAGTTCCCCCTCTACGCCGCAAACGAGGCTAGCCAATCAGGGGAGAGGAGCTTCTACTGAGGCAACCCGTCCAGCGCCGTGTACGGATACTCATTGTGAAAGGTATTGCAATCCCAAAATAGGACTTAATATCAATGTCACTGTCTTGCAGAGCGGCAATTGCGAATACCGCGGAGTATCATTAATCGACGCTTGAGGCCCAAAGGCCCAGCTCGAACAGAACCAACACGGCGGCAGATGGGAGCCGAGGGAAGATATATATCAACACAGGACCTTCTTCTGTACAGCTCTCCCGGAGAAAAAAGGGAAAGCACGGGGAGGGAACATCTGCCAGCGCATTCAAGGGTCATGTATTCTTTATGTGACAATGTAACTTCGCCTTGGTCATTCACAAAAGCCGAACCCGGTGTAGATAAGAAACACAGGGAGCGTGAATTCGCTTCCGAACGACAAAAAAGGAGTCATAGATCGATCATCGCTTCTTCACCTCGGTGGCCCAGCCCTCAATGCCTTCTCCTTTGCTCCCAACCGTGATGTCCAGGCTGACGTTCTCCATGCCCTTCGTATGCTGCATGAACTCGGAGTTGCTCATGCCGCCAGCGTTCGCCCGCGCGTCGGGTGGAAGCTCCAGCATGGGGGTCAGGAACCCACCAATCCTCTGGGCGTCCTCCACCGAGAAATGGTACTTTTCTCGAAGCACGTCTGACAACGCCCAATGGCGGAGCCGGTGGATATTGCGAAGTTCGCCTTTTCGGTTAAAAATCTCTTGCGACCATTTTCCCGAAAGACATAACGACTTGGGGAACGGTCCAAGGAGTTCGATGATTTGGGCCACGTGATCGTCGTCTTTTCCGTATTTGGTTCCAGATTGAGGGTCAAAGAGGTAGTCACCGGTGATCAGCTCAAACACCTATTAGATATGTCAGCAGGTCTTTAACCTTCAACGACGGTCGACTCGGGACCTACCATGCACGCCATACTCCAAACGTCGGTACTGGCACCCCATTTCGACCCCAGAATCACCTCGGGCGACCGATACTGCCGGGTCTGAATGTCGTTCGTAAAGTGATGGCCCACCCAGCAGGCGTTGCCCAGATCGGCAATCTTGACCGAAATGATCTCACCCAACGGTTCATCTTCGTGCTTGGCAGCCTTCAAGATCCTATCGGCATCCGTAGTTTTCTTGCTGTCTAGAGATACTCCGGCCAGATCCTTCTCCAGTGGATCTGTCGTCCGCTCTCTCGCCTTTCCGGTCGCCGAAAGCTCGTCTTTGTGCTTGAGTTCTTGAGATTTCAGCTTCAACTGCTCAAGCATGGACATCCCCTCGAGTGGATTGTTGGAGGGGGATTCGCTGAGCATTTGATTCAAACTACTGGGTTGGTGAAGGTGCGAGCTGCCCGTCTTGTCCAAATTCGTAAAACTGGCATTGAGAGGACTGGGGAGCGGTTGGCTGCCGGTGATCAAGGTTCGTCGTCTTCTCCGACCATTTCGGTTGTCATCTTTGTTGGAATCTTTTTCGTCCTTGACAAACGCCTTGACGATCTGTTCGACGTCACCAATCTCGATCAAGACGTTCTCCGGCTTCAGGTCGGTGTGAATGATGCCACATTCTCGATGGAGGTAATCTAGGCCAAGCAGGACTTGTTTGGTGATTTGTTTAACCAATGGCATGGGAATACCTCGGTGATTCCATCGTTTGATCAGGCCCAGCAAATTCTCGCCAAGAACTTCGAAGACCATGCAGACATGTACACCGTTGGGGCCCTTGTGCTCAAAGGAATCGAGAAGGCTGACGACATATTTGCGACCAGGGTGGTTCGGGTTTGCTTGGACGACCTTGTTCAGTAACTTGATCTCGTCTATGGCGGTTTCGGTATAATGTGGCGCGGATCTGACCACCTTCAACGCAACATGCTTCCCGGTGGTAGTGTCGCGCGAGAGCCAGACAGTGGAAAAGTGGCCCCATCCCAATTTGCGCACGACGACATATTTGCCGTTGTTGTAGCTTTCGCCGACGTGAACAGGATGATAGCCACCCTTGCAGTAGTCTTCCGAGTCTTCCTCGTCGGCGGTGGTCTCGGCGGGGTCTTCTTCGGTGGTGGAGGATGAAGGGGATCTGTGAAGATGTGAGTGAGTTGGTGCGACTTTCCCGTGAGGCAGAGGAGAGTCCATGTTTCTGAGGGATGACGATCAGTTTTGAGGCAGAGTGAGAAAGCAAACGGGCATTTGCGATCAGATCACATTTGGTGAGCGGGATGATGACGCTGCGCGACAGCAAGAGATGGATCAAACACTTCACTTACTCTAGTTCGGCTTGGGTGGGACTTTCGTGGAGACCGGAGGACGCATTCTCGGTGGTGATGATGGGCTTGAGGTTGTCGCCTTTCCGCCGCTTCTTCTGGCCGTTGCCGTTGGCGGCGAGGGCTGCGGTAGTGGCCACCTTTTTCGCCTGGTTGATGGCGACTTTCTTCAGGTCGTTGCCGTTCATCATGGCGAAGGCTGCGGCGTTTGCAGCCAACAACGCGGCAGGTTTGACTGAGACTGGTCCCTTTGCAGGGCCAGTTTCCGATCTGGGAGGAATGGTGAAGATTGTTTAGAGGCGGAGTGGGTGTGAGAAGGGGAGGACTCGGGCGCAGTACGGAGTCGTTGGACCGCAACTGGCCTTGCCGGGTCTGGCTCGATGGGTCTGATCTGCAGTTTCGCAGCAAAGGACAAGGACAGGCTCGGATTCAGGCTCGTCCTTTGGAGGGGTCGTCGCTTCTCGGGTCGGCCAAGCGTCGGTGCTGGCCGGAAAAGAGTGCTTCTTTCTGGAATGTCTAGGAGAATGTCTTCTGCTCACGTCCAGCCTCTTGATCCTTTTTCTCGGCTCTCAGTCCCAATGATAGCGGCCGATGGGCGATAGCGGTGCGGCTGCGCCTCTGCGGCTGCGGGCTTTGGGTAGGAGGATACAGGAGTCGGTGGAACGATTGTGCGCAAGGTGGCAGTTGTGATTCGTGGGATGAGGCAGGGCACCCAACCAAGGGCGGCGGCTACTGACTGGAGGGCATTGAGACTGCGATTGGCGTTGGGTGTACTGGGTAGTCAAGACTCGAGAGGGTTTGGCAAGCTAAGGATTCGATGGGCGAGAAACCTCAATCGTCGACCGAGGGAATGGGTGAGGGTGTGGTTGAGATGGAAAGGCACCGAGTGCAGCGTGCAGCGAGCAGTGTGCTTCGCAGTTCGCAGTGTGCAGTTTGCAGTTCTTGGTCGACCAGGTCAAGGTCAAGGTCTCAGGTGGAAATGTCGGATGGCGGATGGCAGATCAGATGGCAGATGCAGCGATGCGGGTCGAAAATGATGGTATCAATCCGCCGACCCAGTCACAGGCACGGGTTGAGGGGTGAAAGTTACTCCGTAGGTGTTGCGGTGGTAGCAGTCGAGTGGCATTTGGGCAAACCGAATGTGATAATCACGATAATCAACGCAATGGTGGCGGTGGGGGGGTTCTGAGTCGAACGCAGGATGCGAGATGCAGGATGCAGGATTTGGCAGAGGCAGAGGCAGAGGCAGAGGCAGAGGCATAGGCCGAAAGCTGTTACCTCGCTACCTAATAATTAACATAGGTACCTCACATAGGTCCCTAATAGAGGTGCCTGACGTGCCTAACATAGGTTCCTAGGCCCATCAACCAGCTGGGCTCCCAGCTCTATTGCCTATTGCCTATGCCCTATGCCTATTGCCTTTGGTATTGCCCGACCACGGGCCCATTATCGACGTGACACTGGCCACCGGCCCCCCCGAGTGAGGCCCGAGGGGCCCGTCTCTTCCTGTCCACCAGCCAGATTTGCTCATTGGGGGCTCGTGGGGGCTCTATGACATCTGTGCAAACGCCACCTGCGCCATCCAGCCCCCCCTCCACACTACCACACTGACATCTCGAGCTGTCCCAAAGGCGATCCGGAAAAAAACCAATACTCCAGATTTGGCAATGATGGTCTTCCCATATTAGCTGTCGAACACTTCATTTTGGAGAAGAGGACCAGAGGACCACTGAGGACCTTCCTTCCCACCTGCCTGCGCCCCTCGTACCCCCCGAGAGCCAAAGTCTCCAAATCCGCTCTCTGACCACCCGCAACGATGAGCTCTTCGCCCCGGTGACACGGCCAGGAGTGTCAACATCCCAAAGAGAGGGGGAAAAGAGATACATACAAACAGGGCAGAGCGACGGCCTCGCGAGAACCAGACACGATGGGCCTCCTGTCACCCCCGGCCTCAGCCTTCTCGCCACCCTCATTCCTCTACCAATTGGTCTACCATCCTCTCTGGATGTTCATCGCCTTCTTCCATAGCATCCTCGTCAGCCTGCGTGGCGCACCGTACGTGCCACCCAAGAACAAAATGCCCATCCGCGTCGTCTGCGTCTCCGACACCCACTCACGGATGCCCCCGAAGTCGATCCCGAAAGGCGACCTGCTCATCCACTCGGGCGACCTGACCAACACGGGGACGGTGGCGTCAATCCAGCAGTCGCTAGACTGGCTGAAGACGATGCAAAAGGTGTGGCCCGGCTCGTCGGACGGCTTCCGCTACATCGTCGTGATCGCCGGCAACCACGACAGCTACCTGGACGAGCGCAGCCGGAGCGCACACGACAAGAAGAACTCGCACCGCACCCTCAACTGGGGCAAGATCTTCTACCTGCAACACTCGTCCGTCACCCTACCCTTCCCGGACGGCCGAAAGTTGAAAGTCTACGGCGCGCCCCAGATCCCGCGCTGCGGCGGCAACGAGTTTGCTTTCCAGTACACCCGCGGTCAGGACGCGTGGAGCAACACGATCCCGGACGACGTCGACGTGCTCGTCACCCACAACCCGCCCAAGTGGCACCTCGACGTGCCCTTCAGCGGCGGCTTGGGCGATGAGTTCGAGCTCGACGAGGTCTGGCGCGTTAAGCCCACGCTACACGCCTTCGGTCACATCCACAGCGGCCACGGCACCGAGGCTGTCTGGTGGGACGACAGCCAGAAATCCTTCGAGGAGTTCCTGCGCCGCACGTACAACAAGCCCGCCGTCACCGCCGCCAGCCACCGCCTACCCCTGGCCGAGCTGCTCGATTTCCCGCTGTGGGCCTTGGGGCTCAGCTGTCTGCTCGCCGACCTGAAGGGTTTGTTCTGGACTAGGCTCTGGGGCGGCGCGCGACAGGGCGGCTTCATGGTCAACGGCGCACTGGCTTACCAGACGACGACTCAATTGCTGAACAAGCCGAGGGTTGTGGTTCTGTAAGACTTAGTTGATTCGAGACGCGGAAGGTGCAGGATTTAGGAAGGGTTGCCCCGAGGTGATGACATACTAGAAATAGGGAAACAGCCATGATTGAACAATTGGACGAACAGTGACCCTGTGCCAGAACAGGACGAGAATCTGTACAGTAACGGCTGACATGGTGCAGCCATAAAAGAGGGTCTCAGAGGACGAACCCGTGGGTGGGGTGTATTCAAACCGTGACCACTCTCCAAACTACCAGAAGAAGCCAAACCTATACTCGTATTGCACTTTCACTCTCACTTTCATTTTCATGTCTGCCTTCACAGCGCAGAGTTTGAACTTGATTTGGAACCCCAAGACGAATTCAATCAAACAACCATTCGCTCGTTTTCCAAGTAGTAGAAGGTTTATAAAGCCTCTCAAATCAACTCAAATGAAACAAGTCCAATTTGTACAGAGACAAAGCCTTGTGGAACAAGTGTTGCAATCCAAAGGTTCGACGTCTCCTGCCTGACCCGCTGACTGCATAAAACGCCAACTCCACCCGACCTCCATCTCCCACACACGCGCACACTCATTAGCTGATGTCATTAATGGCCCTGGATCATCCGAGAGACTCTGGAACTGGAACTGGATGGGGATGCATGGTACAGTGCAACGGATTGCGGGCCTGGTTGAGGTGGTAGGAAGGATCTCGTAGGGAGAGGACCTCGTCGGCATTTCTCTCTCTTGAATGGGGATTAGGGGTGGTCGTGAAGGGCGTCAGTATATCAGGAGGAAGATGAGTAGCAGTGGTAGCATAACCGTGTGTCGTAAAGCTGGTGGTCCTGATCGAAGGGGGTTCCTATCTCCGCCCATATCCAAATTCCCCAATCCCGGTTGTTCTCACAGAGACTCCGCCCCTTGGATGTCACAACCGCCTCATCTCATCTCCCTTGGTCAGATCCCCTCCCGGAACGCACTTTTCCTCGTGCTCGTCGGGCTTGAATTCCCGTCACTCCCTTGGGTGTCGAGACTCGTGTTCCCTTTGGTGTGGCCCCTGGCGCTTGCATCCACCTCCGGTCTGGGACTGACATTCCGCAAACTCGGCGCCTCATTCTGGTCTCCAAATGGGTTGTCCCCTCCCAGACCCCTCGAGCTGGGCCTGCCTCGTGTTTGATCCGAGTAGCCTGCGCCGGCGCCGCTCCCACCGCCATATGGCTCAGTGCGCAATCCGGGCGTCGGCGCGAGGCCCAGCTCTTGCTCTTCGTACCCCGCATACGCCGGGCCGGCGCCATAGGTATCCTCGCTCCCGACCCGGGTGTCCCAGGCATCATCCTCAACGCCGCGGGTCCGCCGGCCGCCGGCCGCCGCGCCATAGCCAGCCTCGCCTCCAGCCTCCTCGTACGCACCTCGAGCGGTGCGCCGGTTGCTCAGCTTGGCGAACTGGTCGCGGATCCACTCCAGTGGCCCTGCATGGCGCGGTGCGGGATAATTCGACGAGCCTTGGCTGCGGACGAAGGGAATGTATGTTTTCCACGACTTGAGCGACGGCGCCGGGAGACCTTGTTTGCGCGCTGTCACCTGTCCGTACACGACCCAACCGACGATCGCAAATATGATGAGAAAGAAGAGTAGGAGGAAGAATAAACCTGTGGGAGAGAAGGAGTCAGCGACATTGGAATGGGGAATGGGGTGGCAGGAGCTGGGACGGACGCACCCCAACCGTGCATGGTGACGACGGTGAATGAGGGAGAGCTTATGTGTTCAAAATGTGATTTAGAGCTGATTTTCCAGACGCCACTCACGCCTCTGCTCTAGAGACGATTTGCAACAAGTCTTCGTTCAGTGCTTCAGCTGACTGCTAGGTTCGCATCGCTTTGGTCTCGGGTTCAAGAGCTGTCTCTTGATGGTTGGAGGGTGCTGTGCGGATGATTCTGCGCCGAGTGAGGATAGAAAGAGCAGGTAAGGCAAGTTTCTGGGGTGCAAGACGTGACAGGGAAGGCTGGGTTTGCTGGCTGCTCGAGTCGTGGGAGGTGCGTGGAGGTGGAGGTGGTGGTGGCCCGACACTCGAATACGCTCGACCCTCAACGTCAGCGCAGCGGTCGACACCGGAACTTGGAACATCCAGAAGAGGAATGGTCCGGAGAGCACGTGAAGCAGTCACGTGGGAGTTCAAATGACGGCATATTCTACGTCGCACATCACAAGAATGTACGTACCTCTTATTGACAGCTCGGCCATGAAGGTCATTCGTCTTGTCAAGAATCAGGATTATAAGCTGGGCGTAAACCAGAGCCCGAAGAGCAGACGGAGGCTGAAGCCACGTCGTGTGAACAAACTCATACCAGCACAATAGGAGATGATTGAACCTCTCCCCGCTCCAGCATGCCAATCACCCTCCCATCAACAACGCCCTTAACATAGCACTCCCCAACAAGCTGATATGTGCCATCGCCATTGCTGCGGAGCACATACGCCCATTTTGGACCGAATACCATCGAGCAAATGTCGCCCGAACGTGTGTTCGGCGGACCGAGACCCATGTAACCGTCTGGCAGTATGAAGAAGCATCTGTTGAGAGCTGCACGGTAGTCGCCGGCCTCGATGTCCAGATACCACTTGGCGACTCTGCTAGCATTTTGTTCGGGCCCGTGACGAGCGGTCTGCGCGTCCTTGACCTCCGTGAGTCCTTTCCCCGCCGTAATTGCTCCCGCAAAGGAAGCGATCAGATCGGGATACTTTTCGCCGCAGCAATTTTGCTTGACTAGCTTGCTTGGAAAGCTACTAACAAGGGATTTGGCTCTGAGTGAGGATTTTCATCATCGTGATCGATGTGGTGAGCGGAAATAGGTGAAGTGGCGAATGCGATGGCTCCCAAATGCACACCTGACACGTTGAAGCTGGGGCCAGCGACTTCGAATTGAAATGGCATCGTTCCAGCAGTCTTGTAGTGACTGGAACTGTTCAGTCCTGCAAACGGGTATGGAAGCTGTCCTTTATCATTACACCTTGGACACCAGCTTGGCAGTTCATCCGTTGGTTTGCAATCCGCACTTCCAGTGGCGTATGACAACACGTTGAGATTCTTATAGTCGTGCAAGCAACTGACAGCGAAGTTGTAGTAAACAAGCTCCATGGGAAGAAAGTATTTCGGATCGAAGTCATGGCTATCGGGGTGTTCAAGGAATGCATAAACCATGTCTCGCGGATCAGTAGCCTCACGTCCGCGACGCGCATTGTCAAGGCAATCAAGGAATGTTATATCCGGGGTTAATTCGTCGCCTCTTAGACTGAATTGCTTTCTGTTGTGGCGGTCATATCCTGCCCAGCTACTTCGAATAGCTCTCCCCGAAGGAATTGATGGTGAGTGTCGGCTGTTCGAAAGCCAGGTAAAAGCACGCATTAAATCTTCCCAGTCAATCTCGTCGGTTCCGTATATCAACGTCGCTTTGGCGGCCAATCCTACTTCTTGTATGACCCATGTTCTAGTCCAATAAGGTAGCTTTAAGGTTCGTTTCCACGCCGCAAAGTCGTACGTTGAGAATTGAGCTTCCAGGTCCGGTCGCAGTGGTAGATCAAGAGCTTCCCGTATAGTAGCGCTAGGTACACGTTACCTCACGTAACCCACCCAGCTTACTTAGCTAGCTGCTACCTACGCTATAGGCACGTAGTTAGGTATCCCTTAGTCCTCGTCAGCCCTATATTAGTAGCAATACTCTAAGTATATATATCGTACGCTTATTGAAGATCCGAATAAGCTTAGAGAGGCCTACTGGGTACACACCGGCAAGATTCGACCTTCACCTGACTGCGCATTCTACAACATTTTTCTACTTCGCTCATCCCGAAGTCGCCAGCCATGGCTCGAATCTGAGCTCTTTACATGGCATCAGATCCACTAGATCTAGAGATTCCACTGATTCCTACCTCCCTCCGACACTAGGTCGTACCCCTAATTGCGACCGCCTACGATCACCTGCGACCACCTGCGACCTTTGCCTTATATTACAATAAGTCCTGCAACTCTAATATAGCCGTTGATAAGGATAAACCAGCCAATTAGGCCAACGCCTATCTTGACACAGCCACACAATTAGCCAGGCGATCTAGCCACTGCGAAGGCATGACAAGCTTTCAGCCGTGGCAGTTATTCTAATGTCGCAGGTCTTTAAAGATATATAATGTGATGGCACGGTACGGAGGCGGCATGGAGGATGCCCAAAAGCTCTATTGATTGCACTATCCGAGAAGACTAAGCTAGGGAGCGAGAAGGAGCAATCCTCCCAGCGAGGACAGTGCTAAATACATGCGAGGAGTGCACCTAAGACGAGGCTGCACTATCCCTAATCCGGTGGTTGCCTGAGTGGCTTCAAGGTGAGTCACCCAATGCTCGAGTAGCGTCCTCAGATCCTCAGACCGAGTCCGTGACATACACGCGATCCCTCTCATACGCTGACAAGTAAATTACTGCTACCGTATCCTCGACTATGCCACTAACCGAGTATGATTACTGCCACGCACCCTAAACTGCGGCCAATCGCAACTCTTTCAGCTTTAAAGCCTGGCGAGATTTAAAAATCCCGTAGATTCCACTATCTCCCTAGCCAGCTCAATTCCTCCAAAGCCCTCTAGCAGTAATGGCAGTCCACAGCGAAATCATGATTCCCAACGGTGTTCGAGCTGTAAGTGTTTTGGGTCTAGATACTCCATATACCCTATTGAATTTTGGGGTTACCGTACGTATTCTCAGAAGCTTCGTCCACTGATACTGGGAGACATTGGGGCCATTACTGGGTCCCAGGGTCGGATTGGGTCCCATGGTCGGATTAGGTGATCGTCTATAGAGTCCTGATCGTCAGCTTCTTTGAAAAGACCGACGTATACGATATACGCGACAGTTGCGAGTCCTATTAAGAAAGGGATGATTTGGCCGGCCGAAGAGAGAGAATTAACACCACGAATGTGGTTCCATTTGATTGTTAACTCAGTTGCAGCGATGATAACGCTGGTGCTGATTAACCTGATAATTGAATCAATATTTCGAAAAGCCTCAATATGCTTTGCTGTCGGTGGACTATATTCGACACTATCAGCCTGTGCTCCGGGCAAGTAGTAAGGCTGGCCACATTATATATAAGTAGCGGAAGCCTGGGAGGGACTAGAACGGGGAGAGACCTTACCTTGGATCCTCTGTGTCTATAAGGACTCCAATCGCAAGACCACAACGTATGAGGAAGAGAGATGCATATATCAGAAGGCTGACAAGGTAAAGGAGTATATGAAACGCCTGGAAACCTTTGTTGTCTAATCGTATCTTTGCGAAGAAAAATCCATACTGTTGACAATCCTGATGTGCGAGCTCGGGGACACGTGCGATCCAAAACCATAGTTCATATAGAACAACCGCAGTAGCCAGTAACTGGTAAAAATTACCAAGTACGGGGCTTAGTTTAACGGTAGGATAGCGGGTGGGATCCCAAAGGGGGTTGTTTCGTGTGACCATTCGCCAAAAGTAAAGAGGGATCAACCATAAGTCAGCCCCAAAGGTAAGGAGAAGGATAACATAAATCTCAATGACTTGCAATCCTGGAGGATGTCGGGATGTCTGTATGATAAGGGCAATGAACGTAGCCAGGATAAAGACGACAAAGGTGATGCGCATGCCGGAAACCTCTTTGGGTTCCAGCCAGTTGGCGAAAATTATGCTGAACCACTGCAGGTAGAACCCTATACGAATCCCTAGCCCGTACATATCAGAATTGCCATCGAAGATGCATTCGGACATTGTGTTTTTTAGGGATATCACAAAAAACGAGAACAGTTAATTCCGTATCGTAAGGTCGGAGGACAATTCAATGGCGACGTCAAGTGCTTCCTATACCCTAGAATAATAATTTAGTAAGAGGGCTGGCTAAAGCAGGGGAGCCTATACCTGGCGGTACTGTAGAGGAATAACTGTTTACTGAACTCGACAGAGGGCAGCCGGTGGAGGAGCACGTAGTCACAGGCTTTACTGTAGCATGAAGAGGTTGCAGTGAGGATAGGCGGGCGCGGGTAACGAGGTTGGCAGACGCCGTAGCTGTTGTAATGGCGCTCAAATAGAGAGGGATGAGCAGCGGTGACCGACGGACAGCAATTCTGGTACGAAGCTGGCAGAGAATCCAGCCTTGAACTGTCCGGTCCGCCTTAGTTGTTTTTTGTTTTGGCATTGCCAGCGCAACAGGACATGGGCAAGTTTCAAGAGAGACCAAATCAGGAAGGTACACTGATTTAGCCCTCACAGGGAGCCGAGAACGGGGGCCGAGGGCCCTTCATTGCTCGCTTAGGCGACCTTAGGTAAAGCTTAGCCTCTTCACCCTCAGTTCAAGTTAAAGCAGTACTTATTCAGGTTGGCGAACGCAACTGGAACTGGAGAAAAACATTGCGTGTCCGACTATGTAAGTAGCCGCTCGTTGCTGACACTCCATCTTAGTTTCATTATTCCTTTGTCTATGGCTTATGCCATGCGCATCCTCAGGGTGTGGGAAAGTGATTGGTCGTCAATCGACGTCGTCGGCTTCATAGATGATATACATCGCTACCAGTCCACCATTCCTTCCATTCAATTGCAGCCTTGTTCTACGCAGCAGAATCCCAGTCCTGCTTGATGATATCCGCCGCCTTCTCCGCCAACATGTAGACGCTACTGACAATGTTTCCACTGACGTTGTTGGCGAAAATACTCGCGTCGGCGACCCGGAGATTCTGCACCCCCATCACCCTCAAATGAGAATCAACCGTCGCGCCCATGGCGCAAGAGCCGCAGCTGTGGTACTCACCCAGGCAGAACTCGGAAATGGCCGCGCGACGTCCCTGGATGGTGTCGAGAGGGAACTTGTCCGGCTCCGGGTGGAGACGCTTCCCAAATTTGCCTTCCACGGCAGGGGACTTGACGAGTTTCTCGAGAAACTTGACACCGGCGGCAAGCATTGCCACATCTGCAGGGTGACCAAGGTAGTTTGGATTGACATTGGGAGCAACTGTGGGGTCGGAGGATTTGATGTGGACATATCCTCGTGCAACGGGGTATTGCAGGCACGTGACCAGAGTGACGCCGTTGGGAGCGCTGAGGTCGGCCGGTGGAGGGAACAGTTTGCCTTGGTCTCGCACCCCGTCGCTCAAGTTGCCGGTGACAGTCACAAGGATGAATTGGAGATTGGCTGCTTTGGGGTTCTTGAGGTGTGCCACGACTTGATCCCACTGCTTCTTCTGGAACGCGCTGGCCGGTCTGGTCGATTCGATAGACTGGATGATCTCGTCCATCTCGCCCTCTTCCAGAAACATGGAGCAGGGGAAAAAGCCTTGCACTGACTGAACCCCGGTCAGCGGTCCGCCTTGTTCTTCAACCAATGCCTTTTGGGCTCCAGCCATGACTTCAGGGTTGTAAATCACGTCGCCTGACATCTGACCTTCAGCGAGCTGACGGACAATTCCGGTCAAAACATGGTCTTGGTAATTGTTCCCAACGCTGGGAAGATCAATCTTGCACTCGACTCCTGCAGCTTTGAGGACCTCGGGGTCACCAATTCCGGACAACTCGAGGATCTGTGGGGACTGGATGGCGCCGCCGCAGACGATCACCTCACGATTCACCTTGACTGTATGTTTCTGGCCATTATGGGTGAATTCGACTCCTGTGGCGGTTGTGCCTTCAAGCACCACTCTAGCAACATGGGACTCGGTAATGACTTTGAGATTCGGACGACCTTGGTTCGGCTGGAAGTAGTCGCGGGCGGCATAGCTTCGTTTGCCTTTATTTGGTCCGGTCCGTGTAATGGTGCCAAGCGTGTTGTAGAAGCCGATATGGTCTCCACTCCAGGGATCAGCAGGTTTGTGGGCGAAACCAGCAGCTTGATCCGCTGCTTTGACTATATCGTCCTCGATGGGTAGTTTGAAGTCATTGAAGCTTGTTCGGACAGGCCCGCTGGTTCCATGATACTCGCCCACCAACGGCATGCAGGTTCGATCCGTGATTCTCTCATCATTGGGCTCCAGCTTCTCGTGCTTACGCATGTAGGCTGCCATTTCTTTTGCTGACCACGCAGGATCGTTCGCCAACTCTGCCCAGTCATCGTAGTCCTCCACTGACCCTCGTACATACCTGCGCAAGATCGAGGTTCAGCACATGTCCAAAGGGTCAAGAGAAACAACTCACATCATGTAATTCGTGCCGCTGGAGCCACCCAGGACCTTTCCACGAGACAACATGTGCACCTTGTTTTTGTTTCCCGCCTAGATTAGGGTTGCGTTAGAAGTTGTCAGGAGGATCGTTCGGGCTATCCGTACCTGGGGAACAGTGTCAAATGCCCAGTCATATTCTTTGTTACCCAGCATTTGAGTAAACATGGCGGGAATGTCAACTAGCGGATCATCAAGTCGATTCTTCCCAGCCTCGATGACGCCAACAGTGACATCGGGATTCTCGCTCAAGCGTGCCGCGATCGTTAATCCTGCCGTACCTCCACCACAGATGATATGGTCGTAGCTCTGACGGAGAAACTCATCGACGGTGACATGGGCGGACTTGTGAGTTCCATTGCCACCGGTAGCACCGCTGGCCTCGTTAGTGGCTGCCATGACCGAGGCTTATGTTGGGCAGTGGTTTCTTGTTTTGATCGGAATGGAGTGAATGGGGAATTGGCAATGATTCTAAACTTGAGAAAGGAGTGAGGAGTGCAGAGTCAGAGAGGCATGAGAAGACTTTATCGAGTTAATAAACCCAATTTTACGTCAGTGCTTTTGCCCTGGTCCAGTGGTTACTTCAAGGTTAGCCTTTAGGGGATGGTGTGAGTTTCGGAAACGCCCAGCTCTGGCTTGCTCTGCAAATGCGCTTCAAAACATCCTGGTCCATGATCTTAGATCAGCATTTGATAGAACGTTGCATAAATAAGCAGACGGGTCATTGTCGTCGACTGAGTGGGGCTGGCGGACAGCTAATTGAGGATTCGAATCACATTCAAGCCTCCTATTATGACCTACAACTCTACCTTGGGGTCTGGAAACGTAAGTCTTTTGATGGATCTGGAAAATTTTGCTCAGATGGTCCATGTTAAGGTTACACGGCCTGTCGCCCGGTATTTCCGTTGTCGAAAAGCGGAGTCAAGGTTTGCCCTCAGATCCGGGGGGGGCGGGGGGCTTCGCAGCTCTCTCATTACTAGCACAGTGGGCACGGGTGAGGTAGACAGCTGACTCGGTCAGATCGTCGAAGCGTGAAGAAGTACCAAGTTCCAAGTCTAACTGAAGAACGGCGCGGCGCGTCAACCTTTCAATTCCAGTAGTATTTTCGATCCCGCCGACGACGCTAGGGAAAGACGCCGATGAGCAAGGGTACGAAGAGCGGGGCCCGGGCAAGGGTAGTACTGATGACTACCGGGGCCGAGCAGGGCATGAAGACTGGGGCCGGGCAACGGCGAGAAGGAAGATGCCTCAAACACGACGAGGGTGTTCAAACACTTGTCTTTAGCAAACTGGTTCGGATCTATTTTGGGGAATAGTAAATACGACGAGACGAGGACTTATTACATCACTCTTGAACGGGCTTCTTTTGGATGTGCCGACGGCGGAACGCCAAGGCTGCTAAGAGCTCCAGGGCTTCCGGAAGACCTTCCTAATTTGGACACATGTCCTCTCATGGGCCGAATAATACTTGCTCGTGACTGGCCTACTTGCCTACTTAATAGTACGGCCACGTGAGCAGCGCTTACGTCAGGTAAGCTACCTAGCCTTGCTAGATACCTAGGTAGGTCTCCTACGGTCTCCATACTTACCCAGTACCCTAGGTAGATACCTTTCAACGTAGCCCCGATTCCTGCTTCCCGCTTCCCGCTTCTCATCTTTGGCAGCCATTCCACCGCCGACAATGGCCCCCGGCGAAGAACCCCAAACTCTCCCTCCCTATCTACTTCCGGACAGAGAAGTCCACGTCGTCATCTCCACCCTCTCCGGCCCCCAGAAGGCCCAAGAGTACTACGATGGAACGCTGAAACCATTGCTTGACCGACATGATATTGATCACTCCACCCATACCACGACATCCGCCGAGACCATCATCAATCTGACACGCACACTTTTCCTTCCCAATGCCACCAAAGGGGTCAAACAGACCATCCTCCTTCTCTCAGGAGACGGCGGAGTGGTCGATATCGTCAACACATTGACAGTGGCCTTAAACCGGAACAACGACGCCGATGTGCGCCCGCCTTCGATATTCTTCAAGCCTGTCCTAGTTCTCCTTCCCATGGGCACGGCGAATGCCTTGGCCTGGAGCTCTCGTGTCGCACAGGATCCCCTTGGAGTCTTGATGACCGGGACACCGAAAGCTCTGCCCTCGTTTCAAGCCCGCTTCAGTCCGGGTGCGAAGCTGGTTACCCAAGAGGGACAGGGAAGGGAAGCCTTGAACGAACCTGCTGGTACCGACGCTGATGCGGGCTCGGAGGGTGTCATGTACGGTGCTGTCGTCTTCAGCTGGGGCTTGCACGCCAGCCTGGTGGCCATGAGCGACACGACCGAGTATCGCAAGCACGGCCTGGACCGGTTCAAGATGGCGGCGCAACAGCTCCTGCAAGAGTCCCATCAATACCGAGGCAAAGTAAAGTGGCGGAAAGCAAGCGGCAACGGCGACGAGTGGCTCGAACTCCCTGGCTCAGAGCACGCCTACGTCCTCGCCTCAATGGTTTCGAACCTCGAACAACACTTCCGGATCTCCCCATCGACCCAACCTGTCGACGGCAGCCTACGCCTTGTTTCCATTGGTCCCGAGCCGGCTGCGGAAATCATGCGCCTCCTCGGCCTGGCCTACCATGCGGGTCAGCACACCACGGACCCTAAAGTCACCTACGAGAATATCGATGGGCTGAGGATCGAGTTTGCCGAGGACGAGCCGCAGTGGCGGATGGTCTGCGTTGACGGGAAAATCGTCGCCGTCGATCGGGGAGGCTGGGTCGAGGTCTTGCGACTTCCAGGCTCAGGGGTCAACTCTAGGAGAGTTGTCGATTTGGTCTGCTGAAGTCGCACGCAGGCTGAATTGGAAGGGCCTATTCACCGTTGATACAGGGTGTTGGCTTGAACGTGAAACATGTTTATGCTGATAGATATTAGACATAGATCTGAGCTGGAGGAATGCATTTACGGCCAGACTGTTGGGGATTGCAGAGGCAACCGGCCCAAGCACATAGCCCGGACGCAGTCTTGCAATTTCGACGTTTGTCGATTTCAATTCAGCTGAATGCCATCCTATTCGCATATGTTCACTTCAAGTCAGGTATGTCTGGGAATAATGTACTTAGTAATACTAGTAGCCCACACTCCACCTCGGTACTTAAGGCACCCTATGTAAAAACATATCCTTCCCCATTTTGATGACTGTGCTACCTAACCTGATTATATTTCTCTGGCCAATTCTCTTAGAGACTCCTCTTTAACAGGCTATCGGTAACCCGTATATATAATTCATGATAATATCGTTTCAGTTGCAGCTGCCCCTCGGGGGGGCAAAAATCGCGGGCAACCAACGGCACTTGTACCTTACTGGCTACTACCCCTGCAACTCCCTCGTACAGTTCAGCCGCCGTGCTAATAATATTAATGCCGTAGCTTATGACGCCTTCTTTCCTGCTCTCTTACCGGGTTCTCTCTCACTGCGAGACAGCCTGTAACAGCGCCGTTCGCAGCCAGACTCTTGATATTGATCCCGCTCTTCCCCTATCCTGTTCCTCTCCTGCACCGCCGCTTCAGCCTGCCTCGGTTTCCCCGCTACTGCGTCTCCATCTACTAACCTTGGATGACGTCGCAGCCGTTGATTCACATTGCCGATCCCGTCATGCCTCCTCGGTTGATCGAAGAATATCAAGTGGGCTGGGTGTGTGCCCTTCCCAAGGAGATGACCGCAGCGCGAGCGATGTCGGACGAGGAGCATGAGCCATTCTCGAGTGACATGGTTGGGGATAATAACAGCTATGTTCTGGGCCAAGTACAGAACCACAACGTGGTGATGGCGTGTTTACCCGCGGGAATGTACGGCACCAACGCCGCGGCGACGGTCGCCAACAACATGCTGAGGATGTTCACCGGTCTACGATTCGGCTTGATGGTAGGCATCGGAGGCAGCATTCCCGACCTCGAGAAAGAGGTTGATATCCGATTAGGGGATGTAGTAGTGAGTCAGCCAGATAAAACACGTGGAGGAGTGATTCAATACGATCTAGGGAAGAACCTAGGAGAAGGGAGATTTGAACGCAAGGGCTTTTTTAGGTCCCCCTCCGACACTGCTCTTAACTGCACTCGCAAATCTCCAATCCAAGCATGATCTCGATGGAAGCCGGGTACCCGAGTTCCTCGCCGAAATAATCCAGCGACACCCCAGTCTGACCAAGTCAGGCTATGGGTATCCGGGTTCGGAGAAAGACCACCTCTACTGCTCCAATTGTGGAGACCTCCCAAGCAGCAACATTTGCATACGATGTCAGAATGGCATAGTACGGAGAGATCCTCGCAACGATAATAGTCCCGTGATTAATTACGGATTGACTGCGTCGGGAAACGAATTGATTGAAAATGCCAGTAAGAGCGATCGACTACGTGAGAAGCTAGGCGCAAAATGTATGCAAATGGAGGCAGCTAGTTTGATGAACGGGTTTCCATGTACCATCATTCGCGGTATCTATGATTATGCCGATACCTACAAGAATGATGAGTGGTATAAATATGCTGCCACCGCGGCGGCTTTTGCGAAAGAACTGCTATCGATCGTCACGCCGACATAAGTGGCCGGCACGAAGCATGTCGTTAATCAAAAGAGTGAGTCTGACCCGCCATCTCCTTTTAATTAAAATTTAATCTTCTAAGATTGAACCGTGGGTCTCAATATCGGATCCTTGATTGCTGATGGTAAATTCTACGGATTGATGATCAATCACTAACTCCTTTCTAGAGTACAACCTTGGCCTGAACCTCTTCGATGCTCCTGACATGGGCGAGGGTCTCTTCATTGGCCGAGATTCTAAGTCCCACAAAATGGAAGAGATTCTGCGGCCTCAATCTAATTCTCAAGGTTCAAGCAGAAGGGTGCTCGTTTTAGGTGGTATGGGCGGCATTAGCAAGACGTAACTAGCCATCAGCTACGCTAAACGACATCGTAATTCCTACTCCTCTATATTTTGGTTAAATGCAAACACCGAAACAACACTAAACAACAGTCTGTGTGCTGTGGCTAATCGGATCCTGCCGCCCGAATCGGTCAGCAAGCTGGCGGATGATCAAGTTTGGACCCACCCCTCTAATTGGCTATCTAGACGAGACAACACTCGGTGGCTACTGATTTTTGACAACCACGATGACCCTGACCAATTGAAAATTACTAAATCCTATGCCTCCGCTATGCATGGCTCAATCATCATCACCACGCGACAGCCTGATTCACTTAATGGAGAAAAGATCAAAGTGCAATCACTAGCCCAGGACGAGGAAAGCCTTCGCGTTCCGGCCACACGGTCAGGACGAGATACTGTGATGTCAGGTAAGAGCACTATGCACGAAGGAGTCAGTGTCTAACAGATTGCGAGACCCGGATGCTCGTAAACTAGCAGAGAGACTTGATGGCCACCCCCTGGCGCTCGCAACGGCTGGCGCATTTCTCAGTCAGTCTTCTATCAGTCCTGCGAAGTATCTCTGACGCTATGAAGACAAGTGGAAGGTAACCGAATCTGTCAAGGGGCTGTCGGACTATCCCTCCCGCACACTTTATACCACGTGGGACCTGCCCTTTATGCAGATCGAAACCCAGAACGCGAGTGCTGCAAATCTCTTGAGACTTTTAGCCTATATGGACCATCAAGATATTTGGTACGAATCCTTACACGGTGGTCAGCGCGGAGACCAACCGTTATGGTTTAAAGACTTGGCCAACGATGAATTCTTGTTTGAGGAGGCCATGCAAACACTGACGAGGTACTGCCTTGCTGAGTCCCACCATCATACCGGATCATACAGCCTTCACGTCTGCATTCACGATTGGACCTTGGGTGGCCTCAATCGGGACTTTGATCCTACCCGTTACTGGTTGGCCTTCAAGTGTGTAGTTGGCCAAGTTGATACGAACCATAGGGACAGCCTCGCCGCGCTCTACTACCGTCGAGCTACCCCTCATGCGGTGCGACTTACGCATGGACGATTTGAAGAAGGAGGAAGTTGGCAAGAATTACCACATGAAGAAGTTATTTGCATAGCGGATATTGGACATCTACTTCATGCCCAAGTCCAGTATATAGCGGCCAAGCGACTTTACCTGAAACTGCTAGCTAGCATGGAGAAGGCGCTTGGACCCGAACACACGTCGACGCTAGCCACGGTTAATAGCCTGGGTGTCCTATACGCCACTCAGGGTAAACTGGAGCAGGCAGAGCAGATGTACATACGGGCGCGGAAAAGGCCTTAGGCCCTCAACACAAGTCGACGTTAGAGACGCTTAATAACCTAGGGATCTTATATGGGGACCAGGGTAAGCTGGAACAGGCGGAGCGGATGTTCCTACGGGCGCTGGCCGCCAAAGAGGAGACTCTAGGCCCCGAGCACGCGTCGACGGTCGAGACGGTTTACAATCTAGGGAACCTATATTGTACCCACGGTAAGCTGTGGCAAGCGGAGCAGATGTACCTACGTGCGATGGCCGGCATGGAAGAGGCCATAGGCCCCGAACACCCGTCGACGCTATATACGATTAATGGTCTGGGGAACATGTATAGGAAGCAGGGTAAGCTAGGGCAGGCGGAGCAGATATACCTACGGGCGCTAGCCGGTATGGAAAAGACCCTAGGCCCAGATCACGAGTCGACGCTGTGGACGGTTGAGAGTATGAGGATCTTATACCAGGCTCAAGGTAAGCTGGTCGAGGCGGCACAGATGTTCCTGCGAGGCGCTTGTAAAGGACGTGATGTTGCCGGGCCTCCACCAAACCTCGACTTTCAAGACTGTCGACAACTGGGTGACCTCCCGATGACTACCGCCAGCGATGATGCTTCTTACCCGTCCGCAGATACCGATTGCGGTAAAATCAGCTACTGGCCCACGGATCGACTTGTCTTTGTTGGTCTCAGATCCACTACATTCAAAATTCGGGAGCTTATAGATCAGGATCGTGGGACACAACCAAGGATGTTGTGCTCATCGAACCTAGGGCTGCTGGAAATGGTTTGAAATATTGATTTCTCAGACCCTGGAGTGTGCACAAGCAATATCCGTGGAATATTGACTCTCGGTCGTTCTTTATCGTCCTGACGAGTCTGGCCATGACCTACGAGAATGAGGTTGGTGTTGTGTACCTCTTGCAGAACATGACGTGGAAAGGAAGACCTCCGAGATCAGCCTCCTTACTCAAAGCACCAGTCGGCGCAGCAACCTCACTCTATCTATCAGCAACGTGCCAGAGAAATGAACTTGGGTGCTGGCGACACCAAGTTCCAAATACTCTAGATTGGATAGCAGGTCCGCAGGAGCTTCTTTTGTCGGCGGAGGAGGGTGACAGACGGGTGATATGGCAGAGCACAGGTACGACATACATTCATGAGCCGCCGAATTTTAATTGATCAGACGCTCACTGACTGACAGGCCGGGAACATCCTGGATCAAGATCTCCTAGGATTTGAAAGGGACAAACGCAGGATGACTGGGCTTGAGAAAACGTTGATACTGCAGTGGATGATTAAGAAAAAAGATTCGAGCTTGAGACTCAAACACCGCCAAAGAGGTCGGGCGAAAGTCCAGCCTGACAGCAATCACGCGAGACTATTTATTGGTCAGTGATTGAAGCCCCTATTTGAAAATCTGTCACATGATACCACGTGAGCTATCATACAGGTACTGACCGGTTGTACTCGGCAAAGTTGCTGCATTTGTCTAACAGTCTGCAACACACATTCCTCACGTCGACCCTCGACTTGACCCTGCAACCCGCAACCGGACTTCATGCTTGTGCATCAACTTACGCTAAAGCTTGCCCTCCAACTTGGCCTCTTGATCTGTCCTAAGTTGAATGATAGAAACCAGCATGGGGCACTTCCAGGCATTGACCTCACCATCATCTCGAAGGCAGCCTTCTTTGTTGGGCCGCTGAAATGTGGCCCTGTTCCCTCACTGGCCGACCACTTCCATTTCACACCCCCCCGGCTTCAGCTGATTTTTCAGGCATAATTCAATGACTCCTCTGCTACAGCAAGATCCTCTTCCCGTGAGTCTGACGCTATATCAGAGATTGAAAAATGCCACACCTTCCAGCCTTCTAATTTTGAGTTGCTTTGTCTGAACCGCGCTGTTTCCTTTTCATGAAAACGGCTCTTGCATCCCAGGATGCAATCTTCCTTTGTTGCAGTTTCCAATTTGGTCACAAAGAACCCTCATGCTCCATATTAATACCGTCCGGAGATCGTCGCCCTCTCCTTGACTTGATTCTTGATTTCTGTTGCTCAGAGAGATAGCTCGAGATATTTGTTGCTCTAAGGCCTCTTCTTTACAGCTTGTCTTTCGTGGATTTGAAACGTTATTCACTATCACTCGGCTCACCATGCGCTCAATCTTCGCCCTCGTCATTGCTGCCTTGTTGGCTGTTGCGGTTCAATGCTCCGCGGACCCTGAGCCTGCGATGGTCTCGTGCCACCAAGACTGCTCGCCCTCTGAAGCTGGAGGTTGCGGTGCGTGTGGTCCAGACTTCGTTCAATGCGGCTCCGAGACTTGTTACAACCCGAACGCGGGAGAAGTATGCTGTCAAGATAAATGTAAGTCACGACCATGCCTCGAAAAGTGACGTGATTGTTCTAACCGACCTAAGATGCTTGCCCCGCCTCCTATCAATGCGCAGCTACTGGCTCGAGATGTGTACGCAAGGCTGGCTCTCGTCGCGGTGTGGACTGTATGGACGGTGATGACAATGCGGCGTGGCCTTCTTCCGCCGCAGCGTCGACCGCACCAAGTCCCGACGTTGCTACCTCTACTGTGACATCCACGTCGGGTTCCTCCACTACCGTTTACACCACAACCATCACATCGACGACCACCAACACTGTGACTGTCAGCGCTTCGACAACGTCGTGTGCGCTGAGTAACTCTACCACGGGCATGCCGGTCACCGGCTCGGTGGCTCCCTACGGAAATGCGACTACGATTGCCTTGAACACCACAACGTCAACCATGTCGGTAATGAACATGAGCAGCTCCACATTTCAACCGACCAGCAGCTCGGCCTTGTTGAATACAACCGCTCCCAAAGCCAACATCAGCCCTCCCATCAACAAATACCAGGGGGCTGCCTCTGACCTCCAGGGACGGTCCGCCACCTCTCTATTTGCTCTGGGATGTTTGGTGTTTATGGCGACGTTGTTGATATAGAATGGGGATGGAGGGATTGTGCTTCCTGCATTCTGCTTTCGATCAAGGGATTATGTAACCTCGAGGGGCATGTTGGTGTCCGGCAAAGGTGGGGGTGGGTGGGGTGGGGGGGAAGAGGTTGTTTGGGTGGCTCTTCTAAGAATCAATTCATGTTTCGGTGTTTTCTCGATCTGGACAGGAGCTGTGCATGCCATTGCCGCTGAATCATCTGGCCGCTGCTGACGAAAGAGTGGTGAGAGTGACTACCGGTAGAGTGACCAGAGTGACCAGAGTGACAGGACCGACCACCCTGGTTGCTACACCGGCTGTACCGGTGGGCCGCGGATTAGCTGATGCGTCGCCTAAGCAGCCAATCAGCAGTTTCCACGGCAGCGCTCTTGCATCATCAGAACTTCCCAAGAACTTCCCGTTCAGTCCCACCAACAAACTGCGCTTGCCCCTCCATCCGCGTCCATCCCATACTATTGACTATCGGTGAAAAAAAGCCGTCGAACACGTTTCATTTTAGTTTCACAACACCACTGTTCTCTCTGTCTGGCGCTTTGCATCTTCGTCTCCCGTTCCTCTCATCGCCATCCAGCTGTCTGTGACTGTGAGTTCACCCAGACCACTCTTCTTCCTGTGCAATCCGCTTCTACCGCACTCCTGAGCTTCCGCAGCGACTCTTTCATTCCCCCCAACCCACCGACCCATTGACTCGTCGTTAACTCTTCCTAGATCTCAAATCCACCCTTCGATCCCTCTCTACCCGCCTTCAGAATGCCTGGCTTCGCACAAGCCACCGAACTCAAAGCATGGCAGGCTCTCGTCGAGCACCACAACACGGTGGGCCGGAACATCATCCTCAAGGAGGCCTTCCAGAAAGATCCTCAACGGTTTGAGAAGTTCAAGAGAGTCTTCAAGAACAATGCCGATAATTCGGAAATCCTGTTCGACTTTTCCAAGAACTTCCTGACCGAAGAGACTCTGGAGCTCCTCATCAACCTCGCCAAAGAGGCCAACGTCGAACAGTTGCGAGATGAGATGTTTGCAGGTGACCAGATCAACTTCACCGAGAAGAGAGCCGTCTACCACGTTGCCCTGCGCAATGTCACGAACCAGCCCATGGCTGTCGATGGCAAGAGCGTCGTCGAGGAGAACAACGCCGTCTTGGAGCACATGAAGGAATTCTCAGAACAGATCCGAAGTGGCTCATGGACCGGTTACACCGGCAAGAAGCTTACTACCATCGTCAACATTGGCATTGGTGGTTCCGACCTGTGAGTTGAGCATCCCATATCTACCTTGCCGGCATTCAATTGATTTTCTCCATAGTGGCCCGGTCATGGTCTCAGAGGCCTTGAAACCATACGGCGACAGGAATATGAAGCTCCACTTCGTTTCCAACATCGATGGCACCCACATTGCCGAAGCTCTCAGAGACTCGGACCCGGAGACCACCCTTTTCCTCATTGCCTCCAAGACCTTCACTACCGCCGAAACCACGACCAACGCCAACACGGCCAAGAAGTGGTTCTTGCAGTCAGCAAAGCCGGCCGATGTCGCCAAGCACTTTGTTGCCCTGTCCACAAATGCCGAAGAGGTCGGCAAGTTCGGAATTGACACCAAGAACATGTTTGGCTTCGAAAGCTGGGTTGGAGGAAGATACTCTGTCTGGTCCGCCATTGGCCTGTCAGTCTGCCTGTACATCGGCTACGACAACTTCCACCAATTCCTCGCCGGTGCACACGCCATGGACCAACATTTCAAAACGGCTCCTCTACACGAGAACATCCCCGTCATTGCCGGCCTGCTTAGCGTGTGGTATTCTGACTTCTTCGGAGCTCAGACCCACCTCGTCGCCCCATTCGATCAATATATGCACCGCTTTCCAGCCTACCTGCAACAATTGACCATGGAATCCAATGGCAAGGCCGTCACCCGATCGGGAGAATACGTCAAGTACAGCACGGGATCCATCTTCTTCGGCGAACCCGCCACCAACGCCCAGCACTCGTTCTTCCAGCTCGTGCACCAAGGAACCAAACTCATCCCCACCGACTTCATCATGGCCGCCCAATCCCACAACCCCGTGGAAGGAGGCAAACACCAGATCATGTTGGCCTCCAACTTCCTCGCCCAGGCCGAAGCTCTCATGTTGGGCAAGACCTCGGAAGAGGTCAAGGCCGAAGGTGCCCCTTCAGATCTCGTCGCGCACAAGACTTTCCTCGGTAACCGGCCCACCACCAACATCCTCGCCGAGAAGATCACACCAGGCGCGCTCGGCGCCTTGATCGCCTACTACGAACACATGGTCTTCACCGAAGGTGCTATCTGGAACATCAACAGCTTCGACCAGTGGGGTGTCGAGTTGGGCAAGGTCTTGGCCAAGAAGATCCAGCAGGAGCTCGAGACGTCTGGTGAGGGAGGCAGCCACGATTCCTCGACCTCCGGCCTGCTTGCCGCGTTCAAGGCCAAGAATGGTCTGAAGTGAAAGGGCCGAGTCGCTGACTCTTAATAGTCCGGGGGTTCCAAGGGTGCAAATGGCAAGTTTTGAGGACCAAGTCCATGACATGACTAGACGTCACGCTTCTTATGTCGATCAGTTTCAACCAAGAAAATAAGAGAAAAGCTAATGAAATTTCCATTGCTGTCCCAATCCTGCCAGGGGTCTGTAAGCAAGATCCATTCCTCAGACTGTGAATATGGTCTTCTCTCCGTGCTCGTCGTCGGACGTGATGTATGAATTTCTGCAGACTCCAATCCACCCAAGCCAGATGGTCAAGTCCCAAGACCCTTTTCCGTGCTTCCCCCCCTTGTTCTATAACTCACGCAAAATCATACGCAGGCCGCCAGAGATAGTCATCCAAGCCGAGATCCAGTATTGAAAGCGTGGGATCTTGACTGTATTGCGGAACACCGGTCAACGAAGGGTCCTCTTCGACCATGGGCCAAGGAGGGGCGGCCAAGGCGGTGGTCATTGCGAGTTCGAGGTCGGTGTACGTCCGTCCCAGGCCGGGACTTTGCTCCTTCTCATCCTCTTCCGCGGCGGCGAGCAGTAGCTGCAGTGCTCTGTGCGCGGGCTGGTCGGGCGGCGGGATCGGGTAGTTTTCCAGGCGCACGATTTGGGCCGTGTCGCGTGCGTCTTGGTCGTGGCTTTGGGCGACTGATGACAGACGGCGGTGGTTCTGGTGGTGCTGGCCATCAGTGTTGTCATTGTGTTGAAGGTGGTGGTGATGGTGATGGTGGTGATGATTCCACTCCGTGGGTGGTCCCGTCGCCAGGGCTCGCTCTGTGGCGGCCTGAACGACCAGGCCGTAAAAATGGCGCACGATGCGCTCTCCGCACCCGGCCAGCGGACTGCGGTCCCTCATGACAGCGAGTTCGCCCATGGCGTGGAAGATGGCGTCCTTGATGTGGTGGTACAGGGCCGGGTCGGCGGGCGGCGTCTCGACCATGACACCGCACAGGAAGACGGCCGAGTTGACCGTGTAGAAGGCGTGGCCGTAGACCCGGCCCAGCGGCTCCGCGATCATGTTGTAGATGGCGCGTTGCAGGTCCAGTTGGCCCAGCGCCGCATCGACGGCTGCCTTCAGGCTCGACGGTTGGCTCGCCACGAACGGCCGGTGCAGCGCCATCAGTATGGTCTGGATTTGGTTCTGTAGGCTTAACCGCGTCAGGTCGACCCTATAGCCTGGGGCGTAGGCCTGGGCTGGATGTTCCGTTGTTTGGTTGGCTTCTTGCTGTTGCTGTTGCTGTTCTAATGACGAGGGGAGGCTGTCCCCCAGCGCACATATGTCATGGTGTAAAGACATGATTTTCGAGTAGTCTCTGGGGAAGTCGCCCTGGGCCGATAGAGTCAAGACGTCCTGCATCAGGTGCGCCATCTTCAGCGAAAACATGGTCGTGGAGAATAGCGAGCCGTCGTGGGTTGACGGGACCGTCCTTGCCGGATCCTCGGGGTAGTTGCAATTGAGCGGCGCCGACGTCGAGCAGTCCTCCCGATGAATCAGTCTGGGTCGGTCCAAAGCCAAGGCGAGAATACTATTTCGATACGTTAGCAGTCGAGAGAGATGGGGAGAATTAAAATCGACAAAAGGGATTCTGCGCGAGAAGGTGCCGGTCAGTTCGCAAAGCATTACCTGTCTAGGATAAACAGTCGCGCCCACACACGTTTCCGGTGCTCAAGCTCCCAGATGTGCAAAAAATTCGACTCGATGCTCTCATCGGCCCTCTGCTCGACGGTCTGTGGAAGGCGGTGTAGGCCCAGCTCTTGAGCTTGCCTGGGTTTGATGGCATCAAGTCAGGATTTATCTTGTTTTAACAAGTGCCAGTTCGAAAGAGGAGGAGTAGGAACGGGACAGGGGTTCATTTGAACCTACCTGACTGCGCTGTCCAGTCGATACCATCCTTCCGTGCCTCGACCGCAGTTCTTCAACCAGCAGCCAGAAAGGAGATCGTGCTCCACGGAACTCACGGTCGGATTGTGCCGGCCCAGCATGTCAACCCATTTGTTGCCTGTCAAGTGAAAGGTTTGGGACAGACGATCGCAGTCTGGAAAGTCACCTATTCCGAGAGCCTCGGCGGCCGCGTGCAGTGGGGAGAGGAATTGTAGCACCTGCGCGAGCAGTTGGAAGAGCAGTGCTGGAAAACAGCGCAGTTCTCGTCGGACCTCATCCGTGCTTTCCTTCCAATGATCTTCGAGAGGCGTGTGGCGCCACTGATGGTACAGGTTTCGAAAATGGTGTTCGTCGACGATCATAAAAGCCCAGTACAACTTGCCAAAAAAGTGGTCGAGAAGCATCTGAATGATTTCGGGTGGGGGTAGCCGTGCGACCAAACCTAGGTATGGGCTCTGAAGGCTGGTTGGTGACAAGGGCGACGCGATGGGCGACGAAAGACTCGGGAAAAGTTGGCCGAGATGATTGCCCTGCAGTGGGGGAAAGCTACCATTGGTAAGGGTTACAGAATATCCAGCCTGGTTCATCAGACCAGACGGGATTGGCGTAGTTTGCATGTCAACAGCTGTGGGGGCCTGGACCAGCTCTCCCGGGTGGAGGAAGGATGAATTGCCATGCTGATATTGACGGGCAGACGGCTCCTCTACCCAGGTCACATCGTGGCTGAAGACACACTTGTTGGGGACTCGTCGGGCACAGCAGTGGTTGCAGGGTTTGACTCGATTACACTTTTGCTTCCGCCGGTAGCATTCCAGGCAAGAGGTGATTGGCCTCCGCTGTGGGCTGGCAGTGGTGGTCACTGCTGCGGTGAGGAAGAGGTCATGGCTCGGCCCTGGAGGATGAATCGCGTATTGCGAGGCCATCATGGCCGCGAAACCCCCGGTTGCGCCCGGAGTGTGTCAAGGCAAGCCAAAAGCCGACAAGTCTGCAAGGTATGCGAGTTTAGCAGAGGTTCATGGGGAGACTGTTGACGCCGTTTGTGACTGGCGGCTGACCAGCCGACTGAATGACTGTGAAAGCTGAGATGTCGTGGCCGACAAGTGAGAGAAGGCGTTCTGACTCCTTGATTCCCTGGGTGGTGTACGTAGTACTCCGTGCTGTAGTTGAGAAGACGTTGGAGGACGATTGGTGGCGCTGGTTCCAGCAAGGCTAGACTAGCCTCGGCCGAAGCTCCACTGCAAGGGGATATCTCCGTAGCTATTGGCATGGAGATACCGGGATTAATAGTCAAGGTTGAGGTTAAGTACATGTACATGGGGCGAGGGTGGCTAAGGTATACAGTAGTGATAGTACTACAGGTCAATGCCGGACGAGTGTTGGGACCGTTCGATCTAATTTCTCACACGATAAAACCTAGTGACAACCCTAAGTGAGACTACTGGCGATGCTATGTATCTGATTGAATACTAAGTACCATCCCCGACGCTCCCAGGCAGTGGCCAGCCATCTTAAGAAGAGGCCGCAGGGCGGATGGCTTTGGGGGTATCGACCCAGTCAAAAGTTCCATGAAATTTACTCAGCCAGACTTCGCTCGGCTTGGTGACACCCTTGTGATGGAGCTCATCGGCGCCATGGGTGATGGTGCCACTCAGGAAAGTATGCGGGAAGCCGTGGTCGAAGGGGTAGGCCAACTCGATGGTGGCCACTTCGTCCTCGGTCAACGACACCGCCAGCCCCTCAATGTTGGCCTTGAGGTGCTCGAGCTTGCGTCCACCAATGATGGGGTAGACGTAAGGCGCCTTCTGCTGGACATAGGCCAGTGCCACGTCGGTGATGCTGGTCCCCTTGGCGTTGGCGATGCGTTCGAGGACCTTGGACACTCTCTTGTCGCGCTCGGAGAGGGGGATCTGCTTGCGGCCCACCTTGGCCTTCTCGCGTTCGCGGAAGGCCGCCTCGGTCTGGAAACGGCCCTGGTTCAGCACGCCGTACGCGCAGATGCCCATACCTTCGAACTGGCACATGGGCAGAATGTCGCGTTCAAAGTCGCGCATCGATGCGTTCCAAGCCCCTTGGTACACCACGAATTGTCGGAGCGCGTAGTCTCGTGCGTACTGGTTCGCCTTGGAGACCACCCAGGCGGGACTGTCGGAGATGCCCAGGTACAGAACTTTCCCTGCTGCAACGAGGTCATTGAGGTTGTGCATCATCTCCTGGACTGTGCAGGTGTAGTCCCACCAGTGGGCGTAGAGTACGTCGACGTAGTCGGTCTGCAGCTTACGCAGGGAGTCATTGAGCGACAGCTTCAGGGACTTGGATCCGTTGCCGCCAAAATTAGACCGGATCTTGAGCGCCTCTTTGGACTTATAGAAGCCCGTGTATTTGGTCGCCACCACGATTTGATCACGGTTCTTCCGGGCCGCCATCCATTCACCCAGCCAGATCTCCGCGTCTCCGTAGGCGTTGGAAGTGTCAATGAAATTTCCACCCTGCTCGAAGAAATGGTCGAGGATTTCAAAAGCCGTCTCCTTGGTGCATTCTCCAAGCCTATCAGGCTGGTTGTCTCCAAAGTTCATAGTCCCCAGACACAACGGGGATACATAGACAGCCGCCGATGGGGACAGCTGTCGATGGCGAGAAAGGAGAGGGACTGGGGATTGAGAAGCCATTGCAAGAACTGTTGCGGTGAATGGTAGATGGGAAGATGATAGATAGTTTAGATAGATTCTCAGCTTGACGTGTATTGCTGGGTCGAATAGTTCTGAAACTGGGCGAGTCTTGCTCACTTTTTATATGCCATGTCGGTCCGGAGTTAGGACAAGACCTGTCCATATTTTCGAATCATGCATGTTTCCTCGTCATTGCTCAGCAGACAACTTGTTCAATGTTGGATATCATTTGTCGTCCCAAGGTGTCGTCTGTGAATAGCCCCAAGGTGCGGAGTTCAATTGTGGAGTTCTTCGGCCGAAGTGGCTTGCATTAGCGTCCTGGTGAGGAATCCCCCTGGTCCTCTCTGGGAAGTCAGCAAGGCATGACCAAACTGCGTTGCCGGCGAAGACCGTGGAGTTGTTTCTAGGCGGTGAATCAACTTAAGTTTTGGAGGAAAAATTATTTGAACATGACGGATATTATCAAGAGATGCGGGACGCCCAAACACAGGTTTTTGTGGAAGTGGTCGCTTGTTTATCTTCCTATCTATTTTACGGAGGTGGTGGCATCACCATCCTGGCCATTCTGGGCCCATGGCAGGAACGCCCGCACATGCCGCAGGGGTGTCGGAGGGATTATTGCATCTTTGCCTGAGTTGTTTCTTTTGGATCGAGTTGCTAGTATCAACCCACGCGTCAGAGTTGAGAGCCCGATCCTCTTCAACTAGAGTCGGCCTCATTGAGAGCTTCTCTCAGCACCTTTAGATGAGACCGAAGAAACCGACGAGGAAGAGCTGTATCTTGTAACATGAGGTGGGAGAGGCGGCGGTTGTGAACCCCTGAATCCACCCGTCCGGGCCCTCTCCATGCGTTCATTCACGCTCGATGAATTCCGGCTCCATCGCGAGTTCGGGCCGACTGCTGCACCAAACGTGAAACCTGGTGGGAGTGGGAGTGGTGAGAACGGTGCATTTGACGCACTCTCTGAAGGGGTAATAGATTTTCGGAGTCGAGATTGATATCGGCTTCGCCGTGGGTCGATCAAGGCGGATGCAGGAGGCGAAGGAGCTGGGAAATGCCCTGGCGACGGAGTGGTTGGTGACATACCAGTGTCAGAGCCCAACGTCGTGGGAGGGATGATGATGGGTTGGAGGAAGCGGTTGGCTCGTGGCGGGGCGGGTGAACTGCTACTGACCACGGTGGGAGGATTGTTCGTCAGCCCGCCCGGGTGGAAGACGTTGGGAACGACAGTGCCTCTGCTAGCTTCCAAGGAGAAATCCGCGGCGTCAGTCCTGCCTTCGCCCCTCGTGTAAGCTGGAAGTCCGCTGTTGCTGAAATCACTAGCCGTGATGTCTCGGAGACTTCTTCTGCTGCTTTGGATTGTGCTGCCGCTGTTGCTCCGAGAGAGGGGAACTTGATCGGAGAAAGGGTTGTCCATTTCTTTCTCTCCCGCAGCATCGCGGACTGGTCTTATTGGTAATCCCCGAGTGTAGGATGGCACCGGCGTCACAATCGCACGTTGCACATTCGCAGGGAGCCAACTCGTGGGGGCGTCCGTCGCCTCTGAAATGTCCAGACTCCTCCCTATCGGAGCTATCCCATCCTCTCCTCCCGAAGGTTTTTGTCTTCGGTTTCGGCGACGAGCTTCAAGTCTAGTCTTCAATGGTGTGTAGAATCGGAAGAGGAGATATCCTATGGCGGCGACGGTAAGAGCACCTATAATTGATATAATGACGATAGCGACAATGCTTGTATGGGGACGTGAGGTTCCAACGGATTCGTCTGGCCTATCTTGATTCGACGTTACGCTCGTGGCTGACAAAGGAAGGGCATCTGTAGATGAACTTGTTGGTGCTGTTATCGTAGAAGGCGGCAGAGATGTTGAGGTTGTAAGGCCGGTTGCAGTTGCAGCGGTCCCGGTGGCCGTTCGAGAAACATCTCCATCATCATCCGAGACTTGAATAGGCCCGGGGTTAGGTGAGGCTGGGCCGTCGGAAGGCTCGTGTTGGTGCAAGGGATCATCGTCCTCTTCGTCTTCGGAGCCACTATCGTCATCGGTGTCGTCTGGGTCCTCCAATATCACCTCTCGTTTCGCTCGCAGATTGACCCTGGATCGATTGAAGCGGTAAAGCAGCTCCGTTTGGGGCATTTTGGCTGGCATGACAATGTACTTGGAATATGTTTTCAATCTTACAACAATGAGGAAAAAACAAAAATCTATTGCCGGGTCAATTCAGAACAGACATTCATCAAGAACGATAAAGGACCGGCCTCAATAAAGGAAATCCCAAGGTATGTCAGAGAGGTTCGACCAGCGTGGGGGAGAAAAAGAAGACGAGAGAGGCACAGTCGTCTATGAACGTTGAAAAAGTCTCCTATGTCGCGTGTCCAGCCCCAGTCACATGCTGGGCAGGCGGGTAAACCTGTGGTGTGCGTAACACAGCTCTCGGCATTGCGTGTCTAAGCATTGTGTGGCATGAAATGTTTGGATGGACTCGGATGGAGACGGTTTCGGAAGGGCTAGCTTGACTTGTTGCTGGCAATTGAAACTGCCTAGACTCCCAGAGAGGTCAACATGCCGACCATAGGAGCGGCACAGAAGGTATAGCCGGCTCTCGCAGAATCAAGCGGGTTGCATCCTGTTTGGAAGGCGGCGTCAAAACTCTTGGTGTTATCTAGTACGCCCTCTATTAGGAGTTGTGGGGAGTCGATCCTTTTCATCGTGGCCTTCTGAAACCATCCATGTCGCGAGAAAGTTAGACCGCAGAGGTCTAGACTTGGCAGGGGGTGAGGCTTCGGCTAGCCTCGTTCGAAGGCTGGACGAGTAGGACGCCACCGACTTCCCAAACCATTGTTATCTCGTCCCAAAGGTGGTATGAGAGACTTCCGTGACAGATCAGGAGGAAGAATTCGACTGATAAAACAGTTTTGATAGCACTGCAGCCCCTCCCTTATCTCCTGTCGTCGATTGTAGCCAGCGTCAACTTCCACCACCGGTAACATGCCACGTGCTCCTCCTTGCCGGAATGCAGTAGCACCACCTCAATACCCATGGTGATAGTCTCCGCGGTTGCCCGACTGGATGGCAGACCTCCTTTGTCTAGATGATGCTATTCAAGAATTTTATATTATTTATTCATATCGACCCGGATGCACGTATCTGGCTTCGTCGTAACCCATTTCCTGACGATATAGTCCTCTTTCTGCGGCATCCAGATCTTGGGTGGTATCGGCGGCAAAAAACAGGCGCTGTGAGCCACGGCGAAAAGCTCGCCGGGACCGGGGCGGCGTCGGTGCTGAGCAGTGGGATCGGTGGCACAATCCCATTGATTTGAGGGTCCCCTTGGATTGCAGGTTGGCTAACCCTACGGGCCAAGAATGAGATGATGCAGATGGAGGTCAAGCATGTTCCTAGAGGCTGAGGTGAATAATCAAAGTAAGTGAGTCAATGTCAGGGAAGTGCAGCAGTAAGCAGTGTCAGTCAGTTCAACGCATGAGGGCCTAACAATGAGACCCAGAGAGGACTGCAAGGCAGTTTTGGAGACCATTTGCAGTCTGCCATTTTCGTGGCAGTAACAAACAAGACCGATCTAGGAGCTGAAATCCAGACTGGCCATCGAGACTCCAAAGGTACACAGAAGCAGCAACTTATTCAAGCTGAGGTCACTGGCAGCGGTCAGGAAGTCGAGCGCAGGTAGATGGCCGAAATGGGTTTAGTCGTCACGTGCACGACTCCGCGTCTTCAACTACTTCGTACAACAACAACAACAACAACTCCTCCAACTGCATCAAAAATTTAACTCCAACCCCAATACTCCGTCCTCTTGGAACCCAATCCCATCCTCTCGAAATCATCTTGACTAATATCACCTCTCGTTGACCAGTGGCTTCTCGCGAGGCTGACTCGACGGACCAACGGGATCCGTTTCATGCACAGACCCTGGGCGCCACCATCGCTCGCTTCGGAACCGCGATCGCAGACGGCAGACCTTCCGAGAATGGCCGACGTGGGAAATGATCACGCCACCCAGTTGACGTGCACAGGCCGAGAATGTTGCCATCAAATAATAGGACCGAGGCAGCGCGCTCTCCTTGTAAGCGAGCTCTCTTACAACGCCCGGCCGACGCCCTTTGATGCCCAATCGCTCCCAGTAATATCTCCATTTCCCCACTATTTGCCACGCCGTTCATCAAAGGTCGATGTTCCAGAACAAAGTGAGGAGTTGCCGACCTACCCAAGCGCCGGTATCGGGTCGACGGTGAGCATCAAATAAGCGGGCTGCGTTGCATTTTGCTGGTTATCTCCTCTTACTTTTTGAGGCTTTTTCTTCCTTCTCATATACTCTCCGCCCCAGTAATCTCTGACTCTGATCTCAAGTCTTTCATTTTTTCTGTCAAAGCCAACTAAATAGATTTCCTTGTTCTCCTTGATCCTGTCGCTGACGAACTAAACCTCGTTTCTGAAATCCTCACCGCCTCCAAGCCCCTCGAGTCAAGATGCTGATCGCACGGCGTTTCTCCATCACAAACTTCATGATTGCGACCTCAGCCCTCGCATTCCAGGTGTTTGTTCTCTATCCCTGGCACAATCAACTCGACAACGACTTCCGTGAGCTGAAGAAAGAGAATTTGCGGATGATGCAAGAGATTGAAAAAGGAAGAGTCCTAGAGCTGAAGGAGATCAAGGAGGCCTTTGGTCGGCTCAAGGCCAACTAGTAACACACGTCCGACATCTCAAGACCAGAAAGGGTCAAACTACGAAAGCCGTCGACCCGGTCAACGAGAGCGAAAGATGAGGGCGAGGGACATTCAAAATCAACCACTCAGGCTGGCCTTTCGACAATGCCTGCCCAGACCGATAGAGATCTGCCTGAGGAATGTCCAACGAGAAGTCCTCCAAAAGGAAGACGGACTATTTGATACGGAGATACTACTAGAATGAACTTGACCGACACGCACGCCACGACCCCAACCTCGGGCGAATCACCCCCGCAGATGCTCAAAACGAGTAGTCTGCCGAATTCGTCCACAGCTCCCAATCCTTCGAATACACGCTACCTACCATCGATCCTCCACCCCCGCATCTGGCCACCAATTCCCAATAGAAATCTACATGTCTGCCTACACTTCGAAACGGGCCCTACCCCCGACATCTGGCTGAAAAGACCAAGAAAGTCCCGCGTCGAATCCTGACCAGGCGGACCAAAACGATCCCATCAATCTTTGAGCCCCTGATTCCGACTGGTCTGAGGCCGGAACCGAGACACAGCCGGAAGAAGCCCACCCGCTCTCTCTCACTCTCCCTCACGGAGTGATGAAGTCTACGCACTGGACTTCGTTTTGCACGGTGCGAATGCCGGGAGGAGATAACCGGCACTCCGCCTGCGAACAGAGAGCTTGATGCGAGGCATTGGAGAAGCGAGGAAGCGTCAGAAGAATAGCATAATGAGATGAAGGCAAACACAAAGCAAGACCGAAACCACGGGGCCACCATCATTTACAAGACCTTGAGACCGATTAGAAGAATATCCTCACGGATAGAATAAATGCGGTGGATGGGCTAGAAGGGATAGATACTTGAAGAAGAGAAGGGAGGACAACTAGATGTTACATCTGCATAGAAGACAAGAATGGACAGAGGGATTGCCACGCGACATGCCTGCATACATACGGATACATACACATACAATGATAACACAATCTTGACACAACTTATATCCCCCACCTGGTCCACAGCCAATAATCGACTTGAAAGTCACGTCCTGCCATGTAAGTTGCATATACTTCTAACATAGGCAGAGCTACTCTTAAGTTGCATCATGCGAATTTGCAGCAGGGCAGTATGTCTATCTTTACCTTCGACAGAATATTTAGATCCGAGTATGCTCGGAGTCGACTTGGGAGTCACGAAGCCTTGTGAGAGATTTGGCGAATCGCCGCTATTCCGTCTCTTCTCTTCTATTCTACTGCAGTCTCTACCTTATTCGACCCCGATTCTCATGCACTTGTACTGGTACTCGGTAAAAAATTCAGACAGCCTAACCCGACCCACCTCTAACTGTCGACTGGTACGTAATAACAGGCCGTGTGATAAATAACGCCGTGATGCCAAATCCAAACCCACCCACCTAACAAACCAATTTCACCTGGCTAGTCGCTGGCTCGTACCGGGTCGATTGGATGCGTGCACACATATCCTCCCAAAATCAATGCAAGACATCCAAGCAATAGCATTGGTCTCACTTCGTCGCCGCCTTCGCAGATAAATCAGCCGTTGAGACATTAACTGGCTGGCTATACCTCTGTTGTGCGTTCATGTGCTGTGATCTCAGTCCCCGCTGCTCGTCCCTTCTCTATTTCTTTCCCCTCAACGGTGCCGTTCTGTTTCTCCGTCTGAACACCATCGCCCTCGCCCATATCCAACACAAATCCATCCTCGGCCTCACCTTCATGGCGTTCCTTCGCTTGTTGACTCTGCAACATGCTGGCTCGCCGCTCAGCCTCCTGCTCGTGTTTTTCACTGACGTTGACTGCCAAAAAGCTTTTGGGCAATTGCACGGTGTTGAACTTTGCCTTTAGCGTCGAGATTACCTCTTTCCAATCCTGGTGATTGGTCAGAGATCGTCGGGGGGCAGATCCAATGGCATGCTTCGAGTCAAGAGACACGTCGAGTGGGTCGATGGTGTGGCACCCGGGTGAGATGGAGATGCGGATGCTGTACGTGGACTCGGCCGTGTCGGCATCTTTGGCTTCGTAGAGCTCGAAGCAGATTTGGGACAGGTAGTCGAGCTCTGGAATCGTCGATCGCTTGATTTTCGTGTGGATCCCACCCTCCATAATGCAGTTCAATAGGGTGTAGATGTGAGATTCCTTGGTGAAGTACACAAACGACTTGGCGTCGCCCGAGGCTTGAAGTTCTTCAAGGTCGTCAACAATTTCACGGAGTAAAGGGAGCGATGTCAGCAAGCCGATCTCGAGTTTCTCATGGTCGCTGATCCCGTATTCCTGTGGGCCAATATAGTCAAACAGGATCTTGCTGTAGCGGTACAGCTCCCGCAAACGGCCGAGTCGCTGATCTTGCTTTGACCTTCCACTGCCTGATCCGCTGAAGAGCTTGAAGTATGACGCCCCTTGTTCCCAGGACGACATCAATGGCGGAGTAATGGGCGATGGCTTCAGCACTGACTGCCTCCTCAGACCGATTTTTTGTGCGAATGAATGTCTGTCAGTAATACTGCCGGCGAAGGAAATGATACTCTCGTGGCGACTTCCGTTGCTCGTCGACACAGGTGTGTCGTCCGGTTTTCCTGCTTCCGGAGCAGTGTTCGACAACAGAACAGCCTCCTCCTTCGCCATCTCATCCAACAGTGTCTGGCTAGGCGTAAAAACCCACTCTAAAAATTGTTTGTTGTGGAGAGCGTCATATTTCATCGTATCATACAGTTCAGAGATCTTGCTAGGATCGGCCTTTTCTGTGTCACAGAATTCAGTGAACAGCTTTTCCCAGCGCTCTTTGAACAGTTCAGCGTCTTCTCCGGTGCACCACCGAGACTGTATAGACGCAACTGTGATGACTTCCTTGTTCTGGTTGTTGGTGTCTTTTAAATCTGCTGAACCATTGAGAGCAGCAAGAGAGGCAGCGGCCCCACTCGAGAGCTTCTTGAAATTGTATCGCATCACTCGTCGGTGAAATTTGAGCAAGTCAATCACGGTTTGCATGACGACGTCTGGCTCGGCGACATCCTTTGGCCAGGCAAATTCTTCAGGGACACTACCTTCTCGAAGAAGATGCTTAAGCTTCTTCTTGACTTTGTCCATGACGTCCTTTGCTGCATTTGAGTCGTCCAGGAGATCCTTCCTGACTGTAATGTAGTCTTCAGGAATATCCTGACGGTCCAGAAATGCAGCGGCCCATATCTGTGCGCTTGTCTTAACTCGCTTTTCTGAGCTAGAAAAGATGCGAACGTCTTCGAGAACGGCTCGGTTGAGCAACTTGAAGTCGTCTCGCATGTTGGTGCCCAAGTCCTGCGATTGATATCGAGCAGAGTGAGTTGGTTCCCCGCCCCACTTCATGACTAGCTGTAGCTTGTCTAGGACGAGGTCATTTTCTGCCGCCGAAAATCGTGAGAAGGTAGCGCCGGATATCGAGTCGCTTCTAGTCTGCATCCGCCGCGCCTCCATTGAATCTGGAACGGACCCCTTCCGCTCGTCATGAGGTAATTCCATCATGGGATTTGGGTAGGGTTCTGAGATGGATAGTCCACTAGGGCTAGGGGTTCCGAAAGAAAAGGGCTCGGTAGAGCCAGCAGGCATCTCCTCTGGCTTCCTTTTTCGGAACATTGGTTTGATTTGGACCTTGGTACCAGGTTGAGAACCCTTCTTGGCAAGTGCATTGCGTAAGTTCCGCAATTTGTCTGGATCTTCAAGCTTCTCTCGTTGAGCTGTTTTCACGGCTGCTTCAACACTCGCCAGTGCTGCCTCTCCTTTGAGAAGAACCTCTTCATGGTGACCTTTTAGCAGGTCAGCAAAAACCTGCGAATGGGCGGTAAATTTCAATTTCTGCTTGGGCGTCCGGTCCGCGTGTCTGATTACCGTAACGACGCCCTTGAGTTTCCACGAGTGCTTCGAGTTTGGCATAGGAGGCTCTGCTTCGTGTCCCTTGGCCATGGGCGCAGGATCCGCGTTTAATCCCGTAAGATCGGTTTCTGCAAGAATTGGTGGTGGAAGAACATCGATATTGTCCAACGGTATGGGAGGGATGATAGTGCTGACATTCTTTTCCATACTTGGAGGCGAAGTTAGCGCGGTCATGGAGGACGTCTTGGGCGAAGGTGCCAGCCCCGAAGCGTGATGTCGACTTTGATGTGGTAGGTGTTGCGATAGTTTTGTCATGCTTGGAGATTTGAGAATTGTCTTGAGCGCTGACCGATGTGCGTGGGTGGTACCCTGGCGACGAAGTGGACTCTCGACGGCAGTCTCAGATGACTGTTCATCTGTGAGGCCATTCTCCTGTTTGAATTTCTCTGCAAGGAACATGCCTCGCAGGATCTTTGCGCAGTCGTTGTAGTAGTCTTCATTGTCTTTGACAAAGCTCCAACCATTGACGTCAATGATGAAGCTGGACGTGCCGGTTCTGAGCAAATCGAAGCCACAGATTCGTTGGCCGAAGGCCCGAGAAACCTTGGAAGCCATGTCCCTCTCGGTGTCGCTGAGTTTAGTAACGTACCGAAGTTCCTTTCCATGTGTGTTACGCCGGACAAGGCCATCAACCACAGGGGATTTTCTCGTCTCGGCATGGCAGTAATTGGGACCAACGGTGTAGGCTTTGACGTCTTCGGCATTTTCGGTCCTCAAGAATTGTTCATAGATGTAACTGCTGTTCTCCTCGCTGACACACCTCGGGACGATAAGGTTGGGGTCGAATTCGGAGGATTTGTTTCCGATCTTTCTAAACAGTCGTCGGGCCCCTCCCTCTTGGCCTTTGGGGAAATAGATGACAACATTGTGATCTTCTCCGCTGACGGGCTTTTCGACAAATGGCTTTCGGAATATCTTTCCGTCGACAAGCAGTGCGTCGCCGTCATCGATCAAGGCAACACTTCGTGTCAGTGGCGTGCCACCACCTGTGCCATCCTCGGGGCCATCCAAAACCACTCCCGTCAAACTCTTAAGATGCTGGGCGAGGGCGGGTGATTCTAGTTTCGGGCCCCCGTCGCGATTTACTTCAATCCTCTTTGGTGTTGGGATATGCATCTGATCAAGGATCTTGAGACACAGTCTTCTGTCCCAGAGAACTTTCTGCATCGCCAAGTCATTGACAGCAAAGGGTTTTCGCAATTTGACGTAAGAAATGGCTTTGTCGAGGGGGAATCCATCGGAAAAGAAGGATATGAGATAATCACTGATTACAGTTAGCGAATTATAATCTTCGACGTTTGTTTCCGAAATCGAACCTACCAGATGGGCCAATTCTCGACATCTGGGGCGGTTAGCAGAATTCTGGAACATATTAGATTGGGAATTTCAACCATACCTTCGTCGAGAATTGCTTTGTCACCAAAGACGATGACCTCGAATTCACCATCTCCTTGGAGACGGGTCAAGATTTGACGACTGGGACGACTTCTGGCTTTCACATCAAGGGCACAAACACCAATCCGGCCTAGGGACATCTTGGCCTCGGATCCTATGCTTTCGGTCTTGGAAGAACCAGTGGTACTCAAGCGGCGGTTAGACGATATGGACCGCGGTTGGGTAACTCTCGGATTTCTGGTAGGCAAAGCGGTCTCTGAACCATCGGGTTTGGCCGGGGCTCCCATGGATTGGCCAGTGGAAAGCGAAGACTCGCTCTTGGGAGCAGACGGTGGAGAATTGACCTGCGAGGGCATTGTTGACACTATATCGATTTGATTAGGCATGCTTGGGTCAAAGTCAGGAGGCGAGAGCACGGGCAGACCTGGGGCATGTGGACTGGAAGCCGTGGTGACCACAATGGGATCGGTGGCAGTAGTAGAAAACTGGGCCGTAGGCGAAGCTCCAAATAGACCTCGATCTCCCTCGAAGCTCTTGATAGAAGCCGGAGGGCTGTTCGGGACGTCGTCGGACCTGCGCGGAGAGCGAATGGAAGACAGTGAGGTGGACAGAGAGGTAGATAGGCGTCTGTCTGCCGTGGTCTTTGCAGTCGGCGGGGGCATACTAATGCTAGGACGATCTGCAGAAGCCTTGGTGGTCTCAGGATTGGCAGCCTTTCGAAAGTCCGGGTTTTTGTGTGCGGCCAACAGGGAATGGGTCGATGTGTTCCGGGCCCCAGTCAGTCGATTCGGAGGTTTGGAAGAGGTTACAGAAGAGTTGGCGGAATATACACGAGTGAGAGAGGCCCCATCGTCGAGGTCATTGTCCGAGGTATTGGTTGGAGTACGACGGAGAGGAGAATGAGAGTCCATGGCGATCTGGATCTTTAATGTGAATCCTGATGCCGGTGGTGAAAACGACGCAGCCAATCTGAAGACAGCGATATCTCTACCCCGGTTGTCCGGCAGGCGATGTGGAGAAGAGAGAAGGTCGTTTTAGCTGCAATGGTGGCGAGTGAAGCCGGACATAAACCGGGAGAAACGAAAGGCGATAGAAAAGGAAGGGAGGAAAGGAACAAGGGAAAGATGGCTAGATGGCTAGATGCCTACTTGTACATGGTAGACGAATAGTGTATGCGACGAACAAGATAAGAAGAAGAGAAAGACGGAAGAACGTGCAAAATCCCGAAAGGCTTAATGGCGGGAGGCACCTTTGGTGGGAGGTTGAAGCTGCGAACACTGGAACGCCCGTGAACGCCCAAGAATCAATTAATTGCAGAGCGTGGCTGACGTCATTTCTTTCATTTTTGTCGTTTTGGGAAGGACCGGAAAAAATAAAATAATTGCTGGATCGGGAAGGCTCGCACCGCCAGTGGCTACCACCAACACCAACACGCCTCGACACCACCATCATCAACACCGCCGACACCGCCAACACCACAGCCATCACACCCACGGCCTCCTGCAATCCTCTACAGCATCCTCCAGAGCCGAGGAGAGAGAGTGTGTGCGTGATCCCTAGGCCATCATGGACGATGCTGTCGAGCTCCCTTTCGCAAAGAGACAGCGACGACACGTTGATCCTGTGGCTGAGAAACGCCCATCCGCGTCCCGGCTCTTCGCTCCCTTCAGGGTATGCGTTATGATGTCTGCAAGGGTTCCTGCAACTGACTGACACTTGTTACAGACTCTCGGCCTTGTCTCTCCCACCGCTGTCCCCCTCACCTCTGTTCCTCTAGGCAAGACCACCTTTCAAATCACCACCTCTGTCGGAAATGCCCTGCAAACATACGACCTTCGAAGGGGCCTGGGTCTGGTCTTCCTCAGCCGTCCTCAGTCCCCCAAACCAATCACTGCTACCTATGCCTACCGCGATCGAGTCTTTGCGGCCTGGGGGGGATCGCAGCCGGATGAGCCCCGAGGCGTCTGGGTATTCAAACGAGGGCAGGTGGTCGCGGAGCTAGACACCCACAATACTCATCCACAAGAGCTTGTCCAGATACTCGTATTTGGGTCATGGATTGTCGCCTGCGGGGCTGAAGCCATTGAAGTTTGGAAGAGCGACTCCCTCGACCACTACACAACCATCTATCCCTCGGCTGACACCAACCCTCGTAGAGTCTTCTCGGGCCAAATATGCAATCTCCCCACACTTCTGAACAAGGTCTTTGTGGGGAGGGGAGATGGCTTGGTTGAGATTTACAATGTCAGCACCGGCAGACTGGTCCATACCGTTCTGGCTCCCACGGCAGCCTCGGGTCCAGTCACGGCCCTCGAGCCAGCACCCGCACTCGGTCTACTGGCCATTGCCTACGCAGATGGATCATTGGTCATTTCTGACGTCGAAGCTGAAGAGACGGTACTGGAATTGCACCAGAGGAATACCAACAAACCAGTGACTTCAATTTCCTTCCGCAGCGACGGCATGGGTGCGGGCACGGACGGACGCAAAGACGGTGTTATGGCGACAGCCAGTATTGAAAGTGGAGATATTACATTGTGGGATCTCAATCGAGGGGGGAAAATTGTTGGAGTCGTACGAGGTGCTCACGAAACTTCCAACCTTGGACAGGGCACTGGAGTCAACAAGATCGAGTTTCTTTCCGGCCAGCCCGTATTGGTGTCTTCGGGTCTGGACAACGCCTTGCGTTCGTGGGTTTTCGACCAGGAGCCCTTTTCTCCCGTCCCGCGCCTACTCCATTCAAGAAGCGGGCATGCCTCTTCGATCACGCACCTCAAATTTCTCCCTGCGGCTTCGGATGGATCTGACGCTGCCGGGAAATGGCTCTTGTCGTCTTCTCAGGATCGAAGCTTGTGGGGATTCAGTCTGCGCAAAGATGCCCAAAGTACAGAACTCAGTCAAGGAGCGGTCAAGCATAAGGCCAAAATGTCGGGCCTGCTTACTGATCATGGTTCGGGAGTGGAAGAGTTCAAGGCGCCACCCATTATCGACATCGCCTGTTCACTGAACCGGGACGGCGGAATGGGCGCGGTCAACGGCGCGGTCTGGTCAAACAAGAAGAGTGTCAATGCCGAAGAAGTGGGCATGACCGGCTGGGAAAGCGTGGTGACGGCTCACGCTGATGATTCCTTCGCAAGAACCTGGTCCTGGGGCAGGAAAAAGGCAGGGAGGTGGGCATTTGAAACGGGCGACCATAAAGCTGTGACAGGTGTAGCCATCACCACTTGCGGAACTTTTGCAATTGTCGGTTCGGCCGGGGGCAGTCTTGATGCCTTCAATTTGCAGTCGGGCAATCATCGTCAACGATATCCACCGAAGCTCACGCCTGCTCAGGCCAAACAACTCAAAGAACAACAAGGTCAGGCTGAGCGGGCAGTCGTCCCTCCTCGCGGTCATCGGGATGCCATAACAGGTGTCATCGTTGACAATCTCAACCACAACATGGTCTCGGCCAGTCTGGATGGCTCCGTCATCTTCTGGGACTTTCCTACTGGGAAAATAAACGACCGACTCCACCTCGATGCCGCCATCCCAACCGCAATCCGATACAACCCAGTATCTGGACTTCTAGCCTTGTCATGCGACGATCTGTGCGTTCGAATTTTGGACGTTGAAACCCGGAAGATCGTACGTGAGCTATGGGGCTGCGTGGGCCAGATCTACGACCTTTGCTTCTCTCATGATGGTCGGTGGATCGTGACTTGCTCAATGGACTCTGTGGTTCGGGTCTTTGATCTCGCCACAGGACATCTCATCGACTCCTTCAAGACTACCACCTGCACCAGTGTCGCCTTTTCGAGCACGGGGCAGTTTCTCGCGACCACCCACGCCGGGAGCAATGGCATCAACATCTGGACGAACAAGGCCTTGTTTACTCATATCTCAACCCGGCAAGTTAACGAGGTCAGCGGTATCATTGATCTGAGCGAGACCGCTGTCTTCCAAGCCGCCAGTCAGCTTGGAACCCGAGACGGCGTTGACGAAGGCGATGAGCAGGTCAACGAGCTTGAAGAGCAGTCCGAGTGGGACCAACTAGACCAAAGCTTGTTAACACTATCGCTCGTCCCCCGGTCAAGATGGCAGACGTTGCTCAACCTCGAAGGCATCCGTCAACGAAACAAACCAATCCAGCCTCTCGAAAAGCCAAAGGCTGCATCATTCTTCCTTGGCTCAAGCCTCACCATCGGCACTAACACCGAGGCGGACAAGCCTCTGACAGAACAAGACAAGTTAATCGAGGACGCCGAACGCTCACGCATATCTCGACTAGCCCTTGACGCCCAAGGTGCCGCAACAACCAGCCATTCTCGTATGACAAATCTTCTAGAAGATTTCGACTCCGACCCCAAGCACGACCCGTCGGCAGTCTCGGACCACCTCGCATCCCTCCCCCCATCGGCCGCAGACCTGGAGATCCGGTCGCTGACTCTGGCCGAGATGCCGGTCTTCATCCGCGCTCTGACCGAACAACTGGGTCTAAAACGATGCTTCGAGCTGGTCAACACGTGGATGAGCGTGTTCCTGAAGCTGCACGGCGATTTCGTCGCCGAGGTGGACGAGCTGAAGGACGCCGTCGTCAAGTGGCGCGGGGCTATGGATACTGAGGAGCAGAGATTGGGCCATTTGGTCGGTTATACTAGAGGGGTGGTCGACTTTTTGAGAAGTGCTCGGTAGGTATACGTCAAGAGGAATCAACAATGCCCATTTGTTTCTCCCATTGGTTATTCCACTAGTTCCAGGTTCCAAGATTCTACAGCAAATCCATTTTGTCCTTTACCCATCCATCCATCCATCCATCCATCAGGTGACCATGAAGTTTTGAAGCTATGAGCGGTCAAACATTCTTCCAAGATTCACCGCGCTGTCCTGCCTTGCCGTCCAAGCTACCAACCATCTAGATAAATCCCCAAAAACCAATGATATAGGTACAAAGACTCGCAAATCAAGTTGTAATCTAAACGGTACGACCGCTTATGAGGCTTGGTTTGTTGCTGTTGGCATGAAATGTAATATGCACTTTCATTCCAATCATAATTCAGGGGTTGTGGCTAGCAAGCCAGCTAGCGGAAAAAAAATACTATCCCTTTGAAAGAGGAAGAAGACTCGTCTCCAGGCCGTGCTGTCGCTCCGGATGGGATTTTGTGAACATTGCTGAGATCTATCTGCAAGGGTTCTCCAGCAAATCCGGCCATTGGCGGCCACTGGCGCCTCCTTTAGTATGGTCTTGATATCGCCGTCTTACTCCGGTAGTCGTACATATTGTGGTGGTGCCTCTACTTCCCCCCTCCCCCAATTCCGGTGGGAGTGCGATGGGATGGTAGAGTGCGTATACGCACGGGCGGAAGAGAGAAGCGTTCAAGTCCTTGGTAGACATTTGGGCGACGGAGTGGGGGTGAATCTAAACCAGAGGGGGTCTTCAGACGTCGCCTCGTGGGGTGGCAGAGTTGACCGCCCACTCGTAGACCCCACGGCTCAAGGAGTGGTGTTTCGGAGACGACGGTAATGGGGTACACCGTACTGGACGAAGTGTAGTCATTCCCAGCTCTACCCCGGGGGGTGAGGGGGGCCCCTTAGAGATGAGGGGAACAATGCTTTCACACCACATTTGGTATACTTGCGGATGGACACCCAATCACGGTACACCATCCTTTCGTTTGAACCTGGAATGAAGGAGATTGAACGTCAGCATGTCATGTTATCACCCTGATTTCAAGTTTCAATAACATGTGCACGCCGGAGTTTCCTCGATATACAAATTGTGAAACGACAAGAATCTGGGGAAACTCACCAAACAGGGTCGGCGAACAGAAAGATCGTCTGCAGCCTCTTGACCTGCCCCTTGATCCATTCCAGCTGGCCGGGGCGGAACACGAACGGAATGGCGTCGTCCTCGGGCTCGGCCAACCGCCACGCGACCACCAGGTAGGGAAAGATGATCCAGCCACCAGAAGCGGCGGCGCACTGCTTGTAGCGGGAGCTGCAGTCTGGGATCTGCGTCTGCAGGCCCGTGACCGGATCGGTGATGAGCTTCATCGGGTAGTTAACCTCATCACAGTACACTGGGTTGGTGGGGACGATGGTGTCGCCCAGATGCATGGGGACGGTTTGGCAGGTTTCGTCGATGAGAAGTTGGATCGTCGCGTCAGCTTTGGAGAGGTACGCGTAATATATGGGATCCGAGAGCAGGAGGGACGGTTCGTCGCTCAGGGCTTGCCGGATCATCTGCAGCGCGTAGATACGGCGTTGGTAGTACTCGTTCCAGATTTCGGCGTGCGCCAGCTCCGACCAGACGGAACAGTGGGAGCCGTAAAAGCCCGCGGCCGCGATTGAGGGTGCTACCTCTTCCCGCGCCAGGCGGTGCGCGATCCAAGCCGGTTCGCACATGCTCTTACGTTTCCAGTCGGTGAGGAGATCGTCGATGCGGATTGCCTCATCAATGCAGTAGGCGTAACGCTTCCTCCGTTCCTGCGGTGTCATCGAGGTAGGGAACTCGGACCGCAGCGCCCACAGCCCTCGTTGCGCCTTGACGAGTTGGATCGAAATCATTTCGAGCACTGCAGGTTGGTTCCACGAGAGCTGTGGGTGGTGGAACAGCTCCTCGGTGCCGGGGGGAAGGGACGTCCGCATTGCGAGGGAAAAATGTAGTAGAGAGTGCCGGGTGGCGCTGACCAGGCCACAGCTCAGTGGTGTCGCGTAATTCGATGCCCCTCGGTGTTTGACCAGGGCAAGAGCCCCTTCCTTGTGCTTCCCGTATGTTAGGGCAGTCGGCACGTAGTGCATGACCAATGAGTCGTAAAGGTCGAAGATCAAAATTGTCATGAGCAGCTCGTCCATCCGGTTTTGTGAAGGGTCTGTAATGGCCTTGCTCAACGCCGAAATCGCTTCGGCAAAGAGCTTCCGGGCCGCTGCACCATCGCAGCCCTTGAAGCACCACATCATGGTAACGTTGACCGTGACGGCCTCTGTGGCTAGTCTCAACGGCGACCCAATGGATGAGCGCAGGTAGAGAGGCTGCCACATGCCGGCGAAGCCGTTTCTGGACAGTGAGTCGCGACCGACTCCTACATAATATTTGAAAAAAAAACATACCGATGCTGCCTGGGCATCTTGCTTGATTATGGGGGGCATTGTGAATACAGGGTCGTCGAAATCCCAGGACAGGACTTCAGATAGCTCCTCGTCCTTCCGATCAGGCAGGATTTCCCCAGCATTCGCAGAATAGATGATCCATTGAAGCGGAGTTGTTCTCGCCGGTGTAAGGCTCGACGTCGTGGAAAACGCAGGGGTCATCTCCAACGAGCCCTCGGTGCTCGGAGTAGAGCTGCGGGTGCTGGACGCCGAATCTTTACTGGCATTTTGCTTTTCCATCCATCGAAGGACGACTTTGTTCTGACTCCTATGTGCACTGTCGAAGACATCACCATAGCCTGGACAGGTCTGCCGTCGCCGGAGACAATTGTTACATTGAGGTTTTGCTTCATCACACTAAACACGGTCAGCCCTGGGGAAGCAGCACCGAATGCAAGAGGAAACAAGTCAAGCTGACATGGGGTGACACAGACCTTTACCCGACGAACTCGACAAGACTTGCAGCCTGCACTAGGGCCGTGATAGACCATTCTCGATCAAACACCACCAGCATAGACTTGGACGAAAGTGGACCCGGAGAAGGGTTGCTACACCGGCTCCTTTCGCAAGCCTCGCCCTTTTGCAGTCATGTTATAGAACCTTATCAAATTAGGCAGAAACCTTTCGACTTCAGGTTATGTCAGGTTTGGCCCAGCCACAGTGGTGTCGTTGCCGACCGCGACGCGAACAAAGGTTGGGGCCAATTGAGATGACGCCAATCAAAAGGAAGCGAAACAAGGGAGGTCTGTACTTTGTGAAGCGCCGAGTGACATTAACTTGAACTGGATGCCTGACGACGGATGAGGGCGGGAGGAGCCTACCTGTACATGCTGCAACTTTTCCGAGTGCAAATACGAAATACGTCGTCTGCCAAGGCTATCCGAGCATTCAAGGCTCCACATCAGCATTGATTGGCAAATCGCAAGCCACGACCCGTTTAGGTTAGTGTTATAAAAGCGGGCCTTTGTTCGGACTCTGACACAAAATGCAGAAATTGTATTTCTGCGGGTGGACCGAAGTGATATCAAGGGGGTGGGGCGAATCCTGGCCTGAGGCTATTCTTTGTTCTGGTCTGCTTCCCACACAAAAGTCACTAATGGAGAATACTAGTACCAGGCAGAGATAGAGACGGCAGGGATAAAAAAAGGGAGTGAATCACTGTCACCGAATGTCGGGCCGGATTAAATATTCATCCGACAGTCGCGGGCAGTAACCGCCACGCTAAGCTCTTTTTGGCATGGCTTTCAAACCTTAACACCGAAGTACTAAGTATAACTCATCTGCTACTACCCAGTAGTGTTCACAGCCGCACCTCAGCACAGCCATCCGGTTGGGCGCAGGGCAGACTTGGCAAAATGGGTGCACAGACGACAATTGTATCATTGTGTCATTGATGCAATCCTCCTGCAAGGCCCGCGTGTTGTTTCGGCAGACTTCACCGGGGCTCAGTAAGCATCCACAGACTGTTCCACATGGCACTTCCAACAACAGCTGCCACCCTGCCCAGCAATTGGGAGAAAGGCTCCCTCCTCAATGCGGGCGTGGCTTGCAGTTCAGGCCGCCATCATAACAATGTCCATACTCGTGTGTCCACGTACTCCGTGTTCTTGGCTTGCTGTGACTGCAGCATAGTGCCACCCGATCAGGGGATTGCCTTGCGAGTGCACCTAGGCGGCGGAGCAACACTTTGTGTTTCATAGTCCGAGCGCCGAGAACTCGACCTATCTATCCCAATTACTTTGTAATATTAAATACCCAACGTATCCCCTGTCCTGTCTGCATCACTCCTTTCTTCTCCAGCTCCATTCCAAAGCAAGCTATCAAAACACAGTCATCCCCTTGGTTTTCATTTCTGATTGTACATATATCCCACACCCCCAATCGACTTCACCATGCCTAGCGACAATGAATGCATCGAAATCTCGCCCGAATGTCCCGTCGAGATCTCGGTCTACGGCTACCTGCCTAGCATACCTGCAAATGCCTTCTTTATCGCCTTCTTCGCACTCTTCTTCGTCCTCAACGTGGGACTGGGGATCCGATACAGGACCTGGACATATATGGTAGCACTATGCCTGGGGTGCATGACAGAGGCCATTGGTTATGGTGGCCGAATCATCATGCACGGCAATCCATTCGCAGACTCGGGTTTCATCACACAGATCTGCTGCTTGATCATTGCGCCTGCCTTCAACTCGGCGGCTGTCTACCTCACGCTCAAGCACATCACGCTCTGCTTTGGACCTGAATTCTCCTTCCTCAAGCCAAGATTTTACACGTACATTTTCATTGTGGCCGACTTGCTTTCACTAGTGCTTCAAGCCATTGGAGGAGCCATGGCATCGACGGCCAACACCCAGAGTCAACAAGACCTCGGGGACAACTTGATGATGGCCGGTATCTCCTGGCAGGTGGCCTCCCTGTTTTTCTTCGCGGTCATGGTCAATATCTTCGTCATCCGGAGATGGAGAGGCCTGGCACGGATCCCTCTGTCGATCGAGGCAGCAACGACACTCCAGAACACCAAGTTCCGACTTTTCGCCTTTGGCGTGGTCATGGCTTGGTTGACCATCTTCACCAGATGCGTCTATCGAATTATTGAGATGGCTGGTGGCTGGGGCAACTCCATCATGCAGAATGAAGCTGGCTTTATCGCCTTGGAAGGAGTGTAAGTACTTCTACGACCCCCAAGTGGGTGCCACTCGCTAACAAATCCGGGCAGAATGCTGGTGTTGGCCACCTTTTTCCAAACCGTCTTCCACCCGGGCTATTGCTTCCCGCGACTTTCATCAAAATGGACTCCAACAGAATACAGCCATGTTCGGAACAAAGGTTCCCAGGATGTTTCGATGGAGGATTTTTCGACCCCTCGCCCGGCTGTTTGAGCCACGAATTTCGGAGCGATATAAAGGAGAAATACCCACAAGGAAGAGAAAGTCGAAAGGGTAATCTGCTACCCATATGGTTCTACGTGATCGACAAGAGTCACCCGGACTCGGTGATTCTCTGTTATTTTATTTTCGGCGAATGGTGTCTCGAAGCCGCGACGACGAGGACATGTATTAAAAGGTGGAAGAAGGCTATACAGAATATAATACCCCAACTTTAGAATATACGAGGGTATCGTACGCATATAGAAGAGGGCGTCGATGATGGAAACGAACTGAAAGTACTTTTGTTCCACTCTCACTTGCACGCTCTCTCTCGTACTACTACTTTGTACCACTCAGGCTCAGGCTCAGGCTGCCAACTCGGGCTCTTGGCATGCCCAGACCTTGGCGGGGCAGTGGATCAAATGACTGTCATTTGACCCGTGACAGACGCCATGTCATCAGGCTGCTTGCTCAATTTTCCCGACCTGCACCCACCCCACCATAGCAGCCACCACTGACTTGCAACATACACATCGTCAATTGTCATCCACCCAACAACAAACCCTCTCCTCATCGTCGCAGAACTCTTCCTTCCAACCTTGATTATCTCTCCCGCCTAGCCACCCTCTTGGTTTTCTTTTCTACTTGCTCGCACTCCTCCCGCAAACTCTCCACCGGCATTGTTTTCAAAGCGGCCGACATCTACCCGAGCCCTTTCCCCGTCGTCACCCGGATCGGCCCCAGCTGCGAAGGCAGACCTCAAACACAACAACACAGCACAACACAGCAACACAACAGATTGACAACCATGTCTTGGCAAGGTGAGTCCCCTGTATTCGATATGGTGGAGAATGAATCCTCGTCTCCTTCCAATGGATGAGAATACAACACTGACACACTCCTCTTGATCCAGCATATGTCGACCAAAGGTACCAACCATCCTATGCCTTCCCTACCCTCCCTACGAGCTCATGAACACCCCAGCCCAAGCGCAGTCAACCCCACCAATCCATACTAACGCCCTCAATCCAGCCTGGTAGGTACCGGCCACGTGGACCAGGCTGCCATCTTCAGCGCCGAAGGAAACTCAGTATGGGCAGCGTCAGCGGGTTTCACCGTGACACCGGCGGAGGTTCAGGAAGTCGTCGGCGCTTACAAGGACACCGCGCCACAGAAAAAGGTCCAGTCGACAGGCCTTCATATCGCCGGTCAGAAGTATATTGTCATCAAGGCCGATGACACGAGTCTGTACGGGAAGAAGGTGGGTCTCACCCCTTGTTTCGTCCTTTCTTCTCTTGGGAAAAACACACGTCCTACAAAAGCCGATACACAATCAGAAAGGGCATCCCCTCCGCGTGAGGATATCACAATGAAGGGATGATTAAATAAACCGATGGGTTTTGTATATGAGAAACCAATGCTGACGGAATAACGCCATCACCAGGGCCGCGAAGGCGTCGTCATCGTCAAGACGAAACAAGCCATCCTCATCACACATTACCCGGAGACAGTACAGCCCGGCACAGCCGCCAACACCGTCGAGAAACTCGGTGCCTACCTTGTCGGCGTGGGATACTGAGGTTATCCATCCCACCCAACCTGCCTAGATCCCGAGCAAACCCTTCCTTGGTGGCACGTGCGCCGAAAGCGGGGGAATTGTCGTTGTCTCTATCCCGCAACACAAGGCAGGCAGGCAGGCTATGAAACTCCCCCGCAAACCAAGAGCAGCCCGGAGTTGCAGTCGGCCCTGGGGAGGGGCAATTGGGGGGACAAGCATGGCCAAAGTACGCACATACGGGATAGATGGATGAAACGATGGATGAGATAAATGAACAACAACAAGCATGACCAACCAACAAGCAATTGAGTACAAGGCGAGATGAGCAGAGCAGAGCAGAAGTAGAGCATTTCCCCAAGGCGCATTCTCTCTTTCTGCTTTTTTGAAGAACTCGGAATTCTGCTGGGACTGGCAAGCCCATGCCAAAGCAAATGCAAGTTCGAATGCAACACAGCTGCCAATTTTGAATTTATACGAGCAACTTTAACCCGCCTTCTCCTTTTCGCATTGAACTGCGCACCCTTATTCTCTGCGTCTGTCCCGTCTGCGAGTACCCCGACTCCAAAACTGCATTAGTACAGGAGAGAGAGGGAGAGTGAGAGTGAGTGAGAGAGCAAAACACCAGTTGCTTTATTCATCAAAACTCCATATGCAGCAAGCAAGCAAGCACGTGGTACGGATAGCGAGATAGTCACGGTTCTAATAACAAAGATGGAGACATGGAAGGAAACACGCCTGCGACCGCACCCCCATCCCGTCAGTGTCCTTTCCGGACCTTGCCCTGCTCAGCCCTGCCCTGCCTGAATGTTCGTTCGCCCACCCGCTCGCCCTGCCGACCCCGTCAAGTTGCGCGAGCATGTTGCCGTGCATGTTGGATGTCATCTTGACAACCTGTCGACCAAGGCGGGACGTGAAAAGGACGATACCTGGATGATTGTTGAAAAGCCGCAAAGCGCCAAAGATGAAAAAGCCCAGTTTAGTTTTTCTTGTTTCTTCTCTCTTCCCTTCTTCTTATAGTTTCCTCCTTGCCTGGCCTGGACGTAGGTCTTATTACAATTTTTGTTCCCGTGTTTCTCTTTCCGATTAAAGAAAACCATTCCCAGAGCGTGGGAGTTGAAAATGTCAAAGGTGAACGGCCAGGCGATGGATAGATGAAGAGATGGGTAGGTCGACCATCAAACCGTGGATTGATAAGACCACCAGATATCCACGGCCTCTGCTGCATTATTGCCGTGTTCTGTCTCGTGTTGTTTTCTCCTCTTCCATCCGGCTCTCTCTTCTAGTCCATCAAGGTAAAGAAATCATCACACCCACATGCCGGGAAATCAATCAGCCTCAGATGCAGCAGTGACGCGCCTGCTGCCTAGCCGTCCAATCTTGCCACATCCCATGTCAACTCCTTCCCCCGCTCTCTAGCAACATTTACCACCCGCCCCGGCTGTCTGGTTACGCGCGACATTAACGCCTCCACCAACACCGCCCTGCGAGGGCCCACCAGCCTCCTTGGAACTGTCAATCAATCGCTTCTTGATGTCTGATGCTAACGAGTAAAAGGCCTTTTCGATGTTGATGTTTGACTTGGCCGAGACCTCGAGGAAAGGGATCCCGAGCTCGTCCGCCAGGGCTTGACCTTGTTCCGTCGACACTGCGCGCTTCTCTTCCCAGTCGCATTTGTTGCCGATGAGGATCTTGTTTACGCCTTCGCTGGCATGTTGCTCGACGTTGGAGAACCACGTTCTTATATCTGTGGGATTCACACAAACAAGTTAGCCGGGACAATCCATCTTGTCTGATTTTGAGGAGGGGGCGTTGTACTGTTAAAGCTCTTCTCGTCCGTCACATCGTAGACCAGCAGAATCCCCATGGCGCCCCGGTAGTATGCGGTGGTGATGGTCCGGAAACGTTCCTGGCCCGCGGTATCCCATATCTGTAGTTTCACTCGTTTGCCGTCCAAGTCGATGGTGCGGATCTTGAAATCTATGCCGATCGTGGTGATGAAACTGGGTGTGAAGCTATCTTCGCTGAATCGCAGGAGACAACAGGATTTGCCGACGCCTGAGTCGCCGATTAAGAGGAGTTTTATCTGGACAGAGGTACAGGGTTAGGATGGGCGGTTCGGAGGGGATGGGGGGTGGAGGGGCCTGCATACTAAGAAATCATAATTCCGTGTGCCTGCCATGCTGAGGCTCTGTGAAGGTGGGTTGGGGGGAGAGACGAGGAGAAGGCGCGTAGGATGGTATGGAGAGGGTGGACAATGATCACTCCGAGGGGAAAGCGATTGATTGCGTGGGATGGTAGAGGCTGGCGGTCAGGAGAGTGGCGGAGGTGACGGCGGAGAGTGACTCAGGCAGTCGCAGAAATGAATGAACCTGTGCAGGCGGCAACAAGGTAGACAAACGGTACGGAGTAGGTCTGTGACCGAGGGAGGGATTTGTGAGAAGTGAAGTGTCGTCAATGGTGTGGTTGGTGGATGGTGGATTGGTGGACTGTGGACTGGCGGGTGCGACAGATGATGTCGCTTGGGGTCTGGACGGGATCTTGGTAGGATGGACCCGATGAGCGCAGTGCAGTGGCCAGATGGATTCTCTGCCACACTTCTGAAGTTCTGACTGGGCAAGGGCAGTGCAGCCTACTTAGCAGGCTAGCAACACTCCAAAGTGGCTGGTTCCAGATCTAAGTAATAGCAGCAGGCAGGCAGGCGCAGGCAGGCACAGGCAGGCCACGGCAAGCTCACCCGTGGGTGCCGATGCCGCCACCGTCGAGAGTCTCTTGTTGCGCCGTAGTAGGAGCCTACAGCGAAGTATAAGCCTCAAAGCGACATTACCCTCTCAGCGTGCTCAGCCTGATCGGCCACTCGCTGTGTACATACTTCAATCTCTTGGATACTGGTCATTGTCTAATTTGCTCTCATGTGCCCTCGTAGCAAGGAGCAGACTACAATCTCATACAACATGCCATGCATTTTCAGCCATCCTTTCTGAAGAAACCCACTCAAATGGATTCCACCCGCACGCAGCCAGAAAACCATCACCCTCCAACGGTGATCAAGCCTTGATAGCCCCGCCCAACGCACCGCCACCAAACTGCTGTCCACCCGGTCTCCTTCCTTGGCCCCTCCCCAACCCTTGGATTCCCCCGCGCCCACCACGTCCACCTCTCTGCCTCTGACCTTGATCTCGCTGGAACGCATTCGCCATGCCGGCAGTCCGCGTCTCAAGCACCTTTTCGTTCGACTCCAGGATGCCCATTGCCTTTTCACTGAGCGTGATGGCCTGGCTCTGCAGCCGTGAGAGTTCCACGCCCTTCCGGAAGACGATGGCGTCGTTGACCTGGTCGAGCGCGGCTGCAAGTTCTTCGTGTGAGATCATCTTCGAGACCACGGCGGCGATTTTCTTGCTGTCGAGCTCGAACATACCGCCGAGTGTCGTGATGGACAGTGTGTCATAATATGGTGCGTATGTGAATAGGTACGTCCGTAGGCCTTCCTCTTGGATCTGCTCGGCGAGCATGACCTTGATCTTCTCCTTGTCGGCAACCAGAAGGTCCCAGATGGCAATCTTGGAGATTAGCCCCTGACATTTCTTCCAGTCGCCTTGTGCGAGTGCTTTGGCAGCTTGCATGACGTGGTCGCGCGTGTTCTCGGGAGGTCCTTGGAACACTTGCCGCTCCGTGTACTCGAGCATGCGTCGGAAGGTCTTGGAGATGACTCTCTTACGGATGTCAGGCGAGGAGCCGGTTTGGGCCAATAGTGGGATCTCGAGGAGCATGCTGCAGGTTAGGTAGACGCATTCGAGGAGCTCGAGGTTGATGTGCATGTGGAAAGGAAGTTGGCGCTGGCGCTCGAGACGTTCTTGCTCCGGTGTCACCGTCGAGTATCGCTGCATAATGACACCCTGCGCTAGAAGTTCTTTCTGGCGACCCGAGCCGCAGATCTCCTGTAGCACACCCTGCGCCTCATAGCAGAGTCCGGCGCGGAATGCGCACAACCCAATTTGAACGAGCGTGCGGTTGAAAAGGATCTGGGTGCTGACGTCGAATGACGAGATGTTTTCGGTCAAGTGGGACATGAGTGCAAGGTCACGGGCGCGGTAGTAGTCGTCTTGCAGAGCGAGAAAGTAGATTTCGCACAGCATAGCCCGGGCCCGGATGATGCCTTCACTATGCTCGAACAGATGGTTGCAGAGCGTCTGCACGAGAGGAGCCACCTCGGTGTGTTGGCCTCGAGGAGTAAGTTCCGAGTTGAGTGATGAAGGAAGAGCCACCCAGGTCTTCTCCTCAAGGATCTTGACCACTTGAGTCGGCTTGAAGTAGATGTGTTCCAGACGTCGGATGGTCGTTCTGTTGATGTTCTCTTGTTTGTTCTCGGACTTTTCCAACTTCTTGTTCGTTGTCTCGATGTAGATGAGTGTTCGGACGATATCGGTGTACAAAAGCTGCTCGTCGCCCAGTCTCTCAATATATTCGGCGGTATGAGGGTCGGTCTGTTGGAGAGCACGGGTCAACTCGTCATCGAGTCTCTCCACGAGAGACACCATGCTACCGGGCACCTTGAAGATCTCGCCGGCAGCAGGGTTGGGCGTCTTTTCATCATCCTCCCATTCTTCAGCCCCGTCGGTCACAATGTACGTGGGCTCATCTTCGAGGGTTTGGAGAAGGGTAGCCAATTCACGCTCTGCCGCTCGCCATGACTCTTGTGACATGTAGTTCTGGACGGAGGTGGTGGTGACGTCGAATCGTGTGGCAATGATGGTCAGGAGCACACGGATCTTCTGATATGGAGTGTTGGCGACTTCCAGAAGTCTCTCCATGACGCGAATCTGCTCAGTCCGATCGGTGTTCTTCTTACCCCTGGACTCGACGATCGACCGAAGGTGCTTGAGAATGCTCTCGGGGGTGTAGACCAAGGTCTTGCCGCCTCTGCCAACCGTTGCAAAGCCTTCCTCGTCAATGGCGGCTTCAAGCGCATCGAGTCTCTGAACTTTGTTTTTGCGGGTCTTTTGTTCAACCTCCAGGGCCTCTTCCTCATCCGATTCCATGTATTCGTCCTTGTTCTCACGGTACTTGTCTATCTCAGTCACGTAGTCTTTGTTGTTCTTCCGGATCTTCTGTTTCATGGCATTGAAACCTTTGGCAATGATGGGGTTCATCTTCTTGCCTCCAGCCTTTTGCTTGTCATTTGTCTCGTTAATTATGTCCTCGAGATCGGCCACGGTCTTGATGTAGACTTTAGGAGTGGTGCCTTGCTGGATCACCTTGACTACCTGGCGGTTCATCTTGTCGAATTCTGCGGAAGGTCAGCACCATTGATCACAGCGGGCTCGCTCAACAAACCGGTAGAAATGACTGCCCAATCGTTGATCTTTTGGGCATTGTCAATGAGCTTGATTGTGCCTTCCAATTCTTGGAATCTCTTGTCCTTCGCACTCTTGACGACTCTTTCTCGATCTTCGTCTTCGCTTTCGTCACTGTCCTCGCCCCCCGGTCCCGAAGGCTTCAAGAACCGGCTGGCCCCTGTTCCGTGACCTTCATCTTCGGAGGAATCTTCATCGGAGTCCTCTTCCTCCTCATCGTCGGACGATGACTCCTCTTCAGACTCTGCTTCGCGATCGCTGTAAAGTTCTGCCTCATCCGAGGAGCTGCTTTCGCTGTCGCTGTCTCCGCCGTGGAAAAATCGTGAAGACATCTTGACTGACTGTGGAATGCGAACGAGATGTATGTCAGTCTTGGTTGCAGAAGGCAAGTCGACCTTGGTGTGGACTGGCGAGTAAGTCAAGAGTGTGCGGTCACCCTCACCTTACCGCAGCCACACTGATTTTCGTGTGCATCAAACGAGGATCGCCAAGATTAAATTGTTCACGTGATATTAGGAACGCTACTGGCACGTGATGTGACGACAGTCACGTGATATTTGTGACCAGCAAACAAATCTCTTAGATCCACAGCACCATCCCCTCGCAACTCTGTCGTGACATACTCCGTACTGATAGTTGTGCTGTGATAGCACGGGACTAAATAACAGTGAAATCCAGGCCAAATGATTTCTCAGATGCTAAGCTCTCCACTATACCTCACATGCTCCAATTGGATTGACAAAGAGGTCCTTTGTACACTGTACCCTGGTCCACGATTCGAATTCATGTCCACTCATCCCTTGAATCAGAATATCACTTTGAAGAGTTCTGATCCAGTCCAGCGCGAACTCCAACTGCAATCGAAAATGACATCCCTCGTCAACCGCTGTCTATCTCGTCACCCTGCCTTGGTCCCAGCTCAAAATGCATCAACTTGTTGACTGCCGTCTTCTTTTCGGTAAAGGTCTGGCAATTTGGATCACTCGCATAGACATCCTGACCGGTTGCTGGATCGTATGGCTGGCCTTAAGCCTCTCCGCGGTCTTTATGGAATGACGTGTCTCTACCGGCTCCTCGGCTAGCCTTGCCATACGAAGCCTCTGGGGTCGTCGAGATGTCACCATATCTGACTGTCAATAGCGACACCCTGATAACAAGAGTCACTCTAATGCCAAGGTGCTGATTTCAGTGGTATTGTGTCTTGGTCATAAAGCTGTCGCCCATTGCGCCATCTTCAAGTGTTCGAATGAAATCGCGATTTCTCTGATTGCGACTTCCGCGACGACGAGCAGTTGATGGAGAGTCAACGTATCCGTCAGCTGGTGGCGGATAATAAGCTGGACTAGGCTGAAGTCGAATGGGAGCATTCGGATCCAGATGGCTAGCAACACGTTGGATGGCTGCCGGGATTCCAGCTTGCTGTTGATCCATGGTGGAGGCTCGCTGACGACCCGCCCTCTGTGTTGCTTGAGCATACAAGCTCTGTTGGTGAGTGTAAAGGCTGGGATTCATCTGCGGGTTCTGTTGTGCCATCATACCCATTGGAGGAGCATAGTTCCCGGAATGCGTGGGATAAGGCGGAGGAGCACCTTGCTGGTGAGCGGGATACATGGTATTGTACACTGGTGGTGGTTGCGACTGCGGGTATGGAGTCATTTGCATCGCATATGCGTTCTGCGCCGCGGTTTGAGCTTGAGCTTGCGCCTGCGCCTGCGCCTGTGCAGCTTGAGCTTGAGCATGCGCAGCCTGGGCAGCTCGTTGTTTGCTCAAGGCTTCGGCTTGTTGCTGTTGTTGTACACCTGGAGCAGGAGTTTTGCTCGACGAAGGAGATTTCAAATTCATCGGAGGAACGAATGGTTGCGTGAACTTTTGTTGGGTAATAAACGGATGAAGTTTCGCTTGCTGTGGCGACCAACGTTCTAGAGGATTGATGGTGAGTAAACCACGAACGAAATCGATGAAAGCAACACGATTGTTCATTTCTATACTCTGTTAGCCAGGACCCCAAATGCTTCGCGCACCACGGCTCACCTCTTTCAACTTCAGCTTGCTTCATATTCTTCCTAGGCATAGAATAGCTGCGAATGATTTCTGGTAGCGTGGTTGCTTGGAAGTATTTTTTGCTGGGCTGTTCTTTGACGTTGTGTTCACGGGAATATTGTTCCATACTCTTCAATCGATACGTGCGTCGGCCAAATTCATCTGTCGTCTTCTCGAAAAATTCCCCTGATTGTTTTCCCATCTCCAACATCCACATCGGTGGCATACCCAACATTTCAACAATGCGAGAAACTTGATTGTACTCCGATGACCCGGGAAAGAGAGGCAAACCAAGAAAGAGCTCCACAACAATGCACCCAAGAGACCACATGTCGATTGCAGAAGAATAAGGCAAACCCAGCAAGACTTCTGGGGACCGGTAAAACCGAGACTGAATGTAAGTGTAAACGGTCTGCCTTTCGTCGCAGGCAGAGCCAAAGTCGATGATCTTGATGATCGGGCTTTCGAGATTTTTCAACAGAATATTCTCCGGTTTCAAATCACAGTGGATTAACCGCGCCTTGTTCAAGAGTGTAAGGCCATTCAACAATTGTTGCGCAAAGACACGGACAAGGGTCGTGCTAAGACCTCGGAACTGATTCTGTTTAATCAATTCGTACAGGTTGACGCTCAGAAGCTCGAAGACAAGACAAAGATGTTGACGATGGATGAAGGTATCTTTCAAGCGCAACAGGTGGTGATCGTCGTTTTTGTCGAGCTTTTGGTTCAGCAGGTCGAGGACAGACACTTCCATCATACTTTGGTTAAAGTACGCCGTGCGATTTTTGATGACTTTGACGGCCACGACTTCCTGGGTTCTTAGGTTCTGACATTTCACCACCTGCCCAAACGTTCCCTGGCCGAGAACATCTAGAATTAGGTATCGGTTCTTGTGTCCAGCCTCCTCACTGCCTAGAATATCGTTGACGTACAAAATGTAGTCGCTATCGTCGTTATCGTAGCCGTCATTCTTTGTCCCCTTGCTCGGCTTTGTCAAAACTCGCCGGGGATTTCTTGAAGACTCGTACTTGAAGCTGGGATTACAGATTCTGTACGTCGATGGCAGATAGGATGTCAGGGCTTGCAGAGGGCTTATGAATCCGCCTTCCGGATTTGCTCGTCGGTACAGGGGTTGTGCATTGACTCTTGGGATCAGATCCTGCATAGCCTTCACGTTCTTGAACCTTGGGACCGGCCCTGGCCCTTGAGTTTGTTGTCTTGCTAATGTGGAGGGGAGTGCAGTTCCCGCGGAGGTAGGATAATACGACTCCGGACTGAGTTCTGTTTTCTGCATCCCAGAGGAATAAGCAGACGGATATCTTGTCGGCGTTGGAGGCTCTGCATATCGCTCTGTGAAGTTTGGCTGACGGGGAGGAGACTGTCGCGCCGACTGAGGCTGGTTGAGGTATGAGAAGTTGTTTGGATTCTGGGATTGGGGACTCGTCGCGTACGATGCACCAGTAGGTTGAGCGTTCATAGGGGAGTAACGCTGTGCAGCGGTCGAGGCTTCGGGAATGTACTGTGTCGACAGACGATGTTGGTGAGTAGGACGGGGAGGGTATTTGGCTCTGTTGTATGGGTCCGCGTCTTCCATGGGAATGTCGACTTCACCATTGCGCTCATATGAGTTCGGTTGTGCCCCGGGGGTCGTGTTCATGGACATGATTTGCAACGGAGTATGGGGTCCGATTTGGAATTCGTCTATCAGCGGTCAGCCCAGGAGATCGGGCTGGGTGCTGGGTTGTGTGTTGTGGACGTTGTTCGCTTTGTCCTCTGCGGCCACGCTCTTTCCCACACGAATGGACCCGCACAGGTAGTGGGAATGGATAGTGAATTCGAGGGCAATTCGAGCTTTGGTTTCAGCCGCCGAGTGAAGATTGTGGTCGCGGACTGCTCAGAGGGGCAGAGAGAGTGGGTTGGCGGCTTTCGTAAGCGCAGTCAAGAGGGACTGAATGACAGACGGAGAAAGTCGACACATTGTAGAAGAAGCGGATGAGGTTCAACAGGAAGCCATGATGACTTAGTTTCGCATGTATCGTGTGGTGAATTGCGAAGGGGGATTTTGTTTATTATTGAGCTGGGCAGAGGTGGAGGAATTGGGCGCAGTTGAGTGAGCTTGCGCAGGCTGGCTTCGCGGCAGAGTGGAATCTGGAATCTGGAGTCTGGCGACTGGGCCAAACGGAGCAATTGGGCAGCGATTGCGAAGACAAACAAGCCACAGTGAAGGCGAGGAGACAATGGAGCTGAGCCGAGACGTAGGGAATTCTTTCTCCTTGTCGTCGAGGAACGAACACCGAGGAGGGCGAGAGTGAGAGTGTGGACCAAGGAATTGTCGTCTTTGTGAGCACTTGTCTGTCAAGCTGCAGTTACAGCCTACGGCACTGCGACCAGAGCCAGTTACGCTGTCGAGATGACTCCAGTGAGTGGTTGCGGCTTAATTGGCGCCTCTCGAGTCTCAAGTTCTCCCTAGAGGCTACCTAGTACCTGCGGTTCGCACCTGTGGCACCTGTGGTTGGCCCCCGGGCGGCTACTTTGGGCCGCTGCGCTGTGCTGCCTTGCAACCCTCACTGGCCCGCCATGCCCCCCACTGCGAAATCATCATCAAACTAAACCCCTTCCAGGCTTCCTTCCAGGCTTCCAGCCATTCTCCTGCGCCAGTCCGCCTACGGTGGAGTGTTCAGCTTCTTCCGCCGCAGGTAGCAGCCTGGCGATAGTGACGGACCTGCAAAAACCATTCACATTGCAATCCCAAAAGGACATTTCCCTCGCCTCATCTTCAGCTTCTTTTGTTACTAGACGCTGACTTTGGTTCATCTTCTCCCAACAGTTGAGATCAGACAGAATTCTTCCCCATCCTTTCACTACGTTTGGTCCTTTCCATTTGCCACCACAAGTCGCGGACACTCCCCGGCACCGGCGCTCGCTGCAGTCTTGCTCTCTCAGATTTCGCATTCTTCTCTCAGCTATCGTATGACCTCTGAAGCCGGCATTCCGTTCAACTTCACAGGAAAAGTTACCTAGTGAAGATCGGTGCATTTTGGTCTGGCCATGACGACACATCTCAGACTCGACATTCAACGGTAGGTTCCCTGGTGGGGGAACAATCGATTATCAGAGGCAGAGTCAGGGTCAGGAAATTTCTGCCATGGATATGGACAATGCCATAAATGAGACTGGCGTTCCTGCAGCTGGTCAATCAGCCGAAACACTTCGACTTCGAAATCTCGATGCTCACGTGCAAGATCAAGATGACCTCGAAAGAAACATCGGCCGAGAGGCCGACAAACTACTCTTCCAGCAAGCAAATCAGCGTGATCAGCAGAGACTGGATAAGTCCAAGGCCCAGAGGGACAAACTTCAGAATCAAGTTCGGAAGACTCGCGATGAGATTACTCGCCCTGTCGGAACCACCCAGCGCGCACGCCTGAAGCTAGACATCGATCGTATGCAAGGTCAAATCCAGGATCTTGACAATGACATTGCTGAAATCACGGAGAGAATGGCTGAACGTGAGACAAACGCGGGCATGGCAGATCAACATGATCCAGCATCGACAGGACGCCTTCCGAATGAGACCCAACGTGACTACCTAATTCGAACCGGAAAGATCACCCCATTCTCCAAATTTGGCCTGTCTACTCATGGTGAATCTTCAGCCACCCTGCAAGCGGCGTTGCTTGACGCCGAGGAAGAGTCAGACCTAGGCCAGATCAGTCTCAACGTTGAGCCTGGGACGATGATGTCCCATCGAAACCTGAGACAGCCTGGATTTGCCTCCAATTTCAACGACTCCAGTCCCGAAGAAGAGGTAGATTCTGACCAGCCGCGCAAACGAAGACGTCTTTTGGCAAAGCAACCGGCGGCAGAGGATGATGACTCATCGTTCGATGAAGGCGCTCTCGGGGATGAGGTCCTGACGGATTCCGAAGATGACGACGGCAAAGAGGATGAAGAGATGCCCAGCTCCACTGGCAAACAAAAACGAGCCCGGCACAGGGCTCAGACTCAACCAGCTGACGAGATCGAAGATTTTCGCGGTGTTGATGACGGCACCGAAGCAGTCTATCAATCGCGTTTGCAAAGGTGGGCCATAAGAAGACGGCGAGCCCGAAAGCGTTCAGCCCACATTTCAGACGAAGATGACGAAATGGTCTCAGAGGAAGAACCGAGATCTGTTGCAGAAGACGAAGCATACCTTCCGCATCCTGACATTTCCGACACCGTGATCAACCAAGACTACAGACTACCTGGAGACATATATCCTAGTCTTTTCGACTATCAAAAGACTGGGGTGCAATGGCTCTACGAGCTGTACACCCAGCAAGTAGGTGGTATCATTGGAGATGAGATGGGTCTGGGCAAGACAATTCAAATTATCGCATTTCTGGCAGGTCTACACTACAGCAAGAAGCTAGATAAACCCGTCATTGTTGTCTGTCCTGCCACCGTCATGAAACAATGGGTGAACGAGTTTCATCGCTGGTGGCCACCTTTTCGAGTCACAATCTTGCACTCTTCTGGAAGCGGCATGATCAATTTGAGAAATGAAAGTTCCAAGGAAGACAGATTGCTTGATACTGTGTGGGATCCGACCAAAAGGAATAAGCCCTTGACCCCGGCCCAGAAAGCTGCAAAGAATGTTTTGAAGCCAATCTTGGAACAAGGCGGAGTACTGGTGACCACATACTCTGGCCTTCAGACTTACGCTCCTCTCCTCATTCCAGTCGACTGGCAGTACGCCATTTTGGACGAAGGTCACAAAATTCGAAATCCGAACACGGCCATCACCATTTACTGCAAAGAACTGCGCACTCCAAATCGTATCATTCTTTCCGGCACTCCGATGCAGAACAATCTAGTCGAACTGTGGTCGTTGTTCGACTTTGTCTTCCCAATGCGACTAGGCACATTGGTCAACTTCAGAAATCAGTTCGAAATACCAATCCGTCAAGGCGGGTATGCGAATGCCTCCAATCTTCAGGTTCAAACCGCCTTCAAATGCGCCGAGACACTCAAGGATGCCATCAGCCCTTACCTCTTGCAGCGTTTCAAGGTCGACGTCGCCTCTGATCTCCCCAAGAAAAGTGAACAGGTTCTATTTTGCAAGTTGACAGCACTGCAGCGAGCTGACTATAAACGGTTCATAGACTCTGGAGAGATGAATGCTATTATGAGTGGCAAAAGGCAAGTCCTCTACGGTGTTGACATTCTGCGGAAAATCTCCAACCATCCAGATCTCACAGATCACAAACGTTTGTCCATCAAGCCGGGCTACAACTATGGAGATCCGACAAAATCCGGCAAAATGCAAGTTGTCGGTTCGCTTCTTGAGTTGTGGAAGGAGACCGGACACAAAACTCTTCTCTTCGCCCAACATCGGATCATGCTTGACATACTAGAGAGATATGTCAGAACTCTGCCAGGGTTCAAATATCGACGCATGGATGGCAACACACCAATTCAAATGCGGCAAGGCATGGTCGATGAGTTCAACACGGATCCGGGCCTGCATGTCTTCCTTTTGACGACAAAGGTTGGGGGCCTTGGTATCAACTTGACTGGCGCCGATAGAGTGATCATCTACGACCCTGATTGGAACCCCTCGACAGATTTGCAAGCTCGCGAGAGGGCTTGGAGATTGGGGCAGAAGAGAGAAGTGACGATTTATCGTCTAATGACTGCTGGAACCATCGAAGAGAAGATTTACCACCGGCAGATTTTCAAGCAGTTCTTAACCAACAAGATCCTAAAAGACCCCAAACAGCGCCAGACGTTTCATCTGAATGATCTCCACGACCTCTTCAGCCTTGGAAATGAAGGTGACCCTACTGAAACAAGCACCTTGTTCCAAGATGCGCAAGTCAAGTATTCTTCAAAGCCAGCAGACACTCCAAAAGCGCGCGAATTGAACGCTCAAAAGGACGCCGCCCCGATCGCCGGTGGCGATAATGGTGATAAGAACATCAAGTCCTTACCCGGGATTTCCTCTGTGGAGCAATATGCCGGAGAAATCGAAGAAGAGGAAAAGGCCAAAGAGGGGAACGCTAGTTCAGATGACAGAATGATGGAAGGCTTATTTGCGCGTTCGGGCATCCATTCCGCTGTCGAACATGACGCCATTTTTGAGGGAAATAAGAGCATGAGGAAGGTAGCTGCAGATCCAGTGCTGATAGAACAAGAAGCTCGCAAAGTAGCGGCAGAAGCTGCCAGAGAGTTGAGACGAGCAGGCGAGGTCGCTCGGACTGTTCCAATAGGAACGCCAACGTGGACTGGCCAGTTTGGTGTCTCGGGACGACCTCAGGAGACAACGGCTCAGCGAGCATTTAGCTCAAATTCACGTTCGCGAGGTGGCGGCATGCAGTCATCGAGCTTGCTTGCAAACTTGCAGCAGCGCCAGGCAGGCGCCGGGCAAAGTCGTGACTCAACCCCGCGCACATCAAGTCCTGCGAGGTCGTCCGGTTCAATGGCGTCTGCTTCCAGATCTGGTACCCCGACTCTGCCCCAAGGCAAGGACTTTGGAAAGCTGATTCGGGACTACCTCACCTTGCAAGGTGGCAGCGTGTATACCCAGATGTTGATCGATCACTTCAATCGATTCTGTACGACGCCTCAGGCCACCATGGAATTCAAGGAAACCCTGAAGGTGATTGCCAGACTCGAGAAAGGTGGCCGAGGTCGAGGTCGCTGGGTTCTGAAGGACGAGTTCAAGGAATAGATGGCGGGGTATTGCAAAAGATGATGGTGCTGGTGCTGGTGCTGATAACATCAATCACTCCCTTGTCATGTTTATTCACTGCTGGCAATCACTCGTTTTCGTCAATCAGGCCTTGAGGTGACCAGTATTCTGGCTCCCTGCATTGATAATCTACCCAAACAAGAGAATCCACAAGTAAATCTTGTATCACAGTCTCCGCCCGTGCTCTCTCCCATCCGAGGTTGTCCTCGAGAAGAGAAACGGTAATGTTTCCAAGTAACTGTAAAACCTCTAGAACCGTAGACTGGTCGGTATTTAATTCCTTTGGCACGGAGCGAATGAACCGCTTGTTTGCAATGGTGAGAATTATGAATCCGGATCCAAGTGGTTCAAGGGATTTGACGGCTTGCTCGATGTCATCCTCGGACACCTGGAGACCCCCGCCAATGGCTTTCCCTTTGGCCACGCTTTCACAGCATTCTTTCAGACCCAGTAAACCTCCATTCTCGGCCCGCGTCGATTGGCATAACTCAACGACTCGAACAGCCACCGAGAAGTAGAAGTCGTTAACGTCGTGACCGAGCACCTTGGCCCAAAGTGAGTCGGTCTTTTTACCCTTGATGTTGCTGCCTGCGAGAGGATCAACACCAATGGCGTTGCACATCCGCGCGAACTCCGCGCGAAACGTTGGATTCGATTTGATGGTCTCTGCATGTTCAAGTGCAAAATTGTGAAGAAGGGACTGGAACACTTCTAGTTGGGTCTGAAGGGAGGCAGCATTGGCTGACTTGAGATTGGAGCCATGAGCAGCGTAAGATTGAGCTGTGGCATTTCTCTGAGTGAATGCTCCTAGGCCAACCCCTCTTCGAGTCGTCGACATCCTCCAAGATAAGAGATATGATAGAGGCAAAGGTTATGAGATTGGGAAAGGGCGAGAGGATCAACGTACATACATAGGCCCGTTGGAGAGGTCGTTCACAAGCCGCCACGTGACTTCGCCAAGCCGAGATCTCGCACCTTTCCTCTTTTGATTTGGGTTTCCCACAGGAACTTTCAATTTTGTGCAGCCACTCCAGTCTTCCAATTTTCGCAGCACACTCTCCTTCAGTCGCTCAACTCATACAACCACATCAGACAAGATGACGAAACCAGTCGTGAAGTCGTAAGTATCCCTCATCACCTAGCTGATCCTCGGAGTCTTCAGATATGGTCCGCTATATCGCTGGTTTGCCAAAGACGCGCCAGCTCGATTTTCCCAATTGCTTGTACCGGAGAATGTGAGAACCACAATTTGGCGGATGAAGCTGGGGCTTTGAGGATAGAGAGGTCACAGTCTCTTCCTCCAAAACTATTGAGCTCGTGCGGCTTGCTTCTCTGGTTACTTAACCAAAGAACCTGCTGCAGAGTGCAAAACTATCCTGACTTTGTCGGGGCCTTGTCGGATGAGAGTAAATGATGGGGCTGCTTTCGCAGATCTGTCTTTCTCACCGATCAAATTGATTTCGTCGAGTTACGCCCATCACCAGTTTGAGAATGCCGCACCATAGCTGCAGTTCCGACTCGGCGATCTACCTACCTGCGGACTATACTGATCTGCTCCCTCCATAGAACTGTGCCGACGCAGGACCAAGTCCTCGTCCCTGAGACCTTGTTGAAGAAGAGAAAGAGCCAGGAGAAGGCCAGAGAACAACGCAGTGCGGATATCGAGAAGAGAAAGAAGGTCGGTACACCCCCAATCTGCACACATCTTACGGTGATGATAAATACCACTTCGCGGCTAGACCACCAGTCAATGTTGTCGCTTTGTTATACCATCTTTCGGGGCTGAGTTTTTTGTTGCCAACACATATGTTTGAGAAGAGTTCTGAGCTTTGAGGCTAACCCTTCTCATGATAGGCCAACAAGGAGAAGCGTGCTGTCATCTTCAAGCGTGCCGAGACCTATGTCAAGGAATACCGTGACACCGAACGTGAAAAGATCAGACTCGCTCGCTTGAGCAAGCAACAAGGTTCCTTCTTCGTCGACGACCAACCCAAGTTGGTCTTCGTCCTCCGAATTAAGGGGTAAGGCGATCACCCCCGTCCTCAAACGAAACCAAACTAATTTGAACTAGTATCAACAAGATTGCCCCCAAGCCTCGCAAGATCCTTCAACTTCTCCGACTCCTCCAGATCAACAATGGTGTCTTCATCAAGTTGACCAAGGCCACTCAAGAGATGCTCACGATCGTCAACCCCTACATTGCCTATGGATACCCCAACCTGAAGTCCATCCGAGAACTCATCTACAAGCGTGGATATGGAAAGATCGACAAGCAGCGCGTCGCTCTGACCGACAACCAGCTGATAGAAGACAGCCTGGGCAAGTACGGCATCGTCTGCGTGGAAGACTTGATCCACGAGATCTTCACCGTCGGCCCCAACTTCAAGCAAGCCAGCAACTTCTTGTGGCCATTCAAGCTCTCCAACCCCAACGGTGGTTTTCGTACCCGCAAGTTCCAGCATTACATCGAGGGTGGTGACCTTGGAAACCGAGAAGAGAACATCAACGCTCTCATCAAGCAGATGAACTAGATGGGAGTGGCGATTAAATGTTGATGCGAATCGGCTGGCAAGTCAACTCAATCAAGTCAATTCCAAAAAGGTCCGGGTGGGTTTGCTGCATGTCAGGCTCGGGAGAAAATTGCAGGCGATGATTGCTTTCGATCCGTCAGAGGATGAGTCCAAGAGACCAATGAGAATTCTTTCCTAATGAACCAAACTGCACCGTAGTGTTCAGCCGTGATCACGTCCGGGAGCACAGGAACAGTTCCTAGAGTTAGGCATCAAAAAATCCGTATTGCAGGGATGGTCTCTTAAGCTGCCATGCCACCCAAGTCTAATAGTTTTCCGATGATCTGTACTCCTAGAGAAACCGATAGGCGTCCGTAACTGTTGCCACAACTACTTGACACAGTCATCCCACAAGGCCCTCCAGTACCCGATACCACCAAGCTTGTGGTCACGTACATATGTATAAAACAGAGATGTGTTGGTTACTGATTCCAATGAAGCTTGACCTACGAGTATATCCACCTATCGCCACAGTAACTCCATGCTTCGATCCTGGAACTTCTCTGCGAGTTGGTCTCATAACTTCTGACGCTTCTTCAAGAGCTCTCCGTCGTAGAGTTCAGAACCATGCTCCTTGTATCGACATGCTTCATAAATATAATAAGCCCATCGACGTCGGCCTCTGCCCGGTCGACTTATGTGCTCTTAACTATGTACGTTGTTGAGACACTCCACCCCAGCTGGTTGGCACCCCTTGAATCAAGCTCTCCGCCTCGGCTACCGTAAACTGCAGTTGAACCTTCTTAGTCTTGTCTGATCGGCTGAAATCGATCCTGATTACCTTTATATTTCTAACATGTACTCCCTGGCAGCCACAACAACACTGGGGCCATCAAATTGATGATCGTTCCTGGGAATACCGAGAACGAATGCTGGGCTGTATTGATACCTGAGACCCCGGATCATTCGTATGGCTCTGGGTACCGTTTCCGAATCACAGTCAGGGACAGAAACTTGTAGAGGAACTGAACCAGCCTCCTGGGCAAATGCTGCTGATGTCGGGATAGATGTGGAAGGGCTTTGAAGGCGGGAGTGTCGCGAGGCTGGAGGCATGAAGGGGAATGAAAGCCTACTTCATGATTGGTTCGGCTAAATACCGGTAAACACGGACCCGCTCCACGCACGCGTTCTGCCGCGTCGCGTTTCACTTACACTTTCATTTCAATCCTCGATCTTTCGTCCGGCCACTTCTCTCTCCTTCATATCCATATCTCCATAACTTCTTTTATCTCTTGCCTAACTGGGATCGAGACTCCAACAGAACGATATGTCGCATCGTTCGGCACTCGCTCAGCTTCGGGCTCAACGAGCTTCTGGCAAGACTCGTCTCGAGTCCTACCAAGTTGAGGATCAGGGTGCCATCTACGATGAGGTGGACGAGGACGGATACAAAAAGGTTGTTCGGAGCAGACTTGACAAAGACGACTTTGTTGTCGACGACAATGGAGAAGGCTATGCCGACGACGGCCGCGAGGAATGGCAAAACGAACGCCAATACTACAGCAGCGACGATGCCGAAAATGTCCCTGCCAAAGGGAAAGCCAGCAAACGGAAACGGGAGGAAAACCGTGAGAAGGATGAACGGACTAATCATAAGATCATGAATTACTTCAACAATGGCCCTGTCTCAGCTCCAAAGCCAAAGGTACGACTGCGTCCCAAGCTTCCATACCCAACTAAATCTCAATCTACTAGGTGCAAACTACCGCCGAGGACGAGGCTTTCATGGCCGACCTGCTCGGTGAAGTTGACGCCAACACCCTCCCATCTCGGACGTATACCAAGAAACCCATCAAGTCTGAATCACGTCGCAAAGTCCGAGTCATTTCTCCGCCCCTGACTGAAGAACGTCCCAGATCGAAATATCAAGTTCCACACACGGATATGGTCGACACCCCTCCACAGCAGGCTGTCCACGATGAGGATGAGCATTTGCCTACCTTTGACGACGACGATAACATCATGAGCGACCCTCTTCCCTCCTCTCCTGTGGTCAAAGCGGTTGAACGCAAGGCGAAGGCACAAATTAAAGATGAGGATGAGGACGAAGATATGATGGATGTAGCTCAAGTTGTTGCACACGAGGGCACTCAATCCGCCAGTGTCAACATGACTGGCAGCAGACCTCCCCCAAAGATCAAGGCTTCACAACTGCCAACACCCCACAATTCGTCACCACCCTTAGCTGCTGTTTCCGAGGTCGACGCCTCATCGTGGAACAAAATCACAAGCAAACTCAATATCCAGAGCAGCCCGGCCTCGGAAACGCACATTTTTGGCAAAATGAAGCCTCAGGATGCAGTCGAAGAAGATGGCAGCCTCCGAATGTTCTGGTTGGACTATACCGAAGTCAATGGCAGTCTTTGTCTTTTCGGAAAGGTCAAACACAGGTCGACGGGACAATACCTCAGTGCCTTTGTCAAGGTTGACAACATTCTCCGCAAATTGTTTTTCCTTCCCAGGAAATACAAGCACTCCAACGGACGTGAAACTGATCAGGAGGTCGAGATGAGCGATGTCTACGAAGAAGTCGATACCTTGATGTCGAGAATGAAGGTTGACACGAGAAAGGTCAAGCCTTGTACGAGGAAATATGCATTCGAGCTTCCAAATGTCCCCAAGGAAGCAGACTACCTCAAGCTTCTATACCCGTACGACAAGACCGTTTTACCGATGGATCTGCAAGGGGAAACATTCTCCAAAGTTTTTGGCACCAACACGGCCCTATTCGAACAATTTGTGCTGTGGAAGAATGTCATGGGACCTTGTTGGCTGAACATCCAAGATGCAGATTTCACCGCTGTGAACAACGCTTCATGGTGCAAGCTCGAATGTGCCGTCAGTAAACCAGCGAATATCACCGTGCTGAGCGATTCGGAAAGCATGGAAGCTCCCCGACTTACACTGATGTCTCTGTCATTCCGCACCCAACTGAACGTCAAGGAGAATAAGCAAGAAATCTTGATCGCAAGTGCCAGAGTCTACGAGAACGTCTCCTTGATCGATACCACGCCTCCTGAAAACATGCCCTCAAGAACATTCACAGTCATGCGTCCTTCAGGATCATCCTACCCGATGGGCTTTGAGACGGAGACCAAGAAGCAGAAGGGCACGTTCATGCTCGAGAAGAGTGAACAGTTTTTGCTGAGCAAATTCCTTGCTCTTTTTGAGAAGGTCGATCCGGATGTGTTGATGGGCCACCAACTTCAAGAGGTAGACTACAGCGTTCTTCTCAGCCGTCTCAAAGAGAAGAAGACTCCTGGCTGGCATCGAATCGGTAGGATGAAGCGAGGGGAGTGGCCAAAGACTTTCGGAAAGGGCGGATCTTCTTTCTATGCTGAACGACAACTTTTGTCGGGGAGGCTTATGTGTGATCTTGCCAATGATATGGGAAAATCGTTGATGACCAAATGTCAGCAATGGAGCTTAACAGAGATGTGCGAGCTCTATCTGGGGCCGGACAATCCTCGACGGGACCTTGACAACGAAGCAGCGTTGAAGAGCTGGGCAACTACCCGTGACGGTCTCCTCAACTATGTCAACCACTGTCATGCCGACACCTTCTTTATTGCAGCACTCGCCCTGAAGTTGCAGATGTTGCCTCTGACTAAGGTTCTGACAGAACTTGCTGGTAACTCTTGGGCTCGCACTCTTAGTGGGACGCGAGCGGAGAGAAACGAGTATATTCTGTTACATGAGTTTCACCGCAACAAGTACATTTGTCCCGACAAGGAATATGGCAAAGGCCGGGCCAAGCAAACAGAAGAGCACGAAGATGGAGAAGATGGCGCCGACACCAAGAAAAAGGACAAGTACAAGGGTGGTCTTGTCTTCGAACCAGAAAAGGGGCTTTACGAGAAGTTCATCCTGGTCATGGACTTCAACAGTTTGTACCCCAGTATCATCCAGGAGTACAACATTTGTTTCACAACAGTCGACCGATCAGCCACGTCGGAGAACGAGAATGAAGAGAGGGTGCCGGAAGTACCTGCAGATCAAGCCCAGGGCATTCTTCCCAAACTTATTTCCACCCTTGTCATGCGTCGCCGGGAAGTCAAGAAGCTGATGAAGGACAAACGTGCAACAGCAGAGCAGATGGCTCAATGGGACAACAAACAAATGGCCCTGAAGTTGACCGCCAATTCTATGTACGGATGTTTGGGTTACACCCAATCGCGGTTCTATGCACGACCCCTGGCCATGCTCACGACCTTCAAGGGACGAGAAATCTTGAGGAGTACCAAAGAGCTTGCTGAGAGCACCCAACTCCAAGTCATATATGGCGACACCGATTCCGTTATGATCAACACCAATGCAGACACGATTGCACAAGCATTGAGCATGGGCGTCGAGTTCAAGCGTGCTGTCAATGAGCGATACAGGCTGTTGGAGATCGACATTGACAATGTGTTCCGACGATTGCTGCTTCACGCCAAAAAGAAGTACGCTGCCATCAACATGGCCGAAGTTGATGGTAAGTATGTTGAAAAGCTTGAAGTGAAGGGTCTCGACATGAAGAGGCGAGAGTACTGCGCTCTCTCGAAAGAAGCTTCTCAAAAGTTGCTGAATGAGATTCTTTCGGGAGAAGACTCGGAGGTTGTTCTTGAGAGGATCCACGAGTACCTACGCGAATTGGCAAACCAGATGAGAGAGAACACGATTCCGGTGCAGAAATATATCATCTATACGGTGAGTGTGCAGAAACACCTGATGAGTTCACTTGCTAACTATTTTAGAAACTGGGTAAAAATCCAACAGAATATCCCAATGCCGATTCCATGCCCCAGGTCCAGGTCGCACTTCGAGAAATAGCTCGAGGCAAGACTGTTCGAGTCAACGACGTCATGTCATACATTGTCACTACGGGGGATGAACAGACCAAGGGCCTGCCGGCACCAAAACGATCATACACGCCTCAGGATATCCTTAAAGCAGACTCGGGTCTCGTTCCAGATGTCGAATTTTACCTGTACAAGCAGATTTTCCCTCCGATTGAACGTCTGTGTGCGCCAATTCCTGGCACGGACTCAGTCAGATTAGCAGAATGCTTGGGACTTGATGTTCGCAAGTACCAAATCAACACTTCCAGTGGATCTGGCCAACAGAGCACGGAGATCTTCCCACTGGAAACCCAAATTCCCGACAGCATCCGGTTCCGCGATGCAGCTCGACTACATCTTCGATGCAGGGAATGTAAGACGCTATCCACGTTCGAAGGCCTCTGCGAATCGACATCATTGTGCACGCCGGAAGGCATTCACTGCAGCAATTCCACATGCAAGATACCATTCTCCAGGCCGTCGATTGTCATGCAAATGGAATCGCAGATCCGAGCCCAGACTTCTCTTTACTATGAAGGATGGCTCTGCTGCGATGACTCGTCGTGTGGAAATCGGACTCGACAAATGTCGGTATACGGCCATAGATGTCTGGGCCCGAGTGGCCGGGCTGAAGGGTGTCTTGGTCGCATGTCGTATGAATACTCGGAGAAGAAGTTGTACAATCAGCTGTTGTACTTTGCTGCGCTATTTGACGTGGAAAAGGCAAAGAATAAGGCCCGGTCAGAAAAGGAGTTTGCGGAAAACAAAGACCGGGTGATTGTCCTCGCGGAAACGAACAAGGAGAAGTTCGAGGGGTTTAAGGCGGTGGCGGATGCATATTTGAAGAAATGTGGTCGACAATGGGTGGAGATGGACGCCTTGTTTGGATTTGCATTGAAGTGAGCGAGGCTTCACGGGCTACAGGCGTCGCTCATTGGGTAGGCAGTAACAGTACGCTGACAGGGACGAGGTATTTGGGAGTTGAGGAAACAATGAGAAGATGATCCATCCGTCAGTTCCATCCGTGAGTTCTTTTCCGTCACAGAAGACAGAATCAAACAAGGCTTCGGTAAAAATATTAAGTATGAAAATGGCTGAAAATGTCTGATTGGGTGAGGGGCAACGATACTATGTCCACCACTGAGGACACTCTTTCCCTCGGTCCTCCGTCTCCTTATTCCACGACATGATACAATGACACTAGACGGATAGATCTCAACCAACCCCTTTCCAGACGTCCGACAAGATGTCAGTTCCTCGAGTGCTCGTCATCGCAGGCTCGGACAGCTCAGGTGGAGCGTGAGTGAAGACTTCTGTCGTGCTTCTTGGACCCCACAGCGTCCAGTCCCGTCCACCCCCGGAAACATCAGAAAACATGAGCTGATCCCGTCAACCCACAGAGGCCTCGAAGCCGACCAGAAGGTCCTGGCGGCCCATGGCTGCTATGCAATGACGGCCACGACGGCGTTGACCGCTCAAAACACCATGGGCGTCGATGATGTCCACGTCACGCCGCCGGCATTCGTGGGGAAACAGATCGATGCTTGCCTGACGGACATTGGCTGTGACGTGGTGAAAATCGGTAGGTGGACGGCCAAGGTGATGGAAACGAGCCTCTGATACTCGTGTGTGAAAGGGATGCTTGCGTCGGCCGAGACAATCAAGGTTGTCGCCGACTCGCTGGAGAAACACCAAGTCTCGACGGTCGTGCTGGATCCGGTCAGTGGTCGACTTCTTTTTCTCTATCCTTCCGTCTAGTAGCGGCCTCGAACTCACCCCTCGTGCGCAAAGGTCATGGTCTCAACCAGCGGCGCCCAGCTCCTCCCGGGTGACGCGGTGCGAACGCTCCGAGACCGACTCCTCCCCATGACGACGCTCCTGACGCCCAACATCCCCGAAGCAATTCTCCTGCTCCACGACGCAGACATACAATGCACATCGCCCTCCGGGATCGACGACCTGAAGGCGCTGGCCAAAATGGTCCACGGGCTGGGACCGCGCGCCGTGCTCCTGAAGGGTGGACACATTCCCCTGACGAAACAATACGCCCGAGCGACGACGGACGAGGAGAAGTGCCTTGCCGTCGACATCCTCTACGACGGCACCGAATACACCGTGATCGAATCCGAATGGCAGCGGTCGAAAAACACGCACGGCACCGGGTGCAGTCTCGCCAGCGCCATCGCATCCCAGTTAGCCATGCAACAACGACAAGACCCAGGCCCACTCCTCGCCTCCCTCCCCCAAGCGACACGCCTGGCCATCCAATACGTGACGACGGGAATCCACCTGTCGCACGTCACGCTGGGCCACGGGGCCGGGCCGATCAACCACCTGCACAACGTCCAACACATGCCCTTCTCGCGCGGCCACTTCATCCCGTACCTCCTGTCGCACCCGCGGGTCGCGCCGGCGTGGCAGGCGTACACGCACCACGCGTTCGCGACGGGGATCGCGCGCGGCACGCTTCCGGAGGCGCTGTTCAAGAACTACCTGGTGCAAGACTACATGTACCTGACGCACTTTGCGCGCACGCACGCGCTCGCCGCGTACAAGTCCCGGTCCATGGCGGCCATCACGGCGAGCGCCCACATCGTCACGCACATCGCCCGCGAGATGGAGTTGCATCTGTCGTACTGCGCCGAATTTGGCATCACGAGGGACCAGCTGCAACGCTCCGGTCCCGTCGTCGGGGCCGGCCTGGCCAGTGCCGGTGCCGGTGCCGGTGCCAGTGCCAGTGCCTGGGCGGATGGCATCAAAGAGAGTCTCGCCTGCGTCGCCTACAGTCGTTACGTGCTGGACGTCGGCCAGAGCGAAGACTGGTTCGCCCTGCAGATGGCCCTGGCGCCGTGTCTGCTCGGCTACGGCGACACGGCGACTCGGCTGTTCGTCGAGCCCCAGAGCCGCACCACCGCCCAGGGCAATCCTTACTGGCGCTGGGTCGAGAACTACGTCGCCGACGACTATCGCGCTGCCGTGCGCATTGGGAGAGGTGAGTTTTTCCGACGTTTTTCTTGGCCCTTTTTTTTTCACACGCCGGGCGACCAGACTCGTGGCGGACTTCTGGCTGACCTGCTTTCTTCGTCTGACCAGACCTCATCGAGGCGAATGTCGTCAAACAGTCGCCGCAGCGCATCGAGGAACTTATCGACATCTTCGCCACCGCTACCGAGATGGAGGTCCGGTTTTGGGACTTTGATGCCCATGTCCCAACGGTGTGATCTTGGCTTGGGGGATGGATGATGGATGATGGATGCTGGTGGGAACGAATAGAATAGACTCAGGTTCGTAGACACAGATTAGAGAAACCCCCCCCTTTGCTCTGTGTGCGGAGCTCTGCAGAACGACTAGAAGGATCCACGAACAATTGATCTCGATTATCTGGTTCCGTCGACGAGAGTTACTATCGTGCGTTGTACAGCTAGCTCTTTTTACAGGTGTATTCTATCCGTTATAGGAGATGAGGATCGGGCGGGCGGTTGGCCACATCAACCGACAACACCGCCGCCAAAGCCCACAGGCCTTCTCCTACCGCCATTTTCCGGCACGATGGTCATGACTTTATACGCTTTGCCCATGCCCTTGGGCCCGCCCTCTACCAACCGTTTCCACCCCGTTTCCAATTCTTTCCGCTTCTTCTCCACTTCCTCTGGTCCTTCAGTCCCTCCACGACTCTTCTCCTGCTCTCTCAGCAATCGCTCCGCCCGTTCCTGGATGCCCAACTGGCTCAGCCAGGCGCCCTGCTCGACGGGCCCGTGGACCTCGACGCCCGGACTGGCTTCAAGCGCCGCATCGGCTAGGGCGCCAAAGTCCACGTCTGCGCTGATGTCGGCGTCGCCGATGTGCACGAACGGAGAGATGATTTTGTGTTTGCGGATCGCACGCAGCGAGTTCACTGGGACTGTGTCGAGGGGGCCGTAGTCGATAATCAGAGCTGCACCGGCGGGGTTCGATAGTTGGGCTTTTGATGGAGGGTTGGTACCGTCTCCACCGCCAATTCGGCGCGCAAAGCCTTGAACGTAGCGTGAACTTTCGGGGGAAATTTCGACGCGTGATGAAATCTGGCTCTTCAACGCGCGGTATCGTGGCCGTTCAGGGATGACCAGCGAACCGGGCGTGCTGGCTTTGGCGAGGACCAGTCGAAAATCCGGGTCCGGGTCCTGGGACGTCGGCGAACCCGACGTATCCGAGGGTGAGTCGATGATGAATTTGGGTTCCGTCGGGGCAACGAGGAGTTCTCTCCATTGCGGCAACTTGCTTGCCCTAGAAGGTCGGAGTGCAGGTTGACCCGCCTCCTGGAGGAGCTGTGTCGTCGGGTCCTCTTGCTGAGATTCCTCTTGCTGAGATTCCTCTTGTGGTTTGGGGGCGACAGACTCGAAGGCGTGGATGGGAAGTGCGTCGAAGAACTCGTGCGCAATGATGAAGGGTATTCCGCTCTCCTTTCCGTCCCCGATCTTCGGCAGCAGGGCGATATCCTCGACCCACCGCACGGGAATCCCTTGCCGGCTTGTCGCCTCCCACCAAACATTCTTGCCCGTCTCGTCCGTCACCTCTTTCATGTCGACCTCCTCTCCGCAAAGGACGTCTTTCTGTTTCCGTCTAAGGCCTTCTCCTGCCTCGACGAGCCAAACGTCCTGGATCGCCTTAGCAAAGGTGTTGAACTGTCCTATCGTTCGGAGGATGTCACTCATCAGTGTTCCACGTCCAGGGCCCATCTCGATGAACTGCACGCCTTCCCTAGGGCGTCCCTGCGCCATCCATTCGGTCATGAACCATATTCCAACCAGTTCACCGAAGATCTGGGAGATCTCGGGGGACGTGATGAAATCCCCGGAGGTGCCAAATTGGTCGGCGTCGTCTGAGGAAGGTCGAGTGGATGTGTAGTAGCCTCCGTCGGGGTTGGTCAGACATTGGCGCATGTAAGAGGCGATCGAGACCGGACCAGTGACCTGTAATTGCAAGCAACCGTCAGCAAGGGTTGGGAAAGGTAAGGGAGAAGTCTCCGTCGGTAGAGAAGAGCGCGTGTACCTCAATCGCCTGCGCAACGGTCTTTGCGAGGGGGGTCGACCATTTCCTGGTTGGGAGTGTGACTCCGGCCGAGAGTTCGGTGGCTGCTGAGTTTCCTGCAAGGGTCGAGGACTCCTCAGAGGGTGTTGAGATTGAACTGGACCATCGCTTCGACGGCAGGGTGTTGGAAGGGCGGAGGTAGCATGGGGAAGTACGGAGATGGGATCTGTTGGCCAGCCATGTCTGGGAGCATGGCAGGGAGGAGTTGTTCAATCGAATGAACCGTTGAATCCTAGGCACTCCATGTCTCATTGCGAGAGGAGAGAGGAGAAAGACGAAGGCGATGTGGATGCTCACAGCTCAACTCAATCAATTCAACTCAATTCAACTCAACTCTCGAGACACAATGCAAAAGTTTGGGCCGGATGACTTAACCGCGATACCATTCCTAATAGGTCTAGTTCTGTTTTTAGACACATGCCGCTTTAACAATGTGGTTATGTCACGTGTCTACTCCTCGCTCCTCATGTCCTCCCTCCCCCGCCTTCAAGATGCGCTCTTCCCCCAACATTTACTCGTACCGTGCAAGACCGTAGTACCAATTTCTCTCCCCTCACGACCCGCCTCATCTACTCCATACTAGCTGGAGTATTCGTTCTAGAAATTTCCTTGCTCTTGGCTGCCCGGGGTAGGACACAAACAGGAGACTCACCGAGACTGCACAATCTCACTTCCGCCGAGAAATTGGCCGAGAATTATGCTTGCTCGATGGCAGGTCAGGCACATCCAAGAGAAACACGGTGTCTTGAAAACCTACCTGCCGCCCGGCTTCGCGGTTGTCCTGATTCGCTCCTGCCGGCAAAGACGTGAAGAGTTTGACTGTGCTGGCGGGATGAAAAAATGACATGCGTTTCAACAAGTCAAGAGGCAAGAGCGCAGTTGATCTCATTGATCTCCAGCAAGGATCACCAGCGAGGCACTACTAGCACTGCCGACACTATTTTGTTCTAGAAGAAGCACGTTTCCAGGAGGAGTAACCGGTCGGAGAGAAGATGACATGTTTGACCCCAATTGCCCAACTGAGAAGAGCCCTACTCCAGGTTTCGTCTGGCCTGGCAGCCCAGTGTCTAGCCGAAGTCATCATATGTCGAATGTTCTCCGTATTTTTCGAGAATCCGCCCTGTCTAGCCCAAGTCTGGGCCATCTGATCAGGTACGGGGCGAAAAGGGGTGGGGCCAAAGACCATTTCGAGCACGCGACCAGGGCCTATGCAGCCGAATGGCTGGTCGATGTCACCCAACTAGACATTCAGAGTTTGCCTTACTCAACTTCCGGGCGCCCACTTCTTAACTTTGGACGACACATCATGCCGTGCTTCTGCGAGCCGGAAGCCTGGCATCTGCACGAAACGTAATGGTCCAAGGCACTACTACATTACTACTACAATCCTTGGTGAAAGCATTTATGGCACGATTCTTCCCATACTCCATCCTGCCTTCATGTCTGCACATCTACTGCTACGAAACTGTGAGCTTTCCACATGGAATCGAAGTCAATTCATGCTTCAGAGCATCTAGAGCTTGTCACAACCTCACCTTGCCATGCAGGATCCCCCCACTTCGGCAACCAAAATGCACCTCTTCCACCAACTGACGAGGGGGAGGAAATCCACCCTCTAGCTCCCACAACGTCCAGGTTCAGTATCTTTGACGCTGTGGATGGACCTGGACTGTCGCCAAAATGCATGCTGTCGGCCGACGACTGCAGAGCCGGGGGCGAGGCAGAGCGCAAAATGACATTCTTCGGGGCCTGTCGACTTTACCCAAAGGCGATAACCTGGTCAATTCTGCTCTCACTCACCATCGTCATGGAAGGCTACGACAAAAGCTTGATCAACAGCCTATATGCCTTCCCCACGTTCCAGAAGACGTACGGAACACCTGTGAAAAGCCCCCCGGGCACCGATGCATACATTTACCAGGTTTCTCCTGCTTGGCAATCAGGCTTGACGAATGCTGCTTTTGCCTCGGAGATACTTGGGCTTTTCCTGAACGGTTACCTCACTGATCGATTTGGATATCATCGGACCATAGTCTGGACACTGGCGTGGATGTGTGGAGCGGTGTTTTTCGCCTTCTTCGCAGTCAGTATCGAGATGTTGATGGTGTCTCAAATTCTTTGCGGTAAGATGCCTCCTCCATGTCATCAAGGCTAGGCTGACGGGAACAGGGTTCTCTTGGGGCATATTCCAAACTCTTTCAGCAACCTATGCGGCTGAAGTGATGCCCCTCACTCTCCGGGCGTATCTTCTGAGCAGCGTCAATCTTTGCTGGCTGCTTGGCCAGCTCTCCGCCTCTGGCATCATCCGAGGACTGGTCCACAACCCTTCGCCACGGGCTTACCGCGTTGCTTTTGCCGTGGAATGGGCCTGGGCATTGCCGCTCCTCGTCCTCATTATTTTTGCCCCGGAAAGCCCTTGTAAGTCTTCGTAGAATCCGCAGAGTAGAATGGTTTGCTGATTCGACATCAGGGTGGCTGATCCGACATGAGAAACCAGAGCAGGCTCGTCGGGCCTTGCTTCGGCTGACGACTCAAGATCCATCCGGTATCAATGTGGATGAGAGCGTGGCCATGATGGCCCACACAAACTACATTGAGAAGCATCTACATACCGATAGTATGTCGTACCTGGACTGCTTCAAAGGTCCTAACCGTCGTCGAACCGAGATCTCGTGCATGATATGGCTCGCTCAAGCATTCTCGGGCGCAGCGCTCACCGGCTGGGCCACATACTTCTATCAGCAGGCTGGATTCGGCACATACCCCTCGTTCAATCTTTCCCTGGGCATGTACGGGTTGGCCATTGTGGGAAACATCATTTCCTGGGTCCTGCTCCATTACACAGGCCGACGTAAAATCTACCTTTGGGGACTGTTCATCTCCTTCCTCGCACTCCTCACCGGCGGAGTGATCGGAGCTCTGGCGGGTGATATGCCCAACTCCAACTGGATCCTAGGGTCCTTGATCATATTTTGGACCTTTGTCTACAGCATGACAATCGGGCCGGTCTGTTATGTTCTGGTTGCCGAAATTCCATCGACACGGCTTCGTGTCAAAACCGTGGTCCTGGCTCGCGTGTCATACAACATTGCCAGTGTGATTATCAACGTTCTCGCCACCAAAATGCTCAACCCGGGCGACTGGGACTGGAAGGGCAAATCCTGCTTTCCTTTCGCAGGCACGACAATGTTGTGTGCCATTTGGTGTTACTTCCGTCTTCCTGAGTCCAAGGGTCTTACCTACCTTGAGCTCGACCTCCTGTTCGAGAAGAAGGCACCGGCAAAGAAATTCAAGCAGGTTCAGAGGGACCTGGCGAACAAGGGGTATTTCAGCGCTGGCACCAGCGGGCGATTGAACAGGGTCTGGCACGGCTGGAAGGGGTACTCTTGAGTGTGTAGCCGCCGAGGTAGGTTTCAGGGGAGATGGAGCAATGGAATCGCTCGTGCCTGAAGCCCAAGACTGTAATGATCCGTGCCTTTTCGATCGCCAGTGAACTCACGAAAAAGGGAAATGCTGCCCAGGTTGAGTCTGGCCCCATCATAGTTTACTAATCGTTGTAGACTATATCGTCTTAGTAACCTTTGTTGTGTTCTTATTGGTCCTATTTCATCTCGCCGAGCATTTACGTGAATGACTAGTCCAGAAATGGTTAGAAATATTGAAACACAGAATTGGCGCTTTTACGCGAGCCAATGAAACCCCCCGACCCCTCGGATGTTGTCAACTTGTACTCGGTAAGAGACGGTATTGTCGACCCCGGAATGTAAAACCCAACTCTGATCTGAACTCTGAACTCTGAACTCTGAACTCTGAACTCTGAGGGAAGCTTCGAAAGTCTTCTGTGCTCGCGGCTGCTGTGGCTGCTGTAGCTGCAGGACTAGTCTTACAGCTGCCGTCATCGTCACCGTCAAGATCAGAGAAACCACCCCAAGACCCCAATCCACTTTGACGAGAGAGATCTCCCCTCCTACACGACGGGGCTGCGCCAGGGTTCGCACTAATGCATGGAAGGTCTCTAGAATGTTACCTTGAACGGCCTGCAAGGCAGGCGTCCGACCAACAGAACAATCCCGCGACCGGAGCTGCTCCTCCTTCCGCTTCATCTTGAGGTCACTTGAGTGGAGTTCTCCTCTGCGAGAAGAAACCAAGGAGCCCACGATCTTTGTTGGGACACGTCCATCGATGGGGCTGAAAGACGCCGGAGGTACAGACAACATCAGGTCACCCATCAGGTCCCACTCGTCCCAAGACGCTCGCCGCGAGGCTCGTCTACTGACTAGTCCTCGGAAACGAACACAACTCTAGGGCACCATGACATTGCTTTCAAAGAAGGGGGCTCCAGCGGGCGGTGTCCCGACCTCCGTGGCTTGAAACCTGCGTGAGCATCGACCTTGATGGTTTAAAGAGCCCTGTGCAAGATTCTACATCCGGACCTCTCCTCTCATCGCGGTCACGTACTTCATCCCTCCGATTTGAAGAGCCCATTACCACCAAGTGCGTTGGCATGGACGAGCTCCAAGACTCTCCCTCATCCACCACCTCAAACACACCGGCCCGACCGACCAAGCCCGCTGCAAAGCTGCCCCCTTGTGATCAATGCCATCAACGCAAAATCAAGTGTGTGGGCGACACTCCCTGCGATCGATGCCTCTCGTCAGGCCTGAAATGCGGCCGAGAAATGGCTCGAAGGCGAAGGGGCCCCAAGCCCGGGAGCGGGAGCGTTATCAAACGGCTCAAAGCTCAGGAGTCCTCGCCGACACTGACGTCCGCGACCAGCAATCCAGCCGGACAGGCTCGGGCAGGCAGTACTCGGGCTTCGAAGAACGCACAGTCCGCCACGGCCGATAACGAAGTTTCCCGTGGTGCTCTTGACCAGTTTGGCAACAGCCCTGTCCTTTCTGGCCTCGCCGGTCCTGGGTTCGAAGGGAATTTTGACCTGCGCAGGGGGACTCCCATGTCCATGTCACAGTCTGAGGCATCCTCGACACCGCCTATGAACATGTTCCACTCATACGAGACCCTCGGAGGCACAAACTCAGAGGACATGGGGCTCCCAACTGGGCAAATGTCCAGCCTCCCAGTCACTCCCTTGGGGCTTGGCGATCTGATGGAATTGATGGCCACACCAGGACGATCGGACGCCGGAGAAGATCCCCTATACAACGCAGAAAGAGACCCGCGCCTGGACCTGCTGCGTGCAAATTCAGGAACCGGCCGATCGATCAAAGGCCAGGCCGCTGCCAGCGTCTCCCCCAACACATCCTCCGCATACATCGAACCGGGTATCGCACGTGCGGCCGCCGAGAACTCGGTCTCTTCCCTCCTGGTCTCACGCTGCGTGAGGCTGTTCTTCCGCCACATGCACCCCAGTATGCCAGTGATCCACGAGGCGACATTCCGACACGATCTGGAACGGCAGAACGACCACTCGTCGCAGAAGAGACCGACGGGACTGCTACTGGCCATCTGCGCCCTCACTGTCCTCCGCGTTCCCGCTTGCTCGGGGAAGAACTCCGATACCAACCGCGACATGGCCCGCTACTTCATCTCAAGGTGCCAACTCCTGCGCACGGGATTCGTCTGGATCGAAACCTCGCAGCTCCAGACGGCCGTGACGTCGTATCTCATCGCTCTGTGTTGCTTTGATTTGGAGCACGTGCAGGCTTACCACTTCTACCTCCAGGAGGCCATCTCGTTGGCCAGAGACGACGTTGCCTGTCTTTGGTCATCTTCATCCTCGTCATCGCCAGCCCTCCAGCCCCAGACGGACGACGATGGTAGTAGCGCAGCCAGTATTGCAAAGACCTGCCAGCAGCGTCTCCTCGCCTTGTTATATGTCACGCAACGGTCCGGGGCGATGCAGAGACACAGAGAAATCGACCTGCTCAACCCCCCGGGACTCCCAGACCGTCTATTTGAGAACGGCAGCAACGAGAACGACAAAGAAAATGATCAAGACCGCGCCATCCTCCACGGCCTGCAATGCATATACCAGCTCTTCGAACTCGCCGACCATAGCTTCATGTCAGTCTGGCTCGAACCATCATCATCACCTCCGGTCTCTCGTCTTCCTCCCCCTCGAGAGCCAGGCTCCGGTTCAACGCCTAGATCAGGTCCGCGTCCGGTCCTTGGCTCCGGCCCGTCAGATCTCCTCTCCCAATACACGGACGCGTTAATCTCGAGTCAACGCACCCTAAACAGAATGCGACTACTCGACCCCACCACCACCACCAATGACGACAACAGCGGTATGATTGGTAGCGAAGGTGGCAGTATCACCATGAGATTCATTGAGACGCAGGAGCCCGACATCCTGATAACGTGGCACTGGCTGCGGCTGGCCTTCTGGCAATGCTCGATAAAGCTGGGCCTTGTGTCATTTTCGGCCAGGGACGAGCTGTTCAGTTACGAGCATCCCATCTCGATTGCGAAATCGCTTTGTGGGATTCTGCACCGGGTGCCGTTGGAGGTTATATTGAGGCACGGGCGTGGAATTGTGAGTTTTTAAAGTCTACCGGCCTCCCTTTTTCCCGCCGGTATTCACAATCTCTCCCCATTATTTCCCCCTCCCTCTCCCCCAACAAAGTTATCTCATTTACCACTCCAATTCCCTCCTCTGTCCTCTACCCGAATCCATCTCCATGTCTGATCCCGGACGATGAAGTGTCCAGAATGGTCGAGATCCTCGCTAATCCATCACCATTTTCCCCCTGATCCACAGCTTGAAAAAGTATTCGACATCGCATACGCATTGACGGATGCGCTGTGCGTCATGAAGATACCCCGTCACGAGAGTCAGGAACTAGAGTTCCTCCGGGGGTACCTGAGGTATTCTTCCGGCGCACACGACTCCTACGCTCACATGTTGGAGACGAAGATACAGACCTCGACCGGAGGGTTTTGATAGAAAGATCATCTTTCTTTTTGCACTTGATGATTCGGTTTATCAAGAGAGACGGATTTTTCCTTGTCGACTCGAGGACTTGGGGGCAATTTAGAGGGGCAATTTAGAGAGAAACCCCGGGTTTAGAGATCTTACGTTATTGTCTGTGTGTGGTTGGCGTAGATCATTGTTTACTATTTGTTATTCATTTTCTCGATAGGGCACTTTACCTAAAGACTGGGGAGACCGGTGGAGAGGGAGGTTTGCTCGCACAATAGATCCGGCAGTTTATACATGAAATGGCCGGCCCAGTATCGTCGTCCACATTTCCCAAATCCGTTCATCAATCTTGCCTGCCTACCTGCCGGTCTCTTCCACCCCACTTTATGGCTTCCGACCTTCCTTAGCTCCATCCCTTGTCGTCGACTTCCGTATCAAGACCTCGGCGGGAGTCCCACTCCCGGCGCCACCGACGGTCTCGCGCAATCCTTTCCAGACAACGGCGTCTAACCTCAAGACGGCGAGCTTGAGGACAGGCCAGGCGCGCGACTGCATGCGGATGGTGTCGCGCCATTTGTCGAGGAGGAGTTTATTCTCGCGAGCCGCGGCGACCGAGGGCGATTGCACGAATTGCAGGAGGGTGAAGTTGGCCATGTACGACAGTTGGTAGCGTGTGTCTGGAGATTGATAGATGGAGAGATTAGATCAATGGAAAGGAACCCCCAGGGGGTAGGGTCGTTCGGAACAACCCCCCCCTCTCAACCAGATATAGGTCGAAGTGTCACGGCACGGGATAAAAGGGGGGGGAGAAAACAACTTACAAGAAGGCCAAAAACTGACCAAATGCTTCGCCTGCAGGCCCGCGACCAACTCGACGACTAGTTTCGCGCACGACCGGCTGTTGTGGAAGATGGTCGACCTTGGTTCCGTCTCGTTCAGCCTCTGCTCTTCCGGCCCTGGCTTAAACATCAGCGGCCGGAGCAGCGCCCGGAATATCAGCATCTCCAGCGTCAGGTACGTCAGCCGTAGGGGCGCGCTGGAATGCCCTATGCCCATGTCGATGCTGTTGCTACCGTGGCTGTCGACGCCGTTGTTCTTGTCATTGTCCCTGTTGTCATCGTTGTTGTGGTCTTTGTCGTTGTCGTCATTGGTTTCATAATTCTTCTCGTCGTCGTCGGTTCCCACCAGTTCTCTCGTCGGCTTGAGGACGTCGGCCGGTAGGCATTGGCGCCATTTTTGCATGCGCATCCGCAGCGGGTGGGCGCGGGCCAGGAGGTCGGCGAGGGTCGTCGCTTGATGCATCGCTTTGAGGGAGCTGTATATATCACACAGTTGCACATTAGGCTGGGATCCGGATCATGCCCGTTCTCCAGCACTCGAACGAGAAGGAGAAGAGGGAGAAAGTCGACATTGAAGATATTCAGGTGGGGGAGGGCATGGGAGGGCAACCACTTACTACAGCTCATCGAGCACGGCACTGGCAATGACGCTCAAGTCGCAAAGGGCCATGAAATAGGGGCATCGCGCGCGAATGCCGGTCGAGATCTCCGGATCTGCATCCTCACCGTCGTCATCATCGTCCCAGTCGACAAAGTCGTCCCCCGTGAGACTCAACACGTTCCAGTTTGCCGAGTTGATATGCGACGGGCGGCCCAGGACCAAGGCACGCCACGTGTGCTCGACGTAGACCAGCCACCACAAGCGCCGGCGCAGACGCATCTCCCGGCGCGGCAGCCTCCAGTCTGACGGGTCCAGGTTCAGCCCGAGGGTCTCTGCGGTAGCGAGGACGGAGCACGCCAGCGCCCAGGAAGACGGCGGGTCGGCGACGGCGTAGTTCTGCGGCGGGCGGTGCAGGAGGAGCAGGCCGAGCTGGACGCCCGAGAGGTGCGACCGGCTGCCTAGGTCGCGTTGCAGGCTGCGCTGCGCGATGCCCCAGAGTTCGTCCGTCGAGAGCGCCCCGTAGCCCCGGTCGACCGAGAGGTGGTCGTCTAGAAACGTGAACGGCGTCGCCAGCGCGTACGCCGCCGCAAGCACCCCCGTGCTGTAGTTGTCGGTCGAAGCCTTGTCGTCGTTGCCTTTGCGGGACCGGCGGGGTGCGGAGAGGACTGGGAATGAGGGTTGGATGAATTTGAAGAACCTGTCCAAACCGACTGTCAGTCTTCTTCATCAGGGGTATTAGTAGATGATGGCCAGCCAGAGCGGAAACCCCAGCCTAATGGTCACCGCCGACCAATTACCCAATTTCAAACACAAGCTCCAGACTCACAGTTTCAATAGCCGACAGCCCAGGTCTCGAGGAACGAGCTTCTCGAGCAGAATGGAATCTTGCACGGCCGTGTTACAGCCGGCAAAGTCGCGGTCGACGGCCTTCATGTCCTCCTCGCAGATCTGTTCGTTCATCATGACAAACTGCACGGGCACTCGACTCGCGGGAACGGCGGGATTTTCCACCCAAGCCTGTGGAGATACTCCGGCAGGTCGAGACGACGACGACGAGGCTAGCTGCTGCACCTCGACGTCGTCGGTGACTTTGCGGAAGTCGAGTCGAAACATCCGGAACGTGTCTCGCTTGTCGTAGACGTAGTGCCGCAGGAGGAACGGATCTGTCTCGTTCGATGGGCCGATCAATTGCGTCGAGTAGCCCGGTCTCTCGTCCAGGGTGAATTCGCTTGACCAGCCGGCGTCGGCGGTGTCGGTGGCGGTAGTGGCCGTCGTGATCGTGGGGGGATCGGCGGCGAGAGATGGCCGGGTTTCATCCTGGCTGGCCATCAGTAACCACTGCGAGAGTTCGTCCTCTGATGATGCGGGCGTCGCGGATTCTTCGACCGCTCGACCTCCAGAGACGTGCTCCGTTCGAGTGGGAAGGAGGACTAGGTCCGGAGGAGACGAGCCCCCGCCGTCGTCGCCACCTGTAGATGTCCTGTTCAGGAACTCGTACTCGTTGCCCAACGGGGCTGCATCACCAGTCAGTGTTCCACGTTCGTGCTCTCGAGAGGAACGGGGAGCTCGGTCCTCACAGATGGGAAAATTCAGATACGACCAGTCGCTCGGGCCCAATCGAGATTGAGAAGCCCGCTCTCCCTCCAGAAGCCAGCCCATCTCGGGCGCCGGAGGTGTTTGGTACGAATCGATATCGACTCCATCAAGTCGCGTACCGTCGACCTCCTCCCGAGGTCCGACATCCATGGGCATTGAATCCCCCAGTACGTCTCGAGGATGATGGGTGACAGTGGCGGCGACGGCGGCGGCAGCAGCAGCAGCAGCAGCAGCAGTGGTTATGGTGGCAGCGGTAGTGGTAGTGGTAGCCCAATGGCTGTGAGAAGATGAACCGTAGTCATCCATGCCCACCTCGACGCTCGTCTGGGAAGAGTGCCGGCGCAGTCGCTTTTTCCTCAGCGGCTGTAGGACAAAGGTACAATCCCGACCGAGTTTGTCACACAGCTCGCAGGCCCCGTCGACGCCGGGCATCTTGCACTGTGTCTTGCGTTGCCGGCAGAGGTCGCACGGTCTTTGTCTCTTGGAGCGGTATTTGCGCGCCTGCGAGGAGGACACGGCATCTCCCTGGACCGCGTCTAGTTCTGTCGACGCGAGAGGCTGATGGTGCCCCAACATGTCGACAGGGGCAGATTGATTTGCTTACTTGGTTCGCTGTGGGTAGCCCTGTAGGGGCGTCGTGTCATGGCGGTTGGATTGATGTCCAGCGCTGGTTGAGTGATCGGGTGTGGACTTCGGATCGTCTATGCGGTTAGGGTTCTCTTCTCGATATCATTAATGTGAATTACTAAGTACTATGAGTGGCCCCGTCATCGCCGTCATGCCGGCGACGTCGACGTAAAAACGGACTTCACCGTCCCGCAAGGCTTTGATCGAATCGACTCGGCGGGCCAATCAAATCATGGACTTTTAGCTCCTACACCATCAGATCTATGGAGTATGCTATATTACCACGCCAGCCTTCACCTTCTCCTTCGCCAGCCACTCCCTCGCAATCTGCTCGTGTGTACAAAACTCAACACTGTCTCCCCACCCCTTCAACCAAAGCATGACCCGCTCCGCCATACCCATGATATGTGCCATTCCACTCGTGTCGGGATGCATGAGGATAGGGAACACAAACTCGGCCGAGCCATCCGCCTCGTCACTATTCTCCCACAGCCACATAAACTTATCTTTCCACATCTGCTCGACAACCCGCGTGCTCACATAGCCATTGCTGTTAGGTAAGTGCGGCAGATACTGTAGAGGCATCATGTCCTCGTTGTACCAGCCGCAGGGAATCTCGACGAGCGGGTGTTTTCCTCCTGTCGGGTACGTCTGTGCCGCTAGGGGTGTCGGCTCTAGCCACGACGAAGCGTCCTTGGTGAAATCGATGGTTTTGATGGGCGGGTCCGCTGGGGTGAAGTACAGCTGCGAATCATGGTGCATGAGCGACGTGTCGTAGAGAAATTCGTGCTGCCGGAGCAGTTCGACCGTGGTCTCGCGGATCGTGTACATTGGGGCTCGGTAGCCCCGGGGTTTCTTACCGCACAGGGTCGTGGCCACGTCGATGCATTTGAGGAGAACATCTTTCTCCTGCGCCGCCGTCATCTGGTAGATACCTTCGTGGGCATACCCGTGCAGTCCGATCTCCGCCCCGGAATCGACGACGGTCTTCACCGTCTCCGGGAACGTCTCCATGGTATGGCCCGGTATGAACCATGTGACTTTGTCCGAGATTTGCATCTTCTTTAGGAGATTAACCAGTCGCAATGCTCCCACTCGCCCGGCAAATATACCTGAGCTGTAATCCGCCATGTTATTGTCCGGGTGACAGCCGGTGCCCAGCCAGTGAGATACCGCATCGAAGTCAAAGGAGAGCGCGACCTTGACACGGCCAGACCGAGGCTTGGTGAGAGTCTGTGGGATGGACTGCGCTGCGATGACTTGGGTCGTAGAGCCTGTGCCTACTAGCTTTACCCCGCCGGTGATTTCATATTCGCAGTCGGTGGGCACTCCGGCGTTGACCGGGGACAGATCCTGGGGGCATGCGCTCATCACCACGATAAGATTCACCTCGGCTTTGAGCACGACATACTGCCCCTTCTCGCTGACCGGTGGCTTCAGGTCCAACCCGCCTCGATGGTCCACGGGGGCGTTCATGAAGAGATTAAGGGGGTCGGGCACCCAGCCATTGGCGACGGAGAAGGAAGGAAAGCCTTTCTTTAGAGCATTGTGCATGTTCTCGCAGCAGTTTTCGTGGTGGCCGACGAATCCTTGCATGCGGTACCGTTCGGCATCACAGGCAGGCCAGAGAAGGTCGTGCACTCCCGGGGTGGTGTCTTCGACGAGCGACAGCATGGGCTTGCGCCTGGTGTTGACCAGCTGGTCCCCTTGCGCCAACGAGATCTTGGCCATGACGGTGCGCGTGTGGACCATGGAGAGGTAGTCGTAAGGGTCGCCGGGGCTGAATGCCCAGAAATCGACTACTTGTTTGCCATGGGTATTGATGATTTTGATGCTTTGACCCTGCTTGATCTCAACGGCCACCCCCTTGCGTGCTGGAATGATGCCCATGGCCGGGGACATTGTTGCTGGGGCAATATGCGGCTGCCGAATACTGCTCGAATAAGGACAGCTGGCGGAGCTGATCCTGCGAAACGAGTCCTTATGCAATCGCAGTTAGAGTGCAGAGTGTCATCTCGACCTTTCAGATGAGGCATAGTCAGGGCATATGTACTTGGTTTGCAGCGAGCGATCATTCGACGGGGCGGTGATGTCCAGACTCACCCCGCATAATACGGCGAGGGTTTGAAGAAGGTCTAGATTTCCCACGTATGAAGTGCCTTTGCAATGCTATCGGTCGACTGTGACGGGGCAGCATCGGCGCCCTGGACGGAGATGTACGCATGATTGGTGACAAACATTTTGCGGAGCACTGCCATTCTGTTTGGGCCCGATTTCCGATCCAGATGGCCGCCAGCCAAGTGTCGATTAGCCGCGACGTTCCTGCAGACTGGGTGCTGGCCTTTACATTGAAGAGAAATCCGACTTAGTAAGGAGAGATTGAAGTCGAGATTGAAGCCGAGACTGAAGTACTAGTAGACACTCAGGTTCTTAGAGACTTGGCATCTCATCTTATTTGCCAATACTACTAGCAGTCATTAAAAATGTGGAGCCTGGCTGCCGGACTAGTCCCAACTTGGTCCACCATAAGGCTCCCCACCTAAGATCAGAACGAGCAACTGTAAAGTTCAAAATCCCGTCGAACCAAAGATGTCATGTCATGTGAAGTGGATTGATTATACAGAAGTAACCAGCCTGAGGGCAAGACCAAGATCAAGAACTCCACCGCCATGCATTGCATGTAATATGATCGATTCTTCCCACATGCTCATACCCTTGCCCTTGCCCTTTCTTTGACTTTGCCCTTCTCCTCTTTCATATTGTTACACACGGGAAAATCCGTCGACAAACCCCTCGTCGCGATCACGAGCCGATGGAGATGAAATCCGTACTGCTACGATGCCCTTGAGCACGTGCAAGCGCCTCGAATCCACCTCCCCAGCCCCGATAATTCCTCGTATCATGCTTCCCCGTCTCCCCGGTTTCCGAACCACGCCTCTCCTTGAACGGCCGCTTTCGTTCCTCTTGTCTCTCCCTCAGGACGCTGACCGGGAATTGCCGTCGGATCCGTTCTTCCTTCTCCAGTTCGCGGTGCTGCCTTCTCGAAAGCCGGTTCCTGGACTTGGCATGCTCCTGTCGGGTTTCCTGTCTTCGGATGTCTCTTATCACTTTTGTCCTCTGGTTGGGTATCGTCAGGTCCAATTCTCCTTGGTCTGGATCTTCGATTTCCTTTTCAATCCCATCCGCATCCTTGGAAGCCTCTGTCTCCATTTCCTTTGCTTGCAACTGCCGCATTGGCCCCCGGTGGCCGTCAGTGGTCATCTTACTCAAAAAGGCACCTATCTTCCTCTTCTGCTCCCGGTAATCATCCAGCAACTCCCGAGCCAGGGGTCCCATCCCCTCGTCTTCCAATCTTTCGTTGATCCTCAAAATCTTGTCATAGGCACTGATCAGCGTCTGCATAAATCGTGCCATCTCTTGCATGCTGTCCTCCACGTTATATGGAGTCATCCCCCGCTTGGAGAGCATCTTCTGCACCGTGGGAGTACGGGCCTTCACTGTAGCCTGCTGTTCCAGCTCGGTGATGTGGAGCTTCATCAATCGTTTAACGTTCAACATCTCAGGTCCAAGTCTTGCCAGAGCCCTCATAGTGCGGTTCGTTTCAGGGTCGCGCTGGAAAGTCAAATCACCCTTTAAGGTCTTTGTCAACGCAGGTCCTCCCAACCCGTTAGTGATGGCCATGGCAAGTTCCAGATAGCTCGTAAGTACCCCAGGAGCCATCTTGAGCCGCTCCCCTTCGCCGGCGCCGGTATGATCCGATTCATCTTGCTCAGCATTTGCTTGCATCAGATCCAGGATCCGGTTGGCCGTCGTGAACGCATTTGGATTGCGTTTGTCTCGAACACAAGTGCTCATGGCTATTTTGAACGAGGAGCGCCCCAGAAATTTCTTGCGCACCACTTCAGGCCACGGAGCCCGTAGAATTTCTAGCGACTCTTCACTAGCGCGTGCAGCGCGAAGAAGGCGGAGATACGCTTGGAGATTTTGAGCATCGGGTGCGATTTTGAAGGGACCATCGGGGGAAATGAGAAGTTTCCAGTAATATCTCCCTGCTGGAATATTGTGGAGAGCTGTGGCGGTCTCGATCAGCATCGACAAGGTGTTGTTGCTGGGATGGGCAAAAATCATCGTGTTGGTGGGAGATAACTGGCTTGATGGAGACTCCCGTACTGTAAATGGACTAAATGCCGTCACAGGAACCCGGTCGGCTGGAGGGGTTAGATCTTCCGTGCCGAACGTCTTGTCTTTGAGCTGTTTTGGTGGACCCCCTAAGTCTTCTGAGAACTGGGTGTATTTCTTGATGTTCAGGGTCTGCTGAGCCAAATTGAAGACATCGTCGTGATTCTTCCGGTCGACCGAAAGCATGAGCAGCCTTCCCATTGCACAGACGAGGGACTCGTCAAGCTCAAGATCGCCTTTTCTCCATCGAGCGGTCATGTCAATCCATAGCTTCCGTCCATCTTCGACCGCTTTCTCGAAAACTCTTTGAGTATTGTCAGGTCCATCTTGAATGCCGTGCTTGAGGGCTCTTAAGCGAGCCTCAGCGCTCACCGCGTTTAGGATGATGGTGAACGTTATCCGATCCGGAGCACCAGGGCCATGATTCGGCAGTCGGCCAACAATACCCCAGAGGGCATCGATATCGTTGGCCCTGTTGCAGACATCCAGTATGGCGTTGGTATGAATGACGGTTGGGGTGACGGTAGAATTGAAGGCAAAAATGGAGTTGTAAACATCCAAGGCCTGTTTCAAAGCGAGAGGCTTCTTTATGTTATCTCGGTAACCCTTGAGCAGGATCGTGTACGTGTGGGCATTGGGTTTATGGCCTCTCTTCTTCATCTGCACAAGTCGATTGATTAGCAAGGTCTAGCATTCACGTGCGGTGTCGGTTTACCTCATTGTAGACTCTCCAAGCCTGTGAAGTATCTCCTTGGCCCATCAGCCAATCGATGATATGGTCCCAACTGACCACATTATCGATCGTTGCGCCATCGACGGCCTTTTCGCTGGCGCGGACCAAACTTAGAGCAGCGTCAAGTTCGGAATTCCTCAGCTTTTGTACCACCGCCGAGGCCAGCTGGAGTGGGTCGGTTAAATAGGCAGCTTCAAGCCTCATGTTCTTGTCCAAATCTGTGTCGTCGGAGGACTCGTTCCGACGCCGGACACGATTGACTGCTCGGGCCAGGGCATCCTTGCGATCTGCCTTGGCCTTTGGATTTGAGGCTTTGGATGTAGGTAGACGGATGTGCTCCTTCTTCTGTAAAGCTGCGTAGAGTGACCGACGGTGGTGACCCTTCTGGATAGATTGCAGCGTCGCATGGCTGCGGATGAGGGTGGGAGGGAGTTTCAGGGAGGCGGATCGTGACGATGAGACGAGTGGGTTATAGTCGACATTTAGAGAACGGAAAGCCCGACGCATGCAGACTGTACAATTGAACATTGGAAGGAAGAACAGGACAAGAATGAAGGGAAGTGGAATTAAATTCTTTGGGTTTCTTGCTTGACTGCAGTTTGCGACACTCCCTTGCCCGTTACATGGACAGAATATTTTTTTCATCTAGGAAGGTATTCCGAGAGGATATGACCGTCTGCACGTGATATGAAATCCAGAGCGGGATATGGACGTGTTGCCCACGTGCCTTACTATGGAGGTACCTAGCGAGTAGGTACCGAGTACATAGTAACTGCTTCCGTGCCTCGAGAATGATGAGAGACCAAGAGATTGAAGAGATGCATCAAAGCCGCTCATGCCAGTAATGAGGTAGAGACGAAGGATGCGGCTTCCCCCCCGACTTCATCGGCGCAGTGTTTCTCTTCCCCTCTGTCGGCCACAGACCCAGAGAGCGGCCGAGTGTCATCTTTGACGTGTCGACCATGTTCCTGTCGTCTGTCCAGAGAGCTTCAGTGCTGGACTGCCTCAACTTGCACCTAGAGCCCTCTAAACTTTCACATTTAATCTTCAACTCTGAGTGACAAGTGTCACGATTTAGCCAAATCCGGCCTAGAGGAGGATCATAGACCACCAGCACTGTCCATCACAACGTGCAATGTGCTTGTAAACATCAACAGAAATAATATCCTGCAAGGTTGCAAACAGCATCGATCTGAGTGCGTGGTCAAGTGCCGGGCCTTTTAGTATTTAGAGGCTCGATCTACCTTGGTAGTCCAATTACAGGATGTTAGATAGGGCGTTGGTCGTTGAATCCGTCGTTTCGAGCCATTCCGATGTTTTCCACTATGTATCTGGGCCGCTCTTTGACGATCAAGGCCGACGACCGATTTCCGAGGGCTCCCGAAATAGATATGTATTAGCAGCAAAGGACGAGTCGGGACTCCTCAGTTCCCGCGGGGCTCGACGGTGAGGAGGAGACTGAGATAAGAAAAATTTGGTTTTGTTTGACACGGGGATCAGCATCGCATTCTCATGCTGGAAGATGGGCGAAATGGCAGGGCGTGCGGATAAATTTGCCACGCGAACCAACGGTCGGAGCAGGTCGCAGCAGGTGGCGGCCGGGGGATTGGAGTTGGGAAGGGTCCTCATTTAACCCATTCGCAGGATGGTGTTCTCGTGTTCGTGCTAGGCTCTAGCGTTGACTTGACGGGTGGGAGAAGAACGTGGCCTGGCCACGGACAGGACCAGCTCGTCGGTAGAGGGCCCGGCGAGGGAGAGTTTCTGGTGTTGGCCTTCGCACTGACGTTCGAGTTGGAGGCGGAACTAGCGGGCACAAAGGACAGCGCTCTAGGGCCTCTGGGCGGGCTTAGGCGCCCCTAGGCCACCTTTCGAGCCTGCTTAAGCCTTGGAACTCATGGTCCGGCGCATAGCTAGGCTAGCTGCTGCGCCCCGAGACCGCTCGACTCGTCGAGCCACCCACTTGGGGAGGCCCAGGGAGGGTTCCCTGCACAGGTCTGTCTACTAGAGCTAGTCTAGGCCGTTACCACTGGCATGATGCCCTCTGCCCAACTAGCCAACTCACCATCCGGCCACCATCTTAGTTCCCATAGTCTTGTGTCACGGTGCTAGAAAGGCAAAAGAACAACCCATATTCCCATCTTGGGGCAAATGCGCGATCTGGCCGGACCCAGTGCCCTCTGTCATACGCAGGACCGTCGCGCCAGCCTGAGCGCACTTCAGATCCATCATCCATCCCTGCTCCCAACCTTAAGCTCACGACAAGGCCGGATGCTCTACCACTCCCTTTCGCCGCACCGAGCCACACGCTATCCGGCAACTAAACGTTGTGACTGATGCCACTCGCACCTCCGTCGTCGTCTCCGTTCGCTTGTCACCTTGGGTCTAGTAGATGTGCCCGGTCCTCCCAAAGCATGACGTGCATGTACTACATGATACGTCCTATATCTGCCAACGTGGTTACCGAAGACCGGCGCCCGCCCTTGCAGCCGCTCCCTCATATCCGAAGCGTCCATGCCGAGCGTGGAGATCGTGGTACTAATTAGCCACCGGTGAGCCCAAAAACGTAGAGAGTCCAGAAGACTCATCAGAATCGGAAAAATCAGCTTGCATTTTCCTCGTGACAGAAATCCATGCTCGAATTTGCGCGGTCTTGCCTCTTTCTAGCGCGCGTGGCAAAACCCAGTCCCTATTCTAACTACTGGATCTGTCTCGAACCCTCGGGACCTCGCTCCTCCTCCCGCAAGAGAGCCCGAGCCATATCCTGCTTGATCTGGGAACAATGAATGTACAAAACAAAATCAAAGACCGGTGTCTCGAGGCGAATCGACGATGCTGTGGACGGACGCCGGATGCAGAAAACCCATCAAGCGACCACAGACCGTTGTTGCTCGCTTTTTCGGGACACGGGCTCTAAAAGGCTGGGTTGTGTGTGCAGACAATAACAATCCTCCCCCGTCATAACCCTCCCCGGTTTCCTCCTCCCCTCTTAAAAAGCACATGCTGTCGGTCGGTTGATCGTAATATTCATCACCTCGACAAACTTGGCTTGCCGTGCCAGTGTGTTGGTTGAGTCCAGGCCGTCGAAAAGAAAAGGACGCAGTATGAAATTCATGAATGTGCACAGGCATCCGCCAGCCGATTTGATGGCAAACTCCCACCAGCAGGGACCCCTCCCTTCTTTTGATCTTTTCGTGGTGCTCTCCCATTATCTCCTCCTCTCCCACCTAGGGTATCTTCGGTAAAAACGTGGCACCGGATCCATGCACAGAACTATGCAGCTCCGTCGCAGTCACCATGGTGACCCGGCGGAACCTGGGTCAGGCACCACAGCCACGGGTCGGAAAGGTCTAGTATTGACGCTGTTGGTAGACCTGACCTTGTTGGGCATAGGGCGAGTTGGGGTAGTTAGCGTAGCTGCCCATTTGTCCGTTTCCTTGGGGATAAACCATGGCGCCCTGGGGTTGTCCGTATTGCCCTTGAGGGTGCCCTTCTGCAGACTGGTACCCGATGGGTGGCAGAGAGGGCCGCGTTCCATTTTGTTGATACGCCTGTCCTGGGACCTGGTGCGCCTCGCCGGGTTGGCCGTCCACTTGGGTCGCCTGTGCCGCGGCGCGCTGTCGTTCTTCTTCGGCCTTCCGGGCATTCTCCTCTTCCTTCTTGCGAGCCTTCCATTCCTTTCGGATCTCCTTGAATTCTGTGTTCCACGTTAGTCGAGTCCACGAGATGCAGGGCTGCTAGTGCGAGACTAGGCTAGCTTGACAAGTCTAGTCAAAACGTGGCACTAGATCCATGTTACACAGACCAAATGCGCGTTGCCAGCTAGCCTGAAAAGGTATTTCGCGCCTCAACCCAAAAGAATCAAACATCTCGTACCTTCTGGAGTTCTCTTGGTCCCATGTGACTGCATCGTGACGTGCGCGTTCAGATGGTTCAGCGTGCCGTACGCCTTTTCGCACCCGTTCCAGCCACATTTGTACATTCTCTCAATCTCTTCATATCTTCGGCGGGGACGCTTGTGCTGCTGAGCACCGGGGATGGGGACGAACGAATAGACCTAGAGAGACCAGGGTTAGAAAGACGCGCCTCGAAACAAAACATCTGACACGTACCTGTCCAGATCGGGACGCGGCCGAGGTTTGGGGCGGTCCTTGGACACCGGGGCCCGGGTGTGGGTAGGGACCAGGCATGCCATGCTGCGGCGGGTACGCGCCCCATTGCTCGTGCGGTGGTCGTTGTTGCATGTAAGGAGGATGCTGCGGTTGATAGGCATGCTGCATTTCTTGCCCCTGCGGGTACGGCGAGTATGGAGGATAGGTTGGGCTAGCTTGCGAAATCGAGGGATCTATAGGAACGTCCGAGTTAGACCTCACATGGTGGGAATTTGCAGTTGGATGGCCATTTGGTGCTCCATCTGGCAGGGATATTGACGGACTTGTTGGTTGTGCCATGGTTCCTACTGCGCCTGCGTGGTGCGGCGCGTGAGAGAATTGGCTGTATCGCAAATGATCCGACGGAAAGCCCGACGAGCGCGCAGACGACGGGGTGAGGCCGTAATCCGACTGCGGGGTGTTGTTGCTCGAGATGTTGGCGGAACGCGGGTCTTGCGTGGTGTAAGTCGCGACAGATGATTGATCTAGTGACACGACGGTTCTCAGAGAGTGCTCGAGAATGCTAGATTGGGTGGTTTGGTGGTGTTGCTAACCTGACTGCGCGTACTCTGATGCACTCCTGTCCATCAAAGGTGTTCTCAATGCTTCCCACACACAGGGACGCGATGATGGGCGTGTAATGGTGTTCGGGGAGGACTCGAGTGGTGCTGGTGTTGACCCGAGTGAAAGGTAGTGGATGACAGCAGTCGTTCAAAGGTAAACGTCTAGGCCGCAAGCTCGGCGGGCAGGCGACGATACGACTGAAGCAATTCTTAGATCGAAAACCGGCGCAATCTTTATTTTGAAGGCAGCCCAGGTGAGGGTCACAAAGTCACCAGTCGACTAAATGTCGCCAGTCGGCCCCGGTGGAGAGAGAGAGCAGCAAGTCAGAATGGGTCGGAAACCGCAAGCGCTTTTTCGCACGAGGATGGACGCCAGATCGGCCGACGAGCCAGTCGAAGAAAAAGGGACGAGTTGATCTTGGAGCAGGGGAGCAATCGGTCCAACACTGGGGCGAAGTTGGCTCGAGAATGGGGGTTTAGCACTTGTTTCTCGCGACTAGCTGCGAGCTCGGACACTGATCCAAAGAGCGGCCGTTACTTTCTCGAGATGGCGCGGGACCCAAACTAATAAAGATTCGGGGGAACAAGCTTGAAGAGTGAACGAGGGGAGACGGGTCCGGCCTCGGCCCCAAGCCCAGTTCTATGTAGCAACGAGCGGCCGGCCGTGGACCAACCCTCGATTGCGTCTGTGTTTCTTTTTGCGCGCAGAGCTGCACAGGGTTATTGCAGCTCTTGATGTGATGTGACAGGGAGGGTTCTCTGCACCCGACAGCAGCAGGCCTGACTGGATCCTTGCCTCCGCTCAATGCGCACGTTCAACTGATGCAGGAGGTGTGACTGCTTGCCAGAGATGTGGGACCAGGTGGCAGCAGACCAGGCTTATTCCCTGCCAATACCAGGAGATTCGTAAATGGAGAAGAGCGTGTCGTGAGGAATCAACTCCTTGGCCTCCACCCCAGTCGATTGGGCGGGCTGCACCAGTGGCAGGTTATCCAGGTTATCCACCGGCAGATGGCCAGCCCGAGAGGAAAGAGAGTTTGGAAGCTTAAGGTGGAGCGAAGTTGGATTGAGCGATAGCGCAGGTGCGTCGAACGCCGACTAGTGAATGGCGCGACGCGGCCGCTAACAGGGGGGTGTTTTGTCCACTCGAGACCCACGCCCACCAGAGGGTCGGGTAGGGAGTCACGACTGGCGGGATGGGTTGTTTCTGCTCTGGCTTCTGGCTGTCACCGCACGCGTGACAGATGTACGGCCACGCACAGATTCAGGCTCTAGCGAGAACGAAGATCGAGGGTGTGGGTGAGGGAGGTTGCGGTCAGAGGACAGGCAAATACGACACTGGTGCGTTCCGGCTGCGCGTGCACCAGGGCTGGCTGGAGGTTTCTGAGGCGGCGGAGACTGAGCAATGGGAGGCGGGGAGGATGAGGCACCCGCAGAAGCGAGAAGCGAGAGGTGCACAGTTGGCCACTGGCGAGGAAAGGGAGTGTGATGGATGGAGTAGTAATGAATATTGTGCGCGCTGCGGAGCGTGAAAGGGAAGTTTTTGGCTCGGAACCTGATTTGCCAATAAGAGTGGGCGGAGGGATGGAGAGGGCTGGGTACTGTCGAGTGGCCGGGGGGTTGCTGAATGTGGACTTGCCGCTCGGTGACTTTTGGGGGGGGAGGTTGGAGGGCGTGCTGGGCAGAGAAATCGGTGGAGTTTTTTCTGGGTCGATGATGTGGTGGGTGGAGAGAGATGTGGTAGCGAGAGAGATTGCCAGGTGATTCTGAATTTCGGGGATAGGGAGCGGTGCCGGTGCCTGCTCCTGTGGTAATGTAAGCTGAAACTGACCGACGGATCGAGTATTGGAGGGGATAGAGTGGAGGGTTGGGAAAGACGGCAGACAGGCGACTGGGGAGAGAGGGTTGGCAGCGGCAGCGTGTACGGATAGAGGACAGAAGGAGCGAGGATTCAGTGAGGGCGACAGTCACGGTGGACGGTGAACGGTGAAGGGTAAACGGTGAATGCCTCGGGCTTGTGCCCAACGACCCTCTGATGATCACCGAACGCGTCGATGTGCGCCTTCCCAGAACGCTGGCACTCACTGCACTGTACCGCACTCCAGTGACTGCGCCTGCTGCACTTCACCAACACAGGGAGTGCAGGTCCAACAGCCACTAGTCTCTATCGGGACTGGCCCCGCTTGGCATCAAATCACTGGAACAGCCCACTTTCTTTCACCTTCACCTGCGCTTCCCATTCCCCACATACCCGCGAATCTGTTCCCAGGCCCCGTCTCCTGCTGAACCAAAATCAACTGCATACTGCATCCTACCTCGAACCTCGTCTCGATGTTCAAACCGTGGTCTTACTGGCCCCAGCTTCGCTCCACTCTGCTCAAGGCCGCCTCGGTTTCTTCACGAGTCAACCTCCCGGAACAATCGAACTCTAATCCCTGCCACCCCAAGACACCGCAGACACCACCCTGCCGAAAAGCTGTCAGTCAACCCCCGTACCGAGAAAAAGTCACAGAAACTTGTCCAACGACTGCTCCTGCAGGCGTAAACCAATGCTGTCCACCAGTTCGCCTCCCCTGACGCTGCATGGGATTCAGCCCCTCGAAGGAACAACAATCCGCCTGCGTCCAATCACCGCCGGGCCCTAGGAAAGGGTGGTCATCACTGACGGTAGGCCTAGCGAAGTCGCCGGGACCAGGGTACAACAGGGTCGACATTTAACCACGGAGCAATTGCGGGCTCCCCTACCTCCAGGGGTTCCACGAGGGACCGGTCTGTTAGACCGGTTTCCCCAGGGTACTACGCAGTCCACCAATGACCGTGAACGACCCGACTACTCCGATTGTCTCTTAGGTCGCTGCTTGTTCGACCGCCGTCTCCATCTTCGATCACCTAGGCAGTGGGCACAGCTCCCAATCACCGGATGAAGTAGGGCACCCACGGGCACCATACTGGGTAGCATCACCCCATCGCCCCGAGCTTGCCCACCGCAAGATTCCCAAAAGAGACATCTTCATCGGCATGATTCTGCTCTCTACTTCTTGCACGGGACCTTCCGGCACTCTTCTAGTTCCCGTCTCAACAGGGTCACGACCAACTCAAACTTTGGAAGAAAAACTTTCCCTTCCAGCTAACGTCAGAGACCGTTGCTGTCACCTAGCAAGGCTTCCGCTTTTTCCGAAAATTCCAGAAAAATGTTCTCCATAATCCGTGCAGCATCGTTCTCTTTCCTCTGAAGGTAATAATGGTGAACTCTATCGCTAACTCGTTGTCTTGAGTCCCCCTTGTCCCTCAGAATCTGTCATGCGCCTCGGCGGGTCCTTGGTCTTTCAGATTCTAGATTCAGTGCGAAGGAGGATGTGAACGTACCTTCTCATCGCATGATACGAAGTCATACAGTAACCCCGGCTGGCCAGGCACCAAGCCCGTCCCGCGTGAGTGAAGCCTTACGTTCACCGTCGGACAGCGCAAGAGTCCCGCGCTATTTCCCGGAGGAGAGAGTCGACTAGTTGCCACGTGGGAAAAGGCTACTTGTTTTCCGATCTTTTCTACGGATACTAATTGCCACCGTCGTATCTTGATGACGGACATTCTACTGGTATATATCACAGCCGAAATTGGGCCCCGATTGGAGCGGTGGTTGCGCACTTTCTTCTGAGTCCCTCTTTGCCGAAAGAGTGCGAGGATCGCCATCCTCATCATCCAACCCTTGGCCTTGGTTCGATCTCCTGGGTGTTCTGTGGAGCGATCGTTGACCGGCGGCCACTCTTTGTGCTTCAGGTTGTACGCTTACGGAGTGCTGGGCCGGGGTTGTCTGGCCTGGGACTAAAATCAAGCTTTGAGGTATGGCAGCAGGTAGATGCTTTCGGCCACAGAATTGACGGGCTTGTCCCATTCACCACGAACCTGTCTCTCCCAGTGCCACCCCGAGTATTCCCTAGGGGCGAGGGGTGAAACCTGCAAATTCAAGCCTCGGGCAGTTTCTATCAACTATCTAGCGTCTTGACTACTTCGAGCCTTACAGCCTTCCCGAAGTTGGAAGATCTAGCGCCAACAGAAAATACAGTTTTCCTGGCCGGATATCCCAACCAAACTAGGAGTACCCAGCGAGCATGGAGTTATGGGAGAGCAAATTCCTCCTGCCGGAGAACTCTAGAGATTTTCTCATCGGGACCCAGAAGCATTGATGTTTGTGCCGCCTCCTGGCTGGGCACCCTTCTTGGTCTAGCCGAGCATCAGACTTTCCATTGTGGGCACTAGCTCTGAGTTTGGATACCTCATCCATCGCTCACGGCAAGCACGGACAAGCTACGCGGAAGAATCACCAATGGGAACCAGGGATGTCTGTGCTGCGGGAAAGTTCGGCGATGAAGCGCGGAGGCCAAAAATTAGCCCTCGATCGGGGGGTCGGAGTGGACATTCATTAATAAACAGGAAAATGGTATCAATGCTCGACATGAAGCAATAGAGTGACACGAACAACCGAAGGCCACACGACAAGATTCTCCTTCTGGGATGGGATGGGGTGCAGGGTATTCTGGCCACGTTTGAATTCGCGTCCAAGCGCCACTGTTCTGGATTTCCCTTGAGATTCTCGAGATTCCCGATGATCCAGCTGGGCTGTGATTTGTTTCAGAGTTTCCACACAAATCATTGGGTCCTAAACGGCCGACGCTGCGTGTCTGGCTCGAAAGGCAGGCTAGCGATGCAGCGTGTATGCAAGAGTCCGGAGAGGGACGTGAACACCCGAAGAGTCCAGTTCAGGGTATCGTCGAGAGATGCTTGCCCGGGGCGACGTAGGCATAGGATTTACGAGTTTTTCCCAAATCCGGAGAATTGGCAGTGCTCACCGCTCATGCCGCTGTCGAAGGGGGTTGCTGGTACGGGGCCGACGTGGACAAAACGAGCAAGAGAGGTTCGGAATGACTCCCTACGCTTCCCCGTTGGTCTACGTTCGCTTCACATGGGAACATGAGAGACACCTACACAAGCCTCATCCGACAGAGGCAGGGGCGGAGCGGAACCGCTTCTGCAGACGGTCAACGACTGCTGGAGGAGATGTCCGCGACCTCTACGTTGGCAGCGAAGCCGATGCTTCGTGCCTATGGTGAATACTTACTGTGCGAGAACGATGATGAGCATAGCAAGATCAAAGGCCACCACCACACGCCGGAACCGGGAAGGTCTCCAGGGAACATCCGCCCTTGATGATAAAATGGGCGAGCTACATACGCTCAAATCTCAACTCTCAACTCACGATTCTCGAGTCAGACTCGGCAGGCAGGGGTGCACGGACGGGACAACGCCTGCCCATTCGTCAGCTGGCCAGGATAATCCGATGGGTCTGACCAGGTCGGCCAGTCCTAACTCCCTAGGTACCCAAGTAGTTCGGAACTGGATGGACCGCGTACCGAGTGCTGGCCAAGTCAGGAAATTGTCAATCCTCACGATCCTCACTCTGGTCGACTCTGCAGTCTCCACCAAATTACTTGACCATCCTTCTGCCGTTGTGGCCTCTGGATGTGCCCCGTACCATGGGGCACGCCATGGCTCAACCGTCCACGCGGGACAGCCGCCCCTCGGCCGTTCGTTTGGCCTCGTCCCGTTCTCGAATCTTCAACACCCACAGCACCTCAGCTGCCGCCGTACCATGCCAGGGTCAGCCGGAAGAGGCCTCGTGCTTACTCGTTCTGGCCAAGCACAGCTGGTTAGCTATCTGGCCAAGTGCTGCTAGATAGCTAGGCAGGGCCCAGATCACCGGAACCTTCCAGACAATGAATCGTCCTTCCGTGGGGGTGTAGAGCATTTTGTCATACTATCATGAGGCGGTGGCTGGTATGGAGCTCCGCGCAACAAACGGCCGCAGCGGCTTCCCGTGCTTTCCAGATGGCAGCTGACACCATCGCTCCTGACGCCATCAAACCGCAGCCTGCCGCCGCCGCCGCCGCCTCCACAGCGGTTCACAATACTCCGTACTGCGAGCCTGATCAGGTCCAATCTTCCGACTATACGAGTCGCATGTTACAATATGCTGGCAACGAGATTGCCCCTACTTGTGACGCGGACCGAGCTTGGTGCCCGCGCAGCCTTGAGCGAGGCCCCCTAACTGATCCCGTTCCCAGCAATCGGCTCCCCGGCTGGAAATTATTATCCCTCTTCACCTCTCGGCCTCATCCATCGACTACTGGGTAGCAGTCAGTAGTGGTCCATGATTAACAGCAGTCGGAAAGACGGCCAAAAGAAGCTAGTACCATCCAGGACAGTATTGAGGACAGGCAACTGATATCCCTGCTCCCCTGTCCGTGCGGTCAGTTCGCAACTGCCCTTCGGCGTTCGGTTTGCCCCCCCGGTCTCCACCGCTTCGTCCTGCAGGGAACAGCGCAATCTTATGCATCGACCCAGGCATGAATGAATGGCCGAAGGGGGGTGCCGGGGCGCAGAAGCTGGTGGCGTGTTGATCGTTTAACACTTCGAGTCGGAGGTAGTAATCCCGCCCCCTTACTCGCGTACGAACCCTCTACCGTTCCATACCGCACGATCGAACCGCCTGGTGGCGCACCAGCCAGTCAATCAGATCCATGGCCACCACATCATGTGCGAAGCTGCACCATCTGGCGATCGCCCACTGTCTGCCGTCTTGCGGATGTTGACATCTACGCACTAACCATTCAGCCCTCAGGATCGATTCATATTGGGTAGCAATGGTTGCCAACCAAGTCGTCGAACTGGCGCATTGGGTCCGAGTTCCACTATGCAACTACCACCACTACAGCGGCAACAAAAAGCAACAACAACCTCTTTTGCACATTCGTCAAATAATAGCTGATCGTCATTATTGGAATTCTTGGAGCGGAACCCAACCATCACCTTTGTTGATTTCCAGCGAAACGGAGGTTGTTACTACGCCGGTGCACTGTCCTAAACATCCGAAACCACCGTGAAGCGAGCCCGGATACCCCATCCCAGACAATTCAGTCCGAAGAAGTTTCCATGGACGTCAATCTTGAAAGCCCAACCTAGGCCACATATCACCCTGATTCGTCCTTTTGCTTCGCCTCCAGTTTTGTTCTGTTGACCTTGACTTGCCCACCCGTCTGCGTTGAAAGATGGAAGGTTCAGCTCTTCCATCTGGATCGGTGAGGGCTGAGAGAAATTCGTCTCGAGCAGTATTTCCCTAGCGGACAGGGTCGGCAGCGGCCATGATCTGCGCGGATAGTATTCCGGACTCTAGACTCCCCATCTCGCTGTGGTTGGTCATATCGTAGGAAGTAAGACATGATGGACGGCCAGACACTGGCCGTGGAGGCTGGACCTCCAGGCTCCAGACTCCAGAGTGTGCATTCACTAGCCCCAAGGCCCCAAGGGTCCAAAGATTGGTGGCGAGCTACGAGAAACAGCCTAGGCCCAACGCAAGACAAGTCTCCTTTGCTCTGCTTCACTCTGCCAGCTGCAGCTGCAGCTGCGAGGAGCGATCTAATGCCTGTGATGCATTGGAATCGGGCCGTGATTGGATCTTCGCTGAGCAAAACGCTCTCTGTTACCCCCCCCCCCCCAAGGGTGCACACCCCGGTTCATGTGGCCGACGAACAGCCATGTTCAAAAAATCAACCCCAGCCTCCTTCCATGGTGGCTACTAGGGACACCCTTTCTCGGCAGTGAGGTGTCTTGGAGCGACCGAGATACGCGTCATAGGGTTGCACTTCGCCGTGAGGCATCTACCACAAACGATTCAGATCGGGAGAAGGCTCTATACAATGTATTCATTCGTCCTCAGACTATACGCCGATATCGATGGTCAACCAGTATGTTGGAGCTTCTCTTTCAAAGCAGGCTATCGGAGAAAGAGCTAGAAGGCCACGGCATGCTAAGTACTCCGTACTTGGTGCCGGGTCCTGGCACCTGTACTTAGCCTTGGTGGGTAACTGTTTTGGCCTAAGGAGCCTGGCACAGACGGCCGGTACAGAGACAACTCAGGCCGTCAAAACTACACGGGGAGCAGTTCAGAAAGGGAGACCGCAGTTGCCAATTTGCTCTGCATCCTCTGTTCTGGCCCTGTCTATTTTGAAAGGACGAATGCCAATCTGTTCTGCCTTCTCTCTCTGTCTCTCCAGAGCGAAACAGTAATAGAAATACACACATCTCATACCCTGACGAATTTCCTCACTGTCCCAACGTTTGTCCCCTCTTCCGAAACTGCGTGATTACAATGAATCCAGAACTCAGAAGAGATTCTCCCTGGAGCTTTCTCCCTCGCTCGATGCTGCACCTGAGTCTATCATGAACCATCCATCATCCGAGAACTATCGTCCTGTGTCTAAGCTTGACCTTCCCTTCCGAGCCCGCCCCAGATCAGCGAACGGTGCCTCTAGTGACCTAGATCGGTTGGTCGAGACTTCTTGCAAATAGCATCAAAGCCTGCCAATCGTGACTACGAGGACGATGAGAAGCCAGGATCTCTTTTCTCCCGTCCAAGAGCACCGCCTCTATCTGACTCGTCTCTAACTGCGCTGACAACCATACCTGCCTAGAAGCAAGCAATTCAACCAAGTGAAAGATCAGAGACTTGAATATTTAGGGGGACACAACAAAGATCAGGACACACACACACACATACACAGAACCGACTGTTGGGGACCAACAAGAGGAAAGTCATCGCCAAAGACCAAATCAGACGTGATAGTTGTGTTTGTTCGAGCTGACAGCAACGTTTTCATACCAAAGTCCGCCTCTCAATCGACTCCCGCCACCAGACTGTACTCGCCATCACCAACCTCGTATTCCCTGTTCCCTTGTCTTCGAACGGTCCAAACACAGTGCTAGAAAGATAACACACAGTCATAGTCACTACACAAAAACTGATATCGACCTGCCACTCCTACAGAGCTCGATCTGAACTGGGAGCGCCAGAACCAGATTTGAGTGGCGCGTCGGGTGAGCTGGGAAACGTAGAAGCAGGGAACACGTCAGGCAGAGAATTTAGGGAAGAGCAAGCAAGAAGAGACAAGAAGACGGAAAATACAGACGCGATCAAACACATGGATCAAACACCTGCGCCTCCTGCTCTTCTAGAAGAGATGAATCACAGCAAGAGCGTGAGGGCCTGGTGGCCCAGCAAATACATGCATCGATGAACAGCCAGAGAACCGCGTTCCAAGATGTGTGGTGGTGTCCCTCAAATTCAATCTCCTGTGACAATTACAACCCGCATAATGTTAACATACACTGAAATAAGATATTGATCCCGAGTATTTGACCTGAGTGAATTTATTTTCGCCGCGTAGAGCATGTTTGCCTCTTCCGAGTCTCTTGGGTGTCCGTCTTCCTTGTTCTCACTGAAGTCCTCGAGCGGGGTAGAGGGACAGCTCGGTAGACGACTTCCTTTGGAGCCATTTCAGCCATTGATGGATTGATTCATACTTTCTAGAACCCGGGACAGAAGAAAAGCCGTCGCTAGGTAGACTAGGGTGGCTATCGTTGATCTGATCGAAGAAAATGCCCCCTTACCACCCCTTCCCGTCCCTACGATCCGGAACGTGGCCGGCGAGGCTGAGGTGAGATTGAAAGTGCAATAGGCGCGACCGTGTTTCCACGTCTCATGAGTTCGCCATTCAGTTAGAATATGCCTTCTTAGGTGGTACCAAGTGCTTAGGAAATTGGTCTCACGCTTCTGTATTCCAGCCAGATGGCGTAGCTCAGCGATCCCTCAGATAGGCTCAGACAACCGTCGTCTTTCAGATATTATTATTATATTTCGATATATATATTGCGTGAACTGCAACCAGGTCAAAACACAGCGTCAATCACCCTAAACATGTCCTGGAGAGAGACTAGACTCATGGTATCATCAAGCATGAACTTGAATATCGATGGTGGCTATACTCATGTTGTTGTTCGCCCACCATCCTCAACCTGCAATTCTCAATTCATTTACTTCCACTACATTCGTGTACGCACATTCGACGGCACCCATCTCGTCGACAGAAACAAGACGCAAAAAATTCTGGTTCTTCTTGACTGTCAGTTTTTGATCTGTACACAACTATCAAGCATATCTATCTCTATTGTCTTTAAACAAAACATGCTTATTGCCTGTGTTGATATGATGCTTGTTGGATCCACGTCTTGAGCACAAGACAATGGATCTGGCATCATGGTCAATAGACGCCGTGTCCACCTCACCGTCAGCTCAAATTCCTTGATTGGCCCAAGCTGTGCAAGGTAGAAAATGCATAAAACCATCCGATTCCCCTTGTCGAGGGAGAAAAACCTGACCCCAGCTCAACAAACCACAATCTGTCTATCTTTCAATACCACCATGACAATGACCATGAACTCAACCTTGACGCCTAGACCCCCAACTGCACACCAGGTCTATTGTGATATTTTGAAATGATGAAGTGTGTCCGTGGCAAACAGAAGGGAAATCACCAATCTTCCTCTCACTGTCGTTTCTGTGTTCAGAGAGGATTGAATTACCAACGACTCCGGCCAAGGGGTGCAGCATTGGAAGCAGTGTAACCGCCACCTCGCCCACCACCGCGATGACCACCACGGCCGTAGCCTCGGCCACCACCTCCGCCTCCGGAGTAGCGTCCCATTTCGGCCAAACGGGGATCGACGCTCTGCTTGGACTCTACCAAGACACTGACCAGGTCGCGAGCTTGCTTGGCATCTGGAAACGTTAGCGTCAAAATCACCAATCATCAAGGGGTCAAACTTACTGTCGGTGGTGAACAGGGTGATGGCTGTGCCCTTTTTACCCGCTCGTCCTGTTCTGCCGATGCGATGGACATAGTCTTCTGAGTTGTTGGGGTAGTCATAGTTGAACACGTGAGTAATATCGCGAACATCTTCAAGTATAGGTTAGCAATCGGCCAATGGAATTCTTACGAGGCGTTGGGGACCATGTGTGGTCGTGTGAGCGGAGATGCACATCACTCTGTCTCGTACTTCGGAGCATGATTCTTTGGATAGCCAATGTCCATGTCCGGGAGATCGGCATATGTCTACGGTCCTTTGGAAGAGATCCTGGAGTTTGCAGCTTGATTTGGTCAAGAAAAGTAACCCGCCACCTACTCGTTCAAACGAAGCAGATATGGGAGTCAAAATGCCGAATCCTGGCAAACTGCAAGAGGTATCCAAGTTTTCCGGAGTAAGGACCTAAGAGAACACAAGAGCCTGGAGATGTTACGCGATTGTGATGCGTAATGAGTGTAGAGAGCGCGCACCATATCACACGACGGCAATGGTAACGAATGCAAGAAACAATACAGAAGGGAAAGGGTGGGGGAGGGGGTTGTTTGTTTGTTCATACCAATACCACGGGATGCAACGTCCGTAGCAACCATGATCGGGCTCTTGCCACCCTTGAATTCGTTGAGCACCCAATCACGTTCATTCTGTTGTTTGTCGCCGTGAATTGCTATTGATTGTTAGTCTGAGTAGGCATCATTGGTAAGGGGGGAACGTACAGAGCGCTGGCCAACCATCTTGTCGCAAAAATCGAGTGATTTCATCGGCAACACGCTTGGTTCCGGTGAAGATGAGGATTTTGTTGCTACGATCTTCCATGATTTGTTCTAGGTGTTTGATCATGCGGTCGCGCTTTTCGAATTCGGACACGACTTCGACGATTTGAGTGATTCGGTGGTTTGCGGACAGATCCATGGAGCCAATATTGACCTGGATGAAGTCATTGAGGTAGTCGGATGCCAATTGTCGAACTTCCTTGGGCCAAGTAGCGGACCACATGCAGGTTTGTCGGTCGGGACGGATTTGACCAATGATCTTGCGGATTTGAGGTTCGAAACCCATGTCAAGCATGCGATCGGCCTCGTCAAGAACCAAGTAGGTGACACGACGCAAGTTGGTCTTTCCCGACTCGAGCATATCGATGAGACGACCAGGGGTGGCGATGCAAACTTCCACTCCCCTAGAGAGGTCGCGAATCTGACCACCCTTGGGGACGCCACCGTAAACGCAGGTGTTTCTGATGCGGGACGATTTGCCAAATTTGGTGATTTCCTGTTGGATTTGAACAGCTAGTTCTCGGGTTGGGGCAAGGACAAGGACGATGGGGCCGTCGCCAGGGGCGAGAAGTGGTTGAGCATTGATGTGGACGATTGCCGGAAGGCAGTAAGTCAAGGTCTTGCCAGACCCGGTCTCCGCGATACCAACAACATCACGTCCAGACAGAGCCATAGGCCAACCCTGAGACTGAATTGCTGTGGGATTAGAAAAACCTTGTGCCTTGACCTCCGACATGACATAGGAAGGAAATGCTGCCTCGTCAAAGGTCTCGACCGGTCGTGGAACATTACGACCTTGGATTGCGATCTCCATCTTCTTGCGAAACTCATCAACGTCACGTTGAGATCGGCTTGTAACAGCAGGGTCCTCCTGGTAGAAAGATTTTTCAAATTTAGGCATCGTAGCGGGGTCCCAGGTTTGCTGCTTCAGGCCTGCGCCCAGGTTCGACATCTTGTCACCGCCACCGCCAGAGTAGCCGTTGGAACCGCCATTAGAGTAACCGTTGGAGTAGCCATTTGAGTAGCCGCCGTTCGAGTATCCGTTGGATTGACCGTGGCTGCCACTGTAGCTACAGATGTATTAGTAATGCATCAAAATGATAAGTTTAGATAGCCGCAGGCACGCAAGGAGACCGAATGTTCGTTGGCTCTACCAAGCGCGTCGCTACAAAGGGGCAGGAAGGAAGCTCAGGATGAAGTGGACGTACCCGTTGGAATAACCGCCGTCTCTTCCGTAAGACATGGTGGGTGCGAACTTGTAGTGGTTGATTTGCGGTGAATGAAGCAGAGAGATGGCTTGGGAAGGGTGAGAAGAAGAGCCTCGCTGTGTCGGAAGAGGGAGTAGATGGGATAGAGGGGGGAAAGAGTGGTGGTTAAGATGAAATGGAAGAGAGACAAGTGAGGGAAAAGTCGTTTGGTTGGAAGTTGGAAGAAGGGGCGAAGAAGTTGAAATTTTGGAAGGGAGCGGCAGGCGCCACCACTAGTCATAGGGTGGTATCTAAGGAAAGTTTGCCGAGAAGATTTTTTTTAACAAGAAGGGAGCTAGCGCCTTGGCGCTATTTGTAATTCTCACGTGAATCCTCAAAGACGGATTCGGGACTACTACATACTGGCGTGTCTAATTACTGGTTAGTGTCCGAAGGAGGTGGTGACATCTCCAGGATATCTCACTTCATCGGTTTACTTCGAAATAATGAGTCTAACATAGCCTCATGATCCATTCTTCATCCTAGTAAAACAATCAATTTCCTTCCCATCCAACCCCATCATCAACCATTCAAGAGGACTCCTCCCGCGGTGAAATAATCCGCGACATCAAAGTCAAATAGAGAGTTTGAGAAGGCGTCAAAGTTCCCTCCCATGGGTTCGAATGGATCCAGCTCTGGTAGGGATTGGCCCGGACCAGGTTGGCTGCTCATCCCAACTAGGGTATTGGCTATGTTCATCGTCGCGTCCTCCATACCGCCACCCGTGGGTTGACCCATTGGGATGACCTGGTGGTTCATCATGTAGGCGTGAAGTCGAGCCACGCGGTCGGCAGTGTCTTGCGCAAGTTCTTCCGCTGGTTTCGCCCCTGGGATCTTGGACCGCACCAGGGCCAAAGCGCTGGAATTGAGCCAGTAGGCATGAAACCCTTGCCCAAGTGACCGAATCCGATCCTCCATCAGATCCACTGACTGCTCGATAAGACCGATGGCGACCCTCTTATCCTGCATCAAGTCTTCTTTCGGATCCACTGATATAACAACATCATGGCACATTCCGAGACTCGAGCGGAAGAGGTCATCTCTGAGGTTGTTAAAAGTCAGAGCACTGCTTGGCCGCATGTCGGCGTATGTTTTCATAATGGCCAGTGCAGCATTTCGACGAGCAGCTCGTGAATAAAAGTGTCGGAATTGCCCATCAGGTTGCGTAGCAAATGGCTGATGAATAACCAGCAAGAATTCATAGAGAACCAATTCGGACAAGTCTTGTGACATGGCCTTGGATGCCTTGTCGGTCCATTTTGGAACCCGGTCGAGCAATCCCCGGATGCGTTGGTCCAATTCGATGGCGTCTTCACTCTCAAGGCTGACTCGGATGCTATTGATTCTGGACAAGATCTCCAACCTGAGGGGTAGATGTTGTTGGGCAAGACAAAGGAATGACGTGCGAGTGAATTCGGTGATTGGCCTCGGTGAGGGCATCTTCTCTGTCGATTCATCAAAATCCTCATCGTGAATGTTCAGTGGTGCCAACGTATCCCAGTCGAAAGGCCCAAGACTGGCGCCCATGCCTCGGTCGAGACTGGCCTGCATGTCGATTTCGACAATAGTGCACCACAATCTTCTTCGCATCTCTTGGTCGAAGGGAGATATGTGTTGGCTCAGGACAGTCGGTTCTCGATGTAGGCCGGCTGCCATGGCCTGCCGGAGTAGAGAACCAGATGAGGTCCACTCTCGTTTGATTTTGACACAATTCATCCTCTTTGAGATCACGAGGAGGACCCGGATCTGAAAGACGTCGAGCGTCATGTGCTTCTGGCTCTGCAATTCAAGCCAATTTTCACAGACATCCATCCATTTTATGGCAGTGTCTCGACCGACGGAGCTTCGTCCTTGGAAACCCCTGGAATCATAAGGCATGGTGCAGTAAACGCTGGCACATACGAGGAGAAGTTGGACGACGAAAGCCGGAGAGATATTTGGAGACGATGTCCAAAATTCCTTGTATTTGTGGAAGAAGCTGGGCGCATGGAGGACGCGGTATGATGTCTCGAGGGTCTCAAAGTATTGTTGCACCAGGGAATCGGTCTGCGTCTGCTCTGGAACCAAGGACACTAACGTTTCAAACTCGGGAAGGACCAAAGAAGACGGATTGATGATTTGTCGCTGGTTTTTGAAAACATTCCTCGTCTGCTCTAACGCAGGCAGGCGTTGTAGAATGTCTTTGACAAATCGAGATAGTTCCTCGAATTGTAGGAGGAGGCTCGCCCCGTGAGTTGGACCGAAGTATTGTGTTTTGAAGCTCTTCCCTCGGAGCAAGGCACGTTCGGAATCTTGAATTCCCGACTTGCCGGACGATGCTCCTGGACCTGCGGGATGGCCGATGCCAAGATACTTTTCGGAAGACATGGGCCTCGATCCAGCCGCCTTCACATATGTTTCAAGTTCGAGGACGCGTTCTTGGAGTTCCTGAACGGTCTTTAGCTGAGGTCGAGGATGGGATGCGGAAGGGGCGGCAGCGTCGTCCTGGGTCCGAATGGTCTCGTGTTCTTTGGAGCGGGCATGCCATACATTGGCATCTTCGGTCCACGAGGCGGCCGAAGATTCTCTCTGAACATGCGGGCTCTCTTCTGACGGAGTAGGGAAGAGGCTCCCTTCCTTGGAGGTGTAAGAGACGTAGTCACAGCTGACCGCGCCCTTTTGACAACGAACACAGGTAGGAAAGGTCCTGTCACACTTGACCTTTCTCCTTCGGCAAGCGACGCAAGATAGGGCTAAGCGACGACGTTTCTGACCCATGGCTCTGCTCTGTTGTGGCCGAGGGGTGTCTCGGTGTTAAAGCCGGCGCGAGGTAACTTGTCGCAGGGCCGACCTGGTGCTGGCAATGTCCGATAGTTGGCGGCAGGCCCTGGTCTAGGGGAGCTTGGGTCTAATCGCACTAAGACTAGAGAGTCGAACTGATTGATCTGGTGGGCGTTGGTAATTTAAATCTGAGAGTCAAGATGAAGGGGAAGTGTAGCCGCAGTACGGGTCAGCCCACTTCAGCAACGAGAAGAATGGGGAGGTTGTCGAAGAGGGCGGTGTTTGCACAAGGCACAGCCTAAGAGGCTGCCAAAGGATCAACAGGCAGAAATGATATTCAAGGCGCTATGCACAATTAGATCATGGGTCAAGCAAGATACACCGAGATTGACGTGAGATAATGGATAATGTGTGACTTGTCACTGGCACCTTGACTCTCGCCCTCTCGGTCCGGCTGAGGGACGTCGGCGATGGCGGAGGTTCTTTTCTTTGCAGCTCGGCGCTAAGACGTTACTGACAGGTAGACTAGCTGTAATAGTACTAGAAGGTATTACGTTGGCAGTGACGTTGTCTAGAGACACGTGATCATTCAACCGCTCCTCTGGGTTAGGAGTACGAAGGCCGCTGTTGACAACACCACAAACACCCTGGAGATGCAAGAAATTGTATCGTTTCTATTTCTCTACCCGATTCGGACCTGTGTCTACCATTGTTTCTTCCCCCATCACACCCAGTTCTCTCCCTCACGAGTCTCGCCAAAGGTCGGCGCAAAGAAAATATCCCCTGGTTGCCGACCTACGTAGCCCTCTGCTTCAGCTGGCTCAATCGTCTCCAACGAAACCCTACCGGTGAAGTTCCAGGGGTCAATCTCTCCTCGTCTTACACTTTGTTGTCGCCTCGAGTTGATCTGTCCATGCTGGCGGGAACTCCTAGAATTGTCAATACCCTTTTCAGCACTGGATGGGGGGCAGTCCTCACCACTCGGCCACGCCCTGTGACAGATCTTTTCTGAGCGGTGACCATGACCTTTGTTTTTGCACTTTAGCCGATAGATGATCACCCCCAGCATCAAGATGAGGACGGTCACAGAAGCGATTATTCCGAAGACTTCAATTAAGTCCATGTTGTTGGGCGTTGACGTGAATTACAGTCCGAATCTGTCCAGAGAGTGTTTGTTCTTGATTGGAAGTTCTGAGAAATGGCTGTGTGGTTGAGAGAAATGAAATGTTATCCTCTTGAAATGAGGTCTGGGTGACAGGCTACAGCTGCAATACCTAAGAGGGCATAAAGACTGCCCCTTTGATGTCTTTCATTAACTGACAAGGCCAACAGGCATTGTTTGTCACAGTCACCAGTCAAAGAGAGGCACAAACACGCCACAGCCATGACATTCACTTCTCAAAGCAATGACAACGATCTTTGATGCGGCATTGTCCAACAGTAACCCCATCAACCCGCAATATACCCAATCATGGCAGTGTTTCACATCTCGGGACTATGGTCAATGTCTCGACAACTGCAAGCTGGCTTGCTCTCGACATCCTCGATATTCAATCATGCGTCTTTCAGCGTGTCTCGCATTCATGGTGAATGCTTCGATGAATGAAAGTAACATGGTCTGGGGCCGAAAATAATTTTTACTACCAATCAAAGAGCTGGGGTAATGGTATAAATCTGTCGAAATGCAGCGCTCTGAGTGTTCGTTTCCTCATCCTTCAATCTAACCAGCATACAGCGCCAAACTAACAGAGTAATCTCGAATCAGCTTTCTATCCAAATTTCACAACGCCACCCCAAACTCCATTTCAACAGAAAAGCAGATTCGTAGATCTAAGCCTATTACTCTTCGGCATGGCGTACGCTGGTGAAGGGTCAAACAACCCCCTCGAAGGCTGGCCCCTCGACAATATCGACAATTCCAATTTCCCCGATCTCCCCAACATCACCCCGGACAACGTTGAGTTGGCAGGTACCTCTCTTCATGATCAAGTCGACCAGGACGTGTTGGCCTTCTCTGACTTCCCCCAGGGTCACCTCTTTCCGTGGGAACCCACGCGTGGTTATGGAATGCCGCAACCCACCCCTGCCGTATCAGAGTCTTTCTCCTTGATTGACAACGACGTGAGTATGGACATGCACGGTGGTACCTCCATGACTTATGACCCAATTCTAGACGCAACCGGAACCTCAACTGTACCTCTTGCAAATTCTCCGAACGATGTATACGGCATGAACTTCACCGAGGAAGAATTTGCTCGAGCCGCAGCTAAATTTGACTTCAATGACTTGGAATTCCCTTTGCCGACTGCGGCACCTGAATTAGCTCAAGCTGGAGCTGAGTTCGACATCATGTTCAACGACTTGGCCTTGCCTTTGCCGACTGTTGAACCTGAGTTTGCAGCTGAGTTCGACTTCAACTTCAATGACTCGACGTTCCCTTTGCCGGTTGTTGCACCCGAATTTGGCATCCCTGATTACCCTGTTGTCAATGATGCAAATAACACGCCATTTGCAAATGGTGATGTTGGTGTTGGTGCCAAACCTGGCTTCCCAGACAATGAGGACCTGCCCGACTTCGTCGACTCGGACGACCTACCTGAACTGAATACCCACCACTCCAGTTTCGTCCAAGGTGGTCTCTCTGTATCACACCAGCCGCAACCTCCGGCCTTGATGGGTAGCCATGTTCAGGTCCTTCAGCCCCATGCAAAAGGATTGAGAGCTGTAACGCCGCCGTTACAGAGGCGACCTCCCAGAACGCGACTGTCAAACCGCCCAGACGCAATTCGGAAACGTCTCTCCCGAGCCAGAGAAGCGGAGCCGCGCCAAAATCTACTAACTCCAGCAGCAGCAACAACTCCCATTGTTATTGATGATGAGGATGAACTAGGTGGTTACAATCAATACGGCGTTCAGGGTGATGAGAACTACAGAAACCGACCTGTGACGATGGCAAACGTACTACGTCCTACCAGACGCACTACGAGAAGCCAAACTGTCGCCGCCCGCCAGCAAGAACCATCTCGGCTACCCCAGCGACCACAGCCACAGCAGCTTCGACAACCACCACCACAAGTACGGTCCTCGGCGACAATCTTAGTGCCAATGCAAACCAGCCCCGGAGCCGCACCACCACCCGCCCATATCTACAACGAGGGAAGACTCTACACGCGGTCTCGTCCTATTTCGGGCTACGCCTATGTTCAAGCTCCACAGCACCACCCGGCCGATCTGGCTCGAGAGGCGGAGAACGCGCGCCGACACAATCGCCGCCGCCGTCAGCAACGCGACGCCGCCCGCCGCGAGGCGCAGAGCGAGCGTGGTGACCTGCTCGACGATGACTTTCAAGACCGCTACAACCATTTCTTGGAGGAATCCAACTCACCACCACGAACCAGAAGCAGCGTGCGACTTGCCCAGGCTCCTCCGGCCCCGCCTCTGAGACGCTCGACTAGGCTTTTGGAGTCCGCTCGGCTTTTGCACGCGCAGGCTCAGGGACAAGCTCAGGCTCTAGGCCAAGGTCAAGTTGAAGGTCAGCAGCGCCATGTTCGTAGTGGCAGGCTATGAGAGGGACGGTCAGTGATGTGGTGGGTGACAGAATGATTCAGAGAGAGAGAGAGAGAGTCACAAGGTACGTGAGCGACAAAAAGGCAGCTCTTCCCCCCGGCAGCTAAACACCAGGTTCCCCCAAACAAAAACGAACACCCAGAACCCAACAAGGAAGATGCCGAAAGCAATCTGGAATCTCCATCCCCCCTCCGTCAAGTCTCTCTACCGTGACTCGATGACAGTCTGGGACTAACGGGCGGGCTGATGGATGCATGGTCATGTCGGAACCAGGATCAGGATATACTCAGGTAAGGTAATTATTGATAAATGCATAAGATGCCCAAGTTAGGTTCCTCAGCACCGGAATCAGAAAAGTAAAGCCCAGGAAAGAGTGACGGTGACGGTGAGAGTATTACTTAGAAGGATGGAGAGATGATCCGTGCTTGTATCCTGTTCCCATAAGCTAAACAGCTATTATCAAGCTATTCTGTGACCCGTCCAAGGTAATTAATACACATAGTACTCCCGTCGCAGTGAGTAAAAACCAAGTTTCAAGCGAGTACTTTTCTTCATCAAGTGACTCATCAATCATTTAGTATGAGCCTGACTCCATTCCATACGTTTTTCCCCCTCCAAACTCTCTCACGCAATGACTGTATCCTGACACAATCGAGGCACGATCCCAACCAACATAGAGCCTTCGAGCGAAGCACCTAGGCAGGAAATCTGGTGAATCCTCACAGTTTCCATTTCTATGTCCAAGCATCAATCGATCAATCCCGAAACTCCGAATATCCTCATGACATAACACGGTGTCAAACCAACCATGTAACCCCCACATTTCCCATTCTTAACGCATTACTTTCTGCTCATCCAAGAGAACTTCTCACTGATCTTACTCGTAACATCGCTCAGAGATGACTTCATCCCGCTCCCCGTGGAGCCCGAGACGCCCGTCTTCCCAGACTCGCTAAATCCACTTCCTAAGCCGGACTTATGTCGTCCCTGCTCATCACCGCCGCCGAAAATGCTTTCGAACTTGGCTTGAATCCTGCCTTCCGCAATCGCCGAGACAAGATTGATGACTCCAAATGCCGAAGAGCCGATTGCACGGAAGAGCGCCACTGCTGCGACGGACCAGAGGATGAATTTCAGGTAGAAGTTTTGGTTGATGTGACTCCCCACGGGATAGGCCTCCGAGACAGCCATGGCGAGAGTTGCATTGCAGACCATCCAGGTGGCAACCATGTATGTTCTGACCGACTTGTAATAGTCTTCTTGCAGTTGATTCTCGCTGATGGGTGTTTTGGCCACTTCCACTCGATCTCGCAGATTACGCAATGCCACGTCATATCCAGAGTCGATGTCGAGTTGTTCCGAAGGCATCTCGACCTCGACTGTGTTTCCGGTTCCGATGGTTTTGGCAGCGCCTAGATCGGTGTGCATCACATTGTCACCTTTGGTACCCCAGGTCACGTCGTGCGTATTGCAGAAAGCATACACTTGCAAAGTACAGATGTACGATGGCAGAAGGGCAAAGTACTGCGCTGAACTGGTGAACATGTGCCATGGATCCAGGTACAAGAACGACATGAGGAAAAAGAGACCAATTGTGCTTGCCGTGCTGACGATCAGGTTGGTGAAGATGTTGTTTCCGAGTTTGTAGGGATTGTCCGGATCGGTCTGTTCCAGAGCATGAGTCGTGAGTTGTTTCACGACGATGTACAACGAGGCGAATGTGGTGTATGCCATGATGATCGAATAAGTCACCATGGTACCCATAAACAATTTCTTCGCTCCCTGAGGTCGATTGCCCAAACTCAGAATAAACTGAAGACAGATCAATAGCACCGTGACGTAGCGTAGGACGACAAAGATGTATTTGCCGATGTGGTGACCGAAGGGATCAATTGTTGGATCACTTAATGAGCCAGCAATGAAGTAGAAGGTGAGGTAAAAGTTGGCCAGGGAGAAGAAGGTGAAGAGGAGCGAGATGAACTGATAAACAAACTCAATGTGAAGGAGGATTTTTCGAGTCAAAGTGTGGTCGGTGTGCCAGATTTGTCTGAAGTGGACCAAGGAATAGACTGCTGCGAAAAAAGCACCATTCAACCAGCGACGTCGTTGGGAGATAAATTCAGGCACGGCATCTGAGAAATGTTAGTACAGTCTACCTAATACCTCCGAGAATCATCTTACCTGGCACGTCGGTCTCACCGTAGGCACTCTTGACGAATTTGAGCACCCATTTTTCATCCCGTTTCGCCACCAGTTCCCAACAGAGAATTCGATCTTCGGCGAGATACATGTTGGCAGTAAAGACATCAGCATCACGGCCATGCAGCGTTTCTCCCTTGAAGTATTGGCTGAGTGGACCATGGCCACTAGGATCGTTCTGCAGCGCATAATACCGGTACGCCGAGAGGGCTCCTGGCAAGACCGTGATATAGCCAAAGACCGACTCTAGAGGTTTGTCGAGGATGTTGCTCATCTTGTACTCGAAGTTTTGCGACGCCACGAGTGGATTGAGTAGACCCATCCATCCTTTGCCCTTGTCGGCCTTGATCTCTCCTGCTGCTCCCGCAACATTAGAATCTTGATCGAACGCCTTCCAGAGATGATATAACGCTTTGGAGTCAGGCTTGGTCCCCACATCAAGAAGGATGCACACATTGGGCGTCAATGCACGTCCAAACGCGTTGAAGAACCATCGGTGAGAGTTGAGTTTCTTCTTGTTCTTCTCCTTAAGACAGAAGATCATTTGACAAGGGACGATGCCTTTTTCGGCACCCTTGAACTTGAGAGTCTCGTCCAGCGAAACTTGTGTCGTGTACTCGTAGACATGGGCGGTGACTTCTTTTTGGTTGACCGCGTTTTTGGCTATGCCGTCCTGGTAAACACCCATGGCTGCAAGGGCATTCAGAGTCCGAGGATGCACCTTCTGTCTTCCATCGGCAATGACACAGACGACAATCTTCTGCCAACCGTCTTTACCCCACGTCCGAGATTTTGTTCTCGAGCAGAAGTGTGCGATGTTTCTCATGATGCCGTGCATTGTCCTTGTGAACTCGATTTCACCCTCATTGTACATGGTAACACAGATGAAGAGCTCTGTCTCTCGCATGGTCGGTCCAATATTTTGACGCAACTTGTACCCCTGCACGACAAAGTCATCTGGATCACAGGTGACTGCGGTGTATCGCATATGCGTGAATTCTCGCTCATCTCTTCGAGGGAGGAAGCTGTGCAGGATGGTGGGAATTTTGCATTCGAGAATCAGCTCTCCATTGATCAGTCTAACCTCTTTCTTGGTCACTTGTGCCTCTCGTAGTCCTCTCCGATCATGTCTTCCCTCAGGAGCAGGACCATAATGATCCAGCTTCTCGTCCACCGTGTCGTCCTCGGTGAAAGTAGAATCTGTCATGTACGAATGTGCAGATTTCAAGCTTGCTCTTGGATCATTGTCTGGGTAGATTTCGGAGCGGGGACCATCGACGAAAACATCATTTTCAGACTCGGGGTCCGGGATTGGAATTGTGGTATCGGACGCACCCTTGACCGAGAAGAGCGGCGCAGGAGGCAGAGGTCTTCTGGGGCTTCCGCCATATTGTGAGGATGGCGTACCAGGCCTTGGGCTACCATTGAGGTCCGCAGGTTCATATGCTACACTGGAAGGTGGAGGTCTGCTCCAATCCGTCGAAGCTCTGGAGGGTGTGGAGGGTCGGATGGGAGATCGAGGGTTCGCTGTAGGAAGAGGAATCGAAGGAGCTCGTCCCAAACTTGAGCTAGGACGAGAACTGAAAGCTGTAGAAGCTGCGGGCCGATGGTATCGCTCGGGAGATGCCCGGCTCGAGGGAGGGATCCTGTGAGAGGGACTTCGGTCAGTCTTCGGGCTTTTCTTCAATGTCACGGTGGCTTTGAGAATGGGAGAGCGCCCAAGGAAGGTCAAGGTCTTTCGACTGCCCCGCAGACTTCGCTCCGCTTCGGCAATCAGAGAAGACACGGGGATTTGCAGTCTCACGTCTCGTGCGGCAGACTCTACGGGAGAGTCATCCCATGTTACGTGCGACACCTTTGGGCTTGGGACAGCCTTGCGCTTGGGAGAATAGGCAGGGTTAAGTGACCGGGGAGGGCTGGATTTTTGCACATACTGTCTGTAGTCGTCGTGGACCTGCGGGAGGTGTCTCAGCGACGAGTTGGTGGTACCGGGTATACTCATGTTGTCGTCCTCAGTAGGGGTATCAACATAGGAAGGGGGTCCATCGGGATAGGTTACAGATCCTCGGGCGGGTGTCGGAGGCCCTGCCATTGTAATGTAGTAAGGACAGGTTTGTTTACTCGAGGCAAGTAGAGGTTCAGGTCAGAGGGGAGTCCATGCGCGAGTAGATAGACTAGAGTATTTGACAGGTAGGAAGAACAGGTCGAGAAGATGTCTGTTTCAGGCGGAGAATGAATGCTCGAATAAGATGGAGTCGGAGCTTTGCTGGAGTCGCACGGATTCAGGCAGATGCACGACGACCGTTGACGGCGTCCCAATTAGGAAGCCATCAACGCGCTGACCGGGCAACCACAAGGCTTGGCATCAAGGCTTGGCATCTCAGCCTTGCCACTGGCATGACGCAAGCCTCCTCCACTCCCCTCTGCCTGGTACCAACCCTCGCTACCTAGGTAGGTATCCCACATAGTCCTCACACTGTTCCGTCCTTGTCCTCGACGTTAAGCATTGTCCAGACTTTCTAGGTAAGCAAAGAAAGGCGAGGGCCATTCAAAAAAGAAACGGAGACAATGCACTCATTCTCCTCCCAACGAATCCTTGGTCCCATCTTTGTCTCTCACACTACGGATCAACCAATACCACAGCCCAAACCCCGAGTAAGATAACAATGGCCATTGTTATTCTTGTGACACAGGATCTTCATAAGATGGCTTCCCTCGAGTCGTCCCAGGCTGTCACGGCCATTCAACACTCTGCACATCCATACCGTATCTTGTCGTACACCGCATATCAACCAGTATCCTCTCTAGAAGAGCTTAACCACCGCACCGCAATCACCAAACCACCCCCCCCAAGAAATGTGCAAACCATACGTCTTCATCTTCAGCTGCGGCTGTCCGTCAACGCTGCAACGTGAGAGCTGCGCACTCCCCTCGACACTATGTGCCCACTTGAAGGGTGCGCCGGAACGCCAATTCTACCCGGAGCCTTGCCGCCTGCATCGGTTTAACCAGCCGACGTCTCTCGAGCAAACGCACCCAGCCTTCCGCGCGCAGCAATTGCCACCTCCAGCTCCGGCGAGCGCCACGACCGTCAACCGACGCGCACCCGCGCGCAGGCGATGGGACCACTCACCCACGACGCCCAAGATGTCGGCCACGATCCGCAGCGCGCGGGACCTGGAGAAGACATACGTCCCCAACCGCCGCGACTCGTCGGCTGTGACGTTCCACCCGACACTGGGCGACCTGAGCGAACTGCCACACATCCCCATCATGCCCGCGTCCCGCCGCCCTTCGACCGACTATCGCAGCCCAATTGTCTTCGGCGACGGCAGTGGTGGCCGAGTGGTCAAGCGCCGTGGAACGACCCCGGTGGCGTCCGCGACGCTCGCTCCCTTCGACGAGACACAGCGCACCGCACATCAGATCAACGTACGACGGAAGCGTGCCGTGCAGGAGCAGTGCATGGAGATGGTCGCGTCCGGGCGATACACAGTGTCTCAGCTGAGAGAACACCGTGTTTTCCTGACGCTGTCGATGCGGGAGCAAGATGACGTGCTCTACCGCCTGGGTGAGATCTTGGAGGAGCGGAAGAGCAAGACCAAGAAGCAGAAGAGGAGCGCGTGTGTGGTCATGTAAGTGAGACTTGGCTTAGAAGGCGTTGGAAGAAAGGTAAGGAGAGTAGCAAGATTAGAAGGCATGGCGAGACACAGAGATTCGATTTGAGACCGGTAGGTTGTCTATTTGCCTCGAAACGGCTCTATCGACATGTTCATACAACTTACTTATAGCTGATACACTGACACACCGCAAATTCAAGACGACGACGATCCGTCGGATGAAGCAATTATTTTTTGGGTTCTGTCACCTTCCCAACAACTAGTGGTACTCTCCAGGGTAGTCCTGGCTACCTGGGTATTCATTTCATTTCCTACCCAATCCATCCCAACCCATTCCACGTTCCGAACAACTAGGGGTACTCTTTGCGGCGATCCTGGGCACTCTTTCCCTTCCCTTTCATATCCAATCCAGTCCGTTCCATTCCCCAAACCCGACTCTAGTTTCCACTGCCCTAAGAAATTGACTAGCTAGTAGCCGAAAGACCTGACCAAACTCCATTGTTCCATGCTGTATGGGGTATCTCCAAATCAAACAAAGGGAAAAACAAGGCACTGTTGACACACGTGGAGGATACGATCACTTTCGGCCCTGACCGCTACCAGTCAGCCCCGCAACGGAACGCTGGCGGATAGAACCGGCCATCGCCTTCGAAATCAATTCTGATGTGGTGTCGCAGGAATATCCCAGATAGAACGTTGATGTGGGACAGTCTGCTCCTGTTTCACCGTGTCTAGATCTCTAGGTGCCGCAAAGGGAATTGGGGACTGTGAAGTGAAAACCGGCAGATCTTCCTTTGTTCGCCTGACCGGCGTACTGAACCCAGCCGAAGTTGGCCGATTCTCATTAGCATCGGAAGAAAATGGCGGTGGGGGTGGCGCCATCTGATAAACTGGGGGCCGAGCTGGCTCAATCGCTGGCAGTGGCTGTCTAGGGTGTTCTTGAGTCAACGGCATGCCGACTGGGTGAGGGATTGGATTTGCGTGCTGCAAGTATCCCTCGGTCACAGGATGAGAGGCTTGCGGGTTTGGCGGCTGCGTCGTCGTGTCAAATGGACCATCCTTGGAACTTTGATCTCCGATGGGCCTGCTCGTATCTCCAACCCTGCACAGATCTTCTTGAGTACTCGCGACTTCGGGAACGGGTCCGACGTGGTTGACAACAAGGGCAGGTTCGGGCAATTCCCGTTCCTCCTGCTGCAATGGTTTAGGTTGAATTGGAACAAAGTTGTCAGGTCCTGCGGCAGCAGGTATCTTGCCCACCTTGGTGTTTTTCGGCACCAGCGGCTTTCTGGGAGCACGGGGCTTTTTCTGCTTGTCATCTATCACCTTCTGTTGCTGTTTCGCGACAGATGTTTCAGCTGTGGGCATCTTCAACTTGATGCTGATCTTCTTCATCCCATTCGACAAACTGTCCATTTCGTCCGTCTTTGTCGTTCCACTGCCGCCATCGTGTGAGGTTGCTGAAGTCTCTCTCCTGACCCCGTTCCCAGCCGGGTTTGCAAAATTCGGGTTGACAGGCAATGCGGGAACGGGTGGAGCATCATACGTTGGCGGAGAGACTGCCTTTACCTTTCGAGGGCTGGTTTTTGGCTTCGCTGGCACTTTCGTGGTCGGAGCAGCTCTGGTTTTCTTCACAGCTACCGCCTTGACGGACTTGTCGGGAACAGCTGAGGGTGCTCTCGAGGGTACCTTTCCCGGTGGGTTGCTTGACAGCTTTGACGTGCTCCCACTATCATCAGACAACTTCATGCCCTGGAAGCTGGACAAGATACTTGATGCGTCACTAGATCGGCGTCGAGGTCTTCCATTTGGCAACTCGGGATGCTGGAGGGTAGGATCGGGCAAGTCATGAATGGCTGCGATGGTTGTCCTGCGATTGCCATTTCGTGACGATGACCTCACGCCACCCAAGCTTGCTGGTGGTGCTCTCGTCCTCCGATCACGAAGTTGCATCCGCTCATCCGGTGGAGCAGTCACTCCGACCGTAGATTGCCGCTCCTTGCGTGCTCGGGTAGCCTCCGCGTTGAGATCTTCATGAGTGCAGCTAAGTGTTTGTCGCTCGGAAGGGATGATAATACGAGAGAGCTCATATGAAGCGGTGGCCCAATCAACGTCGGGTGGGGGAGGAACATATTCGGATTCCAAGGAAAGTCTCGCTTGGAGTGCAGACAACGACTGTCTCTCGCGAGCGTTGCTGGTCATTTTGAGCGTGGACGCTTGAGTTGGAGATGAATAGTTTCCAGTCTTGTCTTTCAGGGACTTTGGATCTAATGGCTGTCGACCAGCAACGATCGCCTCTAGCTCTTGTAGATTGTAAAGAGCCCACCATTTGGAAACATCAGAAGTGTCGTGGCCTTTGAACGTATTCGAGGGGATCCAGTTGTTGATTGTCTGGAATCTGTTGATACCAGGTGTTGAGATATCGTCATCAAGAGCGGACGTGTCTCCCACCAGACCACAGAGGTGGCTTAATACACCCGAAGTTAGGGCACGATCACTATAACCACCTTCAAGAACGCTGATAACCCGGCCATCAACACCAAGATCTTCCTCCTGGGAGAGTTTGACCACGTCAGCGGTGAACCGAGCATAGAAATCGGTGGGAACATTGACACTGTGTCTTTGCATACCCGCACCTTCATGCTCGCTGGCGTCGAAGCCGGCGGAGATGAAGATTGCAGCCTTTGGCTGCTGATTCCCCGCAGAGCGCAGTCTTGCAGCATGGCTGCGAAGGAAAATCCTGGCCTTTTCTAGCAGAATGGTGTACTTTGTTTCGTACAGTGCCCAGAATTCATCATGCGACTTCCAAGGGTCCAAATGAACGTTCCAAATCGACTGACCATGAGCATTTTCGATACACAGGCTCGCATTCCGCACCTTCTCTTCGTCGCCCCACTCGCAAGGATACGAGTTGATATCGTGTAGGCTATAGTAGCCGATAGGGGTCTTCCTATGAGCAGCAGCGTTCTTGGGCAGGCCTTGAGCTCTGCGATTCTGATCCCAAGCAATATTCTGCGAGCCGTCTCCGTGATGCAGATCGAAGTCAATAATGGCAGCATGAGTCAGGCCGTGGTTCATGGCAGCGTACGAGATCCCGACGTGGACGTTGTTCAACCAGCAAAATCCTGAAGGGAAGTTGGACGAGCAGTGATGTCCAGGTGGACGGATACAGACAAAAGCTCGACTTGTCGGGCTTGAAGAAAAGACAGAATCGACGGCATCGCAAACCCCACCGAGACATCCTTGAAGGGCAGCCAACGACTCTGCGCAGAGGTAAAGGTCTCCTTCGTGCAGCCTAGGGAGCGCGTTGCCGTTCTCGTCCTTGCCGTATCCCACCGGCCTGACCAACTCTTTCCCATTCATGGCCAGCTTGCCTTCAGCCGAATCACACATGAGTCGTAGTTCTTCCATCCATTTTGAGCCGTGGACAAAGGTTACCGAGGGATGATTGAGGGGCAGATTTCGGGAAGTCTTGCGGATCTGGAAAGGAATATCCCGCACTTGGGAGGACTGATGGTTGGGGCGAGGCGGGTGTGTACCGTCGACATGCCTCCTGCCCAAGCGCACATATGCGGTCGAGGCACCAAGTAAGGTGGCGTGGATTCTTTCCGGTCGCTCAACGATGGTGGCTAAAGCACCCTTGGTGGACCGGGGACGGGAAAAGCGGTGGCCATAACATGCGTCATGAACTATGACGGCAACTGGGGATTGCAGGTCGGCATGGCCTTCTAGCTCTTTACCAAAGTACTCCTTTGCGACCGAACTCGCCGTCAGTGGAGGGCGTTCGGGAGGGATCGCAGCGCCCATTCTGCCATTTGCGAAGGGAGAGGAAGGGTTGAGATTGGAGGAGGCGCGACGATACTGCTGGTGTTGGGGTGTAGCTCCTCTTGTCGTGCTCAGACTGGAAGTTGATCTCCGCGTGGCCAGAGTCGGAGTGGACTGTCTCTCGCCACGGTATGAACTTGCGACTGAGGGTGAGCGCGAGGGGGGACGAGGCGAGATCGGCTTTGTTCTGTTAACCACGGGAGTTTGGTAAGATGCGCGCATGGGAGACGAGGGAGGGAGGGGCACTGAGGCGGCCGAATTCAAGTGGGAGTAGGAATGAGAATGGCGGAGGGTGTTGTTGTTGACTTGGATGGAGGGTGACGCGATAGATGGGAGAGGGTGTTGGTGTTGGTGTTGACTGGTGGCATTTTGGGGGGCATCGTGTTCAACGGAGGGCGCAGGTATATCTGGATCCATGGTCTTTGTGTCTCTCTCCTCTTCTATTTTTCTGTGTCTTGTCTTGCCGTCTTGGGCTATCTTGAACTGCGGTGGGATGGTCTGTGGCGTTGAAAAGGAAGGGGGAGGAGTACAAGTGGCCCAAGCCTCAGGGATGCGTCCAACCACAACCACGTCATTCGTCTTTTTCTTTCTTTTAGTCGCGTCACATTTGATGCACTTGATCCGCCGTACTCATCCACATCTGTTCCGCCGTAGCAATCTCGCGGTTGCACCGGCACGTGATTGGCTAACAGCCACCAGCTATCACGTGCAGCTATCCAAAGACTCCAACGCCGTGCATCAACTATCCTTTATCCGATGCACGTAACGCCTAGACCGACAGGGAAGGCCCCTCCTGTTCCTCCAGTTCGCACGATCTCGATCCGGGCATAGATCAGATCTCTCATCAAGAAGCTGCTTGTCTTTCCCTTTTGTGAAAACAGCGCACCTCAATCACTCAAAGAGATCTCCAGCAGTCACACCAGCCTCAATCTACAGCTGAGAAGATGAATCCGATCTTGAAGCGGCCTATCTTCCGACTGGTCAGCTCTCGTTCTTACTTGCCGTCGCCGCCTCTTTCCAAGGCCAAACCTGCCTTCTGGAAACAATCTGTTGGCTCCCCATGTCCATCCCAAACTGCGCGACTTTCATCAGGCTCGCTGCAGCGTCGCGGAACAACGTCTCCAAGCCAAAGAAAAAGGCTAGTATCAGCGGTTAGACATTCCTCCACGGGCCGAGTGGTGAGCACAACGACCAGCGCCGGACCGGTGGCAACTAGGTAGGTGATGACAATCTCTATTCTCTCTTATGGCATGCATCAATCTTCAGTCAACCATTGCCCCCCGTCTACTCAAAGCCATCCCTCCCACGAGCCTTCGATGGTCGATATACATCCCGTTGGGGTTCGGCCATTCCGAAAGATCGGATCCCGCCCGGGAAGTGGCCGTAGCTATCTCTCTAGATTGGCCTGTGACTTTGGAAACAGAAAGACTCTTTGACAGAATCACGGTTTCGTCAGTGACCAATTTATCCAGTCTTCTTCTCTCTGCTCTTTCTCTCAGTCTTCCTGCTCCAAGGTCTCGAATTAATAAGATTGCCAAAGCACACCAATGCCGCCTCGAATCCTCATCTTCGGCACTGGCAGCGTTGGCGCCGTGTACGCATACCTACTCTCTCGTGCGGTCGGCCCGTCCAACGTCTACACAGTCTGCCGGTCCAACTACGACGTGGCCTCGAGGCAAGGCTTCACCATCGAATCCACCATTTTCGGCTCGAACCTAACCGTCCGCCCGCGAGTCGTGCGCAGTGTCGATGAGGCCGTGGTATTGTCGTCCAAGGAAGACAGCACGAGACCACCCTTCGACTACATCGTCGTCTGTGCCAAAGCAATCGCCAGCACACCTTCGATCCCCTCCCAACTGCAACCCGCCATCTCCGAGGGCACGGCCATAGTCCTGATCCAAAACGGCATCGCCATCGAGTCTATCTACCACACCGCGTACCCGACGAACCCGATCCTCTCGTGCGTCGTCTACCTCCCCGTGACACAAACCTCCCCGGGCACCATCGCGCACAAGGAGGTCGAGCACCTCCACATCGGCACATACCCGACGCCAGAACCAAGCTCCAACCCAAGTCCCGCCGACATGGCCCACCAAACCGTCGCCTTAGCCTTCACGACGCTGATCCGATCCGGCGGCGGAAGCGCGACCCTCCACGACGACATCCAAGAGCAGCGCTGGCGCAAACTCCTGGTCAACGCATCCTGGAACCCGATCTGCGCGCTCTCGCGGCGCCGGGATGCCGAATTTCTGCGCTCCTCGCCCGAGTATGCCACTGCGCTGGTCAAAGGCGTCATGCTGGAGATCGCCTCGGTCGCCCGCGCCGTCGGCTACACCTCCATGACCGCCGACAAAGTCGACCACCAACTGGCACGCGCTCAGGTTCGTGATTTGCCGGGCGTCGAGCCGAGCATGATGGCCGACGCCCTAGCGGGGCGGAATATGGAGGTCGACGCCATTGTGGGTAACACCCTGCGCATTGCCGAGGAGAGGCGTGTTGATACGCCGCTCCTGCGTGCGCTGTATGCGCTCGTCAAGGCACTTGATGGGGGCTTTCGGAGCGACACCCCCGCCCCCACCACCAAAAGCACTGGCACCGGCACCGGCAGCTAGCCGACTAGAGGAATGATCAAAAACACAGTGCTTGCAACTCCCAGTTGGAGCCCAAAGAAATCATCTCCTCAGGACCTACATCTATGTATGACGTGGTATTTGTCATTGGAAATGGTCGAAAAGACGGATTTTGAGATGATAAGCCGCTGCAGCCTCTATTTTTCTTGGACTGGCCTACAAAGCGGACAGCTCCACATACTAGACTATGTGTATAAAATTCAGTTCGAGTAAACAGACTGAGACACGAGATCTACCACGTTGGCCTCATCTAGATGACGAGGAAACCTATATTTCCCACACACTAAACATGCCAGCCCCATCTCGTTTCTAGATCTCTATCCCGACACCCCGCAGCGCAGTGACGGCCCACTCTGGAGTGCCCTTGTCTCCGAAGTACAAGGCAAAGAAGTCCCTCACAAACTCCGGGTATCGGTCTTCCAGGATGGCGTCTCTGGCGCGGCGCGTTAGGGAGAGCATATGGTGGACGTTGTGCATGGTCAGTCTGGGAGAGGTCACAGGTCAGTGGGAAACAAAGGTATCAAGGGTTGGGGAAAGAAGTAGCGAGAGGGTATGTCATACAAATGAGCCCCGACCGTCTCCTTGGCCGCGAGATGGTAGATGTACGCCCGCGAGATGCCCAAGCCGCCGTGATCTTTTGGACGGCAGGTTGTACACGTGCAGTCTTGTTCGACTGGGCCAAAGTCCTCAGCGTAGCGGGCGTGTTTGAGATTCAAGACGCCACGTGAGGTTATGGCGTTACCAAAGCGCTGTGAGATGACACGTTCCATTAGAATGGTTCCGGCATGCGGGGTAGGGAGAGGGCTGGTTTGAGCTATGGATGGCTAAATAGATACTCACGGCTGTCCTGGTCGGCCAAACACAATCAAACATGTCGGCTCCAAGAGCCACGGCGACGACAATGTCTTCGGGATAGCCCTGTATAAATTAGCACATATGGATTTTTAGGGAGGGATGATTGCCCTACAATCCCCATGACATAAATGGGTTTGGTCTTGGGTAGAAGATCGGTGCATGTGTCGACGCTGGGTGATTGGGTTAGATATTGAGTCCAGCAAGGCTGTCAAGGTCCTGGGTGCACGAGTGCTTACACTTTGCAAAAGTCGTCCTTCGCTTCGCCACCAGAGAGACCGCCGACAGCGATTCCAGGGGTATCTCTCTGGGCCATCTCGATGCAGCATTGTTTCCGCAACTCCAGGTCTAGCCCGCCTTGGATGATGCAGAAAAGATTCTGCTTCTCGGGATACTGGTGGGCAACGATGCACCTGTCGAGCCACCTGACAGACCTCTCCATGGCCTCCTTCATGCGAGCATGGTCCGGCGAGGTGGTCTGGATGACATCATCGAGCTGCATCATGATATCTGACCCGATGGAATTCTGGAGAGACATGGAATGCTCGGGAGTCAGGAGCCTAGCAACGTGTCAGTGGGCAATTTCTCTCCCAGATCTTGTGCCCGAGATGGGAATCCACTCATACATGGGAGTACCATCGTGGGGACTGAGGAATCGGACTCCCTCCTCCGTCACCTTTGCCAACTTGAGCAACGACACCATTTGGAAACTGCAGCCGCGGATCAGTCAACGTGCTGGCAGAGCAGTGGTTTGTAGAGTGGACCACCAACCCACCACTGTCGGTCAGGATGTTGTAGTTCCATCCTTGCAGTCTGTGTGCCCCTCCGATGGTGTCCAGCACCGCCTGACCCGGCTTCAATCCCAAGTGATATGTATTGTTCAGACACAATCTGCAGCTCGTCTCTTCAAGCTGTTCGGGTGTCAGTCCCTTGAGGGACGCCTGGGTCGCCACGGGCATGAAGACAGGGAGGTCGACCGGGCCATGGGGGAGATGGAGAGTCGAGGCACGGGCCTTGGAGGTCTAGAAGAGTGTAGGCAATTTGTCAATCGAGGGTTCCGTGTCTGGAGGGGCACAGCACCGAAGCTGGGGTGGCTTGACCGTACCGAGCACTGCGCCTTGAGATCAAAGGTCAGGGCCGAGGGTTTATGATCCGTCGACATATTGACGACCAGTCCAAATGCATGTGGACTGGAGGATTGGAGTCTTCTGGTGGCGGTGAAGATGTCAAGTCGCCTGCTGGTTACTCCAAGGGCCCGGCGCATGTGAAATCGGCGACCGAGATGCACCCTGCCGTACGTGACCCCGGGATGTATCTGCACACGTCAATTTGGTGGCAGAGGACTTGTCAGACGGTTAGACATGAGGACAAGAGCAGCGAGAATCACGGCGGCGGCGTGGGTGAAGTTGGTGTTGATGGTTGTTGGAGACAAGATTCCAAGTCGGAGGATTTCTTCGCAGCGAGTCTTTCCACTGGTGGCCGGCCTTTGCTCTTTTCTCCCCTTCTTCCCCTCTCACTTGTCGATTCCTGCCTTCCACTTCTTACCTCGACGGCCCTCTCATTTGACGTCCACATCCCCGGGTCAGTGGTCACCGATGGCGGTATCACCTCTCCAGAAGTCGCCGTTGCACGACAGATCATGGTTCACGAGACTATCCTGCCCCACGATGCACGATCTCAATCTCCAGCTAGCTTCATGCACGGTCTGATGATGTGGTCAAAATTTCCCGACAGTCGGCGGGCACATGCACTTGGACACTACAGTACACTACGTCAAGATCGAAGCGGAATTCGGGCCAACTGGACTAAAGATCATCCTGAAATTCCTCTATGCGACTGAAAAGCGGTCAAAGATTTGAGAGAGGACTGAGACCTCCATCTTTGACAGGCGTACAAAACCTGCACACCTTGACAAGACTGGTTCTAATATCCTTTGGAGGTTTTGTTGCAAGAAAGGAGAGGAAGGAAAGGAAAGGAAAGGAAAAACGGTCCCGATCCCAAAGAAAATCCCGTGTTCCCTCTGTGTGGTGTCGCCGAAAACGCCGTCGCTATGCTCCCATCGAAGCCTGTGAAAGTTTCCCGTCGACCAAGTCGTTGTTCAGACAATTACCGAATCTCGCTCCAAGTATTCAATTTCTTCGGTCGTGGCCCATGACATTGAGGTCCAAAACTTTGGTTTCAATCCAGTCTACCGGCTGCTGGGAGGGCGATTAGCGGGCCCAGCCGCCTGAACCGTAGCTAGATTGTGCGCGGTAGGTAGGTTGCTGTTGGCTCGACGTGATTGAGGGATTGCGTAGCTTGGTACAGGCAACTTCGGCCGCGTCTTCTTTGGCGTTGTGGAGGTATTGGCCATCATACCAATATCGTGCCGCGAGATTCTGTCCTTGGATCGTCACTGTAGCAGACCAAGCCGTACGTCCGCCTGGGAAGGGTACTCTATTAGTCTGTGCCCGGGTTGGATGAAACAGAGGAAGCCTACCACGTCGGTCTGAGACAATGTTGAAGATTGGAGCAGGGAGTCGCAATTTACGACACTCGGCTGCAACACGTTAGGTATAGGAAGGTCTGGGGATGGGATTCTTTGGACATACCAATGAGCTCTTCCTGCCAGGTCTTGTGGGATTTGGTGGCCATTTTCGAAGAAGTGAAGGTGGTAGAATGATATTGCTGAAGAAATGGACAAGGAACTTTTTGGTGGGAGCTTGGTCGGATTGTGAGAAGAGTCGAGGCTGGGCGGATCTCGTCTTGGAAAAAGATATGGATGAAATTTATATTCAGAAGACCCCAGATATGAACAAGTCAGATCCCAGCGGAGGACACAGGGAGTGACGGAGTGGATGCAGCAATGAGCGAAGGATAGCTGCAGCAGGTTCAGGCATTCGTTTTTTTCAATGACAGGTCCTGCTTTCTATCATCGCTTCATTTCATTAAGGCAGCAAGAACAGCAGCAGCAGACAGTCGACGGCAGTGGTTGTTCCCCTGTGCAACATGATCTGTAGATCTCGTGACACTTAGTACCGATCAACAGAGGCCGCTTTCGCATTGTCTATAAATGCATCCCTGTGGTACAGACGCAGGGAGGCGAGATGTGTCAGGACGTGGGTAGGAAATGGGATGGCGAAAAACGCAACGCAAAAAAAAAGCTGAAGCCTCACCAGCAAGAGCGTGCCAACGCATCAAGCCGGTAGTGTACAGCACTGGACAGGACCCGGGCCAAGCGATGATATGCATGATGGCGTAGAAAGGGACTAGCAATAGAAGGGATTCTCTGTTGGCTAGAAGGTGTGTAAAAGGCGGAAGAGTATCGAAGTGGGGGGCAACACAGCTGGAAGCCGAGCAGCATGCGAGATAGCGGAGACGTACTCGGCCTCATCGGGATATGCATCAGGTATGGTAGGTAGTGCCCTGGTCGATGGAAGGTCGTCAGCAATGACGAACAGGCACACGAACCTTTTTGTTTCTCTGTTCATAGTGGTCTCTCAGGGCAGTGAAATCAGGGCACGGGCCGTGGTTGGCTGCATTACTTCCCTCGCGGAAGACGGCTGTTGGGCATCAACTTCGGCTGTTGGAGGGGGAGAAAACGCACAATGTCGGTCCACGTCTCGCAGCACTTGTTGTCTCGCTCAGTGTGTGGACGGAAGAAGGAGTGCGAGTGGGAGTGCGAGTGGGTGCCCGGCATAAGATGTACCTTTGGCCGTGCTAGCAGCCTCCGGGCAGAAGAAACCAAACGTGATAAGAACCATCAATGGCTCGCTGTCGCCGCTTAACACGTTGGGTATTCCGGCAAGTCAACGGGGGTGGCTGTATGGGGCACTTGGCATGATGTTGATGGATAAGAGGGAGCGTGCCTGTGGCCCGGTGTTTCTGGGTCTGACGGCGACCCAGGACTGACCTGGACTGACCAGTACTGGCCAGGTGAGCAAGTGTGAAGAGTGCCGGATTCAGCAGTGGACTGTTGAAGTGGGCTGCCTGCAGGGATATGGGAGGCGAGACGGATGCAGTCCACAGTCCGCAGTCCACTTAACAGTCACCAGCCACCACCGTGGTGATTTGGATCAGTGCAGCAATGGACAGCGATGGGGGATGATGGTTGGAGACGAAGACTTGGGTTTGATGATGGATTGGAGGAATTGACAGTTGGGCGGGGCCAATGTGTGCCAAGCCACTAGGTCCAACCGGTATTAGGCTCCATTCTCGGATGCTTCGATGCTTCAAGTCTGTTGTTGCCTTCGATTTCTTCTTCCCAAAGTCCTTTGTTCCGATCGCTCAGCTCGCTCAGCTACCTCGTGAGTCACCATCGCCGTCACCGTCACCGTCACCGTCTCAGTCTCCGATCTTCCTCACCGTCAGCATCACTTTGACGCCACGTGCGAACACATCAACGGTGAAACGTCCTGCCCAAAGTGAAGGGCTCGCCTCGACGCTCATGCGCAGTGCTTTGCCCTTGTCATCGCCCAATTGATGGACAGGCACGGAGGGAGAAGCTGGGAACAAATCATCGAGTAGTCAATATATCTTCTGGTTCTTCATTCCAGAGAAGCCGGATCCTATGTAACATTTCATTCGTGACATGGCGTATCTCGTCAGCCGCTTGGTTTTTCCTTCCCAACCATTCCATGCCATTCAACCGGCTGCCTAAATTGCCCATGCAATAACCAGCGTCCAGGGCCCCAAAATGCATATACTGTACAAATCAAGTGGGATCCCATGACGCCAGACCATTTCGGTACACACCATGACCTGACTGTTTGTTTGGATCCTGTCTCTGCGATGCAGTCCACACCGCCACTGATTTCGTGTAACGCCCCGGCAATAATAGGAAATTCCGTCCTGACTCCGTTTCAATCTGGACAACAGCCAAAAAAAATAAATTGACATGTTTCGTGCTTCCGCTCGCTCAGGAGCGGTGAGATTCCCGCCAATTTCGTTTGATGCAATCGTCGGTGAGAGCCAGCAGTCCAGTGGCAATGATCACATCACCCAGGTCACTCGAGATCTGCTTTTCGGTGATGCGCATGCTGCAAGGTGGCACCCACCCTCCCTGCGCGCTCTCTTGCTTGATTTGATGGCGAGACAGCTTGTCGGGGGTGATATGAGCAATGCATCCGCCAGTGGCGAGGTTGACCAACTCAAACGAAAAGACCAATTCCGACTCGTCTTCGTAGACGTTCCTCCTCCAAGTGTATTTTTCACCCCAATATTCAAAGTCGTACATCTTACCATCACCGCGTCGGCAACGCTGCAGCTCAACTTGAGCATAATTGGAGAATTCAATTCTCATGGTATCGGTGGGGATGGTTGCTTTCACATCTGCCTGAGCAGCCAACACGTTGAGATCGTCTCCAGACTCGTCATCTTCAATCTCAACCTTGGGTCGAGGCTTGGCCGTCAGCGCCTTGAGGTTCATCCGGGTCAAAGCTGTCGTCAGCGAAAGCCTCTTGGGCGGCAACGATGGTCGGGCAGCGGGTTTCAGATATTTTCGTTTCGAACTGCAGACTTCCCGACCCGACTGCCTCTGATATCGACGAAGAGAGAACTGGCGTTCACCCAGGTCGTACATGCGGAGATGGAACAGCGTCAACTTCACCTTGTGGCCTTTTGATATGGCCACTTCGGTGTCCAGTCGAAGGTTCAGGTTGCCATCCGGGGTGGTGTCGTCATGCTGGATGAGTATCCTTCTTGTGGAGGGGAAGATCTCTCCAAACTCGGCCGGAGTCGTGGCAATCGCATCCGGATAATAGCAGACCCGTCTCAGCATAGGACTCAGCCTCACAGGTTTGGATGACTCGGGCTCCGAGGCAACGGTGGAGGTATATGTCTCGCTGGAGGCACGCGGGTCGACAAGATCGTCCTCGTAAGACGAAGGCTCCTGGAAGACCTCATGTGCCTCACAAGGGTCGTAGTATTTGCCCGTAGGCTTGGTATCGCTGTAGGAAGTGTTGTTGGTATACTGGGTATGGCTTGAACGGTTGGAACTGCGGGTCGATGTGGAGCTGGCGGATGTGGAGGATCCTTTGGACCAGACTCGAGCAGGGGATGGTCGCGACATTATGTGTGAAGGATGTTTGATGAAGAGAGTCAATGTACAAGATGCGAAATGGAAAGTATGGCTTTATGGCGATGAAAGGGTCAAGGAAGTCATAGCGGGCGGGAGAAATACATAGAAAAACAAACGCCTGGAACACACGAGGCAATCAAAGAGCGTCGAGGTAGCATCATCCACGGCATATCAGAAGCAACCGTAAGCATTGGGGTGATTGGTGAAGGCGTCACTGCAAACGAGCCGTGTGTTGAAAAAATCACTCCACGGGTGGACTGTAGGGTGTGGAGGAAGCTTCCTCCGTCGTGTCCATTTTTCACGGGGGACGACACGCTCCGAAGGATGGCGCAGTCGCAGTCGTACTCACTCCTCCGTTCTCCTGATGAGTGATGATGAGTCCGGACTCGGGAGACCAACTCGGCCGTTGGACGGGTGTGGCCGGGACCACCCGCCGAGCCAGTTTTCTTTTTGGGACAGCCCACGAAAGCCCAGTAAAGCCCAGGAAAGCCCAGGACAAGCCCCACCTGCGGCGGCCTGCGGCGGCCTGCGACGAGAGCCGCGTTACGGAGTTCTGGACCTTGGGCATCTTCGTGCTCAAAAATTTAGTTGCCTCGGGTTCCGCTAACCGAGCGAGGAGAGATGCCTGGAGCAACCCTCCCTTGGGCCAGAGGGGGGTGATGAGTGATGCCCTCCCAGTAGAGGGCAGGCGCGGAAAGACTGCACTCTGAGCACCAACCAAGCGGCTAGTGGCAAAGAAGTCAAACAGCGGATGAGAGTTAGGGCCTGGGAGCTTGGAAGAATCGTGGATAAATGGCCCATGGGCGGCCCTTGGGCAGGAGCAGAAGGGGCCCGGGAGGAGAGGGAAAGTTTAATAATGGCGGGCCGTCTGACTGGGACACTTGCTGTACAAATACCAAAACTGCACACTGGCTGCACCACGTCTGCACACAGGGATCGGGTCAGACAGGATTTCCTTCTGGTGAGCTCGACGAGACCGCCGGCCCATTGGCCCTCGGCCCCTCTTCGCCCTGCCAGTTAGGCACCTGCCGCCGGAGTCGCCCTGGGCTAACCCACTCGCCCCAAATGCTAATTCAACCAACCTAAACTCAATGCTCTCCCCTCCTCGTTATTTTCCTCGCGGCGTCTCACATATCGTGGCACCACCTGATTGGCATCCAATTCGAAATACCACACACACTGCCCTCTTATACGCTGCTTCAGGCTGATCTTGTTGCCATCCCTACCTCTCAACGACCCTCAATCCGCGGCACCCTCCCCGTCTCCACGACTGGGGAGCATGGAGAGATGAACATGTGTTCACGTGCAAGCTTTCGTACCTGTCCCTCTGTCCCACCCGCCACCACACGGAGGAATCTCTCTCCTTGGACGACGACCCTCCGTGCAGGTCTAATTCTCCGTCCGTTGCCTCCCCGATCTTGGGCACCTGTCCTGCCTCATTCTTAGGCATTGGGGGTTGGGCCCAGAGTCCAGATCCTTATGCCTCGGCCAACGGGGTCCTTGGCTCTGGCACGTGCTGGTCGTGTGTCTGAGTCAGGCAACCTGCTCACAATTTATCAGGCGTGAGGCATTTTAGCACGAATCCAGTCGAGAACACCCATCCAATCTCTCGTGATTGAGATAGGTTGCACCGTCTTGATCAGCGTCAACCAGCGCGGCTTGACGGCTTGACGGCTCGAACCGCAAAAGCTTCACCAAGCCAACGTGGCTTAACTCGCCCTCGAATCTCTCGCCCATACTCTGTACCTGGCTACGGTGCCCTGCGGGTGTCGCAGCAACCTCCAGAGCGCCCATCGCTTGGAGTTTTGTGCCTGCATCACGCGTCATCCGTCCCTCCACCCCATGCCGCCCGTTCCTATGCACGTTCATGCACCTCTTGAGCTCTGGACTGACTTTAGGGCTGCCAAAATCGAGGCCCGGCCCAGCCCATGGCCTGCTCGATCTGGCTCCTGTTCCTCGGCTACAGGTCTATGGACCAGGTCATTCCATGGAAGTGATCTGTTTTTGTCCTCGACAAAACCTTATGACTCACCTACTGGGTAGTACTAGATACGAAGGCTCGTCTATCTGTCATTCCGCCGTTGTGGTACATTGTACCCCTTTCTGGCTGGCCGAATTCGCGCATGATTTGGATGGCCACTACGATAAAGTGACCGATCCGCACATTGGGCCAGCTTCTTGGGCGGGATCCATAATCGATCACTGCTGAAGTGATCGTTCTTCAACGTTGCTGCATTTGCGTTCTCATTCTAACCAAGCTGGGCCTCGTTCAGCATTTGATCCAAGCCAGAATGCCGACCGAGTTTGATCTATCATTGGTTCAGACAGAGATGTTATATCAATGACTGTTCGAAATTCCTTCTATTCGCTGCGATATGCTCTGAAGCCGTTAATGGCCGGGAATGACCCCCATGTCAGCAGCTCTATGTTTACAAGAGGATGTGCTAATGCGTGTCAACCCCCAATTCAGGTCGAACTGGATGGAGTGAGATTCGCCCCCCTCTTTGATTGTCAGGCCGAGAATATTGCGCAGACGGCAAGAAAAAATTGAAGAGCGCGTGAACACCATGATTGTTGTCAGGAGGCGAGGTCAGAAGCGAGATCGACATGGAACTGGCGAACATGTCCTAGTACGACGCGAGGGCTTGCGATGCTGTTCCTCGAAGCAAACGACGGCCGCGTACTGCATGGGAATGGCGACAATCTAATCTATACCCATTACATACAGTATGTATCAACCGGAATCACACCATCCCCCACAGAGGCCGTGGCAGTTCAATCTCTCGGCCAATGTCGACTCCTCGACCCATGAACCCTCTGGCTCTACTGTCTACGCCCACGTACGCTTCCCTCCTCTTCTCCTCGCCTTCAAGGTCACGAGTGACACTCCAAGTCCTCAAACCGTAATAACTTCCTACGCAATGAACAAGCCATCGCGCAAAGGCGGCCCCTTTGTCCTTGTCCAGACCCTCGAAGACCATCTTCTCGGTGCTGATGGTCTCATCCCATCCTTGGTCCATTTGTCTCTGTTTCCGACCAGGGGAGTCGTGCATGACACCATTTCTCCCGACGAAGACGATTTCGTCGTCCTCCTCGCTGTCGCTCGTCAAAGGCACATCGTGCAGGCCCTCTTCCCTCAACCGGATCTCTCTCTCATTCCATTTCTGCACAAAGTTGCGTACAGTCTCTTCCAAGTCCTGAAGCAGTCCTTTGGCGGCTCTTGCACGCTTTAATTTGGCCCGCACTTCCTTGGGGATGTTGGTGGCAGCCTCTTCCATGGGACTCATTCCGGTGTTCTGCGTGCCGCGTTTGCCTCGGGAGCGGGTGCTGTTCTTGCGGCCTTTCAGCTTTGCCTCGATAGCGCGCTGGAACTCGGCGGCATCCCACAGAGGGGCCAGATAATAGGGTACGGTGCGTCGCGGGTAGGTGGGACGGACTTCCCAGTCCGAAGGAAGCGGTGCTTGAGCCCACGGGTTGGACAGCAGGCGATCTGTAGAGAGTTAGCCCGAGGGGGTTGGGTGGCGACCGCGTTTTGAAATACCGTTCTCCCATCTTCGGCGCTGACGCGATCCCTCCTTGCCCTTGAGCAAAGCTTCACGGCGATCCATGCTGTCGCGACGAACGAGCTTTCGATCCGTGTAGACTTTGGCGACGGCATCGACTGCCGCTCGGGAGGTCGCGTCGAGTGAGACCGAGATCCTCACCGATGAGCCAGTGACGGTACGGTTGGGAGTCGTAGGCGCCACCGAGATCTTCTCCATCTGTGTGGTGATGACCATGGTGTCTTGCACGGCTTGGGGCGCGATGGCCACAGCTACTGGCGGGGTCATGATAGGGACGATGGCCATTATATTTGGGAGCGGCCGCGGGAACAGGAGTACAGGAATGTCTTTTTCTGCGAGGAGTACCGTCTAGGTCAATGGATAGGGTTATAGTCTTGAAGGGAGCAGATGGAAATGTGCGAAGGGCGATGTGCGATATGCGATATGCGAGACGAAGTAGGAGCGAGGTCGACAGGAGGCACGGAGGGCACTACCGGACCTCAACGCGCACGGGAAGATGGTGGATGCCCACGATACCCTAGTGATGCCCCGAATGATGCCCCCATCGGAGGTTTGGAGTCATGAAGTCCCGCCCGGACGAATGACGATAAGCAGCTCGAGCATGCTGAGGAAAGAGTTTGGTTTGGTGAGTCAACAGGTTTGTTATGACAGTCTGTACGAATGCATCCTCCTGACTCAGTTTCTGTTGCTATTGCCCACATTCTCCTAACCAGAAATCAGAAACCGAGAATTAAATCGAGCACTCCGTAGATGCAACCACAAACTGCAAGGACCTAGCCTCTACTTTGGACCTAGGTACCGGACTTCCAACTTGTGGGGAGGCAGGTTTGGGGTTCGGCGAGTCGGTCCTTAATAGTACACAGTGCTCGGTGCGCCGTCATGATGCGTTGACTCGTTGACTCGTTGGCTGTTTGCCTGCGCCAGCAGTCCCAGCACAGCTCATCATCTCCATCCACATCATCAACAACACTATCATTCCTTTACCCCTGCCATTCTCTTTTTCAAAACCGGGTTAAGCTCCTTTTGATCCCGCAATGAAGTGCCTTTCTCTTCTCGCCCTCACTACGGCGGTTCTGGTGTCCGCCCGCTCCGTCGACATTCGCGACGACTCACAGGTCGCCTTGGGAAATGAACAGCCTCTGGTGGACGACCAATATCTGATTGAACTCAGCCCAGGAGAGACAAGATGGGTGACGGAAGAAGACAAATGGGAATTGAAGAGGGTAGATATTTGACACGGCGGACTGTTAGAACCTCACTGACTCCTGGACGATAGAACGGCGTCAAGTTCATGGACATCACCGAGAACGGGCACACATATCCATATATCCAAGTCGCTGACACGGCGTCAACCACCATCACATACCCTAAGAAAGCCGAGTATAAGAAAAAGGTCAAGTCGCTGGCCAAAGGGCTCGACAAGGCCAACATGCGCCAACACCTGGAGGGCCTCACTTCGTTCCATACGCGATACTACAAGAGCCAGTACGGCATCGACGCCGCCGAGTGGCTGTTTGGGCAGATCAGCGAGACCATTTCCGCGTCGGGGGCATTTGACCACGGTGCCAGCCTGGAGAGATTTGCCAATCCGTGGGGCCAATTCAGCATCATTGCTCGATTCCCGGGCAAGACGAACCATACGGTTGTGATCGGAGCCCACCTCGACAGCATCAACATGTTTCTCCCATCGATCCTGGCGGCGCCGGGTGCCGATGACGACGGCAGCGGCACGGTGACCATTCTCGAGGCGCTGACGGCGCTCGTCCAAGCCGAGGAAATCATCACGGGCGAGGCCGAGAACACGGTCGAATTCCACTGGTACTCGGCCGAAGAGGGTGGACTGCTCGGCAGCCAAGCGATCTTCAAGGCGTACAGTGAGCGCAAGAAGGAAGTCAAGGCGATGCTCCAACAAGACATGACGGGCTACGTGGCCCAGACGCTGGCAAATGGCAAGCCCGAGTCCGTGGGCGTCATCACCGACTATGTCAATCCGGAACTTACCGAGTTTGTCAAGGAGATCATCTCGACGTACTGCGACATCCCATACACCCTGACCAAATGTGGATACGCATGCTCGGACCATGCGTCGGCCAGCAAGTATGGCTACCCGTCGGCGTTTGTGATCGAGTCCGACTTTGAATACTCGGACAAGAAGATCCACACGACGGACGACCTGATCAAGTACTTGAGTTTCGACCACATGTTGCAGCATGCGAAGATGACGCTGGGGTTTGCGTACGAGGCGGCCTTTGCCAGGTTTTGAGGCCTGTAGCTGTCGCTCTCTCTCTCTGTAGCTCTCGTGGCTGGGGTCAAGTGACGAGTGACGGGGGGGCGGATATCGGATATCTGTCCAGGTAGAATCAATGAGGACAATGTTGTGTGACATTGACATTGTCGATGAGTCCGGCGGGCCTATCAAACTTCCCGGACGGAGGACATGGGCACTCACGGACGGTCTAAGTCAGCCACTAAGGGCGTCTCAGCAGCTGTCTAAGAAGTGTCTAAAGAGTGTCTAAGGGGTCCTAGAGGCTGCTGTCCTGGGTTTGTGAGAGCCTGACGTCACTTTCCCCGCGATCTTGAGCGCTTTTGGTCGGATTCTCCATCCATCGTCCTGTAACCGGCGGCCTGCGACCTGCACGTCAACCAGCGTCAACCGCCGTCAACTCACATCCATCCAATTCCCTGACTTCAATCCACCCCTACGCCACTAACCCCGATCACGAGCACCATTCCGAGTCATCGAGTGGTGTGTGGTGAAACAAGTGTATACGAGGAGGCCTAGCCACCGCCTCGCAACCGGTTTTCCTCTTCTCCCACCGAGCCTCAAGAATACCTCTTCTCCCCATCTTCCTACTGACTCGCAAGTCTAAAGCCCTTTTTCGAACACACAACCGGTCCTGTTATCCTCTTCGGCTTCTCCCCAGACCCAGGCAGCCTTCTAACCCCGTCAAGATGCCCATCAAAGACTGTAAGGCGGCCCCCTTCCAGCCCTGGCCTTCCTTGAACACACGGTGTGCCTAACCTGCCTGGCAGACAACCCGTTCGCCAAACGCGAGGAATTCTCCCGCAACAACCTCCTGGCCTACAAGATCCTCACCATCATTTCCTGGCTGCTCCTTGTGGTTACGGGAGCGTTCTACACCTTCCACGCCCCCACCGATTGCCACCACCACAAGCATGCCTGCCATACAATTTGGGGACAAAACAGTCGGAGATACACCCCTTTCGCCCTGAATTCGGTGGTGACCAGCATCTACTGGGTCATTGTCCTGATCTTCCAGGCCCACTATGTCCGTTATCTTTGGAGCGCAGACAAGCATTTCGTGAGCAGCGCCGCCAACGTCGGCAGCCATTTCATCCTGGTATGTCCTTTTGTCCCATCCAATCCAGTCCAATCCTCCCCAGTCGTTGACCTTGGGTCTAGCATAACCTCCTCAGCTTCGGCTTCATCATGCTCTGGGTCCGGGGGTTTTTCTGGCAGGGAGAGCTTCTCCTCATTGTCAACTTGTTCAATTTGACCCTGCTCTACTTTGGCCATCCGACGACCCCTCGATTCATCCACATCCCGATTGTCTCTGCGCCGTTGGCCTGGAACTACGTGGCCATCCTCTGGGACGGGGCTGCCATGGTTGGGGCCCATACCCTTCCCGCACGGATCCTCGCCAACATTGTCATCTGGGGCATCCTTGTCCTCGGGGCCTTCTTCCTTCTGACTTTCAAGGACTACAGCATCGGTATTGAGTTGGCCATTCTGTCGTTGGGTAAGATATTAGGATCCCAGGTTGGATTATCATGCTGACCGTACGCTACAGCTCTTGCCCTGGGCCAAATGGGGACCAAAGTCATTGCTCTCCAGTGGATTTTTGCCTTTGTCATCGCCGGCCTTCTCCTGATCTTCTCGCTGATCATCGGGGCTCCACAATGGTTTGGGCAAGACCGAAGTGTGCGACAAGAAGGGGCAGTCGTCAGCGCCGATCAAGAACGTGCACCACTTCTGGACGACCAGTAATTCCAGACATGATCAACCGCCGCCAAACGAACACGACAAGTTCATGGGACCGGCGTCATGGGAAGCTCTTTGAGGTGGTGGTTCAGTCGCAGCGGCATTGCAAGCCAGAGCATCTAAACGGGCCTGAGTGGTTCTAATCATGGTGTTAGGATGATCACCTCCGGTCTTCGGCGGGGTGGTAGCCCAATCGTGGGTGCCAGCTTTTTGGGGTTTGTAGTTTCGGCTATCAGTATATTGAGACTGGTTCGATGGGAGGGGAGTTTGGTCAACTGAATTTTGCTGTGAGCCTCGGCCAGGTGCTTGGGCAGAAGGGAAAATGCCACCCTTTTTGTCATTGTTTGTGCGTCGAGAGGACATTAAATTGCATTTGATTCCGACTTCTTTGTTGTCGTTGCCGCCCGCGATCCTCTCTTTCGGTTACGCTGTGCCTGTCCCACCAAACTCCACGATCAAACGATCCCGCCCCTTGCCGCCCGCGGTTCCTTTCTTTGGGATCCTTTGGGAAGGTGAAGGTAAACCACGCCGGCACGCCCCGTCTGAATGGGAATGAGTGAGTGAATTTTTCCGCCGAGCCTTGCGCCGTGTAAGTATACTTTTTGGCTCTCTCTCTCCACCATTTTCTCTTTCTCTTTCTCTTTCTCTTTTTCTCGCATTCTTTCTTTCCACTCCGCCCTCCGCGTGCGTGGATCTCTCTCTCTCTCACTCACTCTCTCGCTACTCCTTTCAACTGACTTAGCTTCACCCGTCATGTCTTTCCCCCCGGGAACAGACGACGCGGACATGGAATATGGCTTCGGAGCCGGCTTCGATGCATCACTTGAGAACATGCCATTTGACTTTCCCGCCGAGTGGACCAGCCAAATTTTGCAAGGGGTAGGTCTCGGCTACCATTTGGAGTTGCTAGACCCTTTGGTTCCGGCTCCGGCTCCGGCTCCGGCAGTGGCCCAGGGAGCGACCGGCCTCCTTCATCCCACACTTCCCATGTTTACCAGTTTGTCATCCGCAACTTTGACGCCGTCAACGTTGTGGTCTGCAGGTGTTGAAGGTGGAGGTGTAGGCGGAAGTGCAAGTGCAAGTGGAGTCGGTGGCGAAGAAGACGTGGACCAGGACACAACCCGCGATATCAAACTTGTCATCAAGAATGGAATCCTTACCATGGAAGAACCGGATCCGCAGACACTTCATCCCGACATCGACATCGCCGTCACCCACAACCTGACTCGCATCATCGCTTTGAAACTGGCGGGATGGAATTTGCGACGCGGAAGAGGCCCTCGAGGCGACACCGACTGTATGGTCTGCCGGTCTGAGCTGAAGGCCGACGCCCAGATCATTGTTCACGAAGACGGAAAGTGCAACAACAGCTGGGGAGCTGATTGCTTTATGGCGATGGTCATCAGCCACGACGCCGAGAGGAAATACAGCCGCACACTGGCTTGTCCGATGTGCCGGAAGGCAATCTCCACCCGCCACACCGAAAGCGCGCTCGACTTCCAACTGCCCGCGCCTTGGGGCATGGGTAACACCCTCCATATCACGGCCTTCGTCCGGATCATGCTCTTCAGCCCCGGCCTGGTTACCCGCGCGGCAGCCGAGGACGGGGAGAGAGTGCTGTTCATGAGCCTGGAGGAAATGACCAAGGTGGCACTGTTCGGACGCAACCCACGACGCTTCGGGGTCTGCTCTTTCATCAAACGTCAGCAGGAGACCACAAAGGCGTACCAAGACTGGGTCCTCGTGCACCATGGCCACAACGAGTACCGAGCGTGTCCATTCCTGCCCGATGTCGTCAAGACGATGAAGCAAGTCGTGGGCGACAACGGCGCCACGGTGCGGGTCGTGAGTGCCCGGGACCTGATGGATGAGACCACACAACGCGGCGGCCTGGCCCTCGCTGCCGAACTCTTCGAACACGATGAGCCCGAGCTCTCCCTCATCCAAAACGAAGGTCGCGAATACATCATAGACCAAATCCTGGACGCCTTCACCCCAAATAATCCACACTACCTCCCGTGGGCCGGCCTTCTCTCCGCCATGAAATTGCCTCTCAAGATGGGAGAAATCCAACAGCGCATGGTACAGAGAAATGGACAACAACAACAACAGGTTGAGCACGAATTCCAAGCCCAGGAGTGGTGATGACGACCAGCACGCCCAGACGCCGATAATGACGACGATGATGATTGATGATTGGGGATCTGGCGCACACGGAGAAATGGAGGGGCTTGGATGGGTCGGACGGACTTTGGCTTCGGTTCAGCCTTAGCTACTGCCATGTAGCTACCGATGGCGGTGATGCTATGAAACGGCCACAAATGTATCGAGGACGGAGAAGTTACGAGGCACAGGCCGTCCGAGAGTTCAGGAGCTAGGGCCCAGCAATGCGTGCATGTTGAGGAGATGGCGAGGTGGCCATCCACATCGCCTATCCTGAGGCGCAGCTTGCAGCTTGCAGCTCGATAAAATGATTTCCATCTGGCCCAGTTTTGTTTCCTCTCTTTTAGTCTGCTGCTCTTCCTTTTCAGAGGGAAGTCAAAGACCGAGAGCCACACGGGGCGGAAGGTTCTGTAGCTCCGCATGTGCAGGTGCAGCGACCTTATCGGTCCTTGATTGGTGGGATTGATGGGTGCCTGGGCCGTCTCATTGGTGCCTGCCTGCTGAGGCGCTTGCCGTGGTGCTTGCTGTGGCTGTGCTGCTTCATTGTTCCTTCCTCGTCCCTCCTCTTCCCGCGCCTTGCCCTTTTGTAGTCGATTATGCGAGTACGACTGACGACTGACGACTGAATGTGAGTGTCGCTTTGTTTTTGAGAATCCGTTATTCCGCCTCGAAGCTTTCGTTACTTTTTCTCTCTTTCTTGCTCCGTACATCACCTTGTCTTGTGTGTCTGTGTGTGTGTGTTTGTCAATTCCAACTTGGCTGTGTGTGTCCAGTCTTGCTGGCCAAGTGCATCGGCGTCTTACATAGACCTTTCGCTTTACCTCTCTGTCTCTCATACTCGACCCCTCTCGCCAGTCCACTCGCCTCGCCTCACATCACATCACATCACACCCATCACACCCACCACACCCATCGTCTCCTATCCTCTGCCTTCCTCCTTTCCTTCTCCTCACCCGATCCAGCCGAGCCATGTCCAAGATGCCTTCGAACGAAAAATCCAACCTCCAGTCCTCCTCTTCAGCCCTCCCCAACCCGCGAGACCTCCCCCCTTCCTATGAAAACACCATCCTCCCCAACACCACACTTATACCCACCGTCGCACACACCCCAACGACCAACAATCTCCCCACCCGCCAAATCCCCAGCCAAAACCCCCTGGATGCCCTCTCCCGCCTAACGGCCATTGACCTATCGAAATATGCACTGCCCAACGCCCAACTCTCGGACGACCAGACGACCATCACGACCACCAAACCCGAGTTACTCAACACGCAATATGCACTGTTGAAATTCCTGAACGAACAAGCCTCGCTACCGCCAAAGCCCACCATGGTCATCCGGGGTACGCACACTGGCGGGTCAGGCGCGGGCGGCACGACGGTCGATTTCGAGCTGAAGCTGAATCTTACGGGCATGTTGGATATCGATCGTGGGGTCGATTTCGATGGCTCGAAAGGCCAGGGTCGGATTCGCGTCCCGTCTTTTCAGCCGGGTGAGCAGGCGGGAGGAGGGCCGTCTTCGTTGGCATCGCGGGGCAGTCGTGGTGCCGGGTCCCCCGCTTCACTAGAATCGTGGGTGCGCAGTTTCTGTGAGGACAAAGCCGAGAGTCGAAGGTGAGATCATTTTAACTCCAGGCGTACCAGGCCAGATCTCGTTTGTCCCATTATCGCCCCTCTCCTCCGTCTATCTATCCATGAGACTGCCCATGCCCGCCCATCTCCATCTTTAAAACTATCAATACTGAACACATCGAACAGCTTCACAATGCACCGCAAGACGCCCAACCTCCCGACGCGGATCCTAGAAGGCCTAGTACGCACGCTGATAGCGACGACTAAATACCGCGGCAAAGTTACCGTTGAATTCCCCTTGCTCTACACCAACGTTACCGTTCTCCGCCAGTCCGGGAACTGGTTCACGAACCTCCTGCGGCTATACTCGGTCAAGAAGTTTGATGTCATGGAGGTTGTCTGGGACGTCGGTAGTAGGGGAAAGCCGAACGCGGTGGACGAAAGTTTTCCTGGCGGCTCGGGTGCACCAGCCGCTGATGATGCCCACGCCGGCCGGGCAGGACTGATCGCCCAAGAGTGGTGGCGCGAATGGGAGTTTGCCGTCTGGAACGCCGTGTTGTCCAAGAGGCAGGGCTGGGTCACGGTCGAGGATTGGATCGAGAGTCGCATGGGCTTGAGAGAGAAGGAGAGGTCCAAGGAGTGGGGGGTGGACCAACAGTCTTGATTGTCTTTCCCCTTGATTTTCTTCTTCTTCTTGTCATGGTTGGTGGTTGGATTGTGGTTGAATAATTGTTCTAATCGAGTCGGATGGGAGGGATATGATGACATCTTCGAAGCGGAATGGGGCGTTTATATACATGGCCTGGGGCTAGGACAAAGTCCTGCAGAAAGACTTGGATTGATGAAATGTATCTACTTATATGTAGGAGTGAGAGTGGAAAGGGCTTACCCACAGGTGGTTTGAATGGATCGGTTGGGGCCATGCTCATTTGTATACGCCTAGGTCCCTATGCGCCGAGGAGACCGGATACCCCAAAAACTCCGGTCCTGAAACTTGACTGGGCGACAAGACCAGTCACGGTCAATTTGTCCTCTTAATCCGGCAGCAGTCCATGCTATCAAATGCTTCCGAAGTACATTGGGACTTGGAAGGTAAACAAACGGCCCCAAAACTCTCCAAAGTCAAGTCAATTTCTCGAGCTCTCACAGCTGTCCCTCTACTTGGTCCATGGCCTCCAGCATACCCTCGTACCACGAGCCCAACGACGCAAAGGCACCGGCGTCACCCTGAGCGGCACAAAACGCCCCAAGCGCCCTGTATCTCTCGCGTCGCCAGGACTTCAGGCCCGTCGTTCCCTGCCACGCCAGGGGTTCCGAAGCCGGCTTCCCTTGCGCCGTCTTGGTTGCATCAACGGTGGTCCTGGCACGGGCTGCCTCGGTCGTCGTCATCGTCGTCGTCTTCTGCATCTTCATCTTCCTCTTCCTAGCCGCCCCGCCAGAGCCCCCGTCGTCGCCATCCCCGCGACCTCCCACCCCACCCGCACCACCCACACCACCACCGCCGCTGCCGCGCTGCAACACCGCCCAGCCCAACTTGGCCTCACACACGGGACACAGGTACGGTGGCTGCCGCAGGTCCTCGGCCACGCTGGCAGTGCCTTGCATCGCGCACGCCCGGTACGTGCAGTGGTCGAGGCCGAGCGTGTGGCCCAGTTCGTGCGACGCCGTGCGCGCGAAGCGGAAGAGCATCGTCGATTTCGGGCTGGGAGCGCTGGCGGCGTGTGCTCTGAGGGCCTTGTTGAGAGGGAGCGACCGTGGGCTCGATGGGGGGGAAACGTGATTGGAGGTAGGCGTGGGGTGGAGTATCTTTCGCTTCTTTGACGTCGTCGTCGTCGTCTTCAGGGACTTGGGTGCTTTTCTCTTCTCCTCTCCATCATCACCGCTGTCGTCGTCTTCGTCGACACCGACACCAACACCGAGGTCGTGCAAAGAAGATCGGCCAAGACCATTCTTCCCTCGGTGCGTCATCTCCCCATGCTCGCACGTTTCACTCACACACATGGCCTCGACGAAATGCACACAGTGACTCGCAGGCCACACGTGCTCGGCGTCAACGTCGTGCAACACATCCAGCTCCGTCAGGTACCGGGCACTCGAAACCACGGCGACGCGACTCGCGCCCCACGCGCGCCCGCAGCAGAAATCGTCGTCTTCGGTCTCGTACAGGTCGTGCGGCGTCGTCAACAGCAGTGCGTATGCGTCCGACGGGAGTATGTCAATCGCCACATCTGTGAGGTCGTTGAGGTTCAGTTGGTACGCGTAGGGGAAGAGTGCCGCTGGGGACGGGCTTTCAATCGGTGGCGTGGGTCGCGCACGGATGCGTGTGCTCGACGTCTTTGTGTTGAGCGCGACATATTTTGTTGTTGGCCGGGGCTTGGACGGTTGGGCTTTTGAACGTGCTTTGGAGCGGGAGGGTTGCCGGACAGGGTCATCGTTTTCGTCGTCGTCGGTGGTGGCGACATCATCCGTCCATGGTGCGAAGCGTAGGCTGATCGGCAGCCGCTTGACTCCGATGCCGTGGTAGAATGCCTGAAGATAGGCAATCAAGGCCTCGACGTCGATGGTCTCATCCTCGTGCTGCCTGCCGGTCGATGCCCCTGTCTTCTTCCCAGGACGGCTCCATGCCCGCATCGCGGCGACGTCCGCCCCAATCTCCGGTGGTGCAGCGACATAGACCACCGACCTTCTGGACGTGACGTGGTTCCGCACCCCGAGATTCAACCATGACCGAAAGTTCTGGCCCGGATATTTGGGGTCCAGGTCGATTTCGTCCCCTGGAAGCACCAACGGCGCAGGGTACGCGTCGAGATTGACGTTCTGAACGTCTGACGCCGAGTGTTTCCTCTTACCAGTCATCGCCGTGAGCACTTGCTGGTGTGTCTTAGACGCATAGCCTGATCCCAGGGCATAAGAGGAAGGGTAGAGTCTCAAGGCGGGGTGCGCGCACCGACCCTTAGCCGCCTTTGCGCCCGCCGCGCGCTTCTTAGAGGGCGCCATGCTGAGAGTGGTAATGGTGGGCGGATATGGGGATGAGAAGAAACTGGGAAATTCAAAGAAAAGACTCGGGAGGATTTGCTGAGCAGTGCTGGAACTTCAGGGGCTTTATAGGGCTGCAACCTTCATACTTGGGTCGCTTAGCATGGATGCCTAGAGCGATCACTAGCGTCCTTCATGGTATTCTCCCATGTTTGACATCTCATGACTCACTCTCCAGGCGTCCGGGGGCGATGGTAGTAGGAAAGAAGGGTCGAGGAGGTTTTGAAGATCAGCAAGGCTGAAGTCGGAAAACGAACCAAAGACTCCGGCAAAACTAGGCAGCAGTGACCCACGTGACTTTCAGCCTTGCACGTGAGTGTCGGGCTTTCTTTCCGTTGGCTGTCCTTGTCTCCTCTCCTATAGGGTCAGCCACTCGGTCGAAGTTTGGATCTTATTAAGATCCACCTGCTGCAGTGAGGCGCCTCGCAAGAGATTCTCACGTGCTAAAGTTCCAGTTGTAACAATCCACGCACTCATCGTCCGCTTCACAGGTTGGAGGTTCGTCATAAGCTTCCAGAACCTGAGGAATGACGACATTGAGTCGGTGATTGTTGACACTGAGCCGCCAGCTTTTATCTCCCACGGTATCATACACGCAACGCTGTCCTGTGTGGCATTGACTTTCAAACGCATATCCGGCGATGGAACATGTGGAGAAATAGCCATTGCAGGCACCCATGTAGATCGGATCGGCGGTATTGCCAATGTGGAAAGCCGCAGTGTAAGGGGGGATTAGAAGACCAAGGCGCTGGGCGGCGAGTTTATCTGGCGGGGATTCAAACGCCACAGAGGGGACATTGAACGTCAATCCCATCAGACTTGCCACGGCTCCACCTAGGGAGTGTCCAACGATCCAGAAGTTGGCGTCTGGGTACCAGGATGTGACATTGTACATGACTGCGAGGGCTGTTTGATAGTATCGATCCTCCTGAACAAGTTCTTGGGTGAGGCAGGTCGAGTTGCATTGGTAAGTCTCTGTGCGGCACCCACAAACTGGACCATACCAGTATGGATCTGGTCTCTGGTGTGCACAGCAGCAACTGAATAGGAGGTTGTCGTTGAAGCGGTCATTGTTCCTCAGCTTTTCCCGTGGGTCTAGACTAGGTTAACAATGACACTGGGAGGAGGAATGGGTTCAACATACCTATAGTCGTTCCCTTGAATGAAATGATGACGGTTTTGTTCTCTTTGTCGGTAAACACATGGCCTCTGAGACCATCTCTTTTCCATCCAAATGTGTCGGAATGATTGAAACCAAGGGTTGTGTTGAGCCAATCAGGCTCGGAGGGTGCTACAACATAGGCGTTATTGCACAGTTTGGCCAAGTTCACCACCGTTGACTTGTTCGATACGTCAGGCCCTAGAACTTGAACGGTCACCCACTCATCTGAATCGTCTAGCTCGTCAGGGTGGCGCAGAGACTGTTGTGCAGGGTTTGGAGTCTGGCGACGACGCCGACTTAATGACATTGGCCGTGAGCGAAGCTGCAATGAGTCCGCAAAACTAGGTCCGATCGTAGATGGTATCTGCATAATATCATTGGAAGATACCTCGACGCTGTGAAGGCGCGGTGGACCATCTGACCCCGAGAATTCGTGGAAAAACACATGGCTCAGAGCCTACAGAGTATCAACATTGTTGAAGCTGGTCTGAATCGGCGAATACTAGGACGTACAAAATCTTCCTGATGCCCAATCTCGGGGGGTTGTGGCTTGCCCACCTGGCCGATGTTGGCTTCTTGACGTAGGTTGAGGTTGATCAGCGCATCAGCGGCACTCGCCAGAGTAAAGATCAGAAGAGTGATAACGTGGTACACGATCCTCAACATCGTTGGTAGGATATTACAGACTGCAGTTCCCGAAGGGACAGGAGGGGCAGTGTCATAACGTTCGATAAGAACCGTTGAGCTGACGGAGAGGATGTATGTCAGCCACAGTCAGACAGCGACAGTCACAACAGCCGTGATTCGTGCTTGGGGCGGAATGACCAGACTCTTCGAGAATCAAATCTTTTCAAGATATTCGCTTTTGCTGGGAATCCGTTCGATGAGTGGCAGAGATACGAAGCCTAGGTTTAGGAAGACTGTTGATGGAACGAGAGGCAAGAACGCACGAAGGGAGAGAGGTGCGACAAGGCTCCCCGCCGCAAGGCTGATAACGTGACCACAGCCTTGCATGACGTCAGGGGTCGAATTGAGATGAAGACCAGCACTCGTTCCCAACGGCGGTAAGTTCGTTTTTTGCCAGGGCCAGACAAAGACACCAGGCACCTGGATGGGCGAGAGGATTATCGCTTCGCTGCACAGAGAGTTTGCTCGTCTTTTAGGTTATTTTCTGTTCGTCCGAGCAGGTGGAACCTGGTGATCGAATCCGGCATCTGGAACTTTGTGACCAATGCGCATTTCGACCGAAGACGCCCGCCGAGCTGTCTGCCACCGAACAACATGTATTGGGACCCGTTTCCTACAAATTCCATCAAGAAAAACCCAGAAAACTCCCATGAGGACAGCAGCCACCCTGACCAATACATATAACTTTCTAAGCACCTTCATTGGGGACCCTGAAAAGCAGAAATGTTGATTCTGATAGCTGGTATCACAGGAAACATCGGAAAGTACGCTGCTAGATATGGCCTCGTCCACGGCCACCAAATACGGGGACTAGGAAGATCACCGGAAAAGCTCGACGAAGACCTGCGACAGACATTGGAGTCGTTCGTGGTCAGCACGACATACTATGACATTGCCGCTTTGGAAAAGGCCACGGAAGGAGTCGACGCTGTCCTTTGTGCATATGGCGGGATGCCCGAGTTGCATCTAGACGCTCAGTTATTATTATTGAGAGCAACTGAGCGGGCTGGTGTCAAGGTATGTGGGTTTGTGTCAACCAGGTGGTCTTCTTGTTGTTGCCGGGTGACATGGCTGATGATGATACAGCGATACCTGGCGGCGAGCTGGAACTATGACTGGCGCCGGATTCCCTTTGGATCAGAGCCAATCTACGACCCTATCAAGTCGTTTCACGCCCAAGCCAGCCTCACCAGCAATGTCAAGCCTATTTATATCATCAGCGGCATGCTAGCCGAAGTCTTCTTCGGAGTGGATGGCCAGGATGGATTCACCCCGAAGGACAACGGCGTCTGGGATCCCAAGGCCAGGTCGATGGATATCTGGGGTCCAGGAAATGAACCTTGGTTCTTCACGACCGAGTCCGACGCGGGCGCCTTTGGGATTGAAGCTGTCACCGCTGCTGACGCCGAGGAAGGTGGCTTTGTCAATATCTGCTCGTTCGTCTGCAGTCTCCGGGATATTGCAAAGGCGTATGCAAGTGTCCGAGGGAGACAAGTGGTCCTGCACGACAAGGGCTCGGTGGCGGATCTTGGACTCAAAGCGACCAAGGCGAAAGAGGGTTCGGACAGAAGCAATTTCTGGGACTGGCATCGACTGGTCTTCTTGTTGAACACCGTTCGCGGTGCGTGGAATTTGACCACAGTCGACACGGAGAGATTTCCGACATTCGTGCCGACGGGGTTGGAAGACTTCTTACGAGAGCATCCTGAGATTTAGGACTAATGTTAGCTCGCTGGTAAACAAACACGGTACCACGGCACTGAATAAGAAATGTAGACAAGTGGACAAGTGGACAAGTTGGTGGTTCGGTTCGTAGAAATCTCCCGCGTTTCGGTTCCGGATCGAAGCATTCAGTTCCCCCGATTTGATCCCCCACACGAGGCCTCAACCTCCTCTTCCTCGTCCTCTTTCTTCACTTCCTATCCGATATCCCGCTCCGAGTACTGATTCGACTATATTCCAGGCATAGATCTCCCTTGCCGTCGTCGAGGTCGGAATCGGATTGGGTGCGTTGTGGCTGTTTGGTTGTCACACCACGCAGTGGCGGTTTCCGACAGCGCTCGCTCAACCGACTCAGTTACAAGCAGCAGTCCGGCCAGCATTTACGACTTCACGGTGCACCAACTCCTGTTGATCTCAAGTATTGATCGCAAGCAGAAGCTGTCGCCATGATCACGGACGCTCTGGTGGTGGCCAAACCCGGCGCGCCATTCCAATACCAGCAAGTCGAGCTCAACGACGAGCTGCGACCCGATGAAGTGTCGATCCGCATCAAGGCGACGGGAGTCTGCCATACAGACTTGAACTTCGCGCGCGAGAAAACCATGCCCGAGCTATTCCCCGCCGTGCTTGGCCACGAAGGCGCCGGCATCGTCCAGCGCATCGGCTCGCAGGTGACCCAGGTCGCGCCGGGAGACCACGTCATCATCTGCTACTCGTGCTGCGGCCAGTGCAAATACTGTCTACGGAAAGAATCGTCCTACTGCGACCTGTGGTTCCAGTACAATTTCGGCATTGGGCGGCTGGATGGGTCCAAGACCTTTTCCACCACGACCGACGGCAGGCGGATCACGTCGCACTTCTTCGGCCAGAGCAGTTTCGCCAGGGACATTCTCGTGTCCGAAACGGGGCTGGTCAAGGTCGACAAGAGCATCCCCTTTGAGATGTTGGCGCCGCTGGGCTGTGGCTTTATGACGGGCGCGGGAGGTAGGCTCGACTGCCTGGGATGGAGGCTTCTTCCTGTGGGTTCAAGTTCTTGCTGACTGTGTATATGTGTGTGTATGACAGCCATGCTCAATGTGGTCAAACCGACCGCGGATATGGCGGTCGTCGTGGTAGGAGCGGGCGCCGTCGGACTGTCTGCAATCATGGCCCTGAAACTACTCGACTCCCCGCCCAAGAAGATCATAGCGGTGGACATAGTCCCGACGAGGTTGGAAATGGCACGGTCGTTTGGCGCCACGCACGGCGTGAATTCCAAGGTCCGGCCCGACCTAATGAAGGTGCTGATGGATATCACCCATGGGAGAGGCGTGGATGGAGCGATCGACACCACCGGGAGACCGGACGTAGTCAAGGGGCTCATCCACAGCGCCGCACGGAAAGGAAAGGTTGTCACGGTCGGCGTGGGGGATGTAAGTTCAACCATCCGCATCCAAACCAGGGAACCGAATCTGAGTCTGATCCTGGCTGACGCGCTCTATATAGCTTTCCGCCGAAGCATCCCACAACATCTTTGAAATGGTGCAGTCAGGATGCACGTATGTCGGCTGCAACCAGGGCGATTGTTTCCCCCGAGACTTTCTCCCGGCATTGTTGGCCGCAAACCAGTCGGGCAGGTTCCCCTACAATCAGTTGATCAAGACGTATCCCGCCAAAGACATTGGAAGGGCTGCGGAAGATATTCATTCTGGGAAGACGGTCAAGGCGGTGCTACTCTGGGACTGAGGGGTGGGGGTTAGGACATAGTCAGGATAGGCAATTAGCAAGGGTCATGGCACCGTCAGCGCCATTCGACGATCCAATAGACAAAATGAACGACGTAACCCGTACAGACACTCGGAGAGAATGAATGATTCGCCATTGAAAGTAATGCTGTACACTGGCTCGTGCTGAGGATTTGTCAGGCTGTGGCTCAGCCTCGGCGGGGAAGCCAAGTTTCGTCCAAACTCCGGAACATTCTACAGCCTCACAGAAGCTTTCAGCGTTGATCCATCAACCACTCACTTCTTTCTCCCCCCGGTGACGACTCGCCCCTCAGCCTGCTTGCAGTGGCGAACACACTTTCTCATCCCACACATTAGTCAGGCGGACGATCTGACTATAACCCTCCCTGACCGGCCGCCGCGATGTCGACGTCGCAGCCTCCACCACCACCACCTCCTCCTCCCGAAGCATCCTACACAGCCATGGACCGAGACGTCGAAGCGATCGGATCGCACTGCGAGTTCGCGTACTGCCACCAACTCGACTTCCTGCCATTCCGGTGCGACTCCTGTCACCACACATACTGCCTGGACCACCGCAGCGAGACTTCACACAAGTGCGCGCGGGCGGGCGAATGGGCCAAGAACCGACGGCGCAACAGCGTCGGGCGACTGGAGTCATCCAGCACCACGGCCTCGACGAAACCGAACGTGCTGAACGCCACCCAGTGCAGCCGCCCGACATGCAAGACGCTGATCCACACGCTGCAAAACACCGGCGTGCACTGTGCGCAGTGTAACCGGGAGTACTGTCTGAAACACCGCATGGGCGAGGACCACGACTGCAAGAACCTGACGCCGCTGGGGGCGCGGCCGGCGGCCGGCATCACCGCCGCGGCCATAATGCAGAGCAACAAGGACAAACTGAGACTGGGCTTCGGCCGCCTGAAGTCGTGGGGCAAAGTCCAGCAGGACAGCCTGTTGCCCAAACCGAAGCCGACGAGCCGCGCCGCCCAACTCGCCGCCCTCGCCGCACTCAAGAAGTCCGCCCGTGGCGACGACAAGCTCGCCCCCGAAAAGCGTGTCTATCTGCACGTCGAAGCCGAGGCCGCCAGCACCACGAGCAAGCTGCCCCGCGCCGACCTATTCTTCAGTCGAGACTCGAGTGTCGGCCGCTTGCTGGACGACGCCGCCCGTCGCTTGCAGGTCGCCAATGTGAACAATCGCGTCGAGTCCGAAGACCAGAGGTTGCGCGTCTATCATGTCGAGGGCGGGAGGCTGTTGGAGTTTGCTGAGAAGGTCGGAACCGCCCTGGCCAGTGGGAATACCGTGGTGCTTTTGAGGGGCGTTGGGCCCAAGGAGTTGTGATTCATCCCCGAATTTGGACTTTCGGCGATTGGGGCGCGCATAGCGATGGCGTTGATCATGGGATATCTAAAGATGAGACGGCGTTCTATGCACATCTAAGGAGTGCATTGGGTTGCTTCCAACGACAACTTATGACCTATCATGGCCGAATAAATATCGAATGACTTCAATCCTATTTCTCCCCTGACATGTCGTGTTCCGCATCACGGGAATCTCATATGCATCGAGTGTTGAATTACTGTGACATTGGTACACCGTGGGAAGCCCACCATCTTTCAAACACGCTGGATGGCATTTCAGCCTCAGACTCATCTTCATACACTCATCTTCATCTTGATCCCACCGTGAGGCTTATAGCCAACGACGTCTAGTTCCTCTATTTCCCAGCCGTCCATTTCTCCACTCCCTCTGTCGTCTCGCTTGATATTCAACGTTGGGAACTCTCGTGGCTCGCGGAGGAGCTGCTCTTTCAAGGCGTCGACGTGATCGAGGTAGACGTGCGCGTCGCCCATCGTGTGGATCAACTCTCCGGGCACTAGATCGCAGGCAAAGGCTAGCATGTGGGTGAGGAGGGCGTACGAGGCGACGTTGAAGGGGACTCCGAGTCCCATGTCGCACGATCGCTGGTACAACACACATGATAAATGGCCCTTTGCCTTGGGCTTGTCTCCGTTTCCCGTCGACCCGTCAGCCGGTTGGAGGGCCGCCTCGCCTCTCGGCGCGTCGGGGAAGCTGACGTAAAATTGCGCGAACATATGACAGGGTGGCAATGCCATCTTGGTGAGATCGGCCACGTTCCACGCACTGAGAATGATTCTCCGATCGAAAGGGCTGTGCTTCAGCTTCCTCACAACCTCTTTGATCTGGTCGACGCCTTTGCCACTGTAATCAGCATGGCAGTCTTGGTATTCGGCTCCGAAGTGCCGCCACTGGAACCCATACACGGGTCCGAGATCCCCCTCTTCGCGCTCCGTAAATCCAAGGTTGTCCAGAAACTGTCTTGACCCGTTGCCGTCCCAAATGTGTATTCCCGCTTCTGACAATGGCTTGGACGTCGTGCAGCCAGACACGAACCAGAGGAGTTCGGTCGTCACGGCTCGAAGGAACACCCGTTTTGTCGTTAGGAGCGGTAAGACGGGTATCCGGTCGCCTGTTGTGGATGAAGGGTCGAGTTTGGACAGGGAGAAGCGAAGTTGAGGTGGTGCAAAGAGGGAGAGTGTTCCCGTACCAGTCCGGTCGGGACGGTGTTCACCACGGTTGAGGATGTCGCGGATCAGATCCAAGTACTGATACTCCTCGTGGGAACTGGTTTTTGTTGACGAAGAGGGTTCCGTCAAATGGACAGTGGGGGTGGCTGTTCCTGTCGATGTGGGCGAGCCATTGCTTCCGTTCTGTAGAGCTTTGGCATTTTCCTGGATGAAGCCGATGGAATCTCCAGGAGGGGAAATCTTGTCTGTATCTGTTGCAGAGGGGGCCATATCTGGTGCTCTTGGTCAATCTCGGCCGTGGTGGGATGGAGAATAAGATGGACCATGAAGGGACTTAATTAACGAAACGCGTCACAAAACACGAAGGGACTGCGGCGCGTCGAAGATGACGTCAGTATTTACCCGATGTTTATCCGAATGGGGTTGACGGTGATCAACCTAACCATTCTCTACTCTCTCCATCTCCCATTCCCACCTGGCGGTAAGGAATGGTAGGCAGAACAACCGACCATGCAGCTCGAGGGGAACCTTCTAATAACGATTACCGGGTCCCACGCTGCCCCTCCGAACGAAATGATGACACGTGCGACGCAAACCGCTCCTTCTCGAGACGCAGATGCACCTCAAGTGAACAATGCAGAATTGACAAGGGAAGTGAAATAACTGATAAGTGACCTGTTGTATGTGTGCTATTTCTTACTTATGCTCCCGTGCAATAGAGCAGAGCAAACGCCTATTGACCATCAACAAGGCTCGGCGCCTCTTTGCTCGCTTGGTCCACGATCGGTTGATGCCATTCTTTACAAAACAGTGTTTTTCTGCGCCAGCGGCACCCAGACTTGCACCCTTTGGTCAATCTCTGCCACCTTGGAGCAAAGATCTTAACTTTTCACTCATTACACAATTCTTGACTAAATCTCAACTGTTTTCACGCAATCTTTGCCACTTTGGCCTGGCACGTGTGCACTCCAAATTTGACTTTGTGAGTGCCTATTCAACAGATATCCTACAGATATCTCTATATATATCGCCTATCCTAGCACTTTATGTGAGCTGGACAGAGTCTCCAATTTAATCTATTCAAATCTTACTTGTTCTTGTCTACAAGACAAGATACCCGCAACTAGAGATGACTACAGGCCCTACACTCGACGCCCCAGCTATTTCGCCGGAGGATATGATCCTCATAGCTAGGAGGATGGAGAGCCTGGAATGCAAGTTTCAAATCATAACAGCTGAGAAGGAGATCCGGGGACGCCATCTTCATATCAAAGAGCTTGAGAAGGAGAATCAAGAATGCAAGGTCCGCTCCGCAGAGCTTGGGTCGGAGAATCAGCAATGCAAGGATCTTCTCATCACAGAGCTTGAGATGGAGAGTCGACGAACGAGGGCTCTCGTAAAAGAGCTTCAGAAGAAGAGCCAAGAGTACAAGCTTCATATCAAAGACCTTTGGAAGCAGAATTAAGTGTACAAGCTTCGCGTCGCCAACCTTGAGACGGATAATCAACAATACAAGGCTCTTCTTATCAAGGAGGAGCAAAAGCTTCAAAGGGCCGACCTTCAAAGGGCCGACCTTCGGAGGGAGATTCAACACTGCAGGGATCTTATTGACTCCTATATTCAAAAACGGATTCAACAGCAAACTCTTCACATTGCAGACTCTAGGATGCAGATCGAGCAGATCCACCAGCAACAGAGAAGCAACAAGTCCTCTTTAGCAGTGACAATATCTGGAAAATCTCAAGGCACAATGCCTGCTGGGCGGAACAGCTTGCCTCACTGTGAAGGTCTACGGTGTGGTTTTGATATCGTCGACTTCCTGAATGACATGCTTGACAGGGGCTGGCACTCCCGCCCGGCACTGTATGAGGCCTTTTTTACTGTATTCCAGACGTATCCTGGTAGCTTCAACAGGGGCCTGGGCCTACACCCTGCGAAGAGACTGTTGACCGATTTCCTCAACAATTGGATACGCTTTTCGGTACCTCAGATGTCACCCCTCGACCATTTCTCGATGGACTTGGATAGAAGACTTCCGGCGCCAATTACGCCACCGTGTTGGGGACTCACTGAGGTAATCAGCAGCATTCGCCGTTGTGGTCAGAGGAGTATCGATAGAGTACGGAATTGTCTTTTGTCCCGAACCATGGATGATATTCGAACTTTTAATATTGATTGCCGCGAATACATGAAGCGTAACCACTCGAGTTGCATGTGCAGATCAAGTCAATTACCGAGAATCTACGCACGAGAGCATGGTGCGACGCGATATTTGAAGGGCTGAAGAAGTGACATGAACGATGACCAATTTCAAAGAAAGGAGATGAAGAATTGAGGGCGTTCAGGAGCTCATGGCGATCCGATAGGGGTTTCAAAGGTGTCTGTGTGAAGAGGTATGGTTGTGCTTAGAGTATTAGGACCAAAAAAAGGAGAACAGAGCAACGTCTGGGAACAAGATGGCCCTGGACTGCCTCCACGGACGACATATACCTACTTTAGCCAGTTGAGGTAGTTAAGATGCGTGATTTCGAGTACTGTATTATGGGCCAACCCTCCACTAACTACTTGGGAATTGCAAGTCACTTTTCTATTCCTTCACCTCCAGATCTCGCAACGGCCTACCGAAGCGGTAACTGTGACGGCGTGCTACTGAACCTGAACCTTCCATGTAATCCTCACCATTGCCTCCACATTTGGCCAACAGCACATTCTCTCCAACCTAGGGTGGGTTACTCTACTCGAAACTGTGTCTCCCATTTCCTCACCAAAGACGAAACAGACGACAGCTCGACCGGAACACGACCAGTCGGGCCGGAGGCTTGCTTCCGGGCATGCAGAATCTCCTGCATCGGCGACGGCCTACTGGACTGAAGCCTGGCATCCCACCACTTGCGCAGTTCCGGCAGCGGATTGTCAGCGAGCTCCTGGAGCAAGGTCTCCGCCCGTCTACGGATGGGGCTCGTCGAGGGGGGCAGCGTGGTGCTGACGGTGGATGGGTTGTTGATATCGCGATGGTCAAGATCAACACCAAGATCCAACCAGCCGCCTCGGTCTGCTTGCTTGGCCAGCTTAGCTTCGAAAGCGCGTTGGAGCTGGTCCCGAGCTTCGGGCGACTCCAGCACCGCGAGGTATTTGGCCCAGAAGGACAGGAAGTCGCCGTCGGAATCGCGGAGCCAGGACGGGCCCGCGGCCGGTTCTCTCGCGATTAGCATGTCGACCAGCGATGCCATGAATGCTCCATCATCATCGTCTTCAGACTCCTCGCTGCTGCTATCACCGTACATCTCGTCAGCTTCAATTGCCATGTTCGGGGTTGACGTACCTTGACTCCCCTGGTTCAATCCTTGTCCTGCCAATCCGGTCTGGGTTGCGGTCAATGAGGACGACGGTTGACTTCTCACATCTCCCAAGAATTCTCTCTCCCATTCCTCCCATGTTGGTGTGAGGTTCATGGTCGGTGGCGCTGCGGCGCGCTTGCTCGCGAACGAGGCGATGAAGATTGCAGCTGGCGACGCTTTGCGTGATGCTTTGTTGTATTCCATCTTTTGTCTTGAGATCGAGTTGTCGAGATCGCGCGTTGGTGGAAATTGAATCTGGGCTGATGAGTGATGTGGATTCGATTTCGACTAGATCTCAAGACTTAGATGATGGTTCCTGAAAGTTTTGCTCATGCAAAGCTCGGTGGTTAAGTACGTGAGAAATGAAAAAGGGAGCCCCATAAAGGCCTTTCTCATCGCAATGTTGAGTAAGACAATCACCTTAGTTGAAGAACAACAAAACAAAAGGACCTGGTGGGCGGAAATGTAGTCTTTGTCTGCGGCATAACAGGCTTGACAAGTCACACGTATATTCAATGGATATGAGATGAATTTCTATCATACCAACAAAAGGATTCTAGAGCTTATGCTCAGACCGAATCTGCAGATCATGCCGACTGAGGTCTTGGACACTCTTTTTGCCGGCGTTACCCAACATGTTGTCTGTGTCGGCAAGCAAACATTTCAGAACGTGCTCGACACCTTCCTGGCCATGAATGGCGAGGCCATACATGAACGGGCGGCCAATCAGCACGGCTTTTGCGCCAAGCGACAAAGCCTTCAACACATCACTCCCAGTTCGGATTCCGCTGTCGAAGAGTAGAGTCAGCTTGGACTTTTGCACCCTTTCATCAGCGGCAATCTCGGCCAAAGCATCAAGAGACGCTATAGCACCGTCGAGTTGTCGGCCACCATGATTCGAGATGATGATTCCATCAATGCCGTAATCGATAGCCCGGTGTGCATCCTCAACGGTTTGAATCCCCTTGAGAACTATCGGGCCGTCCCATAGCTTCTTGAGGATTTCTAGATGTTGCCACTCCCGATATGTGCCAGAGTTCAGGGCTTCGATCCACGCACTGGACTTTTGCAGCAGTCGAAAGTTTGAAAGCACCCGAGCCGCTCCATAGACCGACCCGGGTCTCTTCATTAGTGACCACAAAGCCGCAATCTTCTCGCCAGTGCCTCGTGTGTCATTCTTTGAGATTTCTTCGTACCGCGCATTGAAGGCAGGATCTGAGAGTCCAATTTGACACCCGTCACCCCAGATAAATGGGAGATAGGATGTGTCGAGATCGGTTGGTCTCCAGGCTAGGTTGAAAGTGTCTACAGTGACGACGAGGACCTTGTAGCCATTGGCCTTTGCCCGGTTCAACAAGCTGACCGTGACGTCCTCCCATTGAGGCCTTGGCCAGTAAAGTTGATACCAGCGATCCCCATCGCCATTTGCTTTGGCAACCTGTTCGATTGTCCGGGTGGCCGCAGAGGACAGAATCATGGGAACTCCAACCTTGCGACAGGCTCTGGCAGTGGCCTCCTCGGCATCCTCGTGCATGATTTTTTGCACGCCAATGGGAGCGGCTAGTAGTGGGGAGTTGTATCTGGTGCCAAAAAGCTCGACGCTGAGATCCCGTCGGGTGGCATTCACTAGCATACGCGGTCGAAGCCGGTAGCGATCAAAAGCGGCGATGTTGGCAGCGTGGGTGGCTCCGGAACTGGCCGAGCCATAGACATATCCGAAGTTGGGGGCAGGAACTTTGGAACGGGCAAGAGACTCCCATTCTGCAGGCTTGGTTGAGAACAGGGGTGCGCTTAATGAAGAATAGATATCTCGCTGGTAAGAGGAATAGTTGTTTGGGTCAGGCTCGGTGTATGGCTGGATCAATGACCCGGCAGCGGTTTTGTTGGCCATGTTGGACTGGCTACTGTGTGAGGTGATGTCTCGAATGGACCGATGGCAGCATGAAGTAATAATACCAAGCTGTCGAGGTTGAGCAGAAATCGAGGAATGTTCATAGTAATATGGGGAAGTCTGGGGCAGAGATGCCGAGGTACATGTCTCGATGTGAGTGTAGTACTAGTACTAGTAGTCCACAGTAGCGCCAAGAAGTGTATTGCATATTGCATAGCACGAGAAGTACTCTGCCGTTTATACTGCCACATGAACCTAAAATACTCGACCGTATTTACCGATAAGCGTGCCCTGATCGGGACTAGCTTGATCGCCTATTTGTCTTGGTCTGTGCGTGCAGATGACGTACTTTCAGCTTCAATGATGCTGCAACTCGGTCTTGAAAGTTGAAAGTTGAACGTTGAATCACCAACCACCCTCTTTCCACCTTGGTCCTGTGCTCTGTCGTGTACTTGGTCCAGTATCTTCTCTCTCGCCAGCAGCTGGGGATTTTGGTGTTGACCTCCCACTCCCTTCTCCCCGACGCCCTCTCGATCACAATGGCGGCCAAGGTGTTGCAGACCAATTTCGATGTCGACTACATCATCAGCTATCGGGTGGACAAAGATGGTACGAGCGTGGCTTCTCAGGCGTCTTCCTCTCGCTAAACGATCACAGACAAACCAACATCCATTTCTCAGTTCCAGAAACTTATTCGTGTCCTCGCCGAGACCGGCCTGACCACTGAAGTTCGACGAGGCGATGAAACCTCCCTTCTCGTTTTTGTCAAGGCTGCCGACGAAAAGGTCTTTGCCGATGTCGTCTACAGGTCCAGAATCAAGGACTGGCTTCACGGTGTCCGCCAGATCCAACCCAGCGATAACCCGGCCCAGACCCTCGTCTCGGAGCCTCTGACCGACGCCGAGAGATATCGACAAGTTCATCATATGATATCTTGTCCCCAGGAAGAAGGTGGTGCCGGCATCACCCCCAAACATGGAGAATGGAAACATGTCGAGGCTGTGTTCCCCTTGCACGATCATGTCAAGAACAAACAATGGTTGACCGAATTCTCCCGGAAGACGTTCTTGACTCCTGAAGATATCGACGAGATCAGAAACACCATGGGAGAGAAGGTTCGTTGATCTCCATCCGGCAACTCCTCGACTGACATGTCCAGATCGGGTACTACTATGCCTTCCTCCAATCTTACTTCACCTTCATGATCTTCCCCGCCGCCTTTGGCTTCTCATGCTGGGTCCTCTTGGGCAGCTTCTCTCCTATCTACGCCATTGTCAATGGACTTTGGTGTGTGGTGTTTGTCGAGTGGTGGAAGCGACAAGAGAAGGAACTTGCCATCCGGTGGGGTGTGAAGAATGTTTCTTCAATTGAGGACAAGAGAAAGGAATTCCGACCTGACAAGATTGCCACCGACACTGTCACCGGGGAGAAGATCGCCGTCTTTCCTGCGACGAAACGAATCCAGAGACAACTACTGCAAATTCCCCTGGCCATTCTATGCGTCATCGCACTGGGCACCGTCATCTGTGCCTGCTACGCTATTGAGATCTTCATCTCGGAAGTTTACGACGGCCCTCTCAAATCCATTCTCGTCTTCCTGCCGACCATCATCTTGACTCTGGCGGTCCCCACACTCAGCAATTTCCTCACCCAATTCGCCGAACAGTTGACCTTTTACGAAAACTACGAAACGCAGGAGTCACACGATAAGGCCATGATTTCCAAGGTATTTGTCATCAACTTCATTACCTCGTACACAGCAATCTTCTTGACATCATTTGTATACGTCCCTTTCGCCTCCATCCTGGTTCCGTATCTCGACATCTTCGGCTTGACGGCCAAGGAATTCGCCGAGAACGACAAGCAAGTAGGAACATCGTCTCCCGCCGCATTCAGCATCAACCCCAGCAGGCTCAAAAACCAAATGATCTATTTCGCCGTGACCGCACAGATCGTCAATTTCGCCATGGAGACGTTGGTGCCCCTTCTCACGCAGAAAGGAACTAAAAAGTACAAAGAGATACAGTCCTCACGAGCCGAGAAACAGGGCGGAGCAACACCCTCGGTCTCGGACAACGATCCATCCGAGGAGAAGGAATTCCTGACCCGCGTGCGCGAAGAGGCCGCCCTCCCCGAATACGACGTGACGACAGACCTCCGCGAGATGTGCATCCAGTTCGGCTACCTGTCGCTGTTCTCGGTAGTATGGCCCCTGACGCCCGTGTCGTACTTCATCAACAACTGGATCGAGCTGCGCGGCGACACATTCAAACTGACAGTCGAATGCCGCCGACCCAACCCGGCACGAGCCGACAGCATCGGACCCTGGCTCAACAGTCTGGAATTCCTCGCCTGGCTCGGCAGCCTCACCTCGGCGGCCCTGGTGTACATGTTCACCTGCGGGGCGGACGGGAAGCCGCACGACATTAAGTTGTGGGCGTTGCTTCTGAGCGTCTTCTGCAGCGAACATGTCTTCATCGTTGTCCGCATGCTGGTGCGCTCGGCCGTGAGCAAGCTCGACAGCGCGGCGATGCGCAAAGAGCGCAGCGAGCGGTTCATGGTGCGCAAGAAATACCTCGAGGACGCGGGTCTCGCAGACGCCATCAGGCCCTTGTCCAGCCCGCCAAATAGCCCGTTGAACACCGAGTCTGGTGCATCGTTCGGCGAGATTTCCCGACAGAGCCTCGAGGACGATGCCAGGAACGAGAGCCTCAAGTCATCCGGTCCCGCCGAGAGGTTCTGGGCCCGCCAGCGTAGTTGGGCCGAGACGGAAAAGGTCGGTTTGGGCTTCATCGACCTCATGGACTTGGGGGACTCTGCCAAGAAGGTGCAGTGAGTGGGTGGCCTTTCCCAGAGTATCCAGGAGACGTCCACCTGTCCTGCGAGGATGGGAGGGGATCGGTTGAGCGGGGAAGAGGTATAGTCTACATTTCGGCCGCTGTCCTCGCGCCCGGCCCAAATCTAGACACACGGAGACAATGAAGTAATGCAAGCCAAACGAGCAACGATGTTGGCAAACGACCATAGCAGCAGTGGTGGTGGTGCTGGACGGTGCTTACAGTTCCGGCTTTTGAAGATTGAACACAGCCGACCGAGTAGGAAAATTTCAGCGAGGAGTCAAGTAGTTAGTTATCCCTAACAAGGTACATTTCATACAAAAGTGGGTCAAAGAAACAGATTTCGTATCCGTAATCAGAAAAAGTCCTTGCAGTTTGTTGTTCTCTTCGGAGGTGAGTTGAAAGTACCCCCCATCCCCTTTCCTCGATTTGGGCCCTTGATCTGATTCCAATGCCATCGTCGTCGCCTGCGCCCATGTCTCGCCTGCGCCCATGTCGCGCCTCGATGAGTCCGCTCCATACGTCGAATTAAAATCATGGGAATTGAAACAGAAAGCGAAATCGCAACTGAAGATTAAAAATGTGACTCCCAACGAAGGTTCCTGTGAAGATAATAAAATAAGTGGTGGGATTGGAGAATTGGTGAGTGGAGAGTCGTTGAGCGGTGAAATGGATGTGTTCGTCTGACGATCAGCTGATTCGGCGGTCATTAGCTTGGTCGGTGATGGAGGTTGTCTGGCGAGTCGTAGGTGAGATCTATCATTCTGAATGGGATGGGAAGGGGAGGTACTCGTAGTAGTACTACAGTCGGTGAGTGGCTGACATAGGCCCGAGAGAGAGAGTCGAGAGCGCCTATGAAAACGAACAGGTGTGCAGGAGCCACGTAGGCCACTCCATGTCTGATCCGAATCATGTTGGCCTTGGGTTGGGTGGGTTCGGGTTCGGTTGAGCGTTCAAATTTCCTTCGAGGAAGGTTGTTTCTGCATCTGCGTCTGCTTCCGCGTCCGTATTGGTGTCGTTCGCGTGGGCATTCGCGATCAGCCCGGTCGGGCGTCAGTAAAGATCCCTGGTCCGTCTACCGCCGCGGAACATACACCAATCACACTAAACGTAGAAAGTAATGCCGAATTGGTCAGTTAAATGTTTATCTTCCAGCGCCGAAGAACGACACCGTATCAAGAGAGGAACTAGCTATCCTGGAAACCCGGGGGGGGGAGACATACAGTTTTCTCATCACATCCGGTATTATGAAGCACGCAGTAGGCACTTTTGCAGCGTTTGCAGATGCGCGCGGACAGTGGGGCGCAAAGGGAGCAGACTCGGCCGCATTCGTAGCAATCGCGTGTCACGGCTGCTCGGCCGGGGAGAAGGATCAGTCGGGGGTAGTTGATCTCGCGGTGAGGCTCCTGCTGGAGAGGCACGGGATGGAGTTAGTTCTAACGGTCTTCTTCATGGGTGCATAAGTAGGCAAGTAGTTAGGACGAAGGGGTGGGAGACGGTGCCTTTTATGTTCATATTACGTGAGTTGATGGTGATGGTGAGAGGGAAATAACACGTAAATATGCTGGATGGGCAGCACCGAAGTCATGCGGCTCGGCGAAGATGGCGGCTTATTTGTGTGTTTTTCCGATCGAGGGGACGAGACCCTCTTTGTATCTCGGAGCTTGGGAATTCGAGAAACGAATCGATCTCTATCTTATCCTTTGCTGGTCTCGTCCCGGTTCGGGGGGGGGGTCTTTCTTGTCGGTCATCGATCAAGTCTTTTTTGGCCCCGTGTTTCATCCTCACCTACCGCCGCCACCGGCCCGGGCCAGCCGTAGACCCGCGAGACAGTTCTGAATGCAAAGACCGTTAAATACCTTGATGTTGACGCCGTTTTCGGCATCTGTAGCTCCGTCGGTGAGTCCCTCCATCGAGAGTCCCGCCCTGCTCAGTCTCTCCAGGTCTCTGATTATGTTCGACTGGTCGGGGTTGTAGCAGTCGGCGCACCACCATCTGTGGCACTGCTCACAATGTCGGTTCGTCAGACACCAGGCGCAGGAAACGATCAGTCTCTGTGGGAGGCGATTGCCGGTGCTGTTGAAGCGAGGCGGAGGGCGGACCGCGTCAACCAGGTTTCCTGATGCCGGAGGTGGCCACAGCAAGGGGAATTCGCGGGGGTCGGATTCGCCCCAAACGGGAGCACCACGAGGATTTCGTCCGCAGCCTGCACATCCTCCGGGTCCGAGAGCGATGGTGGCCATGGTTGGGATTCCCGCTTTCCTCTCCCGGAGATATTCTCGTGAAGTGGAATGTAGCACAGGTGCCATGTCGTCGTGCATGTGGCTGCAAAGCACGGCGTCGAAACTGATGATCCCACGGCATCTCTGAAAGGTTTCCTCCCAATTAGTCCGCTCAGTATTGCCTAGGATAACAAGGCGGCCAGTCGGCCTGTAATAAGGTTCGGTTCCTGGTGAGGCTGTGGGACCCGGGGGGATGGGGCGAGGGGGGATGGGACCCGGGGGGATGGGGCCGTGGCCGTTCAAAACTCGTTTGGTCGGGGCACTGGTAAAGAAGTAAAGACCCTCTAACCGTGGTGTGCCTTCGGGTCGGCCTGGCCGACACACGTGGCGAAGAAGTTGCTGTAACTTTGACCGGTTGACATTCAAACACCGCCTGATGCTCAAGAGCCGCACATTATAGGTCGGATCGAGGACAATGTCGCTGATCAGTCCATCAGTCACTGAGGTCAATTCATCGAGCACCAGAGTGTGAATTTTATGCAACACTCCCAAGCGGCCCAACTGCCCCAGTATGCCGCGGAGGGGACCGGCATAGAATTCATCCTCGGTCAAGTTCTCGTCCATCCGCTCGGCTCGCCAGGACTGGCCGCCCGAGTCGATCTTGGGCACCGGCTGGATATGGAGACCCCGACATTTCGACATGTCGACATAGCGGAAGGCGCTGGGCGTATTCAACATCAACCTCTGGAGAAAACGACATGTTCTGGCTAGAGCAAAGATGGTGGATATTGGGAGATACGGGATGATAATGTCGAGAGCAATTGGATTCGATAGCACGTCGAGCAGAGAGGTCGGAACCAGGGATGATGGCGAGTCGTTGAGAGGCATGGTTGGGTCTGCAGAGGTTGGCACCAGGCATGATGGCGAGTCCTTGGGAGGCATGGTTGGGTCTGCAGAGGCCATAGGGTAAGTGAAGACAACAGTGGCAAGCAATGGCAAGATGGTGAATTGAAGAGTTGTCAGCAATACAAGAGGTCAGGTGTGATGCAAAAGAAGATGGCACGACGGATGGGATGGTGGTTTGATGGTCAGACAGCGTGGCACAAGAACGAATGTTGAGCGGGAGTGCGGAACGACGGCGGCTAGTCCTGGAACGGGTTGTCTTGTTGGGCCACTAACCTCAATAAGTCTAGCTCCAAACTCCAATATCAACCACCCCCCCACAAAGTGGGATATCAGTGCCGTTCGCGTGGTACAAAGTACTAATAAATAATAGATTTACAACATCTGAAAGTGTCATGGATTAATACCCCGGTATCACCCAATTATACTGAGTACACCGTCTCTGCCACCCCAGGTTCATGCTTTGTCCCAAGTACAGACCAACCATAAGTCTCAATTTAAGCGCCGCGCTGTATGCCCCCCGGACTCCGTGTGGTCCCAAAAATAGAGCTTGACCGGGCCAGCCATTCCACACCCCTACAACTCCCTCCGGCTCACAACTCGAGTGGTGCCGACAGCTCCAGGTCCCCCTTGTTGCCATGCCGTGTTTGACATCAAGGCCAAGGTATCGGTTGGATCTCCTCCCATGATTGTCATCGTGGTGAAGCCACTGAGATAAAACCCCATTAGCACCACCAGGTAGGTCAGCACCAGAATGCTGCCTTTGAAATAGTTGCTCTTCCCTTCGCTCGACATGTAGCTGAGGAGGAAGACACAAAGAATGACGGTGACCATGTCCCACTGAGGGAAAATGAGGTTGAAAGCATGGTCGATGAGATCCTTGGGATCAATGAATCGTCCGTGGAATGCCGAGAAAAGAACCAATGCGGGAATCTGGAGCATGCAAACCTGTAACGCATAGGCTGATCCAATCTCCATGCTCAGTGCGATGTTGCCATTCATGGCGAATGAAATACCGTTGAGGAATTCGGTCGTGTTGGGAACCAATGCAAACAAGGTGATTCCCAGGAACTTCTCATCGATATCAACCGAATCGAGCACGACGTCGACGGTGTCCACCAAAATTTCCGCCACAATAGCGTAAGCGACTGTTGCAGTCAACAGGACCACGGCTGATTTCGTCCGTGACCAGTTCGGCGCGTCATGGCCGCCGCCTTCTGCAGGGGGATGTGCACCCTGTTCCGCCGCCGTGGCAAACCCATCTTCAGCCACCGTGCTACGACGGGTGGTTGATGGTCGGGTGCTTTTCAGAGTGTCTGCTTTGTATGCGTGCGAAGCTTGGTATGATGCTGTACGAGGATGGTTCACCGCATCTCTCGCTGCAACCGTTGCAGCCGTAGCCGCCATCTCGGCCACCTGTCGTACAAGATTGTTGTTGTCTTCTTCCGACAAACCTGGTACCACTGGACGCAAAATCGGACTTCGGAAGCTTTCTGACCCGTGACTCGACTTCGGGGGGACGACGTGTGGCAAGTCCCCTTTTTTCTGGGTTTCATTTGCTTGTGAATGCAAAGCAGACTTGGGCAAGAATGGTTGTTCTCGATCTCCGCCAATATCCCCATCAGTTGGAAGTCCTGCTGATCGTAATGATTGTCCCAAGATCTTTTTATACAACTGCGACTCTCTGATGGCTGACCTTGCAACATATGAGCTACCTGGATTTGGTAGAGTTTGGGAGTTGACGACGCTGTGATGTCGGGTTTCCATTGGACTAACATCGACAGTGGGTCCTTGTTGGGGTCTCTTTTCCTCGCCGTCAGTGCTCCAAATAATGGCGGCATGGGTCCTGAGGGTGAACAGGAGTCCAATGATGTAGGAGGAGAACAAGAGGACAGCCGCGAACCAACAGTAGGGCCTGACCGCTTTGACATAGAATTCATCGTAGCTCGCCGGGATCTGACGGAAATAACATTGTCGACAGTCTCTGGGGTTATCCAAATCTGCGGCTGTGCATGACTTGCAGATCAACTCATGGCTTCCGTAAATTTTGTAGAACAGGGTTGGTCCAAAGGCGGCAATGACAGCGAAGAGTAACATGGTCGATGAGGCGCTAGCGGATCTAACGTTGAACCGCTGCGTCTTCCGCCTGATCGCACCGAAACACATGGATAAGCCTGGTAAGAGTAGGATACCTGCAAAGATACTGCCGATGATGCTCCCTTCGACCAATGGACCCTTTCCCTCGCTAAGGGCGATGCAGTAGAGGTAGACTTCAACGATGGTCGAGAAGAACGCGTTGACTGCAGCTCCCATGCCCATTGATGACTGTGCGGAAATCGAGGCAACAGCTTGACCAATGAAGTATGCCAATGGAATGATGGAGATGAGGGCGAATATGAACAGGAGAGCGGGGCTCGTGAGCCAGATGTCCAGCCCCAATCCAATTTTGAGGACGAAATAGTCTAGAATGACGAAGACGACGACTGCCAGGAAGTTGATGAGAAAAATGTTGGTGCCATCGACGGTGTATTTCCAATACTTGATTCCGGCGGCTCGATATGAACAGAGGAGAATTGACGACGGTGTGGTCGAGCTTCTAGCATCTGAAGCGTCTCGATGGAAGGTCAGTGCCAATGGACGTTTGCGTAGGTGATAGAACAAGATGATGGTGACACGACCCATGGGAATCCAGAAGACCATAAACCAACATATGCCGGAGACCAGGAGCATGAGAGGTGCGACATTGAAGTAGAAGAAGATGAAGAAAATGACTCTCCCCAAAGTCCATTGGCCACGGCCGAAGAGTCGTCGCTTTGATTTCGTCGTCGTCCCAGTTTCCTGTCGATCGCTTCTTCCGCTTCGAGCCAAGAGGCTATCGGTTTCGCTGGCAGAGTCGATGCTGTTCCGATGTCTTCCAACAAGGGAACCGGTATGGGTGACTGTGGGTCCGAACATGAGTCGACCATATTCCAGATCTCCACTCTGCCATCTTTCGTATTCACTGATGCTTCGGCCCTCCCCTTCGTCTTCCTCGACGTAATTCTCGTCCTGTTGTAGTTTGACAAACTTGCCGAAAGGCCAGAAAAGATATCCTGCAAGTCCCCAGAAGACTTTGCCATATGCAGCCGCACTAGGGTCAAAGGCAAAGAGAAAGCAGGCCACTGCACCAATGGCAGCAGCTGCGGCCAGCCACCAGCCGAAAAGAACCGTCCACAGACAATTGAACGTCCATAACCATCGGCTGACAATTTGACTGGGTGAAGAGTGAATGTCTTCCTCTGCTCCTTTCTCCACGGACCTGTTCTTTTTATACAGGGCCGGCTTCCAAATCCTGATGCCGAAGGGGTGTGTTTCATTGATCGCGAGCTGTCGGTCCCTTAAGGTAAAACTCTCGGCATCGCTCAAATCCTGATCTTCTGAATCTCCCAATTCTCCCGCATCCTCCTCTTCGACCGGTGTTTCTTCTTGCTCCGTCGTCAAAGGTTCTTCGTGGCTCGATTCCTCGGCTTCCTCATCGGCAAAGTCAACGCGTGGTAACGTGCCAATGCCAGCGTGAGTCCGTCGGCGAACAGTAGATTGTTGTCTAGTCAAAGAGGGAAAGCTTGGTTGGCTGGGTGTCTGGGGACCCCGGGTATCTTCCACCTCGGATGGGTCGTCGTCCACCGAAAACTGCTCGCCTCGGTGTGGTAGCTGTCTCCTAGTAGACGCTCGTCTCACTGTCGGAGGCTTCCTGGACCTCGTGGTATGAGGCGATGCAGAGGCTATATTGGAAGGTGTTTCTAGAGGATCACGCCTTGCAGAGGGCGAGTCGGATCGCGGTCCATTTTGGGGATTTTGACTGGTTGAAGTGTTGAGTGTGCCTACTTCTTTGTTAGCCAATTCTCGACAAGTTGCGTCAATATGTACCATAGTCCCGTCGGATAGAAGTATCAAGTCCGCTAAACTCGGGAAGCAGTTCGACACTTTCGGGAATCGACCCAGTAATTGAGGCCAACCTCGGCGTTTCCAGGCCAGAGTCGTAGCCAGATTTACTCTGGGGTTCGTCGCCAGAAGCCATGTCAATGGTTGGCTTTCGGAGTCTGAGGTGAAGAATCACACGGCTGGACTTATAGCCTCATGAGGCAGGCAAATCGATGCCTGGAGAAGGCTTCTCGGCGCATCAGACAGGCATTAGTGATATAGGGTCAGATGATTGTTTCTGGAGAAAGTAGGAAACCAGCGGGGATGAATGGAGGAATATGTGGAACAGAAGGAGAGCTGTGTGTCGTGAGTGGTTGTTGATAGCAGGTCTTGTGGTGGTGCTCGGTGATACTTGTCTGGCGCAGGAAGACACATCAACGGACGCACGTGCGGGTGCTGGCAAATAGAAAGCAGCTGACAGACCTGAAGTGGTGTTGATGTACACAAAAGCGAGAGGGTGGATACGAGTAATGGGCGTCGTTTGGGGGGCCAGGTTGGAGAATGGCCGCCCGGGAGAGAGCAGAATGACTCGAGCGAAGCCTGGGGCTGACCGCCACGCCCCGAAAACAAATCAGATTTCGGATTATTAAGGGGTCACGGACCGCTTGATGGCACTACCACCCCTAAGGACGAGCCTAAGGACTTAGCACCGCACGAGCAGCACTGGCACGCACTGGCCACCAACTGGGCGACGGCACGCGACGGCAACCAGCTCACAACGAAGCTGAAGCCTGGAGCTGAAGCCGAAGCCTGAAGCCTGAAGCCTGAAGCCTGAAGCCTGCAGGCGCTTCCCTGTTCCTTCATGGTGCACGTGACCGCGTAAACCCATCCTCGCCAAACCTTCCTTGACTGCAACTTGACTTTCGGGAGGCAGCGACTTGAAGGCGCGTCCATCGGGATCGGTGGCCTCAGCATCTGTTGCCATCCTCCTCTTGCGCCGTTCTTCATTCCTCCAACTCTTCCAATCCCGCCAGATTACCCCCTTGCTCATCATGACGCTCGATAATTTCTATCACAACAAGATCGAATCCCTCAAGCTTGAAATCATCCAAGGTCAAGCCGTCCTCCGACGATTAGAAGCACAACGAAATGACTACAATTCAAGAGTGCGACTCCTTCGGGAGGAGCTGGGCCTGCTACAACAACCGGGATCGTATGTCGGTGAAGTGGTAAAAGTCATGGGGACGAAGAAGGTCCTGGTCAAGGTCCATCCCGAAGGCAAATACGGTAAGGCTTGAGGTGACTCTGTTGTCGAGCTGGACTGACAGACGCAAAGTGGTCGACATTGCCGAGAGCGTCGATATCAGCAAATTGACCGTCGGCAAACGAGTCTCCCTTCTCTCCGATTCCTACAAGCTCGAGAAGATGCTTCCCTCTTCCGTCGATCCTCTGGTGTCTCTTATGATGGTTGAGAAAGTGCCCGACAGCACTTACGACATGATCGGCGGCTTGGATCAGCAGATCAAGGAGATCAAGGAGGTGATCGAACTGGGTCTCAACCATCCCGAACTATTCGAATCCTTGGGCATCGCTCAACCCAAAGGAGTATTACTCTACGGCCCTCCGGGAACTGGAAAGACATTATTGGCCCGTGCCGTTGCCCATCACGCCGACTGCAAGTTCATTCGAGTCTCAGGTTCCGAACTGGTACAAAAATACATTGGTGAAGGTAGTAGGATGGTCCGAGAACTCTTCGTCATGGCCCGAGAACATGCGCCTAGCATCATCTTCATGGACGAAATCGACAGTATAGGGTCTAGCCGTGTGGAAGGAAGCAGTGGTGGAGACTCCGAGGTGCAACGGACCATGCTGGAGCTACTCAATCAGCTAGACGGATTCGAACCCACCAAGAACATCAAAGTCATCATGGCAACCAACCGATTGGACATTCTAGATCCTGCTCTTCTACGGCCGGGTCGCATTGACCGAAAGATCGAATTCCCCCCACCGACGGTCGAGGCGCGAGAGGATATTCTGAGAATCCACTCTCGAAGCATGAACCTCACCCGAGGAATAAACCTGAAGAAGACTGCCGAAAAGATGAATGGCTGTTCGGGAGCGGAGCTCAAGGGTGTATGCACAGAAGCCGGCATGTTTGCCTTGCGGGAGAGGCGGGTACATGTCACACAGGAAGATTTCGACCTGGCGACGGCCAAGGTGCTGAACAAGCACGACGACAAAGAGGTTTCGCTGGGCAAACTATGGAAGTAGGGTTGGGGTGGTCATGTTTTGTTACCGCATAGCGCCGCCCGGTGCAATTGTAATACTACCTGGGCAGTCAGAAAATGGATAGAGGCGGCCCTGTGACGATTCAGGCAGCCAAAGGCATATTCCCATTGACCGTCGTTCAGCCTGTTTGGTTCGGTGCAAAAAGAGGGGTCCTGATTTCTTCTATCATCTATGGTCCGTGGTCTCGCGTTCAACATGTTCGTGCCGTGTGCAATCCACTCCAACAAGCACAAGAAGACCTTTTTGTCTTTTATGAGGACTCTTGGGCCTTGTTAAGCCTGTCCATCGTCGTCATCATCATCGCCCCGGATCCAATGCAACACCTCGGAAGCAGTCGTTTTCCTTGACATGGGCGGCTGTCCCTCTTTACGGCCGAACCAAAGGGACGCCCAATCAATGCTCGTAGACCATGACGCCCCGGACGTGGCTCCAAAACTCCTCGACCAACTCCTTCTGGCCGAACTCGGCGGCCCGGACGGCGAGATATTTCCGGTGGTCGATTGGGATGTCCCATCCGCCGGGGTTCCCGTCGACGACGAGACCGCCGGCCTCGGCCAAGATGACCCAGCCGGCGGCGACGTCCCAGGCCCAACAGCCGCCCTCCCAGTAGACGTCGAGCGAGCCCTCGGCGACGGCGCAGAGATTCAAGGCCGCACTGCCCAGGGCGCGGGCGCTGTGCACCATGGCGCCGCCCTCGTCTTTGGAGCGGCCCAGTCGGTTCCACGTGTCGCATTTCGTCCTCCAGTTCGCGCCGGACCGGTCGGATCCGAACTCGATGATCACCACGCAGCCGTCTAGACCCGTCAACGGTGCTGGGGGGTCGTTCCCGCCGCCGGCGACAAGCGGTAGCCTCGTCCCCAGGCCCGTCGAGGTCGAGAACGACGAGGACGAGGACGAGGACGACGACAAGTCCACTTCCCGCACAAAACTCCCCTGCCCTCGGATCCCGCTGTACAGCTTCCTCGTGAACGGGTTGTACACGACGCCCACGGTCGGCACGCGGTCGACGGCGAAGCCCAGACTGACGCTGACGTAGGGGTGGCGATGCACAAAGTTCGTGGTGCCGTCGATCGGGTCGACGATGAACGTCGGCGCGCGGCCCAACTTCGTGCCCGGGACGTACGTCTCCTCGCCCATGAACTCGTAGTCCGGGTACTGGGCCTGGAGCGCCGCTGAGATGAAGGCCTCGACCGCCCGGTCCGTTTCCGTCACCAGGTCCGCCGAGTTCTTTTTCGTGCCGGACGACGTCGTCGTCGGTTCGGCCGACGTGATCATCTCGCCTGCCTGCAGCGCGATCGTCACCAGACTGTCGCGGAGTTTGGCCAGGTCGATGGGGAGGTGCGTGTTGTTAGATGCCATTTTTGCCGATGGTGGTGGTGGGGGAGGGGGGGTTGTGAAAGCCTTTCAAGTTCTTTTTATTTTACAAACCACCACTGTCTAAGTGCAATAAGAAGAGACGGAAAACACAGGGCAGGGAAACTTGGTGGTCAAAAATATTAAATTTTATTTCTGGTCGTACAGCGGTTGTCGATACGACGGAATTGAGATCATAGTCAGATCAAATGATTGATTGATTGATTGATTGATTGATTTTCCACTCTCGACAATTCGGCGAATCACTGCCTAGTCCTCAACCATGCCTTGCCTCTTGTATTGGATTTGTTGAACAACACCCTTTGTTCTTGTCAAAATCGCTCAATATCGCTTCATAAATAATTCAAGGACAAATCCTTCACCTAGAAGACCCCGTAGACGGTTCAAATCCCTATCCACCCCCCTCCTTGCTTCCAAGAAGAAAAAAAGGCCGAAAATGAAGAAAAAGCCATTAGACTGGATCTCGGCCGTGATCTGACCGTGAATCCCGATATCTCGTATCGCCCTCAGCCTCGCTCGACCCATTACTACTATCACTCGCAGTACGTCGATGGTCGCCGTCTCCCAAGGGCACGGCCATACCGATACCTGAAAGGCCCTTGGAGCCCAGTCGGGACTCATCCCAGTTCAACGGTTTTCGCCTGATGCCCTGCCCCTGCTGGCGGCGAAAGCCGAACGAGAGCGGGCGCATCAACTGCTCTACGTCGCCGAGCCCGAGCCCGGCTCCGAACGACATGACCGGGTCGTTTAGCGCTTCGCGGTATGCGCGGTTCTCGAGTCGCCGTCGTCGCCACTTGTCGTATCTGCGGCGCACAGGTGGACATAACCTCGCGAAGAATAGGAGGAGCCCGATCGCAGCAACAGCGGGGAGGATCACAACTGCGGCGATCTCGCCGCGGGAGAGACCCCCGTCATTTGCTTTTGAGCTGATGGTTGGCACTGGGCAGGTACTTGAACTTGGACTTGCGCTTGAACCGGAACCGGAACCAGTGCTCGATGGTGATGAATTTCCACCTCCGTTGGCCGTGGAAATGGGTACGACTGAAACTCCCGTACCACTCGGGTCGGATGCTGTGTTCGGAGAGCCGATTGAAGCGGAAACTGAAACACCGCTTGTTGACACTCGGGTGGCGGTTCCAGATTCTGTGATGCTCCCGGACCCTTTCGTGCTCGTCTTGGTTTGCGAAGTTTCTGAGTTTGCTGTCGCTGTTGCTGTTACTGTCTCTGTTGCTGATGGTTTTGTTTTTGCCGTGGCGGACAGTGATGAAGCGGTGGTCGCCGTCGTTCCCTCTGCGACACCTGAGATGGACTGGAGTCCAGGTATCGCGGTTGGCAATCCCAATATATCACTAGCGATACCCTTCAGCGGGCTTAGAGGGTCCAACGGAGCCCGTAAATGTAAAGGAGAAGCTCGGACGGCGCATTGGGTCCACGAAAGAAGAAAGAGAAGACCTCCGAATCGACGCATGTCGGTAGTGGGCCTGTGGGATTTTTGGACTTCCAACAAGTTACCCAAGACCAAACAGCTGGATTCGAATATACTTTGAAAAGGAAAAGAACCACGGAAGAAAAGACAAGGGAAGAAGGTTGAACAAGCTTATGTGAAGACCCCGTAAAGGTGTAGGATCTTCTTCTGCTGATGAAAACAAATTCCAGTCCAATGCCAGGGCGGGGTTTAAGGCGACAGATATTGTCAGCTCGCGGCATGATCTGCTCCGGTACCTGCGTCAGGCTGCCCAAGTGGCTTGTCTGCCGCAGTGCGGCAAGCGAATCCATCCTGGGGCTGAGTTAGCCCGCGATCCCAGACCCCCTCCAAACGTGATGTGTTTCAAGTATTTAAAGCAAGGCAGAACGCGTTCGACCGCAGGATTTGGAAGACAAGATAGGCTCGGCATGGTGCCGAAGAAGCCTGGCATAGCCTGCATCATGGATTTCTTTATCTGCCGTCCGGGTTGTGGGCTGTGAGTGATTTGTTCCGCTGTTGAAGGGGCGCGGCTGTCGGATTTGAAGGTCACCGCGATAACCAGGAGGCATGAAACGCGTGTACGGATAGACTGAGGGTAGTTCTCGGGCTTTGGAATTCAAAGTCATGCACACACGACGGTGAATGTGGAGATACACAAGTGGCTGTGGTGTCCTGGTCGCGGTCTTGACACATGCTCGAGAAGGATTGCAACTTTGAAAGATGATCCTCTTGCTGGCTTTGCAGGGGCATGGGGAAACTACTCATGCCTCCCCTATCTGTAAGCGGGTGGTGCCGCCCTATAGTTACCCCGGTAGGACTCCCGGACGGTCACGACTATTGGCTGATGAATGGTGATATGGGGCTTCTTAAAAGCAGCGTCGAAAGACTTGGACGTCTACCTAGCAGCCTCGCTTCATTCTGGTGGGCGTTACCTAGTCTACTAAATAAGTAAGGAGCCCCGACTTAGTGATAGCGCCTGAGGGACTGTTTGGCGGGAAGCATCATCCGCGGTGGTCTTCTCTCAGGGTGTCGGCGGCGCAGGGAGCGCGACGGTGAAACCAGTGTTATCCTGTCTTGATAGGATAGTTGCTAACCATTCCTATAACTTTCTTTTATGGAAGTTGCCGGTACCAGCAGTGATGGCGGCGCTCGGCGCATTATACATCATCCAAGCATACCTCTAATCTCATGAACAGCATCCTGATACATCTTGTCCCTCTTCAACTTCTCAGTCGGTCTCTTGTCAAACCCGTGCACCACCTCGGGCACCATATAACCGCTGACAACCTTCCCCAGACCCGTCAACCGCGCTCGGAAGTCCCGACTTTCAACGAGTAACTGGTCCCACTCGCACGAATACAGTGCGATCTTCTCTGGCAGACCATTCTTTAACAATTCCGCGTCTGCGACGCCGGGCGACAGATACGGCGACGATGGATCTGGTCGGTGACCAAAGGGTCCAAGGTAGCAGTTGTCGAACATGTCGTAGAGGAACGGCGGGATCGCGCCTTTGGGACCAGAGATGGGATTTGAAGCCGTCCGCTCTGCCCGAGTGTGCGTCCAGTCTAGACCAGGATAGAAGGTACTTATGCCACAGATCTTACCGGTTGCATTTGCCTTTGAACTGTCGTCGTTGTTGATGGTGCCGTTATCGTGGCCCGCAAGCTTGTTCTTCCCCTTCCCGTTGCTGGTGGGCCTACTCTCTTGTTCGTACAGCTTCACGACAGTCGCCAACGACAACGTCCCACCTGCGCTAAAGCCGGTGACGATGGTTCGGTCCACGTCCAGGCTGAATTTGTCCGCGTGAGCCCAGAGAAAGCGGATGGCGTCGACACCGTCCCCAATCGCAGTCGGGTACGGATGTTCTGGAGCAAGGCCATAGTCGACACTGACGACAACCGCATCGAGGCTGGAGGTCACGATCCCCGCCCAACGAGCGTCGTCGCTGGCCAGACCGATGGTGTATCCCCCGCCATGGAAGTTGACGACTAGAGGATGTTTGGTGGCGGAGGACTGGGCGTACTTTGGCGGTGTGTAGAAGAGGAGCTTGACCTTTCCTGGGGTTGATCGGGATGTCGTGGTGAAGGAGGTGGTGAAGGAGTGCTTTGGGGCAATGGGTTGAGCGCGGGAGTGGTCGAAATATGCGAAGATTCGTGCGACGAGGCGGAAAATGTACACCTTGAGGTAGAGAGAGATTCGGGGAGCCATGCTACCTTGGGGGGAAAGGGATCGAGTGTGTGAATATCACGGCGAAAGACCTACCTGCCTCTATCTCTGTATCATTTGGCTTCTTATAGTCATCAGCCAGACTCGACGGATGCGGGAATGAATCTCTCTCTACTCTGTACTTCGTTCTTGATAATCAAGTCGGCTCTGTCGTGGCCGACGCACGCGGTGGCCAACGTGGATGCGGAATTCTTCTTTCCGGCCGGAAGTCGCGGCTTCCCAACGGACCGTGACTAGCGTCGCTGCCTTAATTGACATACTGGGTAGACTTCGTCTTCCGTATTATTGCTTCTTTGAACACATCGAACGTTCCCGGACGGATTGGTCACCATTGTATTATATATCTATCCCCGCATTTTGGTAACGAATACCCTGTTGTTGATGCCGTCCTTCTGTCCGTGATGCTACGGCCCGACATAAGGAGCCCGACAAGGATCATACGCCACAGCCTCATTGGGTCTGTCCTCAGACCTTGTCGTGTGCGAGGAGCTCAGTTCACACCCATCGGTCCAAGGACGATGATGTCTGCCCTCTTTCCACGCAATAGGCAGCTGTCCATCTCGTCCGGGCCCAACCCTGTCACCATCTCCAGCAACCGACAGGAAGTCACCATTCGACTGAAAGACGGAACTTCAACCACCCAGAAGCTATCACCCACGCCTAAGGCTAAGGCCGACAAGCTGGCGGCCGCTTTGGCCTCGCTACTTTCGGCCCCTGAATCGAGTACGAGTTCTTCGACCAGCCCGACGTTCGGCACTCTCCAATGGGAGCTCGACCCCTCGGGCGATGCTATTCACCGACACCTGGCTATGTCTTCTCCGGAAGAATGCGAGAGAGCGGTGCAGCTAATCATGGCTGAAGCCGAGGCATTGAACCATCACCCTCATATCGCTCGCGCCGGTAGTCACCAACCGGGAGGAGACAATTGCATGACCATCACTTGCACGACCCATAGTCCCAGGGGACTCAGCGTTCGGGACACCCGCTTGGCGCTGAGGATCAATGAGATTTTGGCGGATTTTCATTTCCTGGAGCCTATTCCAACTGCTGATGGTGACCTGGACCGGGCGGACGCTCTGGCGGCCGCTGAACAGGAGCGAATGGTCCGAATCAATCGAGAGGCAATCTTGAAAGCACTGGAGAGCTGTGGTTGCGGCCCGAAATAATCTACGGCAATACTCGACAAATCTGGCATCACGAGTCCTCCCAAAATCCAGATCCACAGTCCGTTGTTGGTGAATCTGGTTGACATAATGACCGCCCAAAAGGAAAACGGAAAACGGAAAACGGAAAACGGAAAACGGAAAACGGAAAACGGAAAACTCCACGAGTTGAACGACTATCAATATTTCAATCAATTGACAACTACTGATAACACCAAAAGACTATCATTGCAACCGTCACGGCTGTCACTCCCAGAATCCGGAAACCCAACGCCACCCATGCCTTTTTATGTTATCATTGTTGATCTTTGCCCATGTATAAAGTGGACCGAATATGTACAACGAAGTCGGTCCGTCACTTCGCTTGGAGTATGTGTGCTCTCGAACCTAGGATCGTGTCACCGTCTATTGCACCTTCTTCGCGGCTGCCTTCTTTTCTCTGTTTTTCAAAGCGATGGTTTCGGATTCCGTGTCCAGGATTGCGTCCCACCAGCGGAAAGAGCTGGCATAGTTTCCGAGGAACTTCTCGTGGTGGACATCGTGGTGGTCGGCACCAGCCCAGAACGGTAGGAAATGATGCAAGCTCCAGGGGAACTCATAACCTGAATGGGCGTCGATGGCTTGGAATAGGCGCAAAACAATCCAGATGTACATTGTGATTATGTGCAGGTCCTTGGTGAAAGCGCAGAAGACGATGGGAATGCCCACGGCGCCAAAAGCGAGGATCATGGTCTCGATCGGTGAGGCGTATTCTGCGGCCAGTCCGAATGGAGCGCTGTATTGGTGATGAAGCTTGTGGATCATCTTGTAAAGACGGGGCGTGTGCAGAGCGCGGTGAAACCAGTAATGCCATGTATCCTCCAGAACGAAGAACAAAGAAATTTGCCATGCCATCGTAATCCAAGGAGGGAAGGGTACGGTGGTGGAGAGACCAAAGTATTGAGCCGTGGGGTGGAAGAGCCAGATCTGAGGAAGTTCGACAGTGAAGTGAGACAGGAGGACGAGTTTCGCGCATTGCCATTGTTCTCCAAGCGTGGGCATCTTTTGCTGCTTGCTGTTAGCTATCGCTCTCTTCATGGGGAGCACAAACATACGCCTTGGATTTTAAATTGCCGGAAGTACGGAATCTTGTCCATGATCATGAACGGTATGCAGCGGCCGAAGTAAACGAACTCGTGCAGGACGAAGGACATGACCCCGGTGGCGAGAACGTCATTTTGCATATAGGCATACCATGCAGCCCATGCCTTTTCGAAAACATTGAGGTGGACATTGTATTGTGCGATGTCGTGAAAGTGGTCGGCATAGGTGACAGGGGTGGCGAGGGTGGAATTCCTGAAAGGGGAGTTAGTTCTCGACCACGAACTGTTGATAAGGACAGGAACAGTACATTTTGGACTCGGGGAGTGGCGTGAAGCTCCTGGAGGAAGGGTAGCTACGCGCAGGAACAAAGAGTGATGGTACCCAGGCGCAGGACAGACGAAGAGAAGGAGAGGTGGTGGAAGAAGTCAACAATCAAAGCCGTGGACGATTTGACTGCGAGTTTCTCGACGGGACTTTTCTTTGGCGCAGGTGGGAGGCGGTGGGAGATTTTATTGGGTGGAGGATTGGTGGAGGACCGGTGGCATCACTCGGCCTCGAGGGAGTCGAGAGCTTCCGAAGGGGTTGTGGAACTTGTGGTGGGCTGACCAGTGGCGTGCACGCATCGGGACTCGCGTCCGCTTCGTTTGTTCGGTGCCTGCAGATTGCTAGATCGACACACGGGACTCAGCGAGTCAACGACTCAACAAATCAACGAATCAACAGAGGCGGAAAGCAGGGGCCGCCTCGGGCTTCAGCAGGCGGCGCAGGCGGTGAGAAGCCGATCCAATCACACACATGATATTCACGTGATATCCACGTGACGTGTTCGGATTAAAGATACTCCGTCGTTTGTGGCGGCGGGAAATCCTCCGGAACGGGTCCTTGACGTCTGTGCTCGACCAACCTGTTCATGGTGGGCAGTCACATCAGCAAGGATCCATGTCATCTGTCGACATGTCTACGACCACAATTGAACTGACGACAACCGCGGTCGAGCCTCCTCCTACCACCAATCCGCAAACGGCTCTGAGGAAAAGCACCACTGCCATCATATTTGCATCAATCACCGGAGTCACCGGAATCTCCTCTCTTCTTTCCGGGTTGGTCACCGTCGCTTTACCCACGATCGCTAAGGACCTCGAGTTGCCTGATTCTCTGGTACTTTGGTACGTGAATCCCCACATCCCCCATGCCCTTGTTAATCATCTACTTGCCTGGTTAGGCCTACCTCGATTTTTGCCCTAACCTGCGGTTGCTCGCTCATCCTCTCGGGAGCCGTCGCCGATGTCCTGGGAAATCGGTTCATGTACCTTCTGGGTGGTCTCTTGATCAGTGTCTTCACCTTGGCCTGTGGACTGGCCCAAGATGCTCTGCAACTTATCCTTTTTCGCGGTCTTGCCGGAATCGCAACCGCATTCTGCCTACCTTCAGCGACGTCCCTGATTACGTCGTACTTTCCCCATGGAAAACGACGGAACTTTGCATTTGCCGCAATGGGGAGCGGTCAACCTATTGGATTTTCCATCGGTCTGACTGTGGGTGGCGTGCTTGCGGATGGTCCGGGCTGGAGGTTCGGCTTCTATGCCGCCGCTGGCCTCAACACCGTCTTTCTCCTCGTTGCAGTATTTGGTCTGCCTAAGCCTCCACGTCAAGGCCCACCATCTTTGACCCGACTGAGAAGAGAGATTGATTGGCCTGGAGCATTGGTTCTCAGTACATCATTGGGACTCTTGTCATATGTCTTCGCGTGAGTATTGCATCCTGTCTTCTGGATCAAACTAAGAGTTTCAGTGTCTTGACCGGAAGCATTTCAAGCATCCATTCCCCGTCAACCATCGCGTGTCTGGCAACTGCTCTTGCTTTGATCCCAGCCTTCGTGATCTGGGTTGGAAGGCAAGAGAAATTGGCTCAACCGGCCATCATTCCAAACACCTTATGGCGGAACAAGATCTTCACCAGCATCTGCATCGCAGTCTTTCTCATCTGGGGCTCCTTCAACGCCCTCGAAACCCTACTCACCTTCGTCCTTCAGGATGTGCAACTTTTTAGTGCCACTGAAACATCCTTGCGTTTCTTGCCCGGCCCCATCTGTGGCCTCCTGACCAATGTCATCATGGGACTGACGGTCCACAAAATCCCCGCCAACTGGGTAGTCATTATACCTGTGGCAATCTCTAGTCTATCCCCCCTTCTTGTCGCAATCATGAAAGTCCGATCTCCCTATTGGGAATATGTCTTCCCAGCAATCGCCTTCAATGCCATTGGACCAGATGCACTGTTCACTGTCTCCAACCTTGTCATCACTTCGGCATTTCCTGACAAGACCCAAGCTCTGGCTGGTGGGGTCTTTAACACGGTCGCTCAGATTGGGAGAAGTGTTGGCATCGCCCTGTCTGCTGTCATCGCTGGAAGCATCACACTTCAGTCTGATTATACAGACAAGCAAGGGCCATTGGCCCTGATGGAAGGTTACAGAGCTGCTTTCTGGTTTTGTCTTGCTGTCACTGTGTCAACCTTGGTGGTGAGTTTGTGGGGTCTCAAGGACATTGGAAAGATTGGATTGAAACGAGATTGATCCAGCAACAGTGAAGAGATGGGTTGCTTTAGCTGATGGCATAATGAACATTCACTCCAACCGGGTTAGAGATAGCACTATGTGCAATTGGTTGCAAAGGACTCAACAAAAGGACCAACGGTTCAATGTGATGGGGGAAAAATGAAGTGCGGTCAGTACTGCATGCCACTGAGATACTTTGTGCGAGTCGCGCCCCTATGATTACCAGATCACTCTGAGGCTTGCCGATCATGGGTAAATCTCGCTTCGCATCTCAATAGAAGGGCACCTATAGGAATGAAAGTTGAATGATTCTCAACCCTTGACTCGCCGTCCCCGCAAAATTAGTAACCCTGCATTATTGGCGGCTTAGCAAGGCTGCAAAATCAGCCGGGTACCTCTAGATATCCTAGGGTCCGACTTCGATCGGTTGGAGACTAAGAGACTAGGAGTTGATAGGTCAGAGTTTTACAAGTCGATCACGACGTGGTCAGATTAAAGCCGAAGCGAAAGAAGGTTCAGGAAGAAGTGGGCTTGGGGCTTCACCACACTTTCGCGTTGGCTTTCGACTTGACCAGAGAGACTCGGAGCAGCAAAAGCTTCTTCATGGACTGGAAATTATTCAATTGTACGAGGAGGGAGCAAGGGTAAGGTGTGGGCCTGTTCTTTGCAGGTTGTCCTAGGGAGTTAGATCTTCCGTTTGGTGATTTGACAGGACTAGACTGAAATAGAATCGATACCTCGGCTCCTCCCTGTCTTAAATCCCATTATGGTATACCCCCAAAACTCCCTGGCCCTTCTCCGAACCCTAACCCCCCCTCTTAAATTTAAAATTGTTTGAATCCGACCCTTCTTCCCAAGACTGGTGGTTTTGTGGAGACAGGGTCGGAAATGCGGGACACCACGCAAGGCTGGGCACGTTCAGGGGATCTGACAGGACCGCCCCACCTTCAATGTTTTGGCCTCTATCTCTAAGTTAGGTGCCGCCGTAAGAGAAGGGAAACTCGCAAGACAGAAGGATTCGGTATTAATGTCGTCAGCTACTACTGCGTCTGTGCGATTGGGCTGTCACACATTGGGCAATTGGCGGTCCCCGTGAGACGCTGGCAAATGGAGTTTCCGCCGGACAGTCACCCCCCTTTTGATGCTCGTCCAGATGCTGTGGACAACCTTGATTCGGATCTAAGTGTTGTCATATAGCTTCGACGGTAATTAGGAGTCATGACAAGGATTGAATCCAAGATACAAAAAAATAGCCGAAATAGCCGAGTGATAACAGTCCGTTTTCGTCCATGACCACGTAGTATCATGACTGGTTTATTATCTCTCTGAAAGTTAAACGCATTGGAAAAAAAAAGGTTATAGATGGGACAGCCTCTACTAGGCCTTGGATTTGCCTCTTGATAATACAATTTCGTCTAAACTTGCATGAGGAGAGTAGTCTAAGATCCATGATGGATGTTCATTGAACGGGCGTACAACCCAACCGGAATAGGATCCGTCCAACACCCCCCTAAAATGTAGAGGGCTTCAATTGGTCAATTGGCTTCATCTTGAAAAGCATTGAGGCCGCTCTAGCGCTGGAGACCATCTGAAGTCTGGCCCGATCGATTACGGCTCTGCCATATTCCACAAGCTGGGCATTTTCAAAGTCACCCTTGAGAACCTGGAACAGTTCTGAAGCGTCCTCGAAAGATGCGTTGGCCCCGACACCGCCGACCGGGGTGGTCGGGTGAGCGGCGTCACCGAGCAAAGTGATCTTGTCATCCGTCTTCCAGTATCCTAGGTCCGGCGAGGTGGTCACGAGGGCAATTGGGGACGGGGCTTCCGGGTCCTGATTCGTGACGATGGAACGGGTGCTTTCGTGCCATGTCTTGGTGAGGTCGACGGCCAGCTGGGCGGACTGAGCGTGGTCGAAGGCCAGGAACTCGGGGTCCGGGATGTCGGTGCGAGCGGTCTGGAAGATGAGGACCCAGTAGATGTAGTCCTCGGGCAGCTCGACGGGGAGGATGTTGGTACGGTTGAATTTCATCGTGTCGCAGAACAAGAGGACGTGGGCTTTGGCATCAGCATCGATGATCCTGGTCATGCCTTTGTCGATGGCGTCGAGGATCGGAGACGGAATGCCCCCGCCAATGGGCGTCTTGCCAAAAACGGCTCGGCATTCCGTGTCGAGGAGACCCTCGTCCGGCACGAGCTGTCTGCGGACGTGGGACCTCGATCCATCCGCGCCGACGAGCGTACTCCCCCGCTCGCTGCTGCCGTCGGTGAAATGCGCCACGATCCCACCGTCCCGGTCGACCTCATATCGGTCGAAACTCTTGGCAAATTCGACATCTCCTTCGAGGCCAAGGAGGAGCACGTTCCGAAGCACGGCACGGTCGGCGTTCCACGATTGACCGGCTCGCGGTGGCGGGCCGCCCATCTTCTTCTCCGGTGCTTTCCCCGTGACGGCATCCCGGACCTCTCCGCCAGGGACGACCTCTGCACACGAGTTTTCCACCGTCTTGAGCAAAGCTGCCGGCAGGAGCTTTTCGAGACTGTCGATCCCCCTCTGGTCAAGCCGAATTCGGTACCCCTGGGACCGGAAAGAGGCTGCAGTGTCGCGCTCAAACACTTTGAATGCTTTGCCCACTTGCTTCAGTCCATGCGCGAGACTCAATCCGCCTAGGCCGCCGCCTATGATGAGAATGGGCTTGGATGACATGGTTGTTCAGGTGATTGGACGGTCGGTCGGGCGATGTTGCGGTTTGGCGGTTGGGGTGGTTGATATTATCGTCGATGTTCCGGTTCTTCGAGTTGTTCTGGGTTGGTATATTTTCCTAGACATCCTCGAATGATGCTGGAGCCTTGTGTTATGTACCAAAACGTCGAGGTAGTCCCTTAATGGCCAAGGCTGAATTTAGGCTCCGACGAAAGGCCCGGTCTGGCGGACCGTTCGGGGCCGAGCTGCTCTGGTGACGGCCCGATCGTCTCCACTCCGCCGGGTCCGTGAATGGTTTTCCAACTCCAAGGTCACCCTCCTGTCCTTGATTGAAGATTTACGAGACACATTGTCGATGCCTGGAAGGCAACAGCACATGCAATTTTATCACATGCCAAACTGGATGTACCTAAGTACCTACTAGCCTGATGTGGCCGGGCTTCACCACCTCCTCCATCAGGCTGCGATTCAAGAATCTCATGTGCACCTGCACCATTGTTTTGGGTCTCAGGGGTCAGTAATCTCACCCTTGATCCCTCGACGGCATTTTCAGGACTCGGCGCCGACTCGAAGAAGCCGAGAAGCCTCTCTTTGCCTTTGTCTGTAATAATATGTGGGGGGTGTCTTCTTCGGTTTTGGAAGCATATTGGCTCGGTTACTCTCCAGGCTGCCATAAATTTATTTGAGGTACTATATTGTCCCAATGAATCGGGTGCCCTCGCATGCTTCCAATCAACTTCCTCCCCGCGTTTCGTCCCCCCTACTACTCTCCCTGCCTGGAATTTCACGCTCTCGACCAGGTGACAAAATAAGCTACACTTTCTCCTGATGCGTGGCAGTGGCAATCTTTTCATCTTCCACAATGCCATGTCCGTCCGCGGTGAGGTGAACCACGACCTCATCACCGAACAGAGCACCAATTTCTTCGACAGGCATCTGCTTCGTTTCCGGCACGTAAAAGTACACGACGATGGTGGAAATGATGCACAATCCCATGTAAAGAAAGTACATGCGATATTTTCTGCACTGGTCAGCCGCCGACCATGGGCTCTTCTCGTGGAAAACTTACACGTTCTTGAATGCTAGTGCTGAGGGTGTCGTGTAGGTGATGGCGCCGACGAAGTAGGAGAAGAAGCCCAGACTGATGCCCTTTGCCCGGATTGTCGTGGGGAAAATCTCCGACATCCAGATAAAAGAAGGTCCATCGATGCATTGGAAAAAGATGATGTACAGGTAGATCACCAAGACGCATGCGGCGAGGCCAGCCTTGTGGTCAGTCCCGAGGTACTTCATTTGCAGGAGGCCTTCCATTAAAAGACAGATGGCGAGGGCCGGAAATCCGATCACTTGTTTGGGTGGCAATATTAGTCGAAAGCACGGAGAACGTAAAAGCGTTGGAATCTGAAGGGAGCTTACGAAACATGGTCCTCCGGCCCACTCTGTCAACCGTGAAGATGGCTATGGCGACGCAAATTGTCCCAATGGTACTGTAAACGGCTATCAAAGCTTTAGTAGACCGGCATACAAGTCTTGAAGTGCAACGTCATACCATAAAGAAGCAGTGGCATGATGCCAGTCATTCCCAAGCTTGTAAAAATGAGGACGAGAAAGTTTGCAATCCCCAAGATCTGTCGGAGAGTTAGCTAGCACAATATCTTGTCCGGTTGACCTACCCCTGTCGACTGTGAAGCAAATCTTTCAAAACGGTCAGGACATAAATTGTGATACTTCATGAAAGGACATGGACTTACTGTATGAACATGGCGAGCAGACTCCTTCGCCTCCATGATGGCTTTCGAAACATCTGAATATATCCGGTGTTTTGCTCCTTGTCAGATTCAGCCTGCATCACGATTTGAGTATACTCGGCTTGTGCTGAAGAGTCTGCTTCGTCGGTGGGGTCGTGATGAATCTTCTTGAGCACCGCCCAAGCCTCATCGGGTTTACCTTTCAGAACCAGATAGCGGGGGGACTCTGTCCAATATCAGTTTTTTGTTGTGTATAAGGAAGATATATATTTCGTACCAGGAATAAACGGCAGGCCACAAAGAAGACCCAAAGGTCCAACGCAGGCAAGGGCCAACGGAACCCTCCACTGAACGGTGATATTTGTGGCGTAATAAGTTCCGATCGATATCCATGCGCACCTATACAAACCTTGTCAGCTTCTTTCTCTCCAGTATAGGTATCAATCAACTCACAAGACGTATCCCAAGCCGAAACTGAGTGTTGTCAAGCCGGAAAGCACCCCTCGTCGATGAGGAGGAGACACTTCGGTGAGATACAATGGGACGAGACAAATAAGCATGCCCAAGCCAAATCCGTGAAGCAGGCGGACTGTGATCAGCATTCCGATGGCGACGGAGCCTGTGACCAAGGCTGCGCCCACGAGAGCACAGGTGGCGGCAATCACAAACGCTCGCTTTCGTCCGACGCCATCTGCCAGCCATCCTTGTGCAAGAGCGCCGAATGCAAGGCCGGCATTGAAAAGGGCATTGATGGCTCCGAGGATGCTGTATCCAGTTAGACTTGGAGCAGGGAGGGAGCCGAAGGGGGGGAACTTGCTTTGCGGTGTAGGTGCTGCTCGCTGCTTGAAGTCAGAGGGGTTTACAGAGACACAACGGGAGGGCCTCACGGTCAAGATCGAAGTATTGATAGAAACCAGGCTGTCCGATGCTGGTGACGAAGATGGCGAAGCCGAAGCCATAGCTGAAGCCTCCCCAAGCGACCACGAGACAGATGCCGACGTTGTATCTGGTGAGATTTGCCATGCTGCTTTCTGGAGTAGAGCTCAGGAATAGTAGAAGCAATCATCAGTCCATGATTGAGACGGTGACTCTCTTAATATACCCAGAAGTGAGCTGAGCCTTCCTCCGCGAATTCCCACCCCAGGCCCCCCACAATACCCCAGACTTTTGTCGCATCCCTCCTCTCTTTTCTAGCAGGGATTTTCATTGGACGAAGGTCCAGCTAGCAAGCTTTACCAAACCGGCCAGAACTCCCCGGAACTCGGGCTCTGATAGGCGGAAACGGCGGAAGCGTAAACGATTCTGACAAGCCCCATTAGATTTCTGACATTGGCAGCTTGTTTTCTGACATTGGCCCGTCAGAACCCACCGTCTCGGTTATCCTACGGATATATCTAGTATATCTCACTTAATCTCATTCGAAGCAGATTCATCTCCGAGGTACTTCTTCCACACCTCCTCAATGTCATTGCGATAGATCCACGGCAATGCCTCTTCTCCGCCGAATGCGGCCAGCCTGATTTTCAGACCGTCCTCAAAACTCGGAGCAGGAATCACGCTCTTTGCCCGCTGTGCCTTCTGCTTTTGCTCGTCAAGGTATTGATACCTGAAGGCAATTCATTAGCCGGTCGGGGTAAAGTAAGCCAGCGGTGTGGACTCACATTCTGAGATAGTACGGAGACCTGATGGAGTCAAATATGTCTAGGGCTTTGGCGAGTGGTTCGGCGGATGAACGGGTGTGCTTGATTGCCTGTGCCAGGATCCAACCGTCTTCCAAAGCAAATGCTGCTCCCGAACCGAAGGCTCCTGGAAAAGATGCGAGTAAGTTTGAGAAGGTCGAGAATTTTTCCCATGTCACGTACCTGAGAGAGGGTGGCTCGCATCCCCGAGCAGCACCACCTTACCCCAGCCTGTGAGATTCTCCAGCCTTGGACCTGCGAACGCTGAGAATTCCTTCCACCCGCCTTCTTCGACTTGCGACAATGCATCCCGGATCCGAGGGTCATATTCCTATGCGTTTTGTAAGTCTAGCGCCACATAACATCACTTTCCAGACCAACCGTGAAATGAGACTGGACTCTTTCGTTCGTCGCCGGGACCCCCCAGCTGAATCTTTTACCTGTGGCAGTTTGGGGATCGATCAAGTTTCGGCACGAGATTTCCAGCATTCGGTCTTCTTCGCGCAGCTCATCTGGATCGTCGACCAAGGAATTATATACGTGGCCGGCAGGACCGTGCCACCATGAGGTCGAGGAAGTTACTTCAGGAAGATGTGCGACCTTGGTTGCGGGTAAGAGGGTTCGCCAAATGATTGTTCCTACGGCGAAAGCATTAATTCTGTGAGGTTTCTGCGGACCGAGAGGAAGCTAACCTGTGAATTGGATCCTGTGGTCCGGGAAGATGCTATCTCGGACGACCTTCCACTCTGTCAGAGACAAAGCTACCCAGTGGGAGGGACAGCCAGGGCACTCACTGAGCGGATTCCATCAGCTCCGACAACGAGATCTGCCGTGACCTTGGTGCCATCCTCAAAACTGAGCTGCACACCTCCTTGTTCGAGATTTTCCAGACTTGTGAGACGCTTGTTCAGTTGGATGACACCGGAAGGGACCTTGGCGACAAGCGCTGATTGAAGGCGAGTCCTTCTCACCCGGTAAGCCTGGTATCGAACAGGCAATGACGAACCGCCGGTAGAATTGATCAGCTCTCCTGTCAGGCCGTTTCTTTGCAACAGGATATCAGTTCTATCCTGCGTCCAAGCCAGATCAACTCCTACCGGTGGACCACTGTTGTCTTGTGGTGGCCTTTCACTCCGTCGGCGGCGCCCAACAACTCAAGCACCTTCCAGCAGTTGTATCCTATGCGGATACCCGCCCCGATTTCTCGAAGCTCTTTGGCCTGCTCGAAGATAGACACTTCAATGTTGGGAAGAGCTGAGAGTGCAATTGCCGCACCGAGTCCGGCGGGTCCGCCGCCAATGATAGCAACCCGTAGCGGGCCGAGCCCAGGGTGAAGGTCTTGAACCATTCTGTTACGTTTGATCTACCGATTCTCGGATCTTCGAATTCGGGAGACTTGCGCAGGGGGTTATATGCATGGTTGGCCGGGAAATTCGAGATAACGAATGCATGACTTCGACGTGCGTACGATGGCGTGCTTTCGAGACCCGATCGCGTACATCAGCGTTCTTCACATGTTGCCTGATCACGAAGACTTGCTCTGAGGCATAACCACAGCCTCAGTGGGACCGGCAATTTGTAAGAAAAATCTAGAAGACCACTCGATGGACGGAATAGATTCCTCGTGAGGCAAAATGTCCCTCCTTGAATACATGGCTCCTCTACCTTTGCCAGCAGGCAGGTTGTGAGCCAATCTTGTGGGGCTCGCTCTAGTACTGAGATACGAAGATCATCTAAGGAAATAGTATATTGCAGTCATCATGTTCGTATCAAAGATGTGAAACGAAACAGATTTTCGAGAAGGGACAGGGTGAAGAGGAGGTGGTGGGTGTACGTATTTCGGACTACTTACTTGGCGGATAAGGCGGCGTCAATTACGCCCCCAAAGGGTCAGATGGAGTTCAAACAGCGGCAAGTTTTCCCGATCCGGGACCGATATTTTTCTTGGACTGCGTTGGAAACCAAACTGGACGCTGTCCTGGTGAACCTCAAGTTTGTCGATCTGCCTGACATTCTAGGCGTCGCTCAGAGGTCACTGTTTCTGTCAAACTATGACAAGATGAACCGACTCCAAGGCACACTGTTGCCATTCCTCTACCCCTGCTTCTTCCAGCCAACGCTCAGATGTGTTCGATCTCAAGTCGGCAGATTACCATCGGAATTCCACCGCCAACTTCCTCAACACACCACACGACGGACGCACTCGTCTCTCGCAGAAACAAACACTGATAGCCCCGCCGCCGCAAACCGAGAGCCACCGGCTCCACTCCCTTCCTCCCGCCTCAATCCTACCCCTGACGACTACGGGCGCAATGTGTTCGTGGACAAATGTACATTAACGATCCACGCCGGCGGAGGAGGTAATGGCTGCGTGTCATTTCTCCGTGACGCCCATATCGCCGACGGACCGCCCAATGGTGGAGATGGAGGGTCAGGGGGCAATGTCTGGATCCAAGCCGTTGCGGGACAGACGAGTCTACACAAGATTGCCAGGCGAGGAATATTGAAAGCAGGCCGTGGCATCGGTGGCCAGGGAAGCAGCCAAGGCGGTCGCAAAGGCGAAGATATATGTGTGCAAGTCCCTGTCGGAACGGTGGTACGGGAAGTCTGGCGAAGTGATCCTGCGGCCGAAGACGAGATGCGGATCAAGGAGCTTCGCGGGATGAGTGAGGAGCCCTTTGCGGAGGAGCCCGACGACACCCTGAGGAACAAATGGATTTTATATGCCGGTGTCTCTGGTGCCGAAGCGAAGAACGTCCAGGCCAGTCTCCCACCCCCTCCACCCCCGCGAAAGAATCCTCTGTCCATCCTTCTGCCCCAGTCACCCATCAACCTCGACCTGTCCAAGGCGATGGAGAAACCGGTGCTTCTTGCAGCAGGCGCAATTGGAGGCTTAGGAAACCCTCATTTCTCCACCAAGACCGAGACCAAGCCCAAGTTCGCGACCAAGGGCGAACTGGGAGTGCGGATCAAATTCGAATTGGAACTCAAACTCATCGCCGACCTGGGACTGGTGGGACTCCCCAACGCCGGCAAAAGCACCCTCACGCGAGCCATCAGCAATTCCCGCACGCGGATTGGAGACTGGGCGTTCACCACGCTGCAACCCACCATCGGAACGGTGATCCTAGACAACAACGAGGGCCGACCTCTCGTCCGATCCGGCATTGAAGGTGAACCTCCGCGGACGAGTTTCACCGTCGCCGACATTCCTGGTCTGATCGAGGACGCCCACCTCGACAAGGGCCTCGGCCTCGGCTTCCTACGCCACATCGAACGCGCCCGGATCCTCGCGTTTGTGGTGGACCTGAGCGCCGGCGACGCGGTGCTGGCGCTGCAGAACCTCTGGAAAGAGGTCGGCGAGTATGAGCGGCTACGGAGCATCGAGGTGAACGAAGACACGGAGAGCAGGCGGATCAAATGGTCACCCTTCGAAGGGAGGAACACGACACAGACATCGGAAAAGTTGTACGACGACGCGGGTGATGAGATCTTCATCTTCCCGCCCCCGTCGGCCAAGCCCCTCGCGCCGCTGAGTTTCCCGCTCATCAGTTCGAAGCCGTGGTTCGTCATCGCGACCAAGGCCGACAAGGAGTCGGAGGTCACGCAGACGGAATTCGCCAAGTTGGCGGAATATCTGCGTCGTGTTGGGGCCGGTGAAGCCGACCATCCGAGTGGCAATCGCAATGGTTGGAAGAATCGCGCCATCGCCATCCCGGTCGCTGCGATTCACGGCCAGGGTATTGATAAAGTCATCAAATTTACCGCTGGGGTGTTGGATAGCTTGAAGATGTGAGGCTCGTCCACTGAGATGCGAAGGCATGTGCCGGATGTGTGGAGAGTTGCGGCATGTATTGGAAAGGCGATCGAGGGAGAAGGAGAACAGGAGGGCTATGTACCACAAGGTTTGCCGGATTACTAACTAAAAGTACACCTCAGCCCGCGCAATGGTTGGCTCCGCATCAGATGTCAGATGGTAGGCGACGAGATACAGTGGGAAGAGCCGAGCGAAGACCGGCGTACCTCTTTTATACATCCACTCTACTAACGTCCAGGATACTACGGACAGAAGCGGGATCCCCTGGTGTATGTCTATTTCGTGTATAACAATAATATTGATCAAAACGTCGCGCATCTCAGACTCATCGAACTCACTCATGTGGGAGCGGAATGTAAAAATAGAATGAATAGCATTAGGTAAGGAATTTCGTTCGTATCCGTACTCTATACAAGTCACGTCTCCCCGAATGCTGTGCACGCGATTTGTCTTAGAGAAGGCTTGGAACGTGAGACGACATATGTTCACTGGCCTCATACTCTTACATAGACTTGATCACGTTTCCACTGGCCCCCCACGGTAACCAACCCTGGTATCAAACACAGCCATCCCGTCGAGATGCCTGCCGGCCATCTGACCCATTCCCAGACCCTGCCAGTGCAACAGAAGCGACAGCCAAAACACCACAGACCATGCGAGTCCCCCATTTCTTGGCTTACCGAGTAACCTCACTCTTCGCCAGCCGATACCGAACCGCCTCCCTCACGACATCGGCATTCCAGACGCTGTCCTCGCCACCCTTTGCAAATTCCAGACCGGCCATATCGCCCCTCTCGACCTCGGCGAGAATGACGCTCAAATCCTTCTTTTGACTGTTCAGCCACTTGTCCAAGAAGCCTTTGGGGTCCTTGGCCATGGCCGTGAAGAAGGCATGTCGTGCCTTGGAATGATGGATTGCCTGGACCAGCACCGCGAGCTCGTCGTCGATCTTTTGCATCTGGCGCAATTGAGCTTCGTGTTCGGGGTTATGCGTCATGGCGTAGATCAGGACGCGCATAGGATCTTCAACGGTGACTTGGATGTCGTAGACAGTGGGCTCGGGGGGTTGTTTGGAATGGAACTGCTCGTCTAGTCGGATTGTGTACGGCAGACGGATTGGTGGGAGTGGGTGCAGGTGTGGAATGAGGCGTTCGGCGGCAGATGGGAAGAAGAAGGTGTCGGCGCCGAAGATGGAGCGGAGATTCTCGTCGCAGCGGATGCTTCTTCGTTCGTCATCTTCTTGAAGACCCATGGCTTTGACGTACTCCCAGATTGCCATCCCCACTTCGCCTCGGTCTGCCTCCGACATGTCCAGGGCGTTGGCCAGAGCTTGGCTCAGTCGATAGGTTTCTGGTACCTCATCGCGAGTGAGGCATATGGTGATGTTCATGTTCTCGTCGGCTTTGCGCTGGAAGTGGATGAAATCATGGGTAGGCACATCCGCACTGGGATTGTCCCCTCTCGGGTCTTTCTTCCATGTTACTGTGTAGTTGGGATCTCCATTGTTTGCTCGGACTCCGTCAAACTCGACATTGCAGGCTTTGAAGAAATGGGTGAATTTCTTTGGCGGGATCTTCGGTAACTTTGATTTGACTTCTTTGTCCTCGTCTTCAGAATCGCTGTGCTGGATATCATCTTCAGGGTCATCGAGCAACCTTCCTTCAATCTTGACTCGATAGGTCGGGTTGGCGACAGAGTCAAAGGTGAAGCCGTTTGGATCAGGTTCAACCTGCCACGATTGCTGATCGCAGGTATTGGAGATCCAGATACGCATCGTCTTCTGTCGCTTGACGTTTCTGTTGAAGGTATTGGACATTTCCAGTCTCTTACGAGCCATTGCATGGTCCAGTTTCTTCTCCGCCTCTCGCAAAGCCTTGTATTGCTGGACACCGTCACCAATGACCAGTTCCTCGACGCCTTCGGGTACGTTTCGATCGGTCGGCTTTCGGGCTCGACGTTGTGCCAATTGATGCTCGATGGCAGCATTGCGCTGTTGCATTTGTTGATTGGCTATTTGAGCATGGGCTTGTTGATGTGGATGGGGGACTGGCATTTGACCTGTCGAGTGTGAGTGGTTGTTCACGAACTGCGCCTAACGACCGGCGATTGGAGATAGCACGCGAGTCTCGACCAGCCGCTCCCGGTCAGGAGCGAGGTACAAGGCCATCTCTGCAGTGTATTCCAAGTTTGCCAAAAGATCGGGGACTCATTGGGCCGGGGGACGTTGCTTGGGTTGAACTCACCGGCTCTGCGTCCTGCAGGAGGCCTTGCTTGCGCCTGAGCATACTGCCGGTAATTCTGCATCTGCGGGTTCATGTTGTCAAAATAGATGTGGCTTAGCCACGGGGTGCAGTATGGATTAGCGTGCGACAATCGAGTGACGAGAGGTGGGGTGGGTGAAGGAAGGGATGATGGTCTGGAGAGAGCGTCGTTTAAAATCGACAATTCGCGAGACGCGGTTCAGTCACGGCTGAGCTAGTCCTGATTGGGCACAGGGCTTGGCAGCCAACAAACAAGGCTGCCACTGCGTCTCTTTGGCGGTCTCTCCTTCATACACAACTCCTCCGTACCTCCATGTGTATTTTGTCCCGGGAGGTTACTTTTGTAAGTGCACCTGGATCAGTTCTCACATACCAGCGAAGAGAGCGACCTTCATAGTTGGAAACCCTTGGCCGAACCCCACGGGACGATGGGGAAACCAAGGTTGATCATCATTATTCGCCACGCTCAGTCTGAAGGCAATCGAGACAAGACCATCCATCAGACAACCCCTGACCACAAAGTCAGTCTCACTCCCGAAGGTCACCAACAGGCCCTCGAGGCTGGCGAGAAACTCCGTGCACTCCTCCGCAATGATGACACTCTTCACTTCTTCATCTCGCCGTACCGACGAACCAGAGAGACGACGGAGGGAATCCTGAATGGCCTGACTTCCAACCATCCGGTTCCCTCGCCGTTCCAGAGGTCCCACATCAAAGTATACGAGGAACCTCGACTTCGAGAACAGGATTTCGGGAATTTCCAACCGGGAACGGACGAGGTCGAGAGACTCTGGCGGGAGAGGGCCGACTACGGTCATTTTTTCTATCGCATCCCCAACGGAGAAAGCGGCGCTGATGTCTACGACCGAGTCTCTTCCTTCAACGGGTCTCTCTGGCGACGGTTCTCCGAGGACACGATGGCCAGCGTGGCGATTCTCGTCACGCACGGGCTTTGTAGTCGGGTCTTTCTGATGGCTTGGTATCATTACAGCGTCGAATTTTTCGAAGATCTCCGCAACATCAACCACTGCGAGTTTCTGGTCATGAAACACGGTGAAAATGGTAGATATGTGCTTCAGAACTCACTAAGACGTTGGTCAGACCTTAGAAGGGAACGGGCGGCGCGCAAAAGTATAACCGCGGCGTCACCGGTGAACATTGAGAACATCCCCGTGCGGCGGTGGAGTTCGCAGCGCACGGCCAATGACCACACAGGCGGCACCTTCTTACCACGGCCGACCCGAAAGAATACCGCCGATTTGTTTCGAGACGAGCCAGACATCAAAGAGGAGGGAGAACCCCAGTCGACGGAGAAGCGAAGCAGTGCAAGTAAAGAAAGAGCTGGATCCAGAATTCGCTCAACAAAAAACCTGCAGACTTCATCCGGTGCCTTGTCGATGGAAACGACCAAGAAGAGCTCCGGTCTCAAGTCGTATCTGGGGCGAGACGGCGGTGGGACAAGATCTGGTGCCGGTTCGCCATTTGGGTCCGAGGATGAAGATAGCGTTGAAGAATCACTGCCAGAGCCCTTCTTGGGGTCGATAGGATCGAGTAAACAACTGTTCTCATCGTCGCTAGCACGAGCGTTGAGGGGAGACTTTGACGATCCGAATCGCGTCCTGGCTGATGCATTGGGCGATCAGAGTGATGCTGAAGTCGATGAAGCTGACTTGGAAATGGGCACCAAGGAGCGGGAGGAGGAGGAGATGGAAAAGATATTGGCGGATGAGAGGAGGGAAAGGAGTCACGGAGGGAGTGTTTATTAGATTTCTCACAAGACCATCGACGTTTGTCTTGCACATAGAACACCGAGCTCACTGTTGTGGACTAGACGTGGCATGTCTTGGATCTACGGGGATCTTTGCATCCTCGTCCCAACCACCAAAACAATTGATGAAACCCTGGTCGCGATTCACTCTTCTTTCGGATATGTGTGACGCCGCTTTCTGCTCCACGTGTCCTCCCACAAGCTGAGTGAGAGTTATCTAAACCTCGTCCGTCGTGGGGCCCGTGATCATGACAGTGACTGAGGTACGGTATCAAATGGCTTTCAAAATCGGTCCGGGGGTAGATATTTGAGGAGTTCTTGGTCGACTGTTGATACGCAGGTATTCTCCATCAATGCAAGAGAGGTCAATTTTGTTCGATGGTTTCGATTCCGCACAGGAACAGTTTGCTAGGCTCGGTGTCCAATAGTCTTCTCCCCAGTTTGTATCAATTGGATTTGGTTTCAACTGTCTTATTATACCAACACATAAAGGCATCATACTTCAACGTGAAAGATTCTGTTTTTAAAAAACAGTTGATCTGTCAGATTCGAAGAGTCGTCATTTCACCCGAGCTCGTGCAATCCACCTGGCCCCGGTCGGGAATGCCCGGGTTCACTTGTAAAATATGTTGGGGCCGGGGTGTCCCAATTTGAACTTGTGCTAGGGCCTCCGCTGACGGATGGATCATACCTATACGTTCCTGCTCTCGAGCCTTCTAGTTCCGATAGGGGTCGCGGCCGATTGTCCTTGTAGTCAGACATCGATGGACCTGGGTTCTCTTCCGTCTGTGGTACGGGCTCATGGACTCGTCGACGCCGAAACAGGAAAATCCCTGCGACAACTGCGAGAGCGCTCACACCTAGGCCCACGCCCACACCGATACCTGCTTTGGCACCGGTGGAGAGACCAGAGGATTTCGTAGAAGGCGTCGGAGAAGATGTAGGTGAGGAGGACGAGGAGGCGGTTTGCCCGGCGAGAGCGGGAGAAGAATTGGTCGCGGTGTCCGTGCTTGATGACGGGGAACTAGTCGTTTCCGAGGTGGATGTATCGACGATGGATGTGGGTGTGGATGTGGATGTGGATGTGGGTGTGGAGGAAACCACTTCCACGGTCGTGGGAACTGAAGCGGTCAATTGGATTGAGGTCGTCGGAGTATAGTTCGGGTCAAGCGAGTACGACGTGGGGTTAACCTCGGAAAAATACACTGTTGAACCACCGACATTGGTAGGAAGGGACAGGATGGGTTGCAGGCTGCTAGGTCCGGCGAATGCAACGATCGAGTCGTCATAACATTGCTGGGGCGGGTTTGCCTGGATTGAATCGCTGTTCGAGGGCGGATGCGTGCAAGACCATTCATTCTGGGTGGTATTGTAGCAATAAACCAGCCCAACGTATGGCGCAGCTTCTGTCCGACTCCATTAGCTAGCGCTTGGAGGATCAATTGAGTGTGAAATTACCATAATCAGGACCACATTTCCATGGGCACGACGGGTCAGTATATGTAGAGTCGGAGCAGCCATAAAGGTAGGTGACATTGTAATCAGGGTTCCAGCATGCGCTGTCACTATATGGAGTGAGTGGCAGGTAGATTTGGCATGCGCTCAGGCTCCGTACCTCAGGCAAAGGTCTCCAATTTGGCAGCAGGAGCTGATAGTACCACTTGCGCCGCAGGGAATAATGGCCGATCCCGCCCGTTCATTTGCGGCATAATAGCAATTGTTCTGTGCCAGCGCACAAGAGGCCAGCCAGAGGAGTGCGACAGGCAATAATGAAGACATTGGTTTGGCTCGCCAAAGGCAGAAGAGGAAGAAGAACAACGGAAAGAGGAGAAGAGCGATCACGAGGGTCGATACGGTCCTTCTTAGTGGCCTCGGCCCGCAGAATAGTGTGGTTCCCTGCTGGCTTGATACTACTTCGTTAGTATCACAGCTTCAGTTAGCCTCCAGTTGGCTTCGATAACCCCCGTCGTAGATAGCTCTGCAGCTCTAGCCCTGCTCGGGCACGGCTCAGGACACCAAATCACAACGTAATTTGCCATTAGGGCGGCGAAATTTGAGGCGGCAGTTGGTTTCACACCAGGCGTTTGCATCGAAAGGGGGCGTAATGGACCATTGTGGTGTTGTTGGCCCTGGACGGCGCGGGACAGACTCAGTGGCACCCCCTAGGAGAGTGTTGCGTTGAGCAAAGACGTGTGTGGCTATCCATGAGACCAGGGACGAGGCGAGGCGACTTTACCGTCGAAGTCGGCTGAGACTGCTGAAACTCTGTTGATAGTCAGATTGTCCAGAAGGCCTCAAAGGTTGTTAATCTGTGCGGCATCGGCCCTCGTCCCGGATTCGCCATGCGGCTGGGCTGTCGATTGGAGAGGGGGTAAGACGGGTGGTCGCTTATTGACCTACTAGTCCGGTCCACCCTGGAGTTTTGTGGTGCCGTTCCACCGTGAACCAAACCACTTGTAGTGGGTAATTTCGCGGGGGTGCTGCCACACCAGGCAGGGCTGGGTGGGCTGGGTGGGCAGTGTTGCCAGGCCAGGTGTGCGAAGCCTTCATAGTACTCTTAACCGAAGAGACCCTAGCATGAACGCCCATGAACAACTTTCTTCTTTCTTGAGATTGTGCCGTCCTGGCTTCTTGTAAGACATACCTGAGTTAAGGAGAAGATGCTAAAGATTGAGGGATGGATAGGACAATAAGGAACTGCGTGGTTCGAGGTAAGAGTAAGGAAGCAGGTGAGTCGAGCAGCATTTGGCGCGTTCTAAAAGCGGCGCGGTCGGTGAGCTCTCACGTGATATTCAACGTCACCGCGTCCCGCCAAGACTTGATATATCTGGGCAGAACTGAACTTAGAGCCTCGTCAACCCTTTCAAAAGTCTTCTTCAACCGCTTCAGCCCGCACAATGATACACTCATCCGATTTTCGGCCACGATAGATTTGACACGCTCATTCATTTCGATCGATCGAAATGGCTGATCCTCTCTACGACATTCTCCAACCGCATCTTCCCCCATCATCTCAAACCCTCTCCCCCGAGATCTCCAAATACCTCTCCCGGCTCGTGTCTCTCCGGTTATCAGACCTGACCACGACCGAGCCTGAATCACTCTCTCAATCGGCCCAGTCAAATCTCTTCACGATTCAAGCGCTCAGCTCGCGCTCTCATCGCATAACAACCACCACCTCCGACCACCTCTCGACTCTCCGTTCCTCATTACCACAGCTGTCGTCCTCGGTCGATGCAATCCGAACATCAATCCCGACTCTCGACAGTACGGCCGTGAACTTTGCGTCATCATACAACCGTTCCAAGGACGAAACCACGGCCAGTAGCAGCCATGGTGCCACGTTACTCAATCGGCGTCGAGACTCAATGCTCTTATCCCGTCAAGCGGACAAAGCGACCGACATCCTCGAACTCCCCACGCTACTTTCCGCCGCCATCGCTTCCGCCCACACATCCACGGGCGGAAACACGGCAGGAGCCGGTCTCACGGCCGGAACCAACTACACGCAAGCGCTAGACCTCTTTGCCCACATCAAACGCCTCCAGATCCTGTACCCAGAATCGCAACTCGTCCGGTCCGTTCTAGCGGACGCCGAACTTGCCATGAAAGACATGACGACCAACCTGATCGCGAGTCTGCGGGGGCAGAACATCCGGCTGGCCGCGGCGATCCGCATGATCGGGTGGCTGCGACGTGTTGCGCCCGAGTTGGGAAGTTCCACGAGCACGAGCACAAGTTCGCAGATGGGTCAATCGAGACCAGCATTTGGACTGACCGCCGCAAGTTCAATGGCTACAGCTACCACGACAAACTCTCAAGACGAAGGGCATTTCGGCGCCCTCTTCCTCTGCGCAAGACTGTGCACATTCCTGAGCATGACCGAGGCGCTCGCTCCGCTACGTGATCTGGCCGACCAAGAAACGGCGGCCCGCCGGGCAGACGGCCACAAAATGGACGCATCACCACCTGGGGCGCGGCCCGAACCGACTCGGCGACCCTCAGGGATGTCGACGACAGGGTATAACCCGGCCATGCAAGGCCAGCAAACCGAACGATACCTGAAGCGCTACATTGAGATCTTTCGCGAACAATCCTTCGCCACGATCGGCATGTATCGAAATATCTTTCCTGATGACGAAGAGGGCGGCGGCGACGAGGAGCCTAAATCCGCTTCTCCGCTTCCGGCAAAATCCACATCCACATCCACAGCACACTCCGGATCCTCGACTTCGTCGTCATCGCTCTCCCTCTCGTTATCCCTCCCGCCGGCCCTGCAATCATTCCCACTCCACCTAATCGACATGTTCATCTCCACGCTGAAACACTACCTACCCAACATCAGCGACCCTGCCGCGCGCGAGAGTTTGTTAATGCAAGTCCTCTACGCAGCAAATAGCCTCGGCCGGTTAGGGGCGGATTTCAGCCTGATGATCGCACTTCTTGATGGTGATGACGAAGACGACGACGAGGAAAACAATGAAGAAGACGTCGAAAAACACAGACAGCAAGCGAGTGAAACCGAGCACGATGCAGAAACAAACGACTCTCTTCCTCCTCCTCCGACGACCGAGGAAGATCAGGAGGCCAAGGCCGAGCCGGAATGGGTTGCCGTCATCAAGAAGCATCGTGTCCAGGCGGCCAGACTGGAGGCTTTGGCCGCAGGCCAGGATCTTGGTAGTGTTCAGAGGGTGGAGTCAGCCGACATTGCCGTTCGATGATGGTTTTGGGCGATACAGGCTACTGTGATACATGTGAGGTGTCAACAGTAAGGGACTCTGATGGAAAAAGCATCCAATAGAATGAATGATGCACACAACCACCAATCCCATCCTTCCGCAGCTCCTCCAATTGTCATGTTTCTATTCTCTTTATCACAGCGGTTTCCTCAAATTTGAAACCACCGCCCTGTAGAATTGTCAGAAGCGACGGATGCACAGGAGAAGAAGGTCGTTATTGCACGAAAAAGGCGGCATGGGCAACAATACGAACGACACTTGGGGCGGTCGACGCGGTCAAGTGCCGGAATTATCACAGGCAAGTAGCACCCGATAGGCTGAAAGACGACCCGAGGGCAACGCCTTGGAAGAGTAGTAGAGCCCCAGCTTGATGCCCCGTCGGTGGGTGATTGGTATGAGATTGATACGCAAAATGGCTGTGATTTCGGAGAGTCAGCTTACATCTCTGTCTCCATCTCTATTGCTGTATGTATGTGTGTATGTATCAGTAAGCGTGACTTTTCTCGGTTCTCCTTCTCCGTGCCCATTCCGGTGATAACAATTTAGCCGAATCTACGAGGAAGGTTAGTTTGTCAAGAAACGCGGCCGGGAGTGGGGTTGAACGAGAGAACAGAATGGAAGGAGGGTAGGAAGTACCTCTGCCTGATATACCGTCAACGGCGAAGATTTTCGTGTTCCATTGTCGTCAATTTTGGAGGCCATGGGCTCACAAGCCGAGCTTGTGCTTTTTGATGCGCGGGAGAACGCCCGAAAGGACCAACAGGCTTGCCACGATGACGGTCCACAGTCTGATGTGCAAGACATTTTCATTGAACGGGGTCCAAATGGCGGCGACGACGACAACCAGCAAGTAGACCAGGAGGACGTAGCCTGAAGATCTATGATATTTGTACACGGACTTGGCTCGATCAACGGTGCCGAAGACGAATTTCGGGAGGAAGAAAGACGCAAAGCCAACCAACCATTGGACAAAGATGATGATGTAGGCGACGAGTGCCAGTTTGCCGTGGACGCTCTGGAAGCGCGTCTCGGGATGCGACGCCTTGTTCAACTCAATGACCACCAGACCGACAATCAGTGCTGTTGACTCTCGTTAGAACCCTGACCGGCTCGGTGGGTATGATATAACCCCCCCGTTGATTGTTTGCTTGGGCATACCTGCAACGCCAACCGAGTTGAACAGTGAATGGACATAAGTCCCGCGGACCTTGTCTTTCTGGCTCGCCGTGGGTTGGAGCACAAGCGTGCCCTGGACGAGCAACAAGACGGCAGCCGAGTTCAGTAGCGGGTGGTACGAGAAGAAGATAAAGTCAGCCTCGAAGATCGCTGCCCAGACGAGCGCCGTGAGGAGGAAGATTCCGCCTTGTGCGAGGATAGCTGTGGCACGCAACGACGATGGTCAGCAGGCGAATCCCCGGGAAGACACCCAAAAACATGTCATGCCGACAGTGACAGTGGCAGTACTCACCAGTCCCAGTCACGAGATTGCGTGGTAGTCCTTGGCCGGGCCGTTGGGTCACGTCTCCTGGTTGGCCGAGGAGAGGCTCCTCCTCTTGCAGGACCGGATTCCCTTCAGGAATACCTGTCGCCGATGCCATCGTGAGTGCTGTCGCGCGGCTTTACTGGTTTTGGGAATGGAATTAAATCGAAAGAGGACGAGAGAAACGAGAGATGAGTGTGTGAGTGTGTGAGTGACTGAGTGTGTGTTATGTGTGTGGAAGGGAGAAATAGCGGGACCCATCACATCATAATGGATTGTGCACTCGACAGGATTTCCGCCGGGCTGTCACATTCAGTGTCCGTCCCTCCCACAGACCAGTTGCGGAGGTGATGCAGCTAAGCGAGGACAATGCATGGGTAGGTTGAACAGGAAATTGATGCTGACCAATTCCCCTTGCGCATTTGGTTGCTTGGATTCAAGACGAGTGTATGACGCCATCACCCACTATTGACGCCTCATCACATTCCACCGTCATCAATCCATCAACCCGTGACACTGGACAAAAAGACGATGATAATAGTTCCCCTTCCAACAAACCCCAATTGGGAGGTACTAAGTAGCCAGCCTCCAGAAAAGACGATTCTCCCAATCCGTCCACTTCGATCCGGAAGAAAAATGCTGCAGCCTCGCCCGGGTGCACCGATGGATGGCGAGAGGTGCAATTCCCCTGCTCGAGTTCCTCCGTCTAACAAAAGGTTCAAAGCAACGGCGAATTGGCTTCCGAAGAAAGTATGTTGAAAATCAAAGTGAAGAAAGGACCACTGGGAAGCCTCATGAAGGTCCGGGGTTATATGAGACGGAATATCTTTTGGTTGGTTGAACATGTTCCACGACGACGGAAACGTCCCGCTTTGGGGCCTACTGGGGCGTCGGCATATCTTACTTCAAAAGTCCAAAAGTAGGACAATAACTCAGCCCTGCCGTACAAGCCCAAAGGCGAACCAAGGCGCTCGTCTCCGCGCCCACACACTCGGTTGATTGGTATGTCAATGCTGAAAGATGCCCAAAAATCTCTGATATCGTTCCACCTAAGAATCAAAACGCTCGAAAATAACATGCCTGCATACTTGAAATCGTTCGCTTGCTAAAAGGATACATCATTTCTAACATTCTCCAACCTCTCTCACGGTCTCACAAGGTTCCCAGTTCAAAACCGACTCCATTTACTCTTCATCCTCAATTGCTTGCCGTATTTGAAGAAGAAGAAGGGTACGGGGATTAACAAGACGGAGAAAAAGGCGAAGATGCTCGTGCCCCACGGTATGCCGACGTTGTGGTATAAAGGTGTGACGATGAGGGGGAATCTAGACGATGCAAGAATGTCAGCTCCATTTCGGCTACCATCCTCTCTCTCTGTCCCGCCCACTAGAAGTCCAAGACGGTTGGTAGGGGGGTGTGACTTACGCTCCGGCAAAACAAGATCGAAGAAACGCTGGTGAAGGTCGTCAGTCTTTCCGGTCTGAATATTCAGCTGCAAGAGGAATGACAAACTCACTATTGGCGGCAATGGCACTCGCAGCATAGCGCTGAAAAGTGTCAACCAGATAATTCAACGCTGCCTGGAAGATAGTAAAGAAGCCAACACCTGTCAGCGCCAGGCCGATGACCGGGGCAATCCATGGGTACCTGTCGTCGTCACAAATCGCGACATCGGTCAGCGATCGGTCCAGCCAGAGGCACAAAACCAATCCCACTTCGAACTGGCACTTACTTGGGATCTGCCGTCCATCCGGTAATGAAGAGGCCGGCTGAAAAGGCAAAACTACCTCCCATCATGGGAGGGAGACGTAGCTCAGGCACGAGCTTGCCGCCGGATTTGCGGTTGTACACGAGTTGGTTGTATACGTTGATGGCGGCGCCCGAGATGGCCCCGACGAGGATGGCGAGGAAGGGGAGTTCCGAGGGCACTTGTTTCCACTGTCTGTGCTCGGCAAATATGATGGGGATTGCGCCTATAGGTTTCATGCGACCGTTAGCTCCGGACAACACGGGAAGAACGGAGGGGGGGCGCCGAGGCGGAGACAGTGTAAGGGGAGGAAGAGAAAAGAGGTGGAGCTCACCGAGTTGCATGTACAGAATGCCATAGCAGAAACTGGCATACAATGCGACCAGTGCACAGATGGGGGTCAACAGCAGCTGGAAAGGTCGGACCAAAAACTGTGAGTCAACCGTCAGCACAACGTGTGGCCCCAACGGAACGGGTCCAGAGATCCGGGGTTATCTCTCACCTTGGCCGCGAGTTCTTGAATCGACACTAGACGACATCACACACAACGTTAGTCCCCAACTAATATATACTCCTTAAACCAAGGTAGACAGCCGGCACGACCAACTCACCATCCCACTCCTCAAACTTGGCATGAAGGGCCCAGTTTCCAGTCTCGTGGCGCAGCCGACGAGCCTTGTAGACTAACAGGCGCGGGGGATAGGATTCGTCGAGAAAAATAACGTCGAGGGCGAGCACGAATAGCTGGATGATGCCCGTGAGGTACTCGGTCCATCGCCAGCGGAGGCTGGGTTGCACGACGAGGGCGGCGCCGACGATGGGGCCGAAGACGGGCCCGATGACAACGGCCATGGCGTACGTGGCGATGGCGATGCCTCTCTGGGACGAGGGGAAGAGGTCGCTCAGGACGCCGCCGGTGTTAGTGACGGGCGCGGAGGCGAAAAATCTGGTGTTAGGTTAGCCCAGGCTCTGCCCTCGCTATGTCGGCACCACAGCTTGTTCTTTGACGACTTACCCGGCGAAGAACCTTGTGATCATGATGGTCTGGATATCCTTGGCCGCGCCGCTGGCAAAGGAGAAACAGGCGGCGACGAACATTGGCGGCAACACGGCATTCTGTTCCAACTTTACGTCAGCAAACTTCCATCTCCCTCACCCTCCCCCTCTCCCTCTCCGCCCTTCCAAGACCGAGATCGAGGACGAAGACGACCTGAGGATTTCAAGCAAACGTACCTTCCTCCCAAAAACCTCGGACAGCGGCGCCCACAGCAAAGGCCCAATACCAAAGCCGAACAGAAACAAAGTCGTGCCCAGCGTGGACACCTGCGTGCCGACGTGGAACTCCTGCGCGACCTGCTCCGTGCCGGGACTGTACGCGGAGCTTCCCCAGGTGGCAGTCATGGTGGTGAACCCATACAGCGCCGTGGTGAGGACCTTCTTCTTCATATTCCAGTTTAGTGGCCGGTAGGGATCCTCAGGCCCCTCGAAGTCGACCAACTCGTCGACCGTCGTCTTCTGGTTCGCGAGCGGGTGGCTGAAGTTGCCTATCGGGGGCCGCGTGCGGATCCGCGACATGACCGTCTCGCGTCGCGATTGCGTCCGGCTGAGTCGGCCGGCGGCGTCCACGTCGCGCCCCGTGGCGAGGGAGTCGGGCCGTGAGGTGCCTCTGCCATCGGACGTCTTTTCCGAGTCGTGGCTTCGGGTTCTGTCTGGCGATGCGCTGCGTGAACGGGGTCCTAGATCGCCGTACTCGGAGTTGGTGGTTTCGCGGGATAGCGTGTACGCGGAGAGGGCGTGACTTTGGCTGCGTGACATGGGGTTGGGATTGGGATTGGGATTGGGGTTGCCATTGGCAATGGCATGATCTTGTGCTTCGAGGTCGACCATGCTGGAGAACGTCTTATCTGTGGTTGTCTGCGCGATGCCTTGCGCGGGATGCGAAATGCTTCGTACTGTATATGAAAATGCGGTGTTCCGTATGCCGTAATCGGATATCTGTATTCAGCAATACCAATAATATCGTCGCTCGCCATCCAAACCCCGGCGTAGCCGTGTCCTAAGTAGTCACTGCCACCAGTCATATTTTTTTTATCAACAAAACCCAACACGAGGCCACCAGCCGATGTCGCCGACGTCATGGGCGAGGACCGGCGCTATTCAGCCAATCAGGTCGCGAGATCCTCGGGCAAACGCCTGGCCGGTTTGCCGATTTGCCGTTCCTGCCGACATCCCCGGGACGCTCACGTGGGCGCTCACGTGGACCTTTTACAATTGGTCGTCTCTTAATTCGCTGCCGCTGTAATAATGGCGGACGGGCTTTTGTTGGTTTCTGGGGACCGCCATCGTTGAGGCGTTGGTGCAGTGAGTTCCAGATTGCGGCATTTTTCCTGTGGCTGATGAACTGTTGATGACTGTTTTTCAGATGATAATGTGAGGACACAGAGAGGCTGACAGTTGGCCAGGAACCCGATGCTTACATTGAGATGGTCATCGCGCGCCCTAGCTACCTACCTACCTAGGTAATGACTTCGTACCAATCGTACTCCGTACAAAGAGTGACGCGTAACAACAGCAAGTGCGATTCTCGACGGCTTGATCAATCGCCTATGCCGGAGCACGGACTCGGGCCCGGCGATGATCGTAACCGACCAGAGGTAGTACCGAATATCAAGAGTGCTCATGAAATGTCCAGAGGTGCATGTTCTCTACTTGGTATTCTATCCATGCTGGTATTATCTAATCATACATGATCGGGTCGATCGAGGCCGTCGCTAGAATGCCAACAGCCTCGGCGTACCGCTCTCGACCAAAGTCATCCACTGTCCCTCCCACGACCTCGGATACTCTCCAACCCGCCCATGTAAGGCCTCAACGCCTCTGGCACCACGACACAAGCATCGCCCTCCCGCCATCCGTTCTCCAAGATGGCAGCAAGGACTCTAGGGATGGCCATAGCCGTGCCGTTGACCGTGTGGGCGAACTTCTTCTTCGAACCTCCGGCCTCCAACACCCTGGTATCGAGTCGCCGACTCTGGTAGTCCGTACAAATGGACGCCGACGTGACCTCGCCCCACCCGCCGTCCCGGCTCTTGCGCGACGGGAACATGGCCTCAATGTCGATCTTGCGGAACGCACTGGCGCCGAGGTCTGACGACGGCATCTCCAGCACCCGGCACGGCAGGCCCAGCGAGCTGAGGATCTCCGTTTGTATGCCCACCATCTCGTCGAGAACCTTGCCTGAGTCTCGGACCCAGACTTGCTCCTCGGTCGGGAGACCACCGTCGGCGGCGCTGCTGCTGCTGCTAGGACAATCGGTCCACGCGAACATCTCCACCTTGGTGAACTCGTGGACACGATAGAGTCCCTTGGAGTCGACGCCCCGGGCTCCTGCCTCGGCGCGGAAACATCGACTCGATCCAACGAGTTTCAAGGGCAATTTACGCTGCGGGATGCTTTTGCCCGCGTAAATTCCCGCCAGGGGTATCTCTGCCGTCGCGGCCAAGCTTCGAGTCGGTTTTCCTAGTTCTCGGTCCGCCTGCAACAATTGCCAGATCTGTTGCTCGTCGTTTTGGTCCCGCGGTTGGAAGCCACAGGATGCCGCGAGGTGGGAGTAGACGAGGGACGGGGGAGCCACGACGGACCAACCATGCTTCATGGCGACCGACAGCGCGTATTGGACCAGTGCTTGCTCCAGCAGTGCGGCTTCGTTGAGGAGGTAGTAAAAGCCCCAGCCTGAAGTCGTTGCAGACGATGTAAAGTCGAGGAGGTTGAGCTTCTCGCCGATGGTCGTGTGGTCTGCCGACGCACTGTATTCCGGAGGCTTCTCAGGATCGTAGTTGATGTACGACAGCAGTCTCGGCTCGCCGTTGGTCGGCGTACCTGAGGAAGTCAAGTTGGGCAACGATAGAGCCATTGTGCGTGCCTCGGCGTCCAAGGTCTCGCGTTGCGCTTCCAGTGCCTCCACTTGCGGCTTGAGCGCCTTCATCTCGGCAACGATGGCCGACTTGTCTCCCTTGGTCGCATTCATTTGTCTCTGCAGCTCTTTCAGGCTCTGCCGAGTCCCGTTCATGCGTCGGTCGAGATCAATCATCTGCCTGACGTTGTCGGCCACCTTTTGAGGCATCTCTTGGTGGCTGCGGTAGTTGCGCACCAGCGCATTGTTCTTGTAGAGCTCGACATTGTCTCGGATCTGGGTGAGGTTGGGATGCTGTTTCGGCGCGGTCGCGGGTCGTGCTTCTTGGAGGACATGGGCTGTGCTGCTGTAAGCTCTTCTGCAATGAAGCAGGAATCTTCTGGCTTCTACCGCCGTCCTGCAGACGAGAGCCATGAGGGAGAATGTTGGTTGTTGAGGTTCAAGTTGGAGAACGCAGCGATTGACGGAGCTAGAAAACCATCTCCGCATTGCTTTTTTAGCGGCGATCGAGACCACACGCCACGCACACTCCAGCGGCATTCATCCTCGACAAGGGGGTCAATTACACCATGTTCGGGAGATAGGATGTTCTGCATTTAGGTACCTATGCTATTCATACACATACAGTATCTTAAAACTATCACCACCATTCACGGAAAATCCCCATTGCTCTAAACTAACACCAGCGCTATGCAATCCAGGTGTCCGCACCGCTCGTACATATCCGTCCGTACTGATACAACCCCTTCAGCCAACCGTGCCGTTTCAATCATCGTTTCCCTCCAAGTCGCCGTGCCGATTGCCTCCAGCTTCGAAGATCACCCTGCCGTTCATCCACTAACAAGACACGCTCCTTAAGTCTGGGCTCATCAGGTAGTCTCATGCGAATCGCTCCTTTGGTGAACTGTCTGCCCACATCCGGTTGACTCCTCTGTTTTATCCCCATCCGTTGCTTGTTTCTCTCATGCCACATTTGAATCTGCGCCTGGGGAATAGGCTCGTTTCTCACTGACATTGATAGCTCTAGCTCGGCATCGACATCTTTCTTGCTTAGGTTGAACATCTTGCGAATGTAGAACTCTGACCAGTGAAGAACTTTGTTGACCTCTCTCAGACTGTGTTCCGAACATCCTATTAGTGCCACTTTCTCGGCCACTGCACCTCTCAAGATGAGCTGCAGCGTGCGTGCGTTGGCTACCACAATAGGACAGTTTGAATCGTCGTCAACATTCGCTTTGGCCGACTCAAATGGGATATCCAGCGTCTCGGGATGAACACTCGATCGCGTTCCAGCCGAAACAAGTGAAGGCTCAATCTCTTCTTCTAGAGATCCTATCTCCCCAACGTGATCACCAGGAAGAGGGACCATATTGGATGGTAGGGAAGAGTTGGGTTCTTTGCAGTATAGTTTCCACATCCGCATCCCCTCGAGGACACCCTGAGTATCGATTATCGCAGAGAGGATAATGTTGAAGGTTGCAGGAGCAAGATTAGCTTCATTGCTAGCCGGGAACTGTGCTTTGTATCGGAAAGCAAATCCTTGAAGGTATTTGTCTGATGTGTTTTCGAAAACGCGTAGCAACAGACCGACTTGTTGTTTGAAGATCCTCTTTTGTACAGTGGTGAAAACGCCTTGGATTCCATTATACTGACCTCGAAAGATTCGGTCGAGGAGTGTCACCGCCTCCTCAATGTTTTTGTCGACATCTTTGCTTAACAGACTTTCCGACTCGGCCACCAATCGCAAAATCGAGGCGGCGATTTGAGCAACGATACTCGGACTATATCCACCACCCGGGACAGTGTTCAACTCATCAAGAAGATAAGTCACATTGTTCCAGTCGCGAACAACGATTTGAGAGCCGACCAAAGCCCTCAAAAGATTTACCGATGGCTTCCTTCCAGTGTTTTGACGACTGAGCAGGATTTGTTCAACCAGGGCGGCATCGCCTTTGGCGGCAGCATAGTGCGCCAATGCATTCGCCATTGAGGCCTCGCGATAAGATGATGGTGGAATCGTAGGGCCGTCCACATCCTCGGAATACAGGAGCCAATCACCTAGTCCGAACAGTCTAGCATCAGCTACCATAGTGAGAATCGCGGCCATCTTGTAGAGAGGAATCTGCCCATGCGAATCAACAAACTCGGCGTGGCCTGGACCGAACTTTGATGAAAAGAATCCGTCACTAGGTTGAACCCCCACAGCGAGAAATTCACCCATGGCCTCTAATTTGCTTCCGTCGATCAATTTCTGGATGTCATTGAACGTATCAATAGCTTTTGTGGCGAGACTCGATTCGATGTAGGCCTGCATGACCTGCTGAAGGACTCCCGCTCGAAGCTCGGAGTGATCCAGAACAGAATCAAAATCAAGTCCAAGGCTCCTGCGACGGCGTGGTACTAGTGCCTGAAGTGTGCGTAATTGAGAGACGGTCGCGTACCAGTTCTGTAAATCATTGGGTCGTTGTCGGTCGTCGGAATATTCATTCTGCAAGAATCGAACTGTGAGGTAGTCGAAATATTCAGGGGCAAGTCCATGGGGTTCCAGGAAAGACACCATATCACTGACGAGGCTTTGGACCTTGGGTACCGACAGTCCACTGCCTGGAACTCCGACGTTGACGTTATTGAACAAGCAGTCCACGAGGGCCAGAACAACTTCAGCACTGATAGTTAGAGCAGGAATGTCCGCGAAAGGTTTATCTCCGCTGTATCCTTCGATCTGGCCGACTGGGCCGCCAAATCGCCGCTTGGCCTTGTCCCAATCAATTGACGGCACTTGGTGGTCAGCTCGGTCACTTGAAACCCAATGTACAGCGTTCCAAGGATGGTCCAGCTGTTCCCGCAAGATATTGACGATGCGAGTTCCGGCCGAGATGCAGCCGGTTTCGACACAGCACCAGAGAATAAACTCTACCCATATCTCCGGACCGAGTTTCCGTACTGTTCGTCTGAAGCGGCCGCCCGGTGGTTCGCGGGCAATGGTTTTCTCATCTACCCCCAAACTCCTCGCTCGCGAAATGGCGTCGTCTTGGTACGAACGCCAAACAGCGTCGGAAAGTGTGGTGAGGATTCGAGAGGATAAAAGATGAATGATCGGAGGTCGGTGGATTGCCGTCGTGCCGTGTGGCAAAGTGTAGTTGTAGACACTCTGAGGGACAAGATCCAGGTTGTGGACTTTCGCAAGAACCTTGTGAACTGTGCGCATTACCCTTTCGGTCTCTTCGGCGGGCAATCTCGACGAAGCGATGACGAGTTCAGCCAAAAAAGGCCAAATCAATTGCATTGCTTTATCAGAGTCCTTGGTGTCGAGCTTGCCGTTAAGATGTTGAGCCCAGCTGAGAGCTGTTCGTTGGTCGACATTTTGGTTAGAATCTAGTTCGATTGGGGTTTCTAACACACCGGAGAATGAGACCGGCCAGTTTATGTTGGAAGGAAGTTGTTGGTCGATGGCTTCGTTGGTCGTCGTGACGACTGCAACCGACTTCAAGAGGTTGCCAACCAAGTGAAGAACAGCCTCATGGCGGTCCTGTTGTAGGACCATAAAAACAAGGATATCCAAATGAGTTTGCGAACGGCCCCTGGTGAGGATCCTTATCACCTCTTTGAAATCCGACTCTTCCTGGAACACGGAGTGGTGTTCTGCCCGATCCGAAAGACACAGCTCTTTTGGCAGGAACTGATCCAGAAGAGCGATCCAGGATTCGGGTTCATAACCCCGTACCTTGGTTGGTTTGACAATCTTGCTTTGTGTCACCGTTGTTCCATCCTTTTTCGTCTTTGCACCGGAAGAGGACAGGTCCAGCCATTGAGGTTGTCGGATATCCTGACCCAGTGTTCGTGATGAGAGGAGCGGGAGACGGCTGACAGTAGAAAAGGCATTGCGACGAATGGTCCCCTGAAGAGGACCTCGATTGAGTCGTTTGCGAGAGGAAGAGAAGCCGGGTGTAAATGAGCAGCGATGGTGGCTGTTAAACTGAACCTGCTCAAAGCATCTGCGCATGACCCTGAGGTAGGATGAACCGTTGAAGTCGCATCGGAAGCTCACTGTCTCGAGCGATGAGAGTGGCAGACTATAAGGAAAGAAACCGGAACCGAACAATGCCAACCCGCGTGTGCGCAGGCATCGAGGCCGAGTCTTTGAGTCGTTCGATGATGTCTACACTATTTTTTAGAGCGGGCAACAAATCGCGAGAGCTTGATAGGCGCGGAAAAAAATACGGCGGATCAGTGTTTCCAAAACGCAGGTATGTACATGCGACTCTTTTTGCTCTTTCTTGTCGAATGATTGAATATTTCGACGTCAGTCTCGGAGCCAAAAATTCATGTTCCGATTACATTGCTTTCTTCCAAAATGCATCTCGACTTCTCCTCGACCATCTCGCCCCTATTCTGCCTTGAGACCAAAAAAATCGACGGCGATGGGACTCGAACCCACAGTCTTTGCCACCGGAAAGCAACGCCTTACCATTAGGCCACGCCGCCGGTCGAATTGCTCACGTCTGTGCAGCATTTTGAGGGTGAAATTTGGAGTCTGTGAATTATATTATAGATGCAAAATGTTACGCTAACTTTCTAGCTCAACCCCATCGAAATTTACAACTTCTCATCACGCACACCACATGCAAACTTCAACTAGAGAAAGTGGAGGGGCACGAGGGGCTAGACAAGCCAGAGCGGGCAGAGCGAATTGTTATCATCACCTACCTGCAAGAATTGACGAAAGAGCGACACTCCACAGATGGTCTTCTCGACTACGGTACAATGATTGAGATGCATCTACTTGGTTGATGAGCATGTAACCCCTCTTTCTCTCCCCTCCTCACAATTCACAACATCTGACCCAACTAGCCCAAATCGTCCTTCCTTCTCTGAGATTTGCCTCCAAATTGGCGCGGTAGCCTCTTACTAATCCATAGTCTTCGCCTGCTTAGCCCCTGGGATCGCCAGAGCATACGATGGACGGTCCTTGGTGAAGAATTCGATCGCGACAGGCGAGATGTCAGATGCACCTCCAAGCAAGCCGCCGGCCTTGATCAGGGTTGTTCCCTCCATGGCCTCAGGTTGTGCGTAGAGCCCCGAGCCGCAGTCGCCACAGAAGAAATGGGCGTTCTTTTTGCCTGAGGCCCCGAGACGCACGAAGACCTTCGGTGTGCCCTTTGTGATGCTGAATGCGGCTGTTGGGACGGCTACGTTGGACGTGCCTGAGCCGCCGGACCAGCGTTGGCAGTCGCTGCAGTGGCAGACTGCTGTGAGGGCTGGCGTGCCCGAGTATTGGTAGGTGATTTCTCCGCAGACACAGCTTCCTGATACCATATTTCTGGGTTTTGTAGGTGGTGTTTTGGAATTGAGGTTCAATGATTTGTTGATGAATGATTGTTGGTTTACTTGATTGTATTGTTGCGTGGAGGAGATCGAATTCCTTCAGGACTATGCTCTCTTTTATACTTATGCCGCTCATTGTTCCAGGGCCAATATACGCACTCACCTCCTTTCGTTTGTTATTTCACTCGACGCCTTGTCAATGACATACTCCTAGAGACCGTGATCCGCCAGACCGAGTCCTGGGACGGAGAACGACCACGAAAGGGCTTTTCGAACCATTCTCGGTCCACATGTTGACACTTCCGCATCGCTAAACGTCGAAGGCGTATTCTGAGATAGAGGATTTGGAATCTCGAAGGTACGCCCTCCGAAAGAAGGCAAAGGACGCTACGCCAATATGCTTTGTGGATGAGAGGAGTTGCAAAGCGATCGGTGAGGTTGTGCTACCTGATTGGTTGAGACCGGCATCGCTGCCGTTTCAGTCTTTTCGGAGCAGGCCGCTTTTAAACCAGCAGCTGTGAATGTTCAAGTCTCTAACTCTAAATGGCCACATTCACAAAACGGCGAGACAGTATCAACTAATCATCCGGCGAGATTTCCGCTTCCATCAACAATATCAAATTGCAGTCCTCGGGGCATTTCCCGTACGCCTTGGTCTTGACGAGCCCACATCTCCATTTCCGGAGGAATGGTGCCAACTTTGCCTGAACATTGGCACCCTCCTCGAAATTGGTGCACACGTCTTTGCCGAGTCAGTGTGATCCAGGAGTGCCTTACTGCTCGCATGACGACGTTGTTTCCTCGCAAGGTACAGCTTGCTCCGTGGCTTTTATCTGGCAGGTGATGACCTTCCAATATGTCCCGGAAGACGTCAATCCATGTCTACGTCGATAAAAGTCTGCCGTGTCCGGTCGGAGACTCTTGTTTGCTCCTTGTCGAGCAACTATCTGGCGATATATACCTCGCAATATGACCTCTTCAGGCCCGACTTTTCACCCTCGAGCGACTTCCAACGCTGCCGTGACGGCCGCTGCACACAGTGAATCTCAAGAGGTAGTTCTGTGGGCTGGATGGGCATGTCAATTCAACCTGCTGGCGAAAAGGAGACTGGCTAAATCTCGTCGACAGTTTTGTCCGTTCACCCAGGTCCGACACCTCAAACCCCTTTGCGCGGGTCAAGCTTCTCGGCGCTGACACTAGACTCTACAGAGAGCATGGATTGCATTGGAAGAAAAGGGAGTGCCCTACCAGTATAAGGAGGTAGGTGTTATGCCTCAATCGTGAACTGGCGAGCTAAGAAAATATCACTGCAGGTCAACCCTTACCTGAAAGAGCCAGAATTCATTGGTATGATGATACAAGGTTCAGCGAACCAATCATAAATAATAATCCTCCTCTAGCCATCAGCCCTAAAGGACTTGTACCAGTACTCCAAGTCAGGGGAGCTCCGATCAATGATTCGTCTATCATCAATTATTTCGTGGAGGATGCATATGCTGACCATCTACCTCAATTACTCCCAACAGACCCATACAAGAGAGCTGTTGCCCGCACATGGGTCGACTATATCAACAGATCTGTCGTTCCCGCGTTCTTCCGTCTCCTCCAAGCGCAACCCGGCGACAAAGAACGACAGCAGGAGTGTCTAGCTGAATTCAGCCAAGTCCTCGGAGTCCTCTCATCCAAACGCCAGGGGCGATTCTTTTTCGGCGAAGCCATCAGCCTGGTCGACATTGCCATTGCTCCCTGGGCTGTGCGGGACTTCATCCTCAAAACCTTCCGTGGCTTCAGGCGGGAAGACGTGCCAGGTGGCTGGAAGGAATGGGCTGAGGCGTTGGAAGCGAGACCGAGTGTGCGGGCAACCACAAGTGTAGGCCCGGTCCCCCAGTCGTCTCCGGTTTTCTGCTGACAGATTGGTGCAGGACCCTGAGCGGTACGTCGAGTTCAACCAGACATTCTTAAGGAACGAATCGCACAGTCAGCCGGCGAATGCGGCCAGAAGTGGCCTCGCGATTCCGTGACCAGGTGTGGGAAGTCTGGCTGCGATTTATGGATGGCTTTGTGTGGAGTGGAAGGGAGAATGCATGACTCTTGCAGTAGTTAGTACGTTAAGGCATGAAGAAATGCATAGACCACTACAATAATACCATCCAGGGAGATGGTCACCAGTCTCTTGCACGGCCCAATTTGAAGAAATAATGGAGCGACAGGGGCATTGCCAAATAAAAGTCCTTTCTAACTAATTATTAGGGGGGGACAGGGGCATTGATAAAGGCCTAATCGGGAAAGCCCGAAGCGACAGTCATCCACCTCTCACCTCATCATCACTAACCTGATTTCTCACCAACGTCACCACTCGTCTCCTGCTTAAGAGGCCCAAACCCACGTTTCAGACCGAGTCCATCCCCTAAACGAAAACCAATCGGGATCCGAAGGCCACAGAGTCGTATCTTCGTCACCAATATAACCAGCATCCGCATTACAACGCATTCCCAACAAACTCGGACCACCACTTCACTTCAACACGCAAAAACACGCAGCCATCCGCCCATGGCCAATTGCAGATCGGGGCTTTTTGGTACTGATACGAAGTTCTACCATCGAGTGACTTGAGTAGAAAGTACTACCCATTGCTCCTACGTGGCCCTATCTCGGCGGCGTCCGTTTATTTTGTTCTGCTGTCTCAGAAGCACGTTGTGCGAATCTTATCTATTATCTCATCTCATGACTCGGGATCCCACAGATATATATAAGACGATGAACGAACGCCACACCACGAATAATCCCAATCATCCGATCTCCCAGTCCGATCCTCACAACAAGGCTGACCACGAGATGATTGCGCTAGAGCAGAATGCCAAAATCGACGTCCCCGTCACTGTGGAACATGGCCTGCAACGGCTGAAGCATCTGACCTGGGTAAGCATTGACCCACCGACCAACCAGATCGAACCCTATCCCCCTCGACCGATCCGAGTACTCCATCTTCGATCCATACTAACCTCACAATGACCTCATAGGCATGGTTTTCATTCCCGATGGCTACGGGCGGCCTCGCGCTGCTTCTGTCGCCCAAGAACCAACCACACACCTTCCCCGGGCTGGAGACGATCGGCAAAGTTGTGTACATATTTGACCTCTGCGTCTTCACACTCACGTTGGCGGCGCTGACATACCGGTTCGTCAAGTGGCCGCGGACGTTCAAGTCCAGCCTCGTGCATCCGACGGAATCGCTGTTTTTCGGCACGGCATTCTTGTCGCTCGCGAGCATCATCACGTCGATGGGCCAGTACGGGATCGAGAGCTGCGGGCCGTGGCTGGTCGTCGTGTATCGCGTTTTGTTTTGGACATACTTTGCGGTGACGTTCATGGTGGCCGTGGGGCAGTACTGCATGCTGTTCACGAACCCGCGGCTGCGCATTCAGGACATGTCGCCCGCGTGGGATCTTCCCGTCTTCCCCTTCATGCTGTGCGGTACCATCGCGAGCTCCGGCATCGAGTTCCAGCCCCTCCAGCACGCGATGCCGATGCTCTTCGGCGGCCTGACCGCGCAGGGGCTGGGCATGCTGGTGTCGCTATGCATGTACGCGTCCTACGTACGTCGCATGATCCAATACGGCTTCCCGTCGCCCGAGTCGCGCCCGGGCATGTTCATCGCCGTGGGACCCCCGAGCTTCACGTCGCTGGCCATCATCGGGCTTGCCGACCACTGGCCGCAAGGCTACAACTATTTTGGCCCGGATGTCGTGACCGCCCAGGTCGTCAAGATCATCGCCCTGATGGCCGCCGTCTTCATCTGGAGTATGTCCATCTGGTTCTTCTCCATCAGTGTCGTCAGTTGCCTCGCCGTCTGCCGGACCATCAGCTTCCATCTCAACTGGTGGGCCTTTATCTTTCCCAACGTCGGCCTGACTCTCGCCACTATCAATATCGGCCGGAGCCTGCAGAGTGAGCCTATCTTGTGGGTTGGCTCTACCATGACTGTCGGGCTGGTCTTCGTTTATGTTTTTGTCCTATTTAATCATGCCCGCGCCGTGTGGAATAAGGACATCCTCTACGCCGGTAAAGATGAGGATGTGTACAAGAAGCAGAAGATGGCCAAGGTCGAGGCGCGAGGCGAGGACCCTGAGAAGTGTAAGTGTGTCGATAAGGGCGATTGAGACCGACGTGCCATGTGGGCTGTTGGTCGCTTGTTGCTCTGTGGTTTCATCGACTTGCTTTTGGGACAGAGAATAGAATGAGCGATTGGGCGTTCCTTTCGATTGGCGAGGCGTCATGGCTGTACGGGTTAGATGGATAGATGGACCGGAGTGAGACTCCTACTTGTCGCCGTGCGAGTTGGCGAGCTCCGAAGTAGATAGATTGTCGACAGGATAGATTACGCATAGTGACTCAGAGAGCCAACTGATGACTTTAACAGAGTCCTTATTGAGCGGTGGCTACATCAACCTCATGGTCTCGCCTCCAAGATCGTTCCCCCTGCAAGGCTCATATACATTGACATTCAAAGTCAGTCCATATCCCAGAAACCCATAAAACCCACCATCCCCGAACCACTCCATTCCGACCCAGGAACCCCAACCTTGATACATGCCATAGCCTCGTCTCGCCCTCATCCGTCTTGTCCCGTCCTAAGACTTCTGCCGACTCCTGGTCCTCGAACCAATCCCCTCGGCCGCGCGAGGAGTCGGGTCTCCCTTGGACTTGGCGGCCGCACCCTCAGTTTTCTTTGGCCGGCCGCGTTTCTTCTTTTCGGGGTTGGACTCATTCTTGCCCTCTGATTGGGTGGCCGGTTCTTTCTTCTGCTTCTTCGCGCTCGGTTTGGCCTTTGGAGCGTTGCCTGCTGCGGGTTTCCCCTCCTCCTCAGCAGGAGCACCAGCACCAGCACCATCATCTTCACCCTTCTTTTCCTCCACCTCGTCGTGTTTCCTCTTCTCTCCATTCGTGGCCTCACCCTCACCGGCAGATCCCTTGGCTTTGTCCTCGACGGTCAGCTCCGAGGCATTTTTCACCACGTCGTTGCCTGGCCGGGCGATGTGGATCGCCGGGTTATTGGGTTTGGCGTTCCTTTTGATCTTGTTTCCCTTTTTGGACGTGACGGTGACTTCGCCCTCGGTCTTTGTCTCCGCGACTGTGCCGCCTGGCTGACCGCTGCCCCAGCTCCAGGAGACTATTATGGTCGAGGACTGTGTCAGCGTATGCGGTCCCTCCAGCTTGTAGAGACGATGGGACGAGCTTCCAGTCGTCGGAGAAGCATCATCGCGGCGCATCAATTCTGTTTGCTGTAATTGAAGTCGAACGTACCTTTGTCTCCTTTCTCGGGTTTCTCAGATGGCATGGTGACGTCAGCAAACAACTCGTGGTTGTTGGACTTCAAGTTGGGCGCGAGCGAATCTTTCGTCGGATGACCGATCGCGATAGGAATATGGCCGAGCTTAGGGAGGATGAGAGTTGTCAATTTAGAACGAGAATTGGAGGTCGCAAGAGGAAGAGAAAACAAGGTGTCGCAAGAGCTCAGCTCGAGGTTTGATGACAGTACCGAGTATTCATAGCTGGGCTCTCGTCTTCTGGTGATGCACGTGCATGGCACACCATCTGCCCCAGGGCTACTCCAACCCCCCGGGTAGCAAGTCCCCAGCCACCCGCCGAGGGGCCTCGGGCCCAAGTAAGTAGGGGCGGCTGGGGTTTAAATTTGGGGTGTGTAGGCACTAAGTAGGGACCCAAGGGCGCTCATCCGGGGGAGAAACCTAGATTCCTCCAGCCGCCAGCGCTTGGCTTTAGTCAGCGGCAACATATGTAGCAGCTATCGGCCGTCGGGTGCGGAGCATGGAGAGATCCGTAATCCACTATTCCGTACGGAGTACACTTATAAGCCATCTTTCTCACAACTCGAGGTGACAATAAATTCAAGCTGCGAACGAGTCTCGAGAGCAGGTGCTTCATCACCCTGACAACTCGTTGGAAGATATGGGCTTCTGCAGCTCGGAATCGACGGTTCTCTTTCGGAGATGGACAGAATACTATGCCTAAATTCCTTCGGTTCCTTTTGCATATCTAATGCCTCTTTTGCTCGCCCGTTCCACCAAAAAGTTACCGCCGTTTGGACCGTCTCTGCCATCTTCACACAAAGATATCAATGTTTGCTCTTTGATTCACTCATAGGCCAATACAATTGATACCAGTTTGTTCAATTCCGGGGCTGGATAATTCTATCACATCATGACCAGAGAAAGACAGGAGCCAGTGCTACGCGTCGTCTCCTACCATACCTCTCTCTTCACTCTCTAGATAGTTTCCTTCTCTTCTCTCTTTAGATAACCAATAGAGAATGATATTAGCTTGATTATAAGCGTTTCCTCTCCTGGCTATTAAAGCCTCGTCCCGCATCCCCCCATCTTATGTCCAGATCAAGCCTGCATATTCTAAATTCAGCATATATTTTCCAGTCCGCCGTCCTGGATCTTATTCTTGCTGCTCCTGTACTCATATATATCGTGATACGGAGTCGTAAATCCTGCGAGCAGGATTAAAGCCGGCGGCCTTGACTGTACCTGTAGCAGTTGGCCTGATATTGCTAATTCCCTTCGTGGCCGTCTCAGTCCCGGTATTGACTTTGGGGGAAATTGCAAGTTCGTATTGCATGTCGGAATCCAACAATAAAGGGTTGTCATGGCGATCGTAATCCTTTATGGCACAGACTCTGGGATGTCTTTGCGGAGACTGTCGTCGACCTTTTTCGCCAGATCCACTGAATCTGAGAGAATGTTGACGATAGCCTGGTCGATGAGCTGGACCTCTGTACCGCTCATGCAACTCATGTCTTGCTTCGTAGCGCCCTTCTCCCATGTCCCGTCAATCATCCATTCTGTCGGGATGTCAAAGTCGACCGAGTCAATCTCCTTGTTCTTCAAAAGACTACCGTTAAACCAGAGCAACCGGGTCTTGTGGTCCACGTGAGAAATGGTGAAACTGCAAACTCGGTTCTCTCGGAGTCCGTTCTGGTCTGTCTTGACATGACCGGTGATGGCTGCATAATGTTGTTCCATTGAGTAGGGCGTTCCTGTAAGCTCGAAACCAAACCACCAACTTTCTTTGTCGCCGTGACCCTGTCGGTACGTGTAAGCCTCGCGGACGTCTCTTGTATTCTGCCAAGCGATATGAAGTAGACCAATGAAGACATCCAGACGAGACTTATCCGCAGCGACAACACCGGAATCGCCTTCTTCGGCGTACCCTTCCATAAACACTTTGGACTGCTTGGTCGTATCGCTCAGTGTGGTGTTTTCTAGCTCCTTCTCCCACCATGCGTGTCTTTCCTTAAAAGCACCTTGCCATAGGAGACGGTCGTGAAACAGCATTGTGCCCGTTTCCAGATACTTTGGATGCTCATTGAAGATAACATCGGGAGGTTGGAGGAAAACATCGTCGGCGTCAAGTAACATGACTTGCTCAAAGGTACTTCCAAGAATAGCAAAAGCTTTGACGGCCCACCCGCCATGTGGCAAGTCTAGGGTTTGATCATCGAAGACAGATGTCACATCGAACGTTGACACATCTAAAGCGAGACTAGTGATAAACTTTCGATAGTCTTCTGGCAGGTCATCTTCTCCAGAGTATGCAATCTGGATCGGAAGGTTCGACTTCAAGACTTGCCGCAGACTGACAATGAGGTGGCATGCATAGCGGAAGCGTTTCTTGCCCGTGGTGATGACCAGTCCTTTGGAACCACGGACATATTTGCCGCGCAGCTTTTCCAACGGCTTGCTGTTGTGGGAGCCCGGTTCTTGAATGAACGGTACCAAAGTTATGGCAACGCCTTCAATCAGCTCGGACCAGTTTTCTTGCTCCTGCTGCCCTAGTTGTGTCCTTTCAGTTCGGGCAATCCATTCCTTGAGCCTTTTCATTCTCTTCCCCATCTCTCCGAACTGCGACTTGTCCAGTGGGTTTGCGCGCATGTACGAGGCAGTCTCTGATGCGGATGTATAGTGCAAGTCGGAGGAAGGGCCGTCATTGTGGGGAGCAGGGATGGGCGGGTGAGGAGCAGCTGTGGGCCATTTCCAAGTCCAGAGGGAGAGAAGGAGGAGAACCGCAAAACTAGCCACAGCGAGGAAGCGATATCTGGTGGTTATTGCTCCCGGAAGAAAAGTCTTCATGATAAATGTGAGGCATTCGTCTAGACACGATCGTTAAGAAAGGTGGTTGCGCTGAGCACCAGAAATGAGGCTCGACTGAGGCTTTGCTTCTCAAGGGAGAATGTGCCGACTCGCTCTGGAACTGGCGGCAGGACATGGCTCTGGATTGGTTCATGGTGACGCGTTTCCCCCCTTGTCCTCCCATGGAACAGCAGCAAGCTCAGGCTCCAGTCTCCAGGCATGTCGGCAGCCGAGAAATAAGTCTAGGGGCTAGGCATCGAGTACTGGATAATGCACCCGCCCTTGTTGATTTCCACACGTATCCCTCCACAGCTTCTCTGATACCCCGTAGCGCTACTAATCCACATTCAATTCACGTGAAATGACCTCGAGCTACCCAGTTTTCAGTAAGTAAAGACTCGCTCTTCGACAGACCCCTTTTACTGGGTACTTTCTTGGCGACTATTAATCACGCCGTCGTCGGCCTAAATGTTCGTGCCGTTGCGGCTATACCCGATGTCAACATCGTAGGCTTTTGGATTCTCATTAGGCTTTACCCAATAGACGCAAGTGGGGTCCCGGATGCACTGCCGTCGAGCGACCTGAAGCACTACGGAGTACGACGACAACTTCGAGCGTCAAACAGCAAAGCAAAGGCCAGTCTCACCTCACACCAATGGCGACCTTCTCGCTTACTCGTTCTTCACCTTTCCTTGAGAAGATGCTTGTTTAGCAAAGCACCTCTACACATAGCGAATCAATCCTATTGCACTTCCTGACCAAAGCAAGTGATTAGCAGCAATCATCGGCTCCGAAAGTACACCCTACGAGCTACTCTTGATTCTTCAAGCCTCCGAGCCTGAGACATGCATATTTTAGCAGATCCAATGTTGGCTGGCAATACTGCGTACTCCGTGGTTGCAGGAGAAATTACGCACGCGCCTCAACTTTAGTGGGTTTCAGTGACCCACTATTTGTGGAAGCCCAACCTACTGATTGCTCTCTGGGTTTGGGACTTTTGTGAAGCTACCTAGTACCCAGTGCCCACTGGCAGTACGTTACCTCGCGATTCAAACCCATCGGCCCTCTTCTCATCAGCTTTCTTCCCTTCGACGTTGTGCCTGAACAAAATCGAAGTTTAAATGAGAACATGACATAGGCTGTAGGCCGTATGTTGTGAGAGCCCGGAACTGATCTGGCTAGCCTTCGTCAATTGATCGCTCAAGGCGTTCTTTGTTTCACAGACCGTTAGACGCTGTTCGTGTTCGGGCCTGGCGCCCGAACCATGTCGGGGCCGTCCTTAGGCCAGCCGCCTTCCGATACATCAAGCACGCTTACAAGCGACTCTTGACCAGGTTCCTACTCAGTATGCCAGCCGCTCGCACCCTTTGCTCGATCGACGCTTCAGCACCGGGTCGTTCCCAGGCTTTATGGACTTCCTCGTACTTAAAACAGTTGACTTCCAACTTTATTTCTCATCCGCAACCAGCTACCTCCACAGTTGACATCTTTGAACCCCACAGCCGATGATGTTGTTCAAATATCACCTCCTTCTCCTCTACTGCTCACTTGCGCACGTTCTGGCCCAGGATGACGAGTTTCCTGGTAAAATCGACTGCTACGGCTTCGCCGGTCAGGTTTTCCCCAACAATACACAGTGTCAGGGATCTCAGATCTGCTGCCAGACAGCCGATTTTTGTAATCCGAACCGATTCTGTGAACAGAGTGGCCAAATCATTGTTCCTGCATGCGCCGTCTTTCCGTGGGATAATTGTGCCAATATATGTCAATACGGTCGGTTGCTTCGCCAGCCTCTGCTTGAAGTCTTCGTGCTGAACACATCCAACAGATCCAGGAACCGGATTCCTACCTCGTGTCGTCGAATGTGAGGATGGAAGCTTTTGTTGCGATAACGATCCTCCCTGCTGTTCAGACAATCGCGGGATAGTCCTCAATGGGCTCGGTGCTATTGTCTCCACGGATGGGGGCATATCAACCTCATCCAAGACAGTTTCGACGTCCTCAACAGCCGCTGCGATGACGACCACCCTCAGCAGTCCTACTTCTGCCAGTGCCACCTCAACGAATACCGCGATACCATCTGAAGACGGTTCTGGATTACCTCCGTCGTCTTCGAATGGCCTTTCGACTGGCGCCAAGGCTGGCATCGGGATTGCAGCAGCCATTGCGGTTATTTCAACCTTAGCACTAGCTGCACTGTTGGTCAGATCCCGTCGTCGTCGTCAGAGAGAGAAAAATGGCTCGCAGCCATCGCAGCTGTATAGAGACGCAGGGCTACCAGATAACTCTCATTCGTATTCGTATTCGAATTTTGCGTCTGTGAACTCTGGTCACCCCTCTCTACCATCGGAGCTTGAGGAAATCAAACCACAACTTGGTCGTGATATACACGAAATGCCTGGACACCGTGGCTCAAGACTATAGCGGTTTAGTGAATATGATGAGATGCCCAGGATATAGTTTATAGCTTTAATTGGCAAAATGGCATTAGGTTACAGACACGCAGACACGATACAACAGGCCAGGGCGTAATGTTTTAGGGGACAAACCTTCAAGTCCAGCACGTGTTGCAGACAGATGATAGATAAGATCAACCTCTGCTCAGCAAGATTCACTCTTTGCATTGGAAGAGCTGGACGTGCCACTTTCTCTGCGACTGTCGGTTGAAGGTGAAGGAGAACTTAGCATCTGATCGAACAGCGTATCGGGATTAGAACCATCATCGATGTCGACCTCAACCGCAAGAGATTCGACCGTCTGGTGGTCGGGTTTGCAATGGGATGGCAATAGCGTATTTGGGGTCACTGGCAGTCTTTCAAAGTTTAGAAGATGGAGAAGGTTTTATTCATGAGATTGGCCCCGTGGATCTCGTCTCGTCTGGGGAGAAAACCATAGTAGGGTGGACATCAGTTGGAGGAGTCTGATGTGGATGCTTGGAAGTACCCAGGACGTCCGGGAAATAAATAGGCTCTGCAGGAACCATAGGCGTCCCCGGCGTGCCGCCAAACAGCTTACTTTAGGCCCTTTCCCTCGGCCTCGGGCTCCGGAAGTGCTCCGCGATGTTTCGCCCCTAAAGGCTAACTGTACTTCGTAGGCGGGCGAGCTCCGTTAGCGCCTTGTAGAGCAGAATTATCGTGAATGATGTACGGTTAACCTTTTAGTCTGTTTGTTTACACATTCAACCTCACCCCGACTCAACATGGCATTTCGTGGAACCGAAAGTCCCATGGACTTTGAATGGCAAGGATACGGCCCTGTCGATCCGTCTTCTCCCTTCCACAAACACATGATGGAGGCACAGGCGAAGAAGCGTACGTCCCTGCCCTCTTCCACCTCGTCGTCGCCGACGAAACTGACACACATTTCCCAGGCACTCATAGCGAGTTCGACTCGCCCAAGAAAACTACTCTCCCCGCCTTGCGCAAGCCAGACAACCAACCCTACTTCTTCTCAAACGTCCCCAAGTCACCTACTCCATCCTCCTCCCCGTTCCGTACCCCCTCGTTCACCACTCCGCGAAAGCCATTCGACATCGACTTCTCATCCGGGCCCGAGAACTCGTCACCCCTAGGCCCGGTGACGGACAACGAGGACACCCCGGACGGGAAACCCATACCGATTGAATTCAAGAGCGGGAGCAAGACGGAGAGCAAGAGAAACTCGCTGTTTGGGCTCTATGGCAGATTCGCTCCCAGCCCGGGACGCGGCGAGATCAGGAAACCCCATGGCGATGCCATCGCCCGGCGCATTCACAAGAAGCGCCGGCGGGCCCAGAATTTCGACAAGCAATTGATCCTGGGCAAACGAGACAACACGGACGACAGTGATGACGAGGCGACCCCAAGTCCAACCGAACCCAGGAACCCCGTACAAGAAGTCGGTTGGATGACGGGGCTCTTTACATTCATCCACACCTACCCCGACGCACCGTCCATCATTGCCAAGTATCTTCAGGTCTTCTTCAATGCCGCCATTCTGGGAGGCTGCCTGTACATGTTCTGGTCTTTCTACGCCACCATCCGGGCCGACGTGGATCGTGCGAGCGACGACGCCATGGCCGAGGTGCTTTCAGAAATGGCGGCATGTTCCAAGAGCTACATTGAGAACCGCTGTGCCGCCGACACCAGACTGCCCGCCCTGGAAAGCATCTGCAGCAATTGGGAACTGTGTATGAACCGGGACCCGAGTGCGGTCAAGAGGGCGAGACTGAGCGCACACACCTTTGCCGAGATCTTCAACAGTTTCGTCGAGCCCATCAGCTTGAAGACCATGTGAGTTCGAGTCCACCCTCGCAGAGTAGGAAAAAACAGTACTGACTCCCTTAACTAGGATCTTCACCATCACTTTGGTCGTCGTGGGTCTCGTCGTCAACAACGCCACCTTCACCTTGTACCGACGGCAACAAGAACATCACGGCACGGCCATTTACCGACCGCCATCGGGCTCATACGTGCATCCTGCACAACACCCCGATGCAATGGGCCAATTCGCTCTCTCCCCAGGGATGCCATACGGCCAACCTTATGTGGGCTGGCATGGTGATCCCGGATTCGCCGGCCAGCAACGGGTCGAATACCAGAGGAGTCCCAGCAAAGAACATCGGGCGAGGAGCAGAAGTCCCGAGAAACAGATTCGATGAAAAGAAAGACTTCACGGGCTATGATTCTAACGAGAGGAGGCGCCCTATCGGGTATGTCGGCGTTCGGACTTGGATAAACCAACAGACGGGATGGGTACGGTAAACACCAGCCAGCGTACAGAAAAGGATACCCGGGGTCAGTCAGCCTTGTTTATCTTGATCGACTTTGAAGGTTGTTGGATACGTTGTCGTCTGTACAGATATGAACTGGGAGATAGGGACCTGGCCTTCGTTTTCTCAGGCTGGCACGGATATAGAAAAACAAAGGCAAATATTACAGACAGATCCATATCAGATTGCGCACCGGTCACAGCATTAGGACTTGTGCGGTCTGGTAGTGATTCCTGCGTACTCCGGAACTTGTGAAAACAGCGGAGCCTAATAATAATCAAATCTTGAAATATCAGTGGTATCATTATGTTGTGCCCTGAATGTCCCTCAACCGGCGGCGTCAAACCCGTCCGCCATAAGAGCAAATCTGTCTAGTTATGCTGCCTTGGCTCGTGAGATGAAAGGATGCTTCAAGGCATCGATCGGCGTGATCCTCTTGTCCGGTCGCAGGTCCAAGCACTTGTCCAGGAGATCGACAAACAGGTCCAGCTCCTTTCTCTCCAGCTCATTCAGCCGCTTATCCCTGGGGATCAATCTTGACCTCAGATCTCGGATCGGCTTCGCCTTGACGTCTATCATCTTCACCACCGTCCGACCCGTCACCTTGTCACTTTCCTCGGCCCGGAAATTGAGCAGGTCGTCAAAGTAATCATACGTCAACGCACCGCGTCGGAGAAGCTTGTGGGGGAGTTTCCCTCGACATTCCATGATCGCTCGGAGCATGCCGTTGTTGTTCCGTCCGGTGAACAGGATTTTGCCAGAGTACAGTTCGAACAGGGTACATCCAATAGACCACATATCGATGCCGTAATCATAGGGAATACCGAGAATGACTTCGGGTGCCCGGTAGAAGCGAGACACGAGATATGGCGCCGTGGCATTCTCGGTGATGGGCGAGGCAGAACCCAAGTCACAAATCTTGAGCGCATTTCTCGCCTCGTTGACGAGAATATTGTCTGGTTTGAGATCAGCATGGATGTATTGGCACTTCTTCAACAAGCTCAGGCCCAGGAACAGCTGTTGTGAATAGGCTCTGATGGCCTTGAGGTTGATACCCACGTCTCGACCAAACTTTTTGAGCACCTCCCGAAGGTTCATGGAGAGATTCTCAAAAACCATGCACAAGTGACCCTTGTGATCAAACGATCGTTCGAGTCGGATGACATGTTTTTTGTCTTCTGGGTCACTTGCAGCAATATCCTTGAGGATATCGATCTCCTTGATCCCCGCTTTGCGCATGGTCTCGTTGTTGCGGACAATCTTGATAGCCACAGGATTGCCTGTACGGTTGTCCGTGGCTCGGACGACGGACGAGAACATTCCCCTGCCCAGATTCTGGGTCACATGGTAACGGTCCTCGATCAGCTCACCAAGCATTGTAATGTAATACCCTTCCGGATCATCCCAGTTGTCCATCAAATTGACGTCAAGAGCTTGAGCTGCCTTGGTCTCGGCCCTCGGCTTCATGGGGCCTTCCGCAAACATATCATCGTCATCATCCTCGGCAAACATGTCGAACCCTTCATTGGCTTTGGGGGGCTCGGGGGACTCCTGGGGTTGGCTTGCTGTCTGGGGATCGGCCTGCTCCAAAGACTTGTCGTCCTCTTTGAAAAACCGCTTGTCGTGTCGCGATCGCTCTTCTTCCATATCAGCCGTAGGGTCATAGTCAGCGGCTGAAGGACCGTCCTCTGCAGGTGAGCCTCTACCAGAGTTAGCCAGATCTGCATCATCCTCGATGCTAGCATCCGCTGGTGATGGTGGTGCAGAGAAGTCGTTTGGTGTTCGTGGCGAAGATGCCGTGGGCGATTCTGATGTGGTCAGTCCATGTTCTGCATGATAGCAGGGAGACATACCTGATCGACGTGGGGTTGACACGGAACTTTCTGCCATGGGAGTGGCAGGGTTTGATTCGGCACCCAGGTGAAGTGCCTGAACAAGCAGAGGGTTGGGTCCACCTCGATACTTATTTTTGATAGCTTCTCGGCGTTTTCGGCGTTCCTCAATCAAAGCAGCTTCGTCTACAGGTTTGATTTCTTCTTTGTCAGCGGCACTCTCTTCTGGATCAACACTGGATAGGTCAGGACTGTTTTTGGTTCGACCTTCAATCGAGGTATCTTTGGAGGCATCCTTCCTCGGTTTTGAGGGGATGGAACCATATCCGAATCGAACGGACTTCGAATCTCGTGAGAGTATCCCCGATGTGAAGCCTGAGCTGTCTTTTTGCTGATGTCGATTTGATGGTTTGGAAGCGATTTGGTCCCTGGCGTATCTTGACCTGTCTCCTTCTTCCTTGGGCATGGAATGCCTGTAGGGGGATCGACTTCGGCTACGGCCCCGAGAGTATATGCGAGAACGTTTTGGATCTCTTTCATCGTAGGAACCGTTTACTCGGTGGCGGTGCTTATCATCATCGTATCTCACCGGGAGGGGGCGCGAATCGTGGAACGAGGTCCCTCGTGAATGGTCATTCTCTCGCGGACGCTTCTCGCCCCTTGGGGCCCGATAGGGGGATCTCGACCGGGATCGGTGTGATCTAGATGCTGCGCTCTGCGCAGGTGGTCTGGTATGACGGTCAACCTTGCTGTTATTGTGGAGAGATGGTATGTTCTTTGCCTTCGCTTCCGAGTCTGAGCTGAGTACCTCGCCCTCCGACTGGCTCGGCGATCTCGAAGCCATGGTGAAGGCGACTATTGGTAGGCCGGGACTGAAACCTAGCCTTTGGTTGAGTCAAAAGTATTAGCTGTAGGTTCTCAGATGCGAAAAAATGGTAGTTGTAGAGCCCGACCGGTGTCGTCCCGCCCTGTCCTTCTCAAATCGCCCAACAGGAGCTACAACGTAACTCTCTGGACAGACGCGAACAAATCTAACCTCCCCTGATGCTGGCAGGGAGTGGGTGGCAGGTAGGGATGATGAAATGGAGTGTCTTCTGAGAAGTTGGCCAGTGAGCCAGGTAGAAGGTCTGCATTGCGTCTAATTAAAATCTGCCGTAGTTATGTCTACGGCGGAGTATTATATAGTCACTGCACTCCCGTGACTCCCTTCTCGTCGCTCGATCAATTCAATATTAATCAATCCTAGATCAATCCTACATATGTAGCTTTCCGACGACCTACATGATTATAGTAATATATCCTCCCGCTATTCACCGCCACTTTGAAAGCGTAGCATGAGCTCTGAATCTTGGAAGACTGTTGCCCTTGGCAGAGTTCGATCCGTTTAGGATTCATGAAACCTTCCGTCCAGCCTCTACCTCACCCACTTGAGATTGAAGCTCTTGACCTGGTTCCTCGACATCCTTGTATATCGTTGGGAGTGGCAGGCCTACGACCTCATTCGTAACTCGATTGTGCGTCTCAGGTAGTTTGTGGTCTTTCAAGAAGAGTGCGACGAGGAACCCACACGCGGCAACTACCATGGCAGCAACGAGCAGTTGGTGCGTGTTGTCCATCCATGCTGCAATGACTTTGTTGCGAACCTCGCCCCCCAGTGGATAGTCGGTGAGTGCCAGAGGGCCCTGGGCATAGATCGTTGCAATGACCGTCTCACTCGTTCCTTTAAGATGATGCTGCAGACTTCCCAGGAGGTTTTGTTGAATAGCGCCAGCGATGGAACTACCGACAGCATCGGCCACTCCCACGCACATCAAGAACAGACCAGTCACCATGGCGACATCAGCATGAGGGACAGAAATTTGGACCGCGACTTGCAAGTTGGCAGTCATCACTGCGCCACCAATACCCTGCAGCACTTGTGGGAATATGACTTGGAAGGCAGAAGATTCGGGCCCACGATAGCGGTACATGAGACCCAGGGCGAGGAGACGCAGTGCACTCCCAGAAACAGCGAGCCACTTGTATCTCTTGGTCAGGGTCGCAACATATCCACCGACAATGCCGAAGATCGTGACGGCCAGCGACCCAGCTTGGACAAAATAAGTCGCGTTCTTCACGCTCCAGCCAAATGTGATGATAGCCCAGTTATAAGCCGGGGCATAGCTGACCATGACTGAGATAGCATCGCAAATGTTGATCAATGTCGCAACAAACAGATCACTGGGCGCTTTCAGGCGAAGCAGGCGGGGGATGTCGATTGCCGGTCTCGGAATGCGCGTCTCGACGAATGGGAAGACAATCAGCGAGAACCCTCCTAGCACAAACATGGCGATGATGTACCCGCTCTTGTATCCATGCGGGGCCTGGTCCGCAATGGTCAGGGGAATCAGCAAAAGACCGAATCCCAGCATCAAGAGGAACAGGCCAATGACGTCTATTTGCTTCATGCCTTCTGCGACCATTCTCCGGTTCATCTTCTTGAGTCCGGCTCTTCCTGACCGTCGCTCCATTCGGTACATGAAGAACGCGACTGGGATAGTGGTGAGTGGCATGAGAATGGTAAACATACCAATTCCCCATCGCCATTGGGTCGGCACCAGTGCAGCGGTGATTCTCGGTCCTACGGCGAAATTGACCACGAAGGGAAGCAGAGTCAGGTTATTGACCGTGCAGCGCCAATGGGCCGGAACAAGATCTGCCAGGACGAGATTGACGGCGAAATTGATGCCTGTGTTTCCGATGGAGTAGAAGATCATGCCAGCCGAGAGCGTTGAAATGAAGTGTGCGGATGCGAGGACAATGGTTCCGATGGCGAAGAAGAAGATCGAGCCGGCCAGGACGGTTGGGCGCCCGAAAATATCGGCGACTTTGGCAAACGTGACATTAGCCACGCCGTAGATGATTGCTTGCACCACGGTCACCGTGTTGTACTGGACGAGTCCGTCAAAGATTTCAGCGGCGGTAATCAGGTAGATGCCGAGGGTGAAGCTGCAGAGGCTCTGGATATAGCAGAGAAGTCCGAATCTTGGAGACTCAGTCAGTATGGAATCTCTCGACCATGGTTGTGAACGGGTGCCTGATTGGAGGTTTGCTCACGAGAACCAGATGCCCCATTTCTCCAACCTGCTTGCCTGCGCAGTCGGTACCACAGGTGTCTCGACAGTGGCTAGAGGTCCGGGAGTGTCGGTGGCCTGTCCGATCTGTGAGGCGTCTTTGCGGTCTTGGATATCGAAGATTGCCATGATTTCAAGCTTCAACCAGGATGTGACGAGGAAAGCAGACAAGGGTACCTTCTCCCAGAACGAGGCCGAGACGACATACTTATTGGCAAGCTTTGATCTGAGCACAAGGGCCCATTACTGGAAGAAATTATGCACCCTAGAGCCCGGTTCGAGCCAATGCATCACCCGAAAGATAGCTCTCACCACAGGTGGAAGTCGGGGGGGGTAGGGAGTACTGATAGAACCAATGAGGCTCGGGAAATCAAATCAGATTAGATAAAATATATCGATATATCCGACGACTTCAGCGGCCACGAGCGAACGAGAACTGCTGGATTCCGTCCGCTTCATGGTGGAGAATCTTAGTCCGAGGTAGAAACAAGCAATCTTGCCAATCTTGCCATTTTCGCCATGGTCGTGAGCTTACTTTTTGTTAGCTTGGGTGCAACATGAGCAAGGCTCGCTACTAGAATTGAGCCAAAAGCTTTTCCTACAGCCTCCCTGGGTATAGGCTGTTTGGGATATGCCGCCCTTCCCGGTTGGAGCAGCCGGTGTCGGGGATGGATTCTGAGAACCGCCGCCATTATGGTCGCGTCAGGCATGTCATATGTACAGTACATATGCTGTGACACCAATCTAATCTTATCAAGCCGTATTGTATGTATAGTATGTAGAAAGAAGCCTTGCCAATCGACGGGTCCGCTCTGGTCTTTGTTTAATAGTGGTTTCAGCTATCGGATCTTCGGTTTTTATTCTGGCGAGGAAGGTCGGATTTTGCTAATAGCCGACATCGGACAATCCTTTCGCATGTCCTCGGTTACATCGCGAGTTGCAAGGGTACCATGTGGATCGGTCCGTCAACATGTGGGCTCGACAGAGGATACATTGGAGTTTGTTCGGTCTCCCGCATGTCAATGTACTGTGCCTCATGTTGAAAACCAATTGTCAGACAATCTGGAAGCACTGACTGTCCGCTCACTTCACAAGTCGAGGCAGCCTTGGGACGATATACCACTTGAATCCCAGGAATTTGCGGTGGAAGAATCTCATTTCTCGAGCTCCCGTCAAAGGATGACTGTTCATGCACGGAATCGCTCGAGCTCAACAACAGGAATCCTACTTTAAGGCCAATTCTCCCAGCTTTGGAACATTGGTCACGGCCAGCTGTTCTACCCTCGGCTAGGAGCGTCTACCTATTCCACTGCAATCAAATCCATCTCCATCGAAACACCGGCAGGTAATCGTTTCGCCTCGATGGCGCTTCTAGCCGGCGGCAAAGGGAAGTACTGCTCATACACTTTGTTCATCTCGTCAAAGTCATCCAGATTGGCAAAGAAGACCTGTAAGGTTTTGATGCGTTACTTTGTCAGTTCTCGATCGCAGAATCTGCTGTTCTGTCTGCACGCTTCGCGGCTTGGGGCCCACGACTTACCGTCACTTTAACCACCTTGCTGAGACTCGATCCTGCGGCCTGAAGCACGGCATCTGCGTTCCGACACATCTGGTGTGTCTTCTCGGATACGGTGCCCTCCATTATCTTGATCTTGCCGTCCTCATGCAAGGCGGGGATCTGGCCAGACACGAAGACGAATCCGTTGGCGTTAACTGCTTGGGACTGCGCCACAAAAGGTTAGTCTGGCGTGTGGTGTCTGGTGCAGGTGCATCGTTGGAACATAGTAGACTCACATATGGCCCTATGGCTATGTTCCACGTGAGTATTAGCGTACCGCAGCTACCTTAAGTCACCATCACTTACGCGGGATGCCCTTGGGAGTGAAAACGGGTGTAATCGTTGACATGTTGCTAGTATTGGAGGTCCTGTCCTAGAGAATCTTTATCTGGGAACAGTGTCTCGTTCGACAGGCGAAGGGTATAAGTAGCAAGGATTGCACTCGTAGATTTAGACCAGCGATAGTGGATCTTGATCAAACGAGTGAATACGATAATTCACAGAATGGTGGCTGGACGAACCCTTTGATTAGACGAAGCTCAGACTCATCGCGAAGGGCGCAGGCACCTCGCAAGCGATAAGAGATCTGAGTACTGGGCGAAGAGGGGTAACACGCAGGCTGGGCCATCCTTGGCTAGCGCAATAAGTATTGTGGCCTGCCGTAAAGATTAAAGAGAAAGTACCTTGGTACTTAGCATTACGCCTCGCCTACCAAGGTATGTACGCAACACTTCGTCTCAATTCAACAAGTTGATGTCGTGATATAAGCTAATTCCTTCTACTAGGATTTAGGAATGCACCCCAGAGCCCAGAACCTAACTCAACCTCTCTTCACGACCAAAGGCTGGCCGGTCTTTGGGCATTAACACAAGGCACCATTCAGGAAATGACGGCCACTGGAATCTACAAATTCCAATTATCTCCATGTTCCCCGCGCGTCTGTTGTAGGAAGTCAAAGTTCCGACGGGCTAGATCAATATTGCTATTCCCTTGGACTCGAGAGGCCGTGAGCTTGACTCTTAGCGAGACAGTCAAACCTTGGGGAACCTTGTTCGAGCTGCTCTGAGAAATTCATTTACCGCAAGATGAGTTCTCTTTGGGTCTGGCAGGATGTACCATGCCAGAGCGGAGCTGGGAGACTGAGCATGCTTCGGCCCATATGCTCTCACCCAAGTGGCTGCAAACATAGGGCCACCAGATGTATTTTGACAGTACTTCCTCCTCTAGGAACTGCCAGTTATATGTGAAAGGCGTGGGGATCTTACTTCCCAAGTGGTCAGCGTACCAGTTCGTTTCTATGTTAGAGGGAGATGCAATTCCGCCTAATATGACAGCCCATGTCAACATCGCCGGATACCGGGACCATAGGTCGTCATAATTGATGGTTCTGCCGTTCAGGAGCCTTTCCCGAAGCATGTTGGTTAGCCTTTCAGAGACTCCAGATTCCTGTGGCAGAGGGAACAACACAAGATTAGAGAAAATCAGGAGTCCCAGCCGACAGATTTCATACAGGAGGTCTTCTGGAGTATTCGCGCTCGGAAAGGGGTTGATCGTGGGAAGACAGAGCAAATGATGTTGAACAGTATTCCTGGCGACGAGTAGTGCTTGAAGAGTTGGTGAATTTGGCCCCTTTCTTTGGTACTTATCGAGGGCGATAACAACGTCTCGTACAAGGCTTGTAGTTTTAGTCAAACGTCGTAACTCGCCGACTTCAGAAAACCCCGTGCCGAGTTTCTGGAGCATCTGCACTGCCTGAGCATCCGGCGAGTAACTGTCACTCTGGTCTGAGGGGTACATGGAATGGCAGCAGTCGAATTTGGGCGTCGTATGTGTCCGGGTGGCGAAGCAAAGATCGACACTAGAGCGCTTAGTAGTGATTCTGACTTTCGACCAGAGACATTGCAGACATACACCTCTAATACATCTGGTAACCCATTGAGTGTGATGTGTTGAATCCCTCCTTTTGCGGCTACAAGCATGTAGACCGCGTTCATGTGTTCAGGCTCGATGTTGGTAAATCCGTAAATGCACAGGTTTTGAGTATTTGCTAGTGGTGACGCGGGAGTCCGCGGACTTCTGGGTTGGTGAGATCCAGCTGGAGGCTCTCCATGCGCAGCGACAGCGGCTACACTAATGATGAGATTATCGGTGGGAACACGGGTTCCATTTTCTATACTCTTTACCTCTTTCCTAAGTGTTGCAAGCCATAGAGCGTAATGTTGGAGCAGCAACAAAGTCTCAGGACCGGGAGCTTTTCGAATGAGAAGGATGGTGCGAAGGAAGGCGTAGACTAAACCGTGAAGGGCGAGAGGGGATTCCAGAGCGGCGCCCATCCACGCCTTTGCGACGATATTCTCACTGGGATCATGAGGAGATGGTTTCACCCTTGACCACTTGCATCTGGCCGCTAAAGAGTAGACATTGTCAGTCACCAGTCTTGGAAGTTGAGCGCATTTACATAGCAGGACAACAAACCGAGGAAAATCTTGCTCACCAGCACGTAGGAGGGAAAAGACGTGCGAGGGTAGATTGGGGATAGAAAAGACATTAAAGGGTTCAGGATTGCCAATTTCGAGTGAAGGTATTGATGATATGTATTTTGGAGGAACCAAAATCAGTCTTTTGTCGGCCAAACTCAGACTGTGTCGAGACGTCGCTACCGTGGACTCGGATGAAGAAGATGCAGATTGTAAAGGCTCCCGTCCTTGCCGGCTCGGTAAGTTACGCGATCTAAGGAATTCTGTGCGACGCCTGGCATGGGTCGCGCGTGCGGCATGGGCACGCGCTTCCATATCTTGTGCCTCATGGTCGTGCTTGGAGTAAACAGTGGGAGTAGTTACAAGGAACAAAAATTTCTCGTTCGCCGACATGAGTATTCATGACTGGGAGCGCCGCCAGCTGGGTTTGAGTCACCTGCAGTGGGTGCCGCTGAGAGTTCAGTGGACATAATAGGTAGGCTCTTGGCGAGAGTCGTAAGGGAGACATGCGTTCGTAATATACTCGGTTGAGGTAGGGTTTGCCTTCCTACCTGAGTGTGAGTGTGGGCCACCTCCTAACCAAAGGCTTTGCACATGGCTGACAATTACACCCTGTATCGCTTAGGTGAGAAGGGTGGCCTGTCCGGTTAAGCGCACGCTGATGGGGCACACCATTGGTGCGAGAGAACCATCTTCCTCTGTGACCGAGTCTGAGAGAGGTAAAGGGCTGTGTTGCTAAACTCGGAGTATCTTTAAACAGAACGAGGAATCCTGCCAAGGAAGTTCCCAAAGTAGACACCCTGAATCAGGGAACATGAGTAATCATGGTCTGCTGGAGGCCCCCAGATGGAGCGATGTCACCCGAGGTAGGCCATCAAGATTGAGGATTGTTGTTCAGGCTCCAAAACCGGCTTGCTGGAGAAGAGGCGAGGACGATCTTTGGGGAGACGCAAAGGCCAGTGGCAGTGGCGCAGGTGTGGCAGTTGTGGCAGGTGTGGCAGGTCTAAGGATGTAGAGCGCCAAGAACAGCATCAAGCCACTGGCGTGGGGCGTGCCTTCCAACTGCGGTGGCGGTCTGATCACCGGATGAAACATCTGACTCCCGTCAGAACCTTGAACAATTCTCTCACCATCACCATTCTCACCAAATAGTCCAACAGAAATTGTCCCTCACCTCATTCAGTCTCACCGGATCAATCAGCCGACATCATGGGTGGTCAAAGTCGAGAAGGTCCGTTACCTGGGTCGGCAGAGACAAGATAGTTCTAACTTTGCGCAGGCGGCAAAGTCAAGCCTTTGAAGGCACCCAAGAAGGAGAAGAAGGACATGGACGATGATGAGGTTGCCTTCAAGGCCAAGCAGGCCGCAGGTATGCACCCCGGCACACACACTCCTTGTCGGCACTCGCTGAACCAGGTCCCAGATGCCAAAGCACGGAAAGAAATGGCCGACAAAGCAAAAGGCAAAGGCCCCCTAAACGCCGGTCAGCAAGGGATCAAGAAGAGCGGAAAGAAATAGACGATGCGGATACAATGTCGAGACCTATAACGAGACCATGAGAGCAAGGCGTGGATGGTTGGCTACATTCTAGCCGAGAGATCAAAGACCGATTTTGAACAAAGATGTTGGGTTTCCGACCGATCATCTCTTCTCATTTCCCCGGTCAACCTCTTTTTGTCCTTCCATGTGGTGATGGCACCGGACTGACTAGATCGTTCTGTCGTATTGAGTTGACAGCAACACGATTTCGAGGACGTTGTTAAGGCCTCTCCTGCACAGTCAGTAGCCCAGCGGTCTTCAACTTGTACCGAATAAGCCTCGTTATGGGCCTGGGTATGATATTGATGGAATCATTTCTTCCCGTCCTGCACAGACCCATCTAAAATCGTGCCGGCAATCAGCCCACATTGAATTGTTTGTTTGTTTGTTAGCGAAGGCTGCTTGTCTGTTCGTGAGAATCCTGGTGGACTGGCTGTCACAGACATTTGGAGACAAAGAAAGACCTATCCGCCGACCGTCTGAGCCCTAATGAACAAGGGATATCGTGGAATCCTGAAGGTAATTTGTCGTGTTGAAGCGAGTGTGCAGGTGTGAAGCGACCTGTTCATTGACTGCACATTTTTATTTCCTACCGCCTCATTTTCTTTTCTGCCCTGTCGAAAAAACAACTCACTGCACAATCATCACACAATAATCCAAATCTGGTTTCATCCTTAGATTCCATGCCTCCAGGTCTCGAAAAGCCCATCTTCAACCCATCTCTCCAAATCTCACCGTCATTCTCGGCTCGGTTTTGCGTCAAGCCACAGCCTTCTTGTCTCCACTCCCTGACCTCTATCCTGCTCCTCGCACCCTCTCCTTCACAAGTAGAGTATCATCCTCAGGCCTCAGCTCGCGGCAAATATGGAAGACACTGCAGAGGAGCCACGCAAGGATCGCGGACCTCGGATTCCTCCTGCCAAACTCGCCACGTAAGGAACCCTCATCCCAATCCTGTCTCAGACCCAAACCACCTCGCTAACTAAATCCACCCAGGATCAACGCCGAACCCACCCTCTCGCTGTTCTACAAGTCCAGTAAATCCTCGCCTGTCCAGCTCATCGATGACAAGTTCTCCCGCGATGCGGCCATGATATTCTGCGACCGTATCCGCCACGACGTGATGGAGAACCACCACAAAGCCTTCACAGTCACAGGCATCGAGTTGACGGGACTCAAAGAAGTTCTGGTCTGGATCAAACAGTGTGTTGAGGAACAGAGCATTGCCAAGTACAAAGATGTGAGCTATCCTCAGACAGAACCATCTTCACCAACCTTGACTAGGGCAACATCATGATCGAATTTCGAGGAGAGATTTTGGCTAACATTCATATTTCATTTACAGCTCGACGACGACACTCCCAACCTTTTCACCTGCTTCGCCAACGTCATCGTCGCAGCGACCTACCTGGGCATCCCAGCGCGCGACCTCTCCGAGGGCCTGCTGAAGCGCATGGGAGGAATCGCACGTAAGCACCTCATGACCTGGGACGAAGTGGAATGGTTCTACAACACCCCGACCCTCAACGCGTGTCCACAGGAAGACGCCGTCCGCGCCATTGCCGCCGCGAGCGTCTTCTGGGCCTGGTGGTCGGGCAGACTCGATGATGAGACCACTCCGGACGAGATGCGGGTGATCAGCGAGTTGAGGCAGGACATCAAACAGTTTGACGAGGACCTGCACGATGCTTGCGAACGCAATGAGGCTGAGGTGAGGAAGAAGTGGGAAGAGAAGAAGAAGGCCAAAGAGGCAGAGAGCCTGGGTGGAGATGGCTTCGGCGCGGCTGCCACCGACAATGACAATGCCACGGGTGTCGCCGGATTCGGTGAAGGTTGGGAGACTGCCGACGCCGTTGCCCCTGTTGCCAGCGGTGGATGGGATTCTAGCGACGCCTACACGGCCGCTGACCCCAACGGCCCCGGCCCAGCATATGATGTGGGAGTCGGTGGTGGTGGCGCAGACAAGGGATGGGATTCGGGCATCGACGTCAACACCGGCGCCAACACCCCATCCTTCACAACGGACGAGAATAAAGCCCCCGCTTGCCACAACACCCGCCACGATCAAACCTACGGAAACGGACACGGCCGTGCAGATGCGACCAGCCGTGCGCCAGGCGGCTACAGCTTCGATTCTGCCGGCGGCGCAGGCGATTGGGCAGACGAGGTCAATGAGCACGACCAGTTCCAGAGCCAACAGTGGTGAAAAAACGCCGGGGAAAAACCAACAACATCAAGAGGGAACTTGCATCTCTGTACCACACTGCATCTGTTGTGCTTCCATGATGCCGGCTGAGCCGACATTGCAAGTCTGGACTGGGCTGTACTGGATTGCTGATCTCACGACCGAGAGGGCCTGGATTTGTCGTGATTGTTCAAAAAGAAAATCCCCGAGGGCTACGTTGCGGGATTGGGGTCGAGAAATATTGCTGGGGTCAGCAAGATATGTCCGCCCGTAAGAGATCGATTGACTGACTGAGCGAGTGGATGATGGAATGTGCTTTTTCTTGCCCTGTGAGCCACGGGCCCTAATACTGTGTGACGGCAGGGGCAGTTTAACTGAATCGTGGAAACCGGCCGATGAGACAATGGCCTAGAATCACCAGTTAATTACAGCTTCAACCCGCTTAGATTTCTAGCAAAAGAGAATAATCGTTACTCGTATTCAGTTACGACTGGACCAATCGATCCACCATGATAAATGTTGATGTACTCGTGAAAAGATATCGAAAATACGTTGTTGACTACAAGATTATGTGCTCCAGGGGTTGAAGATTAATCGTCCAATGCTCGCTTCCCTCGTCACTAGATATAAATGTTGATTTTAACTCTCCAACTCTCTTTCATGACGTATGACCTCCCTCTTCCTCCGCCGTCCAAAGCTCGAACTTAAAATATGATACTAAGTATTGTCGGCATAAAATGTGACAGACCGACTCTTCCAACTTGTCTCAAGACTAGAGAATGTCTCGAGGCACTGTGTCGGTATGCTTAGTGCTTCAAGCCTCCAAGCAAGCCGGTGAGGGTGTTCAAAAGTTCCTGGGCAAGGGAGACGACTTCAGACAATGTGTCGGTGACGCTCACTTGGCCAGCAAGAGCCTCGACGTCGTCGACGAGAGTCTGGACATCGGAGATGGTGCTGGTTAGGACAGTCTCGAGGGTGCCGACTACTCCGGAGAGGTCAAGGCCACCGAGGACAGAGTTCAATTCGGAAATGGTGCTCGTGAGTTCTGATTGGACGAAGGAAAGGGCGCCGTCAACGTCAGTCTCGACATCGCCGACGATGCTGGTGATGGCAGTGTCGAGTTCGACGACGGTGGTGGCGACGGTTGGGAGGAGACCCAGCAAGCTGCCGACTAGGTCATCAACGACGCCGGTGATTTCACCCAGCTGACGCTTCTCAACCGCCATGTCGGCACTGGGAGTAGCATCGCGCTTGATTAATTCGAGAGCATGGCCTGGGGCACCTATAAAAAAATGGTCAGCGCCGGGGGGCATTTGTTAGAAGGAATGAAACAGCGTACCCTGGAGAGGAGCGGCCAGCGCTGAGGCAGCGAGGAAGAGAGTAGTGAAGACTGCTGAGGCACGCATTTTGAATGTTGATTTATGTAATGTTGGATAATGAGTATCAAAATAGTGGAAATGAAAGTTGGACTGAAACGAGTGGTCAGGATAGTAGTGAGTAAAGGAATGACTGTTGAACAAGATGATGGAGAATGAGGAGTTGAACAGGGACAGCAAGAGGTTCATATATACATGGACTCTGCTGCGGTAAAAGTGTGCCCCGGTCCGTGGTGGAACATGATCTCGTCATACTGAGGCAGATTTTCGTTTTGAATCGGCCGGACTAGCCTTGCGAGAGTGGTTGACTAGTTGACAAAACGATCATGTCGGTGAGGCTTGGAGGCCTTGGTGTTATGGCTTCCTTCATTGAAAGGAATTGGTGATGAAGATCGCCACGGTCCGTCGCAACGGCTGCTAGTGGCATAATCTCAAGTATTCCCAATCCGGCTGGATCTGCTAGCTCATCTCCAAGTCTGGTCATCGTGATCGACTGGGGCGGGTTTGAGACGCGCCAGAGGTTCAGAGCGAATGGGGTGGCCGGGGGGGGTCACGGGCTGGTCAGCAGGGCATTACTTACCAGTACCCAGTACAGGGGAGCACGCCAGATCGCTCTGTACCTTCTCAGCTGGGGAGAAGCCCAAGAAGCCAACTAAGCTCGTTTCATGCCCGAGACACCCTACCCTGCTTGGTCTTTCAAAATGTGCTCATCCCGACGAACATTCCCCTGCTTGTGATGTCAAAGAAATTGCCTGCCTCAACAACATATCATATTGCCCTCCTCCATCCTATGCCATGGATCAGTGCTCTCAAACTATTGACCGTAAACAAGTTGGACATGAATGGAGTCACGAAAAGGCGTTGGAAAGTGGTCATGCTATTACTTTAGGTAGTAATTCCGAGGCACCAGGCTCTAGCCAAGACTACTTAAAGTAGAGTGCTTACGATCTTCTCCTTGTCCTCAGTCGCCATCCTCCACTCTCTGTGTACCCCTCCTCGTCCTTTTTTTCTCCCCCCTAGTCTTACAACCAGAACACCTACCTAGTCGTTTTAGTTATACATCTCAACCTTTATTCAGATCTATCGCGAGCTGCAATCCCGTCGAACAGAGCTTGGGCGGTTGAGGCGGCATCCCAAGGCAAGTTAAACTGTCGGCTACCGTACCAAACCCCGGGTATCCCGCTTTTCCATTTTAACACCATCCCTTGTTTCTTGACTAGCTTGAAATGAATGGTCTTACGCCCCTCGTCGGTAAACTGGTGCTCAGCATTTGATGAAGTATTGTATCACGTGATTTTATCGCATTATTGCATTATTGCACTGAATAGCCTGATAGTCTGCATATGATCCTATTGGTCGATGATCAACACATGCCCCCTATCCGCCAATCTGTATGCTTTCACCACCTCCAAATGTTTGGCAATGCATTTTACAAGTCACCTCCGTCTTCACCCAGAGATCTCAACTTTCGCTCACTACAGATATCTCTTCAAGTTACGCCTTGTGAATAGTTTAGCAAAAGTGCTTAAAAGATTTCCGCCCTGTTGTCTTGCAAATATTACTGAGCTTCTGTAGCACGTGATTACTACGAAGATCTGCAAATGCGGAGCTAGGTATGCGCCTCAGAGATTACATAGTCCTCCGCCGTGAGTACTCAGCGAAGCATGGCCGGAAAGACGTACAGTGGAAGTTAGTCATGTGCTACTCCAGGATAATATCGCTCTTCGTGCTACATTTCCGAACTGGAGGGGCACTGTGAATACAATGAAGAATATACAAACCCAGTCGCAGCCTTCTGAAAGCTAGATCGCAGACTTTTGCCTAGACGATGAGGGATGACAATACACCAGTAGAACCGGGTTGTTGAAAGTGCAAGAGCCGCGTCTCTTCTTCATGCACTTCTGGGGGAACGTCGATCCCACTCTGAGACGGTAGATCCACGACTCGGGGAGCTGTTGTAAAAGTTAAGATCATCCTCGGAGGATGCGTTACTGCGTTCTTCTCAGAGGATTTTTACGTGGGCAATCTCGGAGACCCTGGCGGTCGATTACGTCAGGGTTACGTTCTCATTTCGTTAAGGGGATAATATCGAGAAGGGGGCTGTGAGGATTGAATAGGCTGCCGGTTGCTTCGGAATGAGCGATCTCCGGCGCATTCTCACTTGGCTGTGGGGAACTCAGGGGTGTTACCATTAGTGTCTGAAATATCCGTACGCTCCAACCATTGCCGTCTCTTCCTTGGCAAGTGGCCTTCCTCGAATCTGAACTCGAAGCTAAAACAGGCACTGAATCTACGGGGGGCAGAAACATTGGAAAGTGCTGTCTTGACTTGGTGTTCTATTCTGCCTGCATTTAACCAGAAATGCCTGCAGGTCTCAATGCTCTCGTTTATCTTGCGTCTTTGAGAAAGCAAAAGAGGACGCATGGCGTCAAGTTTGGATTAACTGACAGCCAACCGTTGGCCGCCCTGAATGGCAGGAAGGTGTGGTGAGCAAGCCCCGGAGACTGAGTCTGAAAGATAGCGACAAGATTTGCGATTCCCACTTGGACTGGACGAAAGGGAAGATGGTCGAGTGGTGATGCTGGTGACGGTGAAGGTGGCTGATTCTTTCGAGCGTGCTCCTTCCTCTGCCCAGGTTCGAACGAACGCACCTTCTTGCCTCACAGGATGAGCAACACCACCTCGTCCATATTTCTCTACTTCATTCCTTCACCCACACATCCATTTGCACCTTCAACATCAGTCCTGCCCTCCACGCGTCCTCTCTCTACCCTCACTCTGTATTGACTCTAGCGTTACCCCAAAATTCAATCTCGCCACTCTCAGAATGACTGCCTCTCTGCTTGTCGGTTCATGCCTGCTTCTGTTTTTCCATCTTCACCTCTGCCTTGCTGGTCTCACTCCGCGTCAGTCTTGCGGTTCTGGATACTATCCGTGCTCGCCTCAAGGCGCCTCGGTTCGAGAAATACCTGCAATTGGCCCCGGCCTTGCAAGACTATACCTCAACCTGCTCCAAACAGTCAACCCTCAGCCAGCAGCCGCTCCTGGAGTCGCATCAGGTCCTGCGTTCAGATCCCGAGACGCACCCGAGACCATTTGCTGCAAGTCTCCCCAATAATTCAGCTATAGCAAACCGTCTAATAGATATTAGGTGCAGAAAATACCCAGTGCATGCTCTTGCAGAGTTACAACGTACCGGTCTGCTGGGTATCTTCCTCCCATACCCAATTGAATTTTCCAAAGTTAACCCTGCGTTTGAGGATCATTTCACGACAAACTACTACCTTCCTGACGGTTCATACGGCTCTATCATATCGGGTAACTACTCGACATTGTCAGGAGACCACGCCAACCTCATCACTGGTGGTTATGAGATGGCAAATGGACAGATTGGCAATATCTACGTAGGGGACCTGGTTGATGAGCCAAACACCTCAACATTGCAAATGCCCACGCCCTTTACAAGCAAAGGAGTTGGATCGGCAATACCAGCAAGTGAGGTGGGCAGCTCGGCTTTCTTCTCGTCTTCCATGTCACAGTTGCCCATGATCTCCATCGCTTCCACGACTAGTGCAAGTAACAGCAGCAGTATCTATACAGTAAATCTATCAACCATCACGTCGGGAATGGGCGGTATACTCAACAGCAGCAGCAATACTGGTTCTAGTGCCGCACCAACACATCCTGAAATGACACCCCCAACCGCCAATGGTGGAACGGACGAGATTGGTAGAAGCCGTCGCACATGGAGTCTTGTGGTTGCGATCGCGGGGATGAATCTCATGATGTCCTGAAGAGCGAACTCGAGCTTTTACTTTTCAACATACCCTATCTGCAAGAGACAGCGAACGTCCATCATGTGCCTGCTGATGAAGACCAAGAAGCCGAGTTGTTTCGGCCAGAGTATCGTGTATTTCATGAAGAAATCGATTGAGATCAAGTCTTGCTGGAAAACATGTCGCACATAGCTAACAACAATGTCAAATACTATGACGGTGTTGAGCACGAGTACCGAGTAACCAGAGAGCACTCTGTACAGAGTAGAATCACCTTTCTCCCGCGAATGGCGGAGCCAACCAGACGATGGTGACAAGGACCCTGAAATGGCTGTTCGTCGCTAGTGGGGGGCAGAGGGGGCGCCCTGGGGCGTTTTTCTGATTCGGACAAAGCTTAAGCCTTAGGGGCGAAGCCAAGCCTGGAGTTCGAAGTGGGCTTTCTTTTCCACTGCAGCCCGAGGGGCCCCTTGGGGCCTCCCCCCAATAGGCAGCAGTCTTGGTGTGGTGTGACGCCATGATTCGTCGATTGACCGTACCGCTGCTTATCCAAGCCCTAGGCGGCTGATCTGGCAAGCCAGCGCCGCTTAATCATCGACTGTCTCCAGTTAACGAACACCTTCCAACGCTGAGGCGACTCCCAAACTGACTTTATTGACCCTCGTCTGAAGTGTCTCCTTGGTCCTGAACCTCCCTTCCCTCTGTCAACTCCATCATCCGGCCCCCTTCCGCCATCATCGCTGTCACCCGCACCCTCGCTGGCGCTGTCGCTGTCGCCCTCACTGCCGTCGACTACCGGACCCTCACCCGTCCACGATGACATGACCTCGCACCATGTCACGGGAAACGATGGATGAGATACTCGGCGAGGATCTCCCGCTCCCGCCGGCCAGACTCTTCGAACGCCTCTCCCAAGTCCCCAACTATACGTGGGATCGATCGGTATTTCCCCAACACACTTCGATACTGGAGCATGCTGACAAGAGATTAGTTTGCGCCCTTCCACACCGGCGCCGACCACTGGTAAGTTGCCAACCCTGACCTCAGGTGCACAAAAGCCCTACTAACATGGATCAGGCATGTCTACGGTATTCTGCACAATTCAGAAGTTATCAGCCCTCGCAACTCCGGGAGCACCTTCACCAGCACCTTAGCCAGCCTTTCCGCCGTCTCCGGTTCCTCGAGAAGTTCGCCGAAGCTCGACCCCCACCGACCCTCCCTCAGACACCACCACTGGAGTAGCATCAGCGGCGCTTCGACAGACAGCGAGAACTTGTCGTCGAAAGGCGACCCAGAGCCGATATGGCAGCCCGTGGTTGCTCGAATCAGTACACATATCTTGCGGTTGGAAAGAGAATATCAATACAACCAGTCCGTTATGAGAGACTGCGACCCCGAGTGTGAACATACAGTCCGACCCATCGACATCTTCAAGCTACCCGCTGCACCAGGTGATCTCATGGCCATGCTGGTCTGTGTCTACGAGGCTCCTGGCAAGAATTATTTGCGTGAGCTGTTGGATTTCGGTCCCGCACTCTATGGCCTGCACAACCACAAACTGAGCGTAGATGGTACCCCCGGAGAACGTGTTCCGCTTCAGGCCTTCCTGGACTTTGCCATCGGTGCTTCGGAAACCGTCGAGATATTGCACCACGGCGCAAAAAGTGTCCACGGTCAGATCCGTGCCGACAGCTTTCATTGGAACCGGGAAAAAAATACAGTCAAGCTTCTAAATGGTGGAAATGGACCGCGTTCTTTCGAAAATCTTCTCTCGAGTGAAGGCTGGGCTACGTTGAGCCGGGAGATTGGGGTCAAGAACAAGCTGCAATTCATTGCTCCAGAGCAGACTGGACGCCTGCCCGCAGAGCCTGACAGTCGGACCGATATCTATAGTCTGGGAATTCTCTTCTGGACGTTGCTCACTGGACAACCCGGCTTCGATGCCGAAACTCCCATTGATATTGTCCAGCGAGTTCTTTCCCACCGGTTGCCCATGGTCACCGCAATCCGCATGGACATCCCCGATGCAATTTCCCGTATCATCGCCAAAATGACAGAGAAACAAATGGACGAGCGATACCATTCACTTAGCGGCCTGAAGTATGACTTGCTCCAAATCCAGAGATTCCTCGGCGAAGGCGACCAGGAAAGCATAAAGAATTACAGGATTGGCCAACGAGATGTGTCATCCTTCTTCATCCTGCCTTCCAAGAAATTTGGCCGCCATGCAGAGACTGAGCGCATCACCAAGATCATTGAGAAGGCTCAGAAACGCCAACACTTGACAGTGATACGGCATGCACAGTCACAGTATGGTGTCATGAGCGCGGCATCCAACTCGTCCGTTTCTGACAGCCGTGCAGATGGCCTGGAGCCTGCAGAGGGCTCAGATTCGTCAAGCTCTTTTGGTTTCAGAGAGTCCCGAAGCAATTCCACCACAATTGGAATAGATGGTCCTCCGTATGGTAATAAAACGCCCTTACTCGCGAAACGGGGTCGAGGCATTAACGACATGCTATCGGATCGAGACAGCAATGTCTCTGGTGGCTTTACACCTCCGTCTGATACTTTGCCTGGAATGATGTCTCTTCGAAGAGTTACCAGCCACAAATACAAACGAAGGATTAAGACAGATGTCATCACCATTCTGGGTCCGCAAGGTGTCGGAAAGACTGCTCTCATCAAAGCGGTTCAACCTGTGATCCGTCGTCACGGATATTTTGCACTCGGCAGGTTCGACAAGGCCCGTCCTTCGCCTTTTGAACCTCTCATCAAAGTCATGGCAAGCTTGTTCAGACAGATTTTCTCGGAAAAGGATGTCAACACACCCTTCCACGAGCATCTTCGAGCTCACGTGACCCCCTTCTGGCAGCTTTTGCATTCAATGCTAGACCTACCTGCGACCTTGCTCGATGTGACGGTACTCTCAAAGAAATTGATGGTTCAGAGTGATACAGCCTCACAAAGTGTCAATACCGATGTTACGGTCAACGCCGACTCCAAAACAACCCCTGGATCCAACACTGGTTCATGGGATGCCAACGACTTCCTGCGCGGCCCCGCGAACACAAAATCCATCCGACTCATTAATACGTACATGGATGTCTTGCGTACTATCTGCACAGGTAAATTGATCTGCCTTTGCTTGGACGACATACATGCAGCAGATGCAGAGTCACTTGATTTGATCATGCATATCATTAGAGCTAAAGTTCCCGTCGTGTTGCTGTTATCAAGCAGAGTGGATGACGGTAAGGTCCCCAGCACGACGGCTAAGATCCTTGAGCTTGAATCAACGAACAAGATCGAACTGGGCAATCTTCGTGAGAAGCATGTTTTCGACTATGTCGCCGCAACCATGTCTCAGAGCGTGGATACAATCCTGCCCCTTGCCGCGGTAGTATATGCGAAGTCAGAAGGCAATCCTTTCCTCATGAAGGATATCCTCCAGACCTGTTACCAACGAGACTGCTTGTGGTATGACTGGAAAGATTCGGGCTGGCAATTCGACCTGGACAAGATTTTCAATGAATTCAGCTCGGAAGAATGCGTTGACAACGGTTACATGACAAGACGTCTTCAGGAATTGCCGCCTGCCGCAAGGTCGATTCTTGCATGGGCGTCTCTTATTGGCTCCACCTTCTCATTCACATTAGTCCAGTCCATTATGACAGGGGATTTTTTTTATAGCAGCGGCAGAGACCAGACGAATGATGCGACTTGCCCGAAACGAGCGAAACTTTTCAATCTCACCGAGTCCGACTGCGTGACTGGACTTCAGCAACTAGTGAACATGTTCATCGTGATACCCGGAGAGACGGATGATGAGTTCAGGTTTGCGCATGCGCGGTATTTGATGGCCGCCAACGAAATGCGCGAGTGCCAAAACGTTACGAAGATGCACTTCATCATCGCCCAAGCAATGATGGGATACCTCAGCCAATGCAAGTATAACCTCTACCCTCTGGCTCGTCACATTTGTCTTTCGGCAGAGATAGTGAAGGAGAGAGTTCCCATCAGGATGCGTTATCGGGACGTGGTTTGGCGAGGAGCCCAAAAGGCTCTTGAAAGTGGGGCGAAATCAACTGCCCTCTGGTACTACAAGAGTGCTATCAACTTGTTGCAAGATGATAAGTGGAACACCGACAACTCGGATGTCTTCTACGACGAAACTCTCCAGCTTCATGTCAACACCGCAGAGACCATGTTCGCCCACGGAGAGGAGGAGGAACCTCTTGCGCTCTTAGAGGAAACATTCGCAAATGCGCGATGTTCGGCTGATAAGACCAGATCCTACATCTTGAAAGGGCGAATTCTTGCAACTCAGGGAAAATTCATTCCGGCATTCCATGCCCAACGCGACTGCTTAGAACAACTCGGGTTGCCCGTTCCAGAAACGACTTGGGATGAATGTGACATTGAGTTCAAGAAATTGGAGTTTCGACTTCGGCAGATCGACCGAGAGGACCTTCTTTCGAGACCTTTGAGTGAGGAAAAATCCACGATTGCCCTGGGCACAGTGTTGAGTGAAGCTCTTGGGGCCCTATACTGGTCCAATGCTTTGGTCTGGTACCAATTGGTGCTTGCTTTTGTCAACTCCATTCTAGACAAAGGCATGTTTGTTCAGGCAGGTGTGGGATTCACCATGCTTAGTTCAGCTGCCATCTCTCGTTTCAAGGACATCGAGTTGGGACTATCTTATGCCGAGATTGCACATGATTTCCTGTCAATCTATGATGATGCCTGGACACGTGGGAGAGGTTGGACTTTGTACACCTTATTCGTCGGACATTTCCAGACACCAGTTCGGAACCTCCTTCCAATGCTCGACAATGCTTTGGAGTACTCGCTTGCCTCAGGCGATAAGTATGTTAGCATCCTCAACATCGGAGTCATGGCACAGTCTAGGTTTTGGGCTGGACAAGACCTTGCAGAAGTCGAGGCTTTCTGCAATTATGGGCCAGAGGAGTTTGAGGATTGGGAAAAGGACCGGCGAGGCGGAACGCTCCTCGTGGTCACCAGACAAGTCGCTCGACTCTTGCAAGGAAAGACACGCGCCGACAGCGTTGAAACATTATTAGACGATGACTTTCATGAGACTGCAACTTGGATGGATGAATGTCACACGTACGCCGCAAACGCCAGACGACCTCGGGATATTTACCAGGCTGTCTCCCTTATCGCATACTACTTGATGGGTTACCACGAGTACGTCGTCGAAGTTGGTAGAGAGCTAGTTGGGTCAACTCTCGACGAGTTGTGGTCCAACAGGTTTTCGTGCAGCACCCGCTTTTACCTTGGCTTGTCCTTGATTGCCGTCGCGAGGGAGAAGCCAGAAGACGAGCGAGCGCCGTATATTGAACAGGCAAGAGAGATGAAGCGCTTTGTTGATCTCTGGGGTCAGGTCAATGACGTGAACTACCTCGCTTGGTCTCGGATCCTCGACGCTGCGATTTCTGAAGTCACCAAGGTATATTATAGTGTCGTCTCCAACCTCGAGATAGCTATCGACCATTGTCAAGTGCACGGATTTGCCCTTGAGGAAGCTCTTGCCGTGGAAATGCAGGCTGAGTTTCTCCTCGAGCGAGGCGCCAAGCGAGCAGGCAAAGTTCTCATCCAAGAAGCCATTGCGGCCTGGAACCGAGTCAGTGCATCTGGTAAGGCGAAGCAACTCTCAGACAAACATGAATGGTTGATCAAGACTGCCACAACATCGAGGACGATCGACGCCTTCACTCAGACCGAAGATCTCCATGCATTGACAATGGCCGAAGAGGCGCAGGCCCAAAACAAGCGTGAATACACCAGTGCCTGGCTCCAGCCAAAGGCACTTGCAACCAACCAGACGCCGCAGGATGTACCTGGGCTCGGACTCGACATCCTAGATTTGACGTCCATCCTCGAATTTTCACGAGTTATCAGCTCCGAGCTCCAAATCAACAATCTTCTCTCTAAGATGATCTCGGTCATCTTGGAATCGGTTGGAGGTCAGGCTGAGTTCTGTGCAATTGTGATTGACTCCGAAGATCAAGGATGGTGCGTCGCTGCGAGTGCGGATCACGAAACAGGTGTCAAAACCTATCCGGATGGAATCCCCTTTTCCGAAGTGGATGACCAAGCTGCACAGCAGATTACTCACTACTTGCTGCGCACCAAAGAAACCGTGTTCGTGCAGAATGTGCTTGAAGATGATCGCTTTTCAAATGTTGGGGATGCGTACTTGGCTAGGAATCCTTTGGGTCGCTCGATCATCGCCATTCCCATCATCCAAGCCGACCATCTAATGGGCGTCATTCACTTGGAAGGCCGGCCGAACGCATTTACACAGCGAAACATGATCGTGCTTAACCTCCTCACCAATCAGGTTGCCATCTCCCTCGGAAATGCCTTGTTATACCGGAAGGTCCGCAAGGTGAGTGCGTCGAATGCCAGTATGGTCGAATCTCAGAAAAGGGCGCTCGCAGCGGCTCGTGAGGCCGAGGCCAAAGCCAAAAAGGCAGAAGCCGAGGCCATGCACAACGTCAAATTGAAGGAAGAAGCTGCCAGAGCGAAATCAATATTCCTGGCCAATGTCAGCCACGAACTACGCACCCCTTTGAACGGCGTTATTGGCATGTCGGAACTCCTCAAAGGCACTACGTTAAACAAAGACCAAGAGCAATATGCGGATAGCATTCGAGTGTGCGCCGACACACTGCTCACAGTGATCAACGACATCCTCGATTTCTCCAAGTTGGAAGCTGGCAAGATGCAGATGTTTACAGTCCCTTTGAACCTGAAGGAAACCATTACCGAGGTTGTTCGGGCCCTGGCCTACACTAACCAGGAACATGGGCTTCGGACCATTGAGGATCTTCAGATAGATGACGGGTTGGTTCTAGGCGATCCAGTACGCCTCCACCAGATCTTCATGAACCTATTGAGCAACGCGTACAAATTCACACCCAAGGGGTCCGTCACAGTCAGGGCCCGGAAGAATGCCGAGACCCGAGATAGGGTCAAGATCACATGCTCCGTTGCCGATACTGGTATTGGTATTACCCAGGAACAGCTGACACGCCTATTCCAGCCATTCTCCCAGGCAGACTCTTCGACTGCGCGATCCTACGGTGGCAGCGGGCTCGGTCTTAGCATCTGCAAAGCCATGATCGAAAATGTTCTTGGAGGGAAGATTTGGATCGAGTCAACGCCAGGTGCCGGAACGACCGTGTCGTTTGCCCTCACGTTCTACAAGGCTCCCAAAAACAGCAGCGTACCAGACGATATGAAGATTTCCGCCAAGGATCCAGACCCAATGGCAAATTGGTCACAGGCCACCAGTCCTGAAACGGAACAGAAGTCAATCAGCTTCTGCGATCTCAGCAAGGTTCCTCGAGAAGAGTTACGGGTGTGCATTGCAGAAGACAATCAGATCAACCGAAAGATAGCCGTCTCTTTTGTCAACCGCCTCGGCCTGAAATGTGAGGCGTATGAAGATGGTCAGCTGGCCTACGATGCGTTGCGAGCAAAGAGCAAGGAGGGCAACCCTTTCCATTTGGTTCTGATGGATGTCCAGATGCCGGTATTGGACGGATACGAAGCCACCAAGGCAATTCGAGCGGATCCGGACCCGAATGTGCGCAGCGTTCTCATCATCGCCATGACGGCGTCAGCAATTCGGGGCGACCGGGAAAAATGCTTGGAAGCAGGCATGAACGACTACTTGGCGAAGCCAGTGCGACAAACCGCCCTGAAAGCCATGTTGGATGGATATCTCAACAACACTAAAACGGCTGCAGGCATCGTTATTGAAGGACCGGAAAACATTCCCACATCGGGGGACAAAGTTACCGGGCTGGGAGACAGCAGTCCCGAGAGCCCACTCCAACCGAGTGTGAATGGAAGCCAGTCACCAACTTCAGGCCATAGGCCCAAATCCCGACGGCCATTCAGGAGGGTGATGAAGAAAGTCGAGGCGAGTATTGCAGAGGTAGGCGAAGATGCTCCAACTAGCGGTCCGCCGAGTGGGAAGAAGGAGACGGACGAGCTGGGGAAGATTAGCCTCGAAAAAGTCACCCCTAAACCACCTCTCCATCTGGCGATGAATTCTGTGAACGGTCATCTCAACAGCAACGTGAACGGGAACCAGTCGAATGGTGATGAAAGTGCAGCAACGCCGGCGTCGAGCCAGAGCCCAGCACCCATGAATGGAGATATGACCAGGGACACGCAAGCTTGAAGACAGAAACCGACTGGAGCTCATGTCTTGGGGTGGGGTCATGAGTTGATGATTAGTGTATGGTGTCTGGTGTTATAAACTTAACGGTGTATCCAATTTTTTTCCGGTTGTGATAGCGAGAATAGGGGAAGGAAAGCCCTGGGCATGGTAGCACGGAGCAGGTTCGGGATCTTCGGTCGGGTTGAATGATCATGCGACTGATCTTGTACGTATCCATAGATCATATCCCAGGCCTTGAAGGCGTCTAGGAGGAACCTCTCCCAATCGGCACATGGAAGATTTTCCATCTGGACCAGGCTTGCATTATTGTCAATGTATAGCATGAGCAGACCTCTGTGCTGCATTGTTTGCGACTTTTGGTGGCATCACACCTTGCTCGTGGAAGTGGACCGAGAGGCCGACCGGCCTGTACACCAAAAGGGATAAGTGTGTTGTGATATTGACTGAGACTGAGACCGAGACCCGACACTGTTCCTCCCCGCCGCGCGGACACTTCGTCGGCTGGTGACTCAGGGTCCTGCACCGTGGTTTGAGAGGAGAATTAGCTGTATTGGGAACTAGAGTACTCGGTAATTACTCGAGAATGTTGCTCTTTGACTCAGGGACGAAGTAGCTGGCGGTGCCTTGTGGTGGAGGTGGAGGTGGAAGTGGAAGTCCGGTAGCCTTGCCGCCTCCTTTGTTACAGTCCAAAACGGGACTAGTGTCAAATGAGAGGAGGTCAGCCTTGGGCCAATCAGAGCAACGATCCGTTTCGGCCGAACTTCCTTTTCAAACCATCGCAATTTGCTGGACAAGCGCGAGGAGGTCTACTCGCGCTACCACGTACGACCACCGACAACTCCTACCTCCGACATCCATACATCCTCAACCGCCGGTACTACGAGGAACAAACCTCACGACACAGGCAGACACAGCCTCCATTGTGGAGACTTCGAGCGTTCTCCTGCCAGCTTCCGGCGTCCCTCGCTTCCCGCGCGCCACCGGCCTTTTGAAGCATCCCAGCCCAAGCCCACGCCTCCTGATTCGTTTCATGGCTTGCGCCTATGCCATACAGAGAACATAGTTATTCACGCATGCAGCCACTGGCTTCCTGTGTGGGTCCTGTCCGTGTTTCAGCCTTTTCTATATCGAGTACCCGTTGCATTGCTTGCCGTCGCTTCGTCCTGGGTCACCACCCGATTCAGGCCTATCCACAGCCGATAGCTTCACAGTTGCGCGCGCCATCCAACAACTCCTCTTGACAATGTCTTGAATTTGGGCCCGCTACCAAAAACCAACGGGTCATGACCAGTCAAATGGTGGTGTGAATGTTCCCCTGCCTCCACCAGCTACAAGCCAGCTGCCTCCAGGCTGGTTTGTAGCCATGCCTCCAGCAATACAAATGCTCGAGGTATTCCTCGAGAAGAGACTGTTTATCCCTCCATCCATCCTCATCAGCATTTCCTCTCCAATCGCTTGTCCTTTCTTTTTCCCTACAGTCTTTCGTTGACCACATTCGTTGCCCCAAAAGTCCATCGTTACTTCAGCTTTTCAGCCCACTTCATTCGTTGATACCTTGTTTTTGTCCCGCTCATCATAACCATGAAATCAGCATTGACTGCTGGTCTTGTGGTCTCCGCCTTGCTTTTGAGGCAGGCTGCCGCAACAGGCTGGGGTGATGCATCAAGCTTCTCCTGTCCCTCCAATTCCAACAATGTTTGCTCGTCCGATCAAAAGACTGGCTTCAGCTGGTCTGGCCTGTCTACCGGTAGCTTCAGCAGCTTTGGGGGCTTTGGTTTCAGCGGCTTCACGTGCCAGAATTCCTTCAGCGGCACTCGCAAGAGGTCCCTCCAAACTCGAGGCGACTTTCAGGTGAGTACCAGAAGACCCAGTTCCGTGGACTCATTTCTGACCTATTGCAGTCGAAATGCATTGAAGGCACAGTAGGGAAATCGTCCAGCAGTGGCCCCAGCTTGTCCTGCTCCGGTGACAACAGTTTCTCAATCACCACCATGCAGGTTTCTGTCTCTTTTGACACCGAGTTGGATTTCATCTTTTCCATGGCCGATGGATCAACTTGCACACACACTGCCTCTTGCGCGACCTCTGGTACAACCGTGGAAAACACACAATGTGGTGGAGCCAAGTCTGTCTCTTTCCAAATGCCTTCAGGAAGTAGTAAATCAGGATGCGATATTGGCATTCACTCGATTGGGTTTGACTGCGGTTCATCCTCATCATCCACCACCCAACCGGCTACTTCCACCACAACCAGAGCTATCACAACAACCACGACCCCTGCAGTGGTAACCACCACAACTCCAGTGTTGACCACAACGACCACCCCTGCAGTGGTGACCACCACAACTCCAGTGTTGACCACCACAACCCCAGTGCTAACCACAACGACCCCTGGAGTACTGACCACAACAACCCCAGTCTTGACTACAACGACCCCTGGAGTGGTGACCACAACAACCCCAGTGCTGACCACAACAACCCCCGAGGTGGTGACCACAACGACACCCACGGGGAATGTTGAGACCACTACGACTACTACACCTGTAGTTGGCCCAGTTTCATCCACAACCACGACCGCAGGGAGCCCAGGCACGTCTACAACCACCTCACCGGGCGAGGCATCTACCACAACCACAACTTCACCAGTTGGCCCCGGTAGCTCAACTACAACGACTTCACCTGTCGAGGCTTCTACCACACCGACGACTTCACCAGTCGGTACTACAACCACAACCACAACCTCGGGCGGCGGGCAAGGAAGCCACAGTAGTGGAAGCACAACCCCTTCAATCACCACCCCCGCCACCACAACCACCAGCCCTGGGGAGACAACAGCAACCGGAACGGACACCGTCACCACAGAAATCGTCGTAACCACCGTGACAAGCTGCCCAGTAACCTTCACACACACGTCAGGGACACAGATTGTGACTGAGACCACCCACACGCTTTCCACAGTCGTGATCACATCCACGGTGACTGTATGCACACGATGCAAGAGTGCGCCGCCAACCACGCTGGCGAGCTCAACAGTGGTGGCTACCTCTTCCACTAGCACGGGATCCTCCTCGGTATCATCGACACCGTCAGCGCCTTGCCCCGACCTCCTCCCATCGTGCCTCAACACCTGGCTCTTCAAAACCACGTGCACGTCCAACTCAGACACCAACTGTTTCTGCCCCAGCGTTGATTTCATCGCCAACGTCCAATCCTGCGTCTCAGCCTGGGGTTCCTCCAGCACTGAAATCACCGCCGCATTCTCTTATCTCGCGGGAATCTGCGCCGACTTTGTGCCCCAGAACCCAGGCATCTGCACCGGCGTCCCGACCAGTGTCACCCTCGTGGCCACCGTTACAAGCACGGCGACAAACGGTAACGGCCGTGGCTCTCGACCGACTCCTGTGCCCGTCACCACTCTCGTCTTCACACAGACTTATTCTGGCTCGGTGGTTACCAGCGCCGTCACCGTCCCTCAGGTTACATTTGTTACCACTGCCGAAGCCACTGGAACTGCCACCGGTGGCGGTGTTGGCTTAGTGGCCTTCCCTTCTGCCCTTGCTACGGGCTCTCAATCGGGCTTTAGGTCGGGGGCAACAAGCACCGCCGTCGCCGCTACTGCCGCAATCCCCAGCGGGTCGACCTCCCCATCCCAGACGGGCACGTCGCCTGCAACATTCACCGGCGCAGCCACCAAGCATAGCTTTGGCCTTGGAGCCGTCGCTGGTGGATTGGGTCTCGTTGCTTTCCTAGTCTAAGTACTTTGGTATCTAAGGCTTAAGGAAACTTGGCCCCAACGAATCTTGGTTGCGACCGTCACTGCCTAAGGACGAGTGCTACTGTGAGGAGAGAGAGGACATGGAGAAAAGTTGTGTGGGTGGACGTTGATGTCGTTGCTGTTGTAATGGATGACTCGGGGTCTCCTTGGGATTGCAGAGGTGGTGTTTCTTCTTCCCTACATGACGCCAGGGAAGACGAGTGATGACATGAGTGAGTGAGTGAGTGGAACCTGGAATAATGGAGCCAAATGGCTTGTACATGTCTTACTCTCCCATCCAACTTAATTGCACCCGGGCTTGGAAAAATCAAAAATATTAGTACGCGTTGTTACGGCCATGGAGAGAGAAGAGAACAGAACAGAACAAAACAGAACAGAAGGAGGAAGGATAGAGACAGAGAGGGAGAGAAATGTTTTACGTATATTATCTACATTAGTGTGTATTCCGAATACGATCAAGTCGTTGTCAGATATTGTTTTAACCAGCTTTTATGGTATTGAGTTTTTCTCTTTCACTGGCAATTGTCTGCCTTTTCTGGATCATAGTACACCTCTGTATGCTTATCTTCCTAGTCCTACATGCCGTCGTGACGTGACTAAAACGCCGAGACAGACTGGGTACAGCTTGAGCATTCGAGAAACAAGAAGAGCCGGCAGCCAGCTTCAAGCAGGGTAGAAAGCGAATAGAGTTTGGGGAAGACAACTGGATTCTGTTGGGTCTCTCAATCGTCTACTACCTGGCCAACAATTATCGACACTCCCGAGAACGTTCAAGTTGTCGGGAATGTTGGGTATGCCACGGATTTCGTCGGCTACCAGTTTTCCGGCCACGAATCCATTGCCCGTCGCACGCAGTCATGCATTGCTTGTATTGCATTGCGTCGCGCCGAGAACACCGCGTGGCTTTCTTCTCTCTGCCTGTCGCGTGAGCCATCAGGTGATGCTCTGAGTTTCGTGCCGCCCGGAGCCAGCAGAGCCGGGAAATCTCGGCCATTTGGGGAGGGGGGTTGATCATTGTCAAATCAATCGGTCGTGCAAAGCCTTAGTCGGGCTGAATAGATTGCTGCCTCGTCCCACAAACGCCCTGTGGATCGTTGAAGAACTGTTGATCAGAGGTTCGTCCCTTCCCTGCCCCGGAGACGAACGGACAGGTACAGAAAGGGGTTTCTCACAGTGGGTCGTACGTCGAAGGTGAGTCGTTGGAGTACCATCTTCCTGATGCCTCGCTCTTCGATGACTTGTCATGTCCTGTGCCACCCAGTATGCGAATCGTATCCTTGACCTACTACCCGGTTCTTCCACAATCTTGACAGGACTGTCCCGTCTTCGTAGTAGAAAATCTTGCGATCTGGTCGACCAAATATTCTCCTCGGGAACTCGGTCCCTGAACTGGTCGCCGGCAAGGAGTCGAGCATTGTCAAACCTTCAGCCATGCCTCATCTTGATATTTTGCTCATACTCCTTCGATATCGAGTTCACTGAGAAATTTGTCCGTCTGAGCCTTTGCTCTTTGTTCTGCGATCAGTCGGCGTCGTTCCTCGACCTCTTTCCTCCTCTGGTCCTTCTTTTCTTCTCTGGCTGAGCGTACTCGTTCTGTTTCCAGCCTCTCTTTCTCCAAGTTGTTCATTTCCTTCTTCCTCTCTTCAGCATCATTACTGAACGAGTAGAAGCCCGTGCCTTTGGTTCTGACTTCGGCATTGGCATCGTAATGGCTGTCGGGAGGAGGTGTTACTGATTTGTCTCGCTTCTTCGCAATTTCCGACATTCGGTCGGCAATGACTTGGTCGGGATTGAAGGCATCATGCTGGATGGCGTCACCGTAGATGACGTTTGTCGGCATGGAGGGTCTTGCAGATAAACGTTCCTCTTCCTCGGCAGCGTTTGCCTGCATCTGTTTTCTCCTCTCCTCGCGCGCAGCTTGTGCCTTGGTTCCCTTTCGCAGGCGACCGAATTCATCCAAATATTCGACAACCTCAGCTTCATCTGTGCCAGCATCCTCTAGGTCAGAATCATCCTCATCGCTTTCTTGACCTTTTGTCTCAGTCTCTGCCCACTTCCGATCGAAATCGACCAGACCACGATCATCATAGCTATCTTTGCCGATATACTCGCCGCGCTTCATGGCGTTGTAGAGGCGGACCTTATCCTCCATCTTTCTCTTGGACCTATGCAACTCAGCTGCATCCACCGCTCCAATGTCATCTTTTGTTTTGTGGCGCTGTTGGCCATCCTCGAGATCTGCGGCCGATCGTTTCTTGACATTTTTATTGTGGGCGGTGAAGATGTCCGACTTTGATTCGGAGGGATGGGGACGTCCAGGGTTCGCTTTGGATTTGGCAGAGGATGAACTGGAGATTAGTGAAGCAAGATTGGTGGAAAACGCGAGTGACGTGGAGGAGGAGATGTCTTTGGCTTTCGTTCTGGAGGCCTGCTTTATGCCGTACAGACTGTCTGCCATAACTAATTACTAGACCTACAGTGGGTTGTAGTGCGAGTTAGATCACCGAGCATGGGTTGAGGAAGGAGAGGAGTGCAGTTAAAGACAGTGTAGATTGTTGATGGATGGATCGATGGAAAGTGGTAAAGATGCACATTGCAAGGCCGCCGACATGGCTCATTCCCGATCCGGAGGATGGTAATGCCGCCCTATTTTCACTCCAGATACGGACGAGTAATAATTAATATTAATAATGCCGCCCTATGGATATACCCGATGCGGACGACGGACATACCACCCTATGCTACCTACTGAGTACTGAGGTAGCTACATCCCCGTGACGATATGAATTGTCAAACCCGGTTATAAATCCCACTTCCCATTGTGCTTGCCTCAGCCAGTCCCCGGCGAATCTCTTGAATGAATAGATCGCCCTGTTCATCCCAGTCACGACTGGCGCTATTCACAAACTTGAGCACGTTGCCAAACCCCTTCTCGATGCATGTCAGACACTTCATCACGAGCTTCGAATAAGCCTCGCCCATCTCATATGCCAACCGGTCTGCGGCGAGTGTGATGAACGCCATCTGCTCAATCTGGGAATCTGTCATGGATTGACTGACAGTGCCGTTCTCTCGACTCCATTTCGCTTTCGCGTCAACCACAATAGGAGATAGCCTCGGAATTCCGTTCTCGTACACGATGAGAGAGTCCCATAGGCCCACCTCCAGGAGACAGATCCCGAGGCTGTAGATGTCATGGCCGATGTTATATTTGGACTCGGCCACACTGCCCGGTAGCGCCTGACGTTCTGGATGCTGGTACGTCATTAGAGTCAAGTCACCCGGCGTCTGCCGCATGGAGACCTCGACAGTCTTGCGGACATGTTTCCAGTCGACGAGGAACGGTTTCCCCATCACCTTCGGATACTTTGTCTCGAGAGAATCTCCAGGCGCAGGCTCGAAGAGCAAAATCGATTCCGGACGAATGCATTTGTGCACGAGGTTCTGCCTATGAACGTGATAAAGCGAATCTGCGAGTTTGCGTGGAAGAATGAAGCGGTAGTTCCGTGGAATTGGTGGTGTAGGATGGTTAATGGGATCTAGAAGAACGTCGCGAAGTGAGCGTGGATTCACATAACTCTTGGGAAACGAGAAGATATAGCGAAAAATATCGTCGCTCAGTGGTGACGATGTCAGCACCTGGAAGCCTGCAAGTTCAAGAAGACCGCTGGCATTCTCGGGAAACTGGAGAGTTCGGGCAAGATCCACAGCTCTATCGTAGGCATGATTGGATGTCAATTCAGGGAATGTTTTGTCTTCCACGACACAGCTTTGTGAACCTCTTCGCTGATTAAGATTGAAGTCGCCCAGAGCTACCCTCAAAGACGAATTTTCCACATTTGAGGGCGAACCAATAATGCAGAACTGGCCTGTGCGAAATTCAAACCGAGATCTCAGACTTCGAGAGGCTAAGTGGCTTTGCATATATGTTCGGAGCTCAGACTCCAATTTGCAAATGTTTCTGATGGAGGCGAGGGAGGCTTCTACTGCCTTTTGCGTTTTCCTTTCGCTGTTGAATGAGTATTTCATCTTGCCGACTTGTTGATCGAGCTCGACAATATGTGTCCACATTTGTCTGACAATAGTTTCTAGGCATAACCTCACGTCCGGGTCTAAGGTGTCCGCGAATAGGTCTTCGACTGACTCGAGGGTCATCCTCATGATACCGCGATCCAGAAAGAGGATGAAATCTTGTATCTGCGCAGTTTGAACTGATCCCGGAGCCGCTCGGAGCTTTTCTGAGAGCCACCGGCCAGCGTGGATGAATGTTTGCACGAGCCCTGGAATAGCTATGGCAAGCGACGCCAGCCCGACTATAGCATCTACTCCCATCATCTTGAACACTCCAGTATGTATTGTTTGCTGACCCCGCTTTGTTTTGCAAAAGAAATCTCAACTTCGAGGTTCTGTTGCCTCGTGAGGCTGTGTGCTTCGAAGCGACGTAGTTGCCGGCGGCAAGTGACTCAACATGATTCGCGCACGAGTAAGGCAATACGAGGCAACGACCAGGTGTGTCCTTGGCTGGGCACACAGGCGCCGCGGCTGCTGATCTTGTTGAGATGAACTGCGCCTGCTGGCTGTCACCCTGTTGGAAACTCTCGACACTGGCAATACTTATAGAGAATGCCACGATAGTGTTCTGTTGTTAGTTTCGGAGGTCTAGACTGAGCCATCTGCCAGTCGCTGTTCTTGAAACCCTCACGGGAGTATATTTCAAAGCCCAGAGAGCGTCTTTCGAAGATGTCTCTCACAGGTGAGCACTGTCCGCCATCAACAAATCTGAACTGCCCTTGCACCTATCCCTAACTGACGCTGTTCTAGACCTTGTGCGACGAGCCATGGAGAATGATTCGATCGAGCAGATAACGGAGAAAATTAAAAAGGGAAGCCAGGGCGCCGTAACTGGGCCTTTTGATTACAATGGCGAGGTTGGTGGTCATCTAAAGACACCCGAATTGCCCACGTTGAGACCAGTCGCAGAAGGTTGCGATCAAAATGTTCGACTATACAGATCGGCCAGATGCTAAGAGGGCCATCAAAGATTTCGAGCGAGAATATCAAAGCCTGAAAGTACTTTCCCACCCGAGCATCATCCGATTCATTGGCTTTGATCACTATCCCTCCCAAACTCAGGCATACCTTCGAATGGAATGGGCTTCGACAGAACTGTCAGATATTGAATCTGGGGCTGTTGATCTGGGCGACATTATATGTCACCACGATGGCCTACATTCAAATCACTCAAAGTCTTATCTGCCTGAGTCCTTGATCTGGCATGTTCTCTTCCATCTGAGTGCTGCTTTATCGCTTTGCCATCATGGCATCAGACTCAGCTGCGAGAAAGGTACTGCCGAAGCAAAAACTCGGATGGTTTTGGACCGGTTGACCAAGAACCCTCCGGCTCATCTCAGCAAATTGGCTCAACTGCATCCCAAACTTAAATGGGTAACAGAGACGATTACATTTTCAGTGAAAAGCTCGCATGAGGCAATCATTCATCGCGACATAAAACCGAGAAATGGTAAGTCTAGGTTCCAAGCAGAAAGGATCAGCCACGCTCATTTCTGTGCCCGTCAGTCCTGCTATGCGATCCTCCAATCAACGAACAGGATGAAAATTGGAGGAAGAACGTCTCGCTTGGGGAAGAGGATAAGCTTCGCGTCTATCCAGTTGTATTGCTAGGTGATTTCGGACTCAGCGCTCCGCTCCGAGTGGCCCAGACCATTGGAATAGGATCATATGGATTCACTGCCCCGGTACGCTAGCCTCACCATTGCCAGCTCGTTGGTACTGCCATACTTATTCTCTTCCTTGTTGAAAACAGGAAGTGCCCTTTGGTCCTTATCGATCGGACAGTCGTCCCTTCAAATGGACAACAAGCTGCGATATCTTTTCGCTCGGTGCCACTGTGTGGAATCTGATGAGTCTACAAACCCCACCAGATGGTCTCGACGACGTTGAGCCCTTACCCCCCCTCCCAATCCATTATTCACAAGAGCTCCGCGAGCTTGTGCTCAGGTGCTACGCCGTTGACAAGTCGGCCAGGCCCTCGTCAATATCTATCCTAGACGAATGCATACAACATTGCTCTTGGAATTCTACGTTTGTGGGACCTTACGGAACCTTAATTTCATCGAACTTCGATACCACCCTTCGCCAGTCCTGGCAATCCTGTCTAGAACAGTTGGATTTCCAAAAAAGAGAATGGCCGGTGATGAGAAATGAAAGTCCAGCACTCGTCGACGATATCCTCAGTTTCATGAAGCTTGACCGAGAAGACGGCGAAGGCAAATTTGCACTGTTCATAGCAGGTAAACTTAGCTCAGACGACCTACTCTCTGGAGACATGTGAAGTACTAATCAGCGTGCAGGTGCCTATTCTACCGGAGAAGTCTCAGTTCCTGGTATTCGTGAGGGCAGGCATGCCAAGCATCATAGCGAGTCGTCAGACACAGACGACGAGCTGAAAATCCATTTTTTCATTCCTGGCGAAATCGCGCCTGATGTTCTGGTTTATTACCTCACGAAGTATCTCGACGAAAGTGTAAGAATCGTTACAGGTCGACATCCAACGGTAAGAGATTACAGACTGATCTCGATAGGTGCTGACGATTTCTTAGGATAAGAATCGGACAGGCTTTCTTGTCACTGCAAAGAAAACTATTTACAGGGTAAGACTCTTACCTTCATGCGAATGCTGTTCCTACGACTTACCCCTCTAGCCTCACCTTCGAGATATTGAAATGGATTCGAAGGACTGGGATGCCGAAACACTGTCAAGTAAGAGTCTCATCCAGTCATCAACTAAGAGATCAATTCATGTTAACGCCTTCTAGGGGAGTTTAAAAAGAAGCCATACCGATTTTTAGAGTCAGATACAGCTCGACGACGAGCGCGATCTGGAGCATCTAAAGGGCAACCCTCCGAGGCCTGAGCGATCATAATAAGATGCTTTCGCACGGGAATAACTAGGAAGCTCGGCTCGATCCATACAAAGTGGTATATCGATGGTCGAGCCGTGAGGAGGTTACGATCCTAAACTGGAACTTTCCAATAGTTATACTAACGGGCCCGAACCACCAAAGTGCAGAGTAAACGCCAAATGAGGTTGAACCCGCTGGCGGTGGCGGAGGCGCTGAAGCCCTTGAAGTTGTCGAAGCGTCAAATGGTCCCCCTCAGTGTGGCTAAATTTGGGGTTTGGTTTCAGATACAGAAGGAGGAGACAGTTAAGTCATGAACGGATGGGCATAGAAGCGGCGCGGTTTGGGTGAGCACCCCTGTGAGCTGGGGAGTGTTTTTATATTGCTTGAGTTGGTCAAGGGGTGCCGCAAAAAGTTCGGCCTGGAATGGATCCAGTGACTGGCCCTTTCGGGCGACTGTCTTGCATAGCCTCGACTCAGTACGGAGGAATTACAAATTTACAATTAAACGCCTGCGCAGCCGATTCTGTCCAAATCCAAGTACGAGGGCACAGATATCAAGGAGAAACACCTAGCTCCCTTTCATGCCAGTGCTAGACGACAAACTCCCAGCTGCGTTCGATCATGACGTCCATCCAGTAAACGTCCTCCATTTCTTCCACATCGAGATCCTCAAGGGGCTCAGCATCTCGTACGACATCCCCATTCTGTCTCTTTCTCGATGCGTCCTGAGACTGGGCCATTGCTAGCGCGTTAGTGTCCATCAAAGCCCAGGTCTCTTTCACCAGCTGTAAGCAAACTCGAATCGGCGACGGTGGGAGGCCATGGAGAAATGACGTCAGGCGGCTGTGGACGAACTCGCGCGACCTTGCGACCTCGATGGCTCGGGCGGAGAGTTTCGTTTTGCACCCGGATGGGAATATGTCGCGATTGTCGAGGCATGGCGACAACACGGCGCTGGCATCCTGCGTCGCAGTCTCTGTACTCGACGACGGCAAGAGTGGAAGACGCAGTTCACTTGACAAGGCCACAAGCAGGAACGGTTGGAAATCGCGCGTTCCCGACTCGACTGGAATGGTCTTCAAGAGAGCTAGCGTGTCAAGCGCAAATTGTGTGAGCCATTGGACATGGCTTTCGGGTAAGCTGCTATCTGGCTGGATATCAGCATCCAGGAGATCCAAATCCTGCTCTGCTCTTAAGCTCATGGTCTCATTACCCAGTCGCCGAGATAACAGGTCAGGGAAGACGTGGTACAGTTGAACGAGACCGGTGCTTCTGTAAACCTCGGCGAGTTTAAGAAGATGCCATACCGGAGTATCACGATCTTCTGGGCTGACCACGTCGGCTTCTGCAGGTACAACGATACTCATAAGTCGTCGCTCGAGGTCCTCGGCAGCCTCCATAGCTTGCTGGAGGCGCTTGATCTGCGCCTGACTCGCGAAGGCTCGAGAATGTGCGCTCAATCTCTGTCGACGGATCAAACGACCCACTTCCTGGAGAATGAGCTGCGTATCTCGGGCGACACCGGTCCATGGATGGGGTATATGTTTATAGGGAAAGTATTGTTTTGCAGCATCGGTAAGTGGGACGTGAGATACGTCCAGGCTATCGCTGACATAGCTGAGGAGCATTTCCCAGTACACCAACGAGTCTTGAAAGAACTGGAGGTTGTTTAAGTTGTTGGTCGCGAACAGGGACTGAGACACCGAACTCAGCTTGCTCTTAAAGGCATTGAAGAGTGGAACTCCTAGATCCTTCTGGTCTACCCAGTTGGCAGTACCACCGAGCATCATGAGAGCCAGCAGACTTTGGTCATCTGAGCCGTCTTGCGTCAACAAGGAAACCGCATCCTTTCGCAGTTGTTTTCCGTGTGGCGCCATTTGTGGGAAGCTCTCGACGAGACATGAGGCCGCCATACTTTGCAAAGTGTTATGTATGATAGGCGAAGCGCCGAAAAGTTGGGACACGGTGGTCCTAAAAGGGTTCATCGGACTATCATAACAAGAATACATCTGAGCAGTCTCCTTGAAGTAGAATTCGACCAACAATGTCGTCGTGGTGGACAGGCCCCTCGTTGGCGCAAAGATAGGCCAGGGTGTCTCTCCATGCCTGACGACTTGATCGGACCGTTCTGAAGTCCTAGAGGAGCTGCCAATCGAGGTGAATGACTGCGCCCTCTGAGTATTGCTGAAGTCCTGCGTAGGGGTTGCCACCTCTATTGGCAGTGAGCGGTCGAGAAAGTCCATTGCGGGTTCAAAGGCGGGGTTCAAAAATGTTGAATAGGGTACCGCAGGGCTTGCCGGGGTGATACCCATTGACGAGAAGTCGAGGCAGTAAGATTCGCCTTCAATCCATCCGATGCTATCTGACGGGCCTGCTTGCGTTTCCACGTCCGGCGGTGTGTCTCCCAGGCTATCAAAGTGTAACTCGAACAGGGCGTCGGGCCACTTGGATCGCCGTTGCTTATCCTCCTTCCATCTCTTTTCTCCCTGGACTCGCTCAGGGTGCAGCGCTTCGTATTTGGTGGACCACTTCAGAGCTGGCCTGTACCCCGGGCATTGTACGCCAACACGCATGCAGCGACCACACGCTGGTTTGGCCTCGTCGCACTTGACCTGCGGCAGACGTCAGTGGTGTCAAAGGGAATGGTGTAGGGACGACACATACGTGCTGGCCTTTGCATCGTGAGCAGCCGTTACGAGATTTCTTGACACGCCTCATTATGTCGAGTAGGGATTGTTGTGGAAGATCTTGTGAGTGACGCTCTTAACTTCCGCTGTAGTAGTGGTGAAAGTTATTGAGCCGATCATGGTCACTGTCGATGTCTTGTTGCAGCGTGAACTCTGGACGTGCATCGCCGTGGGGGTCTGCCTGAAGCAAGATTGTCTGGGAAAAGCCCAGACTCCAGGAACACCATGGTCCATAACGAGCCGAGAGGTTTCCCCAGGCCGTGTGACTCGCTCCGAATCCACTGTGGAGAGGTCCAAGGAGGATGGCGGCTGGATACGAGGGAGGTGTGGCAGTGGTGCGTGTGCTCGCCGTGCGCAGTCTGTCTTGTGCGTGTGATAAGAAAGTTAAGAACAGTGGAGTCCCTTGCACCGCGCTAGTCCCGATTCTGCTTATAAATGCGATCGACTTCAACGTCCAAGATTCCTCCAAAGGTCGCGGTAGGCAGCCGATCTATTGATTCGCATCGCTGTCGAGAGCGCCGGGGGTGATGGCCGATATGTGTTCGGCCAGGGTCTCTTATATGAGCGCCGAGCAGGGACGTCTGCAGGTACACGACACATTTATGTCGCTGCATCCGTTCAATATCGTACAAAGCTGAATGAAATGGCACCAATAGCGACAACCACCGTTGAGCTCCAGGTCCCGGGGCTCGGCAGCATTACTGGCCTCTGCCATGACGACGACCATTGTCAATATCTCGGGATTCCATATGCCACGGTTCCAGGACGATTTCGAAGACCGAAGCCGGCGTTAACGCCGTGGCCGGAAAGCAAGTGGGATGGCACCAACTTGAGGTGAGTAGTAGGTGGATAGACTGGGACGTTGGGCTGACCGCTACAAAGTCCCTATCCATCCCAACCCCCACGTGACTTCTACCCAATTCCATCTCCCTCGCGGCCTTGGGTCGAGGAGCCGTCGCCTGGGACGTCTTCGACCGAATGCTTGAGTCTCAACATCTCTGTGCCTACGACTCCTGCCAAATCCAAGGGTGGCTACCCGGTCATGATCTTCTTTCATGGTGGAGCCTTCGTCTACGCGGCTGGAGGCGCCCCTATCTACGACGGAAGATCCATGTCTGAGCTGTCAAGGAAGGAGTGTGATTTGCCCACCATCATCGTCTCCCCGAACTTCAGATTAGGATTTTTTGGCTTCCTTGCTAGCAAAGAAATCCGAGAGTACAATCTGGAGAACGACGAAGAAGGCGTCGGCAATTACGGCTTATGGGATCAGGTCGAGGCTCTGAGATGGGTACAAAGGCACATTTCGGGCTTTGGTGGAGATCCGACAAAGGTGTGTTGCTTTGGTCAAAGCGCCGGTGGAGGTGAGCAATTCCGTGGTGGAAATTGAGTAATCACTAACAGAATAACAGAATCAGCCAATGTTCACCTCCTTCGAGGAGAGAAGCTCTTCTCGTCGGCCATAATCCAATCCGGTCTCCTTCCGCTGTGCGGTCTAATGACGGTAGAGGAATACCAAGTTATATATGACAAGTGCCTGGACGTTCTCGAAGTTCCCAAGGACATCTCCCCACGAGAGCGACTTCAGAAGCTCATCGACATTGACGAAGCCGAGATTATCAAAGCCATGCCACAAGTATGTATGATCCCAGTCGTCAGCTTGGGCCCTTGTGATGACTACGTACTCTGCGGTAATCGTCCTATGCCGCGCTACGCCAACTACAAGGACTTTGCCATTCCAGACTGGTGCGAGCGCGTCATGATTGGAGACGTCAGGAACGAGGGCATGATCTGGAACAAGTGCTTCCGTCACCTCGATGCCAAAGCACTCATCGAGAAGATCGACAAGTTCGCGGGAAGTGCAGAAAAAGCGAGGTTCCTGATGGACTTGTATGACATCCGTCCAGACATGTCACACGACGAAACCTTTTGGAAAATTGAGCAATTTTCTACCGACGGTCTTTTTGTAGCCGTAGATTGGCTCGCTCTCAAGGCCTGGCCAAAAATGTACGCCTACCGATTCGACGTCACATCTCCCTTTGACAACGACTGGGCTGGCCTCGCACACCATTCTCTTGACAATGTCTATATCTGGAGCCTCCTGCGCGACAAGCTCCCACCGAAGCAACAGAAAGTCTCTGCCAAGATGCTGGAGTGTTGGATTAAGTTTGCGAATGCGGTTGAGCCGTGGCCAAGATTTGATGAGAGTGGTAAGCAGATGATCTTTACGAATGACGGCGCAATCTTGAGAACTGTGGATGAGGATGCGGACAGGGGCTACAAAAAATGGGACAAAATCATCGATGCGGGGATGCTGAACGATTTCCACAGAGTGGCGGATGAGATTTGCATGTTTAGGTCGAAGTTGTTGGATCCAAGTCATCCCTGTGAGAAGTGGATGTGCGATGAGCTTGATGCTTATGGCATTCAGCGAAAGTCGAACAAGCTGGCTTGGCAGTAGAGATAGACAGCTGATATCCACTTTTCACTGATTTTGAACACTGTATGGTTTCACAGGAAGATACTCTGTTGAACATTGATGGATATCACAGTACACAAGGCGCATGGCCACCCATTGGAACACGTATTCGGTGGTGGCCAAGGACTACAACCCAACAATAGCATGCGCGCCGTCATCCCCATGTGCCATAGTCTGTCCGCGATAGCTCTTCTTTCCTCTCACAAACCAGTCTGTCACCACTATGAGAATAATGACGGCGTAGCAGGCCGAAACATAGTTCATGTCGGAAGCCAGGACGGGCATGTACGTCGGGAACGAGTACATGATGATGCAGAACAACGTCCACCCGACCGTGACGAAGTTCGATACGAGGCCAAATTTCCCGAGCCAGAATGGACCTGGCCGTATCCTGCTGCGTCCTTTGATGAGCAGGCAGATGATAGGGATGCTGTAAGAGATGTATGGAAGCACGATGCAACCAGTAACCATACTACATATCACGTTAGTCTCCGTCACAGGCAGAGAGCGAAAAACATTCTGACATACCTGTTGAACGCAGTGTAGCTCCCGAGGTACAGGCATCCCAGAATCGCGACAAGTGTGCAACTCATCAAATGCGCGTTGAATGGCACATCCAACGTTGGATGGATTTTGGACCACAGCTGATGTCCTGGGATGCCCCTGTCTCTCGAGAAGCTCCAGCACAGCCTGCTTTGCCACGTATGGCACGCCATTAAGCAGCCCAACCCCGTGAGTATGATCAGAACCTCCAGGATAACTGCACCCGCACGAGACTGCAGTGCCTGGTAAAAGAGCTCGAGAATCGGGACACCGGTGGACGTCTCGGTAATCGCATCGAAGTTATTGAGGCTAAACATCATGGAGATGATGAAGAACCAGCTGGTCACGAAGCCAATCCCGACTGTACCACAGATGGAGATTGGAATCATGCGCTCTGGCTGCTGGATCTCCTCTGCCATGTGCACGGCCGTGTCAAGACAGCTGAAGCCCCAGTTCACGTTGATGAGGCCCACAATAAATGCCATACCGCTGGAGCTCCATCCGGTGTTGTTGAGGAAGGTGGCAAAGACGAATTTGACATTCTCGTGAGATGGCGCCTTTGCGGGGACAGTGACCAGAATAACCGCAAAGGAGATGAGTGTGGTATAGAGTGAGATGGTGGCGAGGTAAGGAAGGGTTTTGCCGTAGCAGTTGAACGAGAAAGTAAAGATGTTGACCACCTGGTAGCCCAGGAAGACGTGCCAGGTCTTGATCACACTACAACAATTGTTAGCCAATTTGGATTCTTCCACGGGTGTGCAGTCGGCGGAACATACAAGTCTGGATGTGAAAGTTGATAGCATCCTACGCAAGCGGCCGAAACGGACAGGGCGACGCTGGCAGAGGCAAAGATAGAGCCTGCCCACGCAAACCATCCGGTCACGTAGGAGGCCACGTTGGACCACTTCTTGGGTGCCAGCTCGCGAGCCCAGAAGGACTGGCCGGCAGCATTTGGAAATGCGCTGACCAGCTCGGACAGCGACGTCGCAACACCGATCGAAACCAGGAAGAGGAGAATGGTCCCGTAGACAAGCAGGACAGGGCCACCTGAGTTGATGCCGGTGATCATGGCCGCTGAGACTCCCCACCAGCTGTTGGTGAGGGAAAAGCCGACGCCCAGGACAGACCACACGGAGAACTTGCGCCGCATGTCCTGGGTATAGCCCATCTCGGCGAGATTCTTTGCGTCCACGTCGGCGACTTGCCCTTCGATCGCGTCGCCATTCTTGAGGCTCCCGCTCTCGGCACTTTCTGCATGTTTCTCCATGGCCAGAGGTGCTTGGGGGCTACTATGTGTGTATGAAGAGGTCAACTGTTTGGCTTGGACGGGTGAGAATCTTTTTGGACACTAGCAACCAGTAGACGTGTCTCCAAGACGAAAAGAATATAAGGGACGATAATTAGACCCCAACGGATTTGAACTTTGAAGAATGGTGAACGAAATAGAAGCTGTCAGAGAAGATCCGAATGTGTCTCGAGGTTGCCCAAAGATATACAATCACACCAGCAGATACGACGGCCGAGCTTTTGGGTGCTCGTGTCCTAGATGCGATACGGACAATCATATCGACCTGTCTCCTGGGTCTCTGAATGCATTCAAAGGGTTATCAGCAAGCTAAGTCGTCCTGAACTCTAGCTCTGCCTCAACCTTGACCCCGGATCTAAAATCACTTCCAGACATCCGTCGCGGTATCTTGGTTGGTAATAGGAGAGGCCTCAGCACACGGTGGCAGTGGCGGAGGAGGAGGGGGGTGTGACGAGGTGATTGAGTTCCACAACAAATGGCGCTAGTCCAGAAGTTGCCCACTTTTACGACGGCGATAAAGACGCGTCGGACCCATCGCAACACTCGTCAAAACGTCCATGTGATGCGACTCATCATACAGCGGTCGCTCCTATCGCATAAACAGGGTTCGATACTGATAGACATGCGTGCTGCACGTCTTGTCAGACTAGGGGTGAAGGTGCGCAAAGTGATATCGGCAGCCGCATTCGTTCCTGGACAGGGACACCGCGTTCGCGATGCGCTGCACATAGGAGGTTGAAGGTGAGACGTGTGTCTATTGATATAAAGTTCGATTCGTGGGCTTCAAAGGCGTTGCGCGCGGAACTCTGCGGCGGTCTTCATCCACCCCGTCTATTACCATGGCATTCCTCAGCGTCTCCGCTTTGGCCTTGTCCTTTTCCTTCTTGCTGTTCATCTACAGGTTCCTCGTCTACCCTTTTTTCCTCTCTCCTCTGGCCAGGATCCCAGCGGCCAATTGGCATTCTCGCATCGTCCCTTTTTGGTTATATTGGAAGCGATTTCAGATCGCCGAGAACCAGACCATCATCAAACTCCACAAAGAGAAAGGGCCGATAGTGGTGACCGCGCCGAACGAGCTCAGTGTCAACTGCTATGAAGGTGGTTTGAAGACCATCTACACTGGTGGCTTCCCGAAGCATGACTTCTACCACCGGAGGTTCGATAATTATAATGGGTAAGGAAACGCAGTGCGAAAATTGCGAGACCAACCGGCTCACCGTGTAACAGGACAGAGCCCATGTTCGCTATGGTGGATTCCAAGGAGCATTCGACACGAAAGCGAATGCTTTCCAACATTTACGCAAAATCTGTGGTGCTGGCCTCTGAGACCCTCAAAGAAACGACCAAGGAGATTCTCTACGGTCGACTACTTCCAGTCTTCCAAAGCAGTAGCGACAAGCGGCAGCCCATCAATGTCCACCAGCTCGACTACGCCTACGCCATGGACTCATTCACGGCGTACCAATTTGGCCTCAAGCTCGGCAGCAACTTCATCCAAGACGAGGCAAAGCGGGACTGGTACCTCAAGCACTTCTTCAGCCGACGCCCATACATGTTTTGGACCGACCAACTTCCGCGACTGACCGAACTCCTCACCAGCATTGGGATTCATGTCGTGCCTAAATGGTGTGACGTCGCAACCCGGGAGCTCGAAGCCTGGAACATTGATATCTGCGACCGTGCCGAAGCGATGCTCTCCTCAGGAACCAACATTGAAGTAAAGGACTACCCCGTCATCTTCGCTGAGGAACGCAGCAAATTCCAAAAGCTGGACGGGAAAGACTCGCGCCCGGCGCCAGGGCAGCCCTATCCTCGCCGACTGGAAATGGCGACTGACACCTACGATCACAACGCAGCTGCGCATGAAACGTCTGGCGACACTCTGACCTGGCTTTACTACGAGCTCTCCCGAAAGCCAGTTTTGATGAAACAGCTTCGCGAGGAACTGCTGACACTAGACCCGCCAATAGTCTTTCCTCTGCAGGAGGGCATCGAACTTTCTGACATGTCACTCCCTGATTTCAAGGCCATTGATAAACTTCCCTTGCTAGATGCCATCCTTCAAGAGACCCTCCGCCTTTGGGTTGCTGTTCCCGGCGGACAACCTCGTGTCACCCCTCCAGGGGGCTGCTCGCTTGCGGGGTACGACAACATTCCCGCCGGCATCAGGGTACAGTCTGCGGGCTGTGTCGTGCATTTCAATCCCGAAGTCTTTCCCGAGCCCTATGAATGGAAGCCCGAGAGGTGGCTCGATGCTACGCCGGAACAGCTAGTGGAGATGCGACATTGGTTCTGGGCCTGGGGCAGTGGTGGGAGGATGTGTATTGGGCTGCACGCTGCCACCCACAGTAAGTTTATTCTCGGGCTCCGTACACAAGGGTTTCTGTGACCGCACTAACAACAACGTAGCTATGAAATCTGCCATCGCGGCCATTTACACTAACTTCACGACGGAAATTGTGGATGCCGAGGGCATTGAGCAAGGCGAAGGCTTCACGGCGGGTCCGAAGGGTGACAAATTGGTACTGCAGTTTCATCACGTCTAGTCAGTGAAACCGGGGAGATCAATGAGTGTCTAGGATAACTTGATCATTGGGACAAAATCCATCGCAGCTTAGCCAGATTCTGTACTGTATAACGCGCTGAAGTTGTTCTCAAAATTGTAGATGTGTGGCTTATCAACGCCGTTATCAACGCCGCGGGGTCTTAGGATGTAGTCCTTGATGAACCAGGGAAGCACCTCTCCAGCTGCCGATTAGAATTTCTAGATAGTCTCCCTGCCGCCCAATTTCACTACCTCACCATATAATACAGTTATTCGAACGTATCGGTTAGTAACGCACGCCACAGTTGAGGGAGCGGAGCTCTTACTAGATCAATAAGCCATGAAAATAGACCTAAAACCAGTTGTGGAGATAATTGTAGAATAGATTGTCAGTCAAACGGAGAAACGAAGAGATATTGACACTGATTGGACCGCCAGACCGTAAATTCATCAAAGCTAGTAAGTGCTTTGGAGGCGACGGGCAGAAGCGATGGGCAGAAGCGACGGTTAATAAGACTGCAAAGATTGGTGAAGAGTGGCGCGCTAGCAAGGGCTCAAGTTAAGTGATATTTGCGAACAACGGACAAGTCGCGTTTTCCGCTTTGATCGAATGTTCCGGATAAGGCGGTATCGCAGGCGACATCCAGTGCTTCCATTCTACGCCTCAACTTCCGCTCTCATTCAGATGCCCCGAAATACATGATAGTCACACTAACTGTATTGACAGAATATTGTGCGTCATATCGAAGAGCTTGAATCCAGTCGGCCAAGCAGGATCACATCATCTCACATCTACGCGAGAGAACCGCCTAGTGCCCCTCCATCCTCCCCAAGTGTAAATCCAGCACGAGGCTCTGAACGACCGACTCAGGATATGCAGACAACGACCTTACCAGCGGAGTCGCCCTTTTTTCTGGTGATCCAATCCGGTCTGAATGTATTCCAGATCCTTTTCTCCAACATAAATCGGGTCTTAGGCAGCATGATACACGCCCGCTGCGAGCGCCGAGGGCAGGAAGTCAACGTATAATGCGGGTCCTATCTCGTTAGAAGTGATCGAACTTGGAGACTTGCTCAACATTGGAACCAATGTACGACATTCCAAGAGGCGAAGGTCCAAGCCATGACAAGGATGGTGAATCTCTTAGGCAACCTCTCCGGAAGAAGATAAGTCGCCATAAACAGAAACTTGTGGCCCTGGCACAAATCAAGGATCTCCATGCATGCATCCGCTGCTCCACACCCGATTGAAGGAGCTCCGGCAATCGTTTCATCTTTGAAGGTCCGGCTTATATCCTCAACTACTGTCTTGCTGTTGTAATCGAAGACTTGGCTGGCCCCGGGTTTCTTCACCAGGTCGAAGTTTTGAGGGGAGCATGTTGTGACCACCTCGTAGCTAGCAGTGACGGCAGGTTGGATGGCATTACAGCCGACCAACGTTAATCCTCCCTAAATTAGCACGGTCTCACCTGTTCTCTTTGAGTTGGAACCCGAGCTGGCGCCCAAAAGAACCACAGCAGCTTCTTCGAATGCTCCCCGTGACTTTTCTCATCCAGTCGACGGGATTGATGGCCACGGCGACATTTTTGACAACAATATCATTCTCGCCTGCTTGTGGGTACGTGGCCGACTTGACTTCGAGAGCCTGTTTAGGTAGAGTCATCCATGCCCGCTGTGTTGGTTGAGATGACATCGAATGGACTTCGTAGGTGCGTCGGGCTAGATCTAGGGGAGTATCCCGGGGTGTGATAGAATTGACAGACATGCCTCTTCAAAGGGGATGCAGCCATTCATGAGCGAAGAATCGGCGGGTTGCTAACGCGCTGAAAGGGTTATTCATTTCACTGCAAAATATACCCACAGTGCAAACCTGGCTTCTAGGTGTTGGGTTCCTCCGTCGGAGGGGCTGTGGACAATTCGGACAGCACAGATGAAGCCATGATGAAGCGAAGACAAGGCCAAGATAAAAGACAGAGAGTTCAACGCACGCTTCAAGCTGTACAAGCGGAAATTATCTCGGACGGTCGGATCGGACGGTCGGCAATGAACTATCTAGATCATCCCGACATTGATGATGTAAGCAAGTCGACGTCAACGCTCGCACTGTCCTTCATCCGCTCTTATGAACATTCTGTTTTCCGACCTAGTGTGACTTCGGACGGTCGTCAGGCCTGATTTCAATGATGCCTTGTATGATTAAATCCGAAACAATTCACCATGGAGACTGCTGAAGCTAGGCCGACCTTTGAGGCGGCGGCGCCGAGAACACCCCCGTCTCCGCAGACAGAAGCACGCGCCCGCCGGCGTCGAGAAAAACCACAACTTTCATGCGTTCTGTGCAGGAAACAAAAGTTTGCCTAACCGCGTTTGATTCCCCCAAGGTGTCAAGGCTAAGTCGGGAAACAGATTAAGATGTGACCGAAGTCAGCCATGTCATAATTGCTCTCGGCGGGACTTGCAATGCACCTATGTTCAGCCCCCACCGTCAGACGTCGTACATCTGAACAAAGTGACCAAAACGCCGGCTCCCGGTGTCTCAAACCGAGTCAAACAGCTCGAAAAAAGAGTCATCTTCCTCATGGGTGCTCTCCAGAGCATGGATCCCGCCCAACCCAAGTTAATGGATACCCCACCCGGCTCGGGATCCCCTCCATGCCCAAATGAGCTCAATGGTCACAGTAACAACTTGGACTCCGGTCTCCGGCCTATTCCGGATGAAGTGGGGGTCCTAGACTACTCCGGTACCTCTATTAGCTATGTTGAGAGTTCTCATTGGTCGTCGGTGTTGAGACTGGTACGTATCAGTTAATTTCAATTTGAGAATACAAGAGACTGATGAGATGAAACAGATACCAGAACTCAAACCCATGTTTCAACCTGGCGTCTCCAAGATCCAAGGTGCTGCAGCCACCTTTGATGCCGAGGAGCCTCACCTCCTCGGTTATAACCAGAAGCCTAGCCTAGAGGAAATTTTGGGCGCAATCCCCTCGAGAGCGGTCGTCGACGTCTTAGTGGCGGAATCCTTCAATGGTACAGATATTGAACCTAGTATGCTCTTGAACCAAAGGCTGTGTCTGAAGTTAAGTTGACGGGGTTAGTGTTGATCCATGCTCAAACCTTCCATAGACAGGTAAGAAACTCCGCCGCAGCCGCTGTTGACGAGGGACTGACAGGCCCAGTATGAGCGATTCTGGGAGAATCCCGCCGACTTTTCCATCATGTGGATTGGACAACTGTTCGCCATCATGTGCCTCTCGGTGCAATCTCAGCAGTTCTCGCCCAGCCAGTCTCGCAGACTTCAGGAACTAGGTCAAGATCCCGCAAGTCTCATGGAATTATTCCGCAGGAAAACTATCCAATGTCTCCTTTTAGCTGGTTACATCGACTGCCCTCCTAATGCAATCGAAACGCTCCTCCTTTATATCTTCATCGAATATCTCAGGGGCAAATGGGCAGAGAATGTCAACCTTCTCCTCATGGGGACTATCGTCCAGCTCGCTCTCAGAGCTGGGTACCACCGAGACGGTTCTCACTTCCCTGAATTTTCGCCCTTTCAAGCAGAGATGCGACGCAGGGTGTGGACGATCATCGTTCAGTGGGATATGCTCGTCGGTCTTCAAGTCAGTCTACCGCGGCACCTTCTTCAGTCGCAGTCAGATACGGCCGAGCCACGAAATCTACTAGACGAGGACCTGTTCGACGAGATGACTGACCTGCCTCTCACACGATCCAAGTCGGCCAAGACAGCACCACAATTTCACATTGCCAAGAATCGACTACTCTCCGTGTTGATGTTGATATCCGAAGCCACCAACTCTCCGAAAGCGGTCTCCTTCGATCAAGTCCAGAAATTGGACGCCTTACTCAACGACACGTACGGTACCATTTCGGCGGACTGGCAACCGTCTGCGACATCTCGGTTGGCCGATGACACTATCATCAACATCCGCTCTGCATTACTCGCCCTCGCATACTACAGAGGGCAGATCATCCTACATCGCAAATACCTCCATCTCGGCAAATCGCACACACAGTACGCACGCTCCCGCAAGACGTGCATCGAAGCCGCCTTACTCACCCTACGATGCCAGTGGACGTTGCACCTGGAGACTCAAGCGGGCGGTCGACTCTGCCAGCACGGGTGGAAATTCATGCTTCTTCTCATATCGGAGTTTCTGCTTGCTACCGCCGTCTTATGTTTGGAGCTGATGCAGGATTCCAACGCAAGGTCCGGCGAGACCGAGGCCCGGAACCAGAACCAGAACCAGAACCAGAACCAGAACCAGGGTGCATCTAGAGAGGATAGCGACCTCTCAGAAACGAGGGACCAAGTGTTCCGCGCCCTAAGCGGCTCTTATATTGTCTGGACTCAATCGGCCGAGGAGTCGGCTGAATCGCAAACGATCATCGAGGCGTTGAGGGTGGTGCTCGGAAAATGGGAACTGGATCAACTAACACAAGGAGTAATGTTGCCCCCTGGGGCTCTGGACTTGATCACATCCAAATCTAGATCGAGTCCAGGAGGAACTCCTTGGGCATGGACAGAGTCGAATGTGAACCGCGGCGCATCCAAGTTTGAGTGTCCTTTTGGCGTCCTTCCTGTCCAAGTCGACGCAAGTGCCACAACCGGGACAGCAGGTCTCGGACCCGACCTTGATCAGACGCTATCTAACATGGGCCTATATCCAAGCATTGGCCGTTTCCAAATCTGATCTGATGATACCTCAAGCAGAGTGTGAAGAGTTGTGCTGGTTATATCAGAAGTATCGATTTTAGTATCAACACATCTCACCATTCACGAATTTAGACCTATTGTCGGCTCTGGCAGGCAGAACGTGCAAGATGAGATACGAATTCAGGGACCATTTGACCGTGGTGTCAGTGAGGCGAGGTCTCTCGTAAAGCGGTCGCGTATTGGGTCGAATCCTGCGGGGAGCTGACCTTGACCCTCTGGACCCTGATGGAAGCGCCGGACAACCTCAGCCGCAACATCTAACCTGCATCTTCAATCATTCTCTTCCAAGTAATCGAAGAGACCATTCAAAGGTTCATTCACATCGGGAAAACTCTAGGAGCCGCTCATCTTCATTGCATAAGCATTCCCACCTCTTCACGTAGCGGTCTCCAATCTCGCGCCACAGCCAGGGAGTCATGTCTTCCCTCCCAGAAGTCCCCGCATTGACCGCAATAACGGGCGTCAACTACAACGTCGGCGAAGGAATCCATCAAGTCTTGAAATATGGCGCCACTGCCGCCGGGCTGGCGCAGAGAGCTGTCACTGATTACGCCCCCCAGGCTGCTGCAAATGTTGGTTCCACCAATTTCTCTAAAGTATCACCTGGCTTCCCAACGTTCTAACGAGTAAAAAGACAGCCGGATGGGCGGCCACAAATCCCGCTCTCGCCACCTGCGCCGTCGCGGGGACCGTTGGTGCTGCGATCGTTATTGCCCCCGCCATTGCTTCGGTCCCGTTGCTCTCTGCTGCTGGGTTTGGAGCCGGCGGCGTTCAAGGAGGTAAGTCATCGACCTCTTCTTGATATGTGTAACCTTGGCATGTGGCTTGACCTGCACCCACCATCAGACACTGACAACCTATGACCAGGGACCGCACTCGCTGCCGTCCATAGTTACATCGGAAATGTCGTTGCTGGCAGTTCTTTCGCCGTTTGTCAAAGTGCAGGCGCGGGAGGCGCCGGGCTGGCGGTCGTCAATGGAGTGGTTCAGGCCAGCGGAGCCGTCATGGCCATCGGCAGTGGCGGATTCGCGTGGTTGAGTTCGAAGTTGTGAGAATGTTTCACTGTCGCAACACTACTTAAATGAAATGCCCTAGTTGAATGAGGGCCTAGTACTGAGGACTTCAGGGGCTAGATAGAGCGACTCTCTGGCTGAAGAAGACTAGCAGCTGCAGACCTGGAACAATACATTTCTTCCCATTCAAGACTGCGGTCCTAGTGACCGGAATTCCGGAGATTGTTGGGGGCAAAAATCTTTAATGCGCTCTCTACAGACTGTCCGAAAAGGACAGCCCCCTTATTGACGGAGCCTTGCTTATTGCCAGTCGGCGAACTTCCGTTAACTTCCGCTAGCTGTGATGCTATGTACCTTTGGGTCGCGAACTGCCTTCTCTAGCTCTTCTCTCTCCCTCTCTTCGCGCTGTGCGAAGCATTTACCGTTTGGGAGATCTTAGCCTTCCTATCGTTGAGCTGCTGGGGTTTCGAGCACAGGGCCGCAAACCGGGTAGATCAGGATGTGGGATCTTGTTTCTTGAAATTACACGCACTCTAGAGAGATCTATTCCACAGAGGATATGGAGTCTCAAATTTCTATCGAGATCTCCAGAGCCTTTCAAGATATTTCAGCAGGTTGTTAACTTGGCACTAGTGGCAGGGAGCCTTCGTCACATACAGCGCCTTGCTACGATGATGGCAAGAGAGAGCGATGTCCTTAGTAGGGAGATTGCTCTAATTGTAAGCCCCTCTACTCTGGTTCAGTGGTTCTATCAGTCACGTCCGCCTTAAAGTCACAGTACCTGGGCGCGTCACACATTGGCCCGTCAACCGTCTCAAGCTTGGCAAGAAGCAAAGAAGAGCCAGCCTTGCCCCTATTCTTCCTCTCCGCTCCGTTTATTTCATTCCTTGCTCGTGCGCACATGTGGCTCTTTGGTACTCATATGACGTATCGATACAGCGGCGACTTGTCGCCCATGTCAAGTAGTTCCTCTGCAACACAAGTGATGTTAGCACTCTGGTCTTTTCACGCCCTTCCCTCTCTTTGGGGCGAAAAATCGGAACTCACCATCGGTATACTTCGCTCTGATTTCTTCAACATTCATCTTTTCCCTCTGGGCATTGATGTGACTGTAGGCGAAGCGGAGGACAAATGTAGCAATGATTGCAGTCGCGACCATAGCAAACGCAAGACCATATCCCAGCCTATATTGGGGGGCCTGCTTCTGGAGAAAGATGTTGGAACCGATAGCCCCGCCCAAGTTCCCGATTGATATCAACAAAGACATTCCCACCGCCCTTTTCCAAGTGGGTGCAAGGTTGTTGCCAACCCAGCTCAGACAGCCGATGAGCGGGGGGTACACTCCACCGGGGATGGTGAAGAGGAATGCGTAGGTCAAGCCCGGGAGGCGCGGGTGCGGGATTGCGAGCAGGCCGATGAATCCACACAGAGCGATCGAGAAGGGTATGACAATGAAGGGCCAGCGGCGCTGGTGTCGGTCGGCGAGCACGGAGAAGAAGATGGTGCTGCAAACCCCAACAAAGTAGATGGGGATCGTAAGAAGTTGAGCCTGGGCAGCCGAATAGCCCAGCTCGAGAATAATGGACGGCGCCGAGTACGTGAAACCGTACAGACAGATGGCGTTACCCCAGTAGATGAGCACGGCAAAGTAGACCTTCCAGTCCGACAGGCCCGCCCTCAAATATTGCCATTTGAAGCCCTCGGACGTATGCACCATGCCAGCTGACGTACCCGAATCTTGCGCCAGGCGCCGCTTAATGAAATCCTTCTCAGCTGGCGTGAGGAAACTCGCCGTCTCGGGTGAGTCCGCCAGGGTCCAGTGCAATGTGCACCCGATGATCACCGTGACAATGCCCTCGAGAATGAAAATCCAGCGCCAACCGCCGAGGCCTAGAGTCATTTTAACGTCAATTCTGTCCGACGACGAGTATTTTCAGGGAGTAGGAAGAAGCGTTTGAGTAGGTGCAAAATGAGAGGAGAGGTGCCTACCTGCAATACCGTCCATGTTCTCAATTGCAAAGGCCAAGAGTCCAGAGAAGGCACTCGCCAATGATGCCGCCGAGAAAAACACACTCAGTCGGGTTTGCACTTCATAGCGACAGTACCAAGTAGTCAACAAATAAGTGGCTGCCGGGAAAAAGCCACATTCAGTTAGACCTAGCATTGTGCGGGTGACTAGCAAGCCGTGATAGCTCTGGACAATGCCTTGTAGAGTCATGACCTGTTCAATGTTAGGGAAAGGGGAAGTGAGTGAAGGCGGGAAGAAAAGGGATTTTTCAGGCTTGGAAAGACATACGATTCCCCAACAGATCATGAGACAGCTAATCCAGGTCGACGGCCGCAAGAGCTTGAGTACAATGTTCGAAGGAACTTCCAAGATAGCATAGGGGAAGAAGAAGACCTGTTGGAAATCGAGTCAGAAATCTCAATCTTTTTAAGCTCCGAGCCAAGGAAGTTCCATACCGTCAGTGCAAGATTATATTGGTCTCCGGTGAGTTTTAGGTCCTTGTTCATCCCGGCGACTTTGGCATTGCCAATGTTTCCCCGGTCCAAAAACGCAAGAACGTAAAGCAATGTCAACATTGGTAGCAGTCGATAGTCGACTTTGCGCAGAATACGCTTGGTCTCTTTGTCGTCATAGCTAGGGAGATTTGAGTCATCGAGACCGGCATGATCACCAATCCCTGACTTTTCCACGTGGACTGGATCGGGAGTCTCCACAAGTGTTTTCTCCATCTTGCCTCGTCTACACAGCCTCTGTGTCTCTGGATTGTCACGGGGTGGACGGGGTCTGGAAGGAAGAGTCTGGAGCAGGCGGGACACGTACCTTTTAAATAGAGCGGCCGCCTTCCGGGGGAGGGGAGTGTGGATCAGCAAGCTTTGACTTTCTAATGTCCATCCTGTTGAGTCTTGACATCCAACTCTACGAGAACCGCGGTTGGATACCCGCCGGTAGTGACCCTTGTTCACGGGCATCGAGTCCGTTACTCGGACGCAGATTCCGTCAATGGCTGAATGGACAGGACGACACGGCGTGTTTGACCGACGGACGTCTTTGATCTGCAAGGCATCTGCTACCGATACGGAGGACATGCCGAGACTCTGGGCATCAGGGTCGATAGATGGATTGGGCCAATGACAATCTGAAGTGCAGGGGAAGGCCTGACTATGGAAGGATCGACGGACTGGAAGACTAGATTGATTGGGAATGCCCCGAGCCTTGTGGGGAACGGGGACTCCATGGGGAGACATGGCGTTAATCCGTCCAAGGTTAGAGAAACAGTCTAAAGTGGGGAAGACGATCAGAGGTCTAACCTATCTAGGTATTCAGCGGGTCTAACAACAGATACTGCCCACTACTGCCTGGAGTCCGTTCGGAGTCCACATCTAGTCTCCGAATTTCGAAGTAACCTCACCGGCCCACTTCGCCATTCCCTAGTCAAGCATACCTTGTTAGTTGGATGATAGATCTGACCACTTACCCATTGTTCATCAACCGAGATATGCGAGTGCCGAACAGACAAGGGCGGAACAAAGAAAGTACTCGGCCTACTGCTGCCCCCTCTTTGTTCAAACCCGACAAAAGCCTCGGCTGGGTCTGAATAAAGACCTTGAACCACACAAGGAAAACAGTGCAGCTCAGTGCCCGAACCCTTTATGCTCGGTACCGTATGTATGGTGATAGCGGCACGAGTGCCTCTAAAACGGCAGGCCTCTCTAAACGCTATCCGGCATTCGGGGCCGATGAATCTCCTCGAGCAGTTTGCCGGTTCCCCTTTCCGTTCGACCGCCCCAACTGGAAACTTTGTGTGAGTCCCGTCTATCCAGGCATTGTGGAAAACAAAGAAACAATATGAAGGACTCCATGCTGCTTTGTTCAAGACTCGATGTATCTAAGGCAGCCAGATGGGAATCACCGCCATTTCACTGTTTCAGTGATTCACTGTTCCAGGGATTCACTGTTTATCGCTGTCGTATTTCTCTTCCGTCTTCCACCATGAATCACATTTTCATCCTCATTCTCGCTCCAAACCCACAACTCTCACAAGCCAAGTTCCCCAACTTAACATTCAATATCTCTACCAAAAACAACACAAACCCCGACTAGACTCGCTATCATGGGTGACGTATTTCAGCTTGCTAACTTCACAAATAGAGAAGATGGCGGCTTTAACTTCACTATTGCGCCGAATGGAGACAGCTTCGTTAAAACAATTTCGCAACATCACGGTACAGACCTCTATCAGGTGTCTAGCGATGCTCTCAAGAAACATTGCGGTTATTTCGAAGCTGCCTTCAGCGACCGCTGGAATTCAAGTGCGACTGCTGGATCAACGGCTGACAACCCGTGGGTCTTGCACGAGGAACCTGGTGCGTTTTCTACGTATGTCTTCATGAAGATTATACACCAACAGGAAATCCGGGAATTCCTTATCATCGATGATGTCAAGCATCTGGCTTACCTCATCGACAAATACATGTACCATGGTCCGGTTCCTGATGCCATCGAAGTGCGTCTCCGGCAACTTAGTCGCATTTCAAGTCAGGAACATTTACCAGATGTTGTGGGCTTGGCCCTGAGTTTTGGCTTTAAGAATATCTTTGCCAAGGTATCTCATGAAATGATGTGGTCCCTGGCGCCCACCAAGGTCAAGGCTCTTCTATCCAACGCGGTTGCCGATCTATTGACGGTGGATCTGTCGGACCTATTTGAAGAGGAGTGTGAAAGACTCCATACCTCTCTTCTCTCACAACTCCCACACGTCTTCTATCCGGACGCCCACCAGGTTGGAGATTCACTGTGCCGAAAGTGTAGTGCAGTTCCGCATGCAGAGCGCTGGAAGTCCGAGGTGATTGACAAAATTGAAGGTCTGAGCGTCGTGGCGGAGACGAGAGATCAACTTCCCAGCATCTCAGGCAGGTTTTGGAACGTGGTTTCGGAAATGTACGATCTGGATCGTCCTCGCGACCTCGATACCAAGGACTCACCTTTCCCATGCGGTCGGTTCAGAGTTCGCTACGTGGACATCACTTGTGATGAGATCTGTGAGGACATTTTCAATTCTCTTGGAGGTTGGTGTCTGGAGTGCTTCAAAGCAGGTGACTCTACATTCAAATTAGCTTGTCACGAGCACGAGCTCTCCGTTGGGGCCTTCACCGGAGAATAACCGCAGAATACTGGTGATCCAGGGGAAGGACAGCGGCAAACACGGTGAGAGATAATGTGTGGTGAGTATTTTGTCTACCAATAACTCATTCAACGAAACAAGCCTGGAGACACTCAGCAGAGTCATCCCCATAATGTGAGTTTCCCCTATTCGTTTTTCCAATATTCCAATATTCCCTTGTTGAAAATGTTTCTTTCCCACAGGTATATCTTAATATGTAGTTCCAGAACGTAGAAAAACTATCCATATCACTAGGAACGTATAATAAAAGTTGAATGGATTCCAACGCTATCCACTAACCATTGTTGCTGGCGTCTGATACTGTTTGGCTACGGTGAACACGACAGGTTAATCCAACAACAGACGAACTACGGAGTGCCATTTACCGCCGAGAAACGAGGAAGTCAACAGGAATGACAACCAGAGGTGTCCTCCTGGCCGATGACAAACAATTAGGGGACAAACTGTGACAGATTATCACCTATATAAATACCTCCGACAGTTTGGAATCTAGATGAGCTCCAACACATCCAAACACTCCTCAGACATAAAATATTACAACCGACCAAAAAGGAACCTCTAATGCAGGAATACCCCCTTTTAGATCATAGCAACATGCGATCTGCGCTTCAACACTGCAATTAATTTCAAAACCTACACCCTGAATGCTCGGCTTGCCCATCTCGAGTGGCCTATGAGGCTTACCGACTAGCCTGTGACCAGAAAGCTCTCCTCTGCTTGACGACGCGGGTGATTTCTTATTGTTTCTTCATGACTCTCTTGCTTACCATTTGGCATATTCGACCGGCATGGGAGTTGGATGGAAGAACTAAGAATAGAGTCTCGAACCGCGACCCACTCGTGCACCAGCACGATTCAGATGGGCCTGATGATTGCAGATATACCGAAAGAGTACCACCCCATGAATCTGTCCTCAGACCGAGAGGTGTTCTAGTTCAGAATGGTTCTGTCAACTGTCGTCAAAGCCACCAATACGATACCCACAAATACGATTCAGGGTCTTTCCAACATCGAGAGGACCCCAGTCTCGGATCCATTCCTATCCGGAGTCGCACTGTCAAGTCCCCTGAGCACATGGCAGAGCTAGATGACGGCGTCTTGCGGCTCAATCTTCGTGGCGGAGGCGATGATGAGGACAATGAGTCAGAGTCAGCCCTGACAGCTGAACCGCTGCTTGGCCAGGACTGCGACAACGACTTCCATGGTCTGGAACAGTCAACGACCCAGGAGAGGCTCTTTCTCCCGCTGACCCAAACCGTACCGGACACGGGGATGCTAGAACACCTCTGGGATCTCCATAAACAACTGGCTCGGGCCATCAGGGAGCACGGCGAAGTTCAACGCCACTGCAACGGGCAGTTGATTAGGGAAGCCCTGACGTACAATGAGCGCAGACGACTCTTGCAGCGCATCGATGACCTCCGTCAACAAGCCAACGATGTCACGACTGCCATTAATTGGACCTTGATGAGACAACACCTCCGCCAGAATGAGAGGCGAGGCGAGTCCTCATACAATCAGCTCGGAGAGAGAACCCGTCGACCTTCTTCAAGTCTCTCACCTCACCGACAACCGAGCCGATCTCAAAATCCTCGGGTTCTGAAACGTCCATCCGGCCTCTGTGAGTCTCTGCAAGCGGGATCTGAAGGTCGAGAGGACTCAAATGACTCTCCGGAGCGACTATTCGAAATTTCACTGTCCTTCACGTTTCAATGGACTCCTCCGATCGTCCCTGTTCAGTCTCCGAGACCAGCCTACGCATCTTCTTCCCACGGTCCTACATATATTCCAGCTCCCATATCAGGCTCATACGGCTCGTACCCTGGCGCGATACCTGCTATGACCCCAATACAACAATACCCATACAGCTTCTCGCATCCTGATCCCATCGTCATGCCAGTTCAAACACCCCCAATCCCAATTCCAGTCTCCCGAGCTCCCGGCCAATGGTCTCCACCTTTCCGCCAGCAGCCCCTTCAGCCTCCGCATTATCACCCGCACCATCCTACTCCACCGCAATACCCACAATTCCCCAGTTTCAACCCACCATGGCCCTGGACACCCATCCCGGGGGGCCCGATCCCGGATCCGTTTCCACCACCATACGCGAAACTGAGGGGCGGGTTCATCGGCGACCGACCGTCGTGGCTAGACCGCATCTTACGACACCACCGACGAACCCCAGAGGGAGGAGCAACAGCGACAACGAACCTACAGACTCCCGAGTTGATGGAAGCGATTTTACCGAATGCAACCCTAGACATAGATAGAGACTCTGGTTTTGGCGACGACGATCACCACGATTATTCAGAGAGCTTTCCAGAGCCATGGAATGTACTCGATCAGGAAGGGGAACTGGTCGATTATGACTCCGGATACGAAGCGGAAGACAGTGAATATGGGAGAATCACCGCAGTGAGGGCGGTGACCCCGACCGCCTCAGATACGGCCAATGTACGGCGGCAACCATGGCCACGGACGAGGACCCAGCAATGGCCAAATAGTCAGCAGCTCAACCAGCAGGACGACCCTATTTTCTCAGCACCGCCTCATTACCTCGATTTCCAGTTTCCATTCGATGGTGATGGTATGGACGGCTCCTCGTCGGACGGTGTAACTGAGGACAATACGACAGATGGGAGGGGGCCCGTCGATGATGAGGTCGGAGAGGGGTGGGCCCGTGATAGTCTCGGCATGTTGAATGTGCGCGCGCAGACGATAGCGCAGGGGTCGACGGATGAGAGACCAAGAGGAGAGAATAAGGATGACGGAGAAGATCAAGACGAGTACAAGACTGCGGATGAAGATCCGATTGACGAGGCTAAGGCCAAGACCAAGGCCAAGAACAACCTCAACGTCGAGAACTAAGACAAAGATAGAGACAAAGAGCACAAATGCCCCGCTCTCCACAGCATTGAGGAAGTAGGCTTCGTTAGATGGATGCTTGGAAGACCATACCATCACTAACCGAAACCAGACCAGACAGGCAGATGGGTTGAAAGATTGACGTCCACATGGGCGCATGGGAGGGTTCCTCGCATCAGCATCTTCGCCAAGGCTAGCGAGGCTGAAATTTCAGGAGGGCTCGGTCATCATATAGGCATGAATGCAGACACAGCACTTACACCATACCATGTATATACATATAAAATACCCTGAAGTTACATTCAGACTTGAACGAAATAATTCGTATGTCTATAATCGTAAATAGAACTATAATCAAAGTGTCGTATCTTCGTCAACTCATCTACTTTCGCCTTTCTAGACCCAAGTACACCGCCGGTCTCTGTACATGCATCATCCAATGCAAGCCAGCAGAGTCCAAAGTCCCGCTTTGGAACACAGGACGACCTGTTTCTCGTAGATTTTTCAATCCTCGCCGTCCTCGATTCTGGCGTCACCTTCACCTCTGAACCCTGAAATAATCGTACCTGTAATTCGACTCGTCCCCGGGCGTGTTTGTGCCAGATGTACCTCGATAGCCAGTATCCCCGGGCGTGTTTGTGCCAGATGTGCCTCGATAGCCAATATCCGCACCGAAACTTGTCGGTCCTGGAGTCCGCCATTGATCAAGGGACATAAACTCTCCGTTTGGCGCACTCACGTCCCCTGCACCGGCGAGAAGATTGGTCCGATCATCGTACGGATCCACGTATGCACCCTGGCGCGTTCCCAAATCGCCTGCTGATGATCTAGGATGGACAGATCTGAACTCCATAGGGACATGGGATTCGTCAAACTGCTTTCGATGGATAGCCTGATTTTGTTTAGGACTTGCTGCAGGACTTCCGTCTCTTGTAGTCGGCAGTGAAGTGAGTCCTTCCTTGCCCATCAAGGATACCGGGGTCTGAGCTCTGGAATCGGAATAGATATCGCCACCCTCGCCGCGGAAATCCGCTCGGTTCTTGTAGAAATGGAAGTCTTGCTGGGCCTCCGGCACGATTTCAAACGGTACATCTTGATCGGCCTTCCCACCCTCCATCGGTAACATGGCAATATCCGAGAAACCCATGGATGGATTGGCTTCGGATTGTAGTCGGCCCGAGTAGATCTCTGCTAGGACGTGCTTGGCTTTGGCGTGTACCATTGGTGTCATGAGTGGTTTGAACAAGGCCGGATGACCGAATCTTGAAGATATCTTCTCTACCCTGTTGGGCTTGCCATCAGCAGAGACTGAACGCTCTTCATTCTGCATCCCCCCTCGGGAATAGTATTTCAAATCAAAGTCAAAAGTTTTCATGCAGTACCACTTAAATGCGACCATGATAACCAACAACGGTCCAGTGGCGGCCACAAGAGCCCACGTTCCCCGTGCCTTGACCACGATACCAATTACAACGTTGGCAAGCATGGTGGCGAAGATAATTCGGTTAAACATGGTCACCCAAAATTGACCACCGGATTCTGTCTTGGTGACAAACACATACATCAGAAGATACTTTTTGAGAAAAGAATCTATGGTGAAATACAATGCCGTCACGACCAGCACGATCGGCTGAAGGGTAGAATAACAGAGAGCAACCGTGGTATAAAAGAGGAAATAATTATAATAGCTGGCGTAGTCGAATTTGGGAGGTGCGGTCCATTCGATGTTTTGTCGCGGTGTAGGTGCCATGAACGTTTTCGCGAACCACACATAGGTGAGCTGCCAAATTTGGGCCAAATCGACGGCGGCACCAAGGTTGCGTTGAAGAAGCCAGGTGACCCAAAATGGAGAGATTTGGCAAAGGGAGGTTGTGATGACTAAGAAGATGTTGCCTTTTCTCAAAGCAGTCCAGGTGTCGCTCCCTTCGCGATCATATTTGATCACTATCGTAACGTATTGCCAAATCGCCGAGAAGATGGAAAAGACGACCAGGTTGTTCAAGGTGAAAAAGGCGTATAGATTTCGGAAAACATGTCGGTCTCTATCCGTTTTGGTTACGTCTCCAGCCCGGACTTGGAGTCGCCGGAATATCATCGGAAGGACAAGATAAACGATGGAGGTCAGAGCGGGTGCTGCTATTCCTTGGATGATAGCCCAAGCCGTGTGATGTGCCTCGAGTTGGGTTTGGAATCCTTTCCAAACAAGACCAAGGTTGGAAAGGTTGGACAAGAAAATGGCTATCCCGGCGTTGAGAGGGGTCCAAAGAATGGTGAGAATTGTTATCCAGATAGCATTCATGAATCGTTTGCTTCTTCTCGTCGCTCGAGACAGCTTCAGGTTGTTCCAAATGAGATCGTGTGGTCTCGGGGCTAGCTGGACCTTGCTACCTTGTGGACGCTTGCTTCGTGCTGCAAATGCGACTGTGTGCGCTTGGGAGATGTGATCCCAGCTCGCAAATCCGTATGACATGGCATCCCGGTTATCGACACTCTCTCGCACATCGGTTATCTCCATTTCAAGGGCTCTGATTCGATCTGACAAGTAGTTGATGGCATCAACCTTGCCTTTCACAGTCTGGCCCTTGTACTTGCCCGATGGCTTCATGGTTGGTCGGTTCGGTGGTAATCTGTCGGGATTTTTCATATATTTGGCGAGAATGGACTCGAGTTCCCGGACATGCTCTTCATGCTCTTCGATCAACTCGGGCAGAACTTTGACGTTCCGGCCAATGGTGGTCTTGGGGAGCACACCCGTTGGATTGACGCTATCAAGGATGTGGACGATGCCGTCGGTGCTGCGATATTTGGCTGCAATGTCTCGAACCAGGACTGTGCGGGCGTGTAGACTTCTCTGGTACTCGTCGGTTTCAAAGTAAGCGCGGCGTAATGAGTGAACGCGTCGGTAGTTGTGCCAAAGGAAATAAATGACCACCGCATCGATAATCCATGCTAGGACGACCTGCGCCCAGAGACCACGGCCAAAGATGGACAAGGGTGTCATGATGGCGAAAGTGGAATTTCCACTAACTGCTCTGTTTCCTTGGGTAACGTTTACTGGAATCATGACGACGATGCCCAGCAATCCAAGTACGAGGAAGATGTTACGCAACATCCGTGTGATTCTTAGGAAAATGACAGCATCCATCCCAATCTTTCCCATCAAATACGACTCGGATGCTTTGTTGACAGGCTTGACCCAGCTAAACAGTCCCTTGTCCAAGGGAGGAGGAGCATGTTGCTTGTCTGCATTTTTCAACCTTGGTGCATAGACGAGGTTATTTCGAGGACGGACAAAACAGAATAGGAGAGTGAGACCAGCACTGATTCCGAGTGAAGTTGCAAGGGAGGCCCAGAAAGCATTGGTTTGGAGCTGTTCACGTTAGTCAGTTGGCAATGGACAGGGCCAGGGGACACATACCGAAGCCTGGAATGGATTGGCAATCAGCTCGAGAACTTGTTGTGACGGGGAGAGATTTGGATCGGGAGTATAAGAGGTTTGGCGAGGATAGACTGCTCGAATGGCGGACATGATGATCTGGGGGGTTTGCCGTCTGCCACGCAGGCTGTGCTGCTATCTTCTCATACCCTGAATTCCAACAGATAAAGACTGGTGTGGACGTCGACAAACAGCTTTGTCTTCTCTCGTTTGCGAACAAAGGCCTCCGGAGCTGGGAGTCAGGATTAGGGGCTTAACGAGCGACAGGAGGAGACGATGGGATGGAAAGGGAAGCGAATGTCGATCAACAAAAGCGAGCTGCGAGAACAGGAAGATATGTATGTGTACAGGAGGAAATAGTCCGAAGCAGAGAAAAGTCGAATTCAGCGAGCGAGGGCAAGGAAAAGATAGCAGTGATTTGATTGATTACTCGGAATGTCTCTCATGAGCGACCATGTTCTGCCTGCGACTGAAAAACACTGAAAACGCAGGCCCTGAATCCCACAACCCACTATGAAATCAGCCAAGGACGATTCGTGGAGCCAACGGTGAAAAGCGCCAAAAGCGCCCCCAGAGGCACCACCATGGCACGTCGGTTTCAGACAAAACTACATCCCATCCACTCATTCCTCTTCCTTTGTGACCTGCATCCACGCCTCCCGCCGAACCCATGCACAAAGAGGCCGGCCAGAAGCTTACTTCTTACCTGCCCACTAATAGAAATCGCGTTGTCCCGCACATTCTCCGACTCGATCCCCAACCCTTCAACCATTTTGCTAGGTGTGAATGTCCTCCCCATCGACCTGCATCTGGTATCAGCAAGCGAGCGCCACAGAGTCTTGGTTGGTGATGTTGCATTATTACTCGAATATTTCGCCGACTTCCAGTGTTGGAGTCCAGAGAGCGTCTGAAAAAATCCCAGATAGACGGATCCTGGTTCCACTCATGTCACCCATCCAGGGCCCAGAAGGCCTGTCTCGCCTTTTTTCTTTTTCGGTCGTGAGGCCTGTCGGTGCTACACGCAATCCTCAAGCCATCTCTCCACCTACATCTTCCACACTCAGGTGCCCCAGGACCACAGATTCCCCATCCCCTCGCTTAGCGTACGGTACAATCGCAAGAAACGGGCCGTTCTGGCCGTAACAGTGCAACCAGCACGGCGACGAACACAGCGACGAGCACAGCGATGAGCTATGTTGTTGTGTTCAGCATCCTGATCTGGTGGCGTTCTTCCGAGCTTATTCCAGCCTTTTCCAACACCCAGGCAATGATATCGGTTTTGGCCTCGCAGTACTCGTCGACACTTGTCCATTCTCGTTTGGCCAGAGCGAGTTTCGTTTTGCCATATGCCTCTCTCACCTCTGGATCTTTACGACAGATATCTCGCACCCCGATTTGGTTTCCGATTGACTGACAATCATCGACAGATACATAAAGGTTTCGAATAGGGACAACAGAAGGCTTTCGAAGAGCGTGGCGGTCTGGAACTCCCCATTCGCCCATGTATAAATATCCACCTTTGACCGTTAACGCTTCGATTGCTGCGCTCACATCTTGCCGCTCGCTGATGACGGAGAGGTCAATAATAGGTTTCGCAGCTAATCCTGGAACCGAAGTGCTCCCAATATGTTCGATGCGGATATATGGCACACCCTCTAAGACCTGCTCTAGCTCTTCTTTGATCTTCTGGAATTGAACTGCCCACTCGGGGTTATACTCTTGAACGGCGACGCGCATCTTGGTCTGACATTAATGAAGCTGATCCGGGGTCGTTAATGGATGTTGTGACTTAAAGAGTTCGCGAATCGAATGTGTCACGTTGCGTCGTATTCCCTTCTGCAGATACGATGCACACCCTTGCATTTTCATGCAGAAGCTGGGGTTGTATTTGTTACCACGAGAGACAGACCAAGGGCTGAGGATTAGTACATTCAATCCGAGTTAGGACCGTGACCTGCAGTCAGATAGACGAGGGGATTCACAAGGCCAGGAATTCACTTCAGAGGTAACTAAATAAAATATTAGTCGCTTGTGAATCCAGACCCAAGTAGAAAGCCTCGGCAGTTGTGTCTAGGCTGGTTGTTGTACGAAGATCTCCGGGTAAAGTAGATCTCGCTTACCTAGCCAGGACGGACGAACGCAGGCAGAACCTCACTAAGTTGCAGCCTGTCGCTTGTCCTCTCAAACGGAATTCTTGCTTCAGGACATTGTGACTTCACAACAGCGGTTCGGAGTATTTTACCCCGGATTTGACGCCATTCATCTTCTTTGCAACTCAAACTACGAATCCGAAATTCCGACTGTTTTTCACCATCTCCTTCCCAGTTGCAACTGCCCTCCGAAATGTCATAACGGCGCGGCCGGTCGAGCACCATGGGTTTGACATCGATCTCAGGAGACGTTTGGGATGCCTGACAAACCTACCACCGTCGTCGCTTATGCGGCAGGAGCTTCTCTTGCTGCCATAGCCGCGTTCTATGTCTTTGGACCGACCTTCTTCATCGACGGCGAGAATTCCTACAACACCAACGATGGACGAAAGCGCACCATCATCGGCCTATCCAATTCAGCCAACGACTGCTTCATCAATTCAGTTCTTCAGGCTCTGGCGGGACTGGGGGATTTGAGACTGTATTTGATCAAAGAGCTGCACAGGAGACAGCTGGAGGATCCTGGGATATACGAAACTGCGCCTTCTGTGCTGAGGAAAGGTGAAAAGGCGGAAAAGATCGTCAATCTACAAAAGGGGGCAGTGACAAAGGCGTTGAAGCACATGCTAGATGCGTTGAACGAGAGACCAATATACAAAAAAACCATCAGTGCCCGGCCGATGATAGAAGCACTAGAGCGAGCTTTTCAGACCCGGATCAGCCGCAACCAACAAGATGCCCAAGAGTTCCTCCAGATCGTCCTCGAGCGACTCTGCGATGAATACCACGCTGCACAAAGAGCACGTGCGAGATTCTCCGACCCGGATATGGCCCAGAACCATCCTCTGGATGAGCTGAAGTTGCTCCATGCCACTTCAACCTCGACCGAAGCGATCGTCGGAGCCAGCGAAGGCTTTCCGTTTGAAGGCCGGATAGAATCCCAGATTCAATGCCAACGCTGTGGGTTCAGGACCAAGCCTAGCGCTAGTACCTTCGTCTCGTTGACCCTGAACGTCCCCCAGAAAAGTTCGACCTCGTTAGACAATTGCTTTGATATTTTGTTAAAGAGCGAGGAGATCGAGGGCTTCAAATGTGACAAATGCAGGCTGAGGCACGCTTTGGAGTGGAAAAACAAAAAATCACAGTCGGCAACGACGGACGAGGATCGAGCGGAATTGGAGAATGATATTGCTCTGATTGAACAGGCAATTCGCGAAGATCCCGAGAAGGCTCCAGAGGGTGTCGACCTCCCAGATTCCACGTTGGCTCCCAAATCCAAGATTCGAAAATCTACTCGTATCACGGTGTTTCCAAAAGTTATCGCCATCCATCTCTCCCGATCAGTATACGACCCGACCAGTTACTCGACGAAAAACATGGCCAAGGTGTCCTACACCTCACGACTTCGATTAGGTGGCCTGTTGAATGAAAAATGGTACAAGTTACTTGGTATCGTTTGTCACAAAGGAAGTCATAACAGCGGCCACTACGAGTCTTTCCGGCGGAATCATTTGTATCCTCCCTTTGCCACTCCCGATCCTTTCGGTGCGTATGCAAATGCAAGTCGTGATGCCAGCGCATCCCCTTCGGCCACTCCCAGTCCAAGCATCGTGGCCCTCAAAACCAACGGATCAAATGAACCTCTCGGTCCTTCCGATGGTCATTCAAGTTCTTCGTTGTCGGCGTCATCGCTGTCCATTGGAAATAGCAGACCTACTTCAAATGGGTTGAATGGGAGAGAGGTCCCTCCGACGTCTGCGCCAGCGGCGGAAGACACAGGAACTCTCATGGTGCCGGTGAAAAGAACCGACACGCAGGCATCCAAGAATCAAATCCGAACGCACGAAGCAACACCTGGCAAGTTTCGCCGACGGAAAAGATCCAATGATCGCTGGTGGCGTATCTCAGACGATAAGATCAAAGAGGTACGCACGTCGGATGTCCTGTCTATGCAGCGAGAGGTGTACTTGCTTTTCTACGAGCTGGAGCGTCCCGGTGACGATGCTGTCGCATAAAATTGCAGCCGTGCGGTTCGCAGGTTGCTTTTGGAGTCTGTCTTTTGCTTCTGGCCTCCACCCCACGCTGTCTTTCGGCGGGATGAGTCTTGACTTGGAAATTTGATGGTGGGCGTCTCTTTGGGGCTTGTTTGGTCACATTGCATGCACCCCCGGTAGAGTTGGATACAAATAAGCTGAGCTTCTGTAGATACAGCAATGAAAATTGGAACGAACATCGGCCGGTGACCGAGGCATGGATGGGGACACGGAGCCTTGATCGGGCTTGTCGGCGAAACCCATTTCTTGGATATTGCACCATGATTCCGCGAAATTCCGTGTGAAACAGCATTTGAAAGGGCACAGCGTCAGATGAAGGATAAGAGGGAGAGAATGACAGGGAGAAGCCGGAGAGGGGGGAGATGGGGGTAAGGCGGGAATATGGGATTGGATGAGGGGCAATGGCTCTCGGAACGCGACTTCGTTTTTCGCCTCTGTGTTCATGTCATTTCAATCCCTGCCCCTCCAATCCAGTTGCCCTGGCTAATTCAACCGATTCATCTCGACACAAACACACTTTTCTTCCTTGTGTTTTCACATTTGCATCTTCCCTCACTCCGTCTTGACTTTGAGCAACAGCGCACACTGTTCCTCACGTATTTCTTCGCACTCTCAATCAGCTAGCCTTAGGTTTCAGGAATCCCGAGTCCCCACCTCCCCGCCGTCAACATGGGTGTCAGGGATGTTCTTTCTCGAAAGGAGGGTGTTATCGTCGGTGACGATGTCCTGGCTCTGTTCAAATATGCTCAAGAGCACAAATTTGCCATTCCCGCAGTGGTATGTCGTCCAAGTCAGGTCCGACCGGTTCGCTGCTCACCCACATTCCCAGAACGTGACCTCATCCTCGACCGTGGTTGCTTCTCTGGAAGCTGCACGAGATGCCAAATCCCCAATCATCCTCCAGACGTCCCAGGGAGGTGCCGCATACTTCGCTGGCAAGGTTCGTACAATCCACATTCGCGCCGAGACAATCAAGCTGACTCGTGTATCAGGGTGTCAAGAATGACAAGCAACAAGCCTCTATCGCAGGTGCCGTGGCTGCTGCCCACTACGTCCGAGCAGTTGCCCCTGCGTACGGCATCCCCGTTGTCCTCCACACCGACCACTGCGCGAAGAAGCTTCTGCCGTGGCTCGATGGCATGTTGGATGCGGATGAGGCATACTTCAAGGAACACAACGAGCCTCTGTTCTCCTCGCACATGATTGACTTGTCTGAGGAGTCCGTCGACTGGAACCTTGAAACCACCGCCAAGTACCTGAAGCGGGCTGCTCCCATGAAGCAATGGCTAGAGATGGTATGGAGCCCTACCCCCAAGCGACTCGAAAGCGAACACTGACAGGACCTAGGAAATCGGCATCACCGGCGGGGAGGAAGACGGTGTCAACAACGAAGACGTCGACAACAACTCTCTCTACACCCAACCCGAGGATATCCACTTGATCTACACCACGTTGAAGAAGATCTCCCCATACTTCTCCATTGCGGCCGGTTTCGGCAACGTGCACGGTGTGTACAAGCCCGGAAACGTCCGTCTTCACCCCGAGTTGCTCGACAAGCACCAGAAATATGTCCAGGAGAAGGAGAAGACCGCTGGGGACAAGCCTGTGTTCCTCGTCTTCCACGGTGGCTCCGGATCCTCGAAGAAGGAGTACACTGATGCCATCAGCTACGGCATCGTCAAGGTCAACCTGGACACGGACTTGCAGTGGGCATATCTGACGGGTATCCGTGACTACGTGCTCAACAAGAAGGACTATCTCGCCACGCAGGTTGGAAACCCCGACGGTGACGACAAGCCAAACAAGAAGTACTACGACCCTCGCGTGTGGGTGCGTGAAGGAGAGAAAACCATGACTGCCCGTGTCGCCGAGGCATTGGTTGATTTCAACACAGCCAACCAGCTGTAAATAAAGAAATGAAGCTACGAGAGTTTGTTGGGATGGTAGGCCCGGGTTTGAAAGGGCTGCCAGTGGCTGGGTAACTGCAGCCTTGTTGACGGATCGCCTGCAGCCAAGCCCTGTACGCCATACAGAGTACCTCGTGCTTTTTTGGTAATGAGCTGTGATCCATCGTTATTGAGGATGGAGGTTTGAGTTGAGCTCCTGATCATCATTAGCTACCTAGGTACCTAGCAAGAAAACACGATGAGTCGCTTAACTATGTACGGAGTACTTACCCAGTAGATTGCTGGGTGTGCGTGTGCTGTGCCGTGCGGAAAAGCCCCTCGGCCCCTCACAGCCGCTTACTGGGTAAAGTGGCTCGACTCGGAATACGTCACCTGGCGCCCAAATGTTGATGCAATTAGTTACGCCCCGCCAACCAGCTGGCCAGATGAATTACGACTGCGCCGTGGCTGCGATCTTCGAAATGCCATCCATGACACAGTGAAGGTCCCTGGCTTTCTTTCTTTCCTTCCTTCCTTTTTCCTTTCCTTCACTTTCACATCCATGTCAAGTGCTCCTTCTCTCGCTCGCTAGCATTTCCAGATTGTTGATTCTTCGGAATTCCTCACTACTTGTTGTCACAGACCCGAGACCTGATCTGAATCTGAGAGCCACTGGGACACTCCATCGCGTGCCCTTTTAACGTCGACCGATCCAACGCACTCCAGATTACAAAATGCCTGAAGACGAAGGCGGCGCGGTGCCTACCCAGAGCAAAGGGTCATGGTCTTCATTCCTCAAGGTCGGTCGGGCCCAAACACACGAGTCCAGCCGTCTGTTTTGCTCTGGTACTGACCCTCGCAGTCCATCGCCTCGTTCAATGGCGACCTCTCCTCTCTGACCGCCCCGGCCTTTATCCTGTCGACTCAATCCCTTGTCGAATTCTCGGCGTACTGGGCAGAAAACACCTCCTTGTTCATTGCACCGACACTGGAGAAGGATCCTTCCAAAAGGGCACTCTTGGTCCTGAAATGGCTGCTTAATACCCTCAAACAACAATACTGCTCTCGGTCTGAAAAACTGGGCTCGGAGAAGAAACCTCTCAACCCGTTCCTGGGGGAGCTGTTCCTGGGCCAGTGGGATGATGAGTTCGGCACAACACGTCTGGTCTCTGAACAAGTCAGCCATCATCCTCCCGTAACAGCCTACTGCATCACCAACGACAAGTACCGCATTCGGCTGCAGGGTTACAATGGGCAAAAGGCTAGTTTTAGTCGAACTATCCACGTCAAACAGATTGGGCATGCTGTCTTGACCCTGTACCCTCCCGGAAGTGACCAGCCCGAAACGTACCTGATCACACTCCCGGCCTTGCACATCGAGAGTTTGATATATGGTGCGCCATTTGTCGAGCTGGGCAAATTCATTCATATTGTCTCGAGCAGTGGATATGTGTCGAAGATTGATTTTGCAGGCAAGGGCTGGCTGTCTGGGAAGAAGAACAGTTTCACAGCATCGCTGTGGAAAGTTGGGCTGGGGTCGGAGAAGAATCCCATCTACACTGCCGACGGACAATGGTCTGACACGTTCACATTGAAAGAGGGGGAGGGCAAGAGGGCACGGGAGATTGAGACCTTCAGCCCCAGCAATATCAAGTTGTCCAAACTTAACATTGCACCAATTGAAGATCAAGACGTGTTCGAAAGCCGGAAAGCTTGGGGGAATGTGGCGCGAAGTATCGAAAAGGGTGACATGGACGCGACATCGCATTTCAAATCCCGAATCGAGAACGCCCAGCGAGCGTTGCGCAAGAAAGAACAAGACGAGAAGCGGGACTGGCAGAGAGCCTTTTTCTCCCAAACCGACTTGAAAGACGAGGCCGAGCTCAAGTTCCAGAATCTGGTGCAGGTGATTACTGGATTCGGCCCGAATAGTTGGGAGGGAGTTGCTCCGGACAAGACAGCAGGCGTGTGGAGGTACGACGAGAACAAGGCAGCCCAAGCAAAGAAGCCATTCCACGAAGAAGGCTTGGTAGCTTTGGGGGAGAATTTCGATGGTACTTCTGCACCCATCAGTCGAGTGACGACCAACCAAAGCGGTCTGAACAGCTGAGACCCTGAACCAACCCTGCCAGGGAACGCACGGGAAGAAGCAGCACACGCATGGGAAGAAGAATTGTATTATTAGCTTGTCATCATTGGCCATGAGTAGTAGGATCTTGACTACAATGGAGGCCACTGGTTGTTCCAGGAGAGACGAGTCGGACGTCATGGACGCTGGCTGACGGACGAATGTCACTATTATTACTACTACTGTACCCAGAAGATTTTCCCCCGGTGCTCGGGAGGAAGAATGGCCGTCCCCGACAGCCGAAGACACTTTTCGACCGAGAGAATCGATACTGGCGCGAGTTGGCGGTTGAAACTTGCTCGGTCGGTCAGCGGTACGTGGGAGAGTGGATGCAATTTGTAAGCAGCCTTTCAGGGGAACGCAAGGGATGCGAGGAATGCGAGGAATGCGAGGCAGGCGAGGCCACTACTCGCTTCAGTCTTCAGGGCCCAGGCATCCCGGGAAGCCCGAGTTGCGCAGAGTCTAGTTAGTGGTCCTACCCCACGGTCCAGCACAGGATGCTTATTAGCTCAGAGTTGTCAGGCAGCGAGGCCACCACATACGACTACGACAGACTTACTTTGGCAACTTAACGTTGGCTATGGTGGTGCAGGTGGTGAGGACGGCAGCTGGTCGACGACCAATCCTGGCTGCCCAGACAATTGGTTTGCATCTTCCCGGTCTGAGAACTGTCGCTTTCCGCGGTCTTGGTAATAGCACTGGCTTTGGTCCGTGTATATTAAGACCGGGTCCTGTCCTCTTCTCCGCGCGAGCATCGGGATACCACACACTCTCTCCTCAGACTCGGATTCAGATTCAGACTCGGACTCAAAAGAGACGTCTTCGCCTCGAGGCAACCACCACCAACGCCAACAACATCAAAACATCAACATCAACATCAACCACCACCACCGGCACCATGTCCTCTGCCGGCCCCCCTCCGTACAACAAGCTGACCTACTACTCGGCGGGCACGCCCAATGGGCTCAAACCAGGCATCGTGCTCGAAGAGCTAGGCCTGCCCTATGAGGCGCGGCTGATCAACATCATGAAGGACGAGCAGAAGGAGCCCTGGTTCCTGGAGATCAACCCGAACGGCCGCATCCCAGCACTCAAGGACGGCGAGCTCCGCGTCTTCGAGTCCGGCGCCATCATGCTGTACCTGACGGACCTGTACGACAGCAAGGAGAGGAAGATCAGCTACGAACCCGGTTCGGCGGACCACTACGAGATGCTGAGTTGGCTGATGTTTCAGATGGGTGGGATCGGGCCGATGCAAGGTAAGATCCATTTTCCTCCATCCCTCTTCACTCTTGTCCTCGTCTCTTTCTACGCCGGTCACAAGATCGGTGTCGCGAAGCACATCTGACGGACGGGAATCCTCCCCCCCCAAAACAGGCCAAGCCACGTTCTTCCTCGGCACCGCACCGGGCTACTCGGCCATGGGCATCAAACGGTACGTGAACGAGACGAAGCGCCTGTACAGCGTGCTCGAGAGCCGCCTGGCCACTGCGGACTGGCTCGCCGGCAACAAGTACACGCTGGCCGACATCGCCAGCTTCTCGTGGGTGCGCTCGGCGCGGCTGTTCCTGGACCCCGAAATCGACATGTCGGAATATCCCGGTGTGCTTCGCTGGTTGGCCCGCATCGAGGCCCGCCCCGCCGTCGTCAAGGCCAGCACCAATCCCGTCTTCTTCACGAGGACCCCGGACGAGTTGAAGGCCTTGATCAAGGGCATGAAGGAGAGACTTGCGGCCCTGAAGGGGACGGACAAGGACGACGGCACGGCCTAGTTGGTCGGTTGGATGCCTTCGGTCAATGCACGCAGGCGATGGGTTGAGAAGGGGGACGGGGGTTCGAGATGGAAGATGACAGTCAAAAAGGTGGAAGGCTGTTGTGGATTGTATCTCTCCTCTACTCACTCCAGGTCTTCTGTATTCCACAACGCCAGATAGGTCATCTAACTTCTAGCGGCGTATATATTCATTCATCTCCGTCATTGATCTATGGTTCTCCCAGTTCATGAACACACTCGGACGTTCAGACATGGAGATGCTAGACTACCAGTTCAACGAATGGAACATGCGAGATGGACATCTCAAGGCCAAGAGACCGCTTCATTCTCCCATGCCCGCCAAGTTCCTCACAATCTTGTGCGAAGAAGCTCACGGCCAGGATTCATGGGTCGTCCACCATCAGAGACGAGGCCTCGACCCCCTTTTCTTCGCAGCTGTATTCTCTCCATAGATGGACCCTCTCTGGCTGGGTCTCACTCTAGGACGGCAGAGTTTCTACCACAGTGGAATAATCGTTTTCAACCTCTTTTTGCCCTTTTGTTGTCAGAGGAGGATGCTTCGAAGCTCCCTTCCTCTCTCAAGACAGTGGTGCATTGCTGCAGGTTGCTCTGATAGCGTGGCCATACCAGCCGTCAGTGTGGGACAAACTTTCTTGTTCGACCCCGCACAATCATACGGTGCTGGCGACCCTAAAACCGGCGGGTTATAAACACAGGATCAAGGTTTCGTGTCAGGTGTATTGTTAGTGTGTTGGAGTTCCGTTTGGTTCCTCCTTTGTGCGTAAGCCTCATCATGCCAGATTAAGCTGGAGAAATGAAGGAGCCACTGTAGGTAACTCCTTTCGTGCCAACCCTAATCTTTCCGTAGTCTCCAAGTCTTTGTGGGTGGTCAGAATGTCGGGTCCGAGTTCCTCTGCAAAGTCGAGGAGATCGCGCGCTGCGGTTGTACGGTTTTGTGCCAGGGACAACTCGGCGGCATCTAGTAGTGTCGCCAGGTAGGCATTCCGAATTCTGCTCTCGACAGCTCGGCCAATGCGACTTCTGGTTCGGGATCTCTCCTGTTGCCGACTCAAAAACTGTTCCCGAAAGTGGTGGTTGTTGATTTTGTGACTCAATAGAGTCGCAGAGGGGGTTGTTGGGTGGTAGACCAAGAGGAAGGCGTGGTTGAGAAGAGAATGTTCGAAGTTGACTTTGTGTCTTAAGAAAGAATCGAACAGCTCCTCTGGAATCTGGTGGTTTTGGCGGCGGGAAAGGATCTCAGATGTCAGTTTTCCCCACGAGCGGATTAATGGAAGCCGAGTGTTCTCCTCGGAGAGATTCGTCGCGGCTCGGTATATGCATGCTTGGACATAAAGCTGGACTCCGTCTTGTAACAACCCCGTGTGAACCAGATTTGTAACGATTAGAGAGATGAGGCGATCTTCTGCGTGGAGATATGCCACAACATCAGGAGCCGAGTTGATCGCGTCACCTTTAGGGGAAAGGCCAAACGTTCGCTCATACAGCATGAGCAAGATGTTCCACACATTTGTCTGAAGCTTGTCCACTTGCAGCACCCGAATAAAGAGAATAAAGGCGTTCCCCTCGTTCTTGAAGACGAGATCTCTCTTCTCCACATCGTCGAGAGATTGGAACCAGGTGACCAACCGAGGCCCGAGTTGCCCATCTTCCAAGACCGACTCTTTCAATTTCAATCCTCGGAGATATGCTTTGGTAAGACTTCGCAGGGTAGAGAGATCGATGTCTTTCCGAAGCATTGCGGCCTCGAACTCGGCCACTGCTGTAGATGCCATGTTCTCCGCTTGCCGGGCAACGTCAACACCTCCATCCGCCCTGGAGCCATCTCTTGAAGAAGCGACTGTGCCTTGTGACCTGAATAGCGGGTGGACTAGCACTGTCTCCAGATGTGAGTGGGCCGAATGAGTGACCCTCTGGGCCGGGTCAGGAATCGAATCATGCTTGTCTCCGGCGTTGACTGCTCTGGGAGAGGGATGGGCTTCATCGAGGTGCTTTTTGAATGCCGCTTGGAGGACGTTCAAGAGCTGTTTGGACTGACGAGGTGTGGACGGTGGAAGCGGCGGATGGAGCGAGGCGAAGAGATTGCGTACGGAGAAAGCGGTGGAAGGTCTCATGATGCAACGGTTGAGGGAGTCTATGTCCTCAGCCTCATTGTGTCTCGGGGACAATGGGAAGTGGTAGGACAGCACGGCAAGGTGCAGGCGATGCAGGCCGTGGCGAGGATGGTTGCAAGGTTACTGGGTGACTGGGTTACTGGGTGAGGACTGGGAAGTGAGGGTTCGCTGGTGACTCGTCGTCATTTCGCAGTGCCCAGTGCTGCCAGTGCTGCCAGTGCTGGTGGCTGCGCAGTCGCAGGCGCAGGCTTGGCGCCGCCGCCAAATCAACAGCCAGCCCAGTGGCCAGTGACAGGACAGGCCCCGTTCAAAGTTGAAGTGCTGCAGTGAAAGAACTCTTGACTGTCCACAATCCCTCTCATGCCAACATAACCCATTCTTCCTGGTCTCCTTGCTCACATTTCGCCTCCTGTCACTGCTGGAGACTGTTCTGCACAAGGAGCCAGCTCCTTTATCCGCTGGAGCTTCATTTCTTCCTTGTTGGAAGCCCATCCTCACCTTACCTGCTCCTTCCACCACCTAGCCTTTCTGACAACAAACCACCACTCACATTCCCCAACCCCACCAACAATGGCAGAAGTACAACCGCGCGGAAGCGCTACAAGAGGACGCGGCGGCTTCAGAGGTGGCAGAGGTGGTTTCCGCGGCGGTAGGAATCCATCTAGGACGCACCACAAGACAGATCATGAGCAGGAGAACATTCCACCCACCTCGCTAGACGATCAGGGTGAAGTGGGTGAACTCAAGAAGAAGTTCGGCGACAAGGTCCCTCTACTCAAGGAAATCTGCCCTGGATGGAGCGATGAAGATCTGGTCTACGCCTTGCACGAGACTGACGGCGATGTCGATGCTGCCGTTGACCGCATCTCAAGTGGTGAGCATCCTGTCCCTCCCCCATCCAACTCTGCCACTAACACGCGCCGCCAGGCACAATCTCACAGTGGGGTGAAGTCAAGAAGAAGCACCCAAAGCCGAAGGAAGCTTCCGCCGCATCGACCGATTCCGCCGCACGCGGCCGTGGACGTGGCAACTTTGAGGGTCGAGGAAGGGGTCGTGGTGCAGAACGTGGCGCTAGAGGCAGTCGCGGCACCAAGACAGCTGGACAGACAAATGGCACAAAGACGACGGCAAAAACGGATGAATGGGATCACATCGCGACGGCTCAAGCTAATGACGCTGCTGCCGCCGCCGCCTGGGATTCCGCGCCTACCAACGGTGATGCTCCTACGGCTGACGACTGGGCCAATGAACCAAGCAAGGACTCATTGACATCGCTACAAACCGAAGAGCCTAAGCCGGCGCCCGCAGCTGCACCAACCGTCGCCAAAACAGGTGGATGGGCAGGATTGTTCGCGAAACCACCTCCGGCTCCCAAAAAGGCTCCTGTGCCACCGCCCCTTGCGCAACCTGAACAAACCCCCGCTGAATCTGACCCTGTCATCGAAGAACCTACTCCCGTTGCCGCTGCCCTCCCTCGTCCGGTCGAGACAGACGTTAATGAAGACGTACCGAGTGAGCTACCGTCCGCGCCGGATTCTGACACAGGGAGAGATCTGACCCCGTCGAAAGATGAACTCACGGAAAAGAACTTGGAGAAACTACCCGACACATCCCACCCGCCACCATCTGCCACCGCTGCAAGCACGGTCGCAAGTACCCTGGATCCGCTGGTGGCAGCGGAGCATGCTAAGCCCGCGGTCCGCCCAGGCATGTCAGGTTATGCTACCACTGCACTGAAGGCGACGGGTGCGACCAATCGATCTGCCAGCTATGCCAGAAAGGTAATGGAACAGCACGAAGCGGTCGTCATGCCAGGAAACCACGCCATTGAAAAGGCAGCTGTTCAGTTTGGCAAGATGGGATTGAACGGACCGGACGATGTCGATGTCGACGAAGACAGAGAGGAGCCCGAGACCCGAACCCAGCTTCCTGACGATTCGCCCGCTGCTCCGAGAGCTTCACTGCCACCATCTCTTCCAGAAACTCAACAAGCACCTACCCAAGCCCCGACTCAGCCATCTGCAGACGTTCCGCCTCCCGCGCAAAGACCAGCACCAGGCTTACCTCCTGCTCCTCAGCAAGCGCAACAACCTTCCCCTCAGTCGAGTTCGGCATACGCAGATCAATATAGGTACGGCCAAGGCCAAAAACCCTATGATCCGTTCGGACAACAACCTCAGACCCAAGGACAGGCACAATCTCAGGAACCATTCTCCAACCAAGTCCCGAACCAACCAACCACGGCTACTTCTCAAAGCGACTATGGCCCCTACTATAGCCGCGAGGCCTACAATTATTATGCTGCTTATGGTCATGGTCAAGAGGCGCAACGTGCTGGGAGTACTTTTGGATCTTCGGCTGCGGAGACTCAAGGTCAATACGCCACTTCGCGTCCTCAACAAGGAATTGGTCAACAGGATGCTCAAGGTAGTGGCAACAATACTCCAGCACCGACGATGCCTGGTCAAAATACCCAACACTCAGGTCAATTGCAACAAGCCCAGGGTCATGGTTATCCCGCCGGTTACGGATACCCGGCAGCCTACAACCAACAATATCCTCAGTACAGCGCATCTTACATAAACCAAATGAATCATCGCTACGGAGCAAATCGACCCATGTTTGACGATGTTCGTCGTCAAGACACCGACTATTACAACAGTCAGTACAACTATGGTCAAAACCATTATCCCAGTGGCTACAAATCCAACATGTACGCACAACCTCAACAGGGATACCCTTACGAACATGGTACATCTCCGGCCAATACCAACACGTTTGGCCGAGATGCAGGATATGGAAGAACTGGATCGGCCCAACCTTCGGAAGCACAACAGAGTGCAGCTGGCAGCACCTCTTTTGGCGGGGTTCCTGATCCTTTTGGTCGTTCGTCTTCTGGATTCGGACAAACGCAAGCCATCGCTCAACCACATGGCGGTCACCAAGGGAGTGAGGATCCTACCAAGGCAGCGGGACCAAGTCCTTCGATGCAAGGTGGTCGTCCTGGATCTGCTGTCAATAGTCTTCCCGGTCAACAAAGCGGATTGCCACCACCGTCGCAACCGTCTGGCCAGCAAGGGTTCGGCGGGTATCCTCAGTATGCAGCTGGTTTGGGCAATGTGAGTGGACATCAAACCAGCCACCAAAACACCGGATACGGCGGATATGGTTCCAACACTGCATTTGGGACATACGGAGGCTACGGCGGAGGCAGAGGTTGGAACGGGAGCTATGGATCTGGCCATTAATGGTGGCCCAACCAACAATGATACCAAAAAGGGCACTCTCCTCTGTTGTATTAGTGGAGTCGGAAATTCTCACTCTTGCGAAGCATGGCGAAATCAGGGCAGATTGTTGACTCTTTGCGAGATTTCATCGGCATCTTGCGGGAGGGCCAAGGGGGTTTCTGATATCCTCTTCTTTAATTGCTTGTACTTGTACACCAACACCAACACACACACCACCACACACAACACACAAACACACACACACACACACACACACACACAAGTTGAGACGCTAGGGTAGTCTTTTCCAGAGTAAGGACCGATCCAAAAAAAAAAAACAGTCGTTCATGGGATGATGGATGCGTCGAAGGGGGTGGTTCACAGCGCAGAACACGAAGCCGGCGAGGCGACGCAAAAAGCGCTCTACTTTATTGTCAACCTGCTCAACGGAGTGGGGATGAAAAGGGAATGGAAAGAAAGGAATGGAATGGTGGTGGGTGCTCTTCTTGTATCGTAGGTAGAAATGATCAAGTATCGGCCGGCTCGTCAATTGAAAGTCTGGATGATTCTTTCACTCTACCTGATCCAACGCTGTCTACAGATTACAAATATGCCCATCTTTTCGTCGACTAACAATTGGCAGTATTTGGTTGGTGTTACTGAGTATTCGACTTCATTACAGTGTTAAGTGTTGTCATGTGACGAGGCCGGTTGGAATGGGAGACGAAAGGGCCGTTCGTTGTTCACGAAAGGAAATGTTCATCTACCGTGGGAGCCAAGCACACACAGCTTCTACTGAATACCTCTGCTCAAGTACCTGCAGACACTTAGTTGTGTGTGTGTCTGGGCAGACGGCAACCATCAAGAAGGCCAACTAGGGAAGTAAGTAGAGAGAGAGAGTGTGTGTGTGTGTGTGTATGTGTGTGTGAGAGAGTGAAAGAGAGCGCGAGAGAGAAGGAAAAGATCGGGAAAGATGGTCATGGTCATGGTCATGATCATTGTCATAGTGGTCTGTTGGTCCTACAGAAAAACATACACATACACACACGCGCGCGAGACGCGAGACGCAAGACGATATATCGCCCCGTAAACCCGTCCGGCCATGTCCATTCCCCCGGGGTATTTGGCCAGTAGCACAGTTCTCCGCCGGCATCCGCGCCAATCCGCAAAGACGATGCATGTGTGGCGAAACCTTCCAGCAACCACCCAACCAATACTCCAGTCGATTCTGTATGTGGCTGGGATGACAGTGGGAGTCCCAAAAATCCACAAACACACACACACACACACACACAAACACACAAACAAACAAACCCAATCCCATCCCATTCCATCCCATCCGTCGCTCACATAAACTCATCATTCATCATGCTCAAGTCCACAGTGCCTTCAGGAAGGAGACTCGCCACGACATTCAACGCCGATCTTGTTGCCTCGGCCACCACGCCCGGCCCGGCCCTTTGCTGCTGCTGTTGGTGGCGTGTCGAATCGTCCACGAACCCATCGGTCAAACCCAACGCCATGCCGACGACTCGGTAGACGGCCACGATCAATCTCCAGACCGGCCCCAGAAGGGTAGGCGCAAGGGTGTTCAAGTGACTCCGCCGGAACAACATGGTCGGTAGGACGAACGGGAACTCTGGCTCCGGGCGGGCGGGCCAGGCGTAGCGTTCGGCGTACAGAGGGCGCGCGTAAAGCTCACACATGATGGATTCGGCCAGATACCATATCCAAATGGCCATGGTGACCCAGCCCAGCCACGTCGGGCGCGGGAGCATCGGCCACCCATGGTCTTGACGACGCTGGTGGAAGAGCAGTGGCACCGGGATCGTCAGGCTGGTGTATGGGATTGGAAACGACCTCGTCGACCGGTCTACCTCGTCGTATGTGTGGAGGTGGTGTGAGCCGTCGTCGTTGATCCGACCGCACACCGCGCACGGCTGGCTGGGGTCTTGTAACGCTATGACTGCTTGAAGCTGGGCTTTGCTATCTGGAAGCGGCTCGTGTGAGATTTTCTGTTCGAGTCGCGAGATTCCCTTTCTTGCGTCGTGCAGATTCGTCATCAGCCGTTCCATCCTCGATGTCAAATGGCCGATGAGGGCCACCTCGGTCGTTGTGGAGTCGCCGCCGGCTTCTCGTTCAAGCTGCCTCTGCTTGATGAACTCGTCTTCGGCGCCCGCTTTGATCAAGTTTGTCAAGTCTGCCGTGATGTCTGCTGCGTCGGTCAGGAGATCTTCGAATGACTGGATGGTGGCGTCGCCGAGGTTGAGTGTGTCGTCTCGAGATTCCATGATATCCCGCGATACCAGTCGCTTTTTCTTGGCTTCGTTCAGTACGTTGGTCAGCGCACTTGGGGGGAATACGATCTGTTCTTCTATAGCAGTGTCGGGTTCTGGTTTGGGCTGCTCCATCTTTGCACGAACTTCCAGTTGGTCGGCAGGCGATTGCCTCTCATCCACTGGTTCAATATCGTCCATAACATCCATCAGGACGGCACCATTTGTGAGCTCCTCGGTGTCTTCTTCGATGGTCGTTGGAAGGGGACCAGAAGGGAGACGGCTGCCGTTTGGGAGAGGGGTATCGATCCATGCTCCGGCGTTGACATGTGGCGTTTGCATGTAATTCGGTACCCTTTGCGGCTGCCTTTCTATTTTGGCGGTCTCTGGCAAGATCGTGTCGGTCCACGCGCCCACAACTCGTGGTGTTTCCGCCACGTTGCCAGACATGGAAAGCTTGACGCCATTTTGAGTTGATTGGGAAGCTCGTTGTTGCCGTCGATCGTCCTCTGTGGCAGGGAGAGGAGGAATATCGTTGATTACGGCGTCATCCGTATTGTGTTTGGCCAGTTCCTGGGGTATCGGGCTGGCCCTTGGTGTGGTACTTACTGCCCTGGCTAACCTCTGCAACTGGTCGAGTGAGTTCTGAGGTTCTGAGGTCTGTTTAGACGGCGATCGTGACTTTTCGGTACTGTCACTCGAAGACCTGTAAATAACGACTGGCGTGTCAGGAATTTGGCTGCCTTCGTCGCCGCCGTTTGTGTCGTCTAGGGTCGCTCTGTCTTCTGGTCGTTCAGTCTGAGCCTGCCTCCGCTCATTTGGATTGAACGATTGAGAAGTCTTTCGAACCAACACATTTGGATCTTTTTGTTGGATCTCTCCAAGTCTATTGGAGGTGACCGCCTGTCTGGCCAGATTCTCAATCTCTTTCTCCCTCAAAGAATCATTCAGATTTGGTCGAGGTCGGACTGGCGGACTGTCAGAGACCTGGAATGATAGTCCGGTAAAGTCGTTTTCCCATTTACGTATCCTGTCGATAGATCTTTGTTTTTGTATTGAGCCAGGCCACGAGTCTCGAGGAGGAGTATCTCTCGGGGTTGAACTGTTCTCAACAGAAGGTAAGGGTACATCTGCACCGGCAGCCGCCCAGTCGATCTGGGATCTATTGTCCTCGGTAGTGTCCTGGGTATTGGAAGCACGCTTTTCCGCTGCTTGCTGTCGCCATTTGGCGAGAAACGAACGAGTAGCTTGAAGATTCTTATCGGACTGGGATATCCCCGGGGGTGGCTCGGATTCAACGGACCCAATGCTTTCTGTTGGCGGGCCAATTTGTCGCTCTGGACTCTCGATCGTTTCATTTGGGACCCCATAATTCCGAGACCTCCCATATGCGCGAGAGAAAGCCACCACCTTTGGTCCTTGCTCTGGCGCAGTTGAACTCGTCTCCTCCGAGGTCTGGTTTCTGCGAAAGGCCCTGCTAAATGCCACTACTCGTTCGCGGTTTCTAAGTTCAGGGGGTGTGTCACTCCCATCGTCATCTTCCGGGACACGCTGATGCACGCCAGCCCGAGTAGCCCGGCTGAATGCCTTCACTCGTTTTTGGGGAGTAGATTCAGCACTCGTGTCTGACAAGGCCTTTGGTGCGGCATTGCCAACGTTGTCGAAGTTGATCGGGCCGCGAGCGGCAACACTCGCAATGTCATTTTGCCGGTGGCTTTTGTTGTTATCACGGTTCACATCGGCCTTTGGGCTGTTCTTGAAGTCGATCGGTATCCGGTTAGCTTTTAACTTTTCTAACCTCGCCCGGTCCTTCGCCCGGTCGATCACATGAGGTGTCAATTTCGCAGCCAGCACGCGATCTGTCATTTCATTTTGGATGAAGTCAAGAGTCGCAGGTTCCGAAGAACATTCGACATCTCTGTCGACAAAGTTCTCCTTGTCGGCCCCGGTTGGAAATTGAACCGGCGTCGACTCTCGTGATTTGCGCATCTGTTGTGCAGATTCCTCAGCTTCTGTTTCTCTCGTAGGGTTGACCTCGACATCAAATTCAAGTGTATCCGGAGGCCCGTTCATGAGATCTTCCAAGTCGCTATCATCTTCTCTTTCCGTTGCCGCCAAATCCTCCTCGTCTGCTATCCGTTGGTACACATCGGTCAAGCCGCCGGGTGGACTCGAAAATTCCGAGGTAGGACTGGTCAAGCTAGGCCCGTGCCTAGATTTCGGTGGTGTCGATAATCCATTCGTTCGAAGAGGGCTGGGGCTTTTCTTTCGCGTAAGGGTCGGCGCGGGTTGTAAGTGATGATTGGTCCTCGCATTGGTATAGTCGAGTAATGAAGACCTGGTAGACTTGTTTCCGGAGTCTTTGGTGGCTTGAAGGGCTCGACCGAGACCGAGAGCGCGTCGTGCATTCACCGGATTGCCCCTCTTTGGGCTGGGAGAGGGAATACGCGAATCATCGGTGAGGATGCTGTCTGTGAAGAAATCTTCACCCGGCAAATTCTTTGCTACGCGTTGGCTTGAAGAAAGCGGAGCGTTTTCTTTGTTTCGAGACATGGCGCGGGCAGTCGCATCGGTGGGGACTTCGGTGGGCGCATGCTACCTGGGAGGGTCCGTTGGTGATATGTTTCGCGACATGGTATGGAATGCACGGAGATGGTGTTGGCAAGATGTGCGCAACGAATTGCATGCGATACTGGAACGAGAAGCAAACAAACACCCAAAGATGGAAGCGTTCGCTTCGATTGGCTTAGAAACCCTTTTTGGGACAAATATCTTGCCGTAATAGAATTCATCGAAATATTTGCCAAGACCACATCTTATTAAAGCAGCAACAACTTGTCTGTCCTTCGCTTTAGAGGCAATGATTCTGTCCAAGCACTCAACAGAACAAGATGAAAGTTCGAAGGCTCGCTGCCCGCTCTACCTGTATGTATCATCAAAGTCATCAAAGTCTGTCATGTCTTCTCTTCTGCGTCCGATGCCTTTCAAATCTTGACCAAACGCCCAAGGTAAAGACACGCGAGCTGGCCGCTCCCTCATGTGCGAAGCTTGCACCACTTAACCAGCAGAGACATGCTGCCACCTCTTTCTAGCCTCAATCGCCCTCCTCTCCTTCTCCTCCTCACTGACCATCTCGAGGCCCTCTGCGATCCTCCGATCTTTCGATTCGAGGGCCCGCTTGACTCTCCATGCCATTGCAGCCACGGCCGCGTACAGCACCGCACTAATGAACTGCAAGGCAACCATCGCGGACCAGACGTTGGAATTGCCACCTGTGCCCGATGGGCATTCGTTTCGCTGCACCGAGCTGTGGGAGTTGTTGCCCACGCATGAGCCTAGGAAGAAAATAGAGCTCACGAATAGCAGCCCTGAGAGTATGGTCGAGAACCAGAGGGCCAGCCGGGGCGGGTTAACACGGCCTAAAACGTGCAAGTGAAGGGATGGGATTGTGTTGAAAAAGGACAGCCCAGGGACTATCAGCGGTTGGATGACTTGGGCACTGGGAGATTGTCAGACGTTGCTCATGTGGAAGTTGCGTGTTGTTCTCGGGAGCGAACACCACCGGGTCACAGCGTACAAACTGAGGTCGACCTTCATTGACGCAATCCAGACGGCACCCAGAGCGATCTCGACCATGCTGAGGACGGCGAGCACCAAGACGATCCAGGGTGCATAACCTGTCCACTTGGCCGTCCTGGCCCATCGCTCGTCGCCTTTGAAAGACGCATCGGCGAGACCTTCGATCCCAAGCATGTGTGTACGGGTGAGTGTTTATCGAGTTATAGGACTGTTGTATGTAGGAAATGTAGTTTCTCAAAGCAGAACGTGTGGCGTTTGACTACCAGGATTGATCCGCTGCTGAGAAGCTTGGTTTCTGCGGTCTAGCTGTTTTATGAAAAGACAGCGAACGCGTATCGGCCTGACGTCCGCCTTGAGAAGAGGCAGGGCACGGCAGGGTTCAGGTGGTGGTCGCGTGGATCTCACCCCCTTCCCGTCTGGAAGGTGGTATCATAGCAGCTTGGGCCGTGTTGATCCCCATATCTTGTCCCGTATGGGGTATAATGAGGGGCGCCTGACGCAAGGTTTGTGGTGCCTTCACCTGACATAGGTGCATACATGTAGTGCATACTACGTAACATACCGAGTACAACTAAGCCAAACTGCCTGGTGCCTGGTCCACCTGGTGCTGGATACTTTTCAAATCCCCCACGGACCCCTTCCAGAGGGCCAACCTACACAATCAGCTTGTGGATATCTGATGCCGAGATCCCGATGTTGTCAGCCGCCGCCGCTCTCCAAGACTCCTTTTCCTTTCTCGGATAGCCTTCATTTCCACATTGGATCCGCGACTGAAGGATCAAGTCGACACTCTCTTCTCGTGATATGAAGATACCATGCTAATCAGCTACCATGGGGCTCCAATGCTGCAATGGCCTCATTATTCAAGGCCAGAATCAAGGTAACTAGACTGAGGCTCAACCCAACTCGAATCTCAGTCCATCCCTCCCTTCACCTGCGCAGGCCACTCAAACATCCAGCATGACTAGTACTTTTAACTTAGCTTCGCCTAGTCCTCTCTTCCGCTTCCTCCTCTCCGTCCGATTTGCCATGCTTGGTCCACAAAACACGAGGAAGAGGATCGATCGCGACCATCAGCTCGTATCGATCTTAATTTTATCCCATGTCCGAACCGCAACTGAGACGCGACGGACAGTCTGCAAACTCGAAGCGACCGAAAACCCATCTTGCCTGTGACACGTGTCGACAACGCAAATCAAGATGCGATGGCGCTCGGCCCTCCTGTCGCCATTGCCACGAGGCTGGCCTGACATGTCATTACCGGTCTCCCGCGAGTAGCCTTGAAAGGTAAGTGTCGTCTCCCCGAGCTCCACAGATTCCCCAGATTCCCCAGGTTCCGGGGTTGACTTGACATCTGGCGCAGCGATTCCATTCTCGCTCGGCTGGCCGTACTGGAATCGAGCTTGGAGGCTCTGAGACGCAATGGGCCGCGCGCAGCACCGCCTTCGACCCTCGGCGCATCTCCAGCAGCGGCCGAAAACACCACTGAGGACGATGAATCCAGGATACCCGAGTTCCATCACGGTGGCGCCCACAAAATCATTCAGTATTGGTCACGCCTGCAAGTGCGGCTGTCCATCCCGGACGTTAATGTGCTCCGCTATCTGAAGGTCGCAGATCAAGACGATTTCGTCCTGACCGACACGTTGTTGTCCTCAGAACAGTACAATACCCAGATCGATCCGTTGGCGCTGAGCCGGCACGTGGAGGCATTTTACGGCCGTCTTTCTCAGTTGCCCATCTCGATGGCCACACTTTTGACGCGTTGTGACCTGTTTTCCTTTCGTCATATCTTGACGGGACTAAATCCCACTTCTGCCGGTCTACGCAGTCCAAGCCAGGCGGTCAAGCTACGAGAGTTCCCGGTGGAGCACCTCCTGATCTACTCGGCCGCGTTGAGACAGGCGCAGAAGACGACGGCCGATCCTGGGTTTGGGTCCGACCAATCGCCAGAGACATGTTTTAAGCTGGCCCTACAAAACTTATGGAAGGTCTATCTAGAAGCCAACGAGACGTCGGTGCCACTGATGTTATGTTTCGCCAACATATTCCTCTACCTGTTCAACAAACCTTTCCATGCCCTGTGCATGCTGCAGACCATAGATCCCGCGATCGAGAGACTCTTGAGGCGGGAGGAAGACCAGTATGAGAGCCTGACTCTTGGTGCTCGAGGATCAATTCTGACCACTCCCCCAGGTCATTCACATCCCGCCTTGTGGGCTTGGACCAGATCTTTTATCTCCTTCAAAGGTAAAAGCACAGTCTCCCCTCTCCTCGATCTGGTCCAAAGTCAATGTTTCCCCCAAGCTCGATGGCCTCACCTGGGACCGTTTAAACAACTGACTAATACGTCGACATACAACAGTGACATACTCAGCGAGATAGACGGCCTGCCCTCCCCACGAGTACCGACCATAACCGGAGACAGGGTCCATGCCAACCACCCCAATCATGTTCGTGAACCACACTCATCAACACCGGGTGATCAAATCCTCGACATCCTCCGCGGGCCCTCTGCTCTGGCTTTCGATGGGACCCCAAGCCCATACCCCCACGGGACGGATTTCCTATTCTTCGCTCACCTCTGGCTCCGAGCGTGCCTGAATCGGATCCTGGGAAAGATGTTCACGACTGATCAAGCATACTGTTCACCGGACGACGTGGGGCCTATCATCACGCAGATCAGCTCCGAGCTCGACGCCTGGTACCAACAACTCCCTCTGTCATTACATTTCAGTCGGGATGTGAGGACTTTCAAGCTGTTGATGTCGTCAATCTCTCCGCATTTGGTAAGCACCGACGGTTCCCTCCTCATCCTCCTCCTCAAAGAAGAGAAAGTCAAGGATTCCAAACTAACCATGCCCTTTCCTGCTCTTGCAGAGAGAACTCTCCATCCGGTATCACGCATGTATCTTCATCCTCAACCGACCGGTGCTATACTGGATCCTGTACCAGGACTTCGAGCACAATGCGACCTCGACCTCGTCTCTCCCCGACGCCGCCGAGCGACACCTGGACATCTGGGTGTTGAACTCGTGCTCGGCGTGCATTGAAGCGGCCAAACTCCTCATCTTCAACCTTTCTGCATCGACGACAATCACGACGACGACAACAACCACAACCACCACATCAACAGCTATCGCAGGTAGCGCCAGCCCAGCACCTGTTGACACAGCGGCGCACACCCACAACCAGCATTACCACCACAATCAACCACCGCTGCTAAACTGGTGCGAAGTCCAGCACCTGGTCGGCGCCTACGCGGTGCTGCTGTCGGTCCAGACGGCGTCGCAGTTCTCGCCCGAGTTCCGTGACCACGCCGAAATGGACCGGATCCTGGATCTGGCCGAGCACACGCTGGCGCAGGTGGCGAACCGGTCGCTGGGTTTCATGCACACGCTGAAGATCTTGATGAACGTGCGCCAGGGATTCCAGAACCCCTCGCCCGTTACTATGGCTACATGAGAAGAACTTCTGGGTGGCCTCCATGAGAAGTCTTTCAGGGGTGTCAAACCTCACTTGACCAGCGGCATCGGTTCGGACTGTCTCCTCGTTGCTACAAACTAGGCCTGAATCCTGTTTTGGAAATTTGAACTCTGCAACAAGACTTAGGTACAATCAATGTGCTATATCCGACCTATGATTTTATCCACTACAGTAATGTTACTCCCCGTATCGCTGCAACGACATAAGCGATTTGACCCGTCATTCATCATTCATACAATATCATCAATTCATGCCCAAATCTCGGCGATCTTTGTACTAAGAGTTTTGCCCACCTTTTTCCTAGGTATGGCATTTCCGAGGCGATCGCTGATCATGGTATCTCTTGCTGCGCCACGATCCTTGGACTGGAATGCTTCCGCTAAAGCCCTCGGAGTCGGCCAGATCTTTTGGATTTCGATGGCTTTCTCTCCTGTCACACCTCTCGTGCACATCAGCATTTTCAGGTACACGTCCCGGAGGGTCATGCTCTCTGACTTGTCACACATGGCCCCGAATATCGAGAAGGTCATTCCGAATACTCTCCCTGGCGACGTCTTTCTTAGCCGTTCCAATGTTATTGCAACAGCCTCGGCTTCCACCGTCCTTGCCGGAATCACGTAGATATCCTTGTTCTCATACAGCCCTTTCAATGTCTGGGTCATTCGCGCCAGATATCGAATGGTGTCATCGAGCTTCGAGGTTTGCTTGACAAAGAAGTTGTTGACCACTTGCATGCTGGCGATGGCGCTCTCCAATGCTTCTCCATACTTATCGGTTCGTTCGGCCGACAGGGAATACTCCTCGACCAGGTAGATGACGTTTTTAATCCCGGACTTGTGCAATCTGAACTTTTGTTCTTGGAACCGACCGTCTTTGATACTGCCGAGCAAGTCATCAAGTCGTTTTCGTTCGAGAATATGCTCCAAGACGATTTCTACTTTCCCACCCTCATCATTAGAAACGTTGGCAGATTTGAGAGATTCAGTGTACAGAGGATCCACCTCGGCGACCCACAAAACATCCCCAAGTGGGAGCGCTCTGAGGATAGGAGCCACATTATGCTTCTTGAGCTCCGTAGAGAGGTAGTCCCGGTCTGTTGTCGAACGGATCTCGCGCATATCCAAAACCAGTTTCACTTGGAAACTACCGGCTGGCAGAATGATCATGTCCTCTAGGGTTGTACCGGCAGTGGCAGGGCGAGGGTCGACATTTGTGTCTCTGGGTCGGAGGTTGCTGAGCTCTGCTTGACGACTAGGCCACGCTTCTTCGGGGCTTGACGAAAGATCCACGATACCAGAAGACTGCGCAATTCCGTTTGATCGAACTTGTGGTAAGAGGAGAGACGAAGCAGCCCCCCTCGAAACAGGTTCGGGGGAAGGACCCCTCAAGGGATTAGGTTCAGGCAATGGTTTCTTGGAGGCTTTCGGTTTGGATGGCGGAATAGGACCTCCCTCCAATGTAGCCTTCATGCTAACCGCCACCTCCCATCCTTCATCTGATAGATAATATCTTTTTACGGGGTAGCCTTTGGTACACACAAGCTCCTTTTTCTGCAGAGTCTCGATTGACTTCCAAGCTGTGTACAATTTCGTAGTGTCACTGGGTACTCTGAAGGAAGAGTCACAATGAGGTTGCGCCACTTCGATGAGCTCGTCCTTGGAGAGGGCTTGATTCGTCTCTTGATCTAAGTTGGCCAAAGCCATCACCAGAGCATAGGCCCCAGATCTCAGTTTCGGAACATATGCCTGAGGCTTCCGTGCTCTTTTCGGTGGGAATTCAGGTTCAGGCTCCGATGCAACAGCGTCCGACGGTCTTTTTCCTTTCCGTTGCTTCGTCGGCATCGGGAGGCCATTCTGGTCGCAGAACTCCTTGAGTTTGTCCGCAAGGCGATCGCATATTTTGGGGCCGAGCCCGTTCAGTTGCTGGGCTTCGGATGGATGGTCGAAACGCAGGGGACATGCGATGATGGATTGGTAGGCTTTCTTATACCTACAACGATCAGCATAAGCGAGCGAGATAGACCAAGTCAACTAACACAAGGTAGCCTTTGGTATTACGTTCCTTTGCCTGATCCATCCATTCCTTCAGCCATTGGGCCAGGAGTGGATTTGCGCAGGGTTCGGCCATTTTCGAGAGGGGTTTCCCGCGGATGACTGTTGACGGTTGGGCAAAGTAGATCACATAGCATGGCGGTCAGGCCGGGGCGATACCGTGTCAAAGGTCTTTGGAGAATCTTCAAGGGCCATTCCGCTGCCAATGATGGCGGTTGTCCTGTTTTCCGAGGCTGCAATTTACGTGTTATGAAAGAAGGAAACGCGTCTAGGTCGATCGCGAGAACACGTGATCCAAAGACGCGACAAATTAGTTTCCAGTCAACGGCCATTCAAGCCGCCCACCGCTTCGATTTGTTCTCGACTTTCGTGCTAATTCAAGGAGCAGCCACCTCCAAGGCAAATCAAACCAACTGAATTGCGCTCTTTCAACTTTGGAGTTTCCACATTCTCAGGAAGTGTCCCATCGCTGCCTACGAATGGTTAGTCTCTGATGGTGAGTTGGGCTTGTTCGTAACTAAACCATCTTCTATTAACCCACTCTTTCTCCTGTTTCGTCCCACGCGGAGACCACAGGTTGATGCTTTCGCAGCGATGCCTGCAGAACAGTCAGAAGATTCACAGTGGTGGTTTCAAGCCGTCTACTCGGCGGTCCAACAGATTCCCCACGGGAAATGCACAAACTACGGCCACATTGCCTTGCTTGTCGGCTTTCCGCGTCGTGCCCGCCAAGTCGGCGTGTGCCTGAAACATCTGCCCTCCTACGATCCCGAAGACCCTGAGAAATTTTTCTTCCACGATCGGAATGTTCCGTGGCAGCGTGTCGTCAATTCCAAGGGCGGGATTAGTCCTCGCGGAGACGGTGGAGCCGCGGCGAATAGACAGGCTGAAAAGCTCCGGGACGAAGGTGTTGATGTTGAGGATGCAAGAGGAGTCGAAGAGATGACTGTAGACCTGGGGAGATTTGGCTGGTTTCCTGAACGGCTGCCTAGGGGGGAGAGTGAGGACGAGGATGAGGATCGCTACTATGGTGACTCAGATGGGGACTGACTCGCATCCGGCCCACCATCATACTCCAAGGACCATACCAACACGAGCTCTATTTGCAATGAGTCTGGACAACTCATTCCGCAGCGCCGAATCCATCGGTGTCACCAACTTGTGGGGTCAAACGACCGCGACAGAGCGCAGAGGCGATCTATTCATTTGCGGGAAGCAAATCTGAATATCAACTTGGTAACTTGATAACTTGGTAACTTGGTAACTTGGTATAAACTTAGCGGGGAAGAAATATGTTGATCTCATTTGCCTGGAATTTGACCGAGTAGCTTGTCATTGATTTTAATTTAGTCCCCGAGACAACCGAAAGTACCATCCATCTACCCAAATCTCAGGAATACTCAAGTCCCCCCCGTTTCCCAACCGTCGCCCAGAGTGGAGAGCGCAATGGGGCTGGGAGCTCCCCAGTATATGGAGCTAAGCCACTGGGAAACCGGAAGGCTGCGCAATTGAGTGCGCGGTCGCAGGGATTATGGCCTTAGGCAACCATGAACCATGGGGCGAGTAAGCAGATGGTCGTCAGAGTCACTCTTGAGTCCTTGAGTCATTGTGGAGTCACCGAGTCATCTGATTGGACACGGAGCGAATGCGGAGAGTAATTGGGAGAACGTCATAGGGGCAAGGACAGAGGAGCATGACTGCCTTGGACGAGGCTGGAATGACTTGGGGGTGACTCGGGACTCGGGAGAGTACTGAGTAATACTTCGTGGCTGAGGGCATCGTCACATGCAACGTGCAACACACTCAAACAGGCCCGTATGACTACCCAGTACGTACTACTTGCTCCGTCCACGCCGTCCTCAGCAGTGACTACTGACTACTGCCCGTGACCCCGTAACTCCGTGCAGCTGTCCTCGGATGAGGTCATCTCCGTGGTGGTAGACGCCATGACAAGAATAGGACAGGCAGGATGCCTCCTGGCCTTATCATGTGTCACGACTTATCGCCCTGGCCTCTACCAATCCCATCCCATCCCATATCCTCCAATCTCATCCAATCTCCCTCTCCGACACACCCTCAGATGGCCGAGGCTGATGAAACTGACTTTGAGCTCGGAGCTCCCCTTATCCCTCGAGAGTCGAGGGGTGAATGAATGACTCCCGCTTGGCTCCCTATCCATCCTCGTGGTGTGGGTGACGCCGCAGAGTGACTCGCCAGCTTGGCCAATCCGATGCCTGTTCCTTGCCGTGTGCAACAAACCGACGCCCTCGTCCCTCCCGCCTTCCCCTCCACATCAACAACACGGCGAGCGGCCATCCCACTCCGAGACGAACTCGTGCCAGTGGCCGGCGTGTGACTCCTCCAATCCCATCCCACCCCATCCTCATCATCATTCCTCGTCATTGCCGCACCCATATACCAAGTACAACCTCCGATCCCCTTCTTCGTCCTCCTTCTACCCTCCTTACAACTCTCGAGTTGTTGATCTTTGCTCTTGCCCCTGGTCTTGTCTTTGTTCGATCCATTGTTCACCCCCACCTCGCCTACCTTCTCTAGACGCTGTGACCCTCGCCCTTTGTTCCTTCATCTTCCATCCCACCCGCACGCGTCATTCTTTCACCTTCCTGGTACCACGGTCTGCTTCTACAAGCTTACAAATCCATCCAATCCTACATCTACCTCCTAATCAACCTCCATCTGCTTCCTCCACACATCAAACCACGCCTAGAATCATCATGTCGACCTTCTCCACCAACGACCTTCGCAGCGCAGCCAAGCCATACCAACGAGAGAAGAACCACAATACCAAGTGGGCGAGGGGTGCAAAAGAGGCAGAGAGCCAACAATGTGCTCAACACGAGTACCCCGACTCCAACTGCCAGAGATGTCTCGGCAGACCCAATCGTCGGGACTCTGATCGACGCGTCGGCCGAGGCGAGGCAAGACACAAACACAGCACCCACAACAAGCTCAGTGGGCAGGCTGCAACTCTCGCTCGCAAGGCCTTTCGTAATGAGGTCGTCGACGCCATGGATGGGCCGCTGGCACTCGTCTCGGATTCTTCGTCTGGCGACGAAGACATCCCAGATGCTTCTGCTGCACCCATCCCAGCCGAAGCGGACTTCTTGTACAGCTACGACTCTCACTCCAGCCCTCGCAATGGTGGTGAAATCTTGACTCATGCCATCACTCAAGCCGTTCGACGATTCGAGAACAACGAAACCGAGAAGCTCATCAACAAAGAATACGATGTCGTCGATGATAAGGAGATGAACGAACTCTCCACCGACGAAGAGGAGCTCGACTTTGAGATGGTGGAACACTCTCATCTGAACTGAAACACAGTCATCATTGGTTCCGGTGTTGGCAGTTGATTATTCCCGGTTTTAATGTTTGGGCAAGATTCCAATTGCCAGTATTGCTACTACAATTCATCAAGATACCCCAAGGGCTCATTAGGGAAGCGGGAACAACGATAGCATCATCACGACACGGACTGGCGCTTCTTGAGGATATGAATGGCCTTGGAGAGGTGGACACCCATGGGAAATATGCGGTCGTCCTTGACTTTGACGGGCGTTGGCATGGTTAGGAAGGACTATGATACGCACATGACAGTGCTCATATGTACATGATCAAGACAGCTGGATCAGTGCGTACCCCTACAAATACAAATCGAAACACTTGTTTCCCAACTTCTGAATTGTACCCAGTATGTGTTGCTAGCATGTGACGCGGCTTGTCGCGCTCCAAAACAATGACGCAAGTGCTGAGGTGGATCCTGAGCAAACATGACAAACATGGCGATGGTTGATTCCACTCGAGTTAATATTTGCAGCCTCACTCACCAGTCTCTTTCCCAGGTTACAACCCAACCACAACTCATCCGCAGCTAGTTACCTTGGCTTAGCATGCGGTGACATCGACCTCGAATTGCTCAGCATCTGGACGAAGTCCCTCTCTATACTGCAGAATCATCAGCTACAACGATAGGCAAAATCTAGTCCGACCTCGCCTCCGCCATCTACCATGCCGAGCGCCAACCTCGCCGCCTACCTGGCGAAGAACTACCTCACAGCGTCGACGCCCGACGACCCCACACGCGCATCTTCCGACTTTCAAGACTCGTCGCGGCCGAAGAAAAAACGTCGGAAGAACCACGACACGGTGGGAGATAGCGGGGGTCTGATTGTGGCGGACGACGACGAAGATTTGTCGCTGCGAAGCGGCAAGTCCAACAGACGAGGCCATGGCGCCAGTGGCGGCGATGGCGATGAAGACGTCCTCGTCTACGAAGGAACCGTGAAGTCGGCCGAGTTCAGGAAGAAAAAGGGCGGAGGGGCGTGGAAGGCCGTTGAAACTCCCGACGGCCCCTCATCCACCACGGACCAGGCACGCGGAGCGGATGGAAGGGGGACCCACGACAGCGGCGACGAAGCCGAGCGGATCCTCAATGAAGCGGCTCTAGAGACAAGCCTCCGGCGGCGCGAGCTCGACGAAGAAGATGCACCCGCAGTCGTGGCCACCGACGACGGGCCGAAGATGCAATCCGGGACGCGCGCAGGCCTACAAACGGCGGCGGATACGGCGGCGCTCCTGGAGCGCGAGAGGGCACTAGAGGCCAAGCAGAAGAAAAGCAGCCGCCGGCGAGAACGGACGCCGGAGGAGGAGACGATCTACCGCGACGCGACGGGACGGCGGATCGACGTGAGCATGAAGCGGGCGGAGGCGCGGGCGGCCGAGGCGGAGAAAGTGGCGGCGGAGCGCCAGGAGCGCGAGGACGCGCTGGGCGAGGTGCAGCGGCGGGAGAAGCAGGAGCGCAAGCAACAGCTCGAGGACGCGCGATTCCTGACCGTCGGCCGCACCGCCGACGACGAGGAGATGAACCTCGCCCTGCGCGAGCGCGAGCGCTGGGACGATCCCATGGCGGCATACATGGCGCAGCGGAGGGCCGAGGATGCCGCCGCCGACGAAGAGTCGGCCCCGACGGGCTCAAAGGGCAAGAATGCCCGTGGCGGGGCCTTGACGAAGACAAAGGCGACGACGACGGCAGCGACAAAGAAGAAGGTCTACGCCGGCCACGCCCCGCCGAACAGGTACGGCATCCAGCCCGGCTGGCGCTGGGACGGCGTCGATCGCGGCAATGGCTTTGAGAAGGACTGGTTCCAGGCGCGTGGCCGGAAGAGCAGGACCGAGAACCTGGAGTATCAGTGGCAGATGGACGAATGAATGAATCTACGAATGGGTGGCCTGGCTGCCGATCTACCTATCATAATATTGTGGGACATGTCTCCTAGATGGACATTTTGTCGACTCCGGAACCGAATGTCTCCCACGGGCAATCGAAAGTGAGTGTACGAGGTAGACGTAACAAGATCGGTCCGTTCAAGTTTACCTTGGGTCTCGGTCAACGTCATTCCATTCATATCCTGTTCCGTCGTCCTTTCTCCGTGTCGGTCGTGGCTGACCCCCCTGATTGAAATCCTCGACTTGATTCCCCTGATCCGTGATTCATCAACTCCCCCGTCCTTTCCCTGGTCAAAACCCACCACATAACCGACGACGGATGGAACCTCCACCGTGCCACCTCCCGAATGTCCTAGGCCGGAGCTACGTACACGCTATACCATTCCCCCGGAAGATTGCCTTTAGAAAGGCACAAAATTCACGTCCCACTCCTCATGCACGGCTGCCAGTCGTCCCACGACCACCTTGAACCGTCCCACCATCTCGGCGTTCGGCCACCCCTCCTGCGACCCATGGACCAACTCTAGATGCTCCATGAAACTGGCGACATTGCCGAAGATGGGTGTCGAAGGCGTCCCATCCACCTTGATGGCCGTGTTGGCCGTGTGTCCCGACTTGACACTGGCGTCCGATCCCTTGAGTGACCCTGCAGTGGTTCCGGACTCTAACCACCCTCGGTTCTTGCCCTCGGCGCAGCAGAAGATACATCCAAAACTACCAAACCTGCCGTCCCGACCCACGGGCGTATCGTACGGTACCATGCCCTTGAGAGGGACGTGACACCGTGCAAGAAACGCCCATCGGTATCTGATGTGCCCGGACTCGCTGGCCCTCACTCTCGGATCGAATGACTTCTCGGGCTTCCCTTTCTTCTTGCCCTCGACGATGCTCACCGTTGTATGCATGGGGCCCTCGAAATTGCATTTCTCACACCTCCAGTACGATATCATGCCTGAGTAGCCGGCGGGGCGAACCGCAGGACTAAATGCTTTGCGTTCCATCCCGGCTTGTAGGCGGAAGGCGCCCTTGCAGAACCCCAGCAAGTTTTTGTCGGTGGGGAGAGTAAGCGGACCAGAGGTGACGAGTTGGAGCGAGGGAGCCGAGGAGCGGATCGAGGCATTGCTTTCGGAGAGCAAGGAAGTGGGGGAGAGATGCTTTGCGGCGACTGATTGAGGGATAGGCGGGGGCGGGATGGACGGGACCGGAGGTGGACCTTGGGGATAGGACTCGAGATGGATGGGGGCTTGGGCGGATGGTCGACGTTGATGTTGTTGCGCCACGGAAGTGGTGTAGGTTTGTGAGCGAACCGGACGACGATGGACTTCGTGCATCTGGGGATGTTGGCCAGTTCTTGAGCCTAGCGAGTCGGATCTAGGCCCTGGCCGGGGCGGTCTGCTATTGTCTTGTAGATAGCGGATATGTTCCAGGGTACTATGGCCTGTATCTTGAGCGCGTTGTGAATATGACGTAGAAGATTTGTTCTCCAGAGTGGATGGCTGGTACATGTCGTAGATGGTACCATGGCTATACACTCGTTCGTCCGTTCTGACGCCAGGACTATCATAATCATCCGGGCCAAAGCGGTCTCTCGAGTTTTGACTATGATGTCCACTCGAAGCACGAGACAGATCTTGACGGTGTCCGCTCGACGCCCGCGACAGATCTGTCGAGGAATGTGTCTGGCTGTTTTTGTCCGAGACATAAGACTCTCGGTCTATGTCTTGTCCCAACGGGATGGGCCGGTTTGGCTGGCCCCCTGGTTGAGGAAACAGGAGCAAGATGTTGTCATCTGGCGCGAGGGTCTGCGAGGACCTTCGGCGCACGCTGACTGCATCGGATTCCCCGATTCGATGGACTCCCACTGTCGGAGCGGCGAGGTTATATTCAGCAGGTACCCGGGGGACTGCTATGACCTGACGTTGATACATCTCTTGCGAGCTGTGTGAGCTCGTTGACGTCTTGCGATCAAGGAAAGGCGGGCGAATAGGAGGGGAGATGTTCATTTGGGCGAATTGGTCCTGCATGGGATCGGGGGTTTGTGGAGGGGCAAAAGCAGATGAAGAATGAGTGCTTCGACTGCTGGAGTATCCTAGCGAGGGAGACATGGGTGCCATCAAGCCGGAGCCAGAAGAATAGGGTGCCATGCTCTGCGGGTAAAAGGCCTGGGCTTTGGCGGCGTCCGACAGCCTTTGCGACAGCTGACCCAGACAAACTCCAGCATTGACGCGACAGTCATCCGAGGCTATTTGAAGAGCGCTGAAATCCAGGTCGATGTCATCCATCCACACACTGCGCAGGGTAATGATCAAGGTCATCTGGAGACTGATCAGGACATCCTTCATTTGTTCACGCGCTTGGATGTCGCCGCAGGAATATTGCTCTCCAAAGCGTTTGAGGTCATGTTCGTAGTGCCCACGGACGATGACCGGACCGAGGGCGAGGGATTCTAGGAGGTCTCGAGTAGGTTCTTCTGGGAGCGGCTCAGCCTTGGTCGTTTCTCGCTGCTCACGGATACGCTTGACGAGCTTCGAGGCATCTTCGAACGCTGCGATGACTTGGATGGAGGTTAGACCCGACATTGGGACAGGGGACAGGATGGCGACATACCAGCGCGAACAAGCGAAGAGATGTCCATGTCGGCCGGATCAGACAAAGCCTGTAAGGAGTCGCCAACTCTGGATTGGTGCGGGACTGCGCATGTTCAAACAAGGCCGTCTTCAGTCATGTCATGGGTGAACGTGAAGGGAATGCGGCCCCAAAGAGGACCCGGACAATGTCAGCAGCAACGGGAGAGTACAGATACGAAGGAAAGAAAGGGACAAGTCGCGAGACACATGAGGACGATAGCAGGCAGGTTCAGACCCCAACGTTGGATAGCTTCCTTTTGCCATGGTTGGTAGCCTTCTCGGGTGCCTCCCAGATTTGCCTCTTTGCACAGAGGGGCAACACACGACTTCAGTGGTGGAAGGACGAGTGACAGGCACAGTGGCACAGCCAAATCAAAGGCAGCAACGGTGGCTTGGTTGGTTCGCGACGAAAAAGGCGTCAACCGTGACACGCCTCGGGTCCTCGGGACCGTTGAGGTGCATTAGCGGGAACAGGGATATGAAGAGAAGAGCAGGAGAGGAGGAGGGGGGAGAGGAGTGATGAAGAGAGGATGAGAGGATGAAGAAGTGGAGGGGTTCGCCGTTCATGGCTGATGTACGGGGTATTACTACTGGGTACTGGGTACTGGGTACTGGCCAGACCGAGTTAGCGGCCTCGAGCCCCCTGTGAACAAGGGATGGATGCTTAACTTCAGTGGCTTCCCAGGTAAGTCGCCACAGTTGCTTAGGGGTTCCCAGCCTGAGTCCGGGGGGCATAGGCGTGGACATGGGCATGTGCCGAGGTCGCCTGGGCCTAAGAGGACATGGGCGGGGATGGGCCCTGGACAACATGAAGACAATCTGGGCTGTTTAGGGAGTGTACTCCGTACCTGACTTGCTGACCACCAAACACATGGCACAGGCAGATTCCACTCTTCCACTCTTCCACCCTTCCACCCTTCCATCCTCCAGTAGTCGATGTTACCAAGAGCCCACCTCGGCCTCTCGCACCCCTGTTCTGTGACGGAGTAATCCAAACTCGACCTCGCCGTTGCCGTCAACATGGTTTCTAGATCCTTTCAACCTCCCTGACCTCCTGGAAGTAACTTGCCTCGAACCCATGAACGGTCCTCCGCGTCCCGCTTCTCGCCTCATTCAACGGCCACGCGATGCAGGGCACAGAGTAATGACAGCGCCTTCAGTTGATCTTACTATTTAGGTAGTACTGTGCCCCTACATCGTTGAACTGTGTTCGAGCGCCCATCGCGCCCGCGCGGTAGCTAACGGGAAGAGCGTTACATGGTAACAGAAATGGCGTAATCAAGGTTTGGTCGAGGTAATGAATGCCGCTTCATTATCTCGATGAGTGGGACTATGCGACTATGCGACCAGCCACTATCTGTACATACTACATGAAGAAAAAGAAATCTACTGTGCACCCAGGCTAAACAGTTGGGTTGACATTCTCGCTGTATCCACCGTCCAAAACAAACCCCCTTCTTTATCCCTACCAGGACTGTGAACATGACGACTTAGTCACCTTCCTCTTTGCAACAAACGCCCTGTACCTCCCTCTTGTGCAATCGCTCAAATCAATCTCGAGAAGCCACATGGGAATCATGCCACCGTGGAGAGGCGTCGTGCCCCTGCATCTCCCGCACTTTCGTACTTGTCCCAATCTTCCAGAATCTTCGCCAGGCGCGGCGAGTTGGTCAATCGATACACCTCCTCGAAGTACTCCTTGGTAATCTCAAATGGTTTGGCCGTCACGTTGGGAATGTATTTGCCAATCAGCTTGGCTGGGTCGATGCTGGTCTTGTGGATCTTCTTCAGCAAGAAGGACCGGAACGGCTTGACCCCGGAGCGCAAGAACGTGCTGTGGAAAGGCACGTCAATCCCCTTCAGAGGAATCACCGCGAAGCCTCGTTCAAGCTCCACCGGTTGCGGCTTGGCTTCGGTCTTCTTGCGACACTCCTCGATGATCTCAACCAAGTGGGCTTTGACATCGTCCAGCGACATTGTTTGCATGAGCGCCTGGATGTCGATCTTCTGCATCTTCAACACGTTGAGAACATTGGTCAAGCAGTCCAATGCTCGTAGGTCACCCGCACACACATACTGCATGTTGGCCACGTTGTAGTTGACAATCTCCACCAGCCACCCCGTCGACTCGGCGATATTCTCCACCACATACTGCAACGCTTGCTCGTTGAATGTCTTGGAGATTCGGCTAGGGTTGACCGCGCACATGGAATAGTTGCTTCGGCCTTGCTCGTCACGCTCCACCGCCACTTGCATCGTCAATCCACGGTAGAACACAACCGACACCAAGCTCTCAATAGGCATCACTTCGGCGATCGAAGCCAGCGCAGAGTATTCGCCCAGTGAGTGACCGGCAAAGCTGCTATCACGCTGGATAAGCCCCTTGGTGCGCATATCCTCGAAACTGGCTTTCTCCATCAGAGTCAACGCCGGCTGGGTGAATTGCGTGGCAGACAGCAGACCCGTGGGTGATCGGTAAGTGTATGAGGTGGTGCTCTCGTTGATCTCCTTGAAGATCTTCTCCGACTTGACTGATCCGTCGGCGTTGATGGACTCGAACGTCATGGCCATGTAATTTTGACGGATTGCCTTGCCACGGGGACCACCAAAGTGAATGGTAAGCTCCTTCGGGTTGTTCTTGACAATGTTGATGATGGAGAGACCATAGTTGTCCATGAAGTGGCGATCTGCACGATCCCACACCTCCTTGGCCACGGCGCTGCGAGCGTACAGATCCATGCCCATACCCTGCTCTTGTGAACCTTGACCCGTAAACACGTAGGACGACACAGGTTGCTCCACCTCGGCTTCAGCCAAAAGAACCTTGTCGCCAGTCTCCTTGTTGCTCGTCTCGATCTTGATAATCTTGCGGCCAGCCACCATGCCGACATGCTCGAGTTTAACCTCCAAGTCATCATTGGGAAGCACCATGCCGACCAAGGACACATGGTAGCTTCGGACGCGCCCAATGTTGTTCTCCGCCGCCCAAGTCTCGACCAAACTTCGAACCGCGGCACTCGAGTACATGCCGTGGGTGATGGTACCCGGAAGGTTGGCATAGCTGGCGAAGATGCGAGACACGTGGATGGGGTTGTAGTCGCCAGAAACTCGGGCATACGTCTCATTCGATGCGGGAGTCTTGAGAGACAATGGAGTCTTGCCACTTAGAGGAATGGCGTTCTCAAAATGAACCGGTTGCTCAATGGATTGTCCATGTCTCTGCAGGTAGTCCACCACTGGGTTGCCGTGAGATACACCAGCATCATACTCAACTGAGGCCACCTGGATAACCTCCCGGGTGGGGAGTTCAAGGAGAACTTGGCCAATAGTCTCAACGCTCTGGAAAACACTCTTGTTCTTGAATCGGATCAAGCTGGACAGACGGATCGTCAATGTCTGTCCGAGGAGATCAATGTCGGGCTCGTCAAGGTGGAACCACTCCTTGGATCGGAGGACAGCGACATCCTTGGACGTGGCGAGTGTAACTTGCATCGGGGTTTCTTCCCGTCGTTGGAACGTGTTCTCAAAGTCGGTGTAGTTGCCTCGGTACAGGAACTGGCTGGTAACTTCCATGACGGGTTGTCCTTTCCGAGTGATGGTACCGCAGACTTCGACCATCTTACCTGTGTCTTGGTTGATCACAGCGTTGATTCTAGCAGACGTGTGCAGCTCATCACCCACCTTCAAAGGCTCTGCACCAGGGAGCATGCGGAAGCCATTGGACAAGTGAACAAGTTTGAGCAGGTCACCATCAATGGCTCGAGGGAAGATAGGTTTGGTAATAGCCTTCCAGCCGACAACGATGGCGAAGTCCATTGGAGCAAAGACCTCCTTACCCGGACGATCGACAAAAGCCTCACCCGTGTTGCCAACCGCGTGAACAAAGTCAGCGACAGCCTGGGTGACAACAGTACCCTTGCCACCGTCGAAAGTGTTGGTGGTGGGTGTGTCAAATGGCACGTCAGTCTCTCCAAACCAGATCCGGTAGTAGAATTCTTTGATCCGATCATTTCGGCCTTCCATAACCTCATGGATGGGTGCGTAGCCAGTCTCGGGATGGTAGATGAATTTGAAGGGCAACGGGACAGCGTCACCCTCGGCAGTTCTCTCTTCCCACATGTTCATGAGGATCTCATTCTTGCCGACAAGGCTGATATCGAGAGTCTTGACCACCTTTCCTGATTGAGTAGGCTCTCTGACGGTGATGGTGGTCTTTGTAGGATCCTTAGGATAAGCAATCTCAACCACCATGCCTCTGGTAGGAGCCAAGGTGCGCTTAAGAGGGTTGTTCTGGTACCGGGCACCTTGAACAATCACATCCGTGGTAAAAAGAGCATGGCGCCAAGAGTAGCTCTTTCCTGCCAGGAGTTGCGACCAAGCATCAGCGTCTGGGAGAGGAGCCGACGGAGACGTCGATAGTCGGTAGGTGATGCGAGAACCGTCCGGAATGACAGTGACGCCGTCAAGCTCAACGACACTCTCGGGGGAAGAGATGATCTTGCCGCCAAAGTACTCGACGACCGGGACAGCAGACTCCCGGCCACCGTAAACATCCTTGACGAGGCCTTTGATGTGGTCGGTATGGATGCCGTCCAACATGTCCTTAATGGGTTCGTCGACCTTTGTCGAGTATTTGACAGCCACGGGCCCTTGCAAGATACAAGTTCTGCCAACATCTTGATCAATGACGGCATCCAAGTCCTCGGACTGCCACAAAGAATCTTTCTTGAACCAGAACTCGAAGTTTTCATCCAAAGAGGGCACGAATGGAACAGGTTTCTGGCCACGGCGCTGGCAAAGGAGTAAGAAATGCTGCACATCTTGCGCATTGATCAACTGTGTCTCAGCCTCTGGGTAGGCGGCCAGAACCTTCTCAACAACCGGGAAAGGATTGTCAAGTTCAGCGTAGCTCTGAATAAGGGATGGCTTGCCAGTGCTGACAGTGAAGCGCTCTTCCACCCGACGGATGAAGTCGACGGTGAGATTTCGAAGAGTGGTCTCGATCCAGCGAGACTGGTGTTTGACGTACATCAGCTCGACCATGCGGCGAGTCACCTCTGCATAAGTCATATCCTCAAGGTCGACAGTCTCTCCAGCAGAGTTACGACCAAACCAAACCTTCTGGAAATCGTCGTTGAGCTTTTTAATGATGTACTCGCGTTGCTTCTTGAGCTCCGCGACACGCTTCTTCTTGTCCAAACTGAAGATCTTTTGGTCCATTTCAGACCAGAATTTGACACCTCGAGTAGCGAGCTTGTGGATTGGCTCGCCCATCTCCGACCGGACAGTGATGACACCACCAGCTGCACCTTTGTAGGTCTTTTCCCATTGGCTGTCGTCCACACCTTCAGCCTCGACGATGGCCTTCTTCGCGTTGGTGGAAGTATGCGCCTCCTTTGCAGTCATTACCCGGCTGCCGAACAAGACGCCATCAAATGGCATAGGCGGGTATCCAAATTTACGAGCCCAAGCCCCAGTGAGATATGGGTAGGTGTCTTCTGAGCCACCAAAACCACTGCCAGCCACCAAGATGATATTCTGGCATTTTCGAATGCGACCGTACATTTGGAGGATAGGTTGATGGAAATCCTCGAAAGAATGATGGCCACCGCCACGACCACCAGTCCACTGCATGATGACCGGGAAAGTTGGGTTCGCCCTGGCAATGTTGATGACTTGCTGGATGGCATCCATGGAGCCAGGCTTGAATGCAATGTGCTTGATACCCAGAGTGTCGATGTATTCCTGGGCGACTTCGATGGATGGCACGCCCGCACCAATGGTCAACCCTTCAATTGGGACACCGTCAGCACGGAGCTGTGCAAGAAGAGGGATTTGCCACGCCATTGCACGAGGGGCGACGTAGATCAGGTTGACAGTGATGCCTCGCCCTGGAGGAATCGCTTTCTCGATTTTAGTCAAGGCTGAACTCATGGTCTTCGCATTGTAGTAACCACCACCTGCCAGTTCAATATGGTAACCAGCGTTCATGGTCGCGCTGACAAAATCCCATGGAACTGTGCAAGGTGTCATGCCGGCCACCATCAACGGGGGAACACCCAGGAGACGAGACATCTTGGTATCAACGTAGGTCTGACCAACCGAGGTTTTGACCAACTTGGGTCCATGCTCTTTAACCCAGTTGGTTGCATATTTGACGGCATGTTCTTCATCACGATCAAAAATCTCTGGCTTGTATCCGACCTCAGAGTTGGTGCCATCCATCGCACCAGCGAGAACGACACGAACACCGGTGCCATCCTTGTTCCGGTTGGTAAGGACTCCAAGGCCGGAAATGCCTCCCGGTCCAAAATCGAGGATGTGAGTTGCACCCTCGAAGACGGTCGCTTGCTCCCAGTGGACGGGGTCTTGAGTGATCATGCGCACAAGGGCCGGAACGATGTCTTTGTCTTGTAGGGCACGGAGATCTTCGCCGGTATTTGTGTCGTAGACGGGGATGGTGAGGCGAGAGGCGGGGATCTTGAGATCATTGAGGTCTCCTATAATGTGTTTGAAGGCCTCGGTGAGGAGTGGGCTGTGGAAAGGAGCCGTAATTGGCAAGAATCGGTTGACGAACCGGACTTTCCGCTCAGTGTAGGGGGTGCGATTTTGGTCCAAGCCCGTAGGAGCCTTGACCTTGCGCAGGCGCAAGTTCAGACCATGCAGAGAGATTGGTGCGCCGGTGACAACAAAGTTGCGGGCGCTGTTGATCAAGGAAATCCCAATATGTCGGTCGGTGGGCAAGTGTTCGTTGGTTGCATCAATATGCTCCTGGAGTTGCTTTTCGGAGAGATCCCGCACCGACAGCATGGGCGTGGGAGCACCTTCGCCGGCCTCGAGAGAATCTTGCAGAATTGAGGGTGCAAGGCTAGTTCGGGGATAAGCCTGTTGGCTCCTCATACCGATCCAGAACAACATGGTAATCGCTTCTTTGGCGGCTTTGGCGAAGCTCTCCCACGAGGTAGCGGTGGCAATCGTAGCTGCGGTGACCACGCCCTGAGAGTGACCGGTTGTACCATTGAGGCGCTCACTGACCTCTCCGGGAGTCTTCCCCAGTGCCTTACACGTGACTTGGTAATGGGCGAGCTGAACGACACCGATCAGAGGAAAGCTGACGGGGGCAGAAACCAAATATTCTGTGTCCGGCTGTGCTTCTGGATCCGCCAGCCATCTCATAATATCGAGGCCTTGGGTGTAGAATTTGTCGGCCTTGGGGCTCCTTGCGAGGCTCTGGAGCAGTTCGGCAGAAGACTCGATTAAGTCTTTTGTGAAGGACGGGTATGTAGTGTAGACCTCTCTTAGCTCTTCAAAATATTCCTCGATGTTCCCTTGGCCGCCAAACACGGTGAAGATGCTGGCCTCCTCATCATCCGCCGCTCGCAAGAGGGCGGAATCGTGTGGCTTGATGGGTCTAGCAACGGCTGCGCGGCCGGCATAGTAGCATTGAACCACTATCAGCTTTTTTGCTGTGATTCCAGGGAGGGATGCAGCCAAAGCGTGTACATCATTGGCGCGCATAAAAGATCGCTCAAACTCGTTCAAAACGACCTTGAGCACTTCGACAAACCCGGCAACCTCCTCATCTTCATCGACTTCAGCGGCAATGAAGCCAATGTAGCGGGAGACTAGCTCGGCGTTTGACGATGGCTCGTCATCTTGTGCCAATTCGTCTGTAGGTTCTGGTAGGGAAGCATTGAAAGCCTCTTTCAGCTGTGATGCTTGGAAATGGAGGGCGGTCGGGATCAAGAAGGAGTATTCGAGTGATCCGTGGGTGAGGATGAGAGGTCGGAGGTTCTGGGAGGATCGAGGAGTGTGAGTGCCGGTCGCACCGCCGGAATACATGGTTGCGGATTCGAATAAGGTGTGTTTCAACGGCAAATCGATGTGCTTAAGGAAGTGAGCAAACTAATGCCACTTGGTGTACTGAGTGGTTCAGGAGTGAGTGAAGGAGCTCCGTCTCTGAGCAGTGCAGTGATTAACGGGCTGCAGTCAAGGAAGGATGGGTTTGGAAAAGGACAGATGGTAAGATTGAAGGAAGAATTAGTTATTGAGCGGCACAGGACGACCCTTGATTGTTCTGGAGCAACGGAAGGGCTAGAACCAAATGTTGACTTGGATTGCAATGGTGGTATGAGAAGTGGCCGAAGTTTGAGCGCAATGAGGTGTGTTGAGATTCCCAGAACTTTTCATGGCCACCGTCCGAGCAGCAAGAGCAGCCCAGCGGCCAATGGAAACTCCCGCTTTAGTGAGGGGAGGCTAGAAAGCGCGCTAAATTTCTGGTGGGCAGGAACCAGTGCTGCAGGGACAGCTTGCAGGCATCACTCGCCGCAGAGCGTCATCGTCCCAACCACACCCGAGGCCGGTCATACCCTTAGTCCGCGTTTGAGGACTACCCAGTAGAAGACAGCTTGTCAACAGAGGCCTCTCTTTACAAGCGAAATGAGCGCGCGGGCGACGAGGTAGCGCAGGCAGCAGCATCTCGTCCTTCGTATCTCGTAGACCGTCGTATGTTGAGTAATGCTATACGACTACTAATCCAATTGACAGGCTGTCGGAGGGAGCTTATGCAGACACTTCTCTCCAAGGTACTGGGTACCTCAACAGAAGCCACAGACGCGTTGCCGGGCAGGTACCTTGGTGCAGCCGAGCTTGCTTCGGGTGAACTAGTAGCAGCTGTTAGGTTGTTTTTGGCGGGGATCGGAACAGACATCGGACCCACAGATATTTTTCTCAACCTTCTTTTTCTCCAACAGGCCCAGACTGGGTCGCTGGGGGGAAACCGGGCGAGAGCCTGGGACAATGGCAAATGCAGCCCCGAGCCTCACGCTGGGAGTGCCTGGTCGCAGTGCTAACTGGTCACTAGGAAGGTAGTCCGGACTTTTTCCCTCGCCTCCCACTGCCTCCTGGCCCTGCAGCTGCATCCCACTGCATCCCAACCAACTCTTCACCATAATTCTTCCAATCCGCTTGTCCCCTTTCGTCACCATCCTTCTCCAACCCTCTTGTCCGCGAATCTCTTCAGTCTCGCAGGCTCGCCAATTACTTCTCTCTCCCGAAGCTGACCTCTCTGTTGAATTGAACACTTCATCCTTCCTTTCGTGACATTACTCTGACTTGCTCCCCTCATCCCTTCCTCTCAGTCAACCACTTCATGATTGTTTGAATAGCACCGTCCCTTCCCTTCACTCACCTGTGCTCCCTCCTGCCCTGCTCTGATTCACTTCATCCAGCACTGGGCAACGGACCAACTCTCTCTGCACCATCGACGAGCACTGTCGTCCTACCCTCAAACGAGGACGTAGATCACACCTCTATTATCCTACCCACGATCGCATCCCGTCACAATGCGTCCCGAAATCGAGCAAGAGCTCGCTCACACCCTACTCGTGGAGCTGTTGGCATATCAATTCGCCTCGCCAGTCAGGTGGATTGAAACTCAAGATGTCATCCTCGAAACGAACAGAACTGAGAGAATCGTCGAGATTGGGCCTGCCGACACTCTCGGTGGAATGGCAAAAAGGACACTGGCCTCCAAATACGAAGCATACGACGCAGCCACCTCTGTTTCACGGCAGGTATTGGCTTACAACAAAGATCTGAAAGAGATTTACTACGATGTCGATCCGGTTGAAGAAGAGGCTGCGCCAGTGGTAGCCGCTTCTTCTTCCGCCCCATCTACTTCAGCTCCCACACCCGCCGCCGCCCCTGCGGCCGCAGCTCCTCCAGCAGCTGGATCCGGCCCCGCTGCCGCTGTCGCCGATGCACCAGTTGGTGCCGTCGATATCGTGAGAGCCTTGGTGGCCCAAAAACTCAAAAAGTCCTTGACAGAGATTCCCTTGACCAAGGCGATTAAGGACTTGGTGGGTGGTAAATCCACGCTGCAAAATGAAATTTTGGGTGATCTTGGAAAGGAGTTTGGTTCAACTCCCGAGAAACCAGAAGACACTCCGCTCGATGAGCTGGGTGCCGCAATGCAACACACATTCAACGGCCAACTAGGCAAACAGTCACAATCCCTAGTTGCCCGCCTAGTATCGTCAAAGATGCCTGGTGGTTTCAATATCACAGCAGTCAGAAAGCACCTGGAAACGAGCTTTGGTCTTGGGCCCGGCCGACAGGATGGCGTTCTCCTCCTTGCTCTCACCATGGAGCCACCGGCTCGTCTCGGATCAGAAACCGATGCAAAGACGTACCTCGGTGACGTTGCACAGAAATATGCATCTACGGCAGGAATCAGTCTTTCGTCGGCTTCTGCGGCCGGAGCTGCGGCCGGTGGTGCTGGCGCCGGGATGATGATGGATCCTGCTGCAATTGACGCGCTGACCAAAGATCAACGAACACTATTCAAGCAACAGCTCGAGCTCTATGCTCGTTACCTGAAGATGGACCTCCGCTCTGGCGACAAGGCCTTTGTCGGCTCCCAGGAGTCCAACAAAGCTCTCCAAGCCCAGCTGGACCTCTGGAACACCGAACATGGAGAGTTCTACGCCTCGGGCATTGAGCCTTCTTTCAGTACTTTGAAGGCTCGAGTTTACGATTCATCCTGGAACTGGGCACGTCAAGACGCCCTCAGCATGTACTACGACATCATTTTTGGCCGCCTCAAGGCCGTTGACCGTGAAATCGTCAGCCAATGCATCCGCATCATGAACAGATCGAACTCCACCTTGATCGAGTACATGCAGTACCATATCGACAACTGTCCGACCGAACGTGGCGAGACCTACAAACTGGCCAAGGAACTCGGAGAAATGTTGATTGAGAACTGCAAGGATGTCCTCAACGAGGCACCTGTCTACAAGGATGTAGCCATTCCCACCGGCCCTCAAACCACTGTGGATCCCCGTGGCAACCTCGAATACCAAGAAGTACCCCGACAGAGTGCCCGTAAACTAGAGCACTACGTCCGTGAGATGGCTGAAGGGGGCAAGATCTCCGAGTACAGCAACCGGACAAAGGTGCAAAACGACCTGCGAAATGTCTACAAGTTGATTCGGAAGCAACACAAGCTCTCCAAAGCCTCACAACTGCAATTCAACAGCCTTTACAAAGATGTTGTGCGCGCACTGGCCATGAACGAGTCTCAAATCATGCCTCAAGAAAATGGCGATGTCAAGAAGCCTGGCAGAAACGGACCTCTGACCCGGGCGACCATGAACGGTACCACCAAGCAGGGCAAGACTGAGACAATCCCATTCCTGCACCTCAAGAAGAAGGAAGAGCACGGGTGGGATTACAGCAAGAAATTGACCGGCGTTTATCTGGAAGGTCTGGAGAACGCTGCCAAATCGGGTCTCACTTTCCAGGGCAAGATGGCGCTCATGACTGGCGCTGGTGCCGGATCGATTGGCGCCGATGTCTTGCAAGGTCTGATTAGCGGTGGTGCCAAAGTCGTCGTCACCACCAGCCGTTACTCTCGTGAGGTCACCGAATACTACCAATCCATGTATGCTCGTTTTGGTGGCCGGGGATCTCAGCTTGTTGTTGTGCCATTCAACCAAGGAAGCAAGCAGGATGTCGAAGCCCTCATCGACTACATCTACGACAACAAGAAGGGCCTCGGCTGGGACCTGGACTTCATTATCCCCTTCGCTGCCATCCCCGAGAATGGACGCGAGATTGACAGCATTGATTCCAAGTCCGAACTTGCTCACCGCATCATGTTGACCAACTTGGTTCGCCTCCTCGGTTGTGTCAAGAGCAAGAAATTCGACAGTGGGTTTAACACTCGACCTGCTCAGGTCATGCTCCCTCTGTCACCGAACCACGGTACCTTTGGCAACGACGGCCTGTACTCAGAGTCCAAACTCGCCCTCGAGACACTCTTCAACAGATGGTACTCTGAAAGCTGGGGTGATTACCTCACCATCTGCGGGGCCGTCATTGGCTGGACTCGTGGAACCGGTCTCATGAGCGGCAACAACGTGGTCGCCGACGGGGTTGAGAAGTACGGTGTCCGCACCTTTTCTCAGCAAGAAATGGCCTTCAACTTGCTCGGCCTCATGTCACCGGCGATTGTCGACCTCTGCCAGAACGAACCTGTCTTTGCCGATCTGAATGGTGGGCTACAGTTCTTGCCTGACCTCAAGGAACTCATGACCAAGCTGCGTGCTGAGATCATGGAGACAAGCGCCATCCGACAAGCCGTCACCAAGGAGACTTCTCTCGAGAATAAGGTTGTCAATGGCGATGACAGTGAAGCTCTTTACAAGAAGGTAACGATCGAGCCTAGAGCCAACATCAAGTTTGAGTTCCCTGAGCTCCCCAAGTGGAAGGAGGAAATTGAGCCTCTGAACGCGAAACTGAAAGGAATGGTTGACCTAGACAAAGTTGTTGTCGTCACTGGCTTTTCCGAAATCGGTCCATGGGGTAACTCTCGCACCCGATGGGAAATGGAAGCCTATGGCAAATTCTCCCTGGAAGGCTGCATTGAGATGGCATGGCTGATGGGGTTCATCAAGAATCACGACGGACCTCTCAAGGGCAAGTCATACTCGGGCTGGATTGACGCCAAAACCAGCGAGCCGGTGGATGACAAGGACGTCAAGTCGAAATACGAGAAGGAGATCCTCGAGCACTCGGGAATCCGTCTCATCGAACCTGAGTTGTTCAATGGTTACGACCCCAAGAAGAAGCAACTCCTCCAAGAGATTCAGATTGAGGAGGATCTCGACCAATTCGAGGCGTCCAAGGAAACGGCCGAAGAATTCAAGAGAGAACATGGCGAGAAGGTGGAGATCTTTGAGCTCGAGTCCGGGGAGTACAGCGTGCGCCTGAAGAAGGGTGCCACGCTTCTCATTCCCAAGGCTCTCAAATTTGATCGTCTAGTTGCGGGTCAGATCCCAACCGGCTGGAATGCCAAGACCTATGGCATACCCGACGACATCATTTCTCAAGTGGATCAGGTCACTCTGTTTGTCCTCGTCTGCACGGTGGAGGCTCTTCTCGCCGCAGGTATCACTGACCCCTACGAGTTTTACAAGTACGTGCATCTCTCCGAGGTGGGCAACTGCGTCGGCTCTGGTATCGGTGGAACCACTGCTCTCCGTGGCATGTACAAGGATCGATTCATGGACAAGCCGGTTCAGAAGGATATTCTGCAAGAGTCATTTATCAACACCATGTCGGCGTGGGTCAACATGTTGCTCTTGTCTTCGACTGGTCCCATCAAGACTCCGGTTGGTGCATGCGCAACTGCGGTGGAGTCGATCGACATTGGATATGAGACGATTGTTGAAGGCAAAGCTCGTGTGTGCTTCGTCGGCGGTTTCGATGACTTCCAAGAAGAAGGCTCATACGAATTCGCCAACATGAAAGCCACCAGCAACGCCGAGGACGAATTTGCCCACGGCCGTACACCCAAGGAGATGTCGCGACCTACCACCACCACTCGAAATGGCTTCATGGAATCCCAAGGTTGTGGTATGCAAGTGATCATGTCTGCACGTCTTGCCCTAGATATGGGCACTCCGATCTATGGTATCATTGGCCTGACGACTACCGCTACGGACAAGATTGGTCGATCTGTGCCGGCACCAGGCCAAGGTGTGTTGACCACCGCCCGAGAGAACCCTGGCAAATTCCCCTCTCCATTGCTCGACATCAACTACCGAAGGAGGCAGCTTGATCTTCGAAGAAGCGCCATCAGGAACTGGCAAGAATCAGAGCTTCTTTACTTGCATGAAGAAGTTGCTGCTATGAAGTCCCAAGCTGGATTCGGCTTCGACGAGACCGAGTACATGGAGGACCGTGCGGCACATATTGAGCGTGAAGCCGTTAGACAGGGGAAGGAGGCACAGTTCAGCCTGGGCAACAACTTCTGGAAGCAGGATCACACGATTGCTCCTCTCCGTGGCGCTCTTGCCACCTGGGGTCTCACTATTGATGACCTTGACGTTGCTTCACTCCACGGCACTTCGACTGTTGCCAACGACAAGAACGAGTCTGAAGTCATCTGCCAGCAAATGAAGCATCTTGGCCGCAAGAAGGGTAATGCTTTGCTGGGTATTTTCCAGAAATACCTGACCGGTCACCCCAAGGGTGCTGCTGGTGCTTGGATGTTCAACGGCTGCCTGCAGGTTCTAAACAGCGGCCTTGTGCCAGGAAATCGAAACGCCGACAATGTCGACCAAGTCATGGAGAAGTTCGACTACATTGTCTACCCCAGTCGATCATTGCAGACCGATGGCGTCAAAGCATTCTCTGTCACCTCCTTTGGCTTCGGTCAGAAGGGCGCCCAGGCAATTGGCATTCACCCCAAGTATCTGTACGCCACCTTGGACGCGGCTGAATTCCAGAGGTACAAGGTCAAGGTGGAAGCCCGACAGAAGAAGGCGTACCGATACTTCCACAACGGCTTGATCAACAATACCCTGTTTGTGGCCAAGTCGAAAGCACCCTACCCCGATGAGATGATGCAAAAGGTTTTCTTGAACCCCGACCAGCGTGTGGCGGCGGACAAGAAGACAGGCGAGCTGATCTACTCTGCCAACCTTCCCAAGAAGGCGCCAAGTGTGCACGCTTTGGAGACCAAGGCTATGCTCGAGTCGTTGACACAGGCCAGCGCTGTTGAGGGATCCAAGGTCGGTGTTGACGTCGAGGATATCAAAGCGATCAACATTGACAATGAGACCTTCGTGGAGAGAAACTTTACGGAAAAGGAGCGAACCTACTGTAACAAGGCGGCGTCCCCCCAGGCCTCGTACGCCGGACGGTGGAGCGCCAAGGAGGCTGTTTTCAAGTCGCTTGGTGTTTGGAGCCTGGGAGCTGGGGCTCCCCTGCACGACATTGAGATTCTCAACGACGAGACTGGAGCTCCCAAGGTTACCTTGCACGGGGCAGCATTGGAGGCAGCCACGAAGGCCGGAGTGAAGAATGTCAATGTCAGCATCAGCCATAGCGACAGTCAAGCCATTGCTGTCGCTGTGTCTGCTTTCTAGACCAGAGGTGAGGCTAAGAGGATGGAATTGTATACAGTAATTTGGGTCGTACTGGTGGAGGTTGCCAGAGCGGCATGGCTTCTGCTTGCCGGTTGGAGCGTCTTTTTCTTTGGCGTTTTGTTGGTCATGGATCATGGAGAGGGCGTTGGGTGGAATATAACAGGCTTACGAGTCGGTTTGAAGGGCACCATAGAAATATCGCCATTGTTCATACAGCACAGTATTAAGTCGAGTAGCCCGTACATTGTTAAAATACCAAGTCCGTCCCTTGAAGCTTCCCCGCAATCCTACCATCTGAGATAGATGTCCGCTAAGCGAAGTTTCTGCATGATAAAGTTCTTCATCTCGGCCACTCCCAGGTCTATCCAATTCCCGTCTCGAACAGCACTCCCCCACGTCATCTCAATCGCATTCTAGTGCCTTGGTCGCCTGGAATCCTGCGAGTATGATCTGCAATTTGTTGTGAAGAGGTCTGAGGTCTTAGGAGTTCCTAGGACTTTCCACTGCCAATCACCCCACCAGGCAAATCGCTCGCCTCTTCGGCCCTTCTTCGATGTCTATTTGGCCGAGAAAAGAGCCGCCTGACCTTCCAGTCCCCCGTCAGCCAACTGGACTTCCACCTCAGAAACCTTGAAGCTAATTATGAGGTTTGACGGTGGGGTAAGTGTCCGTCGCGGTCTACAAGATGTTGAAAAGCACTCGGAAAGGTAGGTTGGCGCTGGGGAGCTTCAACCCCTCAGACTGCCCTCGAAACTCACTGCTATGATATTTCCCCAGCGCTCTGCTCGGTTGATCGTGTCCTTGCACTATCGTCGCCATCCTCATGGCCAGCCTCTCTATTGACCAACAGGCTCGAGCTGCCAAAGCGTACATTTTACAAGAGCTCGGGAAAACCGAGGATGGGGTACACATCCTCCGAGACCAAGACTTTTTCAAGCGGTTGGATATGAACTTCAACACCGTTTTTGCCATATTTGCCGAACTCTATGGCTATCGGCACGACTGCCTTGATCAGCTGGTGGGTCTCATTGCCATGTGTGGCAAGAGTTGGCAACAAAGAGATCCAGAGCTACAAAAAGTCGATAAAGAAAGAGAATTAGATCCCGAATGGTACATGTCGAACCAAATGTTAGGAGGTGTCTGCTACGTTGATCGATATGCGAACAATCTCGATGGTGTCAAAGCGAGAATCCCGTATTTTAAAGAGCTAGGGCTGACATATCTACACCTCATGCCACTTTTCCTCGCACCGCAACCGCTGAACGACGGTGGCTATGCCGTGTCCAGCTATCGGGACGTCCAACCCGAGCTCGGGACCATTCAGCAACTCAAGGAACTCGCGACTGAGCTGAGGAATTCAGGGATCAGTCTGGTTCTAGACCTGGTCTTCAACCACACCTCCAACGAACACTGCTGGGCCAAAAAGGCTGCCGAGGGTGATCCGGAGCATTCTGCCATGTATTGGACCTTCCCGGATCGGAATGTGCCATCTGCATTCGAGCGGTCTACCCGCGAGATCTTTCCCGACGACCACCCAGGTTCCTTCATCCAACTTGCAGACGGACGGTTTGTCTGGTCGACCTTCTACCATTTCCAGTGGGATCTTAACTATTCCAACCCAACGGTCTTCCGGTCTATGGCTGCCGAAATGTTATATTTGGCCAATCTTGGTGTTGACTTCTTTCGAATGGATGCAGTGGCGTTCATGTGGAAACAAATGAACACCGACTGTGAGAACCTGCCCGAGGTTCATAAACTGCTCCGAGCGTTCAACGCACTGTGCCGGATCGCGGCACCGTCGGTCCTATTCAAGTCAGAAGCCATTGTCCATCCAGATTTTGTTGTGCAATATATCGATCGTTATGAGTGTCAGCTGTCATACAATCCACTTCAAATGGCGTTGACTTGGGAAGCCCTCGCGACGAGAGATGCGTCAATGTTGTCTCAAGCGATCGAACGAAGACACAACATTGCTCGAGGGTGTGCGTGGGTTAACTATGTCCGGTCCCACGACGACATCGGCTGGACGTTTTCCGACGAAGACGCCCTAGAACTGGGGAAGGATGGATTGAACCATCGGAAATTCCTCAACGCCTTCTTTGTGAATCGTCACCCGGGGAGTTTTGCGCGCGGCGTGCCGTTCCAAGATAACCCGAAGACGGGAGACTGCAGGATATCCGGAACGACAGCTTCGCTAGCGGGACTGGAGTCGATGCAAGACCACGCCATCGACCGGATCCTGATGGCCTATTCGATTGCGATGAGCACCGGCGGCATTCCACTGATCTATCTCGGTGACGAGGTAGGCCAGCTCAACGACTACAGCTACCTCAACGACCCGGCCAAAATGGACGACAGTCGATGGGTCAACCGGCCCCATTACCCGGAATCCAGATACCGCGAACGACACGACCCCGAGACGATACCCGGGAAGATCTTTGCGGGGATGAAGCATCTGATCACGCTGAGAAAGACGACCGAGGAGCTAGCCGGAGGACGAGCCATTGGGTTCTTCACGGGGAATCCGGCGATCCTGGGATACCAGAGGCCTGGGGCCCACTCGACTGTTCTTTGTTTATGCAACTTCTCGGACAAGGCAGAGTGGATTGGGAGGGATCGCTTTATGGGTATGCCGGTCGAAGCGATGGATCTGGTTACGGGGTACGTGGTGAACTTGAGGGATGCGGGGATTCAATTACGGCCACATCAGTTCTTGTGGCTGAGGTCCTGAGGTGAATACAGGTAGAAGACTACCACTGTCTCTCCTAGCTGTGTGAGAAATGTGTAGAAGTCTAACCTAGCTATGTTTAGTGTCTGTGAACGGAGGCTGCTTTACCCAGTCACGTGCCCAGTATATCAGTGACCACGTGATCCTGGTGCTCTTGGCAGTTTATCACAGCTGCCCGTGCAGTGCCACTGTGCCAGTGTGATATCCCGTCACGTGTCGAGGCGCAGGCGGAAGCATTGCCGCACCTCCGTTGCTGGAGAGACGAATCACCCAAATCCTGCCCCGCAATTCGATTCCTGTTCCTTCACTGCTGTTTGGATGCTGGAGCCTGACTCCAAGCACTCAACCACTGGACTGGCCTGAGTTGGCCTGAATTGGCCTGAACTGAATCAGACCGCCAACACCACCCAAGGTCACCTGCGGCAGAGAAAGAAAGAATCATCTCGTTGAACAATGCCATTCATCTCAGAAGCCACACCTTAGCCCGACCCCCCTTCCACACCACGCACCCTCTCTCTCTCTCTCTCTCTCTCTCTCTCTCTCTCTCTCTCTCACACACACACACACACACACATACACACAGTTTGTCTGCCTCCAGGATCACAGCGCGGCATGACCGTCGCCATGGAATCGCCTCTTCCCATCCCAGGCTCCTTCTTGCCCGGCGCCGATGCCAACTTCCATCGTGCACGCCTGGATCCCTCCTTCGTATTCCCTTCATGTACAGACAGCCCACCACCCTCGTCGGCCGCCTCTTTGTCCGCCCGAACCCAGTCGATCTCAAAATCCTCCTCAGCCGACCACGATTACGATCTCGGTCAGCACAGTCGTAAACGGCCACGACTAAACACACGAGAGGGCCTTGTCCGCACTCCGCAGCAAAGACGTCATGATTCATATACCACCAATTGGTCATCTCGCCGCGACGCTGCCAGCCCTGCCCCGTTTGTCAACACAGACTACCGCATCGCCGGCGGTCTCGAAACCTCGGTGGACATGAGAGCCCAGAGAGAAGAGGACGCACACGAGTTTGATTTCGAGGCCGACTGCAGACCCAACAGATACACACAGAGCCATGCTTCACCAGCCCAGCACTATTTCCCACAAACTCCCGCTTCAAACGAGCGTGATCGACGTAAGAGACGACTGTCCAAGTCACCCAGCGGTTGGGGAAAGGCCGTTTGGGCTCTCACGGGTGGCATCGCCGGGACGGTCATCAGCTTCTGCTGGAACAACACCTTCAAGGGATTCTACGCCGGGGGCGGCAATGCATACCGGTTCGACATTGGAACTCCAGACGTGACCTCGAGTGCTTGGGCCGAGGTCGACTCCAAAGAAGATGTGTTCCACAACGACTACAACGCTCCGCCTGCGCATCGACAAGGCACTCCTGTGCCCGGAGGCTTTCCTCAAGAACCAGAATTCATAGAGGACTACATGTCGAAGCCTTGGGCGTATCAGAAGAACGACTCGGCCGTGACAATCGAGTCTGACCCGGTCTCAGCGTCGATCCTTCGAAACAGCTGGATTGTCGTGGACGATCAGGATCGCATGTCCAGAGAAACGAGCCCAGTACGGAAAAAATCGAGGGCAAGCACCGCCAATCTGTACGCACGACAAGATCCATCGCCGCGCCCGACAAACAGCATCCAGCACCGTCCTCGCATCACACCGAGGTCGTCGATGGGTCGAACTTCGGCGTCGCACGCCTCTCCTCGAACATCGTCAATCAACACCGTGAACAGCAGCTCCCAACCACGCCAATCTCTCCTCGCTTCATCCACCTCTACGGCCACTCCGCACGGCCATTGCAGACGCCCAAGCAGCCGCGCCTCTCTCGCCTCACCGCGCCGACAATCCAGTCAACCCGTACTGCCCTCCACGGCCCAGTCCCAACCGTCACCGGAAGTGCGCAAATTCCAACAGAAACTCCGCCGCAAAGAAGCCAAGGAAGATGAAACCATGAGTCGATTTAACGCCCAGCTCCAGGCCATGATCCGCGAGGGACAGCAGGCCTTGGGCTCGAAAATTGAAGTCGAGATCGACGGAGAAGTTGAGGATGACGATGTGGACGAGGGCTTTTATGAAGACGGCGGGTTTGAGGAGGGTGGTCGTGTTTCCAGTTACGCCAACATCAGGCCTTCAAGGTGGTCATAGTGTGGCTATCTGAACAGGCTCTGGTTTGCTCAGGTGCGGACTTAGGGCTAAGGCATTTACATGAGCCAATATAAGTTGATGCTGCTCTGTGTGCAAGCTAAGGTGGTCAGGGAGAGCATCCGGATTTTCCGTCGGTGTTCAGGTCGAGGTTGAATGCTGAAGTTGAGGTTGGGCTGGGGACATGGGAACCACTCGCTCACACACTGAGAACAGAAGACGACGCAGACTCGGATTGAAAAGCTGTTGAGCTTCGGCTGCCGGGTCGAGGTCAGTCCCTTCTCATTCTCCTACTCTCACTCTCACCATCGCTCTTCATGTACTTATCCTCCCTTGATCGATTCATCCATCCATCCGTTTATGCGCTGGCCACTGTTTGTCGCCAGTCGCTTGGTTCGATGGGACACATTCATGTTTCAAGCTTCAAGCTTAAGGTTTTCAATGTTTATAACGAGAAGTCGAATGATACCCCAGTTCGTTCGTTTGTTCAATCACTCTCTATTCCATTCACTTACTGTACTTACTACCTGGTTACTTGGTTCCGGGCACTGTGCTCGTCTTGTCTAGGACATGCACCTGGAACCAAATGAAATGAAATGAAATGCAACGAATTCAATGAAATTGCCTTAGCTTCCTAATACTGAGTCTGTGGGGACGAGGGGGCCCTCTTTGTCCCCTTTTTTCTCTTTCTTGCGTAGGTGCCGGATATTTCTGATAAAGAATGGTGAGGCTGGCGACATGGGTACAAATCATGTAAACACAATATTATCTCACGTCTCGGGTTCTGTGGGTTCGTCCTCATGACAACTGTCCACTTGTCTACACTCTATCGGACCTAACCGGGGGAAGAGAGCTAATCGTCCGAAAAGTCATCAAGTCGTAATCTCATCACGAAATTCTGGGACATGAGAAAACTCGACCTCCAACAACTCAACGCCCCCCAACCGTGCCCCTACTTCCCCCTTTCCTCCCCTCCCCTCCCCCATCACTCTGTCACAGTCAATGTTCTCAGGCTGAGGTCCTGGTGTCTGTTGAATCTGAGTCGTGGACTCGACGACAACGTGACGGCGGCAGCAGCAATAGCAGCAGCAGCAGCAGGAGGAGGAGGAGGAGGGCCAGGCACGCGGCTCGTTCGGGCCTGTCGTTCTCGTTCGACGGCGAGCAAGCCGTCGCAGGTCGCTTGCAGCCGCTGTAGTCGACCCTGTTGCTCCGAGAGAGTACTCTGGAGTTGGACCATGATGTCGTCGTCGTCGTCGTCGTCGGTGCGGGAGGACGCCTGAGTACCTACCGACTCGGTTCCAAGTCGATAATCGTGTTCGTTGATCAGCCGCCGCCGCCGAGGACTAGGCTGGAATATGTACTCTATCCACCGGTCATCGACAGCGGCGGTCGTCCAGGCGTGGGCTACCTGTTCTCTCAGCGCGGCGTCTTCTCGCCGTGGTACCTGTTCCAGCCCACTGTTGTCTTCGTCGTTGTCGTCGTCGTGGCCCGCCTCGGCGAGAAGTGTCTGTCGTTCTGCCACGTCGGCGCGTCGGCGAGCGAGTTCGTCGGCTGACCGCCGGGCCTTTTCGCCCAGCATCTGTCGCTTTTCGAGCGTCCGTTGCACACTGAACCGGTGCGCGATGATCAGAGGGACCAGATGCTGCCGGTCCACCGCCGGCTGCTTCGTCTTTAGCGGCGGTGGTGACGGTAGTCGTCGCGTCCCTATTACCGCTGCTGTTGCTGCTGTTGCTGCCGTCGTCACATTCGCCCGCAAAACAACCATGGCAAAACAAGCGAGCAACTCCTCAAACCTCTCGCCCTTGCACTCGTCAAACATGGTCTTGCGCAGTGCCGGGGCCGTCTCCCGCGGCAGCACGGCCGTCTTCTTCAGCTCGGACAGCCATTTGTACAGCGCGGCGCGCAGGTTCAGCGACTGCATGGGCGTCGTGGGCGGGAAGTTCGGTGTCAGCTTGCTCTGCGTCTCGGCCGGCGAGTAGAGTTTGAAGAGCTGGTACAAACTCCATTCCGTGGCTCGGATGCGTCGTTGGAGCGTGTTGGGTGCTGTCGCCGCCGCTGTCGCCGCCGCCGCCGTCGTCGTCGGTGGAAGTTTGGACGACGAGTGGCCGCTGGTTTTAGAGAAGGTCGATTCGGTGATGCCGGGCCAGTCGCGCTGTTGGTCCAGGTCGAGGAGATGGAGCGCCTTGATGAAGATGGCCAGGTTGGATCGAGGTCGCCATTGCGGCGCTAAAGGAGGGGCTGAAGGGTTGGTATTAGGACCTTCCATGTTCGTAGCCGTCGTCGTCTGACCTTGTGTGGTTAGGAATATTCATTGTTGGGTGTTGATTGTTTTATTTCGGTTCATAATCATCCCGAATCCCGAGTTATATATAATTTTCAATGTTGACCAACGACAACTTCACTTCTTCACTTCTTCACTTCGACTTTCTAATACTCTCGGCACACCACCAACCATTGCCTCGTTCATAAATCACGTCTCATCTACCTAGGTAAGTAACACTCGAGTATTCCTGTGTTTCATGATATTTTGAGTACACAGTAGTTGATTCTCGGCAACACCATGACCGCAGACGGTCTTGCTTTGCAATCGGGCAGCCAGAATATGGGAGAGGACGTCGGGTTGAGGAGAATTATTGGACGAGAAGGTGAAGAAAGAGAAGCAGTCGCAGTCTCGCTAATGAAAAGGAAGAACGTGAAAAGCGCAGAAAAGCGCAAGTAGAACAGCTGAAGTCAGACTTCAATGTAAATAACGAGGAATGAAACCCAACCAGGCGATAGCCATTTATTTCAGACTCGATGCACTGCCTTTCCCACCTGTTTATCTTCCATCAACGCCCCAGCGACCGTGTGCATACATACCAGACCATGCACGTCAACAGTTTAGAGTTACAAACGTCAATACCTTTCTCAAGCCTCGAAATGGGCTCTCTTATCGCCATGTTCCTCGGGCGCGCCAAATCCGGTCCCCTCATATCCCGTGTCAACCTTGTCGTAACCAGTCTCGAAGTTTCGCTCCGAGAGTTTCTGGCCCTCGACATTGAAACTCTCCGAATCCCTGAAGCTCTCGGTTTCTTGCATGTCGGCGTTGAAAACATCCTCCTTTTGCTTCATCGGGGCCTTGCCCCTGTCGATGCCGCGGCTGACCACGTTGTAGGCTCTTCGTCTATTGTATCTCCTCCAGAAAAGCCAGCCGCCGGTCAAAAGGGCTAGCAAGACCACTGCGACGACAACGGCAATGACGATGATGTACTTGGTCGCGAGGCCGTGGCTGGATGAGTGGGAGGGGCTTGCGTCAGAGCTGAGGCCGGCGCTTGTTAACTTCTGGGTAAGGTGGGTGATTTTCTCGGCATGGACACTGCTCGTGGTGCTTGCGAGAGATATGACTTGTCCGTCGGAGTCATCGACGACTCCCGCTTGAGCTAGCTTTCCGAGCGCATGGGTGATTTTCCCAGCATTCGCCGCTGTCGTCGTCGTCGGCGTGTTTGCTGGCGATGGGTCCGGGGACGCGCTTCGCCGGAGACCTCTGAAGAGAGCGTCTGGCATGTAGTCCATTTTTGGCACCGAACAAAGGACTACCGTCTGCAGGAAGGCTCGATCGGCAACGGCAAGAGAGGAAGCTCAACGCCAGGAAAGGAGCAAAGAGCGACTTTTTTTGAATTGAAGGAACGCAAAGGGAGAGAAATAGACAGCGAAACCCAGGACGCAAACAGTTCGGGAGGGGGATCGACAGAGCTTTGAGGAAGAGGCCCAGAGGAGGTGCTTCACATATGTGCCAGGGGACTGAGCCACCACGGGGAGCGAGGCATCGAAAGCAGGTCAGCATAAGCACTTATCCAGGAAGCTTTGCCGCCTTTCATGAAGTCTCGGCTGGAGACCAGGTCTTGTCAGCACAAGTGCTCGATATAGCAACAACCCCAGATTGCGCAGGGGCTGGATTGGGCAATTGTCGGGCTTTTGCACCCCCTGTCGATGTCAGCAAAGCCACTCACCTCAGATGCTTCAGCCTTCAGCCCCTCATAGCCTGGTCAGGCCTGGTCAAGCTTCATCGGCAATAAGCTTAGCTTGCATCAGCTTGACTGGTTCGGGCGACGTGTATCGTTGCTGACAGGCTTAGTGCGAGGGGCTGAGAATGACAAAGACGGAGGCCGAAATGGAAGCTCGAAAGTACTTACCTAACGCAGGCGCAGACGAAGGCGCAGGCGGCAGTCGATGATAATCTGAGACGCATGACTCGTCTACACTCGTCCTGCCGATCAGATCACGTGCGGGAATGACTCGCTCGTTCAATCCCAAATTGGAGAAGATGCCATCCTGTGCTGACCAGGAGTCCTCCGGCCTTTGGCAGTCCCCTGCATACCAAAAAGGCTGCACCGCCGTCACTACCATTTTGAGGGACTGGCGATATGGCTCGTGCTGCTGGAAAGAGAGCTCCGAAGCCCGCCGCTGCCTCACACCTAGCCCCAAAGCCTCCGCAGACTTCCTCCTCCGGACCTCCCACGCCTTTCCAATATGCTCCGCCTTCACTGCGGCCCTTTCTTTCCACCCTCCCCACCGATCACATATACCTGGTACACGTGGACAACACGCCACCGACGTTGAAGAAGCGAGTTTTTATCGTCCCTGTCATCCTCAACCTCTTCATCACGATTGGACTTTGCATCCGTGCTTACTACGCCGCTCCAGCGTACCTGGAACAGATCATCACCATCTTTGGATATGACACTGCGTACACAGTCGATACCAAGACGGCCCTGGCCGGTGAGCTGATGAACGCGGTGACTTCACGCACAGCGCTGCTGATGGTCGACTATGCCATCTTTGTCTTGATCGGCAGCTGGCCGAGGGAATTTGTATTTGGGAGCAAAACATCCCGGTTTGTGGGCCCATGGGAATGGAGGAGGAAGATTGGCTTTCGGGATACCGAGATAATTGTCCGAAGAGGGAGGAAATGGGACACACCACTCCTCGTGGGCGAGAACCCAGACCTGGTCAAGACATGGCAGATTGATGAAGAGTTGACCATCAAGGTCAAGGTCGACCCTGCGATGCGAACATCCTACCTTGGAAAGACAGGATATCTCCTCCTCGACAAAGATTGGGACCTTGATTTCAAGGGGATGCTCGATGCACACAAAGCAGTCGACCAGGGGGCAATCCAGCTTCAAGATCTGGACAACATAGCTCTGGTTTACTATCAGAAGCAGTGGCTCATGTGGCGTGTACATGAGGCACCCAAGGTCAGCAAGGTCGAAAAAGAGCAGGACGCGGCCGTGGAGAGTTTCAGGAGCAAACTTGCTGCCTGGGGCGCTGAGGATGTCTTCTTCCGCTGGATTGAAATTGTCCAATACGAGACGTCTCAACCTGGAGGATTCACCGAAGGACGACAGGCGGAAGCCATGCGTGAATTGAAGAAGCTTCTGACGAAGAAAGGTGTGGACTATGCAAAGTTTTGGGACGAGATAGGCGGCCAAGCTGGTCTGCCGGGGTTTGAAGAGCTGGCTCAATGAGACATGATTCTATGATGATCAAAACCCTTTCTCCTCGCCTTCTGGCCATCCTTGCTTCCACCCAAACCTAGGTAAACGCGTGTCGCTGTGACCTCCGACGAGGCTGCAGCATATCGTGCTTACCTTGGCGAGCTATGTACTCCGTACCCACTGCCAGTGAGTAGATATTATAAAATAGACTTTATGGCGTACCAAAAGTTCCCCTCACCGATGCCAATTCACCATCGCTGACCCCGCGCCAAATGGAAGATTTGACGAGAAAAAGTTTGAATTCCATCGTCGTCTGAAGACCCCGTCGACCAACAACTCGACATTCGACCTCCTTTCACGGATCCACCAAGCACAATGTCCTCCTCCAAGCTCTACCTGGGCGTCATCGGCGTGGGCGGCGTGGGTACAGCGTTCCTGTCGCAACTGTCGTCGCTCCCCGCGACGCTGCGGCCGACGCTGGTCTTCGTGTCCCGGTCGTCGAAACAGCTGTACACGCCGTCGTACACGCCCGTGGCGGCGACGGAGCTGCAAAGCTCGACGTCGAAACTCTTGTCGCTGGCGGAGTTGACGACGTACCTCTCGTCGGCGCCGGGGAAGGCGATCCTGGTGGACAACACATCCAACCAGGAGGTGGCCGACTCGTACCCGTCGTTCCTGAAGGCGGGCATCAGCGTGGTGACGCCGAACAAAAAGGCCTTCTCCGGCAGCCTGCAGCTGTGGAACGACATCTTCTCCGCGGTCGAGGCCTCGGCCGGCCAGGCGCTGGTCTACCACGAGTCCAGCGTCGGCGCGGGCCTGCCGGTCATCTCGTCGCTCAAGGACCTCGTGGCGACGGGCGACACGGTCACGCGCATCGAGGGCGTCTTCTCCGGCACCATGTCGTTCCTGTTCAACTCGTTTGCCCCCGCCGACGGCACCGGGCAGGGTAAATGGTCGCAGATCGTCGCCCAGGCCAAAGACGCCGGCTACACCGAACCCGACCCGAGAGACGACCTGAACGGCATGGACGTGGCGCGGAAGCTGACCATCCTCGCCCGTCTCGCCGGCCTCCAGGTCCAGGGCCCCGACGCCTTCCCCGTCCAGAGCCTCATCCCCAGCGCATTGGAGAGTGCCAAGTCGAGTGATGACTTCATGGCCCGTCTGCCCGAGTTCGACGCCGAGATGGAGGGTTACAAGGACACCGCCGCCAAAGAGGGCAAGGTCGTGCGCTACGTCGGCTCCGTCGACGTCGCCGCCGGCAAGGTCAAGGTCGGCCTGGAGATGGTCGACAAGGGCACCCCCATCGCCAGTCTGCGAGGGAGTGACAATTTGATCTGCTTCTACACGAAGCGGTACGGCGCGAACCCCCTGGTCATTCAGGGCGCCGGCGCCGGCGGCGAGGTCACGGCCATGGGTGTCACGAGCGACCTGATCAAGGCCCTGGAACGGTTGCGATAAGACGGGCGCACTGGGGCCTGAGGGTAGACCAAAAGTCTTTTTTTCACTGGAGAAGCTCCCACAGTAGTTGCTCTCTGTGGTTGCAGAGGTTCATCTATTCACATCAATGGCTAGTAGTATTCAGTCTCGGTGACGTCCAATCAAAGACTCGACCGATCGTATATTCATCATCATGGTCTTGTGTCGCTCAACTGCGAAGGTATTTCTTCACAGCCTCACCCCATACAGCGCCCCGCTTGTAGAAGTGCATCTGCGGCACACTCCCGCCCTTCAATCCGTCGATCGCCTCGGCCAGCTCCTCGCCTTTGCCCTCCTCCTTGATCTGTCTGATCGGATAGAGGTAAGTCTTGAACGCGAACACCAATGCCTCGGACTTGGGCAATCTATGCAGCGTCTGTCTCTCGCACCGCATGAATGTCTTGTCCACGTCGACCTCCTGGAGTTCTTCGACCACGTCACCTTCGTGCGCGTGGTTGGTGCCCGCGCCTGCGGCGTAGAGTTCCGGGTGCGTCGTGACGCTCCAATTCACGCGTTTGACGTACTTGCCGACCTTGAGGTTGGTGAAGAAACGGTCCATACTCCCCTCGATTTTAGCCGCATACCCCGGAACCGGCTCGTGGACCGCGGCCAGGCGCTTGCCGATTTTGTTGGCCGGGTCGAAGCCACTGGGGCAGACGGTGACATAGGCCTCGAGCACGTATTTGGCCTCCTCGCTCTTCTCGCCTTCTTCGGGCAAGAGGAAGAGGAAGTCCTCGTCGATCGTTCGGCCGAGGGTCTCGAGTAATCGTTTGGTTGGCGTTTGCTTGGTTGGCACTGCTGGGAACAAGGCGCCCGTCACGAGGTTCTCGAGCATGAACGTCTTCCCCTGCTCGTACTCGGTTTCATGGAGTTTGAACATGGACGGGAAGCGGAGTGGGAGGTATGTGCCCAAGAGAAAAGTGTAGAGCTCGACGATGGCGGGACGGACGCGTTTGTCGTCGTGGACGCTGACAACGTGCTCGCCATGCTCGGCCATGATTTTGCGCCGATATGCAATCCGGTCCTCGTAGCCCTTGTCCATGAGCAGCAGCTCGCTCGGATCCAGATTCTCGAGGGCTGAGTCGTCAGATTCGGCTCGTGATGGAGAGTCAGCCGCTTCTTGCTGATTGGCTATGTGGGATCAAAGCAAAGGAGAGAAGGAAAATTGGGGGGGGGGGAGGTTGAACGGGAGGAATCGAACTCACCCATGGTCAGATGATACTTGGGCTTGAAGGGCCGCAGTTGGAGAGGTTCCGTGGCCCTCCAGTCGAAGTCTGTCTGTTCCTCGACTGGAGGGAACTTGGGGGCTGGGATGAAGCGTTTTTGATACGCGGCCCTTTCGGCGGCTTTCTGGGATGCTGTCAGAGGCTGACGATGGAGTAGATGGCTTCCACACAAAGGGACAAGTGGGAGCTCACTTGTCTGGCCCCAGCTTGTCTTATGGCCATAAAGGCAAAACCGATCAGCAGGATGATGATTATGTAGTTGGTCTGGGTAAAGGTAGAGGTGGCTCTGATCTCTTCCCACGACCGCCAATGCCACAGAAAGGTGGGCTTTTCGAGGTGGGCGAAACGTTCCGCCATCGTGAATAGATACGAGGGGTCTGACTGGATTGCCTGTTCACAGAGGTCACCGCCGTCTGTTCGCTCACCCGCGTCTACGTCCGCCTCCCTTGGGGCAAGATGATTGTCCCCCTTGGGGCAAGATGATTGTCCTTCTGATGCTTGTCGTGTGACCTTCAAGTTGTCGGCTGGTCGTCGGAGATTCTCTGCCCGTGGCTGCCTGGCTCCCTCGACGGATTTATAGAGGAGCAGCAGATGAGTTGTCGTCTGCCTTCGGACAAGCCCGACAGAAACCTAAAACTTCTGGGACCATGATGGTCGAAGAGATAAAGAACTCACGGCGACCAGATGCAAATGCACGGCTGACTAAGGAGGGTGTCATTGAGCAGCAGGCGTTGGAAGCCCACCGGAGCCTTAACCAAGGCCCGGGGCCAGAGCGAGGTACCTACGCTTGCACCTACGGAATTCACCGTTAGCGCAGACTGGGGCACCTGGGGGAGGACTGCACGGTCCCTTTTCGGCCTGTCGGTGCCTAACCGTGCCTACGCCGTGCCTATTAACTTGCCCATACTTGCTGTGACTTGCCTGGTTGGTGCCTGTGCGGCAAGCCCCCATTGTCCAGACGCGCTAAAGCGTCATTTCGGCATCCATCCGTAGTCGATAGGATTACTCCATCCCAAACCATCTGCGTACCGTCTCTCACCTCAGCGATAGCGACCGCGACAGCGGAGGTCAAGGGGGCATGGCTCTGCAGGTCTACATCTCCCATAGTGGCCGAGCCCTCACCTTCAGCGAGCCCAATGCCCGCGTTGAAACACTGCGGTCATGGATCGAGGCCACCGCTGCCATTCCGGCGACACGCCAGATCCTGATGACCCCCCGGGGCAAGCTTGTCAAGAACCTTTCCAACGAAGCCGAAGTCTATGTCTATGACAAACTGTTCCTGTCCTCTGATTCCAGCCCTCCCTCCAGCGCCGATGTCCAGCTGCAATCCTTACCTGCGACCCCGTCCTCCCTCGCCGACGAGAATAGCCTCCAGGCATGGCAGGACCTGTTCATGCACCGCCGGGAGTGGGCACTGGAGGCCTTTGAAATAGCCAGGACCGGCGTGGAGAACATAGAAATATGCACGGATGAAGCGACGGTCATAGCCAAGTCCATGAACGTCGCGCTGGACAATCTGCGCAACCACGTCACATCTCTGCATCAGAAACTCGAAGAGACACAACAGTGGGCACAAGGATACATTCAAGATCACCAAGAAGTCCTCAGAGACTGGCATCGAAAAACAGATACACTTGCAGAGTTGCCCGTGCGTGAGGATGTTGCCAAAGTCTTGCGCCGTCCGTCCGAGTCAGGGGGCAACAGGACTGCTGCTCCCATCGGCACTCTCTTTGACCTCGTCGATCGAGACTGCCTCCAGGCGGCTGCCGAAAGTGTCGAGCAGAGTTCCTCCGAGTTTGAGACTAGGCTGCACGAGTTGCTGTCAGATATGGACCAACTCAAGGCCGATACCAGCCAAATCCAGAGCCGCTCCACACCATTCCCAGATACCGACACCAATGCGCTCCTGGATGAAGCCGAGACCCTCACCAAGCGGATTCATGCCGATTACGAAGAAGTGCTGCAGATGCAAGACAACTCCAAATCGTTGGTTGCCGCTTCAAGAAAGGCTGCCGTCCACACAAAGGATTTGCTCCCAGCACTCCAAAGTGTTGTGGAGGAAATAGCTCAGTCCTCGTTGACAGCCTCAGAAGCGAGAAATACGGCGTCAAGCGATTGGTATTTGACTCTGCAACAGGTCTCGAGCCTCCAGTCCCGGCTCCAGGCATTGTCGTCTAGCACCACTAACCTAGAATTCCACGACTACGACAACTACCAGTCGTTGGTTCGGATCTTCCAGCTACCTCTTATCTACGGTGCAACTCTGGTGGAAGCAACGAGACGGACCGAGTGGACCGATCGAATGAGGACCGAGGTCGATGCTCTCCATGAAGATCTCTCGCTACAGACGGAAGAGGAGCAACGACGGCGGAAAAAATGGACGTCCTCCTATAGTGACTTTTTGAACGAGGAACTGAATTCCAAGGACGCCCTCATCGATCTGAGAGCGTCGGCACCGCGAAACTCCTGGCCATTTGTGAGTCGGGATGAAATTTTTGCCTGGATCGATGATCTGCGAGCCTTGGGAATCACGGAGGCGGTTCAAGCAATGAAGCAGCGTGTGAAGGAGTTGGACACCTCGATTCGCAAACCCAAGCCAAAGCCGTTCAAGAATGGAAGCATCCACGACCTCACTCAGAGCGCCACTTTCCGCAACGGAGAGGAGGCGCGAGGCTTGAAAGACGAGAAGTTACGACTGGAAGAGAAATTGAGGGCCTCTGATAGTCGAGTGCGGAAGCTGGAAGATCTCTTGCACCGTCAAAGCCAGCTGAGCAGGCCGTCTAGTGGCATGTTTGTACCAGGAAGTGCTGCGGATTTCGAACGACAGCCACCTTCACCAAGCCCGCTCAACAGGACGAGTGACCTGTCACGTAGGTCGTCAGTGTCAGTTCGAAGACTGTCCAACAATCAAGACGACAAACAGCTGATGCAGAAAATTGTTGCTCTTGAAGGACAAATTCAAAAATTGCAAGACGAGGCACACGCGGAACGGTGCTCGAGTACGGAGAGTCGAGATAAAATGCAAGAGGCTGAACTGGTCAAGAGGGACTTGATGGCCAACTTTGAAGCCCAGAAGCAAGAGTTCGAAGACGAACGACAGCTATTGGACGATGAGGTCCACCGGTTGAAAGTAAAACTGGAGGAGGCCGAAGATGAACTCGACCGTCTCAACGAGTCGAGAGACCACCTGCGAAACGAGCAAGATCAGGCGATGCTCAATCTACGGAGTGAGATGGATCATTTGAAGAAGTCGTCGGCGGATGAACTTGCACAATCGGAACGAATCCTCGCGGCCGCGCAAAAGGAAGTCGCATCGCAGCGAGAGAGAGCCGGAAGCCTAGATCGCCAGATTCACCAACTCAAGGAGGAGAGGGCAGCCGCACAAGGCCAGAACGTGACTCTGGCGAATCAATTGAGATCAATGGAAGACCGACAGCAAGAGTACATCGGCATCCTCCAAGGGGCGCACTCTAACCTCTCTCCTACGGGATCTCCCCCAGAGGACCTTCGTCGGCTTGCCAGTGCGCTAGAAATCCTGTCCGAAGGCGCGGCCATTCATGCCCGCGGCCTGGATGACTCTCTCCAACTCGCAACCGCAGAGAACAAGGCCCTCGAGGAGAAAGCGTTGCACTACGAAAGTCAAATCCAAGCCCTGACAGCCCAACTCTCCGTCACCGAAACGCGTGCCAACGAACTGAAAGAATCTCTCGAGCAGGACCAGATCAAGATCTCGGCGCTACGCTCCGAACTCTCAGGCGAACGGGCAGAGATGCACGGCCTGCGCGAGAAATTCGCCGCCGGAGAGACTGGCTCGGATGCATTACGATTGCAGCTGAAATCAGAGGAGCGTAAGGTCGCGGAACTGATGGACCGCAAGGCTGACAACGAAGGCCTGACTCAACGCTTGAAGCATGAAGTCGAAGACCTGATCCGAGACGCAACGACAGCAGCACAACGACAAGAGACGCTAAGGCAGCATCTCGATAAACGGGGTGAGAAGGCGAAGCAATTGTCCGAACGCATCTTCCACCAGCACGACCGCATCATCCGCATGCTCGAACAATTTGGCTACTTTGTTTCACGTCAGGACGACGTGCTTGTCATCCAACGCGCCTCAAGAGTTAACGCGGGCGCAGCCAGCACTCTCCTCAGCGGTGGAGAGGGGTCCGGTCCAAGCACCTCGGCCATGAAACGCACCATTTCCGGCACCACTCCCTCTCAGCACTACTCGGACCCTTCCGATCTCGAAACTCTATACTGGACGTCGGACAATGATGCCGGGTCTGAAAACACGAGATACAACGGCTTTGTAACCGCCCTCGCCCGTCTCGACATCGACAGCACAATTGATCTGATAACCAAGCGGTATAAGGATGTCGAGTCCCTGGCGAAGAAATACCAGAAGGACTCGCGAGCCTATCGTGAGCGTACACATCGCATGAGCGCCGAAGCGCACGATAAAATTGCCTACCGAAGCTTCAAAGAAGGCGATTTGGCCTTGTTCCTACCGACCCGTAACCAAGCAACGAGGCCATGGGCCGCATTCAATGTCGGCGCACCGCATTATTTCCTGCGAGAACAGGACGTCCATAAATTGGCGACGAGGGATTGGCTGCTGGCAAGGATCACAAAGGTGGAGGAACGAGTGGTGGATTTGTCAAGAAGCTTGTCGACCGGAATGCGCGGCAATGCATCTGTCACTGGAAGCGTCGACGACGTCGGGTCTACACGGTCAATCGACGATGAGAACCCCTTTGAACTCTCGGATGGACTGAGGTGGTACATGATTGACGCGAGTGAGGAGAAACTCGGGGCCCCTGGCACGCCTTCGGTGGGCAAATCGACCGTCACCGCATCGAACATCGAGGTCAAGGGCCACATGGGCCTGGGACGCAAAGAGCATAAATCAAGCTCTAGTGGTGCCAACGCTGCGACGACCATGGTCACGAAAACACTTACCAAGAGCCTGGATAGCCGGCGGTCGAGCGCGGGCAGTAAGAAGAGTATGGAGCGCGATCCCAAGGCTCGCCATGGCCACGATGTGAGTAGGAGCAGTGTTAAGGACACGGCCGCTGTGCTTGCCCCGATCACAAGTGACACGGATGCCGAGATGCAAGCTCATGGAGCCGGGTCAGGAGCTCGGAATGAATCGACGGTGGCTGAAAATGCAGAGCCAACCGCAAATGCCCCTGCAAATGAAGGCTCAGGATCGGGCCCGGGTGGCACAGGCGCTGGCACGGCAAGCTTTGTACGGCAGCCGACCAGCGCTAGCGAGACGGACAGGGGAGATGCGCATGTCTTTGAAGTGGTGAGGAGAGATCTGTTACTCGGTCCATGAACTGGCCCGGCTGACAAACCCGTGTCTTTTTGCATAGACTGGCGATTCCCCTGTCCGTGGTCCTGGCAGAGCACTGTCTCCGTCTCAAGGACGACTGCAGTGGACGCCTGCGAACCTGGCTCTCAAAGCCAACCGACGATCGGTCTTCCCGACGACATCGACACCAACTTCGAGAACTACGTCGCCCTCGACGCACAAGACGACCGGGCAAACGCCGACCACAAGTCCGGCAAAACATATGGCCAGTGCCGGAGGTGTCGGCTCGCCGTCGCCCGCACGGCAGCATCAGCAGCAGGCGCCACCGCCATCGCGGCCCTGGGACAAGCTTTTCAGCATGGAGTATCATTCATAAGATAGGTGATACTAGGAAGGAGGAACTCCCGAAGGGCATCTGGAGAAGGCGCAAATTGAGACGCTGGAAATAAGGAATAGAAAGAACAGAGAATTGATGTTCCTTCGCACCGGGCCATGCGTTCTCCGTAGTCCATGCTAGTGCCTGGCGAGATGGGATACTGACAGAGGACTCGGACTGTCGCTTTTAGTAGACCGCAGCCACGTGATCTCAAGATCTCCGTCTCGGTTAAGGTTAATCCGAAACGGCACGTGATATGGATTCCAGGTCAGCATGTAAAGCTGCACTCGAAGCACGGCACGGTCATGGATGCGGGGCGGGGATAAATTGCGTGAGAAATCAAGAGTCGCTAAGACAAGATCTTTCAGTTCATAAAAGCCACCAGTTTCAATTTTGGGTGCAGTGGACGAGTAGCGTCGGCGGTCGTTGAAGGCGGATTGGAGGCCTCACCACTCGGGACTCGGGACTTATTCGAGAAAGTACAGTTGCAAAGCATCACGCGTTTGGAGATGGTGCGGTGCACTGGGTGGATTTTGCTTGGGTGGCCCGGTTTTTCTATCTACTCGGTACTGCCGTGTGGCACGGAACCACGGCTACACGGTACCAAGGGGGGAGGTAAAAGCGGGAGCATTGACGGGCAGCGGGCAGTGGTGCAAGCCTGCAAGGTCAGGGCGTGATCAGGAGATGAATACGGGCGTGCAAGTTCCAAGGGTCCAATGAAGCTAGCAGAACCCAACATTTAATACTGTGGGTTATGGGCCAGCCGGTGTGGTCAGGCAAGGGGTGGATTAGGATGATAAGCATTGGGCTGGGTTAGGGGAGGGAGGCGTGAGAGGGACAGGAAGGGTATTCGGCAATGCACATACTCCGTCCTGGAAGGAAGGACGGGTGGTGGGGAGCACAGGGCGGTTTGTTTTGGTTGGCGGCCTACTAGGATGAGATGAAATCCAAGGGAGAGGCCGACGGAACCGAAACACGCAGGCAAAGTTAGTAGAAGGTGGGAAGACGAAGTCTGAGCGAAGGGGGGATGGCATCAGCGAAGAAGTGCAGCTGTCTTGTGTGTGTCGACTGGAGTGAGATGAGGGACTAACACTGTTAGGTACTACTACTGATGTGAGGTGGTCCTGGTGGATGGCAAGCAGAGACACAGATGAGAGTTGAGTGGCTGCGCAAGGGCAACTGATGAACTTTGATGGGAGTACGGATGCTGCAGTGGGAAAAGCGAGGGAGGAGAAAGTGTCAAAGGCGAGGGCTACAAGCACGTTTGACTGCGGGCTTGGGCGGGTGGGAAGTTGGAAGGTGGAGGAGGAAGATGAGAGCCACTTTTTTCGCCCAGGGAAAATGGCCGTGTCTGACGGTTGGAGAGGGACGGGGTACCTCTTCTCACTGAGTGGGTTGAGTTGCTGGGAGACGCGGCTGTCAGACGGGCGGATTTACTCGATGAGGAGAGGCACGAGAGGGGAGGAGAGGAGGGAGAGGAGAGGTCGAGTGCTGCAGGTGCAGGCACAGGCGAGGGTAATGTGCCAGGTGAGAGGTCTGGAGGCCTGGCCTGGGTAGGGCTTGGCGGGTTGATCTGGCGATGGAGAGGAGCTGCGAGGGGCGAGGGAGGAGCCTCCAAGGCCGGGGAGCTGAGTGGAAGCTGAGTGGTGTGCAGCACACGCCGTGACCATTCGTAAATGACAGAGGGGAATTGGTGCGAGCTTCGTTGGTTTAGTGCAGGCAGGTCGCAGGCTGCGTGTGATAAGGGAGAGAGGGCAGGAATTGCCATGACTGACCGACGCGCAAGGGCGGCGGTGTGTCGCAGTGACGGGTGCCCGTGCCAGGCAGAGAGTTTTTAGGAAGGACCGAGATCAATAGCAGCAAGGCCGAGACCAGGAAGCAGGATCGAGACCAGGAGCAAGAGCGGGCAGCAAGAGCAAGAGCAAGCGCAAAAGTAAGAGCAAGAGCAAGAGCAGCAGCAGCAACAGCAGTAGGATCAGTGCAGGATCAGTCAGAGTCGCGGTCAGTCCGTCCGTCAGTCAACAGTCAATAATCGCCCGTCGCCCGTCCTCCGCAGTCCAGCTGCCACCCGCCAACCGCCAGCCGCCAAACCAGCAGCCAGCCAGTGAGCCCAGGCCAGCCAGCCTGCGATCAGCCAGAGCCGGCTGCAGAGTCAAGAGTCAGGGAGTTTGGCGTGCCCGCCCGCACCTCTGCCGTCTCCCACTCTCGCACTCTTCCTCCTCCTACTACTACTGCTGCTGCCACCACCACTCTCACTCAACCCTCTCCCACACGATTTGACTGTGTACTGCTCTGCCACTCACTGAGCTTTCGCCTGCCCGACACTGCTCTCTACCACTACGCCCTCACACTGTAAGTGCTCCTGTTTGCTTCTTCACCTATTTTCCACCTCACCACCTCACCTCCCCATTCTCTCTCTCATCGTTGTCTGCTCCAAATTCCCGTCGAAAATGCCCTGGTCGTCGTCAATCTGCCCTGCTTGTTGCTTGCGCCGACCTCGTCGTCGCCGTCGCCATCGCCATCGCCCCATCCTACCCTCCAGCTAACCACCACCACCACAGTCTCAACCCCCAAACTCGCCTCATTCACGCGTTTTCGCATTCTCCGTGAGTGCCTCTGCACCTTGGCCGCGCTTTGTCGCTCGCAAACACGCGTTTTGGACGTGAATGCACTCGCCCAAACAACCCTCCATTCACTGCATCCCACCGCGTACTTTACTGCCCGCCACCGTCCAGACCACTTGCGCTTCACCACCATTGTTCGCCTTGCCACTTTTCACCGTCGCACCGCCCTCTTCTCTGTCATCATCCCACCGCTCTGACTTTGAAAATTCCTGTTGCCTTGTCATTCCACCAACATGGCTAGGCCTAACAACTCACTGACAACCTCCACTTCCAGCGCAAAGCCTAGATCGTCTGCCCGAGTTACCAAATCTCGCGTCGACGTCACCAAGATGCCTAAAGCAAAGGCTACAAAGTCCAAGGCCCGTGGTGGCGAGAAGAAGAAGAAGGGTGCGCAAAACACTCCCGCCCAAATACCCTGCACCTCCACTGACTGTCCCTAGACCCCAACGCGCCCAAGCGAGGTCTCTCTGCCTACATGTTCTTCGCCAATGACCAGCGCGACACTGTCCGTGAGGAAAACCCAGGCATCAGCTTCGGTACGATCCCCTTTCCCCTTCTGACCCCAAGAGGACCCATGCTCACCCCATCACAGGTCAAGTCGGCAAAGTCCTCGGTGACAAGTGGAAGGCGTTGAGCGAGAAGCAGCGTGAGCCCTATGAGAAGAAGGCCGCCACCGACAAGAAGCGATACGAGGACGAGAAAGCCAAGTACAACGTGAGTCTCAATCCTGCCCTGAACCCGCAGCACACTCTAACCCTTCGCAGGCTGCCGAGGAAGACGAAGATGATGACTAGATGGTCTGAAGCAATCCGACCTGACCAATGTCAGGTGCGCATGCATTGACGTCGTCGGTTTTCCCTATTTTGTCATTATGTTTTTACTAGCAATGATGGGCTGGACGGGCAGGGGTTATGGAGGTCAGCCGTGTGGACAGGGTCGGTATGCTTCAACCTGCAGCTTATGAGATGAAGCCTTGCGCCCCCAGTCTCAGAACCACGGTGGAGGCACTCACCAGATCCACGGTGGCAGAGCTGCACCATTGCATAATGTGTTAAGCATACCCGGGTACTTGCTGTATACTAGCTCTTTATGCAATGCAACATCTGGCAAAACATGATGGTCGTGATGGTCCGTTCCGCATGGTGCTTGTTTTGGCTTGTAATTGCCACGGGAATGTTTTGATTCGACGCGTCGCTCCGTGACTCGTGTCCACGACTCGACGGGAGACGGGGAGGGGCAGCCTACAGGCAGCCTCCACGCACGATCATCCAACCATCTCGTCCAAGACAGTGTGTCGAAGCTCGAGATCTGAGAAGGCGCCTTGGACGAGGTTATATAGCCTGGCCGGGTTACAGTCGTCCTTTGGCCCCCCCCCAGGTGACTGAAGGCTTGGCCCTAGATGGCTTCAGGCTCCAGCCCCGGGCATCAGGCGTGGCAAGGCGCCGCGACGGCACTTTTCCTTGTTTCAACTTCATCTCATGTCAGTGAAGTCTCTCCTTGTCCCATTTCCGGTCCAACATGCAGCCAGCCGCACCGCCTCCGACCGGTGTTGAGATGCACCCCCCTCTGGCTTGCCTGAGCATCCTCGACAGGAAGGCGCGGTCTGCCGCGCCGCGAACATGACCCACGCCGGCGCGCGTCAATGCCACCAGCAAACCGTCGTGACAGGAGGACAGGCCAGACTGCCGCTGTAATCGAGGTAGGTTTGCGTTTTTATTTAAACGGCCAGCACACCTCGACCCGCGCGAGAGGGTTCGCTTCTCGACAGTCTCACAGCAGATGCCACCATCTGGCGATGCTTAGGCAGCAATGCCTGCAGCATGACGCATTCCGTCTCCCTCTCACCACACCCGCGAGACTCGCTGGCAGCGCGTGCAATTTCCGTGCCACGAGTCTGGCGGTCGGAGACGTCGTCGTTGGGGGCCAGGGACGTTTTAAAGCTGGTACCGGCCATGACGGGGTTCCGCCAGCGAGCGTGGGCACTCGCGGTGTTGCAACACTGGCCATGGCAGGCCAGATGGGACAAACGGGAACAAATGGGACAAATCGGCGTTGGCTAGTTCTTAGCTAGAGCGTGCAGCGGCGCCGTCAACCATCGGCTTCGCCTGCTGTCGGCTTGACACGTCAACGACTCAACGGCCTGCATAAGTTTCGTCTCCGCGTATTACAAGACCGCCAATTCTGCCGCTCTAGCTCCCCATCGCACCAAACCTCGACTCAAAAAGAGCCTCACCACACGTCGGCGTCGCTCTGTTCTGCTCTGGTCTATTTCACCTTCACGACTGTACATCCCTGGGCTACCATGCATGGATCTGCTACTCAGCGGAGAGGCTGGCAGAGCCCAGGATATTGCCGACGTGCTCAGCACCGTCCGGAGCCATGATCGGGACCACGTGCAGGACATCACCTTGGCCATCACCGCTTTGAACGACCTCAGCTGGGCCCTCCGCGAACTCAACGACCAGATCGACGCCGTTCAGGGCGTGCTGATGCGCCCCTTCGCCGAAGACTTGGACCTTGTGCAGAACAGCGTCGCCTTCACTCTGGAGGATGTCTGGGCCATCCTGGGCAAGATCCCTCCGAACCCGACCAAAACCGACTACCGGATTTGCTGGAAAGACATCTGCCATTACTGTCGGGAGATGGGCAAGCAAACCCTGCCCATGCGACTCGAGACATACAAATTGTTCCTCTTAAGTTTGTGCCAGGTGCTCCAAAGGTAGGCCCTTCCCTCCGTGAGTGGGCGTCCACAGCGCTCAGCAGCTTTTTGGTCAGGCACGCGTACAGTCGAAACCAAATGCAAAGTTTGCGCCACAAGATCCTCGATTTACAGGTGTTGCAGCGCGACAACCGACGCCTGATCTCAGCGACCGACGCACTCGCCAATCTGGCTCTCACACCAGTTCAACCAGGTGCGTGCAACCTCAGAGTCCCGAGATGAAGACTGACAGACCGCAGTCATGAGACCTACTCGATCTCAAGAACGGGTAAGACCGTCGAAAGATCGCCCTTTATCGCCCACATCCACATCCACCCATAGCCATGAATCTTTCGTATTCCAAGCGGCCCCGAGCCCACCTACGACGTCGCCCACCACCACTTTCTCCACCACCAGTCACACGTCCAGCCCAGAACCAGATACAGGCCATTGGGCGGGTGGCATTTTTAATAACCTTCCGAGCACCGCCCTCGAAGATGACACTGAGACGTAAGCATGTCTGTCTGCTGCCGAGTGGGCTTCGCTGACCTGCTGGGCCCTAGCTCCCGTTGCTTTGGTGAAGGCGCGCACAAGGGCCGTAGTTACCCCGACCCGGAATTCGAGGCCATTCTTCAACTGTAAGACCAGATTGTCAACGGGAGATTCGTTGCTAAAACCCCCCCCCAGGAAATTCCCCGGCGGACTACGCACCAAATTCTACTGTCGGACTCGCGATAGTCGCTGCAAGATTGTTTGCGAATGGCCGGATGGCAGACGAGGGACCCGATGGTCCTGTCTGCCTTTGAACGACTTACATGTACGACGAGCTGGCCCATTTCTTTACCTCTGCCGCCCTACGCACGCGGCCGCCAGCACCGTTTGGGCCAGCCTCAAGTTCACATCGATTGAATGTAGGTGGCGTCCCAGATCATCCCCTCCTTTCTGTCTGCTAACCACAGTCAGGGCTCGTCGTCTTCCACTCTACCTTTTTATCCCTTCGATCACACGATCTGGGCAGACATGTCAGCAATACGTTGGATCACGATCTCAAGGGCGAGAAAAGCCACTTCGCCGGGTATGATCCATGTCGTTTGAGCCCCCAACTCTCATATGCTGACATAAGCAGTGCCATTCGAGACAGCGGTTACAAGCACGCGCTGCGACTGTACCGTGACCGCGGTACCGGTTCACTCCGACTCGAGGCATCTGTGCTCGACGGTGAAATGCAAGAGTGAGAACGCCGGTTGATGGTGTGGATTCGAGGGCTAATTCTGTCATCAGCACGCCGATCTGGACCGCCTTTATCACCTACAACATCACATCTCCCACCTGGCATCGCTTTCCTAAGAACAGCTCCACCGTGTACCTTGCCGACCTCCGGCGCCATGTCTTTTCTTCCCAGTATTCGGCCCACGTGGCGGCGAATGGGGAACAGATTCTTGACTTTGAGCTCGCTCAAGGTATGTGCCTTTTGGGGGTTGACGGCCGAGAGGCCATGGGATTTTGCTGACCCTGACCAGACGCCGAAGCCTTCGTTCAGACGATTGAGGACTTTGGTGAAGATTATCGCCGCACCAGACCGGCGAAATGAACTATGACAGCATATTACGACCTGACGAATTTGACGACTGGAAATTATGATTACGACGACGACGACACGGGTGGTCCAAATTGTGCCTCTTGCGCCTGAAACCATCAGCCGAGACAGCGAAGCAAGGCCCACTGAGTGCTTCGATACCCGGCACCTTTCTCTCTCTTGCTTTTTTGGCTTCTATTTTCCTTGTTGTTTCCTTTCTCTTCGGTTCTTGACCTGTCTTCTCAGCTCAGCCTGTTATTCAGTGATCTATTTCGGATATTGATTTGCGACCGTAGCGAGAGCCAGCGAGATGGAATGGGAGGCCTGTTTCTTGCTGGTTTTGAGCGAAAAGCCTTTTCTATCTTCACTCGGTCCACTTTGTTGAAGACGCAAACCCCAGTGATGGACGGCACGGCGGGCACAGTCTCTAATTTAAATACGTATTTCCTGTTTTCTCGTCTGTACTCCTGCCACATGCGCGGCTGCTGTCTCCAACTATCGAACTCTCGGTGTCGAGGTGTGTCGGTCATGTCGCCGAGTCTCCCGGGTACCGGGTGAATTCCGCCTATCATGTAGCGGCTAAGTGCGAGGGCCCGTCGACCACCAACCGTCTCGCCGTCTGTTCCCATCTATCGCGGCCATTTGCCTTGTCGGCAGCTCCAATTTACTACCTCTGCGTACTTCGTACAATAAGACGATCGACGTTTTCACCATGGCTTCTCTTCCTCCCTCCTCTGTGCGGTTTGTGGGAATAAGAACCAGGCTGCCCCATCATGCCGTCGCCCAACGAACGACCTGGTCCCGTCGGCGACGAGGCCATGGCCCAGACACCAGCCCACGAGACTGCGTCGCAGCATAGTCAGAAGGAGGCCGAGCAGAAAACACTATTTCGATCGGTGTACACTGTCCTCAGCTATGTGCCTCCGAGGTGTCGCTATGACCCTGAGAAGCCCTTCAAGTTCTCAATGGCGCTGAATTTGCTCTTCGGTACGACGCGAACCCACGCTGAAGAAGTGATAAGAGTCGTCTCCATGCTGACGTGTTTCTGTGGTATAGCATTCGCAGGATGTTTCACTGTGGCCAACCTATACTACACCCATCCCATTCTCAACCTCCTCGCAAAGGATTTCCACGTCACCGACGAACAGTCGTCGTACATCCCGACTCTAGCGCAGGCAGGGTATGCCGGAGGACTATTATTCCTGTGCCCGTTGGGCGATCTGGTCAAGAGGAGGCCCTTTGTTCTTTGGCTTGTATGGTTCACGGCCACACTATGGTATGTTGCGTCAAACGTGATAGAGACACATGGTATGGTGGCTGATGTGCAGTCAAGGATTGTCCTTTGCGTCACCAAATCCTTTGCCGTCTTCGGAGCGATTTCCTTCCTCACCAGTGTCACCACTGTCACGCCACAGCTGATGTTGCCCTTGGTGGGAGACATGGCCCCCCCACATCGTCGAGCCACCTCCCTCTCCATTGTCGTGTCAGGTATGCTGCTGGGGATGCTCATCGCCCGTCTGCTGTCTGGGACTGTGGCCCAGTATATCGGATGGCGCTATATTTATTGGATCTCGTTTGGGTTGCAGTATTTCATTTTGATCTTGCTGTACCTGTTCATGCCGGACTACCCCTCGACCAACCCGGGAGAGAAAATTTGGAAAAAGTATCCGTTCCTGTTGTGGGATATATTGAAGCTCGTGGTCAAATACCCGGTCTTGGTCCAGGCATGTCTGGTCGGCCTGTTCACCGCGACCACGTTCACGGGCTTCTGGACCACCCTGACCTTTCTTCTCGCCGGCCCGCCGTACCATTATAATTCTCTGGTGATAGGCCTCTTTGCTCTGATAGGCATTGGAAGTATGACCTGGGGACCCATATTTGCTCGAACCGTCATGGAGAAGCACCAGCCATTGTTCTCAGTGATTATCGGCGAACTGATCTGCCTGGTTGGGGTGCTGATCGGCACCTATGCCGGTAAATTTACGATCGCCGGTCCCATCATCCAGGCCGTCGGGATCGACATCGGCCTGCAGACAAGCCAGATTGCCAACCGAACCGCGATTTATGGAGTTGCGCCCAAGGCAAGGAATCGAGTCAACACCGCGTACATGGTCAGTGTCTTCGTGGGGCAACTGATTGGGACCGCAGTGGGGAATCGCCTTTATGCAAAAGGCGGCTGGATCGCCTCGGGCTCTGCGAGCGTGGGGTTCATTTCCACCGCCATCCTGGTGTGTCTCATCAGAGGGCCACACGAGCAGGGCTGGGTCGGTTGGCGCGGAGGATACGATATGCGGAAAAACGTCCCGAACAGGAAGCCCCAGCCTCTTCAAAAAGTGGAAGAACCTGTCGAGGTCCAGGAACTGCCACCTTTCTCCATCAACAGTGCCCCCGTGGAGTCAGAATGGCATGATAAGGAGATGGGAGCAGCAGTGTCGAACCAAAACCATGTCTCGGAAAAAAGCTCTCGGTTCTCGCAATGCAATGGGTGAAGAGATTCGACCTCCAACGGAGACAGTGTGAGAGTAAGCAAGTGTACAGGAGAGGTAAAAGTCCAAACTCGATGCCTGTGGTCACCACACGAACAGGCTTCGACCGTCACTTCCAGGATCGACTCTTTATCCGACTCGTGGAAATGACATGAGCTGAAGCCGAGCCACCCGGGTTTGATCACAGAACTAGGTCTGGTTTCTTGCCAGTAGGATCATCCAGAGCTCCATTTTTGACGTGTTTCTGGCTTTCCATGTTTCGAATAAGGCTCTCTCGCCGCTGGCCTGAAGGATGGCAAGCATTTATGGGAACATATATAGAGTCAACTACCGGGGCGGTCTTCGCTCATCCCATCATGAGTGATCAGTCCTCTGAGGTTTGCATCCCACGGCAAGGCAAACCACGGTGGTCTCAGGAAGACAAAAAGCAGGGCCTTGGATAGCCACAACCGCTGCAGTTTCTCCATTCCCAGCCATTTGCCATCCCTTTCATTCCATCCATGTTGTGCCAAGATCTCGTGCACATTCTTCGCGAGGCTCGCGTTGGAATTCTTCCCCCATGTCCCAAACGCCTCTTCAAGATGGTGATGCTATCTCATTCAACGCGTTCATCGGTGAGTACTGATCTGCCGGTTATTGTTAACCATGGCAGTTTACTCTTTTGTTCCAAGAAGTTCGGCCCTTCCTATATTTCTGTCTTATCTTTTGTGTCTTCGTTGTGCCCTGGCCCAAATCGGGTCTGTCTACCAGTTGGACGCGGAATACTCGGGCGTCAATTTTTTCCAAGGATGGGATTTTTATACCGTGAGGGTCTTCGCATGAGAGTGCGGGTTTCGCGCGTGCTGACGGATATAGGGAGGCGATCCTACTGGGGGTTTCGTCACGTAAGCCACGCTCGATGGCGGGAGGGACATCATGGGACTTACAATGTATAGATACTACAGCAAATATTCTGCCCAGATTTCAGGCATGATTAACTCTAGCGACACCTCGCCAATCTACATCGGATCCGACTACACGAGTTTCATCGCATCGACGCAGGCGGCCGGAAGACCGAGTGTGAGGATCTCAACCCAAAAATCATGGACACATGGGCTATTCATCGGAGACTTCAACCATGCCCCGGGAGGGGTTTGTGGAAGTTGGCCAGCGTGTAAGACTCCCTCTGGCCCCATCTCCTGAATCGGCATACTGAACCTCCGCAGTTTGGACGTTGGGACCGAATTGGCCCTACACGGGAGAGATTGATATCATGGAAGGCGTTAGTCTTCTCTCGTACAACGGGATGACACTCCATGCGTACGAGCAGCCCCCGAAGCAAAGGAAGACCGAGGACCGTGCTGATGAAACAGGTCTCCAAATTGCACCATTGCAGGCGACAGCAGGACGATGACAGGACAGCTGCAATCGACCAATTGCGCATATTACGTGAGGGAGATATGATCCCGTAGCAGGCTTTGTACTGACGCCTGAACAGCCCGGCGACAACATCGGATGTGGTATATCCGACAACCGAGCCAACAGTTTCGGGACCGGCTTCAACACGGTTGGAGGAGGCGTCTATGCCATGCAGTGGACGTCGGACTATATTCGCATCTGGTTCTTCCCACGGGGCCAGATCCCTGCCGACATCACCAACAAGACGCCCAATCCGTCAGGCTGGGGTCTTCCGGCCGCCAACATGCAGGGTTCGTGCATGATCGACGACCATTTCCAAGGCCATAAGGTCATTCTGAACAACGCTTTCTGTGGAGAATACGCCGGAGCGGCCAGCGTGTGGAATTCGAGCACGGCGTCCTGTGCCACCGCGACGGGATATTCGACGTGCAATGCCTATGTGGCGGCCCAGCCTGCTGCCTTTCAAGCCTCGTATGTGCAAGCAGGCGGCGGTGTATGGCCGAAGTGTCGTTGACTGACATCGATCCTTGCAGATACTGGAGCATCAACTCGATTCGAGTGTACCAGCTGGCGGGTTCTGGTGCCAACGCCTCTTCTTCGACGACGCCGTATATAGCCAGCAACCAGCCCACACCGTCCACTACGTCCACCACGCCGGCCGCGACGCCAACCCCCACCACAAGCCTCTGCCCGACGTACAACTTCACCGTTGTGCAGTCGGGCGCGTACCAGTACGAAATCGAGTGCGGTGTGAATCCCTCAGGGTCCGACCTGGGCGCGCCATACTCTGGCTTCAGGGTCAACTCGTTCGAGGACTGTGTGGCGGGATGCAGCTACTGGAACGCCAACATCACGTCCAACATCTGCGGCGCCGTCGCCTATCAGATCAACACCAAAGCCTGCTACTGGAAGCGAAATATCGGAAGCGCTCCCGCCGCGACCGGCTTCAACGGCGCCCGCCTCATCTACTACGCCTACCCCCAGGTCACCGACAATCCCGGCATGCAGTCCTCCACCACCTCCACCAGCTCGTTTACGGCAACGAGCGTGACGCCCCAGACCTATGTCAATCCGACTGCCTCGTCGTCCACGACGTTCTCGCTAATCACGGGGACACCGGCGTCGTCCCACACCGACGGTGTTGGTATGGGAGGCAGCGTGTCTACGGACTCGAGTGGTGTTTACTCGACAACGTTTGATGTCTCCTCGTCGACGAGTGTCTCTTCAAGTACTTCTGCGCCTGTCACGAGCACGAGCACGAGCACGAGCACAACGACGGCAACTTCCTCTTCTTCGACTTCAACCACTACTTCTCGTCCGTTGTCGACCAGTTCAAGCACCTCTGTCCCCACGGCTTCCTCGACGTTAGCGAGTTCGTCCAGCTCGACAACCCTCGGTTCCTCGAGCAGTTCCCTGCCATCGTCGAGCTCTTCTTCAAGCACCAAGACCTCGACGTCGCCTGCTCCATCCTCGACGACTACCACACTATCGACCTCCTTAAGTACGACCCCGTCGGCCTCGACGAGCACTTCATCTTCTACCGCCACAATGTCTATAGCTTCGACCTCGTCCTCCACTACCATCGCTGCCGCTACCTCGTCGTCTTCCAGCGCACCATCTTCGTCAATAACAAAGTCATCCTCTTCGACCGCCAACCCGTCGACTTCAGTTTCATCGCAAACCTCAACCTCGGTCTCCGCTCCGTCTTCTTCACCAACGACAGGGCCTCCTCCACAATCTACAACCAGTACAGCCGGGCAAACCTCTCCTTCCACGGCGCCGCCAGGGTCCTCGACCACAGCAGGCACTGGTACTTCCTCCAGCTCTCCATCCACACAGCTCCCGTCTACTCCGTCGATTCCCATCTCGTCGACCCCAGTGAGCTCTTCCTCCACCACAGTCTCTATGTCGACATCACCACCGACATCCTCACCCACTACCACGACCGCCGCCGACAGCACCATCCACACTACTTCAGTTGGATCGTCAAGCGGCGGTGGCACCACTCCATCCGACTCCCCAACTCCTCCTCCACCTTCCACGACGTCAACACACTCGACAATCCAGCTTTCTACATCTTCTACCGCAACTCCACCACCACCAACCAGCACCGTAGCCCCAGACACCACCAGCTCCGTTTCTTCGACCGCTTCGCCACCGACCACTTTTCCACAAATATCCAGCACGTCTTCTCTACTAACCGGTTCGCTGACAACTTCCTCAATCAGCTCCACCGATCCTCTAACGACCTCCTCTCCTTCATCGCCGACCAGCACTCTCGAGCTCTCTACTTCATCTACACCAACATCTCCCATCGGACCAACATCCTCTCTCTCACCATCTCCGTCTTCTCCTTCCACCTCCTCACAGACAGGAATACCAGCACCAACAACGGCCACTCCCTCGCCATCCACAGGGACAACAACTACATCAACGACGACGACGACGACAACAACCTCTCCCCCCGGCCCCTCAGAAGTAGCCCAGTTCGTCTACGCCGGATGCCTGGGCCCGAAATCAAACACGACATTCTCCAACTCGTTCACGCTGGCCGAACACTCGGATGCCATGTCCATTGAGACATGTGTCTCAGACTGCACCTCGCAGAGATTTGCGGGGATTTTCGATACGTATGTATATACTCATCCCATCCTACCTGAGTTTCAAGCCAGGTTTGATGGTCTTCAAACTCAGAACCGCCATTTTTGCCTTCTCATTTCCAGTTCTGTTAACGCTGACCCTGACAACCCTCTAGGAAATGCTACTGTTCCAACTTCACAACCGCCCCCAATCCAGACACAGACCCAGCCTCCGAATTCATCCAGTATCCCGATTCAGCCTGCGACGTGCCCTGTCCGGGGAACCCGGAGCAAAAGTGCGGCGGCGTCGTGACATTGCCCCCTCCTCCCTCTCGACAGCGGGAGGCGATGGCTAAGATGAAAATGAGGATAAAGAGGGACATTACCACAGGCGATCCGAACGAGATCGCCTTACTGACGCTGTATAACAATACCGAGTTCGATGTGGGCCCTGGGGTGTCGAGTTCGAGTTCGACTTCACCTTCGTCTTCGTCGATGCAGTCAGGCGGCTTGACGAGCTCAATTTCAACCTCAGTATCAACATCAACGTCAATGGGACCAGGGGTGGGGGGTTCGACGAGTTCAGGTTCAAATCCGACCTTGACCTCAACTTCGACATTCATGTCGGTATCAGCAACGGTGTTTCCCCCAGATTCATCCACCACCACCATGCCAGCTTCCTCCTCTCCTTCCACTCGTTTCTCTTCTTCTTCATCCACCGCTTCCTCCGCCTCTTCTCCCTCCTATTCTTCATTTTCATCCACCTCTCCATCCCCCACCAACTCCCCAACCACCAACGCCCTAACCCCAACGACAATCTCGACGACCTACACCACAATCTGCCCGCTGCATCCAACGACCTGTCCGACCCAGACAGCGACGCGCGTGACGACGACAATCACGCTGCTCCACTGTGGTTGTTCAGCCATGGCGGAGCCACAGGTACCGATGACGACGACCGTCACCGAAGTCTTGCTCCACATTCCTACTACCCCTCCCAGTGCTGGTCCTGGTGCCGGCGTAGGGGGGATGGTAACCGGTGGCCACGGCGGTGGTATCACTGTGACGACGACCCTGGTTGTTCCCTGCGCGAGCTCGATCGCCGCGTTACAGGCTAAGGTTGATGCTTGGGAGGCGACCGCTGCCGCTGCCGCTGCTACCGCTACTGAAGGAGCTGGAGTAGGAGCAGGAACGGGAGCGGGAGCAGGTTCAGGAACAGGGGGGGGTCTAGGAGCAACAGGTCCTCCACCACCAGCACCACCAGCACCACCAGCAACACCAGCAACACCATCAATAGCTGCTCATGCACCGTACAGTTTCCCAGTTTCCTTCCCCATGTCCGCCTCATCCACCCCAAGGACCGAGAAATTCGACTTCCCGACGCCTGCCACGAGCGGACCTCCTCGCACGATGGGACTCGCTCATCCCCCGGCCCTGGGGAATTTATCCGTCTCCGTGTCGGGGACCGCGACGACGCCGTCGATGTTCCGCTCCGTGGGTTCACACGTGAGCGTTTCTATCATGGGCGTGGTCGTCTTGCTGTCCTTGTTGTTTGTGCAGCTAACGTTGGCGCAGTTGTGATCGTGGCGCTTGGAGGTTTAGATTTGTGCATGTGTGACATTTGGTGGTTGGCTGCTGGAGAAGATTGGGGAGATTGGTTACGTGTTACATACATTGAGCACGGATGTTGCTTTATCAATGATCCGGACCGAATTAGGGAAATTGAGGCTGAAACATTGCAACCCAATCAAGTCAGATTTATTCTTGATTCCATCTCGCTTGCAGCAATTTAGAGCACAAAAATCCTCATTTCGCCCACTATGCGAGGATCTATGAAGGCCTTCCCGTCGTACTCCATATCGTGTCGTTGCATTAATTCGTATGGATAATCGTCGAAAATTCCACGTCCAATCGCGCTCAATGTGTGGTGAACTTCTTCCAATGCTTTCCTTTGCAACACTTGATTTCGACAAACGCATCTCCACGTCTGTCATCTCGCTCATGCGGCTTCGCGTGACACCACACCCTCAAGTCCTTCTGCTCCGTTCCATCCCTTCGATACATGACCTGCTGGAAATCACGCTCCCACTCCCCGAACTTCAAATCCAAGCGTCGTGGCCCCGTGGTGCGGTGGCCGAAGATGGATTTCCACGATTCGCCTATAAAGCGCGCTATATCATCTGTCGATGAGGGTGGGATTAAGGTGATGACCCTATCGTCGATGAGGCCGACGCAAAATGTCCTAGGTGAGAGGTTTGTCGCGTCAAAGTCGCCACCGCAGCCGGTTGGAAGTAGGCTCTGGTGTCTGAGACCGGAAAAGTCGTTTTCCTCGTCTTCCTCGTCGTAGGCTTCTCGATCGCTATCACCGTCAATATCTCCGGCCGACATGAAAGTTAGACCACAATCAAAATAAATCTGCAGTCTGTCCAAGTTGAACTCCTTGAGCTCTTCCATCATTTCCTGATACTCCTCCATCTTCAAATGCCTCGATTTTCGTTCGAGGTCGATGGTCAGGCTCTTCAGCCGTGGACAAGCTAACCGGATTTGTTTCAATTCTTCCAGGGATAGGAATGGCGGTTGCTCGTCCAGAAGCTGTTCTTCTCGTTGGTGAAGGTGCAGTTTCTCCAATGTCGGCCCATGTTGAGTGAGAATGGTGCTCAACGTCACCTTGCCCATCCATGACCAAAGGCTCAAGGTGGTTAGAGGCGAACAACTTGCAATGTAGATCTCCGCCGCTTTGGCAGTTTCTGGCTGGCAACGATACGGGGAGAAATTGAGGCTGATATGTTTGAGACCTGTGAGCACCTGTACCGCCTGCTCAAAATACGAAGTCGACAAGGGGCCTCTGGTACACTTGAAGCTCTCGAGACGCGAGAGGTCGACGGCTTGAGCCCAGTATTTCAGTGTGTTGGCAGCCAACGGCCAGCCGTCCAAGGTCAGACAGCGGAGTGAAGTGGTTGGTGTGATGTTGGTGTTATCCTCAGCTTCTTCATCCTCACCATCCTCATCATCCTCATCATCCCCAGGAATATTCAACAAGCGGCCATAACACAAAAGGGATGCGTATTTGAGATTGGGGGCGCTAGCAACAATCTTCCGAAAATCACCCTCGAAGAGTTCGGGAAACTTCATGGAAATTGCAGTTAGGCAGGGGGAGACTGCGAGAGCGTCCTCTGATTCATGGTCTTCCTTGGATTCGATGGGAAGTTTTTGGAGGCGACCAACGCGGAGCGTTGCTCTTGGATGGTGTTTCTGCAGTGCTTCGACGAGCTCACTTGAGGGGGGTCGTATATGTGCCCAATTCAAAGTCAAGATATTGCTGGCACGTCCAAGGAGTCCCACCAGCACCTCACACAGATCGAAGTTCGTCTCCTGAGGACTCAAGTTGGGCCTCGGCTCTCGTCGACGAACTGTAATGTGTCGTAAACCTTGGAGTAGTTCGGGGGTCATCCACTGCTCCAAGGGCGGAAGGGGGGCTTCAGAAAGATGCAGGCAAGCAAACGTCTTGCGGCGGTAGAGGACAAGCCGGACTGCGGAGTTGAAATATTTGCTGACTTGGGCAATGGCTTTGGTGGTTCGGCGCGATTCATCGTCGACGTATTCGAAAATTGTCGCGAGTATTTCAATCTCAAGATCGACAATCGTCGTCGGTGGTTCAGTCATCTTGGCCGGAGGGTTGCCTCACCGTTGAGATTGTATTCGGGTGTAGGGAGAAAGATGGAGCAAAAAGGAGTTACAGTGACTTGGGAGAAGGACAGAGAGATGGACGGTTGATGTTGAAGAGTGAGGGAGAAGTAAGTTTTGAGTGACACGAAGTATGAAGTAGGCAGTAAGCCCACTGTTCAGGACGCCACGATCCGAATTAGGCTCCAACGCCAAGGCAGACGCGTAGTCACATGATCCGGGCTGTATTACGGGGAAGTATATGAAGTCTTGAAGCACCAAGCACCGACGAGCACATGATTAAGATTAGTCCGGCAGAGTATAAATCCATAACATGCAATAAGATGAGCCCTCGCATTCTGCGCTTCCGCTCAATTCCGGTACTGATAGTGTGGAGGCCAGTCTTGACCAGGGTGTATTCCTGGTTGATTCCAGCCTGCATCCTGTTGCGGAACGTAAGAATATGAAGGTTCCTTGTGGTGATACCTCTGCGGTTCGCCGGGGATGATCCCACTCTCTGCATAATTGTAGCTGTTGACCCCGGCTGCGGCCTTCTGATCCAATTGATCCTTGTTAACCGCGACGTTATATTGGCCCTTGGTGTGAGACGCACCACCAGCCTGCGCGGCGATCACCAGGATGCTGACGTAGACGAGCACGGACAAGAGACCGTAGATGACGGTGTGGACCGTGGTTGTGGTCATGGTTTCCTTGATGTTCTTGAACCCGGCTACCAGCTTGAACACAACAGACCATACCAGGTCCAGGATGCCTCGAAGCACGATCGATACACTCAGCAACGGCACCCACACCTTGTATGTCTTGTCCATCATTCCGCATTTGTGCTGTGCATAGACGGCATTGGCTGCCACAATCGCAAATACGATGACGCAGAAGAGGTACAAGCCGTTGAAGATTGCGTTGATCAGGGCAGCCAATTCCGCATCGTAACTGGCTGACAGAAGATCCGAGGCGGACAGGTTGTCTAGGGATTGGCCCTCACTGAGGTCCTTGCCAAACTTGGACAAGCCGACAATAAACAACCCAATACTCGTGAAGGTAGATCCAGCGTCACACAAGTTGATGAAGACGGTGAGGACTTTGAAACACAGCATGGTGAGTTTGGTCCGAGTTTCAGAGGCTCCCGCGTGGAACAGGAGAGTTGGCGTCAGGATCCAGAGAAGGAAGGCAATGAGGGAGCCATGAGCCCAGCCGGAGGTGACGCCGGTGCCGATGGTGATGGCCAGGAACCACCGAGACGTGGTCAGCTCTATTTCGTGCGCTATTCGGTTGGCAAGATCGATGCCAAAGCACCTAGAATCCATTAGACGGTCACGGTGCACATTCATGGGGAGACGTTGTCGCATACAAGATCATGCAGAATATCGACGAGCCCATGATCTTCAAGGTTAAGTACCGCCTTGTCATGCTGTCTTCTGCGCCGTGACTGCGGATGCGAATCATGAAAACGAAGATGATGATGAACGCGATGAACCACAAGGCCAAGGCGACCAGATCGATCATGGGAACAATGGCCTTGAAGTGGCTGCCGGCCAAGGTAACATGGGCAAAGGCCGAGTCTGAGGAAAAGACATTGCCGTCGGAATCAGTGTAGGAAGTGCTGTCAGAGGGCGCCATTTCGACGAGGTGCACGCGGGGGTTGTGCCTTGACTACTGGCGAGGCCGAGAGGGTAGTTTTGTAGCAGGCAGGCAATGGATAAACAGCAAACTGTCGACAATGAGGCTGAGCCAATGCCCAGGAAAGCATCAAGGCGAACTCGAGCGGACTTGGGCTTGATAATAGATGCATACCAAAGAGTTTTGCGCGAGAACCTTGGAGCGGCCGGCGGGCTTCTTGAGTTCGTCTGTATCTCTGCATCCTGGAACTCTGCTCTCCTGACAAGGGCCAAAACGAACCTCCCGGCCTGTCAAAAGGACCAATAATACCGTCCACTTGCCTGTTTTGGACGTGGCTGAACAGGGAGGGATGCAGCAAAGTAGAGCGAGCAACGTGATTGACTTGGGTTGGCCCGATGGCACGGCCAGTCCTGCTTCGATTCGACTACGCCGCCTATTGGGTGATTGATAGGGCTAGCTACTGTCGACGCGAGGAAAAGCCTTGTGGCGGAAGATTGAGTTTGCGAGAGCGCCTCGTGTCCAGACCAGCAGGTCGGAATACGATCCCCCCACCCTCAACCGCCTTTCGACCTCACCTTGTGTGCCGACATAGATAGGGAGACTCAGAGACGTGGAAATTTCAACCAGCATGTACACGCGACGTCTGACGACAAGCAGCGGTGTCAGTGGCCACAACGAAGCGGGAAATATGTGGTGAGAGAAAAGGAGGATGCGGGTTCAGCCTCGTATTCCTGCCTTGGCATCATGCAGGCTGCGCCAATAGCGGCCGCATGGCGCGATCCAGGCCGCTGGAGCTGAACAAACAAAGACAAACGAGATGCGGGAGGCCGAAAAGACTCGGAAACGTCTGTTGACCAGGTACTGTATTGATAGCAAACCAATGATAATTTCCAAAGTTGGGGGCCTTCCCACCTCTAATCTCTAGATCTTTTTCGGTCATTCAGGCTTTTGATACTCTAACGCTTGTCTTGTTGTAACCCTCGGTAGCAATGCACTTTCTCAACGTCCAAGATATGCTTGTCGTAATTGTATTTGATGCAGGTCGTAGACGCCCGGTTGTATAATTCACCCACCAAACTCCAGCTAAATTCAAGCCGTTTTCTTCTATCCTGAAGTCAGCCGACAGCAAAGGCCTCGACCTTTGTCGTAAGTATCATGGTCGTCTCGGCGCGTTATTCATCGATGATGGCCTCATCCAATTCCGAAAGCATCGACTCTTCGAGCAGACTGTGGCTTGCAACATAGCTGAACCCGCCGAACGGGTCCGACTTGCTCAATGTTCGGCTATGTCTGCGAGCGACGGTATCAATTGCTCGATCCGTAAACTCCTTCGCAAAGTTCTCCGCTAGTTCAGGGTTGGTGACCAGCGGCATAATGGGTGGTTCCAGCTCGCGTGCCTCCAGTTTCCTCCAGTCAATCTTCCGGAAAAATCGATGCTTCTTGATGATGTTGATGTCGCTGGGGCCAACGCCGAGTCGCTTCCTAGGCTCCTTGCGTAAGAGCCTCGTCAGGAGGTCTTTGGCATCGGGAGACAAGAAGTATGGCAGACTCAATTTTTGATGCATGATGTTTTGTTGGATTTTGGTCCAATTCCCGCCCCCAAAAGGTGGCTTTCCAGTCATGAGGTCGCAAGCCATCGCTCCGAGAGACCACCAGTCACATGCTTTACCATAACCTGGACCCCAATCGGACTCATCGGAGCCCCTAATGATCTCGGGAGCCATGTATTCGATCGTGCCCACACCAAGGCTGTTGCAACGACTGCCACCCGGGGTGCTGGCATCTTGGACCGCAACTTTGCTCAAGCCAAAGTCGGTCAAGAGAAGGTGTCCCTCGGCATCCAGCAGGCAATTCTCAGGCTTGAGATCGCGGTATATCACACCGACGGTGTTATGAAGGTAATCCAAGGCCAGAACAATCTCGGCGATGTAAAATGCAGCCACCTCCTCGGAAAAGAACTTCTCCAGTTCCAGATGGCGAAAAAGCTCCCCGCCAGAGGCGTACTCGAGGATCAGGTACAGCTTTTCATGGTCTTGAAACGCGTAGTACAGGTTCACGATGAATGGGTGTCGATTGACCAGCTCAAGAATGGACCGCTCGGATTTGGTGGACTCGATTCGTTTCTTGTGAACTCTGAGGAATGCCTTGGTGAGTTGCTTCTGCGCGAACAGCCGGCCGGTGGCGTTCTGTCGCACAAGCAGGACGGTGCCAAATGCGCCATCGCCGAGACACCGGATTGGGGTGAAATCTGCAGCTGTCATCTTGCGCACAATCATCGAGGTCGCCCGCTGATCGGCAGTCATGGTCGCCAAAGAGCCCGAGCTTTCCTCGGTGACCGCCAGCGACTGGCTGACGAAGTCTTGGTCAATTGGAACATGGTAACTGACCATGTCGTCTTGAATATCTTCGCCTTGGGTATCTGAAGTTGCACTGGCTGTGCTGCTGGTGGCCTCGGAATCCAACGTTGTTCGAACGCGCGAGCTTGAGCGACTCTGACAGTGAGAGTTGAGGGCATCGAGCTGCGACTTCAAGCTACTTATACCCGGTGATTGAGGTCGGAGGCCAGGGCTGGCACCGGCCAGTGCAGGCAAACGAGGCCGGGGTGAAAGAACTCGTGGGCTGTTGCGTGACGCATCAGAATCTTCGGCGCCCGAGTCAGCCGGGGTGAATCCTCTGACGGTATTCAAGGCTTGAGCGGCTTGGGCGGTTTTGGCCTTGTTCTTCTTCCTCCTCCTTTTGGCCGCGGTGGTAGACAGGATGACGCTGCCCTTCGCTTCAGGTCTTCCTCTTTCACCGTCGACTTCTGTGAGAGGCCCACCTAAGCGATCATTGGCTGGGATCGGTTTGCGCGGTGTCACCGGAGGGCTCTTCGTTCGAAAGGAGATGATCTCAGGCTCGGCGGGCTCGGGGGCAAGACTCGACAGTGCAATCGAATTCAAGGCAGTCTCCAGGTCAGTCGAAATGGCCTGGGATGAAGGCGCAGCGCCAGACGCGTTCTGAACCTTGTCCATGACTGTTTGAGTGGCGCCAATACTCATGGTAGTGTGGTGTCGGGAAGATTATTTCTTCTGTTCGCAAATTCTATTCTTTGGCAGTCTATACAGGCAGACTAATGTAATGTTCTCAAGGAGCATGTATTACCGTCCGCCCTTTTTCAGGACGGACCATGCGCCGGTAGCCAAACCGAGTTGCTGGCGATGACGGGGCGAGTAAATGGCGTCGAGATCATGGAAGGAGCGAGGTTGAGGGCGCAGGCACAGGCCACGGCGCAGGTGCAGGTGCGGTCACAGGCGTCTGCGGCAGGAGTGAATGGGATGAACGCGAGTGTGGAAGAGACAGTGCTTCGACCCATTGACGGTGGTAAGAGAAAGCGAATCGTGACGAGAGCGAGAACAGTTCGCGAGAGAGAGCGCGAGAGAGGAATTAAGTTGCCTTGACGTGGCTGCAAACGAGGTCGCAGCAAGCAGAGATGGAACGAACAAAAATCATCCGGGCGGAGTGAGGCGCCGAAGGCCAATCAACCGAGCGCGATTCCCGGATTCCCTCCTCCTGTTGGCTGCAACCAGCCCCAGAATCGGCGCTGACCAACCACTGCCCCGGATTTATCACGTGACTGTGTGGTCACGTGGAGTCCCCTTTGGGCAGATCACGTGGCAAGCGTGTTGTGGAGAGATCATAATATCAAAACCTCGACCGTCTCCAATCCCTCGACCGGCTGAGCCCCTCGTGCCCCTCCCAGCCTCACCCTCGACCACCCCGACCCCGGCTTCACCATGGACAAGATAATATTGAAGAATCTTAGGTTTGACCTTGCCGTCGGTCTTGATGCCTGGCGTCGCTTCGGAAAGCCCCAACCCACCATCATCACGCTTGAAGTCCAACCAGTCTCCAATTTCGAGGCTGCCGCCGCCCGCGACGATGTCAATCAAACAATGGACTACGGCAAGCTGTACAAGGCCATTCAGAGCGGCCTACTCCAGCTCGAATCCTACCCCAACGTCCACGTCCTTGTATCTCGCCTGTCGGAGATGGTCCCGGGCTTCCTCCTCCTCGACATCGACGTGTTGCTGCCCAAGGCCATTCTCCAAGCCACGGGCGGGGTCTTACATCGCTTCCACGTCGACAACTCCGCTCCTGGAGTCGCCACGTCGAACCTAAGCTTGACCATCAAGCAGATAGCTTGTAGTTGTATCATAGGCGTCAATCCACACGAACGACTATATAAGCAATTGTTGTTTATTGACATCAGTGTGCCTATGAGGGGCACCGTGCTTGTGTCTGATACGTCAGAAGATCGCCCTGCCGCGGAATTGCATGATATGGTTCATGAGGTCGCCGAAGTAAGTTTGCTACCGTTCTCAGAATGACTCGGTGCTGATGCAGATTATCCTCTAGAGGGTTGAGGGATCGTCATACCATACTGTCGAAACATTGGCCACGGCAATAGCCCAGATAGTTACCATGAACTATGGTCACATGGTCGCAAAAGTCCGCATCGAGAAGCCTAGCGCAATCGCCACCATCGAGGCAGCTGCCGTTGAAATCACGCGTAGCAGGACCTTCTTCGAGAATAAAGATTTCTGGAAAGTCAAGCTGCCTTGATTTGCTACCGTGGACCTCAGTCGTTGGTTAAATCGACGACACTAAGTCGAGGAGCACGCTTTGTTCCTCGGGGAGTCGGCTGGGAGTCGGGACCAGATTCGATCTCCATTTCTCTCCAAGTCCCGGGGAGGCTCGGCCGAGGAACCGCTCGAATGTGTGTGACAGAGATACTAGTTGCAAGTCCTGTGGTGAGCATGGGTGGGATAGAAGCCAAATCGGCCGGCGAGCACCAGGCGTCCTCAGTAGGCTGTGCCTTCAGCGGCCTGGCGGCTTTGAACGGACCAAAGAAGCTTTCGATGGGCTTCCGTGACTTCGCAGGACTCGTACTCGGAGGTGGAAACTCGGCCACCTGATCTTTCCGCACGCGCCTCTTGCGCTGAGTAACACTCTGGGGAATGGTTTGCGTCTCTGTGAAAGACTGGCGGTCGTCGTCTTCAGTTTCATTCTTCTTGAATTTGGCGACTCTCGAGATTGGAGAAGACAAAATAATAATATGGTTTACGATAGATCCCCCCGCCACTGCAGACTCTACCGCGGGGCGCAGTGCTGATCTTGAATAGGGTGGAACTGGCTGGGGAGAGAGGATTGAACGCTGTCGGGTCTTTGCCGACTTGACAATACTCTGTACGCTCTCCAAGGAGCTTGAGGTCGATGGTCTCGAGTGTTTTTCGTCAGCCGAGGACAGTTCAAGAATTTTCACAGCTTCCTTTTTCGTGTTCTTCGTTGCGACTTTGTGCTCTGCTGATTTTTCGTCCCCAGCCTCCAGTCTTTCTTCCATTGACTTTGACGATGGGCGGCTCTTTGTAACTTTGAAATAATCTTGCACGGACGGCGATCTCCTCGTTTCTGATAGCGTGATTGCCTGCTTCGCAGAAGTTCTTGGGGGTTTGCGGTTAACCATTTTCCCCTGTGATGGAGAGGACTCTGGAAGTCTGTTACTGTCCAAGAGTACCCCTTTTTGGTGGGACTGCTTGGAAGGCACAACGTAGCTCAACATCGCCCCAGCTTGCATTCCACTGGTCGGCCCCTGTTTCGGCCCTTGGGTTGCTTTTCGCATCTTGCTGGCAATCTTCTTTGGATTCTCTTCGAGTTCTCTCTGAGCCTGGCGCCATCTCTCGACAGGTTCTCTAGCACCGACTTCGACCAACGTCTCAGCAATCCACATCTTCTCAGGTTCATGTGGTAACCAAGGAGGACTCTTTCGCTTTCTGGACGGGCTGGAGGGCAGATCTCCGTCATTGCCATCGGCCTTTTCTGCAGCAGCTCTGTCCTCCCCCTCTGCAGCAAGACTTTCCAAATAATCTGGGCTGTCTGCTTCGGCTTCAAGGTCGAGGCCAACGACATCGGCGGGGATCACAGATACCCTCAACTCCGGCATCCCGTCGTTAATGAAATGCTTTCTCCGTTCGGTAATCTGTTCCGTCGATCGGACGTGACCCTTTTCTCCACCTCGAAGCAAATCATCGGCAAGCAACGCCGGCGCCATGACACGCACAAACTTCCAAGCTCCTGGTTTGTACGACCATTCAAACATTTCACTGGCATACCGACGCAGAGATGGAACATCAACCTCATCTTCCCATGTAGTCGACCACATTTGTCTGAGCGTTGGCACTTCACCTTCAGGGCTGACTGCAGGATTCACGTAATAGCTCAGAATCTTTCGGTCGGGGAATGTGGCTGGGACCGTGACCAATTTGTGCTTTCTCTTGAAATATCCGCTCTCGTTGGTCTGGAGTTCAAACTGGAGTCGTTCCCTCCACTCCTGTAGGCCGTCTTCGTCGTCTCGGCGGACCACATCCAGAAGGTCAGCCGCGAAGTCAGCTCTTGCTATCTCACAGGCCAGTGCAGGACCGAATCCAGGCACCCCAGCTTCATCGTAGTCGCCACCACTCAATAAAGCCACAAGAATCATGCCGTCAGGGTCTAAACCTGACATGGACCGAATACGGGGCAAATCAAGGACGTTGACGTGTGTAGGGGACTTGTTGTGCTTGCTGGCTTCTTTCGACCAATCTCTCAGCGTGAGTGTCGAACCAAACATGATGGCATCGACATCTTGGCTCATGACGGCGTCGACAACACCCTTCTTCTGCAACATGGCACACTCTGCCTCGGCCTCGCCAGGCGCCGTGTGGACAGGAAAGCGGAAGGCTTGGATGAGTTTCTTAGATGTCTCACTGTAGGCGCAGGTCCCATACCTGGCGACAGTCTTGCCTCGTTTGGTCAAAGGCTTGTTCTTCCCATCGTAGACGAAGACGGGATGAATGGGAAGAGCCAGCAATTTCACCAGCCGGTAAAACAAGGTCCGGAGAGCGGGATTCTTCCCCCCCTGGCCGGCCTGGGTCTGAAAATTCCATATCGCTGCATCAATGGCTATTCGCAAAGGCCGTTGGGACCGTTCTAGATGGTCGACGGCGAGCTTGGCCAGTGCCACTCGCTCGCCTTTACCTATTTCCTTCAATATACTTCATTGGTCAGCAACGAACGAGCAAGCTTTGATGGGACTATCATACCCCGGTATTCCCATTTTGACAGGCTCCTCGATTCTGACCTAATAGATCAGAACGTAAGAATGCTTTCTTTTGCCACCTCGTGGCTGGTCGTCGATGCTTCAACCTTTGTTTGTTGACGCGAGGAAGGCGCCACCGGCTGAACACCGGCTGAGCATCGTGGTTCGGCGGATCATTCGACTGTGTCTACACATCTGAACGCCTCGAAGGCTGCTGTCTGCGGTCGACTGTCCACGATTTCCAGCAGACCTCAGAGCGTTCAAGGGCAGCAGGAGTCAGGAGTTGGCCATTTCAGTGTTTGTTTCCTGTGGATTTTGCTGCTGGGTCACAGTGAATTTGCTCTATGAGACCCTTCTCTCCTCGCTGGCTGCGTCTTTCAGACTGCAACCGCGAAGTCTAGCGCTGCGCTCGATTGACAACTCTGTAAGAAGCCAGCAGCCTTTGCGAGCGAGACAGTAGCAGGAAGAATTTCTCCTCGACCCGGCTTTGATCAACGATGACCTCGACAGCAACAGTCGCCTCCGCCATCCGCCCCGGCCTTCGCGACCGCCAGCAACCCAATTCTCCCCACACACCCACACGATTCATCTCCTCCGCACAATCCTCCCCTGGTTCCTCCTTCTTCCGCACAGAAGAAGACCCCATCATCGTCGAGCTTGAGCCACGGTGCCTCAGCGCCGGATTCCAAGGCGAAAGTGGACCACAATGCACCATTGAATTCACGCCGCTGAATTCACGGCGGGTGGGGGACTTTAGGACATACCTACCGGGTTTCAAGAGGACGAAGAAAAAGGAGAATTTCAAGGCCCGGAGTCGAGAGTATGAGTTGTGGAGAAATGACTTGAGCGATGTGGATTTGGGTTTGGTGGAGGACAAACTCGAGCGGGCACTCAGGGAGGTATATAACAAGCATTTGTTGGTGGACGCAGGTGTTGCGAGGCTAGTGTTGGTCTTGCCTTCACTCATGCCACATCCTGTCCTTTCGACTATGCTGACGTTGTTATTCGAGCGGTGGAAATATCCATCCATCACTCTTCTACCAGCCCCAACGATGGCTGTTGCGGCGGCGGGGCTGCGCTCGGGATTGGTCATTGACCTTGGATGGGAAGAGACGGTCATCACAGCCATCTACGAGTATCGGGAGGTGCAAGTTCGAAGAACCACCCGTGCCATGAGGGCCCTCGTGTGGAAGATCGGAGGGTTTCTAGAGATGATCAGAGAGCAGCAGGACGAGTCAATCCGAGAGTCACTGCTGCTCGACTTTGAATTTGTCGAAGAGTTCATTGATCGAGCCGGGGCATGTCACGCGATGATTCCATTTCCAGAAGGACAGCTTGGAGCAAACATCGAATCTCTCCATCTTGAGCAGACGCAGACCACAAGCAGTACCAGTGATAAGGCATCTAATCTCGTCTTTGACTGGTCAACCGATACTTCATCTCGAGCTATTGCAATTCCCCGACCAGCTCTGCACCAGGCTTGTCTCGAGGCCTTGATAGGACTGAATGACGAAGAGCATATCGATGACCACGAGCAACCCATCAACCGACTCCTGTACAATACCCTCCTCTCTTTGTCCTCGGACGTTCGCAGTACTTGTGCACCTCGGATAGTCTTCACAGGCCGGGGCTCGACTGTAGCAGGCCTACCACAATTTATCCTCGACACGACCGGAAGCATCATCAAGCAATATGGATGGACAGCTGTAAGGGGCAAGCATTTCAACGCAAAGCGGAGTGGGCTGGCAGAGTTGGCACAGGGCAGGGCTACGCCCTTGGACGCTCGGCATGACGCACATTCTCCAGGCACAGACGACTTTATAGAAGAACGACTGTTCAAGCAAAAGGCAAAGGATGCAGCACCACCTATCCCGACTGCCCTCCGGCAAGTGGAATCTCTCGGGGCTTGGGCGGGAGCAAGTCTGATAGCCAGTTTGAAGGCCAAATCTTTTGTCGAGGTTGAGAGAGAGAAATTCCTCTCGCACGGACTGGCAGGGGCGTATCGGGATGCCGACGTCAACGTCAGTCTTCCCCCCCAGCGCGCCCCAGCGGCGAAGGGGAGCGAGAGGACCAGCTGGACATTGGCAGGATGGGGTTGAACAGTGCAGTGGTGTTGATATTGATGCCAATGGCAGGTATTCATGCCGCACCATACAGCCCAGGCAGCGATGGATGAATCAGAACCGCACCTTCCTCGTTATGGACAACGACATCATCGTTACAAGTGCGGCGCTGAGGAGATGGCGTATTTGGCCCAGCCACGTACGTCTTGAATTTGTCCTTGTTAACCAGTATCACAACATACTTCGTTCCCGCCATATTGGCTCTTTGTCCTCTTTCTTGGGATATCAACGGACGACAACCACATATTCTGTATCTGATAAAGCTGCTGTTTGGATCGGCCGCTGGTATGGCACCACTTAGAGGACGTCTTTGCCGGCGAGACTGGAAGCCAAAGACGAGACAACCCTTGAGACGTGTGGGATGGCCATGGTGGAAAAAGGAGACAAAGAGCGTCAGACCCAGGAGACAGACACAAGGCAAACGGAGCAAGGCTAAGGGACCATTCACTCGTCGTCGTCGGAGCGGAAAAACTGTTCTCCAGACAATTCCCGAAAGGTGTGTGGTTTCATGGTTTCGTGGTTTCCTATACCGCCGGACCCGAAAGCGGTGTGATGGCAGTCATGAGGTTGTTTTCATCTCACTTTGTTTTCATCCCTCTGGACCGAAATCCTCCTACCCACACTATTCAAACAATCACCAAGAATGTTACTAACAATGCAGATAGACAGGGAACCTCCCAAGCCTCTGCGAGTGAGGAGCCCGTCGAGGAGACTGCGTCAGGCGAAGTCGGCCGCCAGATCGACAACGCATCTGCACCTCAGGTGCCCTTCGGGGAGCGTGCGCCTTGCAAACATCACGACAACTCACCCTCAACTGATCGGCCGACGTCTGTGAAGAAAGTTGAAACGACCGAGAACTCTACCTAGGAGGCAGAGCGATCAACTGTTGTTGACACTCCAAACAAATCCATCACACCAAAAGCTCGCCTCCAACGCCAACGTCACGAACTTGCACCACCTCCAAAAGTGCACTTTAACGAGGACGTCACCGCCGTGTCACTCGTCGAACCTCTCTTCAGCACCGACGACGAGCCAGAGGCCCAAGAGGTGGGCGAGGGCAAGAAGCCAGAGGCGGACGAGGACGAGAAGTTGGACACAGTCGAGGAAAAGAAGTCGCGACTCGAACGTATCTCCACCCAACCGCTTTCTTCCCCTGCTCCCGAACCAAACCATTTCGACTTTGACCGGGAAGCCCGACGCCCAAGCATCAAGGAAAATACATTCATCAAAGAACTCATAAGAAAGATGGGTGGCTCCGACAGCTCCCGCAGCAAAAGCCTATCGTCCGCAAATGACTATGGCGGCGTGCAGCGCGGCGGCGTACAGCATAACAACTCCATCTCCAGCCTAACCAACTTCTTCTCATCGTCTCTTAAGAAGGTCACCCCAAAGCGCAATGGCAGCTTCAAAAGCAACTCTTCCGATACCTGGTTGCCACCGGACGAGCTTCCAGACACCAGGCAAGAACTTGAAGCAGAGCTCAACGTTCAGCTTGCTCGCCTAGATAGACTCCGCATCCGCGTCCGCGTTCGCAATAATGAGATCAGAGAAGAACACCTCTACCAAATTGCCATGCAGCATCGTCGAACTGCCGCTCCAAAGGCAAGGAAGAAAGAAGAAGAAATGATCAAGCTCCTTCGTGAGGACCGCGCCGGCTTCATGCCATTCGTGGCATATCATCAGAACGAGATCAAGCGAATCGCCCAGAAGAGAAAAGAGTTGGACGAGAGCCAGGGTATGACGTGCCACGTTCTGGCCATGTACAAAGGTTTCCTGCGTGAAGCAGAGTGGATTGAGCTCTTCTCCGTCTAGGATGTCAACACCGTTACAGGTCCTTCGATTTTCTCGAAGCCGCGTGGTTCTTTAGATGAGTTGCGCGAAAAGGGAAAATAATACACACCCACTAAGGGAGACAGTGCTGATGTTCAAGATGGCTGGATGAAAACTTTAGGGACAAGAAGCCTGGAAGAGATTGACAGCAGCGCAGAGCGAGAAACCCCGAGTGGCCATTGTCGATTTCAATGCCTTGACCTTGCAGAACACAGCCCCAACGTTGAGATGGATAGGGTCAGAAAACTAGTCACAGGGCACAACCAGCCTGAATATGATTGGTCTTGGACACATGTAACTCTTTGCTAAACAGTAGTGGAATTGGGTTGAGATCAAGTAAGAGTCATTCGCCAACCCGTCCCTTTTTGTGCCGCCCACCGGTGTTTTCAAACTCACAGTGAAGGCTTTCGCTTTTTGATATGCAGTCCTTAGTCAATCCTCAGGCTTCGGATTGCTTGGCTGGTGACCGTCAGTCTCCAAATCTACTGGCCTCCTAGATATCGAGAATGCCCACTTCCGAGCCATCCTCGTCAAAAACGAGTGTCCTGATAAGTCAAGTTGTCGCTCCATCATCACAACCCTGGCGACAATCACAAGCAAGTCCGCTCGTCTTTCTGGAGACGGCCTCGCGGAACTCTCCTTTTCATCGACTTTTCAAGGGCGTGTCCATCACGCCACACGCCACACTCCTCATTCTTACCTACACGTCGACCCCGACAGCCCTGCACTTTGCCCTGAAATCGTCCATGCCGACGTACGCGCCACAGATTCTCCTCTTGCCCTCGAAACCCAAGCGGCCGTGCAGGACGCGCCAGTTGTCGAAAATGACGGGCTCGCCGGGGGCGAGTTTGGTGGTGAGCAGGAACTCTGGGGACTCGAGGAGCGAGGCCCACAGGCGGGCGGCGGCGTACCATTTCTTCAGGGCCGTGTGGTTGGGGAAGCTGGGGGTGTGTGGCGCCAGGCGGTCGAGGTTGTTCCATCTGATCTGCACGAGGGTGCGCGGTGACGACGGCGTCGGGCTCGGCGTCGGGGACGAGTGGATCAGCACGGGGTAGCCCTGCAGCGAGCTGGCAGTGTTGATGAATGACCCGGCGGGGCTTCCCAGCGCGGCCGACGTGATCGGGTACACCGACAAGGTCTGGTAGTGTTCCGGGTGGTGGGTGTACAGGTGCGCGGCGGCGGCGAAACCGTCGACGAAGGTCGACTCGCCGCCCTTACCCGGCAGCGACGGGTCTTGGATCGACGTGTGCGAGAGGCAGTGGAACAGCTGCAGGCCCGCCGGGTCCGTGAAGTAGGTCGTGTCCGTGTGCGGCGGCAGCGGGTCGTTCGTGTACGCCGTGTCGATCGGGTTGACCTCGGACGTGAAGTCCCAGAAGCCGCCGTAGTGCGTCGCCCGGATATGCGAGATGCGTTCAACCAGCTTCTGCGTCGCCGACGTGTCCGCCGGCGTCCCTGGCATGAAGCACAGCCCGTACGTCTGGATGTGAGACAAGAACCGGCTCAGTCCGGCCGTGCTTGTCATGATTTCCTCGTAGGACACCCGAGGCAGACCCGATGGGCTCGAGGAGGGTGTCACGTGTGTCCACCCCTGTTGGGTCGTGGGCGCCGGCCGTGGCGACGTGCTGGTTTTCGCCTGCATGAACGGCGGGTGTGTCTCGAGCCAGTCCCAGTGGTATACGCTGGTGTGCGTCTGTCCTTCCGCCGAGGGGCCCGAAGATGCTGCTGCTGCTGCTGCCGCCGCCGTCGTGGCTGATGATGGCCAGGTCACTTCCAGGCCGGCCGGCGTCGGCTCGACGTGGCTGACCTTGATCTCCGGGTCGATGGTGAAGGTGTCGAGCTGCCGCTGGTGCGTGCTAGGGTGCTGGCATTCCGGGCAGGGACAGTGGTCGCGAAGCCAGAAACTCGGGTAGCGGAGCGCGGTGCCGTGGAAGTCGACGATGAGCTCTTGGTTTACCATGTCGTTGACCATGACTTTGGGCACGGCGGCCGTCGCGAGGCCTCGGCTGGCCGAGGACCCAGCCCGTTGGAGGCGTGTCCACGTCGACGGCCTTCGCCGTGCCGCAGCGCCCAAGGGAAAATAGGCCGCCGTCGCTCCTGAATAGTCCCTCCGGGCCACATATTGCCTGGAGCACTGCTCACGCCATCGGTATTGGCTCTCAGAGCCTCCTCGAAGGAAATGCGGGGAGATCCGGAGCTTCATTTCTCCCGGTCCGGGGGGCGGAAGGTCAATATGAAAGAATTTCCTGTATCTTTGGGTTACTGCAGGTTGAACGACCAGGTTTTCCAAGTTTCTAAATGTGTTCGAGGAGAAGAGAATGTGGTGAACAGGAAAGTCATTGAAGTTGTCGTGAGGCCAAGTTCGGAGAAGTGGAGAAGATATTAGTAGACCTCCTTGACCCCTCTTCGGGATGAAAACGATGCTGCTCTAGCACTGTTTCTGGCCCCTTGGCGAGGAAAGTACGGAGCACTCTCGCTCCAATGAGATTGTCATACAGAATAAAACAGCGTGGTTAGCGAATATTTCTAGCTTAGCTGCTTTGATATCAGCTGACACTCTTCTCTGGGCTCCCATTCACTCTCCTTTCCACCGTATTCTGAAATTCACAACAGTACAAGGTATTAACCCATGCAAACGGCGATGGTATTGAGAATCCTTAGGCCAACGAACAAGGGTGGGAAGAGCGTGCAGATGTCGCTCCTTGCGTCGCTTTCTCCGAGAGTTGAGGGGATGATCAATGATCCCAGGAATTTGGCTCTCCGTTTCAATGTCCCCTTTTGTTCGTGTAGCCGAATGGGCAATGATTGAATTCCTTTATGAGCCAAATAATGAAGATCAGATACAACACATTCGAAGGCTTTCCTATGAGTTGAGCTGAGGCTGCAGTTGGATTCTCCTATTATTGGGACCTTCTTCAATGCAGCCTCGACAATTGAATTGATCGAAAATCTAACTAGCAGCGATAATCGCACCTTCAAGAATATCTACTTCCCGATCGCCCATCATATGACGGAGAATCCGCGCCGTACTCAGGGGTGGAGTCAATGCTGACAAAGCAACAAGGCTGTCATTTCAGGATTCCCCGTCGTCACAGACTGGATAGGAACTAAGGTGCCGTCGCAAGCAGTGAGTCTGGGCTTGACCTAACTGCTGGGGATACTTTTATCCTCCTAGTACTGCCCAGACTTTCTGTCCAAACTGTGTATTCATCCTGGCGTTTCTGAACAAAGGCGAAAGCTCGTGGCCTTAGATTCATTGTTCTTATCTCGAACACAATTGGTTGTGGCTTGGCCTCGTCGTGTCCTCATCTTAGACTTAGTACCGATCCCATTGTAGTAGTCTGTCAGCATGGACACAAAGACGCCCATTGTGACTCCCAAGATAGTTCTGTAGTTCTATAATTGGACTCATTCATCGCGACGGAATAATATGTCCAAGGTTTTCATTCCTACACGGGTATTCGTGTCCATATCTAAAAGAATACACTACTCGCCTATAACTACATTTTGATGGCTGCCCCAGGCTTCTCGTTCGCCCCTCTCGGTAGACCTCAAAATACTAACCACTGTCCTCAACTCTATACCGAATATGTCTGAGGTTCGTCAACGAACGGCCAAGGTATCCAGCATGCATACCATTCAAGAAGAAAGTGAGTCTGGAAATCAACCCGGCAGTGAAAGCACATCGTTTTCGTCAAGATCTCAATCTGATTTCGAATCTGACACTGCATCAACTGAACCAACTGCGCCTAGTAGTGCTGGTGGCGACGCTTCGGACAGTATCGAGACCTCCAAGGAGGTCGCCGAGTATGTTGCGAAAATGAGACAAGCGATCCAGAATCAACAACAGAGATACAACACTGAGGTTGGGAGTCTCAGAGGAAATTGCACAGACAAAGAACTCCCCCCACTGCCCAATATTGAGGACAGGGCTAAGAGCGAGAGCGACAGTAAAAGAAAATCGTGGATCGTGAGACTGAGAGAGAAGGGGAAAGCGCAAGCTGAGAGTCTGAAAGTCGAAGGAAAGCGGGCTTCATGCCTCTTGGCCGGGAAAAACCGAGTCTTAGTTTCACATCTTGCTGGTTTGGGAGACAAGGGGAAGGAGCACGCCTCCTACCTTACGGCAAAGAGCAAGGATCAGGTCTCAAACATCAAGATCAAGAGTCACAGAATGTCGGATGCCTTTTCTCCAGCACCAAAGGCTGCAGCTGCAAGCGACGAGCCCATGTCGAGCAAAACCAGAGACACGGCACAGTATACGGAAGACGGCCAATCATACTCCACAGATGAAGATGATGAGAATGCCCCCCTCTTGTCAGACGGATCTAGTTCCACCTCGGGCGATAGCTCGCTCCGGTACAAGTATAGCCCACTCGCACAGGGTTCTCCAGGGAGAGGCTATTCTGACTCTGGTCTTGAGATGTCACGATTTCGAGGATCTGTCCACTTTGCTCGTGAATCAGTGGCTAAACGCTCGAGGAGTCTTAAAAGAAATGTGAAGAGTAGGGTCAACAAGAGACAGGAGGCCGGTGGTTGGATAAAGGTCGGTGAACGGAATGAGAAACAACTCTAGGGACATGCCTGAGACCCTGCATGCTGCTAGCTAGCGTGGATTACATGCATGATTGAGCATGGGCAAAAACTTCGGTGGTGGACCTGCTGCGAGAATTGTATCAACAGTGTTTGTATTTACTCTTCAATAGCGAGTTTTCCATGTTTGCCGGAAATGTGATCTTTTCGACCCTGGAGGAAGTAATTGCCTGGTAGTGGACAGTGGCCCTTTCATCAACCACTCTGGTCCCTCTGCAAAGAGCACAGAGAACAGGGAGAGGGATGTGAGGTAGAGAGACTATACAAAAGGACGTCAAGTCTCCGTAAGCCAAGTTTGTAGAAACTCTGCCAAGGACCGTGCTTCGATACATTGACTGCGGTGATGGAGGCTTCCCCGTGCACGGATATTGAAGGCCAACTGTACAGAGTCAATCCCAGCCAATTCCACCACGGTCCAACAAGAGTCGTTGAGACAAGTGATCTTTCCTTCTCGCATGGCCTGTTTCGTGGTGTTGCGGCAGCCAAAGTTCCAGCCTCGACTCCGGAACATCAGCATCATGTTCAGCTCATGCAAAGAAACAAGTCCGTGAGCCGCAACAACTAGCACCGCGAGTTGGAACACTCCGTATCGATCGTCCTATCATCATTCATGCAAAGCTTTCCTACCCTTCCAGCCTCAGGCGTCCATCTGTGACCAAAAAGCTTTGAACCCAACCTCCGGCGCTGATTGGACTGTTCGTCTGACATCAAAGTTGCTCAATGCAGCCTAGCTGGCTGCATTCCTCTCCCCGTACCGTATTCGTCCAAACTCAGCCTTCAAACCAGTCGACAGACATCCGATCTTCGACTCGTTCATGCAGAACTAGAAATGGCTGCATCAAAGGGTGTGTGGCGGTCTGGGATTCTAAGGCGTCCGTTTCAGGCTGCAATCATTTGCATCTAACCCGAAACTTTCAATTTGAGAACCTTGGAAGCCTGGAAGCCTTCCCCCCCTTGCCTCGCTAAGCCTCGTATCCGTGACAGCGCCACGCTTGGCTTTGACTCAGCTGAAAACCAGGCTGAAGGAAGGTTGCCTTCTCGCATGCGTTCTCTCTGGAACCTGCCTAAGTGGTGCCTACTGGCGACATGTGAAAATCCCAAAGCCTTGGTCACCTAGAGGCACTCTCTGAAGGTCGTCAGCCTAAATATTGACCCTCACCCTCGTCGAGAATCATTCTTACATCTTTAGCTTCAATTACTAAGTCTCAGCCAGATCATTCCTCCCAGCCATGGCAGAAACGTCCATTCCGCTTTCCTACACGGCGAACCCGTTGTTGTTGTTGGTCAATGATTTGATGCTGGTGCTCCAGATCACATTTACCTGGCCAATTACCGACGGGGTGCTCAGCACCATCCTTCCACTCTTTCCTTTGCGGTCGGGCAAACTTGATGAACAGTACCCAGATTTGGGGAACCTCTGGCCGATTTCCCTGCACATCATCATCGCCATAGCCCAGCTGGCATTCCTGGTCTCCCTGGTCGTCTTCGCGTTCGCGTCACCCACGCTCTTGTATCTCGGCTATGTCGTCGCTTTCTTGGTTGGGAACCGGTTGTTCACAATCCTGTTGAATGGATTCAGAAGGACGACGGAGCTTTTCACGTCGAATCCACAATACGTCAAGGACTGGCCCGCGCACGACAATGAGAAATGGGTGTTCATCAACGGTATAGCTGTCGGGTACGTGGGATCGTCTCTCCGTCTACTTTAACAAGGACCAATTCAACTAGGAGAACAAGAAATGGCAGATTCTGACCTTGCACCTAGGTCACACTGGCTCCAATCAAACCTGGACCGTCTTTCAATGACCTTCAGACGACCAATATTGGGAATTCACAACCAGACGTAAGTGGGAGTTTGATCTTCTGCCGGGATTCAAGAAGCGTGAAATCACCTTCTGGGGGTGACGCAGAGGTTGCGTACGGCGCCGCCTATTCTTGAGCTGACTTTTCATTTTGACCTAGTCGTGGCATCATATTTGATGTAATCGAATGCATCATCCAACGAGACTTGTGCTTTGCCACTCTCGACATTCGGCAAGCGTACTCTTCTCTCCTCAATATCTTGGCCGAGCCATCCACCGACAAAGTCGTCTTGATATTGCATAGCCAAGGAGCCATAGAGGGTGGGTTGGTCCTAGACTGGCTCTACGCCACGGTGGCAGCCTCCCAGCTCAAGAAGCTGGAGGTATACACCTTCGGCAACGCTGCGAATCACTGGAATGCGCCGATAGCTTCACTGCCCGGGACTGGGGGCCACTTACAAGATAGGCAGATCGGTTTGAGGGGCGAAGGTGCCATTGCGAAAGTCCAACGTGGTCCAATCGATGAGAAGAACGACATGCACTATGGACCTGTGTCTGTGGAGAGGATCGTGAAACACATCGAACATTATGCTAACACAGGCGACTATGTGTCAAAGTTCGGAATCCTCCATTTTCGACCGGACAAGATTGTCCCAAATCCCGCCGTGCCTAACCCGGCTGCAAGACCACGTCCGTCGTCCGAAATTGGCACCACGAGGACGAGGAACCGGCGAAGTCCTCTCACCGTGAGCACCGCGACCGCGACCACGACCATAACCTCCTCGGCCTCGACCCTGAATTCGACCCCCCAGACACCGATCGAAAGACTCAACCCGAACTCCAACGACGACAACCGGTTCGTGGGCCGGTTGTTCAAGCGAGTTTCATTGGGACACGAATTCAATCAGCACTACCTGGACAACATGTTTGAGATCGAGAAGGACCCAGAGCGGCCAGGGACGTGGAGGGTGAAGGATGGTAACGCTTTCATGGACTCGGAGGTCGACATGCATGTGCTCCAGGAGTGGGATACGGTGCAGGTTCCAGAGCGTGGCGGGGGTGGTGAAAATGGAGCGAATGGGGCCGGGGCTGGGAGAGGCAGGCAGGTCAAGGAGTTGAGTCGTCTGTGGCGGTATAGGAATGGCATGGATCCTGATCGGGCGGCTAAGTAGGAGGAGGGGTTTTTGGGATGAAGGGATGGAAAAAAGATGTTCCCTGGAGAGAGAGAGAGAGAGAGGATAACCTCGGAACAGGCGGTATGGGAAAGTCTTGAAGGGGAAAGGGGTTGGGCTTCCATTCCATGAATGCTCAACCGCACTTGAGGAAAGTTCCTTTTGCTGAAGCTATCAAGAGGAGTTTGTTTTCCAATCTCAATCTCAATCGCATTGATTCTCTTGCTCTGTCTCTCTACCAGAATGTATCTGGACTTTCCTACGCACCTTAGTCCGCCCAGGAGAATGAAGGCCAAGGTAGCATGGTTGCGAGTTTGCGTCTTCGTTACCATTCACCTAGAAGACACTGCCGTATATACATCCCCCATATCTACCCTCTCTCTTCTGGAAGTTACCATTCGGATTACCGGAGAAAGACCAGCCTTTTCCAACTTTAAAGAAATAAAAATTTCCAGGCCTTCCTTGCTGGAAATGATCGTTTTGCCTTCATGGACTATGGACGACGTCGAGGTGTCGGTAAGTAGCCAATAGAGAACCTTGAAGATCACAACGACACCCCTTAAGTAGTCCTTAGGTCCTCCTTTCCCTCCGGGACCGTCGAGTCTATCCCTGTGGAAGTTCATCGTGAGTGATGCATACAACAACACTCTTCGATATATCACCCGGAGTTGCTCCGGGTACTCTTCAGAGCGGCTGCTGATTGCATCTAGCATCCTCTCGATAGCCTGCATGTACGTGATAAAAAATTTCCCCACCAAATAGAAATTTGAAAACCCGGAAAGGTCGCTGTCAGTGGGGAGCTTGTCGAGGTAGGACTTGGCAATACAGTCTTCTAGGAGTTCTTTGTAGCCAAAATGTAGAGCGAATGAGGTTGAATTTCCCCCTCGGCACGTACCAGATCCCGGAAACTGCAGTATCTCCTTCATGAGAGATTCGGGGGTATAATCACAGAGAGCGAGCAACATTGAGGGCAACGAGCCTGTGATACAGCGGCATATATCCAGAAATTCATGTTCATAGCTCCCAGACCCGGAAGGGAGTTTTGCAGAATATTCAAATTCTATTCCCCGCTGCTCTCTGTAGGGTAGCCGCTCATCAAACATCAGCCTCGAGTAGGTAAATCCATAGTTTGGTTCTTTGGCAGCTGCATCCAGATACGCTGTGGGTATGAAGTCCGGTGTTCCTTGGATCAAAGAGATGCATTGTGTGAAGTGAAGTAAAAATGCATGTGGAGTGTGGACATGTGACGGTGCAGTAAATTCAGGAAATCTGCCGTTCTGATTACAGAAGAATCGATCTGAGAGAAGATATATGTGGCTCAAAATGGCCCTCCGTAAGTAGGGCAGCATTTTTGTATTCGCACCGTCGCTAGGCTCATGATTCTCTTGAACAAGGTCGTCATTGACAGGAAGTTCGCAATATAGCATTACCAGATAGAGCATGGCATCATACATGGCCTCTATTGTTGACAGTCGGCGCATTTGAACGTCCAAGAGAGAAAAGGCCTGAGTGCTGACAATGTCCAAAAAAATCTCTGCAGGATTTAGAGAGCCCCAAAAGATGTGGATAGCGCCAGGTCCCTTGGAGGATAACTACGAGAGCGACATAGGGTTTCCAGAGCCGGCTTTTGCCAGCTCTCGTCCAAACAAACCATGGATGTTCGCCTGCTTGAATCTCCAAGTAGACGAAGTCCATGGTATAGGCAAACGTTTTACAGACCGTGATACCGGTTGCGCCGCAATGTGTTGTCGAGGTACACACGCAAGTTGGGACTTTGGTAGATGGGGAAACGGTTGGACCTGGGACATACCCATGTTAGTGACCGCCAAACTGAAGCTATCACCCTTTTCACCAAACACGTACCCAATGAGAAGATGTTCATGTCCGAGAATCTTGTCCTCACGTCACAACTCCAAGTGAATCTGACGTGGTCGGAGCACCTCTTGAGTAAAAATGACTGACAGTTTCCGCAGGGGCTTTCACCTGAACACTAGACGCCAGGTGAGCTTAATCCCATTGAAGAAGAGTTGAATGACTTACCTTGACGCGGCGAACTCTGCAATAAAAACACGACCCTCCAGCCGACCCAAGAGCTATTTTGTTCTCATATCGCTCTGGTGAGTATTTCGATTTCTTGGCCGCAGGGGGTGTGCCGCCATTCCCGCCCATAGTGAAGCATTCATAACCTGGCACAGGGCGGGTCCTTGATCGATGGCGTTTGGGACGTCTTGCAAGAGAGAGAATTGGCTTTCGTGGTTCATTGTCTTCTGGTTGTGTAACTGTCAAATTATCGTGCTGCGCTGGAAATTGGATGATCTCCGAATTGCGGGCAGTCACTGTTGTGGACGGAAACAGTTCAGGGAACAAATCTACAAGGACCTCGTCACTATGAGTGAGCTGCTGTCCATTGATAGTGGTTTGAAGATCGGTTGAATCATTGAAGGAGCCATTGAGAGCACGTTGGACGGAAATGTCATTCCCACAGCTGGCTGGAAAATCTTCATAGTATAAGTTTGAGACATCTGTGAGGTCTGCGCTTTGTCCTTGAGACTGGTCATAGGTCAGTGGTCGGGCTCCAACCGTGAATGTGGGTGCTTACAACGTGACAAGAAGCCCCCATGTATCCACTTTGGCCCTGAAGGTCGAAGGACCTACCAGTATCTGAGTGCCAGAAATTGAGCTTTGAGGTGTTGCACTGGTCTGTTTGGTTCGTTCCGTACTGCCCTGCAAGATCATCGTTGAGTGTATCTTCCCCGAGATCCTGATCTTTGCGCAGGCCCGTGCTTTCCACACCAAGGATAGGGATGAGCGGCCTATTAGAGAGCATTGATGACGAGAAAGAGGTCAAGGGTAGATGGGGGTCGACATGATCATGGGAGGTCACGGCGGTTGTTTCAAAGGGGAGAAGGGCTGTCGAGTGGGCTGTATTTCTAGTCTCAGCCTCTTGAGGAACGGTGGGCTCGCCAAACTCGATGAATTCAAGGAAAGGATCCATTGTAGGTAGTGACGATGAAGAAGAACTGAAGCGTGCGAAAGAAAGCAGCTGTAGAATCTTGCTAGAGGGATGAAGCAGGCGGATGAAGGCACGAGGTTCTCGAGCTTGCCTTAAATATGGCCACCTGCTGGCCAAGGTTGTTGGGCGTGATTGGTTGACCAGGCTGACAGCGCCAGAGGGACGCTTCCGAAAGGCCTTTTAGGGTTTAATGCTGTTTTAAAGTAGAAACCAATCATGATTGGCCGGCCAGGCGTCTTCCGAGAGACCGTTTCAGGCTTGGTGTGGTTTCTCTGAAGGCGGTACGCGGAGAGTGATAGGTCCGAAGGCTGTAGGCTGATCAGGAATTCGCCTCCATCTCAATGTATCTTGCCAGGGAAGGTTGCTGGCGTTCCACACGTTTCCTTCTTGCGTTCTGTTGCTTTGGGCCTTACGAACAGGGGAGCTGATACATGTGGGCATGATTGGTACCCCAGGTCTCTCCCGAGAGCCCCCTTATGGTCTGGTGCAGTCTCTCTCGCACGACCGGTCATAGCGGTGAACGAAGAAATACGAAAAGGTGGATTCGACCCTCCAACGCCCGAAAATGGACTCCCGGTAGAGTTCATCATAGGTTACAGATTGGATATAGCGACAGTGGGACTCGACAGGTCGGGGCTGGGGAAGTATAAGAGACTCCGACAATGCCGTACACGCTGTCGGGCCTGGTGCTTAGAACCGTTTCTCCAGCATCATTTCTCCGCCCCTCGACAATTCAGGTCGTCATGAGGACAGACCATTGGCATTGAAAACAATTCTGCTCGGCCTTGTGCGAAAGGGTCGGCCGCAATGTCGACAGACCGCCCGAGTGCATCTCCGGGAGACAGATGGAGTCGCGGCGATATGCTTGCCCTCCTCCAAGTGGTCCTCATGATAGGCTTTGGAAGTATCCGGATGGTGTTCCAGAGTAAGTTCTTTTGCAAAAAATCCACTCTATTTCCCTATATCCTGGGGCCGAATATGGCTGACGGCGGTAAGTATGGGGTTACTTTCGCCACCAGGCATCCCGCAATGGCGGTCCTAGAACCAGCCTAGACAGTGAACACGGCAAATCTAGCTGCAGCGACGCCCAAGTTAGTGGCTCTAGTGATCGTGGTGTATTTCGACGCGAACGAGTCCACGAGCCTTCCGAGCGGACAGGGGCGAGACCGCGAGAGGAGGCATTGAGCGCGACCGTTGCCATTCTCACGATCCAAAAATCCTCGCCAGAAGGCCGCTTCCTCCCGGGCCAGAACCGCCTGGTGCTGGGAAAGAATCTCCCTTCTTCATCTGGTCGTCGACCCAAGCCGCCATGCGTTTGATGTCACTTAACAATCTTGTATCCACAATTCGATCCGTGACCCTCTCGGCTCTCCTCCCGCCGAACCCAATGAGAGTCGGCATGCTTGTCACGCCGTACTCGACGCCCAGGTCCATCATATTCCCGTTACTCCTGTCTGGGCTGTCCAATTCAACTTCAGCAAACGCAAGGGCCGAGTATCTATCTTCTGGAGACGGAAGACGAGTCTCGAGCAGGGAGGTCAGGAGCGGGGAGATCGTCCGACAGGGGACGCAGGTGGACGTGGTGAAGAGTGCCAGGAGGAGAGTGTTGTTGGCGGAGCAGAGACGGAGGGTGTCGTGAAACTGTGGAGGCGTGCGGAAGGCATCGAGAACTTGGTTCTTTTGAAGTCGGCAGGGTGTGGTAGTGAATGTGCGGCGGAGGGTGTGGCGGGCGCGTCGTTGGAGCTGAGAGGCTGTAACGATTTCGTTCCGCAGGTCGTGGATCAAGGCTCGTGTAGAGCTTGCTGTAAATTGCTTCATAGCGCACGAATTCAAACATAGAATGCCACGAAAGACGATGCTTTTGATGTGTGCGATGTTGAGCTTTGGCTCGAGGAGAATGATGGAACTCATCATGTGAATTCGACAGCTGTACCCAGTAGGGAGAAATGCGGGAGTGACGTCATACGTCGAGCCTTGCTCGCGGCCCCTTTGCCGAGTACAGAGCGAGGGAGCAAGGACGCAAGGAGAGTCGTTCGCATTTAATTGCGGTGTATTATTTCTATGATATCTGCATGGCGACGTTTTGTCTTCAGGGTAGGTGCCTATTATCAATCTATCGCCATGTCTCGCATTGTCGCAGCAGCAACACTGCCACCAAATGGAGTGAAATGTCCTTAGGAAGATCATAATCATGCAGCCCAACAATATGAACGCTCTGGAAATTTCAAGACAAGACCGTGTCATGCTCATGCCCCGCCCTCGATGATGAGGGCAATACCGATATGTGGTTCGCGAAACAAGGGTAAATACAGCGTAACTGAAACCACCAAAATGATCCCCCAGCTAATCATGATACCGTACAGGAAGAAGATTGAGGCCTGCAAAGTGGACGAGTTAGTTTTTTGACCCTTTGGGGGCAGGGCACACGTCTTCAACACGACAGCCCTAGCTGAGCAAGGTTCACGGGCAATTGTCGTGCTTCGAGGAAGGACTATCGTCACTTTTGGGCTGCACGCGGTGGTTGCGATTCTGAATTAAGAGCAGCGCCCACGGCCTTTCTTAGCCGGTGCGCTCTCCTCGTATAAGCTTCAGGCATACGATGTCAGGCGACGTGCCCACAAGCTTGCGAAGGGAAATCGAGAAGAAAACTTACCATCTTGCCTCTTCCATCCTGTAAACCCATTCAGCTGTGATTTTCAACCGTTCTCTCACGCTGGTAGCCGAGAGGAGACGATACTTTTCCGATTCAGAGATTGGTAGCACACTGGCAAACCAATACGGAAACGTCGCAGGATCCGATGGCGGCTGGCCGTAGGCAGCCAGCACTCGCTGGTGAAGCCACCGGGCTGATTGCACTCTGGCATGTTCCACAAACTCCAGTGCGTAGTCCAAAAGACGTTGTGTGGACATTTGCTGAATCTCGGCAGCGTCACCAGGAGCAGCAGTTGGAGAACCCAAACCAGTCTCCTGAGATTCGTTGCGCTCTTCTTCATAGATAGGGATGTCGTCAATGCGTTGTACCTGTCCCACAAGATACCCATCCAGCATCGAAGTCCCCGTGACTCGAAATCTATGCAGGCCCCGGGTTTCTATCAGGCTGCGGCCGTCCGGGAGCATTTCAATTCGTTCAATGTACAAGACTGTGCCATACTCCATGAAATAAGGCTCGTCAGGAACAAATCGACCCTGTCCCTCCTGTCGATACATCAGCATGCCGAATTTGCGGGATCCGTTCTCCATAACTCTTCTCATCATCAAACGATATCGAGGTTCGAATATGTGTAGAAATGTCGGCATGTAGGGATATGCCAAAGTGCAGGGAAACAGCGGCAATTGTGCCTCTTCGTCGACGGCCGCTTCTTGGTCTGCCGCAGTGATTCGAACAGCAAGCAGTTCTGACAGGAGATGTTGGATTAAGTAGCTAACTCTTTTATTGCTAGGCTCTGCCTGGGACCCTGGCAACAGCGGCAGCTTTCGACGGCACATCGGACAGAGATTCGAATGATCCATGGCACGAGCGACGCACTTTCGACAAAACGTGTGACCACAGGCGGTGGTTAGGGGGTCGAGGATGACCTGGTAGCACACCTGACATTCGAGTTCACTGCGGGCGACCTCTCTCAAGTTTTCGATGACCGCCACATCATGGACTCGAACCGAGTCATCCGAGCCCGCTTCAACAGGTGTGTAGATGAGGTCTGACGAGAAATTTAGTTCGCCCATGTCGGCCAGGATATATGTTGCAACAATGCGTCCCCCATGAAGTACGCGCGACCGGGAAACAACACCATCGACCACCGGAGAAAGAGATGGCTTTTCTTCCAACAACAGCGGCAATTCAGGTGATTCAGCCTTGTATTTTGCGATGCATTCCTTGGTGAGATGCATCAACTTGTTGAGGGTCACATCTGTGCCGCAGTCTCCGATCGAATGTTCCAAACCACAATCTTTGAAGGGGCATAGGAAGCCTTCGGATCGTCCCTCAACAACAGGATAGGTGATGTTTGCGCGCTTGTGTAGTGGCGGTAAACAAGGCCTGCACAGCGAGTTGCCGCAGGGCAATGTCATGGGTTCCCTCAAGGGGTAAGAACATAGTGAACACTGGAACAACTTGACAATGGCTCGAGCATTGTCATGACCGTCAAGCTCAGTGGCCATGCTGGTCGGAGACGGATCCTCGCCGTCACTCATCTGCGCAGTCGTTGAAGGTGTGACTGGGAAATCTTGACACATCGGTCCTAGAAGATCCCTCTCTTTCATTCAAGTCGCAGCCATTTAGAGCTGAGGATATTGAGATCCCATATATGGGCAGATTGCGCTTGTTCCGCTCCTGTGTCGATTTCGGAGGCTGTGATAAAATGGGGTTGTAGGGTGGTCTATCGGGAAGCTTGGGTGCTTTGGCGTGGTCAACCGTTGGACTCTGGGAGGAAGCAATCGAAGGAAAGGGAGAAATGGTCTGTCGGATTCAGGGACAAGATGGAAACGTATTTGATGCCCGGATGACTCTGGTAATTCCTTGGTGGAAAATGCAAGTCTAGCTGTGAAAACAGCAACCGCACAGATGGAAAAATGAAGGTGATGGGATCATCGCATTAATGAGAGGTCGAAGTAGTCGGAAGGTATACGGTGCATGAACCATCAGCTTTCTGCGGACGTCTGATCGGCACTTTGACAAGACCATGCAAGACCCAAGGTGGCAGAGCGGCGGGAGATCGAAGGAGGAGCCACAGAGATGGAATGATGGAGCTACGGATGGCGCAAGACCAGTCAAAGAGCCCGAGGTGATTGTGCGAGAGCCAATGTCTGCTCGCCGTTGTGGTCTTGATGAGGGCTCGAGATCTGAGTCGTGAGGGGGGATCGGGGGCCGGGAGGAGCACGCCGCAAAGAGAACGCAAGCTGAGTGGTTGGCGTCGGGCAAGGCCTTTGAACGCATCATCGAGTTTTATCGATACGAGACGGAGCTCAGGAGCTGACCAGTGAAGATGGCGTTGCGCTGTTGAGGCGCTCCGATCCGTCCTGTGCTAGTTACTATTAGTTGACCGGACGGTCATTTCGAGTGGGTGGTCACGTGACAGCATGCAACCTCCGCGTCCACCCTCCACTCAATCATCCCCTCGCTTTACGCTTTGCGAGTCTTCGAGTCAATACTCGATCTTGTACGGGTCATCATGCACCAACATCATGTTGCACATCGGTCTGCTGATCCAACTTCCAATCAGCTAACCCCTCACACGGTGCCCACCCCCTTCTCTCGACAATGGACCAAGTGCAATCCTCCGCCGCTCTTCGGACGGAGCAATATCCATCCACCGCCGGAGACGGGCTACCCACGATCGACATGAAATCCCAAAGACATCTTGCGTCCGGCCACCAGCCACCAGCCACCAGCTGCCCACAGAAAGCACTAAAGCGTAAGCGTACCCAACCCATGTTCACGTCACATTGCTCGTATTCTGCCCCCTAATTGCAGACGTGTCGATAGCCACGCAGAGTCCCGTCCTCGATATCCCGGGCCCCTTCCCCGTGCCTTGTTCGCCATTTCGCCATTTCAAAGGTTCAGACCGTTTTGGCTTCAGTCGTCCTGCGAGAAGTGCCCCCCCGTGTCCAAGTTGCAAAACGCCGCTCCAGAGTTGCCGACGTGCAAACGCCCCAACAAATCCAAGTTGGAACCCACTATAAATCCCTCCTAACCAGTGTCCGATCCGGTCTCATCACCCATCTCCTCATCGAGAATAATGCGTCGCATGAGGCCCTTGTTGAACAAGTTCAGAATATAGTGCCTCGCCTGCAGGCGATAGTGATGACTTTCAAGGATCACCAATGTCTTCCGGAACATGTCGATCTCGGCAAAGTGCGCCGGTTGTTTGGCCTTGATTGTATGAAGTTCTCCGGCAGCCTTCTTGTACATGACTGAATTGCCCATTTCCACAATATGCTTGAGTATTCTTGCTCGCACAGGATTCTCATCCGTCACAGCATCCTTGTACTGGGCATTCTCTTCCGCTGATGGAGAGTGGGGAACGGTAGACGATCCAATCGATTTCTAAACACTTGTCAGCAGTGTCTCCAACCGAAGTCTTCAAAAAACAACTTACCAAGCACAAGGCTTCCAGATTCCGAGGTAGGCAAAGGCCAAGTGATCGCCCTTGAGGGTCTACTGTCGTGTCCCAGCCATTCTCGGCCAGCATTTCGAACCCATGGAGAGTCCTCGATATCAAACCAAGGACGAAACACGCAGTCCCGCGCATCGACATGACCTCTGCCCCTTCGGCAATCCGTATAATCGCCGATACCACGTCCGCCTCCTCGAGGAACGGTGCGCCGAGATCCATAGATCCGATATTTCCCACGGCCCACATACATCCTTTGACTTTCGTCAATACCTCGGGATCTTCTTCGTCCAGTCGGAAATCACGGATCGTGGATGAGAATTCGTAAAAATGTCCCGATTGTTTCAGGAGCTTGCATCCCTCGTGGGTCCGAGCAAGCTCGCGGTAGAAGTGGGGAGGAGCAATCCCTATGTCATGCGGCTCGACAGAAGGGTCTTCGTGGTTGAAGTGTGTCTTGTTAGTGCTGCCATCCATGTAAGCACGAAGAATGGAGGCCTCCACCAAGGCCACATATGCGTCGTTCCGGCCGAGAAACCAGTCATCCATTTCTTGAGTAATGTAGTCCAGACCACTGAGGTACCGATATCCAACCGAGGTGGACAGGAACCGCAAGAGAAGGGGAGCAGCGATTTCTCCCAGATGGTCCAACGCCGGTCTGCATTTGACCACGTACTCGAGATGGCTTCTTTGATTGCAGGCTTCTTCAAGAATCTTGATTGCCACCTCGCAAACTTCAACGTCTGGGTCGTACAATTGTGTCAAAACCAGCCGCAACGCCCAATGTGAGCTGGAGGGATCTTGCAGTCCAGATGAATATTGGACTCGTCTGACGGCGTATCTCCGGAGCAATTTGGTGGTAAACAGACGTATGTCTTTGACTCCAGAGGTCAGTGCTTTGGACAGGATCACTCGAAGATGTGTATCCAGAGTGAAATCCATGTTCCCGAGAAGCGCCCGGACCAAATCGTCTCGGTTCCTTAATTCCACCAGGTGATAAAACATGTCCATCATATGCCACTGCTCCATCAACCGCATGCCTTCGGCAGTATGGCTCAAGGCCCCGAGGATGGCAAAGTAGCCGCCGCTTAGTGTCTCCGCCATCTGATGACGGTCGAATAGAGGGTTGGCAGAGGTGATTCCGCTATGTGGGTCGATTTGCGCAAGACATTCTGCAATTTGTCGAAGGAGTTTGTTTTCTGCGAGATATTGGATGCCCACCGAGGTCTGAGTAAGGGTCCGTACGAGGGCACAGCCAGTTCGAACATATCGCTGGTTAGGCCTTGTGTTACGAATCATCGAAAATCTATACTTGAAAGGTCGGAAGAACCCGACGAGTCTTTTGAGGAACTTGGGCGATTTGATGGCTTCTTCGAGCCTCTTTGGATTTGTCAGGGGCCCTTCGACCAGCCCATGAACCATGTCCCATTTCCACTTGACATACTGAGAGTGACCAGTGATCTGACTGTCAGCCATTGCCTGTCGAAATTGGTCGGCATCCATCAACGCGGTGTACTTTGATCTTTCAATAGCTTGGGGTCCCACTGCCAACTCATCAACGGGTCCTGTTCGTCCATAGCTTGACACCAAAGTTTTATTCAGTGTGCGGTTGATGCTCTCGATCTGGTAAATCATGGTCATGTTGACGGAAGCATTTTCCGAGCCATAGTCCTTGAGTGAAGGGACCAGATCGCCCAAAACCTGAATGTCGGCGCTGACCGATTCCGGCAACGCGTGGTGAGCGAGTTTGAGAACTTCCGTGAGTAAAAGCGTAGCCTTCCTCTTCAAAGTCTGGTCTTCCTCAACCTTGATAAGATCCACAAGCGCCGGAACCAGCCCGGCTCTGATCAATGCAGCCAGCACTAGCGCCGAAAAGTGATATGTCAAATCGAATCTTCCGTCCGCGCTATACTCCGCTAGCTCTCTTTGAGACGGGGGGTCAACAGGCAAAGAGTTGAGCCTCCCGTACGTTGTGAGTCTCCGTCCCGCGAGGAATGAGCTTGACCAGGATGGAGGTTTGATACGGAGAATGTCGAAGAAGATTTCTAACACGGTATCGCGGGACTGGGCAATTGGATACACCAACGAATCAATGAGCGATCGCAACGGCGAGGCACCATTCATGGAGAGCAACAGGAACCCCGGCCAAGTCTTCAGCATTGCTGATATGGCTTGGGCACATGTCTTGAGCTTTTCCTCATTCCCCATCAGCAGCAGTGGGTCCGTAAATGGTGCGAACATCGCCTCGAACTCACGCCCGGTATGGAGGTACTGCCGTTGTTGAGGGTGATCCAGTATGTGGAGAAAGCTGGCCACCAGACCTTCAGGCGCAGGGAAGCTCCCGTCAGCCAGGGCTTCGGTCAGGGTGCTCATACCATTCGCCGAAACGACCAGATCCGTGTGCTTGGTCAATAGTTCTGCCAGCGTCAGGAGACAGATGTCCTTAAGTCGGTCATCATACGTTTCGGCGACAGCAACCAAACTCCGGACCACGGCACGTGAGATTTCATAAACGCCGTCTTTGACGTCCAAGAATGCTCGGACAAATTTGAGAGCCTGCTCCCGTTCCAGGACCGCGTTGGTCTTCTTCACCAAGGACAGAATCACGAGCTCGTCCGTATGTAGAGTCCGAATTGTTTGCAAAGATTTCCTATCTGCAATGGCATGTCGCGTGAGTCGATAGCCAGCCGCAATGACATCAGAACTTTCACTGAGAAGCATCAACTGAACTCGTAAACTGAAGACAGACCAGGCAAGGTCGTATTTTAATGTGGGATTTCGCTTCAACAAGTCGACGAGTGTGTTCGCGCGTTCAATATAGTAGTCCGGTGGCATGCCGTCGGCTTCGAGTTGCTGGAGTGTCTCCGTGAGCACCACCGTGGGCGACTCACTATCCACGGACTCACTAGGGTCGTTTTCTAGGGTTTGTCCTAGAGGGGGGGATTTCATCGGGCTTCCTCGGAAATAACTCGACAAGTTTTTACCCGGGGGAGTTGTGGGCGTCTGAGAGCGAAGGATCTCCTGGTCAAGTTGTTGCTTCAGTTCGATGAGTTTCCTGTTCGAGGAACCCAGTTCCATCTCGACCTTCTGCCGTTGTTCCTTGGTCTGTTTATTGTTTTTACTCAGCAAGGCTTCCAGCATATTCTCAGTTCCCAACTTGATCTTCATTTCTTTGGCAATCTTATCCCGAACAGCAGCTTGTCGCTGCTCGGAAGTTGTGAGTGCATCCGTGTCCTTGTATTGTGGCTGCAACCGAGATATTGTCACGTTTGCCAGGTCGGTCTGGGGTGTAGTCCTTCCAGACTGCATGGTGTTTTTCAAATCGACACTGAAGCTACCGGGTGGACCAGCAGGAGTGAGGGCGGGTATGAAAGCCTTCTGGCCAAACTGCGCACTGCCCCCAGACAGTGAGCGGCCATCTTTCAACGAGGGCCGCTGAACGGCGGACAGGTCGTCACTTTTTCTCGACGCATGTCGTATGCCAAAAGCCCTTCCCTGGGTAGGCGTCACCGAATAGCCCGACCCTTGTTCTGACGAGGCCATCGAGCCATGGAGGGTAGCGTCCGTCTTCTACTGGATCTTGGGGGGGTTGGGTGCTGCGCAAAGTGCACCCATGGAATTCAGTTCGGGTGCCCCGGAATCAACGATCAGGATGTTTGAGAGGTAGCAGACGCAATTTGGAGGCTAGGGCAGGCCGACGAAGGCTTCGAGATACCAGCTCTCTTCGTGGGCCGAATAAGTGGGAGACGTCGATGTCACTTAGGGACACTTGTGGTTCCAGGGCCGCGATCGGACGTGTGATTTCAAGGTGACTGAGGGAACGAACGGTTGCGTTACAGCGATAGTGTGGCAATGGCAATGATGATGGAGTCTTGAGAGCTCGTGAATCGAATGAGCGAGGTGGGCCTGTTTGTGTCGGTTAACAGTTTGCTTGTACGAAGATGGATGTCGGTGGATGTGTTAGGGAAGGCCAGAGGGCGCAGTGCGGAATACGGAGTAGCATGGGCCGAAAGGGAAGTGGTCAACACTCTGGCTGCCGAGTCCACTGAGTCCTGGTTAGGCGGCCTCCGGACTTGGGAGTTAGCCTAAGCCCACCAAGCTCTCGCCTAACAAGCCCAGGCGGCCAGGCGGCCAGGGCGCAAGCACATGCACAAGCCATGCATGGCAAGCCTACTGGGTACCACGGGTACTTACTTAGCCATGTTAAAGCTAAGCCCGAGGCCGAGGGGCCTCAGGCTCGAGTAATGTTTCCCCGCAGTTGATACGGGTCAGCTCTCGCCCACCCGACGTGAAGCACCAATTACTGCCGACGGCCCATATCTATTTTCTATCTGCACGATGACTCTTTGTTTTCATTGATACATTGCGGTGACCTAACAGCGCTTATCTTTGCCATGGTATCACTGTTCTGGGCTCTTTGGGTCACTTTGGACACCCCGGGGTCACGATCAGCCAAAGAACGCCTTCGGCCGGGAAAGCCAGAGTGACATCATGGAGTCCTCTTCCCCTGGTGCACGAGTCCAGTTCCATCTTTTGAATTTTCCCCCATCGAGAATCTCAACTCTCGCTCACAGAATGCGCCATATTATTCCAGGGAAAAAACAAATGTTCATTGTCAACGCTCTTGTCCGACATGACCCGGTCAGCTGAGGAGAAATACCGAAGTTTTCAAGCCTCAAAACAGAATCTCGCAGGCACCAGGCCCGCCTCGGCGAGCTCCGATTGTACGAGGCGCTGACCTCCAAGGCTCCAACGCATGCCCATAGGTCAGAACTCCAATAGTATGTAGACGCCTCTTGATACAATGCGGTAAGAAGGGCCTTGATCAGCGGTCCCCCAGATCTCCCTCAGCGCAATTGGTGCTTGGATGCGGATGAAGTTTCCTCTGCACCATCTGCCACGCCGATAAGCAATCTGTTACGGAGGTATAAAGCTAAATCAATCCCCCTCAGGGTATCGTGAACTCTGACAAGTATTCTAACGATCAAGCCTAAACTTCCTGCAAAGTCCCCGAAGCGAGATCTCAATACAGCAACCGACTGTCCCATTAGCTTTCTTCTTCCTCCTCCTTACTTTCAGACAACTGGGATCAGGATGCCACACCTCTCCGCAGCCCGCTATGGCAAGGACAACATCCGTCTCTACAAGGTCGAGAAAGACGAGGCTACAAAGACTCACACGGTGACCGAGATGACAGTCTGTGTGCTGCTGGAGGGAGAAATTGAGCCTTCGTGAGAGCCCTCAGCCCCCCCAGAACACCTCGTCGTCCTAACATTTGACTAGGTACACCAAGGCAGACAACAGCGTCGTGGTCGCAACGGACTCCATGAAGAACACTACCTACATCATGGCCAAGCAGAACCCCATCCACCCTCCGGAGTTGTTTGCCTCTATCCTCGGCACCCACTTCGTCGAAACCTACAAGCACATCCACACCGCACACATCAGCATCACTCAACATCGGTGGACCAGAATGACCATTGAGGGGAAGCCACATCCACATTCGTTCTACCGCGATGGAAACGAGAAGAGGCTAGTACAAGCAGACGCCATCGAAGGCAAGGGAATTGAGATTCGATCTTCCATCGCCGACCTTTTGGTCCTGAAGAGCACTGGCTCCGAATTCCACCACTTTGTCCGCAACGACTTCACCACCCTCCCCGACGTCTACGACCGTATTCTTAGCACCTCGGTGGATGCTGGCTGGAAATGGTCGACTTTCAGCGGCCTAGATGCCGTCATGAAGGAGGCCCCAAAGTTCGACGAGACATGGGACAAGGCTCGAGAAATCACCTTCCGCCTGTTCGCCTTGGAGGAGAGCCCCAGCGTGCAAAACACAATGTACAAGATGGGTGAGGAAATCTTGGCTGTTCAACCTCTCGTCGAGGCGGTTGACTATTCTCTGCCGAACAAGCACTACTTTGAAATCGACTTGAGCTGGCATCATGGCTTGAAGAACACGGGCAAGGATGCTGAGGTCTATGCACCACAGTCCGACCCCAACGGCCTGATCAAGTGCACAGTCACCCGGTGATCATATATCATTCCGACGGGCTCTTTAGTTTTCCGTAAATGGCACAATGGTGGAGTTCGGTGCCGGGAGTTCACGAGGCGAATCATGCCCATCCCAGCAACCATCGATGTACACAATATGCCAATGATACTCATACATTTACCCATATGTAACAAGTCTTTCTTTTCGCTCCAAAACGCCAGAAATGCAGTCTGCTCATCAAATCACACTGTCACGTAGAGATCTGATTGGCCTCCGACTTGGATGCTTCGATAGCCTGCATCACCGGGCCCGGTAACCTCGTCTTCCCAGCGAATTTGATGATGTTTTGCTTGTAAGGATGTGCCACGCCCTCAAAAACCTTGAGTCTCGCCAGCCTCTTGTCCCTGAGTCGATTCTTCGGCAACATGCCCCGAACCGCCTTCTTGAGCACCTCTCCACCCCCCCATTTCTCAATCATCCGTTCCATGCTCATCTGTTTCAGGGAACCGGGTCGGGTGTTGTGGGTGTAGTATTGCTTCTGGGTGCGCTTCCTGCCTGTTACATGGATGTCGTGGCACCCGGCCGCGACGACGTAGTCACCGCAGTCGGTACTGGGGTCGAAGATCGGCTTGTGCTTGCCCATCAGGAAGATGGCGATTGAAGAGGCAATGCGGCCGAGAGACCGCGAGTCGGAGCCCACGTCGATGTAATGCCATGTGCGGGAGTAGGCAAGACGTGTCTAGAAGGGATATGTTAGATTGATCAGTTGAATCAGTTTGACAAAAAGCCATGTAGAATTAATTACCTTGCCCACGGTTTGCGACATGACTGTTCAGTGCTATCTTGGCATGAGAGTGCGTAAAGAGAAGCCGCTAGGGATGAACACCGGTTCGCTGTTGCGGTCACTACCGAGTCAGGTCGCCGTCAGTGAAGTTGAAGTGAGGCCTCAATTCGATCCGATCAGTCCTTGCGAAAGCAGCATTCGCGATTGAGCTTCAGAGAAATAGGTACTAGTCCTGTTTTGGTTTGGCGCGCATATTCGCCTTGGCGGTTCAATAGGAGGATCGGACGGCCGCTTTTAGAACCTCCACGTATCTCTCACCCTCCGAGTCCCTCTCGCCTTCGGTCAACCGCTTGCGGCACCACGGTCTACCATCAACTTACCGTCTACTCACTCTTCAGTCCCACCCTTTCTGCAGGGACGGTGGTCGTACCTACACATGACTAGGACACCGTGTTAGCCGACGTTGCGACGATATGGCTCCGTGCTGGTAAATTACGCCGTCCCCCAAAATCCAGCCTTATCGTTCACAATGCAGTTGCGGTTGTTTTTGGTACTCCTTGAAGGTGGTCTTTTTTCCCTCTTCCCCTCGACTCTATTTCTCTTTCTTCTACTGGTCCCTTTGTGATATATCAGAGGATGTCTGCTCCGGGTTGAGGCCAGGAGGCTCCAGAAGTCTTCGACCTTGTTTGTCCCCAGCATCACCCACTTCTTGAGTCACATCCGTCTGGCATGCCTCGTTCTCGCAACTGCCTTGGCAATTAACATGCCCTTCTTTCCCTCCTGCTCGCCCTTACCACGATGGGCCGTGTAAAAGGACCATCCATCTTTACACGATAAACTCAAAGCCCAAGTCACAGCTCGAGGCTACAAACGAGGGCACCACTGAGAAAGGCAAGCTCCGTGCCCATGGGAAGCATATCACCTCGACGATGAAGAACCAAGCCGGTACACTTCGCCGCCTATCAGCCAATACGCTCGCTTCGAACCATCACGGCACCGAGAGTCTGCGCACTGGAATTGTAGGAGGGACGAGGGATACTTTCCACTGCTACAGATCTCACCTTCCGTCTAGGTGCCGTTATCCAGCATCTGCTCAACTACGAGCGATTATGATTTGCCAATTTTAGCCGCTCCCAATCCAATGGGTCCAAGCCCCGTGAGCAGGATGATATCGTGAGGTTTTGGGGTTGGTGCATTGATGAACGCCCCGGAACCAGTTTATCATGTCACATCCGAGAGAAGCCATCAGCTTCAGTTCGCTGTCATCCTTCGTGAGACCTTCGAAATTGACCACGCTGCTTTCTGATACGATACCTAACTCGTCAAAGCTGGGCTGTCCAAAGAACTTGGCAGTTGTATCTTCCCCTTCCAACGTCTCGAAAATGCCCCTTCCTCCGACGATGTTGAGCAAAGGCAGTAAGGTTGCTGGTCGACCTTGCACAGATCACAGTTGTGGCAATAGTCGTAGGAAAGCAGAACTGGGTCTCCCGCTTGGGCGACGGGAAATCCAGAGTCAACTTCTTCGACAATGCTGGCCTACTCGACTCCAAGGACTTTGGGATATTGTATTCCGGCATAGCTAGGTGGCAAGCACGAACGAACACATCGGTGTGATAGATTTCGGTCGCTACTATTCGAATCTTTAGTTCGTTTTCTCTCGGAGATCCGGAGACATTCTCGACTCTCCGGCCAAGTCCTAGAATAGGAGGGTATGTTGCGCTGAATCGCTTCCGCCTACCCCGTGGTCAGCCGTCCTGAAACGTTGCAAGTTAGAAGTTAGCAGGTCAAGATCCCCGTCTTGCCTAATATTGCCAAGTCCCATCACATGCGGCGCTTCGCCCCTTCATCCAGACCAAGGTTGAGATATTACTTAAGAGAATGAACGAATTGTCAACCAACTTCAAGGCTGTGTCACAGTGTCCATCCCAATCTTCGCAAGTTTAGCCTGAAGAGCTTCGCCGCCCTCCAAGTTCAATCCACACGATCTATGCATCCTGCCCGGTCCTTCGATTCTGCCTCGCTGGCATACGGCTGAAAGTCGCATTCTATTCCTAGTTGTAGGACTCCCCCTGCAGCCGAATCTACTAACCCGTAAGGCGTGCATAGCCCGCTGGGGCCAAATAATAAGAGACATTAGTCGCTCCGATTTCAGAGGTGCCCTGGAGGTATTGTTAAGCGAGATACCACATCAAATGGTGCAGGGGTAACATCTCACGTGCCATCCCTTTCTCGCCCACGGCACGATCGGACTTCGCTCAAGCGTACTCGGTATGTACCATGCGGGAAACCCCTTATTGAGTAAAAGCACCGACGGTTGTAACTTTTCGCGCCGTTATCCATCTACCACTTAGGCGACAGAGGTACTACTGGGTTTCAGAGTCAATCGCGCAATGCAAGCAAGGAAATTCACAGTTCCGTGGCGCCTAAGCCTCCCTAGCCACGCCCAAGGCCCGGAGCAATGCCAAAATGCTTTCATTATCAGAGAGAAATCCCCAGGAATATCGAACTTGCCGCTGTTGCGTTCCCGTTGCATTGTCAATACTACTGCCACCTTTTTTTTTCAAAAGACATATTAAAGTCCTCCTTGCTAGTTTTCAGTCACGAAGACTTGAAATATGTTTACGGACTCTCCCGCGGTCAGTTATCAGCACCTACTACCCGTCAAAGCAAACTTGCGAGAGTCAAACGAAGGGCAGCTAGACCAAATCTTCAAAGGCGCCGAATCTAGTTCGGATCGGAAGTATGGAGAGCCAGCTCCCAAAAGGCCCTTTGATCCGATTGACATACTCGCGGTCATCTTGTCAATGCTATGTCTTGCTGCTGCCATTGTCATCATCAGCCCTAGCTTCCATTACGCTGCTACCCTAGGCGTGGATAAGCAGATTGTTGCTATTGGATTCATTCTAGGGATCATGACCCAATGCCTGCATCGAGTCCTTCCATATCTATTTCTTCTTGTGGAATGTCGATGGGGCTCTTCTACTTTGCAAAACTACGAAGGTCTACTTAGATGGTCTGCGCTCGCCAGCCATCTTAGCATCTGGTGGAGGATTCTGCTCTTCATGCTCCTCATACTACCGCTTGGACTGAGCATCTCGTACAAGCAGTTTATCGGAGGTTATGCGTCCAAGTTCCCTACGCCTTCTGAAGGCACTTATCTCCCAACGGGTCCTCCAGGCCTACAGGGGAATATCGGCTGGAGTCAGCTCATGGCCAATGCCACAATTCCCTTCATGTCCGCAACGAGCGATGATGTCCCATTTCCAGAGGATCTCTCCTCTCAGCCGCCCACGTATGGCTTCAACATCATACTATTGTCCAAAACTTCTGCTGCGGCAATCGATGGGCCGCTTCCGAGCCGAGTTACCGAGTTACAGCAAAGCATGTTGTCACCAGCATCAGTCACCTATCTGGACGCTACTGTTCGAGGTACAGTCACTCAGTTCAATCACACCGTGGGTGATGAGCTATACTGGAATGAGTCCTATCATCCTGGTTTCGGCATTGATGTATATTCCACGTTCAACGGCTGGTTCTACGGCATGGTGCAAGCCGGAGTTGCGACTGATAATGATGCCAGAATGTGGAATGGCTCATGGAGTCTCATTGGCAGAGTCCATGACACCCCCGAGACTCTAGACGAGGAGTCGAGCCCCCGACACGATTTCTTGGCTACAGCTATGCGATTCGATACTAAACGACATACTTGTCGAGCAAGATGGAGGCTTACTACGAGCTCGATCGACCTAGTGTCGGGAAGCTGCGAACTTGAGAAACTAGACGCCAAGTATCAGTACTACGACAATTGCCAGCTTTCGCTCTTCGACATCTTCGGTCGAAGCATATCAGACAGTCTCGGCAGCTTTTTGACCACACGCAATCAATCATCCTGGAAGATCCCGACTTTTGCAGCCGTACTGGCTTCGGCATATCAATCAGTCCCAGCCGGTCGAAGCGGATATGTCCCCATCCAGGTAGCTGGACCCATCTGGAATGCTTTGAACGTCACGGGAGCATACTACGAAAACTACACTTCCAATGAGACACTCGAAATCCAAGTCCCAGCGCTCCGAAATTCGTGGGTTCTCTACTGTGTCATAGCCGTTCAGCCGATTCTTACTGTTCTTGGATTTTGTGCTGCCTCCGCTTTGTTCAGTACACCGATCAGTCGAACCTTTGGACTTGTAGCTATCATGGCAGGAGTGCGTCGAGACACGCTGGATTTGTTGACAGGAGCGGCGTTCTCGGGTGAGTTGGAGGAAAAGATCGGCATGAGGATCAGTGTACAACCGTCCTTTGCAGAAAATATGAGGCATAGTGGGGATACCAGCGATACCTCGAGGGGATTAAATAATAGTGGGTTTGGTAGAGACCGTCGAGTCCAGGCTGAGAAGATAGAATATCGGCTCGGCGAGCATGGAGGGGCTATGAGAGTGAGAAGAAGGATTGTTTATGAATGATCAGAATGTGGTAAGGCAATCTATAGTAATAGAGAGGGTGTGAGCGTATTCGATCCTACCGGTCTACTGCTCTCATTTATCCAGGGCCTGGTAGCCGGTTACATGACGAATGAGACCAGGTCAAGGGGGACAAGGCTGCAACCAAAAAAAGTGCGCAAGGATAACCCCTTACTTCGGAGGTGCAGGCGATCTTCCCTTTTCTTCTTCGCTTAGGGACCATGTCCCGACAACGAGTCAGAGAGAGCCAACAACACGCATGTCCCGCAGGTACTAAATTCGGGGGCCTCTTTGACTAAGATGATCACGCACGTTGCAACCGAGTTGCTGGGAACTGGGTGCGTATCTGGTGAAAGGCGAGGGGGATTCCGGTTGGGCTTGAACAAGCAAGCATTCGAGCGCAATGAAAGCCTATGGCCCTATATGGCAGCCCCTCGGCCCCTGGTGGCCCCTAAGTGTAATTACGTGACAGACGGAGCACTCGCTACTCCGTCCACGGTTGCTGGAAAATTCTCCGAACAAGACGGGGTATCGGTGGGCTACGGCGGCCGATAGGTCGCCCGTGTGTCAGTTGACTTAGCGGGCCTAGGCTCGGGAATATATAATTTCCGAGCTGACCTGAAATTCAAACGCCGAAATCTCAAAACATAAAGGAAAACGCCTTCACTCCACCACCTAATCCCTTTTATGCCCTGATTGTCCGCGCCATTGCAGGCTACAAGAAACGCCCCTCCCCCTTCAATGAATTCTTCTGCTTCTGGTAGCGAGCCAGAGAGGGCGGGAGAAACCGGAAAACGTGCCTTCAAAGCCAACAAGGCATGTGTGCCCTGCCGTGTACGCAAGGTCAAGTGCGATGCCGCCGTGATTGGCCTCCCCTGCAGCAGCTGTACCAGCAGGCAGTGTGCCGAGGACTGTGTACTGCCGGTCCGTAAGGTTCGGACCAGGTGAGTTGATTACTGATAGGATGGTTCATGGTTCATGGTTCATTAGGTGCGTGCTAACATAGATGGGGGTAGGAAAGTAATACATGCTTTACCGAATCCTAGCCATGTACGAGTATGCTTTAGATGATTGGCATTGTCCCAGCTGCTTCTCTTCTTCGCCTTTTCTTCTGCTCCCTCGGCGATCCTTCAGATTTCCCACTAACCGTTACCAGACTACAGGCATCCCGGCTACATCCAACAGTAGCCAGTTAGACAGTCTCAATCAATCAAAACAATCAAAGCAACCTTCCATTTCCGATCCCCTGGACTGCCAAAGCCCACGTCAGACTGAGCCAGATCTGCTCTACCTCAATATCCTAAACGACGCCGTGAAAGAAACTACAGAATCCAGTCGACACCACAGCACTTCCAGTACCCCCTACCGTCCAAGGCCGGAAGACAGTTTTACTCCTCGGAACTGTCTATGGACCAAGCTACCCCAATTAGACGACATTGACAATGGATATCTTGTCAAGAAGGGTGTCTTTGATCTACCGCCTCCTCGCTACTTGTAAGACAATCTTGAATCCTCCATCCTCCATCTTCTTTGGGTCTTCGTCTTCACTCTACTGATAGACAAAAACCACAGAGATGTCCTTATTAAGACATACTTTGACCACGTCTACCCTTTTGCTCCCGTGATCAACAGAGCGGATTTCATTCGCGGCTATCAATCCGGCGACTGCTCGTTGTTCCTGCTCCGCGTCATTATGACACCAGCCAGTCTCCATGCGCCAGCAGATGTGCTATCCGCCTGCGGCTTTACCAGCCGCTCGGCCGCACAAGAGTCGTTCTTCTCCAAGGCCAAGCTGCTCCACGACTTTGCTGCCGAAGACGACCCGTTGTTGATGCTGCAGGGATCCATCATCTTGTGTATGGTGATTCTCGACCACCCCACCGACCGGGACTTTGGCTACTGGTTCCACAACGCGATTCGTCTTGCCACCAAGCTTGACCTACGCAACACGTGCGTTTCCTACTCCTGGACTGTGACACCTGTGACATGTACTGCGGGTACTAACTGCCTACGGAATCTCTGACAGGTGTATTCGAGAAGACAAACCCCGCAAAGTCTTAAAGTTGTACAGAAGGGCCTGGTGGGCTCTCTACGTACGTCCCTCTTCTCGTCACCGTGTTTTGTTCTTCCTGCTTTATGCTTACTATAGCTACGTAGTCTATAGACATTTTCCACGTCTTTGTTAATACCAGACGCTCGCGACTACTCGAAAACACCTCCGCGATCAAGCCTAGGACAGAAGATGACTGGGAGGCGGAGGATGTCTCGGGTGCATCATTCGGCTTGCTATCGGCGGTCACGCCTCAGCAAAAGGCCGTGCCTGTTGTCCATTACGAGTTGTCTCGAATATGTGCGTGTTGGTTCTATTCGATTCTTTGTTCTCATTCCTTTTTCTTTTTCTTTCAAATCTATGACTATTACCACAAGCATAACTAACTCTATTTAGTCGGACAGTGTTTGTCCGTTGTGACAAACAAGCCACAGCAGGATCCTCGCCAAATGATGCACCCACTTGATGCATGGCGCAAGTCTCTCGCTGCCAAGATGCACGTGGGTGGGAATACTGGAACTGACGTGTACTATCTGAATATACAAGCCATGAGCTACAGGTTTGAGTGCATCTTGTGTCGTCTGATACGACGCTGTTGGCAGCAGTCCCAACATGCGGACTGGAGCGAGTGGGCCAAACAACGGCTTCGGTACGCCATTCTGGAGTTGGACACGATTGCCATGAGGGTGTTGGCGAGTGGTACCCTTCAGGACTTTCCCATGTCTTTGTAGGTGCCGTCCATTTCTTCCCATTTTCCCATTTTTCAGACATGCTCTGTAGAACGCACCAATGGAACTAACAATGGCCTTGTCAGCGTAACTACAATAACTGCGCTGCTCGCTCTACACATCGAATCGGCCCTTGATCCAGCCGACACAGACCTCGTCCGTTCCATGGCTCGGATATCCATCAGCCAGACAATGCTTGTTCTCACCCAGGGAAAAGAAATACCCGCCCTGAAAAGAGCGCTGCCGGTGTTTGAGGAGATTCTTACCAAGAAAAATCTATACTTGGTTCCGCCCAACATTCTCGGTCAAGTACCTACGCAGTCGCAGTCACAAGACAACAGAATGGCGGATGCGTACGCTTCGCCGCACACACAGGTTAGCGTGGCTTCGTCTCAATTGGAGCAGGGCGAGAATAATCCGTCGTTCGATATGGATTTCCTAGGATTTGATTTCTTGGACGAGTGGCAGATTGGGCAACTGGATTTTGCTGGTCGATATTGACATGGGTTTCCCAAGAACGGGCGGCATCGAGGTACATACATTATCTGAGGCAATGTTAATCGTATTTAGAGCGTATATACATCGTAGAACCGTTACAGCGGAGCGAAATATATATAATATACGCTTCGAGGACGATTATGTGTTGAAATAAGTTGCTGCAAGCTTTCTACAGTAACTAGAGGGGGTGTTCGGATTACTCGAGTAGTTGCCGATCGATCCGTTATCAGACCATTTCGGGAAACCAAGTAACCGGGCCTATTGCTATTATCTTATGCAGGTCTCCACCAGCGAAGACCCCAAGATTTCGATAATCCTCAATCTTCTTCTCTCCCTGTCCACTACTCTCAATGCTGCCTTCACACGAAGTCCCTGTCTCGATATGCGTTCTGTCATGGACCTAGAGAAACCAGTCGACTCGTCCAATCAACGAAAGGATTCTTCAAAGTATCACCTCAAAACATACTCGGGTTGCTGGACGTGCCGAGCGCGCCGTCTCAAATGCGATGAGCAGAAACCCTTTTGCCAACGATGCAAGAAACGTGGTCTAGAATGTGGTGGGTATGGTCTTCGATTAGAATGGGCCACGAATTCATCCGATGGAACGACAGGCCGTCCCTCGCGGTTTATGAGCCACGTTGTCCCTGCGGAAGACATCCCTGCGTTGCGAAACATTTCACCGGCTGATATCAGTGCAATGCTTGATACTCTCGAAAGCTGCACTGATGAAGCTACTATTTCCAAGACGTTTGGCCCATTTTCGGTGTTTCGTACAGAGAATGCCGCCGCAGACAGCTCCATCCAACCCATGGCCGATGAACTCAGTGTCACTAGGAGTCCTCGATGGATTCTTGATCAACCTGCACGTGAACAGGAAAGTCCAGGATCAATACAGAGAACAAAGACGTTTCAACCACCTGGGAGAAGTCGTCAAACTCCTGGAATGGTGCGTCAGGTCGATGTTCTCGTGCTGCCCATCTGGAGTAGAGAGTTGATCCATCATTGGATGACATTCTTTGTGAAGAATATAGTTCCAGTGGACACCGCTACTAATCCTTGTCGGACTACTGTCTTTCCTATGGCAATGAAAGGAGCCTTGGAGGTATCAGGAAAACCAAACGGATACACTTCTTTGTTCCATGCTTTGTGTGCAGTGGCCGCATACAGTCTCCTACAATTGAAAGGGCCGAATACTCGATATCTTAAGCTTGCGTTACAACATGAGCAAGAACTATTCCAAAGTCTCCGCCACTTCATATCTCAAGATAGTACGGTCGAAGGTTCCGATAGTATTCCTTTGGCCATTTTGTCCTATGTCGCCAAATTCTCTATCTCTGGTCAACCGAGAGAATGGCGAAATCATCTTCGAGCTGGAATTGAATGGTTGACTAGCCGATGCTTCGACTATCCTCATGGCTTCAATCAAGTCTACTCGTTGGTTAGTTATTTGTTCCTGTGTAGCGCCATACTTGGAAATCTGGATATTCCCGCCGATACTTTAGCGATCCTGGCTTCTGCATATAAAGACCAAGAAGATCAAGTCGGTCCATTTTTTGGCATAAATCAATCAACATTTCGAAATATCATTCATATTCACCAGTTACGACGTGCCAATGGTCCGCCGAATCAGCAAGAGCTTGAATTAATTGAGACACAACTCTTCGCTCAAGTCCCAAACATCCGACCCGAGAGGACAAACAACAAGGAGGATGAATTATTATACCACCTGGACAATGTTTACCAGCACGCAGCTTTGGTCCATTTTCAGCGAGGTATCATGCAGTTGCCTATCCGTGCTACCCAGGACTTTGTCAGTAATGGACTTGACAGTCTTCAGGCGATGGAAGACATCACAAATGGCTCCTGCGGGTGCGTGCCTGCATGGTTCGCTGTAACCTTAGGTAGCGAGTGTGAAACCATCGCACATCGAGAGTTTATGCTGTCATGGTTTCGTCGCAAAAAACGCCATGGGTTCAAGAGCATGGATGTGGCTTCGTCCATTATGAGTCTAGTGTGGCAAAAGAGAACTCTGTCTGGTAGGGGCAATCTCTACTGGGAAGATATCAATCTGGAGGAAGAAGACTACGATGTGATTTTTTGGTGATCTTTACGGGTAGGTAACAAACGTCAAGTTTGGATTGATGGTGAAACATTGCAGCCTGTCTCGGCTATACGTCCAAATCACTATCAGCGCCTTGGGCCACGGCTGGCAGCCTCATGAATTACAATGACTTCCTTCTGCACAATATTATGTGCAACTTTCAGGACCCTTTCGATTTCAAGACTGAAGCCATTGATCTGTCCTGTCTCAAGGATGTCATGATTTGCGTGTGATGAGGTGCACAAGCAGATCTTGTTTCCTCCAACCTCTTTCATTTGGTTGACAAACTCAATAATTTCCGGGTACAACAGTTCTAATGCACCAGCGTGGATCCATACCCTTGATTCTGTACGGAAAGGATTCCCGACGAAGCTGATGTACGGGGACAGAACACCCACAACATGCTTAGGAACCAAGGCTTCAGCCCCCCACGTCAGGAAGGAGGCAGGAAGGTAGTCGGTTTTGAAGTTCTGCATACCACATGTCCGAGCTGCATCTCGCGCCGCGAAAACGTCTAGCCACGGACTCCAGAGCAAGGTGAGATGGGGCGTGGGAAGTCCGAGGCTTGGATGTTGCGCCAGATATTGAAGGAGCCCCGTGGCGAGGTGCCCTCCAGCCGAGTCGCCTGAGAGTATGATGTTGCCCTGGCAATAACCCAAGTCCAACAGATACGCATATGCGGACACGGCATCTTGCAGAGCCCCCGGAAAACGCCCCTGAGGCGTGCAAGACAGTCTATAGTCGAGAAAGAGTGCATACGGGGCCAGATATTCGACGAGTTTCTTCGCCACAAACCCGCTTTCTGACGACCGACTGCTACCGACGACATAGGCGCCGCCGTGGAAATGCAGGATAATGCTTGTCTTCTTCCCGATGTCCGGTGGAGGATGGGGGTACCAAGTCCCGCGCACGGAGCTCGGGCGAATCTCTTGGTCGTCTAGTGGGCCTGTATAGATATCTTTGGTGGACGACGGGATGACTATGTCGTTTGGAGACTTGGAGTCTATAGGTTGAGATTTGGCGATGCGAGCGTGTGCCTGGTAGTCCAACACCCACCGAACCACGGCGATAAAGGTCGCTTGATGCCACGTATACTTGGGATGTGCCCGATTCTGGGCCCGGATGTGCTTCAGCATCACCATGGGGAGGATGAACACAAGTCGGAAGAAAAGGATGATCGCTGCTTTGTAGAGCGATGGTGATGGTGTCTGAGGAGAGCTCATCTTTGCTGGACTGAGCTACCTTGTGCTGTGCAGTGATGTATGGAACAATATCAGTGTTAGAAAGCCCTAAAAGCCCGGGGGGGAGGAAAGAGATAGGGTGAGAAGAATCTGAAGGCTCTCAAACCCACAAAGGAGTTATGATGCCCAGCATTCAATTTCAAAATTCATGACTAAGGATACAAGTATTTTTCGAAAGATTCACAATGCCGTCTCGAAGAGCCTCCAATTCCCTGATGGAACCTGGTAGCACTTCGTCAATGCAGTATGAATCGTGGTCTGGGCCCCACCCTTGCACCGTGTAGATCCACCTCGATATGCCTATTGGGGAAATCAGGAAGGAGCAAGCGACGGCCAACGCGTAAACCGCACCGACCCCTGAAATCCATCCACACTCGGGCCCATCAGAACATATTATTACGGAGAGAGGGCTCCGTTTGCATGTACAGTATGCTCGCACAAGAACAATTCCGGGCTCAGATTCCCCCGTATTTTCTGCACAAGTATGGAATGTAGACACTAACGAACGACCAACCGGGCCCTGGCCAACTCCTCGACACCAATCTCTACGTCCACTGGGAACTCCGTTGACAGATAACAGACCATCTCTTCCTTCTGTCCGCCTCTGTTGCTCAGCTGCTCAGCATTTATTACACCAAGGACCAAACTTTGCGCCCTGTTTAGTTCGGCCAGGAAATTGTGATAGGGCCTGCGCAGGGAACAGGCCAGATCTTGGGCCTTTTAAGTACTCAGAAGTAGTACGTGTCCGCTTCCAAGCTCCCAGGGTGCCAGATCTTGCCAGAATTTGTTCTCATTCAAATTTCATAGCCAGTAGTCCATTTCTTATCTCATGCTTGCGACCCATGTGTCTATCTATATGTTCTCCACCTCACTACACAGTCCTACGCAGAGGCAGTTGAGGAGACAAGTTCCTTTTCGACCTCGCTAGCGACCAGTGTTGCCGCCTCGATGGCGCCATCGATAAAGCCTCTCCACCCGTCACAGTAGTCCGAGCTAGCAAACTTCAAGTTCCCAAGGGGCTCCTGCAAGACGCGGAGGTATTGGGTCATGTATCCGGCGGAGAAGAGACACCAGGTCCCATTGGCGAATGGGTCGTTGTTCCAATCCGTGAAAACCTGGACACGCGGTGCCGTTTGGTCAGCACTTAATTGACTGGTTTCGTCCAAGGACATCAGGACATCATTATTGTGGTCAATACACAAGAAGGGATAGATAATTGAAGGCTAGAGCTCAAATTTCTCTCCAAACTTACCATTTTGTCCACCTTCAAGTCGGAGTCGAGAGACTTTGTGTCATCCAGCACCTCTTGAGGCGATGCCTTGGGGTTCGGTGAGTCGCCGCTAGCGAAGTAGACCACGTTGGTGTGCGTGCCGGACGCCGAGTGCGAGTCGCCGGAGATCATGGTGGGGATGTTGTCGTTGTTTCGCAAGCATACCCAAGTGCGCCACTGCTTGCCCTCGGCCTGCATCCAGACTTTCCGTGTATAGTTTGATCGACTTTGGGCAAATGCCTGGCTTTTCGGAGGTGGGAGCTCAGGGAGGAACTTGATGGTCTTGAGGACCGTAAGCGGGATGGTGCAGATGACTTTCTTGCCTTTGAACGTGTGGCCATCTATCGTCTCGACATGCGCCTCTGCTGGGTGTGTGCAGTCGATCTTCCGGATAGGGGTGGAGAATGAGTATGACATATTCCCCGTTGATTTGACTTCGCTAAATATGCGCATCGCCAACTCCGTCTGGCCGCAGGCCAACTTGTACCGGGCCATGTGTGCGGTATACTCATCATGATTGTGCCCTCCTAGCACCCAACGCTGTAGGAGGTCATAATAGCTCGCCGTTTCTGCAGGTGGGCCACTCATCATCGTTGATATTGAATCAATCATACGGCTTTGCTCAGGTGTGAGAACGTCTTTTAGTTGCTCCAAGCGGTCTGCAACAGACAGAATATCATATTTTTTGGCCATATCGGGATTGTGTAGAGGATCGTGTGGGAATGGGACGATTTCGGAGGCTTGCATTCCATCCGGGCTGTTGAAGACCTGTAGAGATGCGTCTAACCATGCGTCCTAACGCGAGACAAGTGCTATGATTAGCCACCAGGAAAACGAGAATGAGCATTTCTCACAAGGCAGAAATTGTCAGAGATACAAACCAATTCTGGGAGATGCCAGTCCTTTCGAACCCCGTCGATGATAGTGGAGGATTGGATAGATCCTTCATACCACTCGTAGGCGTCTTTGATCTTGTCCTTCAGTCCATAGCGTACGATTTCCGACCAGGTATGTGGCTGATGCCAGTGGACGTATGTCCCTCCCAACTCAATGATGTCGCCATCTGTTGTGTTGCTAGTCCATGTTCGACCACCGATGCGGTCACGAGCCTCGACCAGCATAACTTTGCGTCCTGAACATCAGATCCCGTCAGTCTCGCTCATGCTGGCCATTTATACTGCGTGCCATACCTTTAGCCGTCAAGTCTCGAGCGGCGATCAGACCTGTGTAGCCTGCTCCGATAATGACTACATCATAGAGTGCGGATTGATCGACCCCGGAATTCTGAGGAGAGATAACGGCATTCGTAGGCAGTCCAGATTTCAGCCCTCCGGCTGGTGTATATTCAAATCCTTCTGAAGTTGACAGCATTGTTTTTTTGGGTGCGAGCTGGGCCGATTTGACGGGCTTCCGCTCAAGGAAAACATATTCGCAGTATTTATGGATTTCAGTAGCTTCATACATCATTCGTTCATAGTATAATACACCCAATTACGTGAGTAAAAAAGGGATTCTGAAGCCTGTAGTTCTCTCCCCGAATCTAGATAGGGGCGCTATACCCAATTCACGCATTAGGACAATTGCCCCGAGCGCTATACCCAATTCACACATTAGGACAATCGCCCCGAGCGCGTCTTCCTCCACTTTTGACTAAAACATCTATGTATTGAAGTCGATCCCGATAACTCCATCTGCAGACAAGCCGAAGGACCACCGCACCTTTCGAACATTAGTACACTGCCAGTTTATTCAATTAGATACACTCTGTGAACGCGATTCGTCAGACTGAGAAGGGACTCATTGAAAGGAGTCATGACATACATCTTTACGGATAGATATCTCTGGATTCCGGCATATCGCTGTAGTGGAATCGGATCTTACTCGTTAAACACGTATGAGCAGGAAGGCCAGAATGTTGGATAGGAGGATTTCGGAAGCGATGAAGCTGGTCCTTATCTATGGACAATCTGGATCCTGTCGAAGGGATTCAGGATGCAGGCAGGAGGACTATTTAAGTCGGCTGATCAGTTTCCTTCGTGCAATGTTCTGCCAGTATTGCATGCTCGACAACATATTCACCCTATACTGGAATCACTAGCCTTTGCGACGAATCCGTCATGTCCTCTCAAGACTTCCAACCGAGCCAGGCTGGTTCCGAGCTAAACAAAGATAAAGATCTGAAGGTCACCAGCACTGTCGACACCAATGCCCTCGAGGCTGTGACTTCCATCTTACAGGGCGAGATCATCCGTGGCGGTTCCGGCGAGGAACATGACTCGATATGCCAGTTCAAGACATACAAGCGCCGTCACTTCGGGCTCTGGGTCATCGTGTTGATGAATGCCGCGCTGGTATGGGCGTGGCTCAGCATGAGCATGGTGTCCGGTTTCGCGCAGGAGCACTTCAATGTTGGTGCCAGTGCAATCAACTGGTTTTCGATCGCCTACTGCTTCGCGTTCGCGCCGTTCGTCTTCTCTTCATGGATCTTGAACAAGTACGGTCTACGATTCAGCTTGATCACAGGTGCCGTGGGTATCATTGCTGGTAGCTGGATTCGCTACGCAGGTACACGGACAGCCAACTACGGTGTGGCCATGTTTGGGCAGATCATTCTTGGACTGTCTCAACCGTTTGTCGTCCCGCTACCGCCAGTGTACTCACAACTTTGGTTCCGGCCTGCGCATCGAACCACTCCTACTACTCTCGGGACAATTTCACCGGCCTTGGGTGCCTTGCTCGGCTCCATCGTGACACCATACGCCGTCCCATCCGCGCAACAACTTCCTCCCAGCATTCTCTGGCTAGCTATTGCCTCGACTGTGGTAAGCATAGGTGCTTTCTTCGTGCCGGCAGCACCACCCACTCCTCCATGCGCGAGTTCAGATGTGGAAGCAGAGATCCAACCGACACGTCGACAGAACGTACTTGCCATGCTCAAGTCTCCCGAGTTTTATATGATCGGGGTCCCGTTTATGGTTCAGATCTCGCTTTTCAATGCGTTCGCGTCTGTTCTATACCTCATTCTGGCCCCATACGGATTTCCTTACCAGCTCGCAGGGCTGTTAACCGGCTTACAGTCTGGGCTGGGCATTGGATTCAGCCTCGTCCTCGCTCCGATCGTTGACCGCTTCAAGATCCACATTCTGACCCTCAAGATTTCTCAAACCGCCATGGGTATTTGCTATGTCGGCTTTATCTGGGTTCCTCCATCGGGCAATATTGGTGCCGCATTCGCCTTGGCGATACTCCTCGGCATCTGCAGCACGGGCGGCCTTGCTGTTAGTCTTGAGGCTCTTGCGGAAATCCTGTATCCTGTTCCGTCAGACTTCAGTGCATCGACTGTGTGGTCCTTGGGCAATTTCTTCGGTGGCATTCTCATCTTCATCTTCGACGCGCTTACGGCTGGCGAGAATGGAACTCCACCTTACAATATGCAGACAGCCCTATATTTCCAGGCGGCGACGGGGATAGTCTTGGTTCTCCTTCCAGTCAACTTGCTGGGCCTATTCGGAAGAAAGGACAAAATTCAGTATAAAAGACGTGAAATCCAGTCAAATTTTATTTCTGGGACTCCCAAGGAGATATAGCTTGCACATTACGTACTAAACTTGCCATGTGAGTTTGTCAGGTAACCAAGGCTTAGAGCACCCCACGCTGGACGGTTAGGTGTGTTGGACGGTGGCTTCCGGGTTTCAAATGATTTCAAATGCGAGAATATATACCAGGACACGCTTTAGCTAGCTGTTTTCCATGATAGTGATATGCGGACTGAATTCCGAGAAGGGATGTGCTCTAACCGATCAGATCAAATTTACTGGCTTGGGGTTTCGACTTAGCGTAGCCTCAAAAGACGAATCAAGGACGAATCGAGCGTAAGTTAGGTACTTCGCTATGACTACAACGTCTTATCTACTCTGTACCACCCCTAACAAAGACCCTATGTCACTTATCACCTTCAACAGTATCATAGAGGCCTTTACTGCTAATTTCGTCATCAAGACACGGCCACGTTGTCCGCTGGTTTGAGGATAATCTTATAGCCCTTCAGGTTCATGTAACAGCTCACCACAAGATCGCCATAGGCTCACAGTTCTTCATAAATAGCGCCAGATATCGATATGCAAGATCAAGATTGGGGCATATTATAACTTGCTGACGGCCAAGCGGAACCTATTTTGTCACGTCATCGTATTCCGTAGGTGTCAAATTGCGATTTTCACGATACTGTGCTTCAAACACTGCCAAATCACGCGTGTTGCCTGCCATGCTAGACTAGTGAGTCACTGCATACTGTTTGAGATGTAGAAGATCCTCATTTACCACAACCCATCAACTCTACCAGGCAAACTTTTGCCCAACAAGTTCCTCACTTTTCTTCCACAGTTTATCTGATAGTCCCAAGTCTGTTGTCCATTCTGGCGCTCTCTTGGTCTGACAATCCTCCAAGTACAAATCGTCAACACTAGGCCCAAGCGCTGGGTCCAACGCAGCTAGAACCTGCGAACTCGCACCCTGGTTTAGAGTCTTGAACCGCATTCCATTCTCTGTAAGGTCTCTTTCTAACTTCTTTATTGTTTCCATTCCAAGCTCCCGAGGAAGCTCTGTAATGATCATTCCTGGGTGAACAGAACAAGACTGAATGCCATACTCGTCGTAGAGCTTCTGAGTTAGCCCTCGTGCGAAAAGAATGTTCGCGGTTTTGGACTGAGCATAGGCAAGTATAGGCGTATATTTCTTGTCCTTCTCTTCGGTGTAGCCATAGGCGCTCATGGCAGCAATATTGGGTTGTTCAGACTTGGGAAGCGAAGTAGACTGCTTCTCGAAATTAACGTCGCTGAAACGAAAGGGTTGAAATGAAGAAGCTAGAGCGGAGACGTTAACCACGCGGGTACCGCCTCGTAAGCTATGATTGGCGGCCAGGAGGAGCTTTGGCATGAGAATATTCGTAAAGAAAAAGTGGCCAACATGGTTAGTCGCCAAATGCATCTCTATTCCGTCAACAGAGAGAGTGCGAGTTGGAATATTCATTACAGCTGCGTTGTTGATCATGATGTCGATGTGCGGTATATCAGTGTTATCGAGTATCTCATTAGCCGCCCTCCTGCATGACTCTTGGGAAGAAAGATCGACAACAATTTTGTGGTATTGTGTACCAGGATATTGCGATTGGAGATCTTCGATCGTTTCATCAATTTTCGACAGTGTCCGGCTTGCCAGAATAAGGGCTTTCGGGGAATGCGGTGCAAAAGCTTTGGCTGTGGCGCCTCCTAGGCCTTTTGAATTGACACCGGTTATGAGGATGACTTTGCCGCTGACCTGGGACGAAAACAATTTGGCCACTGTTGATGCATCGGTACTCGAGTGAAGGCCGCGGTGTGATGTAGGCATGATGAAATAGGGTAGAGACTACTTTGAAGCCTGCAAGGAGTCGCACAGTCTCAGCAATTTATCTCAGATATTGTAGGGGCTCTACACGTGAGATAATGGAGTTAAGACGAAGCTCCGATAAGTTCGAGGTTTTGCATGATGGAGTTACCTCGTCTTTTGCCAAATGGACAATTCCAGTCTGGCGAACTGAAGTGGAACCTCCATCCTGCCAGGCTGAAAATGTCCGTTCTACCGACACGTTATTGAATCTCAACCAATGACGCACATATAGGGTCCGTCGACCACAGTAAGATTTATAACATGATTGGACCGAGCAGCGGGAAGATTAATGATTATCACCAGAATGCTACCATACGCAATGGGAGAAGGCGAATCCAAAATCTCGCTTAAACGAGTGGGCCAGTGACTATTCTTTTTTAGGAAAACAAGATTTCTTGACCGAGCTTCACTTGTATATTTCCTATCTTAGGAATTGTAAGGTCATGACATTAATTACGCGCAAAAGACGTAACAGCTCGCATGAGCTTCAGTGTATATATAAATCAACACCTACGGGTCAATTTCGAGACAGCTTTCAATAGCAGAAAAGCATACTAACTGAATCAATATCTTGTCAGTCATCATGTATCCTTTTGGGAGTAGGTTTTCCGGAAAGCACGTGCTTGTGACAGGTAAGCGTCGTCGGCCACAATCTACATAAGTGTTCAGTCTCTCACCGTTTTTCAGGTGGCTCCAAAGGTATAGGACGGTCTATCGTTGAGGCGTTCCTAGCTGAGGGGGCCAACGTGTCTTACTGTTCTCGCACAACGCAGGGCAATGAGTTCTCGAAATTCCAGGGGACTGCGGATAATGCTCGGGCTATCGGGTCCACCGTCGACATAAGCAACCTGTCGGAAATAGAGCTATGGGTAAAGAAGGCAACAGAGGAGTTTGGACGGATTGATAGCGTCATTGCAAACGGTTAGCCAGGAGTCAAATGGTGCGATGATTCCGAGCCGATTGCTAACCATTGATCGCTTTGCCCCAGCTTCGCCCATCATCACCGACACTAGCATAGACAGCTGGGAGCAAAGCTTTCGTGCCGACATTATGGGGCTAATCGCGCTTCTTGAGGCTACAATTCCTAGTCTTGAAGAGCGGGCTAGGGCTTCGGAAAACGCATCAATCGTGGTCATAAGCTCCATGGCCGGCTTCGAGGCTCGTCACCCTGCCATCGGCGGCTCGTACTCGACCTTCAAGCGAGCGCAAGCTACCTTGGCAAAGGATTACGCTCGCAAACTCGGACCAAAGGGGATTCGCATCAATACTATTGTTCCGGGAACAATTGAGAATCCGAACATCACGCAGCCGGACGGTACGGTTCAGATGAGCAGCTACCAGATCGTTAAGAGGGATAACTACCCGTTCTACAAAGCACTGCTCGATGCCGTCCCCCTAGGTCGAACCGGTAATCCAGAAGAAGTCGCGAGTGCAGTTATATTCTTGGCAAGCCCTATGGCTAGTTATGTCACTGGAGCAAATCTGATCGTGGATGGTGCTATGTCGCTTTTCTTTTAGCTGTATGTTGATTCGAACCAAACGGGAATCGAGGGAGAGCAATCAAGAAGCAACACCCCAGAAACAGGAACTTAATAGAAGACACAAAGGCGATGACAAACCCTACATATATCTGCTCATGATTCTGCCCTTTGCTCATTCTCCAGTCCCGATCCATTCCCTCACCCTTTCCGCCATCGCATACACCGCCGCCTATGAGTACGCCGTAATAGGCACCGGAAACACGCTCCCATCCACTACCCCCTCAGCCTCTTCATACCTATTTTACGCAACAGTGACTATCTACGACTTCACTCATCGCGCAGCTCCCATCGGGTGATCTAGACTAAAACCAAAATACTTGATTCGGACGTCAATCTCGTCGTCCGATGTGCTCGAGGTGATCGCGGCAAAACCCCCCAGGTAACACCTCCTTCTCCACAGTTTCCATCCCCGTTAGCGTCTCAAGGAGCGAATACGAGGTTTTCCGGAGAGCTTCTCGGAGGATGAGGCGGTCAGCAGGCATGGCTTTAAAGTTGACATCGACTTAGCAGAGCGAATCAACCTATAGCCACGCGAGGTAGTTGCGAGGCAGATAGACACGGAGGCGATGTAGCTACTGTCCATGGGGACGTTGATACCAGCCATCTTCTTGCCTATTGGCACACGCAGGATCACATTCTCGAAATGTGTATTATCGTGGCGGAGGAGGATGGCACGGTCTCGCGGCCTGGTGGTCAAGCGCGGAAGTTCTTGTCTACGGTTAGCCGGGCCAAAGTGGATGAAATCCATGGGCTAGCCTCCTTGGAAGAAGCATGGGTTGGTGAAGGCTGGAGAGCCGACTAGCAGGCCGGGTTCTGGGTGCTTGAGTTTCCGGGTTTTGCTGACACCCAGATGGTCGACGAGACTGCGGCCTACTCCAGGGTCTGGAAGGATACTGTTGGTGTTGTGCTGATGCAGAATTGCTGGGTCGCTGATACCACAGAGCATTAACAGTCTGGGCGTGTGGTACACTCTGGTGCTGACGATGACTTCCTTCGTCGCCGCAATATGCTCCCTAGTTATAAGATTGCCCCCTGTGGCAATGAGAATTCCATTTTCGTCTCGCCTTGAAGTGACTCGGTGTATTATGGTTGAGGGTTTAATAGATATATTGGACAGATTAAAGAGCTTGTTCAGTAGCTGGCGTCTCCCTTTCTACTATAGATTAAACAAATTCCACCAGGCCGTTGGGGTTCCTATCATTGCTGTCTGCCTTGTAAGATACACTTGTATTATCCCACGCAGCTCGGATTAGCTCGCGAAGCGGATATTTGCATTTGGGGTGATTTGAAAAACCGGGATAGTATGGAGCGGTCCATTGTATCCATGTTGGTGCTTGTTCCTATCAGGACTTCTGTTGTATTCGACCATTTGAAAGAATGATAGGAGCAACTCGAAAGACCAAGAGTTGTCCCCAACAATCTCCGCCCACAGGTCACGGCCGCCTTAGGGCCTGATTGATAAGAACGAAAATGAGCAACTCGCGTTTCCCCAGCCAAGAAATCTTGCTTTCCTAATAAAGCTAGAGCTTGCAGACTAACCTCAGAAACCCCCACTTCCCACAAGGCCAAGAAACCTTGCTTTCCCAGTGCAGTTAGAGCCTGTAGATGAATCTCAGAAAAGCTCTTTCAATTTTGACACTGATCAAACAACACGTCCAATTCCACTGTGGAAATATCCAGCGCAAAGGAACATGGAGAGAGAGGAAGCGCAAGGCAGGGAGCTGACGTTTCTTACGATAACAGGCGCGCCCGGCATGGGAAGGTTAAAGACCAAGCAGATGAGGGCCCATGTCACCAGGGCCAACTTTGCTCAAAGACGGCAGCGCAACTCTCATGTCGTCAACGAGGCCAGAGCCTTGCGATCACACTTCTCAGACGCTATCGATGAGAAGACGCAGAGCTCATCAACATCTACGAATCTATCTCCTCGTTCCAATGCTGCCGCATCGCTGATCTCAGAATCCGAGTCATCAATTCAGTACCGTGAGCCACCTCAACGGGTATGCACGGGGGATTTGACATTGACCAGGACATGAAACAGTATTTCACAACTTTAGACCCTTGTTGTTCCCATGCGAGCCCGATGAATGCCGCTTTCCAAGCGAAACAGCTTGGATGACCCTTGTCCTCTCGGAATCGGCGTTACTTGAAGCATCCTCATCGCTCGCTGCGAGATATGCCGGCTCTTCCTCACATAATGTCACGAACCAAACCGCCATCGACAGTCATGCGGCTAGAGCTGTCAGCATGATAAATCAAAGGCTGAGCCTTGTGCCGGCTGATCTAAGCGATGGTGTCCTCGCGGCAGTTTTCACACTTGCATTCAGCGAGGTCAGTTTTCCTGTCATTGTTATTGCCGCTAGTGGTACATCTACGTCCTTCGAATATGATGTGTCTAACTGAATCAGCGTCTAGCAAAGAATGACCTCGCGTGGAGCTACCATATTAATGGTTTAACTCAGATGGTAAAGCTCAGACGATCGTGTGGAACACATGCCGTACCCTCTTGGTTCTCTGATTTACTCTTGTAGTAAGTATGAACAATTGCGCTGTCTCTAAATCGTGGCATTCTAAGAAAGCTGTTATTCCAGTGACACCATAGCCATCACTGTCTCGTCGCCCCCGATCCGTCAGAAGAGCATATCCGATGCCCTCCTTGACGACAACACTGAGGACCTGGCCACCTTAACAAGTATCCTCGAAGGAACTTCCCAGGTGCGACTCGCACTTGAGCTATCCCACCGCTACGACATGAGCGAGGAATTCTTCACGCAGGAAATAGATGCCCCTATTAACAGACTAATGGCTGAGGCTTTCAAGTTACGTGACAAGGGAGCATACGTCAGTGCGCTGTCACGCGCTGTCGTCATATTCCTCCATCTTTCATGGACTCGATCGCCTCTAAATACCAGTGATCTTGGAGCCCTTGCGCATGAATTCAGATATGCACTCGGGGAACCCAATATCCGACTCTGCTCATCTCTCGAATTGACGGCGTGGCAGTTGATGGTTGGCAGTATCGCCGCCACAGACTTCCAGACAAGGAACTGGTTTACATCCACCCTGAAGAAGCTGTTCCGGGCCTGGCGCGTTAAGTCTTGGGATATGGTTGTTGCTATTTTGCGAAAAGCCTTTCTGCCCGACCCACGACTACTGAGTCGATTTAAAGTAACATGGGGGGAGGTCGAATCACTGATGTGAAAGCGACCCTAATTAAGCATTGTGGACCGCTCATTCAGACTTATTATATTCAGCCCGTACCATATCTCTTGTCCAAACACCATTGTACGAGAGATTACATTCACGTCTTCGCAAGGGGCCCTGGTTTCGAACCTTATGCCCTAAAACTATACCAGGTCACCTGATTCCTGAGTAAAGCGGCCACCCTTGGTCCCAAACGGGTGCCATGGCCAAGCGCTTTGCCGCCGCTGTCCAACACTATCTCTCTCTCTCTCAACCCTCGAGAAAGCTTTCTTCTCTCTCCAGACAACCCATCGAGAATTGCCTTGACTTGATTGCAAGCAGATCCTCTGGCTATTGTAGCCTGCCCGTTCTCCTTCTCCCTCTCCCTCGACTTGCGAGCCTCAACATGACACTGAAACTCCCACGCCGGCGCCCCATTACGTATTGCGGAGGGCCAATAATATTGTCGATACCAGCCTCCACTAAACAACCTATTCAGCCTCCTTCTCTGGCCCATCTGGCTCACCTCCAATCACGACGACGTGCCGACGACGTATCATCTCCAGCACCTTTGCTGCTTCGGAAGCATACTTGCACTTGGAGCGTATCTTCGGACCGTACTTGTAGAACAGAAACGGGAATGGCAGGCACCCAAGCACCAGGAACGCAGGAATGGAGCTCGCCCATTGATTTCCGAGATTCTCGTACATTTGGGTGGTAAACAGCGGAAATGCGGTGCCGAACAAGGACCGAAGCACCGAGTTGGCCGCCAGCACAGAAGCAGCATAGACGACATCTGTACACAGGTGAGCATGTGCATCGTTGCAGAGGATCACAAAGCAAGGATCAAAACGTACACGAGTCGATCAGATAGCTCATCAGCGAGATGAAGACCATAACAAGTCCACACGAGAAAAACATGGCGCCGATAATGGGCACGATCCAGTGCACCGACGGATACGTCGTCCACGCAAACAGGAACAGACCAATCGGAAGGACAATAGACCCCGCCATAGCCGTACCCAGTCTGGCTTCCGGCTCGACTGCGCATCCCTCTGCCTCGGCCGCCGCGCACAGGCGTACGTAGCGCTTGTTGTCCATGCCGGCCGCCAGCGTGGCAAGACAGACGCCAATAGCGACGCCGACAAACGGAAGTCCGGCGGTGCCCTGGCTCCAGCCTCGAGCAACTTGGAAGATGATGGGAAACCCGGCAAAGAACATGTACAGTGTGCCGTAGACGATGGAGATATACAGCGATGTCAGCAAGACAATGGGTTCGCAGAACAGAAGGATCCAGGGGCGCGTGAAAGAGATCGAGAGCTCTTGCGAGAGTGTCTTGGGCGGCTGTCCCGCATCGACCCGGGACACATATACGCTTCCTGTCATCCGGGAGAGGGCTTTGGCTCGACATCGCAGAATGAACGGCGCGTATGTTTCGCTGGTGGTCAGCATCGTGGCAATACAGATCACACCGCCCAGTATGGCGATCAAACCGAGAATCCAGCGCCAGCCCTGGGTCTCGCCAAGAAAACCACCGGCAATGGGCCCTGGAAAAAGAATTTGATAAGAATCAGCGACTGTACAAGGGCAACAATGGCGAAAATGGCAGCATGGAAGAAGGAAAATCCACCACCTACCAAGTGCAGGCCCCAGAAAGGGAGCCGTGACAAACATTCCCGTTGCCAGTCCCCGCTCCGTCTTGCTGAACATGTCGGCAATGACGCCCCCGGTATTCGTCATCGACGAGGAACCAAACGCGCTCGCAAAGAAGCGAAGAACCAGCAAGGCCGTGATGTTGGGCGCGCACGCCGCCGCCACGCTGAACGCTGTGTACCCCGTGAACGAAACCACATAGATGGACTTGCGCCCGTACATCTCCGACAGAGGCGCCCAGATCAGCGGTCCCAGGGCGAACCCCAACACGAAGAGCGACAAGCCCAGCGTGGCCACCTCCGCGGACACGTCAAAGCGCTGCATGACGCCTTCGATGCCGCCGACGTACACCGAGCTGGCAAAGGTCACCGCAAACGTGGACAGGGACTGAAGAACGGCAATGGCCCATTTTCGCTCCTTGGAACAATTCATGGCGTCTTGGCGGTCGTTGTGCAGGTAATCGACAATGTAGGGGTCGTCTTCTGTGCCGTTGCCGGCGTAATTCTGGTTACAGACATCGTCGTCGAGGCGCGTGGGGAGGAGAAGAGATCGGATCCAGGACATGCGTCGGGAGGAGTCCTTGACTAGCTGGGGGAGGTCGTGGTCGGACACAGCGGGCTCGGGAAGGACGGCCATGATGAGAACGACAGGAAGGACAGGAAGACCTATGTCGAGATTTAAGATGCGGACGGAGGAAAACCAACGAGTTTTCATACTTGGCCATCTTGTCACGGTGAGCAGAAAATCGTGCTCGCGGTTATACAATTCACCTCGGAAGTTTGGATTCGGAGTTTCAGCGTAGCGATATTGGCGAGAACCAAAAGCCCGCGGCATTATCTACGGAATTATAAAATTTTCTTCTTAGCATGGCCAGGTCGGGTGATCCTCGTGGAATATGACGTCAAAATACACCGTAAAATGAGATTCCATCCTTTTTTAAGATTGTATCAGAGGACACGGGACGTATATTTGTATGGAGCCGCGATCAAGTCAAAAAACGAGGCCCACATCAAGCCATGCCAAGGAACCTGTATTAACCACGCTAACTGCGTAAGGGGATACATCCCGTTCTGGACTGCTCTCGTTCTCTCGCACCACCGACGACGTATTCAGGTATGCTTCGTCGCCGGAAAGACGTTCCCTACTTTACGTGGAAATCTGGATGCAGGCGGTTGTACCTCTTCGGGATGAGCTGGATCAGAGCGGCAGTGCACGTCGGAGGACCTGCCCCAATGCCGTACGAACAAGGCCTCTCCTTCCAAGAGCCATCCACTGTTAGCCATCACCGGATGACGAGTCCCTATGGTGTCGAGAGGAAGCTACGGTGGCTGGTCCCTGTCACCTGCGAAAAAGCAGGTTGGATGGAGCTACACGTTGCTCTCGATCGAGGCGTACATAAACAAAGCTCTCCCAATTCCTACTCATCGTATATCCTCCGTGGAGATATCACCTCTCGAACCAGGCGAGAACAGTTGACCACGAAGATAAAAAGGTCACCTTTCCCCCCTCACCGCTACGATACTTTCTTGAGGCTCAGTGGTTTGCAATGGTTCGCGCTTTGAGCATTGCGGCAATAGTTCTGGCTGGCGAGAACCTGGTACTCGACATCTTTGCGGGATACGTCGTCTGGCAATCACCTTGCTGGATCTTCCCGCTCTAAATTTTCATCTCGCATCGTTTGGCTTAGACGATATTAGCGGCCACAGTGGCGACTCTCAGCCTCCTCTTAATCCGGACGGTGGGATTGTGATACCACGCTTGAGCCTCGGGTGTGAAGGAGCTGTGGAAATAAGTTCATTGTGTGTGTTGCGATTACTATTTATCCTCCTAAGTTCGAGCAGCTGATCTATCTCTACAATTTTGTTCGCGATGGGCTCCATCCCGGAAACCCCATCTTGCGCCATGAACTGATCTCGTGTGGTATCGGAGTCGCGTTCAAGATTCTCCCCTTTATCTAGCTCAGGTTCGTGTAAGTCGAGAACCCATTTCTTTGGTTTAACCCGTCACTAATCCTGGTCATAGGCCCTGGAGGTTTCAGCCGATTACCTTTGCCGTGGTATCCGTGATCGACCAGGCTCTCTAGATTTTCGGATGCGTGTTCTTCTGCAAATCTGCATTTGTGAAGAAGAAAGGTCACCTGCTCCGAAACACTGACTTGTGCCACTCGCACTACGTATGGGGTGTGTCGAGATCTGTCCTCCATATCATTTTTTTCGACAATTGTCGCAACCTGGTTGGTCGTAAGGCCACATCATCAATTATACTACTCCCTGGTAGGCACTCAACCGATCACAGAGTTCTCCATTCTGACAGATGACAGATACAGATCAGCGCGGTCCTTTTTTATCCCACTCCGCGAGCATTTGTGAGATACGTTCGCTGCTTGCCAGATCGATCCAACGAGAGATGCCTGGAGAAGGCCAGACCGGGTCTACTTGCTGTTGGCCGGGCCGCTCTATCACGTCCTGAGGCCGGGATTCGAGTATGGGAGTTCGCCCAATCCATCGACAGATGAAGGAACCATCTAACCGAGCCATGCTCCCATACACACTTGAGGCAATCGAGTAGAGACGGCGACTCCGTATATCGAAAAGGGCGACAGGAACTGTACATTTGGTCGTGTAGAGAGACGAAACCTCGGGTAGAGGCATGATGATCATGTCTATCGCAGCTGGGTGCGACTGGAGGGGAAGAACATAGCCGGGAGGGCAGTCGGCGTAGGTGAGTTTACAGCAACTGCTTCGTCCTCGCGAAGAGTTTCTGAGGAGGATCTAGTGATTCCCTCTTTCGTATGGTACATAACTTGGTTGGCTCCTGGACGACACAGTCTGAATACGGGAAGGGAAAGCCCACATCGTGGGTCCATTGACGTCTACGTAGAAAGGTGAAAGCAGCGAGGGGAGGAAATCTCCTCTATGTACTGCTGAGAAGGGGGTAGAACGATACACAATGTGTAGAACCTAAGAAAGTCGTGCGCTGTGACGCACGGGACTACCTAGATTACTCGAGAACGAAAAACCTAATTGCCATTTACGGTTTGATCCTAGAGGGTGAGCGAAGGCCGCTTTAACCTGAGCTTTAACTGAGCCTTTAGCTGAACATCACTGAGCACGCCCTGAGCAACACACCGAAGGCCCAATCTGGCCCCCTAATGATCGGCTATACTTGCCCCTCGGCCAGGCACCTGTTTCAGAGAGATTCCCTGTCCTTACGCTGCTGCCTAAATTTCATTCCGACAGGGTCCGCGGTTGAACTGTACGTCGTAGAGCAAGGAATGTAATTAAGTAAAAAGGTGGTCCAGGCGCCAAAACCCCTAAGGTCGGTCTCTGTTAAACTGCGAGCACCCAGCGTGTCAGGAGAGATCCACGGCCCTTGGGGAGCGCCCAAAAAGACTAGAATACAGGCACAATATGCCGAGTAATGCTGGATTTCTTAGTAATATGCTTGTTATCCCTAACACAGCGGCCACAGTACCGCCCAATAGTTCTACGCCGCCTAAATCTTTAAATGGCTATCATCCCGCTAGTAGACCACAGACTTTTAACAAGCCATCCTATGCCATAAAGTGTTAGGGATAACAAGTATATTACCAAGAGATCCAGCATTACTCGGCATATTGTGCTAGTATTCTAGTCTTTTTAGGCGCTCCCCAAGGGCTGTGGATCTCTCCTGACAGATCCTGTGATCTCGTCGTCGGTTCTTACTAAGACTTTCTTTAGGTTCAACCTATCACAAATTTATTACTTAAATCATTTACGAAAGACGTTACGACATTAGCAATACCTTAATATAAATACTCGACGGTGATTCGTGGTTATGGTAGGACGAGCTATTGTGGGGAAATAACACTCTTGTCGAGCCGGGAAGGGCACGACGGGTAGGAACACTCCCCTGTAGGACATCCCCAAGTATTAGGGAAGGGGCAGCCGGAGAGCCAAACTCGGAGTCGTTTGGCCGCTGGCGAGGCTCCCTGTGCCGACCTGAGGATCGAGAGGAAGCCGAGGGGGAGGAGGAGGAGGAAGGCGTAGTCTGGAAATGAGGTCTGTGGCGACCAAGCACTGAGAAGGCAATAGAAGAAGAGAAAGGAAAGCATCTTGGAGGATCATCTGGCTGTCTTGCCCGCGTTGTCTGTCTGCCTGTCTGCCTGTCTGTCTGTCTGTGTGTGTCCTGGAACTCTGCCGGCAAGGCATCACGTCTCTATTCTACTTGACCGACCCCTGTACAACTGTACAAGGATCCACTAGCACGTGACCCAATGACCACTCCGCCACACTATCATAGATTAAGGTAAGCGTATCTCGCTACTGTCCTTGGCTTCGAGTTGGAGAAAGTTGTAATGTGTCCGCACATGCGAACCACTTTCGGGAACGACGGTAACATAAGGTATTATTGTCTGCAGCTGCCTATCCACTCTTCAGGAGTGGCATTGGGGAAGGACTGCACCACAGCCCCGAAGCTTGGCGGTGGCCCCTCCTTGCCCAGCAACTTATAGTTACCCGCCTCGAACCTGATCTCTTCGAAATTTGTCAACTTGTCCAGTAAGAAAACCACTGCATACTCATGGCCTTCTCGCAAGTAGTCGAAAACGATCTTTCCTTTCGTCTCAAAGGTACAGTGCCCAAGCTGTTTCAGAGAGACAAGCATTGACAATGTCAATTGAAGTCAGGACGAATCCACCAGTGAATGGTTTGACGAGACAGGCTCCTCCAGGTGTACCTTTCAGTGGAGCTAGGATTCCATTTGAATTTGTGAACGCAACTACACTCAAGGATATCGGCGGCCCTGAGGCAAAGAAGCTCGTCCGCAGCCATGCAAGACGCGTTCGTCAACCTCGGTCGGGTGCCACCTTGCAATTAAGTCGGCTTCAAAACCGACAACCAGAAGTCTCTAGGGAAGATTGCTATGGTCAGACTGCCGCCTCTACGATGACCATAGGGATGGCATCTCTGGATCCATTTGGATCATATGCAATTCCAATGCAGCCCTACATGCATGAGCTCATTTTTCATTGTAAGTGACCATCGAGTGGTAGAGGTTCTACCATAAGAGTGTGTTCAAAGCGCGATCTTGAGATTCATCTCGTTTACAAATTAAGATAGTCAAGCTGACATGCGACATGTCCTAGTCATAAAATTCTCCTGCCCTTCGCAAATGCCATTCCACTTTAGCGACAATAGTACGGATTCCGTCGCCAAGGTGGTTATCATGAACGCGTTGCAAAACGCCCTTCTATTGCACAGCGTCCTGTCCCTGTCAGCAATGCACAAGAATGCACACGACTTGGGCGGGGACAAGGCTTGGCAGACTCTCTACCACAGAGGTAATGCGCTGCAGCTTCTCGTCAAGCGTCTAGGAGCTCTCGATGATGGTCCAAGTGATGCAACAATCTTAGGTGTCGTTCTACTCGCAGTCCATGAGGCAAGTAAACACCGTCGCAAGAAGATGCCCGAGTCTTGTCCTCTTGAAACTGTTCTGATCAGTGAATAGACGAAGATGAAAGGCGACAACTATCGCGACAGCCCTCACATCCAAGCTCTTTATAGGCTAGTAGCTTTACGCGGGGGTCTCAGCAATATTGGTATGCACGGTTTGATCATAAACATGATCTTGTGGTGTGTAAAGTCTGCCTCATAGCTTCCGAGTTAAGTCTCTCATGATATGAACGCGCAGGGCCGATCAGCACCAAGCTTTATGCTCGAAGACCGAACCCCACTACACAGCGATGATGGACGGCGAACACATGATCTATCTGGAGAATACATCAGCGAATCCCTTGATTCGGCGGGCTTTTGGAAGCGTCACTCAATCGAACAGGAAATCAGAACTTTCAATCCCTGGAGATGCGTTCAGAGATCTGGTCGAGCGTGGTTTCATACAACCAAAACTTGGGACGACGCTTCTCGCGATTTCCAAACTGTTAAATTCAACAGGACAAGTTGAAGACGTTCATGTCACTGGGATCCTTGCCGACAGTCGGCGATCGCTATTGTCTCGTCTTCGACAACAGCTTGAACCTGAGGTAATCGAAGATGGATCCTTTCCGTCTCTCAACCATTGTTGCGCAGTTACTGCTTCAATCTACCTGGATTTCATCTTCCTCCGCATCTCGCCTCCCCGATGTTCAACAATCTTGGCACAAACCCTCCGAACGGCCATAATTCGCTCGGCCTCGGAACTTGGCTAGCCGCAGATGCTAGAATTATTGCTCTGGATTTTGTTCGTGGGAAGCCTTTCTAGCGCTGACCTCGATACAGAATTGTGGTTCAGAAGAAGGCTCCGCGGAGCTACCTCGCGGCTGAAGTTCAGCCGCTTTTCTTGGGAAGACATGAAGATCACCCTCAAGAAAGCTTTGTGGGTGGATCAACTGCACGAGGAAGAGGCTAAGCAGCTTTTCATGCATATGATGGGCTGTGCTTGACCACTGTCCTTCAACAATAATGAAAATCTTCCACGGTGGTTAGTTATGCAGCACAGCTGACCTGTGTGGAAATGTGCTGAGGCACAAAGATGCGGTAATCCAGCCCGATATCGAAACATCGCTCTGGCTGAGTATGTGTCCTCACTATTTGGAAGTGCCCCACACCTGCTTTGGAAGATGCTTTCTGACAGCAACACATTCGTGTGAAAGCTGGCTTACCCTTTTGGGCCGAACTGGTTAGCGCGAAGCGGGTCGACCGTGGAAGCTATGCCGTAAATGGCCAACTTCTGTTCGGCTCAGGCTGAAGGGAGTCTCGATTCTTGCATCTGTGAGCTCGATCTCCATCGTGCTGGGACACTAGATGCAAATCACGGACTTGTAGTTCCCCGAACCGAACGGCTTTGAAATCCTAGTAAAGGTAGGCATTTGCTCCCTACTCTGATCTCCCGATCGGTCTCCGTAAGCAGTGACTGTCTTTCTACTTCAAATCGATGTGTTCTCTTGAGCCATGTTCGCTCGAACTCTTTCTCTTTGCATCCAATCTTCGAAACAATAGTACCAGTATCGCACGTTAAAGACGGAAAATCCCGCAATTTCTTCCATCCACAGTCGACCATCACCAAAGAGGACGGCACACGCGGAAAGCAATAGCCCAACCCACCACCGTCGCCACCCTCCTCTCGCGCAACAAAGACTACTCAGCCCACCACCACGACCCGCCACCAACATTTGCTGACATGCGCGCATCCAAGGTGGCCCCGCCCCGCGTCGTGATCGCTAGCTGTCTCGACCCACGCGCGAGTCCCGAGCGCTTCCTCCAGCTCGAGCCGGGCAGTCGCGAGGCCGCGATCGTGCGCAACCTTGGAGGTCGTGGCGCGGAGTGCGTGAACGACATCGTGGCCCTGGACACCCTGGTTGGACTCGAGGAAGTCATGGTCGTGCACCATACTGGTATGTTCACCCCTCAGAAAACCCTGGGTTAGCCGTGTGTGAAAATTTAAAGTTAGACCACGATAACACACTGACTGTGGCGTGAGGGAAAATTAGATTGCAGCGCCGTTTCCTACACGAACGAGATGATCCACGCGAAGATCGAGGGGCGGCTACCGCAGGATGAAGCGGTGGACGGGCTTGACCTTGGTGCCATTGAAACGCTGGAGAAACGCGTGGGAGACGACGTTGAGGCGCTGAGGAATGCGCCTTATGTAAGGCCGGAGCTGGCGGAGAAGACGTTTGGGTATGTTTATAATATCATGACTGGCGAGCTGCGGCGGGTGGATGGGTAAATAGTTGACGTGGACGGTGGGGGAAGGTGTTCCCTCAAGTCTCTTCACATATTACACGTACCTAAAGCGTAATAACTTAGAAAGCACCCAACCATTTTTTCCTCTGGTAAATCGACGGTAGAAACTTTCCTATGGTAGAAACTGACCTGCGACAGAAATGTCGCAGATTGCCGGTAGATTTAGGCGGCATCAACAGGGTCATGTTGAGGGTCTACTGGACCACTCATAGGATCAGTGGAATATGAGTATTATTCCAATGTATCAAATCCCGGCTATACAAATTCCGTACTCTCCTCCGAAAAAACAATCATCTCGATCCGGTCTCACGCCTTCAAGACCGTGTGCCTTACGCTCTCGTCGGCCACTTGCTCTCGGTTCTCAGCCACGTCCTGAAATCCATCAAGCCGGGCGTTTCCTTCTGGATATACCCCATGTCGCCAGCGTAGCCGCCATCTTGGACCCACTTCGTCATCTTCTTGAAGTCGTCCTGGAAAAACAAGGCCACCGTGATCAAAACCGAAGGCGCGATCGGCGCACCATGTCCCACTTCTTCCTTGAAGATCTTGTTCACCTCAGCGAAGTTCAGACGGTCGCCGGCGAGGGTGATGGCCCGCCCGTTATGACGCTCCGGCTCTTCGAATGCGCGTGCGGCGACCCTGCCGATATCTTTCGTGCTGATGAGCTGGATCGGCACGGCACCGTTGTTGCTCATGATCCGGCCCATGACCTTGCCGAGGAAGTTGGTGGTGAAATTGTCCATGAATGACACGGGGCGGAGGATGGTCCACATCATGCGCTGCGGGCTCTTTGCCGCCTTTGCGATCAGGTGCTTCTCGACATTGAATTTGGTGATGAAGTGAGGCACTACGGTGGGGTCCTCGTCGGACTTGGCGGGCCCGCCCCGGTCGGCGGAGGTGTAGACGAAGTGCTGGACGTTGTTGGCGATCGCGGCGTCGATGAGTGGTTTTGCTTCGCCCTCTTCGTCTTTGCTGAGGGTGGTGACGGAAAACACCCCATGGACGCCTTTGCCTAGCTGCTTGAAGATGGGAAGAGGAGCGCTTACGTCGCCCTCAATCATGTGGACACCGCGCCCGGAGAGCTTGGTTGCGGACGGGGAGGCTTTGTTGCGAGTGAGGCCGTAGATATCGAAGGAGGACTTGTTGGCGAGGAGGGCTTCGATCAAAGCGCCGCCTTGCTGGCCGGTTGCGCCGACGACGAGAAGCTTTCTGGATGCCATTGTTGTACAGATGTGAGTGTAACTGATTTTTCTGCGAGGGTCGTCTTGTGAAGAACATCAAGTCTAGTGACACACCCGATGCTTTATATGTTTGGAGCCACAGGTCCACTCTGTTCTCCTCTGTCAGTGTCGAGCCTACCTCGACATAGGCGCAAAGTGCATTGTCGCCGACTGACCGATAGACCGACCTAACGATAATCTTGATTTGTCAAAGTCGGGCCATTCATCGGGCGTGTCCATGGCGACGTGTGGAATCAAATGAAGGCAAAGAATGTCGAGTATCGTGTGGACAATCACGAGCATGAATCAATCTATCCTCTTACCTGTTTGGCCCGATTAGGAATGTCAGGTCGGTAGATGAAGCTGACAAATGAAATGACTCGATGGTCCAAAAGTCTGAGGTCTGGGACTGTCTTAGCCACTCAGTGGGCAGTTTGGGAAAGTTAACGATCAAGACCAGGTCCGAACTTGTCAGTTGGCGACTTCTCGTCCCGCGCAACATGGGCCCACCATCAGTAGACCCTGCTCAACCCTGCAATTCTTCGCACTCTATCCCTTTTCCCCCGACTCCGTCAAAATTGCCACCCATGGAGGCAGTGGTTTCGCTTCAACGTACAGGTCCTAGACATTGCCTTTATCTGCTCTATGAACCACGCTCCCTAAGCACGACAGGATGACTTGTTCCTTCTTCCGTAGTCAACCTCGTTAAGTAACAAGACGTTACCTTTAACGCTAAAACCCTTCATCCTACATGCTGCCTACTACCCCTTGATCTAGTTCAGTTAGACCTCGGTCTTCCGGAGCGGTTCATAACATTTCCTTGGCGTGGCCGTTGTCGAGACACGGTCTCTGACACTTTATCGATTTACGTTCCGCTAAAAAAGCGTTCTTACGTCGGTTAACTAAGTAATATCGATCCTATAAAAAGATGGTCTTCTCTAGCGATATTCCTTCTATTTTAGTTAAAGAGCTTCTTAAATAAGTCCATTAGGAAATAAATTCTTACGCTTTTTGTTAGGGATAACAAGTATATCACCAAGAGATCCAGCATTACTCGGCATATTGTGCCAGTATTCTAGTCTTTTTGGGCGCTCCCCAAGGGCTGTGGATCTCTCCTGACAAGCACCACGGAAACAGCCTAACTAAGCAGTTCGAGCACACTGGAAGGGGGGTCAAATTAGGATCCCCAGCATCTCAAACGGATCCTATCGTCTAAAGTTAACGAAAGTTGGTGTTATGAATGAAGAGGAAGAAGGAAGACGAAAGGGCTCAGGACGACTCCGGGACTGCTCAGGGATCGCTCAGGAAGCAGCAGGTGAGCCGAGGGTGAGTAAAGCGGCGAGCTGCTCAGTCACGTGGGAAGGGTGGGCGACAGGTCTTTCGCGTGATATTACCTAGCAGTACCTAAGTACGGCGCCTGCCCTTTTCAGGCAAAGGGATTCAAAGATGCTAGAACCAAACAGTGAAGCAGGCGACGCTGCTTTTGCAACACTCTGCGTCCTGATTGAGCAGCTCCAGTGACCCCTTGATTTCGCCCCCACGACGGGATGAGTCATGGGTGATCGGTCACCCGGCTCGCGCAAGTCGAGGGTGGGCACAGGGCGGCGTCACCATGGTCCCAAAGGGGGGCTTAAGTCGTCTTGGCACACAGAAGGTGCGACCGAACTTTCTCAGCAAATTGCCAGAACGACACCACCACATAAACTACAATTCGGACTCGCCAACCATCTCACCTGTATTGACTCTGACTCCATCGCCGTCGCCCAACATGTCGGCTTCTCAGAGTGTGCAGTGCTTCGGCAAGAAAAAGACTGGTACGGACACCCACACACCGGACGGACATTGAGGTAGAAGGAAGGCTAACAAAATTGTCCAACAGCCACCGCAGTCGCCCATTGCAAGGTACGAAACCACCGGACGAGATCGAATATCGATGGGAGAGAAATGAGAAGAAAGAGGAGACACTGACCACATCTACAGAAAGGCAAGGGCTTGATCAAGGTCAACGGCCAGCCCCTCTCTCTCGTTCAGCCAGAAATCCTTCGTTTCAAGGTACGCACAACGACAACCACCCAATCCGGTTTGGAAAACCACATCCTCACAACTGGAAATCTAGGTCTACGAACCCCTCTTGATTATCGGCCTCGACAAGTTCGCTGGCGTTGACATTCGCGTCCGCGTCACCGGTGGTGGCCATACTTCGCAAATCTATGCCATCCGACAAGCCATCGCCAAATCCATCGTCGCATACTACCAGAAATTCGTCGACGAGTATGCCAAGAACCAGCTGAAGCAGGCGCTCGTGCAGTATGACCGAACTCTCCTTGTTGCGGACAACAGACGGTGCGAACCCAAGAAGTTCGGCGGACCCGGAGCCCGAGCCAGATACCAGAAATCCTACCGTTAAAGCAAGCACGAATGGGAACGGGATGCTGGGGATGGGAAACAGGCGGGCGTGGAGTCCGTCTTGCCTATTGGCGTGCGTGGTGGTGGATGTGGCGGACCTCATGATGAGGGTATGCCAGATGGCAACGAGGAATGGGAGATTGAAGTGGCTTGTTCATGGGTCATGAGAAATCGGAGCATACCACCAGTTCATATGCATGGTCGAGATGATGAGAATTTCGACCCTGCCGGATGGGATCTCAATTGCCAAAGACCAACTTATACGAAGGTTGTGTCCGGAAGCGAAAAGAATACAATTCATTGTTCAAACAAAGCTTGATCATGTTAACAGGGCTAGCCGTAACCAGAACTCTCTGCTAAAGAGATCGTGTCTCTGATGCCCGATTGAGACGCATCACTCCGTCTCGACAATGACAGGAGCGTATTCTCCAGTCTCTTCATCCTCATCGGCGCCGAGCATACTGACCTCGACTCTCTCCCCGTCCTCCAATTCCACCATGCCTCTCCGAAGAGTATCCTTCTCGCTCTGCCAGCCGTATTTTTCCTCAAAGAACTTCTGCAAAGCATCCACCTCGTTCTTCAACAGGCGACCGTCGTCGGCCGAAAAGACTTCGTCGACACCGCCCTTGAACCGGGCCCAGACTGCCCTCAACCAGGCACTTGAGGTCTCGTCCTTCAGGTCGAACAAGCCGCCGTCGACGTCGTCGACATGCCTGACCTGCATCCTCAGCACGCGGACGACCTCGACGAAGTAGCCCTCGACGTCCCTCAGCGCGGTCTCGCACGTGAGTAAGACGCCGAGCAGCCGCTTCCACTGTTCCAAACAACTGTAGTTGGCGAGCGTGAGGACCATGAGGAAGCAGAACTGCAGTTCGGCGAGTATCTGCCTCGCGCCCGTGCCCGCGTCAGCGCCGTCCGGCGTCACAAGTTCCACCAGCTTCGAGAGGTACCAGCTGCGGTCGCGGGCGTGCTCGGTGCGCAGCCGGCCAATGTCGCCGCCATCCCAGGTCTGCTTTAGGTTGACGTCCAGCAGGTTCAGTGGGAGCTGACTCAGGGCGTCGCCGGCTTCGAGGTGCGAGAGGCCAGGGATCGTCTCCGTGTCGACCGGCGCCGACGAGACGGAGGACACCGTCCACTCTGGAGACAGGATGCGGCCGAAGAGAGAGGAAGGAGACCACGAGATGTGCCGCGTCAGTTGCGCCCAGTCTGTCGAGTCCGCATGGTCGTCGGAAGATGCAGATGTGGCGGCGCCGTTGCCGTTGCCGTTGCCTTGTTCCTCGCGTGCCACGAGGTCCGAAGTCGCGTCTTGGAGTGCTGCGTAGTCCACAAAGCCGGTGGTCGGTTTCTCGGTCTCTGCCAGTTCGCTCCGTGTCGACTTCGCCGCCTGTCGTGCGCTTTCACCGGCATGGTCGAGCAGATCCAGCGTTTCGGTCTCCGGGTCCCACCTCAAGACCTGCCACGACGGTTTCGTCAAGTCGAGCCATCGCCCGTGCCGAATCGACAGTGACGCATCGGCTCCGGTGTAAAGAAAATGACTTCCTCGCGGGATGTTGGTGACCCCTCGGAAGGTGGGGGACGAGGCGAACGCAAGCAGGTCGAGGCCGACGAAGGTTTTCGGCGGTAGGCCCTGCAGGATCAAAGTAGAGCCCGGCATTGGGGGCTGGTTCGACGAAAGCCCAACGGCGTGGATGTTACGACACGTAGCGATTGGGGAAAGAAAATAAATGATGGAAAAAAGACTGGTTACGAGTTGGGTTTGAGTTCAAATTGTTTGTTTTCACTAGCCAGCTACATCATCATCTCGTTACTGGACCGCAGAAGATTTTTGTGCGCTGAATTGAAGACCAGGCCGTAAAAGTGCCGTTCCTCGCGTTTTATTTTGGGGACCGCTGCCCACCACCAAAGGGCCTACTCGTCCATCTCTCAACAAAGCTGGTGGACCTGTGAAAGACAGCGGCCACTCGTGATTGCAACAGCCCCATCCAAGGCACACCACCCGGGAGCGCACACGCTCACAGACGACGACCACGGCGACCACCCTTGCGTCTCGTGCTGTCGGACGGTGTGGGCGTAACATCCTCAATGCGGCCAATCTTCATTCCCGAACGGGCCAACGCACGCAGAGCAGACTGGGCACCGGGGCCGGGGGTCTTGGTGCCGTTTCCACCGGTGGCGCGGATCTTGATGTGGAGGGCGGTGATGCCGAGTTCCTTGCATCGCTGGGCAACGTCCTGGGCTGCCAACATGGCGGCGTAGGGGGAGGACTCGTCACGGTCGGCCTTGACTTTCATACCGCCTGTGACTCGGCAGATGGTTTCGCGGCCACTGGAAATCACCCAGCACGTCAGCCTTCTGCAACCAAAATGTACGCCGCCGCAGGGGGGATTGTCATGTGTGGCTCTTCATTTCTGTTTTTCACTTACGAAAGATCGGTGACATGGACAAAGGTGTCGTTGAAAGAGGCAAAGATACGGGCGACGCCGAAGACGAGTTCACCTGGTAAGAATTCCCATTAGCCTGCGTTCCCACCCCGCGACCTCACTCCGGGCAACTCACCTTCTCGGACCTGAGGACCAAGGGAGATGTTCTCGGTGGCGGCGCGTTCGACCTTCTTCTTGGGAGGCATCTTGACAGGAACAGCGGGATTGTAGTGGTCGTTGATGGACTTGTCGTGTGGGCTGCGGTGAATTGGGAAATTTCGCAAGCTGCAAATCGTTTCGTTGTGTGGTGGGAGAAAGATGTCGGTGGAAAAGATGCCGACCACGAACTAAACTGTATTTGGTCGCGGGGCTTGGCGCGCCAGAGAGAACTTCCTCGACTTTTTCTCTGACTCTTCTCCTGTGAACTTCTACAATTTCCAACTGTGCTCGAAGAATCGTGGTTGACCAAGAGACACTGCCGACTGTATGTCATGAGTCTGTGCTGTGCCCGTGAGGATCTGCACTCTCTTATCTCGTGCCCAAACATCAGTTTTGAGCTCAACAAGCTCCGTCAACCTTTCGCGTGACTTGTCCAACATGGGGGACATCGCCGTCGGGATTATCGGCATGGGCGACATGGGTCGCATGTATGCGAAGCGGTTCAGTCAAGCGGGATGGAGGTAGGCGGAATTGTAGTCTGTCTCTCGAGACACCGACATTCCAGCCTGTTTTGCTCTGAGGTATGATTCACCCCCTTCTCTTTCCCACCCCTGCTTCCACCTTCGAGGATGACTTGAGTGCATTTGGCTCGAGCATGGCTTTCATGATACTGCTTCGCCATTCTGGTGTTGCTTTCCATCGAGATTGCCGTCAGTGATGTAAATATCTCGCTACCTTAACTTTATACTTGTCTGAAGATCTATCTTTTGAACCGTTATCATGTTCTCCAACCATGTGCTGGGAACCTACGCTAACTCTTCTGCCTCTCAGATTCTTCTCCTTTCCTCGTCTCTAGGCACCGTGAATGTACCCGGACTGATAGATGGCCGTGTAGAGTCAATGCTTGTGACCGAGCAGACAAATTTCAAACACTCCAGAAGGAGTACGAGAATGAGGTTTGTGGCGTCAGCCATGTTGATGAGCATGATTGACCGAGATTAGAATGGAATAAATATTTTACCAAATGGTCATCTCGTTTCAAGAGCTAGCGACTGGATAATATACAGCGTGGAAGCTGAGATCATTGACAAGGTCGTCGCCGAGTACGGACCGTCGACCAAAGTCGGTGCCATAGTCGGCGGACAGACCTCTTGTAAAGCCCCCGAACTGGCAGCCTTTGAAAAGTACCTGCCCAGTGATGTCGAGATTGTTTCCTGTCACTCTTTGCATGGTCCTGCTGTAGACCCCACAGGCCAGCCCCTTGTCATCATCCAACATCGAGCCTCGCAGAAAAGCGTGGACCTCTGCGTTCGGATCCTTTCCTGCCTCAATTCAAAACACGTCTTTCTCTCCGGGGAGAAGCACGATCGAATCACGGCAGATACGCAGGCTGTCACGCACGCGGCCTTCTTAAGCATGGGGACCGCGTGGGCGGCAAACAGACAATTCCCGTGGGAGATCAATCGATACGTGGGCGGCATCGAGAATGTGAAGATCAACATCACGTTGCGAATTTATGCCAACAAGTGGCACGTTTATGCTGGCCTCGCCATCCTCAACCCGGCAGCCCGGGAGCAAATTCGGCAGTATGCTCAGTCGGTGACCGAGCTGTACAAGTTAATGCTCGGGGGACATCGAGAGGAACTCGCACACCGGATCAAGACTGCAGGTGCGGCAGTCTTCTCAACCGACGCCGCGGATCAGAACTTGTTGCTCGGTGATGAGGTGCTCGACAAGTTCTCCTTGTCAAAGCGGCCCAAAGAGCGAACGCCAAACAACCATCTGAGCCTATTGGGCATGGTTGACTGCTGGTGGAAACTCGGAATTGTGCCGTACGACCATATGATTTGCTCCACGCCGGTGAGTTGCCTTGCGGTTAGCAGTGTTTCTATTTCTGACCTCTGCCAGCTCTTCCGTATTTGGTTGGGTGTCACAGAATATCTCTTTCGAAACGAAACCTTGCTGGATGAAGTGATCAAGACTGCTATCGAGGACGACACATTCCGGTCAGACGACCTGGAATTCACGTTTGCTGCAAGGGTAAGCAGACTCTCGCATCCCACCTCCCCTGTTCTTCTGAACGTAAATATTCTTCCCGCGGTTTGGGATTTCAAATATCAAACATGCCCCACGCTGTATCTTGTCGGGAAGGAGGCGTGCAGACTACACGAGACGATTACTAACGTTCCTCACCTTTGATAGGCTTGGTCTGAATGTGTATCGTTTGGCGCATTCGAGGCGTATCGTGCCCGGTTCGAGAACATCCAGCAATTTTTTGCCCCCAGGTTTCCGGAAGCGGTCAGACTTGGAAACGAGATGATTAAAGAAATCATGGTGAAGACGACGACTTGACTAGAGACAGGTTATAAGCATGACAGAATATGAGGCGTACCGAGAATGATTTGAAACTTCAAGCAACAGGCCAAGCCTGGCACTCACAACCAGGGTTGACCACCATCAGAAGATGTGGCCGTCGCCGCTGTGCGACTAAAAGCCTCCCAACCGGGCGACTCCTGACCGATGGCAATGACAACCGTGGGAGCATACTGTGAGAGTAACGGGCCGCGAAGCACTTGACGGGAGCAAATGAGGATGGAGCGTTGATACCAAGAATAACTTTGGTGGTATTAAAAAGGCAGGTGAATGAGGAAGGCGTCATGCTCCCGTTTTCGTTCACCATACCCGTTTGGCCGCAGCGTCCTGAATGCCACACAGTCAAAAGTGATTGGCCGGTTACTTTCCGATGAGCTACGGAGTAGAGAATTGGTCCCTGACTCCCTGGGTGGTGTCTCCAGGAGAGTTCAATGACAAAAAACGAAGAGCCCGTTGAACGGAGGAGCAACAGCAACGTCATGGTTAGTGAACATTGTCGTCGAGGTGACGAAGCCTGTCATGTCGGTACATGGAGATGCGCCGTGGAACAAGTACTCTAAGCAGATCGGGCGGCCGGACTATCCATTTTGCCTTGGCTGTACACGCCCCGTGGTATCGATAACCAGTCGTTGTAGTCGACTCCTGGGGAGCTTACGTGGAATGACAGCGCCGAGCCCGTCTCGCATCCCGCTGCAGTCTGTGCGCTCTTGCAGGAGATGCAACACTAAGATACCGTTTCTAGTAGTTCATCGTATGCCCTTGGCATGCGGGAAGATACCGGGTTCGTGCGGGTTGTACGGGAAAAGGCAGATAGGCGGAAAATGTCATGGTTCAATAATGGATGGTGGATAAGGAGTGAGAGTGAGAGTGAGAGAGGCGAGATCCTGTGGCGGTGGACAACCCCCTACCTGTTCAGGTGGCTCAGCCTCCGCCCGTGTCCACCAGGAGCTTTGCGAGTCTTCCAGGGCGAACCAGCGCACCAATGACAACCATTTCATTACAATCCATGTGGGTCTACCCTCGCCAAGCCTTGCACTAACCGGGACAAGAGGTGGTCCAAACATGCGCTAATACCTAGATAGGGTTGGTGCCCAATCCTTTCGGTCACAGCATTCCCCGTCCTGTCGTCTCCCGAACCCCTGTTGATTCTATTTCTGACGCGTCCAGCCTCGCCCTCCCGGGGTGACTCCGTCGAAGATGGCGGTTCGTATCACTGGATTTCGACAACGCAGATACTTGCCAGGGCGCGGACATGCACTCGTCTCTTAATTCAGATCCATGGCGCTGTCTCGGCGCTACAGAGCGACCGTGCGCAGCCACCGCGCATCCAACCGACGGCGGGGGAAGGTCGCAACTTGTCACAAACTCCGGGCCTCCTGAGCCCCCTTGGCAAGCCGCCTAACCACGCAATCTGCACAAGGTTTTTGGCGTTTCATTTGCCGTTTCGTTTTTTTCCGGACCGTCTGAATGCCGCGGGGCCTAGATCAAATAATCATAAATTGCCCCCTTTGTTCCACCCTCTGTCCATTCCCCACGAACTCAATCCCACGACGAGACGCCCGAGACACCATATTGTTTAACTCTGCGATTCCAGCTACTTCTGTTGTTGTTGTTGTTGCTATATTGTCGTGTCTCTCTCCTACTATCTCTCAGCTAACTAGCATGGTGTTCACGAAAGTCTTGGCTTCCGCCGCCCTAGGTATGCTTGTTCAACCCTGCCATCCACGTCCCAAGACATTACTGACAGTGGTTCAGTGGCTGGCGCTGCCGCTCAGTTCGCACAATATTCATCAAGTGGGTATGGCATTTCGGTAAACGTGCCATCAGATACAGCCTCATCCGGCAGCGGATCCATCTTCCTGCAAATCAGTGCCCCCAGCGGTACACAATGGGTTGGCTTTGGGCAAGGCTCCCAAATGAAGGGAGCAAACATGTTCGTTGTGTATGCCGCAGACAGCAGCAACGTCACCGTCTCGCCCCGACTCGGTACCGGTCAGGTCGAGCCTAAAGTCAACTCGGCCGCCTCCGTCTTTGCCCTGGAGGGCACTGGCATCAGCTCGGACGGCTCTTTGGTTGCCAATGTCCGTTGTGACACGTGCATGAGCTGGAGTGGTGGCAGCATGGATCCCACCGACAGCTCGAGCAGCTGGATCTATGCATACAAGTCGGGCGACTCGGTCGACTCGACCAGCACCGACGCCGATATCTCACAGCACGACTCGTTTGGAACGTTCTCGCTCGATCTGACCGCGGGAACGGGGGGCAGCTCCGCAAACCCCTTTGTGGCTTCGTCCGACACCTCGTCCTCGGCTGCCGCGTCGGGAACCAACACGGCTGCCACCGCCTCTCAGACGAGCGGTTCCCAGGCCACCAGCGCCAGCACCAGCGCGGGTAGCACAGCGTCCTCCCAGCCCACCGGGGGTGTTTCCAACCCGCTGGTCGGCTCGAACCCTTCAAGCTCCGGCTCCGGCCATAGCGTCAGGGACCCTACCACGACCGTTCGAGTTGCCCACGCGGTCGTCATGTCTCTGGTGTTTGTGGTTTTGTTTCCTCTGGCCGCCCTGACGATATATATACCATACTCGGAGAAGGTCCGACATATCCACGCTCCTCTCCAAGTTCTGAGCTTGGTCTTGATGTTGGTCGGTCTCGGCCTCGGTGTCCAGTTGGGCAAGAAAGTCGATGAACTCAGCGGCTACCACCAGGTCATCGGCTACATTGTTGTCGCTTGGATGGTTTTCCTCCAGCCAGCCCTGGGTCTGGGTCAACATCTCCACTACCGCCGAACCGGCACTCGCAGCCCCATGGGCGTGACGCATCGATGGGGCGGTCGCTTGATCATTGTTCTCGGTATCGTCAACGGCGGATTAGGATTCGTACAAGCCGGTAAGGTCGGGAGTCAAAATATCCCCACTTGGAGCGTCGTCTTGTACAGTGCCATCGCGGGCGCTGTCCTCCTGGTCTACTTGATCGTCGTCTTTGTTCTGCCATCATTCATGACCAAGAGAAATTCAGGAAGTCTCCCAGGCGAGAAGCCTCGACCTCGAAGCGAAGGCTATGAAATGCACAGCGGCGCCCGTCCCTTTGACAATTCTCGGAGAACATACGCTTAAGAGGGGGGCTCGTTCCTGGCGAACACGATGAAATGTACAATGTGCGGAAAAAGGCGGGGGCGGACGGATTTCCTTTTTTCACGACCCTTTAGAATTGTTATATATACTGTTGGCAACATACTAGGATACGCGGATTTATGGATACGAGACAGCCGACCCGCTTGACGGGCCGCTACAGTCACGATTGAACGCAATAGAAATGAACCTTCTTCCCCTTACTTAGATTGAAATCTGAACCTTGTGCTTTAATCCGACTTGACTTCCTCGCACGTAGTCTCTCTCTTGACAGTCGGTGCATACAAGACACACTCTACAAGACCTTTATTTCCTAACTTGGCTTGCTCCCCTTTGTACAACCCTCTTTCGTGATGGCGAGCGGCAGCAGAAATATCATCACCAATCTATACACTTGAGCAAAGGTTTGGGTATCATGAAGGGGGAAACGAGAGCATCATGAGCAGAATAGAAATACTCTGCTACCACCTACATAAAATACGAATTCTAAACAAGCTGGGGGTTGTGGTGTATGGAAGAATAGAGTAGCACATCGAGGTCAAGAAGTGAAGTTGTCGTCAGTCGCATTCTTCAGAGGAGATTTCATAGGAATATTGATATCAACGACCTCCTTCCGCCCGGTCTAGGTGAGGTAGTCTATGATGGTCATGGGTGATCCTAGGACGTCAAGGTCCCAAGTTCTAATTATTCCGCCCATTGAAGCCCTTCTCAAACCGGGCCGGAGCAGATTCGGGAAATTACGAAACAGGCATAGCCCACCGATCTTAGGACAGAATCTCGTACAACATGAACTGTATTGCACCCAAATTGGTAGGGAGAACGGCTAGGTACCCACGTAGTCGAGCGAGTGAGCCTGTGGGATTTCATGCATGTTTGGAAAATGCTCCAGCGTCAACAAATTACATTTGGATATCAAGCTTGAGGCCGTTTTTTTGGTGGAGCATCTTCCAGTATGTCATCTTTTGAGCGCGGTGTTTTGACATCCAACGGTGCTCAATCCTCCCTGGAAAGTTCCTGAAATGACTGGTACATCTCCTGTGTCCCTCGGCAAAGGCCATGTTCGGTCTTCATCCGTCTTTTCGTACACCTAAACCCACTCCTAATCCCAACCTCTCGCATGCTTGGACCAAGCCCGCAGGGACAAAAGGAGGACGGGAGTTACTTCCATTTACCCTCTCTCCCCTTTTCTCACTGCGTTGTCTCTAGTCACTCGTCATCCTTCTCCCCTGTCCTGCTCTCCTTGGTGTCGGAGGAGCGAGAGACGCAAGGGGTAAGCTCGAGGAATTTGAGGTTCGGGGAGGTTGACTTTGTTGCTGGAGGGGCGTCGTCAGCGTCTTTGGTCGTTGTGGAATTGATCGTCGCGGTGGTGGGGGCAGTTGCAGTGGCAATCGCAGTGGTGAAAGGCGGTTGGTGGGGTTTGTGTTGGTCCGGGTTGAGGTGGAGGAAAAACATGGTGAAAACCGGGAGCCTCGCTTATTGAAGGGCTTCGGGAGAAGGACGGCAGAGTTTAGGCAGGAGATGGAACTTGGAACCGACGAATTGGATGCTCTTGTTGTTGATACTGTTGACGCTGCTGGTGATGATGATGATGCGGTTGATGATGTCGACGAGGAGAGCCAAACACTTTGAGCTAGGGTGGTGGTTGAAGGAGAAGACGGAGTCCGAAACAGGATCTCCTGAATTGTGGGAATTGGCGGTGAGTGTCGGGCATTAAATGGTCAATGACAGAGGAAGGCCTTGGGTGACATGGACCTTATGTGTTCATTGACTTCACTCGAAGTCAAAACAATACTCTATTTCCCATACGTGCGAATTCCTCCACGGAATATTCACGCCCAAATGCCTGAAGGTTGCTGGCCGCAAGCCAGGCACCAATGTCATCTAGCCCAATGACTCAGCCTGACAACAAGGCTGTGGCGATGCCGCCCGCAGCCATACTCGCCGAAGTGATGAAACTGCTCAAGCTCATCGTCGCCATCCCACTAATGCCATGTCCACTGGTACAACCGCCCGCCAGCCTGGCACCGAAGATCATGGCGAAGCCGCCGATCAAGGCTGCAGGGGTGGCGATTGGTCGGCCGGCGTCCCTGACGATGGGGACGTATTGCGAAATGATCTTGGCACCGGCGACGACACCGCTGGCGAAGATGATGTTGGCGAGGCCTGGGCTCGGAGTGGCAGTCACGAGGCTCCAGAAGTACCTGCCCACATCCTGGTATGCGCTGGACACGCCGAGGGTCTTCCGAGTGAAAAGGACCGAGGTTGCTTGTGCAACGCCGATCAAGAGGCCACCGAGGATCGGGTTGAGCCAGTATTGCCTCGTCGGGGCGAGGTAGTTGGCTGTGACGATCATCAAGAGGGCCAGGCACTCGTAGATGAGGACGGTCGTCGTCGTGGAGAGACCGGTCTTTTCTTGAATCGTGTGGTTAGAGGCACTGGGGGACGACGGGGATGCCGAGGACCCTCGTTGGAGTTTTTCTCCCCACCTGACGAAGACGATGCCTCCCAGTGCGCCTCCAGCAGCGACGGCCCAGGCGGACTTGATGCCCAGGGCCAGTTGGACCAAGACAGTGCCCGGACACGCTCCGGACAGTGTCATTCCGACGCCTTGCAACAGCCCGCCGACGACGTTCGCGTCGTACCGCATGAACCAGCCGTACGAGGAGTCGGTCCGGTGTGCCAGTCTCGCGTATCCCGATCGGTTTGCACCTGCGACGATGAGAGCGCTGCAGGCGCTAGCAGCGAGGAAGGTCTTGAGCATGTGGAAGTTGCCGAAGTCCATCTGAGAAAGGATGATCGAGGGCGAGTAAACGCCAGAGGTTGTCAGAGCGGCACCGAAAATGGCGCCTGAGGCGGCGCTCAGGACGAGAGAGGCCATGATTGCTGCGATTGCTGTCGCGGTCGCGGTCGCGGTTGTATCTGTGCTTGTACTTGTAGGTGAGGCTTCAGATCTCAAAAGATATATACAGGGTATTCGCTGACAAGGATGATCAGATCGTGGACAAGGGTGACTTCCCCATCAAGATCCCGACATAGCTCCCCCAGGTGGATCAACTTGGTCCCCGAGATCGCCGTACACCCACGGATGAGAGAAGTCGAGAGAGAAATTCGACTCGGATTGGTGCGTGGCGGACACCAGTCGATGTTGCCATTTCGAGGACCGATGTCGCAAGCGCCAATTAGCGTCGCGGAAAGGAGGAGATTAGTCAACTCGTTTGTTGCCCACGTGTTCCTAGCAACTATGTAGCTCGCTAGTATCCAGACATGCTAGCAACTTGTACATACTCCGCGCCCGGCAAATAAATGATCGGCATGAGGGTAGATGTTCAGAGCATCTGGGGAAATACACTAAAAGACTCTCTACGGAGACACATCGTGCATGATGGGTAATCAGTCGATTCGCCGATTAGGTCATCCGTCACGTGTTCCCCGCCCCCAGCTAAACCCTATGTAGCGACCATTCGCATATATCTCGTCATCGACAACTCATGCTTCCCCAGATGCCTGTGGAATTGCCTACTTGATCTCATCACCAGTGACAGAACATGGCAGCCAAAGCCAAGCTCAACGTTCACAGCTTCCCACGGCCTCCATTGCTGGAGCTGACGCCCCGGCACCTGAGAATCAGCTGGAACGGCCAGACGCTTGCGGAAACAGCAAAGGCATATTGGGTGTTGGAAACCACACATCCACCGAGTAGGTCCTCTCACCTCACCACGGAATTTCAGGCACGAAGCGAAGACGGCTCGTAAAGGAGGCAGCATGATTTGATTCTCTAACACGAACCACGGTTTCCGTCGCCCTAGCATATTATCTCCCCCGCAATGCCATCCCCGACACGTTCAAGCTCGCCCAGATTCCTAACAAGGCATCGCTGTGTGAATGGAAGGGCCGAGCCACTTACTGGGACGTGACCGACAAATCGACCGGTGAGACGGTCACGAACAAGATCTGGAGCTACGAGGCCCCGACGCCGGCCTTCAAGGACATCAAGGGATATGTGTCTTTCTACGCCAACGACGTGCCGTGGCAGTGCTTTGTCGACGACGAGCAGGTGGCGCCGCAGGAGGGTGCGTGTGGTCCGTCTCACCGTCACTGAATCTCGCTGATCCAGTTCTTTTTAGGTGATTTCTATGGTGGGTGGGTGACCAGCGAATTGGAGGGCCGCATGAAGGGTGGGCCGGGAACTTGGGGCTGGTAGTCGGAGCACGACTCTTGATATCCCTCTTGCCGGCCTCCTTTGCTAGCGGTCGACTGCGTGCTGCACCCTGTTGTTTTGGGCCACGAGTCCAAGGAGGCGGGCCTGGTGTAAAAGAGGTGGCAATAAAGGGTGTGGTCTTGCGGGGGTTAGCGTGTGTGTAAAAGAAATAAAGCCAGGGCCGGCGTGGCCAGCTCGGCAAGTATTATTATCTGCAGATGCCTGAGTAAGAACTAGGGTGATCAAGGTCACAACCATGGTGGTTCTCTTGAGGCAGCGGGACGACTTCGGAGTTTCTTTCGAGGCGATCGAGCGGTCGGGAGCTATTCTGCATTTGAACCGGAGCGCGACTCAGCCGAATCCAGCTTGGGAAGCCACCCACCCCCTCCACCCACCACCACACACGCTGATTGGACGCGTGGTCAGCCTTCTCCTCAGCGGCTCTCCGCCTTCGTTCCTTGCCTACCCTCTGTGACCTGTTGCTCTTTCCTTCTCGTTGTTTCCTGCCCAGAGACCATGGGTGACATCTCGGGGACTGCAGCTATGCCCGTCCCCGTCGAAGTCGTCGACCTGTCACTGGGATGGTCATTCAAGCAGACCGACGACGTTGGAGAGAATCCTTGGTCGCCGGTCAAGTCGATTCCGTCCACCGTCCACCAGGATTTGATTGACAGCAACAAGTACGTGACTGTGCTCCGGCTGTCCTTCCTCACAGAATCTGACCGGCGTTTCCGGTAGACTGGACGACCCATTCATCGGATTCAACGAAATCAAGGCTGAATGGGTGGGCTTGAAATCATGGACCTACCGCACCAACCTTGTGCGGCCATTCATTCCAGAGCGGGCAAAGGTGGTACTGGCCTTCGATGGCCTCGACACTTTTGCCAACGTCAAACTGGATGGAAAGACCATCCTCCAGAGTGACAACATGTTCCTACCCCATCGAATTGACATCACAGAAGCCATCAAGTCTGGGGTCAACCATGATCTTGAAGTTGTCTTTGATTCCGCTTTTCTCAAAGCCCGGGAGATCAAAGCCCAGCACCCTGAACACAAATTCATCTGTTTCAATGGAGATCCAGCCCGGCTGGCTGTTAGAAAAGCGCAATATCACTGGGGTTGGGATTGGGGCCCAGTCCTGATGTGTGCGGGAATATGGCGGCCTGTCCGTCTAGAGATATATTCTGTGAGAGTGGCAGACCTCCGGGCAGATGTTGACATATCACACAACCACGAGCTCGCCACGATCAAAGCAAGTGCCGAGATTGATGGGGCTGAGAACCGATACGTTGAGGCTAAATTCACCATCAGGCTGGGAAACACCGTAGTCTCTTCCCACGATGCCGGAGTGAAACCGGACGGGACGGTGTCTGCTCGACTTCAGGTGTCCAATCCCGAACTCTGGATGCCTAACGGATATGGAAATCAGCCGCTATACACAGTGAGCGTCAGCGTCTCCAGCGAAGGGATTGACCTGGACACTGAGTCCAGACGCATTGGCCTCCGTACGATCCAACTTGTGCAGGAACCCGATTCCCACGGCAAGTCGTTTTATTTCCGAGTCAACGGCGTGGATGTCTTCTGTGGTGGTTCCTGTTGGATCCCCACCGACAGCTTCCTGACGAATGTGGGACCGGAAAAATATCGGGCCTGGATCGAATTGATGGTGCCTGCAAACCAGAAAATGATCAGGTAGCTACTATTCCCCAAGTTCTCCGCGGCGCCGCGCGGCGCCACGGAGCGTGAGAGACGGAGCTGGCTAACATCTGGGGTAGAGTTTGGGGTGGAGGAGTTTATGAGGATGACGTCTTCTACGATGCGTGTGACGAACTGGGGATCATGGTGTGGCAGGATTACATGTTTGGCTGTGGCAACTACCCCTGCTTTCCCGCCATCCTCGAATCAATCGAGGCAGAGGCCGTGGCTAATGTTCGACGAATCCGCCACCACCCAAGCGTCGTCATATTTGCCGGTAACAATGAAGACTACCAGGTGCAGGAGACTGCTCACTTGACTTATGACTATCCAGACAAGGATGAGGAACACTGGCTCAAATCTGATTTCCCCGCCCGATACATCTACGAGTCACTTCTGCCAAGGGTGTCCGCTGCCGAGGCTCCCTGGATCCCCTACCACCCTGGTTCACCGTGGGGCGATGGGAAGATCAGCTCGGACCCCACCGTTGGCGACATGCACCAGTGGAATGTGTGGCACGGGACACAGGAAAAGTATCAGATCTTCGACTCGTTGGGGGGACGGTTCAACTCGGAGTTTGGCATGGAGGCCTTCCCCCACCTTGCGACGATCCAGGCGTTTGTGGAGAAGGAAGGAGACCTGTTCCCACAGAGTGAGGTGCTGGATTTCCACAACAAAGCCGACGGGCATGAACGACGGATTGCCACCTACATGGTGGAGAATGTGAGGACGGCAACCCAGCTCCCAGCCTACATCCACCTGACCCAACTCATTCAATGCGAGGCTCTGATGTTTGGTTACCGTGGGTGGCGGAAGCAATGGGGCGATGACCGACACTGCGGCGGAGCGTTGGTGTGGCAGCTCAACGACTGCTGGCCTGGGACGAGTTGGTCCATCGTCGACTACTACCTGAGGAGGAAGCCTGCATACTATGCGATGGCGCGTGTCCTAGCCCCGGTGGCGGTCGGGATTCGACGGGTTCACCATGACTGGAGTGTTTCACACGCTCGCGAACCTCGTACACAAGAGTGGGAACTGTGGGTGGTCAGCTCCAGACAGCGAGAATTCAAGGCCACCGTGGAAGTCAGATTCGTGTCGGTTCAAACAGGCGTAGAGATCAAGGAGACCATTGTGAGGGAAGGGGTTACAATCCGAGCCAACGGCACGACAGACGTGCTAAAGGGGCTTGTTGACAACACACAAGAAGAGCCGCATGTGCTGGCCGCACGGATCTGGGTCGATGGCGAACTGGTCGCACGAGATACCGATTGGCCACAACCTCTCAAGTACCTCCCATTCCCTGCACGCAACGTCAAGGTTGAGATTGTGGGACATGAAATGCATGTGTCTGTTGAGAGGCCGGTCAAGTGCCTGGTGTTTGAGGAGCGCGAGGGTTGTCACCTCAGCGACAGTGCCATTGATCTCGTACCCAATGACACGCAGATCGTCCGGGTTCGAGGCCTTAAGGCGGGTGATGCCGCGCTGAATTGGACGTATCTGGGGGCCGGCGAGCAGTGAGTTGGTCCACAGACCGGCGAGGGACCAAGCTACGAGAGGCGTCAAGGGCAAGGGAGTATCAGACAACACCAGGGCAGTATATCAGTGTCCCTGGTAGAGTAGCGTCGCATCGACAGAGGGAGGGACCGTGTGTTTAGGAACACCTCCTGGTCGCCTGTTTCCAAGGTGGTCAGGATGTGGATGGTGAGCCCGGGCAGAAGTGAGGATAGAGATGGGGAAGGCGGTCGAGTGCTGCCATGTCCATAGGTCGGATACTACATATAGCTACATACATAGTACATAGGAAATGATTACGATGGGAGAACATCGGGGATGGAAGGTCCCAATGGTCTAGGTCAGGAGGGTGTTATTGTGCCGACAGCATTGCGAGTGGCGTCAAGGTGCGGGGAGTTCAAACGCCCAACCCCGGACACTGGTCAACTGTCGGCCAGCATAAAGTCAAAAATGAAGCCGACCGGCTCGGCAGAATAGGCAGCTAAACCATGGATTGTATCGACTGCCCGTCGGTCGACTTGTGTTCGTTAGCGGCAACATAATGTAATGATGACTTGATTCCACGGCACGGCCATCACGGCAATCCCGGCAGTCCGTCAGGTTTGGGGGGAGAGTCCTGAGCATGTGCAGGTAGAGGGAGGCTGTCCAAGGTTTTGTCGACGACGACTAGAGGGCATTCAGCAGATAGGGAGTGCAACCTCGGTCTGGGGAAGCAGACCATCAGTATTGACGAAGAGCCGTGACGGCGTACCTAGGTAGGTATGTAGTAGTGCTCCGTACCTAGGCAATACGAATTCTCCGGGCGGGTACGGAGGCTTCAAGGAAACACTTTCGTTAGCATACGCCAATCGCAGCACAAGCAGCTAACTGTATGTAGACTAGCTCTTCTTAGTCAATGTCTATGGGGTTTCCCATTGGCCTTATTTCTGACCTCTTGCTTTTATGATCCAAGGCTAGTGTTATTACAGTTAGTTAGCATACACCGAGACTGGCGTCATTAGCGGCATTAGCGTGAACCAACAGAAAACATGTGCCTGATCCCTCCGTAAACTCACACCATTAGGTGGGCCACAACCGCCCTGTATTGGCTGCACCTACCGTAGTGGCGCCATTAAGTAGTCATGTACTCCGTAAATTGCGACTTCCGGTGCTTCTTCTCATGTCAAAGTCTCTTCCATCCATCTTCCACCGCCCTTCCTGCCCAATGGTGCTTGCAACCCTCCTGCATTCTTTCCGTGAAAAGATGGCCTGTAATTTCCCAGCTAGCCGTTGGAGGTTGGATATCTGGGTAGCTGCGCTCCTCTGGACCCTGGTCCTTTCTAGTGACACATTTCAAGTCCATTGTTCGGCCTTCCAAATTGCCGACTGACCACCGCTTTTCCCCAGATTCTTCCCGAACATTTTTCTCCAGACGATCCATATTTTACCCCGTACTCCATATCCAAGTTCCAGTCCTTCCATGCTCCAGTCCTTCCATGCTCCCTCTCCTCTCTTGTCCATCTTCCCTGCCTCAAGTATCCCCCTTCCTCGCCTCGCCCCGCCTCGCCTCGCCCTCCTTGTCCAGTCTCTCGCTTACTAACCCGAGATTTACCCACCGAAGGCCGACCGCCAACACCCCTCCCCCTCGACCACGACCACGACCACGACCACGACCACTTTTACATATGTCCTCACTCACCTGGCTTCTTGCGTCGAGTCCTGGGCTGCCTAGAATCCCTCCGCCTTCGCCCTCATCCTCGCTCCCACCCTCGCTCTCACCCTCGCTTTTACCCTCGCCCTCACCCTCGCCCTCACCCTCGCCCTTACCCTCGCTCCCATGACAGGGACGCCGTCGTGTCGGTGAGTGCAGCCGTTCCAGGAGCCACAGCCCGCAGGACGGGACTTCTTCGCTATGTTCCATACCTTCGAAGCTGCGCATTACACCAGTCCTGGAAATTCCGACCACGATGCGACCTCAGCTGCCAAGCGACGCACTTCCATCGTGAGAGCATGTGAGCCTTGCCGGAGACGCAAGATCAGGTGCAATGGCGAACACCCGTGCGAGACTTGCCAGTGGTATCGCAAAGCGGCCTCTTGCCACTATACTGAACCCAGACAGAGACAAATGCCTTCTCGGAGGTGAGCTTTCGCTCTGGCTGCCCCCCTCCGCCTCTCCTTATTTTTGAACAGGTCCGTCGAGAAGATCTCCCAGTCACTGCAGGAGTACCGGGCCATCTTGCAAAAGCTCTTTCCAAATGTCCCACCTCACCAACTCAGGGGCCTTTCGCGCGAGAAACTCGTCGAACTCATCTCAAAGACCAGATCATCCCAGCCCCCTTCTCCGTGCACCCCAAGCGTCGACGAGAAGCCACCTCCTCTCCACCCTGACGCACGAAGTCTCGAAGAACTCCAACCCATGCCCGACGAAGGCACCAATGTCTTGGACCGCAGAGCCGACGCTCTCAAGGGCCTCACAGACGATGTTAACATGTTGTCGCTATCCGTCAAGCGAAACTCCTCGTACCTCGGCATCTCCTCCGTCATGGCCGTCTTGCGAGTCATCACCTGGTTGGATCCAGACTGCCTCACCAAATCACCCGACAGAAGCCGAGTGACCAGCCGAAACTCGTCATCCCCGTCCCAAAATGGCAGCGTAGAGACTGAAACCTCTCGTGGTGACGCAGCCTTGGTTTCCGCGTGGGACGAAATTCCCCTGATCAATGCATATTTTACCTATGTTCACCCTTTCATACCCCTCATCGAGGAGCAAACTTTCCGAGATACCTACATGGCGGCCCAGCGGACCGATTCACGATGGATGTTACTTCTTAACACTGTTCTGGCAATGGGCTGCATAGCAGCAGGAAGTTCCGAAGACACTTCCCACCAGGTTTATTTCGGTCGCGCCAAACAGCATCTCAACCTAGATACCCTAGACTCGGCTCATCTTGAGACTGTCCAAGCACTCGCCATCTTGAGCGGATTCTATCTCCATTACGTACAAATACCCAACCAGGCCAACGCCTTGATGGGTGCCACCTTGAGAATTGCCACTATGTTGGGCTTGCATCGAGACTATACTGAAGGTGTGGGCCCAAGCAAGGTGCAAAAAGCATCTTTCTCCATTGAGATGCGACGAAGAATCTGGTGGTGTACCTTCATGCTCGATTCATGGGTTGGCAACACCCTCGGTAGACCGAGTATGGGTCGAATGAGCCATGCCATCACGGCGAAACCTCCCCAGGAGCCTATCGGTCAGTCAGGGCCCATACTCTCGTTGGTTCAAGAGAATGTCCGTTTCTGCATCATCAGTACGCGGATGGAAGATGCACTGGCCATCTCTCCATTGATTGAAGGGCATGAACGCCACGCTCTTGATTCTCTGTATCTTGAATGGTACAAGCACTCTTCGGTTCAGAAAAATTTGCCCCGTCCAAACGCGACCGATTCGCCCGGAGTCACGGTCTTGAAGAACGTCATGAGATGGCGCTACCTGTCTAACAGAGTTATCCTCTACCGGCCTGTCTTGCTCTGGTATGCCATACGGAAAGCCACCTGGGATAATCTGTGCCCGGAAAAGAAAACAGCCGTCGGACTCTGTCGTGACATCTGCGCCGAGCTGATCAATGACATTGCGACGACTTGGCGGGGTCAAAAGGCGTGTCAGATGTCCGGCTGGAATGCCACGTGGCTGCTGTACCAAGCAACTTTGGTACCTCTTCTCTCACTCTACTCGGATCCTCTTGCTGCCGACGTCGTCGAATCCAGTCGGCGTCAGGTTGAGAAGGCCATGGACGTGATGAGAGATCTCCAGCGCTGGTCCACCACAGCAAGACGTTCCTTGGAGGTCATTGAAAGGCTGTATGATGCCAGTAGACGCCACTCCCCTGAAGTACAAGAACAACAAGAATTTAATCAACCCATAGCCCCGGACACCCCCACATCTGCCGCGACCCCTGCATCAGAAGCCCCCAATTTCGGGCCAGATCATATTAATTTCTCGTTCGCAACTTCCTATGGCAACCCACAACCCATAAATACTGCGACTCAGGAAACGTACATGGACAACATGTTTGACAGTTTGAAATGGAGTAATTGCTGGGACAGTCCCATGGCAGGCCCGCAGATGATGAACAACTGGGACTATGTCTCTACGCATACTTGGACAGGTATTCCACAAGCCGATGAATACTTTGATATTGGCTATCCCGCGGATCCAATGCCGCCACATTTTGACTTGGGCATGCAACCAACCTCACATCCGGCAGATATGATGAATGGTCATTATGGGCAGATGGAACAACCGCATTCACTGCGATGAGATATGAGACTGTGAAGGACCCACAAATTCAAGCATCAACCTTCCAGCTCCGAAGGTTTGGCGAAAATAGGCAGATTGTCTCAGCTGAAGGTATTCGGCACTTCGATTGGCGCCCTTTGAATGGAGGAGCATCTGATATTACCTTTGCCATCCCAAGCGTAACCAGGTCAGAAGCAAGACGCGTGGATACCGGGGCGAACCGAGGCCGTGTGGTGGTTTCCGTCGCCTCCGAGCTACACCTAGCAAGGAAAGGATCCGGTGGACAACACAAGGGCTACAGCTATGCATACAGCCATGGATACAGCCCCTGCTTCCCAGTATGTTAGTTCGACATGCCAGACCAGACTTTGGGATATACGGTGTTTAAAACTTCGACATCGGCACTCAGGGGACTAAGGGGTTCACAACGACCAGGGTGTCTTAGGCTTCATCACGATCCTTGTTCGGTGCTCTAGTTTTGAGCCTCGGAAAAACGACCACAAAACTGGGTAGCCGGATTCAACCTCACCTGCTCATGCGCTCTCTGTGGAGTCACTCCCTGCCAGGTGGGTTCACCGCCTCGCAACTGATATACTCAAACCATACGATCAAGAAGTCGCACAGCAGCAGCAAACTCAGGTGATGCATTTGCGGTCTGTTAGTCAATACGATATGAGGATGCAACAGGGGTTCTCCTTTTCTTTTCTCGAAAAGCAGCAATACATTTTCCTGGTCGCGAGCCATTGCTTCTGGGTTTTCTTCCTCCTTGAAATGTCTTTTCCCCAGTCGAATCTAGATTTTCCCCCAGGGCGGGGGTGAGCAGTACATCGTTTATACTTATATAAAACTCAGCCGGAGGAATAGATAAAAAGCCCGAGTTTCAAAAACGCCGCATCAGTTAAGTCCTTTCTGCTCCAGTTCCGACTTGTTCTGCACCTCAGGTTGGAGCTCTCGATATCTTGTTGGATGTCCCTGAGATGGTAAACTTGGGTGCTAGTAATAATACATGACCTGATGTCGACGCGCCATCTTACCTCTGCTAGTTATTACCCCGGGCTAGATTTCCTCCGAGCTGAGTGTATCTCGTCATGGTAACTTGCTCTATTTCGGTTTACAACATCGACCCTTTGTTTCGCCGTCGACGCAACATCTCTCTCTGCCCATGAACTCCAACTTTCCTCCCCTCCGGGTCCTCCCCCCACGGCAGCTCGCAGTGAATCTCCTGAAAAGACACCAAGGCGCTCAATCTTGTTTCTCTCCGGCCTATTCTTGGGCCGTTGGTCTTGACTTGGTCATTATTCAAGCGACTTGATCCATGGGGATCGACAGTAAGGACACCATTTCCTTGCATTCATTCGGCTACCTTCGAGAGGAATCCCGGGCAGGTTAGCGGTCAACATGTACATGAATAAATTCTCCGGGCGACATGTTTGTGACCACTCGGTTTTGGTTGCAAAATATTATACAATACATAATAGTCGACTCAAGCAGTCGGCTCTTATTTGCAAGGGCATAATTTTAGGTTTATTTAGTTGCTGATTTAATATACTGAGATATATCATATATTAATACATCTAAATACCGAGTACCTATCTAGGTATCCAACCAAGACGACTGATTCCGTCGGTAGAATACCCGAACCTCGCGCTTTAATTGACAGTGGACAATTGACAATTGACAATTGACAAGACGAAGTATCCCCGTTCGATCAGCCTTCAGGTCTCTTATGTCTTTAAATTCCTGCATGTACGCTGCAGACCCTGGCTCCACCTCGTTTGTCGGAGCAAGAACAGAATGGATGGACGGAAGATGCGCATTGACATTTTCCCTACTGCAATTTGCATAAGCTAATACCCATCCCAGCCAGCAAAAAGTAGATGCAGTCACATCATTGGCTGACTTCCCGAGCTCCCATTCGCCGTAAATACAACCATGTTCTGGAGTGACGGGTGGGTAATATCGTGTCCAAATCCACATCCTATTCTGTACAAAAACACAGGCAGCAGCTCCAATCCAGCTTCTGACTGCCACCAATGTTTCAACCATGATCAGTCAATCCCAATTTCATTTCCCTTTCAGTTCCATCACGACATTTCCGATGCATCCCACGGTGCTCGGCTGTAGATAGAATCTTTCGTTGTGCGTTCGTTCTGGGATGGCCTAGCTCCCTGGTCCTTAACATTGTTGGAGGTAGTTACTCGGCACCAGGCCAACCCCACCACCTCTGGTGCCCTTGACACTCTCTTTGACTTCAGCCTCCCACCAGCCGTCGTCCTGCAGCCTCAAGACCGCCAGGATGTCGCCTTTGCCGAAGGTCAATTCTTCGGGGATGGCGGCTGTGTAGCTGTACATGGCACGGGCTGTTTTGATTCACACGGGTTAGTTTCTGATATAGCACGGAGGAGATTGGATTGTTTTGCGCTTGACTCACCATAGTGTAGCACTTGGGCCGGTGGAGGAGGTCGGAACGGGATGTTCGCCAAACTCTTGCTCCTCTCTCTCCTTAGTTCGATGTCGGTGCTTCCCCTGGGCTGTTGTTGCCCTCGGTCCTCGTATCCTTGGGTCTGCTGGTACCGATCGCCGCCAAAACTCGAGTTCGGGCGCATCATGCCCTGTCTACTGCGGCCGCTACCACCGCCGCCGGCGGACCCATCATATCTCGTTACATCCTGAGAGCTGAGTTGCATCTCCATACCGCTACCCTGCCTGGAGACTGGAGGACGAGCCCTCGGTCGTGCTCCGCCATATGGGTTGGGCGACGCGGCTCGGTATTGAGGACCAGGACGACCCGGAGGACCACCATTTTGCTGCATCATTGCCGGAGCCGGGCTGCGGGACCTGATGTGAGGATTCTGATGTGGGGGCTGGGGACTTGCGGCTCGTGGCACCATACCAGGGGCTGGGCTTCGCGATCGGAATTGTCCTTGTGGCTGAGGACTTGACGCTCTGGAGATCATACCTGGGGCGGGACTTCTTGAGCGTTGATTGTACGATCCGGGCTGTGGACTGGCAGCTCTCATCGTTCCGGGTCCTGGGCTTCTCCTTCCGTCTCGGCTTGCTGGTCTTGACTGATAACTGCTTCTTGGATTTGCAACGACTGATCCAGTCCCCCACATCTCTGTTCGATTTAGCATCTCTTTCTTGGTGTGTGCCGGTTGCGGAACTCCAAGGACGCTTTGAACCCTTCCTGCCGCATTATCATAAGCCGGGGGTGGAGTTCCTCGTTGTCCCGCTAGTCTGGCCTGACTTTCAGCACTCATGAGAACTGGTCGTGCTGCCGGGTCTTGGTCGGGTGCTGGGGTTGCCACACCATGATAACGATCCACTGCCACCCGTTGGCTGGCTTGCTTGACCATACCTGCCACTCCATTGGAACCTTGCTTGAGATCTGCTAGGGCTTTTGCGATAGGGTCATGCAGCAGATCATCCCCCATCGCCGACGGTGGAGGAAGGAACTGGCTTCGTCGATTTGCGGCGCTGGCTCTGGGCGTTGATTGTTGGCCATCCGGGCTTGCCACATCAAACACATTGTTGCCCACATTTAACTGAAAGCTTGCTCGAGGGTCCGCAGCTTCTTCCCCTTCGGGTGCCATTGCAGCAGCATTTCGATTGAAGAAGCTCGGATTCTGTCGCGTTGGCGATTTGGTGGGGCTTGACTGGGTGCTAGAGACAGTCGGGTTCAGGTTGATCCTCCCGTTTGAGGCCACAGGTGTATTCCATGTGCTGGTGCGATTTGGTGGGCTGCTGACAGACTCATGGTTATGTTCTTTCCTCGACTTCCGACGGAATGGGCTGTTTGAAAAGAATCCCGACCTCTTCTTCTGAATAGCCTTGTCCGGCGATGCCATCCCTGGCAGCTCAACACCGTTGATCGGTGCCATCTTGGTCGGAGACGTTGCTCCTGACATTGGTTCCGCACTGGTGAAAGAGCTCGGAGCCGAGTAATCACTTTGACTGTCCCGACTCTCTGGCCTGGTGTTTGACGAAAGAGCGGAGCCTGCCGCCGAGCCCGCATCTGTCCTGCAAAACATGGTCATTCCATCCGTAGGGTACTGGTTGTGCGGCACTTTGGGGACGTCGCCATGCTGGCTCGGGGAGTAGTTTGGAGGGACATGAGGGCCTGATTGCTTGTAATTCAGGGGCGGCGGTCGGCCACTGTTGGCGTTGGAAGGAGTACGCATATCATCTTCTTCCTGTCCTGCCGGTTCGACCGACAGACGCTGTGGAGTCCCATTCTGGCTGCTTCTGGCGGCTGGGTTGGAATGCGTCGGCGATGACGATCTGAAAGCGGGATTGGTAGTGCGCGAGAACTGGGCAACCGAATAGTTGTCATCCTCGGAGACTTCGGATTGACTGTCGACATCTCCTCGGCAGAAGTTGATGTATCGTGGTGGATCGGGAATTTCCTGACCGGTTCCGCAGGTCTTGATGAAGGACGCGATATCCTTTTCCACTTCACAGTTCTCCAGGGCAAGGCGAATCTTCTCACACGAGGCATCGTCCGAGACGCAGACCGTCGAGGCGATGTTTGCGAAGGCCCACAACGAAGACTTTGCGAAGTCAAGTCGTTCCTCTTCGAGATCTTGGAATTTCTGGTTTTGATCAGCCTGGTTTTTTGTCATTTGGTAAGTAGCACTCACGTCACAGGCGGCCTTCCATTCTTTGTTCCAGCGCCCTGTCGTCTCTTCTAGAACTTTGACAGCCGCTTCAAACTCGTTCGAGTTGGAGGCCATGTTTATCTGGGTCTTTTCGAGCTTTGCCTTGTTCTTTCGCTCCTCTTGGCCCATGACCATGTGGCCTTGAGCGAGGTATCCCTTGATTCTCAAGCAATCTTGCTCATACTTGTCCCGACTCTTGTTGACGTGGGCCGTCTGAGCTTGCTTCGTCTTGAAAAGTCTCTCGATGCCATTTTGGACGATCTTTCTCCGCTCCTTCATCCCACCAGCGAAGGCAACCAAGGGTTCTTCCAACTCCGACTTCATCTGCTGGGCGATCAAAGCGTGCTGTTTCCCCATCAACTCGGTTTCTCCTCTAGCAACATCCAAGCTGATCCGGAGGGTTCCTTGTTCGACGCTTCCTAGTGGTTTCCTCGACAGGCTGAGCAGCTTCTTCGCATAGTCTTCTTCCAGGGCGGCGCGCGCACTGTAGAATGCTTTGAGTTCGTCGCAAGTCGTTTTGGCATTTTGCATGCGAGTGAGGAGAGGATCGACGCCAGCATCGTCTCGGCCCCAAAAGTTGTTTGAAACTGCGACGGGATTAGTTGGATTCGGTTCATCATCAAGGGTTGGTGGTCCGTACAGCTTAATGGCACCGATGGAGGGGCGCCTGCTTCAGACGCGGTGCCTGCCGGCATCGTGCCGACTGTGAGGTGGTTCCTTCTTGGGCGGTGACGGCGAAAAGGGACTGCGAAACAACTGCGCGGTGGCGGTGTAGGAGAGGGTAGGGAGAGTCAGTTGTGTGTCTGTGCTCGTCGTAGAAGTGTACGGCGAAGTCGTTGTCGAAGTGTCTGGTCGGATTGGAATCGGGACGAGTGACGAATGGTGGGAATTGTTTGGGAATCTTGTTGTCACAGCAACGAATTCGCTGCAAGTCTGGGCCTCAACGCATTGCATGCCGCCAAGACGCAGCCTTGCCTCGCCATCTTGTTACCGTCTGCAGACTCGGTGCTAGGTTCATGAGACTGACGAGGGCTGAAAAAGGGACTTCTCGGTGGAATCACCGTGCATTTGGGCATGAATCGAAGCCTGCTCCCTTGAAGCATCGTTTATCAGGCACGCCTCATTCCAGGGCAAACAGCTTCCCCCAACCCCTGACCAGAGTGGTATCTACTCCTACGATCTTCAGCATCCCCCAGATTACCGTGCTGACACTATCCAACACAACAATCCCCAGTTCTTTCTCCCATTTTTCCACCAACTGTGCAGACTGGAGGTTGGTGCAGAAGGTTGTCAGCACCTTGGCGCCGTTTCCAGCGACATGTTGGACCATCTCGTCGAGGGTTTGATCGTCCACCAGCACTATTTCGTTATTGTCTGTGAGGCCGAGATGTCGCTCCTGCCAGAGGGGAATGTCCACTCCGAAATTGGCATAGTTGCTCCGAATCGCATCATTCATCTCTTTGATGTATGGTGTGACGAGTCCCATTGTTCGGATACCCAGTTTCCGCACCAGCTGATTAAGAGCGAGGGTCGAAGTCGTGACTTTGATCTGGGTGTCAGCCTCTATCGCCGCACAAAGTCTTTCGTCAACCTCGAATCCAAGCCATCCGGCAGATGTGCCACTCCAGCCGATTACGTCCACTTTGGCGTCCGCCAGAAGTCGGGCGGCATTTAGAATTGCCTCAAGCTGGAATTGGGAATTTGCGCTCTCAGAGAGATCAATCGTGGTGACTCGGAAACGAGAGAAATGCACCGAGATAGACAACGCATCTGAGGCGATGGAAGAAATGATGGCTTGTGTCAAGGGTTCCACTGCAGTGTTGGAAGAAGGGACAATCACTCCAATTCGTATCTTTATTGCGCTACGTTGTCATTAGTCCGAGCTTGGCCTCCGCAAGGGATGCTACTCACTTCCGAGACGACATAGTAGTAGCTGGGTTGATGGAAAGAAAGAGAGGACGCCAACCAGAAAGTCGGAGTTCGAGGTCAAGGCGCCAAGAGGGGCAACGCCGCTAGATTCCAGTCACGTTTTGGCCCTGGGATGGCTCGCCGGCTGGTGGTCGATCCCGTCGCCATCGCCATCGCCGTTGCCGACGCCTCTTCGCCTACCCATCCTTGACCATGTCGTCGCCCGAGGCGTAAGCGGGGTAATCGCGGTCCCCAAGTCCAGCGTTCCTCCTGTGGCCATACCTAGTTGAGGGCATACGGGCACTGAGCCGACGAGACTCAGGCTTACTCATTCTCCACAAAAGAGTTGGCCAATCTACCGAAGAACGGTACTTCGAAATGGTCGAGATTGTCCACGTCTCGGTAGGCGTGCAGAGCCAAGAAGCCAATCAAAGCCAGGTCCACGACAAACAGCGTCCAGGACAGAAATCGGGACCAGGAGAAGATCAGGTGGAGAACGAAGATGGCCGAGAACAGCATGCTGGATTGCCACGCATGGAAACGGACGTAGTCACTCTTGTGTTCAAAGATGAGCAGGAACACGCCTCCCGCCGGGGGGAGCAATAGATATGCTAACATGGCCTCGTGATCCAGTCGCATAGGCAGGCTTGTCTCAAACGCTCCCAAACTCTGTCCTCTCTCTTCTCTGGACCCCGAGGGTCTGCTTGATGAGGCATCGTTCCCAAATGCGCGGGGTTGAAGCAACGGCGGCGTATCCGAGGTGGCGCGGGTGGCAGGTTGAGGAGGTCTGTTCTGGGGAGGAGGTGACCGCACCCGTGTCGAATCGATGGATCCACGACCGCTGAAGGGAGGAGGAGGAGAGAGAGCGCGTTCCCTGTCGTTACGTCAGTACTCAGTACCTGGCCGATTATCTAGTGAGGCTTCAACGCTTACAACTCGGGGGATTCGTCCTGGTACGGTGCGAAATTCATTGTTTACCGTGGCGAGGAACGGAGATCTCGAGCCCGATGAATGGTGAGGTATAGGCTTGAGTTCTGGCTGTTGAAACAACCCAGAAATCTTGAATTCTGCAGGCTCCCTTTTCAACCCAAATCAGAGATGGCCAGAAATGAGCTGGTTGAAAGGGAAGCAATTTGGTGAAATGAGACTGCCTGCGCCGCGTCACGATGGTCGTGGCTTGGCGCAATGATGGCGCGAGGCTGGTGTGCTTTTGTTCCCATTTGGCCATTTGGCTCACATCATCCTCGTCCTCGCGAACCCCGACTCCCACCAGCGCCTCGTGAAATACCAGATGTCGTCCTTCGTGTCGAAGTTGTGCCCCGCTTGATGCTGCTGCTGCTGCTGCTTGTGTTGGCAGACCCGCCCATTTGTACATAGGAGGAAGATGACGATGTCGCAGCTCCCTTCCCAGAAACACCAGACCTTCCAGAACCTCGTGTAGAATGTGTTCTGGTTGGTTTCGCCGCGACCGCCGCCCTGCGTCTCTCCTCCTCCTCGGCGTGCCTGGCGGCTGCCACTTTTCTCTCCTGTTCTTCGGCTTCACGTCGATCGGCTGCTCGTTGCTTTTCTACGGCCTCTTCCTCCATGTCTGCAATGTCTTGACTGGCGCCATGCCAATTCGGATCGAGAATTAGTCGCTGGTTGTGTTCGGTCTGCGAGAGGATGCGTGTCCAAGTGTTGAGAAGGGTAGAGGCCGCAGTCACCGTGTTGTTGACAGTCTGCCGGCAAAATCAGCTTCGCATTCCTCTCTTCGTGCACCTCTTCGTACCTTCATGTTATCTTTCGCCTTGCCCAGACTTCGAATGACCCCTTCGATCGCTTCGTTCACTTGCCGCACGCTTTGCAGCTCCCGACGAAGACTTTCATCGCGGTCTTGTTGTTCTTCGTAGGTTGGTCTCGATGCCGTGGATTGCTTCCCAGAGGCTTTGGGGGTTTGTCCCTGGGCACGGGCAGGCTTTGCTGGGGAATCCCATAGACTCTCGTCGACGTCTTCGTCGTTGAGAAGCGAATCGTCGGGGTTCATGATTTTGGCGCACCGTGGTTGGATGGGAGAGTCTTTTCGCAGGACGCCTGGTCAATCAATTCTGGGGGAGTTGAACAATTCCAAAGAAAGCGAGATGCAAGGGCCGTCACCGGTGGGTTTGTTCGTGATCAACAACCGTCTGTAAATTCAGCTGCGCCAGAGACAATTGCGGGATTCTCAAATCCCAAACAAAACCACTTTACGCGTTGTGGGGCCTGAGGCCCCTCGGCCTCGCGTTGCGGTTGGGCCATCGTCTAACAACATCGCCTAACGTCTAACGCCTAACGCCTAACGACGTCGCCCAGCCACCGGCCCCGGGCGGCCAGGCGTGCCCTTCCAGCCACCTTCTTGTGCCTCTTCCACGAACCGAGCCCAACTCCATATCCATCCTTGATTCAATGGTGTCACCACCTCCTTGTTACTCCGTACAATCTGTTTCCCCGTTTCCCTGCTATACAATCTTACCTGTCACCACTTGAACGTCTTTGTAGCGCCTGCCTGTCTTTTCGAATCCTTCGACTTGCCAAGCTAGTTTTGGAGCGCCGTTGGAACTCACCTGCGGCAAACAACAGAGGGTGCGGCAGAATCGCCTTGCGTACCTTGATTCACTTCTTAGAGAGCTGCGCCAGCACCACACAACATGGCGACAACACCGCCCCATCAGATCGTTTTCACCCCCGATACTCCTCAAACCCCTCTACACGGTGCCGCATATGATCGATCACACCTGCGCTCTTCGCAGCGTCCAAAGCGACCAAGCACGCGCGGCGCCTCCAAGGACTTGCGATCGACTCCCGAACCACCACGGCGAAGCCCTCGGATTGAACATTTGGTGACTACTCCAAGATCTTCCCAGCAGACTTCGTCGAGCTCGGTCCCTGGTCTTCACTCACCGCAATTGACGCCTAAGAGCAAATCTACCCGCCGCGTCCAAGTCATCTCACCTCGCTCCCCCGACACCCACACTTCTCACTCCAAACTACCTGCTCCTTCCAATTCACACCTGCAACCTCTCTCATCGTCCTCGACCACCGTCACGGATGCCATGCTCCCTACACCGGTCAAGACGCCGAAGAAAAAACCGGCGCCCAAGGTCAGCGCCGCGGCCAGAGCCCTCTTCCAAGACCCCACACAGCCAGCATCTCTCATGGCGGACGCCGAGCCGAGCCCTCGACGGGGTCGAAAGAACAGGCGCTACAATGGATTTTCCCTCGAAAGCTTCTCAGGTGAAGACGCTGGCCGCCGTGGACAAATCCAGATCTTCACCGACTCTCGCGACAGAGTCCCACAACTCGACAGTCGCCCAGCAAATCCCTTTATAGAACATCACATGAACGGAGAGACCGCATCAACCCGCAAAGTGACTGGAACCTCGAAACGCCGCAAAGTCAGCGGTGAGAAGAAGCTAGACCCTCAAGTTGAGGAAGCCATTCGTAATGATGAAGGCATGGTTTACGTTTTGTGAGTGCTTGTATTTTGTTGGTTTTATTTTCGCATTTACTGACTTTTTCAGCCGTGGTAAAAAGGTCTACAGGCGATTCGACGATGGCGATGATGAGGAGGAAGAAATCGATGCCGATGATCTTGGTTTATTGCAACATACCCGGGACGATTCGCACGTGAAGCCAATGAGGACACTCACAAGAAAATCCGTCAAGCCAACACGTCTGTTCCAGACCGAAGCGCAGAAGCGGGTGCGCGAATTGGAGAAGGACGAAGAAGCACTGACCGACATTGAGGAAGCGGACGATTCGAACGGCAACGTCACTGCCGAAGACGGCAACGTCGACGCTGACGACATGGTCTCTACGGCAAAGTCTGGTCGATCGTTGAGGTCGGCAACGCAAGCTGCTCACCTCGCTGCCGAGGACTCACAAAAGACCCACACAACCTCTCGCCACGGCAAGAAGGGAAGTCCGTTTGACTCCTGGCCCCGTGTCAGAACCGGCATGCGTTCTACGGGCGCGGCCCCTAAAGGCAGGAAGCGCAGCGCTGGGGAGGCGGTGGTTGATGAAGGCGAGATTGGAAGCCCAGAGTTGAAGAAGACTAGGACTTGACTTCGACATGGGCCCAAACATGGACGTTGATGGTGTTCTATTCCTTGGATTTCCCCAAGCTCTCCTACGATGTGGATTCTTGTATACGAGATGAGATGATCTTGGACGGAGGCAGAGTGCTTTTCGAAGTCTTACAGCTGCTGCCCTGGGTAGCTAATAAGCCACCTGTGGCACAGCCGTCCCTTTTGGGGGTTGCGGATTGCGGGTGAGGATCCTTTCTTCGTCACTTCTCTTCGGGCTTGAGGGTCACGATGCGGTAATTAGTTTAGCTGTTGTTTCCCAAGATGCACCCTGCAGACAACCAGACCATTAATTAGAAGGATTCAACCCTCTATTTGCGCCAGCTTCCCTTTCTCAAGATCCTACCTGTGTGACACGTGAGCCACGGATGCCCAACTTCAAGGTCGCCAACCTCGTCCCGATCACGTGATCGACTTACCGAGGGCGCCAAGGCTTGGAAGGCGTCTCTGGCAGCGTCGAATCGAAGATCAGCGACGGAAAGACCAACTCATTCATGTTGTCCTCACAACTTGTCACAAGCCCTTCATCCTTCAAATCCTACCCGTTCACGCGTATTGTCACCACCATCTTCATCCCCCTCTCCTCCTTCTCACAACAGGTGTCTTCTGTACGACGTTGTGTCTGCCATCTTCACGACAAACACCGCCTGCATCACTGTCATGATCGCTTCCCATGAGCTTCGATAGCCCCTCCTCCTTCGCGCAGTGGCATTCCTCAATTGCTTCATCTTCTGATAAACAGCCGCAGCAGAGGCAGCCGAAGCCCGCCCAATCGCCTTGGGGACAGCCTCCCTTCGCCTCCGGCAGCAGGCGAGGACTCACCCCCCTTGCGACCTCTAACTTAACTTCAACTGCGGCTGGAGGAACGCGTAGGGAACAGTCGCTCACCGATTCCGACCTCTACAACTCATCCATCTCTCCCTCGTCTGGAAATTTCCCTCCCTTAGTTGCCAGTGCGACATCTCGTCTCGGGTCGAGGCGCGGAACACCCCCGAGTTCATCCCATTCGAATTCTCCCGTCACCATCCTTCAAGCTGGCGCTCATCCACTCCAAACCTACCAAAATCGCACCATCACATCCCCCCGATCAAGGACAACCACCCCCTCTCAGCAATCGGCCTCTGCGGGCACCCTCTCGCAACCAGGCCTTGGGGCCGGAGGTGGAGGAGTCTACAGCCACAGCAAGAGCGGTGCATATTCTCCCTCTTTAGCAGGACCCGGTGTCGCCTCACCGACTGGTGTAAATCTTGACCGCCCACCCAGTATATCCTCCAACGTCAGTTCGGCCGCAGCAGGTCCCTCGTCACTTTCGAAGATTTCAGCGACCCAGATCCTCCTCCTCCTCGACACTATCAGTGAAAGGGAGGGGAAAGCAAAGTGGGACAGCAAGGCCGAAAAGATTAGAAACCTACTGGACTCCAACGGCATGGAGGTCTTTGCACAGTTCTTCAGGCGTACGGTCATAATCAACTTTGCCGCCATTTTCTCAGCAGCACGAGACTTCGATCAAGGAAGCTACAGGCTGCTGAGTCAAGAGTTGGACAAAGTGCTCTGGGATTCTGAGCAGGCGTACAAGATTTCGGAGGCAATAGACACGTCAAAAGAAGAGCTACTTCGCGACTTTGACTTGGTGACTTTCATACACCATTTCTATGCCGACACATTATCTCAGGTCATCCTGGCAATTGCATTCACGAAATGTGCACGCACCGATCTGAGGATCAAAGCCGACGATTTCCTCACCGAATTTGCGGCAAGCTCCCTGGGCACCCTCGCAGAGAGTGCACCCAACCCAAACCAAAAGGCCTACTCTATAGAGAATATCTGCTCCGTCATCGAGTATTTTGCGCTTGCAGCAGGAACCAACACGCAGCAACAGAAGATTGATCTCTGGGCTGCTCTATCCGCTCGATATGCCTATCTCAAACCCGAACAGTTTGCGGCGGCCATCACATCCTCCCAGCTGTTGCGGGTCACCAGCGAGGCTCGCGAGTTGGCACGTGGCCTGCAACGTTTTGGTCCCAGATCAACCACGTCAAAACAGGCGGCACAGGATTTCCTCGGTTCTGTTGACCCGCATACCATCACTGAAGCTGAAGTGGCCAACGCTTTATTGTTCTTGACATTCACCGCCAATCAGTCATATGACATGAACAATTTCATTGCAGCCATCCAGGGCAAACAACTGGATTGGAACCTGGTCATTCAAGGATTTGATGCTGCCGGCCTCCGTTTGCGACGACCATCCTTCCCAAGGTTGTTCAATGCCTTACGGGAAGTAGCCCAGACAGATTCGCATTTTGATTTGCAGAAGCTGTGGGGTGGTCGTTGGGAGAACCCCGACACACAGATTTCATTCCTCGGGGGGTATCTTGCCAGCAACGCCAAAGACGTCCACCCTTCGAAAATTCCTGGGCTCCGGCCCAGTTTATCAATCGATGACTTCGAGAATTTGTCCGCAGAGATGAGGGGACGGATCGAAGAGGAGCTTGAGGGCCCGTATGCATCAGCAGATGCATGTTTAGCCATCTTTGAAGTGGTGCTGGGACCAAGCACGGCACCAGACGGTGAAGATCGCCTCGACATCTTGAACGACGTCTACCAAAACCACCCTGCCACCTTCTTGCTGTTCTTGTCAAGAATCAGCGCAAAACCCTGGGTGCCTGACCAGGAAAAATTCATTGCCGAGTGTTTCGGACTATTCCTCGAAAAGCAGCGGCCAGAGTATCGAACCGTCCTCGAAACCATTTCGTCGCAGAATCCCCAGTTCCTCTTTGATCTCTGCCACCTCGTTTTTCAGCTCGACCCGCGACAGACAGAAGTGGTGTACGATCGAGCCGAGGAATTTGGCTGGACGGAGGATTTCCTCAAGCATTGGTCTAACCCTCTTGCGCTGGATATTGCTTGCATTCGAAGCAAAGCTCTCCCTGGATTTGACTTGGACCGGTACATTTCGGAGGCAGGCGACGGCCAGTCGAACTTGGGCATGATCCTCTGCAAGTACCTTCGAATCAAAGCCGACGACGAATTCCGTGTCCAGCGAGGTGAATCTGCGCCCCAATCGATCCCGCTCAGTCTCCGGACAGTGCACACCCTCTTGGAGAAGTTGGAAGATCACTTGGACAATCGCGAGCTCGTTGAAGCCGCCCAGACAACTTGCCTGCAGACCTACCCTCGACTGATGAACTACGGTGCTGGATTCGACGACATTCTAGAAAAGAGCAGCGAGGAGAAGGGCAACAAACTCCCGGAAACCATCGACAAGCAAATGTCGGAGCTCTTTGGCCGGATGTATCGTTCGGAGTTGACGATTCGCGACATGGTGAACGAGATGCGCAAGTTCAAGACCTCGAGAGATCCGGAGCAGCAGGATCTCTTTTGCTGCATTGTCCATGGCCTGTTTGACGAGTACGTCTGTTATAATGAATACCCCGAAGACGCTCTGGAAAAGACGGCATTGTTATTTGGAAGTATCATCAAGTACAAGCTACTACCGTCGATACCTCGGGACTTTGGTCTTGCCCTCATTCTGAGGGCGGTCCGTGACCACGAGCCTGAAAGTCTCATGCACCGATTTGGCATCGAAGCATTGCTCCAACTGAGCGATCAACTGGCTGAGTGGCCTGGGCTTTGCAGTCTTCTCCTACAGGAACCCTCGCTGCAACACCCCGAGATATTGCAACGAGCCGAGGAAGGTCTCCGTGCACAACAGGCGAGCGGCACTGCACTGGGTAGCACGAATGGTGTGGCAATTGTTGCCGCGGCCAATGGCGAAGAGTTCGCGAAGCCCGAGTCCGGCCGAGGATTCCGAAGTCTCCGTGCTGACCCTCCTCCCGTGAGTGCTCATTTCAGGGATCCTGATCAGAAGGTCCAAGAGAAGATTCTCTTTGTCATGAACAACCTGTCCAAGGACAACATGTCCACCAAATTGGCCGACTTGAAAGACTCCTTTACTCATGAGCACTACCAATGGTTTGCAGCTTATGTGGTCGAACAGCGTGCGAGACTCGAGCCGAACAACCAAGAAATGTACTTTCAATTTGTGAGCATGCTCAACGACAACCTCCTCATGTCAGAGATCATCCGTGAGACCTTTGTCAGCATTGTCAAGTTGATGAGTGCCGAATCGACCATCACCTCCGCTACGGAGAGGAGCCACCTCAAGAACCTCGGCGGCTGGCTTGGATCTCTCACTCTTGCACAAGATAAACCCATCAAGCACCGCAACGTCTATTTTGTCGACCTATTGGTGGAAGGCTATGAAGCTCAGCGACTTATTCTGGCCATCCCCTTTACCTGCAAAGTACTCGCCCAGAGCGCAAACTCTATGGTCTTTATGCCTCCCAATCCTTGGTTGATGGAGATTGTTGGGGTTTTGGTCGAGTTGTACCATTTCGCCGAGCTCAAACTGAACCTCAAGTTTGAGATTGAGGTTCTCTGCAAAGACTTGAAGCTTGACTTTAAGAAGCTCGAACCTGCCAATGTGATTCGGGATCGACCTCAGACCGACGACGACATGACAAACATGTCGGTTCTGCCCGACGGCTTGGAGACTTTCGATGACATGTCTTTGAACGGTGCGATCAATCGCGGAGCGCGCGAGCGCCTGTCGGCTCCGGAGATCATGGCCACTTTGCCAAACTTGGAAGACGTCCTCAAATATCCGCCAACATCGGGCTCGCCCGCCGACCAGGCCATGGTCAAGAGCATCATCTACCGTGCTTTTGACCAAGCAATCCAGGAAATTATCGCGCCCGTTGTGGAACGGTCAATCACCATTGCCTCGATCTCCACTGGACAACTGATTGCGAAAGATTATGCCTTGGAGCCTGATTCAGAGAAATATCGGACCGCCGCTCGACAGATGGTGAAATCTCTCGCGGGCAGCCTTGCCTTGGTCACCTGCAAGGAGCCTCTCCGAATGAGCATATCCAATTATATCCGTCGTCCCGTTCAGGATGATCTGCCGGAGCATCTCATGCCAGAGGGGGCAATCTTGATGTGCGTCAACGACAACTTGGACACCGCCTGCTCCTTTGTCGAGCAAGCAGCTGAACAGCGCGCCGTCCCCGAGATCGACCAGGTCATCGAAGCCGAGTTGGAAGAACGTCGTCGATTCCACGCGGAAGGAGGAAACCGAGACTTCATACCGTCCGGAATCAATCATTGGTCGGCCTGGATTCCCGAACCATACAAACAAACCGTCGGTGGACTCAACGACGCACAGCGTGCGGTCTACGAAGAGTTCGACCGTCGCGTCCATGGCATGAACGCCAACCACGTGCCCAACGCTTCCACCGATTCGACTGGACGACAGATCCCCGATGTCTTGCAAGACCCGCTAGCAATGCCTAATCTCTCCACTCCTGCGGAGCAGCCCGTGCTTCCACACCAAAGCCCCCTGGCCCAGGGAGAGAACCGAATGCTGTCAGTTGCACAGCAGCCTCGCGTCAATGGATTCCCAGAGACTCTGCCTCCTCACGAGAGGATCTCCATTCTCATTGAAGACGTCCAGAAGGCGGCAAGAGCATCGGATGCCACGCGTCTCAAGGACTTGGAAAAGAACAGTTCCATCTTTCAGGACTTCCGTCAAATTCTGATTGTGCTGACGTCTTCGACGCGCCCTGCTGCGGATCTTCTAGCCAGACAGATCGCTGAGAAGATCTGCAACATCTTCATATCGAAGCCTCCACAAGGTCCACTCGAGGCCGAGGTCCTTGCCTTCCTGCTCTCGAAGCTTTGTCAGCTGTCGGAGTTGATCATCCGCGACGTACTGAGGTGGATGACGACCAACGAAGACCTGCTGTTGAGTAGCTCGAATGTGGTGGTGGCCCTGGTCACTGTGGGCTTGATGGAATTTGCCCGGGTCGACGTCGCCATCGCCTCCGTGCTGATGAGCAGGAACCCACATGGACTCCAGGTGCTGGCCGATATTCTGGACCAGACTTTGTTCACCGACGAACCGACGGCCCTGCGCGCCGACTTTGCCAACAGTCTGATCGCTATGTCTGCATGGTTCAAGGAGGATGCTGATCTTCCCCTGGCAACCGAGATCAACCAGAAGCTGCGTGCCCACGGCATGACCCAGTTCGTCAGTGTCGATGTGACAGACAAGGTCAAGGTCAAGCAAGACCAAATGCGCTACGTCTTTGATGAATGGGTGGGCATCTTCGAGAACATCGGTCCCAACGAGGGTACATGCGCGGCATTCCTCAAGGAACTTCACAAGGAGCAGACAATTAATAGCACTGAAGATTTGGCGGAGTTCTTGCGACTGGGTATCGATGCATGCATCAACTGCTACGACCTGGAGGCCCAGAGTGCACGCGGGAGTGTCGACGTCGCATTCTCTCATGCCGACGCCCTTGCCCGCCTGGTGATCATGCTTGTCAAATTCCAAGGCGAGACCAATGGTGCCGTTCGACTGAGCAAAGCGGCGTACTTGGACACCATCTTGACCGTTCTCGTCCTGATCTTGAACCACCACCAGATCATGAGAGGCGTGGCCTTCCATCAGAGACTCTTCAACCGACTCATGGCCAGCATGCTGTACGAATACTCGGCGGCCAGGTTGGATGACACCGCCGAACATACAGAGCTGATGCTGGCCTTTGCGAAATGCTTCAAATCTCTCCAGCCCTCGTGGTTCCCAGGGTTTACATACGGATGGCACAGTCTCATTGTCCATCGCGTCTTTGTTGCTGGAATGCTCCGACCGAACAACCACAGTGGATGGGACGCTTACCGAGAGCTTACCGGGTTGCTCCTCCTCTACATCTCAGAGCTGTCCAAGACACCGGGGCTTGATCTTCTCAACCTCGATCTGTACAAGGGAACATTACGGAGCATCCTTGTCTTGCTGCACGACTATCCCGAGTTCCTTTGCGAAAACCACTCGTACTTCTGCTCTCGAATCTCATACGGGATCCCGCAACTGCGCAACTTGATACTTACGGCCAAACCGTCCGCGTATCATGATCTCCCCGACCCAATGACACCCGGCTTGAAGATCGAACGGCTAGACGAGATGAAGCGCAATCCGGTCCTCGCCCACGACTTTGACAGCTCGCTCCAAAGCGAAGATCTGAAGAAAACCATCACCGATGTTTTGGGAAAGACGATTGACCTTGAGACTGCGCAGAAGCAGATCAAGCAAGCTCTCCTCGAAGATGTGGGACAAGGTTCTGCCATGGCGCCCTCCAAGAGCGTGGAGATTATGAATGCACTGGTGCCGTACGTGGGTCAGGACGCACTCCACGGGGCTCCCGGGCGGTTCGATCCGAATTCGGTCCAGGTGTCGTTTCTCAGCAAGCTCGCGGCCAGCCTCGACTATGAATGGCGGCATCAACTTCTGAACGCAATCGCGGATCAGATTCGGTACCCGAACACTCACACGGACTTCTTCTGCAAGCTGATGCTCCATCTCTGGGGCTCGGGAAGCGTGGATGAGCAGCAGCGCGAAGTTCGGGAACAAATCTCGCGGATTGTGTATGAACGACTTACGGTGGCCCGTCCGCATGTTTGGGGCATGACGATCTTGTTCATTGAACTGCAGCAGAACAGCACATATGGATTTTGGGATATGATTGCACCGGATGCGAACATGCAACAGCGGCTGCAGCAGGCCATGCGACCCTCTCACTGAGATGGGAGGCCAAGAGCAGGATCAGGGGTGAGTGGTGGATAATGGATAATTGGGATTCTACGTCTCCGAGCACTCGACAGGGGTTTGTGACAAAACCTGTGGCAAAACCCTTGTCGGTGGTACATTGAATTTTGTGCATATTGTTAACGCGCGGGGGACAGTGGCAGAAGGGCTGTCGAGGCCTCGCATTGGGTTTGAAGAATTCCTTTTCTTGTACACCTGTTCTCGCACTCTTGTTCTCGCAGTTTTGTATTGTGAACGCCCCCCGACCTCAAGGCCTCTGTCACCTGTGTTATGGTCATGCACTTGGTGGCGAGATGGAAATGGGATGGGAGAGCGGGACTCGCAGTCTTCATACGCAAGGGATGGTTGGACGCATAATCACACCACGAGGGATGACGGGAGTTCTGATGGCGAATGCCTTCCCCGGACAAAAAAGGCGAGAATTGTTAATGCGCCAGTTGAACAAAACACGCACGAGTTTGAGGATGCGGCGCGAAGAGACGATGAAAAGAAGACGAGGCTCAGACTCCCTCTTGACAGAGCACCTTTTTGTGTACCATAGATGGCTTTTGAACGAACGAAAAAAGTCCTGTTGCTTAGTATGCCTTTTTTTTCCAGTTCCCGTCTGGACTCCATGTGTTAAACTGCACGTCGTCGAGTGGCCCTTGGCACTGCGCGGCTCAGGCTCATGCTGATCGTCGGGCCAACACAGGTACACCCAGTGACCCAGTATGTTCGACAGGCGAGAAGTGCTAACTATATCAAGATAGAGTGATCATCGACCCTTCCGATGGGGTGAGGTGGCCGTGGGTGGTGTGCCTGGATCGGGCGAGTGGGCAATTGGGAGCTGAGGAAGAAATCCAGATCGGTCCGTTGGGCCCCATAATTGCTGGGTAATGCGTTGCGGGTCCATCTTGGGGGCGTCGATCCTCGCCCAGACGTCGAGATTAATCCCAGAGGTGGATCGGGTCTGTGGCTGGGATTGGTGCAGGCGGTCTGAGACAGCTGGGCTGCGGAGAGGGAAGTGGCTGAGAAGACGTTGATTGGTGGTAGCGGTCGTCAGTATTCCAGTTGCAGGCGCGGGAGATGACATCACTGGTCGACGCTGCTGGTCCCTTCCCAGCTGGAAAAGTAGTAACTAAGTGACCAAAGTCAAACCGGCATGTCAAAGCTTCAACTACCACCGCCATCGAACGCGCAATCTTGATTGACACCGCACTCTGTGGAACACGCGAAACGTTGTCAGCTGAGGACTACAGCGGGTAGTTGAAGCGAGCCACCGCCTGCGAGGCACAGCCTGTCCGACGGTTTTATCCCTGTCGTGCCCTGTGTCGTTTGGGTTTGGGTCGCACGAAGAAACCGGAATTTGACTTTTGCACCTGCTGCACCTGCTGCACCTGCTGCACCTGCTGCTCGGCTACCATCAACAATCGTCATCACAAGTTCGTCCCCTGCCTGCGTAGCCCTGTGGCTTGCCTCCTTTCAAACAAGATCTACATCGTCCCTTCCTCAATTCCATATTGCTGCCCACCCATCAACCTTTTCTTTCTCTGCTCTTTCGACCGGCCCTTTCACTTTGCCACAACCCATCCTCTGTCTCAATAGCACAGCATCATCTTCGCGACACGGGGCAACGGTCTCTTCCACCCAACAATGGAGGGCACCATCACCCACGTCTTGTATCCTCGCCAGGTGTGTATCGATCGCCTCAACCCGTCTGAGAACCGCGTCAACTGACATTCATCATAGTCGCAGGGCAGCAGCCAAGGCGGTGGCTCCAACTCCCTCTCTGGCATCATCTCGACTCTGATTCCCACCTTGATCATTGCCATCATTGCATTTTCCGCCTTTCTCTTCTTCCGCACTCGCCAATCGCGAGTCTATCGGCCCAGAACCGATGAGAGAATCCTCGACGAGAATCGACGCACCCCGTCTCCTACCGCAGGCTTTTTCGCTACCATCCGCAACTTCACCAGCCTCCCGGACCATTATGTCCTCCTCCATGGCTCCCTCGATGGCTACCTCTGGCTCCGATTCTTCAAGATCCTCATTGTCATCAGCTTCGTCGGCTGCTGCCTCACATGGCCGATTCTGTTTCCCGTCACGGCCACGGGCCACGGGGGTCAAAAACAACTCGACATCTTGAGCATGGCCAACATCGCCAATCCCAATAGATACTATGCTCAGGCCCTCGTTGGATGGGTTTTCTTTGGGTTTATCTTCCTTCTGATCGCCCGTGAAAGACTCAACTTTGTGGGACTCCGCAGAGCGTTTTATCTCTCGGCCGCACACGCTCAGCGGCTTTCTTCCCGAACCCTCTTGGTCATGGGCTTGCCGCAAGAGCACATGGACGAGAAAGCCCTCCGGCAGATGTTTGGTGCCCACGTCCGCAAGATTTGGATTGCCACCGATTGCTCCAAACTCGAAGACATGGTCAAACAGCAGAGAAAGACGACGCTCAAACTGGAAAACGCTGAGATGAAATTGATCAAACAAGCCAATGCTGCTCGTATCAAGGAGGCCAAGAAGAACAAAGCAACTGAGGCCGAACAGACTGCGCGGGAGCCTGCCCAATGGATCAACCCAAAGAAGCGACCTATGCACCGACTGTGGCCCCGATTCTGGAAGAAGGTGGACACTATTAATTGGGCTCGAGGGACCTTGACCGAACTCAACCGATTCGTCCCCGAACAGCAAAACGAGCATCTGGACATGAAGCACACCAAGATGCCCGCGGCCTTTATCGAATTCTCGAACCAGTCGGCGGCTCATCACGCGTTCCAGACGATCGGGATCGAGTCCAAGACCAAATTCTCGCCCCGCTACGTTGGCGTGCAGCCTGAGGAGGTGGTTTGGAAGAACCTGGGCACCAGCTACTCTTCGCGCAAGATCAAGCTTTTCCTGGCCACCTGTGTCATCTGGGTCATGGTCATTTTCTGGGCCATTCCCGTCGCCTTTGTCGGATCCCTTTCCAACATCAATTACTTGACTACCAAGGTGCATTTCCTCAGCTTCATCAATGACATCCCCACCGTCATCCTGGGTGTCGTCACCGGTCTCTTGCCTGTTGTCCTCCTCGCGCTCCTGATGGCTCTCGTGCCCATCTTTTGCGGTTTCCTGGCCAAGTTTGCTGGGGAGCCTACCTTGTCGGCGATCGAACTCAAAGTGCAGTCCTGGTACTTTGTCTTCCAGGTGATCCAGGTTTTCCTAGTCACCACTTTCGCCTCTGGTATGTTTTCTGATCGTCTGGTGTTTGGGGACGGCGTGCTAACAAGATATAGGAGCTTCGGCCGTGGTCGCACAGATCATCAAGGACCCGGGATCTGCCCCGACTTTGCTCGCCACCAGCCTCCCCAAGGCGTCCAACTTTTACATCAGCTATTTCATTCTTTTCGGTCTCAGTTCGGCTGCAATGCAACTGCTCAACATTGTCCCCCTGATCATGTACACGGTGGTCGGCAACTTCTTGGACGGGACGCCTCGCAAGAAGTACAACCGGTACATGAACATTCCGGGGCTGGGCTGGGGCTCAACATACCCCAAGTTCACCCTGCTCGGAGTCATTGCCATCTCGTATGCCTGTATTGCACCACTGATTCTTGGCTTCGCGACCGTGGCGTTCATCCTGCTCTATGTCATGTTCCGATACAATTTCCTCTTTGTGCTTGGCAATAAAACCGACATGAAAGGTGAAGCATATGTGCGGGCACTGAGACAACTTCTCACCGGCGTGTACCTGGCGGTCTTTTGCCTGATTGGCCTGTTTGCCATCGGCTGCAGCAAGAGTGCATCGAGCGCGGGACCTTTGGTTCTGATGATCATCTTCTTGGTGGTGTTGATCATCGCCCAGGTCTTGTTCGATCACGTCGTCGGACCACTGGAGCAAACCTTCCCGCTCGAGTTGCTCTCGGAGAACAAGTACAGCACCACCATCATGGAGCAAACCATTGATGAGCACGAAAAGAACCAGGAGACCATGGAGGCCGGTACATCAAGCCGGGGCGACTCTGTTCCTGATGCAGACAAGGCCGAGGTCGAGGCCGAGGCTCCAAAGCCCAAAAAGCAGCTGTTCGGCTTCCTCATCCGAAGACTAGATCCCATGGTTCACAAATACTACGAAGCCAACAAATCGATTGTGCAGGCATTGGAATCGGAATCCTGGCTGCCGACGTACTCTTCAGAAGAGTATGAGCATGCCTACCTGAACCCCGCCATCACGAATCCAACGCCGATTGTCTGGTTGGCCAAGGACAAATGCCGTCTCGGCGGACTGCTGAAGGAAGAGGACCGAGAGGCGGGGATTGAGAGCACCGACGTCCACGCCGAGTTCAACGAGAAGAACAAGTTGGTGTGGAATGCGGACTCAGTCAGAGAGGCGCCGTTGTGGCTGCGACCTGTGAGGTACTGAGGAGTTGAGGTATTGCTGGTAAACCGATTGCGAGCATGGAGTACACGATGATGGTTCCGCTTTTGTATTGCACCTTTTAGTCTTGTGATTAATTAACACACGGCAGCTCGATACGACCGAGCTCAAGTAATCAACGTAATCTTTCTCCTTATCTGATCATACCCTTCTCCATTCAAAAGCTGACTGAAGTGACCATGTTTGGGCCTGTGTCACGTGTGTGAAGCAACAATCAGTATGGTATGACGTCATTTCATTTCCTAAACGCGTCGTGCTGTCCGTCTACCTCGATCCAATCTCACCACGTCCAACGACACTCAACAGCTTCAGCTTCTGATCCTCAACGCCGACCCCTGGTTGCCCTGACGGGTTGAGCATTGGCCATGCATCGACACCTTTCCTGAGATATTCCTAGAGCAGCCTCTGCGCTGAATGTATCCCACACGCTGACCGCAAGCCCCGCGTCACCATGGCTCAGCCCACCGAATTCGACGGCGAAGAGGGCGAATCCATCTTCCAACGCGCCCTGGTATGTGACCAAGCCGCGTCTTCTCGGTATCCAGCCTTATTGACCCTCGCAGTTTCTGTCTCTCGCCCCGATCCGCGTCCTCACCTCGCCCACCGCAGTCAAGGCCTATCTTACCACCCTGCTCTTCCTAACCACGTCGACAATCCTTCTCACACTCTCGTCCACCGCCTATGGCTTTTTCTACTACAACTACGTCCCCCAAATCAGCCTCGAGCGCGTCATCTACCTGCAATATGGCCAAGGGCCTCACCCGCACGCGACGACCACGCTCGAGACGTCGGCCCTGATAGCCCAACAAGCATATGACGTGGAATTGATTCTGGACATGCCCAGGACGCCGACGAACCTGGATGCTGGGAACTTCATGCTGGATCTGTCGCTGCTTGGACCCGTGGCCAACACCAAAGCCGCGTCCGACTCGTTCTCGGCGTGGCTGGCCAATCTCACGGCGGACAATGTGCTGCATCACTCACGCCGACCTGCGATCCTGCCCTACTCCTCTCCCATACTCAGCACCAGCCATACCTTGCTGCACCTGCCGTGGCATCTGCTCAACTTCCGCGACCTCGACTCGTCCCATCTTGTGATCCCCATGTTTGAAATGTTGACCTTCCCCCGCGGGTCGAGCAAGATCCCGACGCATGCGAGAGTCGAGCTCCAGTCGAACGCCGTGTTGCAGGTCTACGATGCCAAACTGCTCTTCCGCGCCAAGTTCCAGGGCTTGAGATACCTGGTCTACAACTATCGCATCCCCGCGTTCGTTCTCTTCACCGCGCTGTTCTACACCGTCAGCGTCACCAGCATGGCCCTGGCATGGGCCGTCGTTTCCACGTACCTGTCTCCCCCAGGCGACGAGAACCAGACAGATGAACCACGGAGAATCAAACAGGAAAGCTCAGACGCCAACGGACAGATCAAGCTGGAAGGCGGTGTCGGGCCAGGGTGGAAATTCAAGACGGAAGACGATGACAGTGATGCCCTGGCGCGCGGCTTTGCGACGTCCAGCACTCCCGGCAGAGTGGTAGAGTTTCCCCCTGGCACGGACGCGGGAAGATTGATGGCAGGGGGCGGAGGGGATGAAGCCTTGGGAGACAATCCACTGGACGCGGCTGCTGATGATGAGGAAGAAGAAGACAACGCTGATGATGATAACGGCATTGACGCCGAAGAAATCCGCGGTAGGACCCTCGCAGGCGACTCCGGGATTGGTACGAGTATGGAGAGTGAGCACACGGTTTCGGGCCTGGCCAGGAGACGCAGTTCGAGAGGGTCGACGAACACGAATAGATGAATACGATCCTTACGATCCGAACTATATCCACCGCCTTCGAATCTTGCCCTGATCGCCGCTTGCTTCTCCAACCACTTTTGGGGTATAACTCTTTTGAGTCAGACGGAGCCTCATCCGACGGCTCGGCGAGTCAGGCCGACCACCCCCCCATCAGCCGAGGGATTCCTCAATGCTCTACCAATTAGACCTAGGTACTTCGTACCTCTGTCTGCATCTCGGCTTCTTACCGGGAGTCTTCTCCGCACCGTTCAAAACCAGTATCGGACTGACATCCATGCTTCAGAGGTACGTCTTCGTTTCTAATTTCCTCTCCCTATAGAGATACAGGTCCACGCCTCGTCCAGTTCAGCCAGTCTCGACACATAGACGGATAGACAGACACCCCTCAATTGTCCCACCATGCCTGCCAACTCCCTCGGCCTCCCGCTCGAGTACTGCTCGAAACAATACCGGGAAGATATCAAAGGCTCTGCTTCTTCTCCTTCTCCGCCTTCTACTTCACTCGCTCCATTGTGGACGCCGGCCGACCCAGATTCCACGCCCATCAGCAAATACCGACGACACATCAACCAGACGTTCGGCCAGAACCTCTTGACCTCGCACGATCTGCACAAATGGACGGTCGAGAACCCGCACGAGTTCTGGATCGACCTCTACCAGCACTGCGGCATCATCCCGGCTCTGCCCCGGCACACCAAGCACGCCTACGACCCCAACCTCCGCCTGAGCGACATACCGACCTTCTTCCCGGGCCTGAAGCTCAACTATGCAGAGAACGTGCTGGTGCCCAACACGCGGGCGCAGCCTGACGCCGTGGCGCTGGTTGGGCTGCGCGAGAACCGGCTCGACGACCCGGAGAACATCACCTGGGCCGAACTGAGCGAGCTGGTGCGTTTGGCGCGGTCGGCGCTGGTGCGGCAGGGTGTGCAGAAAGACGACGTGGTGGCGGCCATGATGGCCAACTCGATCTGGATCATCGTGCTGTTCCTGGCGACGGCGTCGATTGGTGGCATCTTCACCTCGGTGGCGCCGGACCTGGGCGTCGGCGGCTGCGTCAGCCGCTTCTCACAGGTCTCGCCAAAGCTGCTCTTCGCCGACGTCGACCTCGCCGACCGCGGCGTCCGCCCGGGCATGATGGCCAAGGTGCAACAGATCGTCCGCTCCCTGCCGCGCCGCTCGCCGTCCGCCTCTGCCCTCGGCGTTGTCTTCGTCCCCACAGCCCATCGGCCCCATCTCCACCGCCACCTCGACTACATCCGGCCGCTCGGGGTGTCGCTGCACACGTTCCTGCAACACTCTCGGGCCGACGACGCCATGACGTACACGCGCGTGGCAACGGACCACCCCCTGGTGATCGTCTACTCGTCGGGCACGACGGGGGAGCCCAAGTGCATCGTGTCGCCGCACATGTCGCTGCTGAACTACCAGAAGGTGGGCCGGCTGCACAACTCGCTGGGCCGGCACAGCGTCGTGTTCCAGTACTCGTCGACGTCGTGGATCCTCTGGAACGTCATGAACGGCCACCTGTCGGTCGGCGCCCGCATCGTCTGCTACGACGGCGGCGCCCTGTACCCGGATCCCTCGACCATGCTCGCCATCTGCGCCCGCTTCAAGGCCACCTACTGGGGTACGTCGCCTCGCTACTTCCTCGAGTTGGAGCGGTCCGGCCTTTCGGTGGCGTCCTTCGACCTCTCGGCGCTCGAGCTCGTCACCACCACGGGCGCAACCCTGACGGGTGAGCAATTCCACTGGTTCTACTCCGCGTTCCCGAAACGCATCCACCTGTCGTCCGTCGCCGGCGGCACCGACATCGCGTCGTCGTGGGTCGCCACCGACCCGGCGGGTCCCGTCTACGCCAACGAGATGCAGATGTGGGCGTTGGGGCACGCCTGCGACATCCTCGACGCCGACACGGGCACCTCAATCGCCGCCACCGGCCGCGCCGGCGAACTCGTCTGCCACGCCCCTTTCCCCAGCATGCCCTGCCGCTTCTGGAACGACCAGGGCCACCGCCTGTACCGGGCCGCGTACTTTGAGAAATTCCCCATCACCACCGCTAGCACCACCAATCCAACCGAGACAACACCAACAACAACCTACCTCGACGTCTGGGCCCAGCACGACCTGATCCACCAGAACCCCGCGACGCTAGGCGTGCAGATCCTGGGCCGCAGCGACGGCGTGCTCAACCCGTCGGGCATCCGCTTCGGCAGCGCCGAGATCTACCACGTCGTGCAGTCGCCGCACTTCAACGCCCTCATCTCCGACACGCTGTGCGTCGGCCGCCGCCGCGCCCACGACCGCGACGAGACCGTCTTCCTGTTCGTCATCATGGCCCCCGGCCACGAGGGCCAATTCGGCCCCTCGCTCGTCGACGAGATCAAGTCCGCCATCCGCCAGGCCCTGAGCCCCCGCCACGTGCCCAAATTCGTCCTCCAAGTCAACGAGATTCCCTACACCATCAACGGGAAAAAGGTCGAGGTCGTCGTCAAGAAGGTCATCAGTGGCGACGAGGTCAAGGTTAGCAGTACCGTGCGCAATCCCGCCTGTTTGGAGGAATATAAGAAGTTCCGGGATCTCGAGAGGGAGGTCTCGGCTACCAGGGGGAAGTTGTGATGGCGGAACTCCGAACTCGGGAGTAGACTTAGAGATAAACCTTTTTCCCATATCCTAGATAGCTTCACTACGAGAAGAATGAAACCCCGTCCAACAAAAGAAGGGAAAAGAAGTGGTCTATCATTTTCTTGTCTATGTACCTGCACCTTTTTCTCGTCCAATCGATTCTCTCTCTCTCTATCTCTCTCTCGCTCATCCATCATCGCTGTCCCCTTTGCCAATACCTAAGTACTTGGTCCACGTAAGTCACACAGGCCTGCTTCCTTCTTCATCCAACACGATGAGTTGGGCCGATTTGTTGATCTCTCGACCGCGGGTCGAACCTTGTTGCCTACCCAGGTCGTTCATTCATTCATTCATCCACATCGAGTCACTCCAATGCAGTATCCTCCCCGAATGCTCCACCTCATTTCATTTCGCTTTAGTCTCCATGTTTCGCATCGCGACGAGGAACTTCTCTTCTCTGCTTAGTTTCTCGACTGGTTGTGATGACGGCACTATTCCAACATTTGACTGTTTGACAGTAGCAGGAGGGTCCTGTCGGACACCCCCTTCCAAGACTCTTGCCGATGCTGAAGTAACAATGGGTTTTCTAGTTGTAGGACGACCGTCGATCGCCGGAACGCCCTTGCGCATGGCCTCGAGAAACTTCTCTTCCATGGTCATCTTCTTGACCGAATCTGGATTGATTGGCATGTCCCTCAGAGGTTCACGACGTTGGGGCTCCTCTTCCTGGTCCGTGTTGGTGGCGTCGGATTCTCTGTCGGCTATCTGGGTGGCAGGAAAAGAAAAAAGAGGGGTCCCTGGCCCTGACTTTGGAACAGTGGCTGGTGAAGATGCTTTCTTTGTACCTTCGTGCATTGCATCAAGGAACTTGTCCTCGAACAAATGCTTGGCAGGGTCAATGTACACCTTGCCGCAGTCGGGACATCCTTCAACAAAGGTCTTGGCCGGATAGACGTGCAATTTGTCGCAAATAACCAGACGAGACCCGCCTACGTGTTGCTTCCAAAGGTTCTCGAGCCGACGGGCAGCATCGTTGTGTATCTTGGGGACGGTCACAACAAAATCATCCGGCGAGTCGACCAAGGTCTCGAATTCTCTAGCCGTCCGCAAAAATGAATTGGTCCCAGTAAATCGTTCGCAAAGTTTCACAACCGTCCCCAAGCTGGTCTTCATTGATTCCTTGGTGGTGATGTCAGCTGGGTTTTCCACCGAGATCCCGACACGAGCTAAGTGAACCTTGGAAGCTTTGGCGATCAGATTGAACTGTACTTGCTGCAGTCTGATTTCGATTTCGACCATCGGACTGGTTTCGACCAGTTTGTTATCCAAGGCCCCTTGACAGTAGCGGACAAACGCGAACGCTTCTCTGCGGGTGAAGAGTATCATCTTGATACCGTGACGTTGGACTTCGTAGGAAGGGTCTTGTAGCGTCAGAAGATGAGATGCCAGTCTCAGAGAGTCGGCGAGGCGGACCAAAATCACTCGATACTCCACCAGATCAAAGTGCAGATGGAACATCAACGTGTAAGATGGCACGATGCCAGGAAGTGCGCCATGCAGCCTTGCAATGTTTTCCTCAAAGACGTCCGAGACGTCATCCCGAAAGTTGACGATGCTCTTTTGTACCTCGATGATTTTCCGATTTCGTCCAAGGATGTGGGCAATGTTCATTCTCGCGGCTAGCGGGTTTGGTCTGATTTCACGTACAAACGACTCGAAATCATTGGCTAGAGATTGCTCGGTTGAGTCGACGGTTGACGCGAAACCGTTCAGCCTACGACCCATCTTGGCCAGAAGACGGTCAAAGACATTGGCAAATTTGACCAGCTGGGACATGATCTTGTAGCGGCACGCGTCGAGACAGGGCATTCCACACGTGCATTTGGGTACTCGTATGTCGTTGAGCCACGAGTGGGCGTTCAAGGAAACGATGGACGTGTCGGCGGCGACCTCGTAGATACCATTGAGATTGACCGCGTCCAATTGACAGACTTCCACCAAGTGATCACACGTCGGTAGGTACAGCATTGGCGAACTGGGCTGAGAACCTGACGTGCATTGTGGGCAGAGTCGTGATGGAGGACACGGTTCGTTGTGCAGGGAAGGACAAGGATGGCCGCATTTCAATACTTGATCACCTGTTAATACGGTTCAAACATGCAACGGGTAAGGAGTTGCACATACCTTCTGGGCATGGCTTGCAGCAAGGCAGGCAAAGATTGGGAAGGCAGCACATCATCTCTGATGAAGGTTGGTGCTCGCAGCTAGCGACAGAGATCTTGACGCAAGGGTCGCAATGAGTGCCACAACGATTTTTACAAGGACCATGTTCACAGCGATCTTTGCACGTCTCATGGCAGGTCCACGGGCAGGGCTTCCCGAAATGACAAACTTCCTGGCACAAGTGGTCACAAGGCTTGGGTCGACCGCAGATGACGGTGCAGGTCTGATGTTTCTCCGTGCATTGATGGCACTTTCTACGGCATGGATGGCCACAGGGAAGGACGTGAGTGCAAGATTGTCGACAAACGGCGATTGCATCCCGAGGTTGACCACAGATAATTTCCAAAGCGTGTCCGCAGCCTAAAGTTGTCGTAGATGTGACTTGCTTACAACTTGTCACTGTCCCGGAACACGATACTTGGGCAGTGTGCCCACAGTCAAGAGTAGTGTCGGTCAACGAGACCTGACATTTTCCGCAGGCTTGATAACACAACTTGATGCATTTGTGCCCACATGGGAACAATCTGTTGCATTCTTCTTGGCAGAGCAGACGCGAGTGAAGCTCTGGTGGATGACATCCTTCGCGGCATTGATGTCCGCAGTCAAGGCTTTGTCCACAGATAGACGGACAGCGTAATACGGTTTCAAAGTCTTGCGGCAGCTGGACGAGCTGGTGGTGCTCGGGGTGAACATGGCAACGCGTCATGATGGACGCTCCGATTCTACCATTGAAATTCGCCAGAATGTTTCGCCACATCGGGACCTGGGAAAGGGTTTGGGAATTGCCAACAATATAGAAGCCATTTCGGGCCCGACTGCAAGCGACGTTGACGCGATTGGTGATGTTGAGAAAGCCAGCACGGTCACCGCTGCGGACGGTGGAGAGTATGATGACTTTGGCCTCCTCGCCTTGGAAGTTGTCGACGCTGGCAAGTCGAAGCATGTCCGACATGGCAACCTTATCTCTGACGGTCATACCTTCGACGCCCAATTTCAGGGTTTCCTCGTCCAGCAACGCCTGTCGGTCTTTCTCGTTCAGCCATATGTTGCAAGTCTTGCCCAGACGATCGGTGAGCTTGGCAAGTTGGCCCGAGTACGGAGTCAGGACGGCAATGTCCCCCTGGGTGTAGGCTCCGCCGAGGAGCAGATACTCGACCAGCCCGGCGACCATTTCCACTTCTTGAAGATTGGCGTGTGATTTGAGATCGTCGGCGGCCAGCTCAGGGGCACGATGATCCCACCAGAACATTCGATGCTGGAGACCGTGTGTCGGCGCGCGGTCGCGTGTCGACTCATGGTCTCGAAGGAATGGGTACGTGATACGGGAAATGTTGGCAATGTCGGGATGCATTCGACGCTGGATGTTCAGATGGCTGGTGGGTACCGCCGACACTGCCGGGTCGCGAGGCATCATGAGACGTTCGAGGAGCGATTCGTCGAGCCGATAGCGTGATCCCGTGGGGGTTTCAAGACTGAGCATCTGTTCGTTGACTTCGGGTCTGAGCTGCAAAGGATCGCCGATGAAGATTCCATGTTTGAGGGTAGGCAGCAGTGAACATAGAGTGTGAGGTTCCATGATTTCGGCCGCTTCCTCGCAAATCAGAGTTTCGATTCCGACCGACCGAAGCTGCTCCCATCTGGCGGCACAGGCTGTCGTGGTCATCCCGATGACGTCGTGGGAGGCCATGACTCGAACATCTCGGTCGTTCATGATTTGGTTGATCTGGTGAATGACTTCCTCGTGCTCAAAATACAGGGCGGTGACTTTGCGCGCGAATGCCTCTCGGTCGACCTCGCTTTCCCATTGTTTCAGCAGTCGGTGCCGCTCTGGCAGGGCTAAGTTCCAAATACTGGAGTCACCGACCTCGGTGCTCTGCAGCTCGGCATAGTAGGATATATCGAGGAGAACGCCATCGACATCCTCGGATCCGCCAGATCGGCCCTGGTTGTCCGAGCAAAGTCTGGAAGCGAGTTCGACGTGTAAATTGCGAATGTTCTCCAAGTCACCTCCACCGGACCAGTACTCAAACACGAAAGCATTGGCTCGGCTTGATGCAACGTTGGTAGATAGTTGTTTGTGGACCTCAGGATGACGCTCCTGGAGGATGTTCCGGACATAGTACCACGAGACTAGTCCGGTACGACTCTGGACTGACACTGCTCTGCACGCGTCGTCTAAATCCGCGAAAGTGTCCTTCTTGCGCAAGTCACACTCGCACTTGGTGTGGAATTCCTCTTTCAAATACCGAATCTTCTTTCGACGACCTTTGATGTTGATGGCGCCGGTCCACCCCTGCTTGCTACCGTTCCCAATTCGAAGGAGACCAGTGACACCTGAGTCATTGAGACTTGAGAGAAAGCTATCGAGAGCATGGTTGGTGAGACACACCAGGAGGATCGGCTTCTGTGTGACTCTAGATTGGAGAAGGGTTTGGGCCAGTTGCACACCTAAGAAGGTCTTTCCGCAACCCGGAGGCCCTTGTGTGAATGAGAACTCACGCACAAGAGCATCTCTGAAAGCTGTGGCCTGACCAGCGTCGAGAGTGGATTCGTCTTTGAGCCGCTCAAGAGTTTGATCTCGACATAGATCCTCGAGAGAGACAGAGGCGATCTTGCTGGCCGGCGGCACGACTTTGTTGAGTTTGTACGTGAAACCGGGAGTAGTAGCATCGGACGGAGGGTCGAAATGTGCCACGGAAGGATTTCCGAAGAGTAGCTTTTGTTCGGCCACGAGCAATGCCTCCTCGGGATGCATCTCAGGGGCGACATATCTGCGAAACCCGATGTCGTTGTCCCCCATCTTTTGCAATCGGCTGAGACAATTGTAGAATCCTGCGTAGAGGACCTTTGGAAATTCGACTAGCACGAGCTCGGTGTGGGGATAAAGCCCGAGGGCTTGACGAGTGAGTTGAAGGACCTCGTCATGTTTTGCTGGGGAAGGGAAGCTCAAGAGGACTGCGGCACGTCGACCTGCGCCGTTGAGCTTGTCCATGGAGTAGGTACTCTGAGCCAGATCGACTTCCATGAAAGAGATGGAAAGCTCGGCGGTGGAATGATCGAGTTGCAGGATAGCAACGAGCATGCCTTCTTGAAACCGACCCGACTCCTTCAATCTGGATTCTCGCATGAAGGGTGGACAATCATAGCTGGCGCGAACAAGGATGGATTTCTTCTCATGCGTATACAGCTCTTCAATTCTAACGTTACGGAAGAGGAAATACCGGTTACCGGCAATTGTCTCGTGACGGACTTGGTCCGAACCGTCGGAGGGACCATGATCAGCAGGACGGGGTCCGAGGAAGGCAGTTTGAGCTGCCGCGTAGCAAATGTCCCGGAGGGGCTCAGTGCTATCACAGCGGAGCTGTCTGAACAGTAGGTCTAGCAGTCGACGAGGCCCAATAGGCAAAAAGTTGGGTTGGTTGAGGTCTTTCTTTGGTAGGTACGTTGACCGGCCGACTGCGAGGATTTCGTCGGCGGTAGGTAGGATTTCGATCTTCTTGTAGTCGGCATGATCATTGTCATGGCGGGGACCACTGACAGAGAGCTCACCAGGACCGTCATCGGTGAAGGAGAGTGGAGGACGGGGATCAAGGGTCAGGCGATTCACAGTCAGGGGTCGGGAGGTTTCTCGCGCGGACTTGCGAGCTTGGATCTCCTGCATGGTTTCTTAGATGAGTTTCAAGGATTCCTAGCGCGGGGAATAGCAGGAGATTCCGTGCGCAGAATTGAACGAGGAGGTGAGCGAGGGGTGGAGCAGTTGAGCGAGGAGTTGAGCGAGAGGTGGACGAGTTGAGATGAGGAAACCGCAGGCCGCGACGGTGCACTGCCAGAGTGCGCCGCTCTGGGACAAATCCTTGGCAGAGGAGGACATGTGAGGGCGTTCTCCTGGACCGCTGTCCTTTTTGTCACTGAGAAGCGAGGGAGTGACACAATTCCACCATCGACTCAGGGCCTTGCTCACTTGGCCATCAAGAAGACCTACCTTGGGGAGCACCGCCATCTCTTTCACGACCTGGATTGGTATAAAGGAGCAACAAAAGAGACCTGTACGGCTTCCAGAGGTACAACCTGTGTCTTTGGTCCCGGCCAGCCATATTCAAAGCTGGAACTTAGCATCGTCGATGGCTTCTTGTCAGGCAGGCAGGATCGTTGCTCCGAGACGTTGCTCATGCCTTCGTCAACCCACGTTTGTCTGCTCGCCACGGTCAGTCCAGACATTCACGCCACGAAGCATCTCATATTGAACGCAGCAGTCTGCAAAACATCGAGCGGGACACGCATGCGTGTCTGCGATCTGTCTGCGGCGGTCAGACATCTGAAGCGAAGAAAGGGGAATGGGAAGAGCCAATCGCAGGCACGGCGACACGCGAGTGAGAGAAAACGACTGCTATAAATATATACTCCACCTTCTGCTGCACGCTTGCATAGACCCTGGATGACAACGAGGAGCACACCAGTGGCAGTGAGATGAAGTGAGACGAGGGGAGGTGAAGTGAAGTGAGGATGGACCAACCATGTGGAGACAGAAACAAACAATACTATGGAGGTAGGTCAACCGAGCGGAAAGGATCAAGGTTTATCCGATTGCTTTTTCCGACAAACTTAAGGTGCACAAGGCTTCACATGATGGGCTGGATAGTAACTCCATAGCAATTGTATTATCTAATGCCTTGGTCTGGGTGGACCAGCCATCGTCCCAAAATCTGAAATCCAGCCTTGCCTACAATGCTTGGTTCAAGGATTTGCGAGAGTAATGTTGCCTGTGCCACTGAATTCTTTCCCGCTGCCTCGGACCCAATGACTGAAAGTCTTTATCTCTTTCCCTTCTAATAATATGTGTAGGTCTTCCATTTCGGGCGGCAGCTGGACTCCGTCCCCGGGTTTGGGGTACAGGGCAGTGTGGTCGTCAAAGTGTCCGTCGTATCCCTCGTCGACGGCGTCCTGGCCAGCATCCGGCTCTCCAAAGCGGCCGCGGTTGGAGACCGGGGTCACATAAGTAGAGGTGAACTGGGCCTGTGGTACAATTGCCGGCACTGGTTTCGGAACAAGGGTTTCGAAGAGAGGCAGCTCCGGCGCCACATCTGCCGCCTGTAAAACAAGTGCCACCAGGTCGTCCTTGGATAGACTGGTGAGATATGCCCGCTTCTGGCTTTTGGACAATATTCGACCACCGACACGTGGTCCTGAGTAGACCAGTTGAGGTGACTCGACCTGTGGTACCGCAGCAACCGACTGTAATGCTGCTTTGCTGGGTGTCTTCTTTGCTTTCTTGCTACCGTGTAGGATCCGGTCGCACTCGGCACAGAACCACTCTGCCTTAGCGTCTGACACGGTTTGTTTTGATATCAACGGTTGGTGGCAGCGTTGGTGCCAGCATTTGTTGCATGCGTCGCAAAACACAATCACATTTCCTGGGGGGCCGTGGCCCCGGAGACAGTGTTCACAAAGAGCGAATTGTTCACGACCACGGTAGATTCGGCGTTTGATCTTGGGATGGGTTTTCAGCGTTCCTGGCGAGCTTGAAGCGCCGTGGTTGTGAGCATCCACAGAAGTCAGCCTGGCCGATGGGCTCGCGCTCGCCACAAGAACGGATGTGAGAGAAGGCTTCTGAGTCTGTCGACCAGATCGAGTCTGTGTAGCGGTCGGATTGTACTCCAGAGACGACTGTCGGGATGTGGTCGAACTAGAGTCGGACGTGGAGGCTCGTGCTTTGATGGCAGAAGACTCTAAGTCGTTGCCCTTGCGCTTTTTGCTCGGAGGACCCAGGGTAGAGGATGGGCGCTCCGAGCCATCGAGCGAAGTCCCGTCGACAATGTCATATTTGGGATTTCGCGGGCCTCGTTTGATGCCTGGTCGTCCTCTTCCCAAGCCTTTCCCCGACACGAATGACCCATCAGGAAGGACGTATCGCTTGCTCTTCTGAACTGGGGTATTTTGTGCATTCGGGGCTGCGGGCGGAGGGACTGTCGCAACACGCACGAATCCGTCAGGGTGACTGACAACGTTGATCATGGATTCCTCCATTTCTTCGGTGGTGGCACCCACAGAACGAGGTGCAATGCTCATTCTTGATGACGGCCCCGCTGATTGGAACTCTGGATCGCTGTCGGTCTGAGAGTCCCCACTGTTTGTGGGCGGATCTAGAACTTGACCGGACGATTTCCCTCTCAAGGCTGGGGCAACGGGTTTAATCAGTTTAGGCAGCGTGTGCCCGTGGGGTAGAGTATCAGGGAACGACCCTCTCCGAGGCCCAGGATCGGTGTAAGGTATCGAACGATAGGGATCATTTGATGGACCTGAATTGGGTACTGAATACAGATGTGACGGACTGCGAGCCGAGGTGTTTGACCCGGTGTCGAAGAAAATCGCAGGTACAGGAGGGGCAATATTTATTGTGTGTCCCGGAGGCTCATTTAAATCGGCACCGTTCCAATTACCACCCTCCGGGTCTAAGGCCCTGTGGCCATTTGAAGTGATGAAAGGGTTGGCTGGCGGGGAAGCCATGAATGACCGACGGTCGGGAGCTTTAGAGGATGGTTCGAGAAGGTGATTGGGGGCAAGGAGTACGGCAATTGGGGGGGTTTCGGGGCGCTTTTTCGTCTTACATTCGCGAAGGACAGGCAGTCGAGAACGAAGAATCTACTGTGATTTGGCGTTGTTGATTTGACAGCAGTGTCCAATATCGAGACAACGAAGGAATAATCATTTTCCTGGCTGGAGTCAGCGGCTGGTGCGAGTTTAGGAGAAAGACGCACGTGATGCTCTCCACGTGATGCTCATAAACCAATTGGATGCCTGCGATGTTGCTAATCTTCTCTCCAACTTTACGCACATCTCGCGCCTCTAACTTTACGCACATTTCGCGCCTCTAACTTTACGCACATCTCGCGCAGCGTCAATCAAATCAACTCCGTCAATTTCACCGCTTGTCAGCTGCTCTCGTTTAAGTTGAGTCGAGTTACACAATACGCACAATCTACGCAGCCTTCAAACCTTGAGATGTTCACTTTCCTGTTCATATATTCCCTACTGTTTCGTCTCACCGCTGCGCTTTCCTTTCTGCCAACTTCTCACACCAAGTTCCTCTCACTTTGCCCCTCTCTCTCACTTCGCAACTTGTATCCGTTAACCCCATGGCGTATACTTCTACCCTTTTAGTATCAAATATTCACTGCCCCTCGTGTGTATCCTACGCCCAGGATGTTCTACGTGAAGTTCCAGGCATCGGTTCCGTGCAGGTGTCACTGATTGATAACACCATTCGTGTCAAGCACAACCACGATGACACCCACGAATCCATCCTCCGCGAATTGCTGAAGGCGGCGTTTCAGGTCCAACATGTCACAACCGTCGATCCAAACGGAGTGCAGAGCCACGATTACGATGTATCACCTCGCCCTTCCCACGCCTCACTCACACGGTCCACGTGGCGAATGTCTCGAGCTCAGCGGAAACACATTGAGAATTGCAGGGCTTGTCAACGGGAAAGAGATGGGAAATCTGCTGCCAGGAGACCATGGGCCTCTTTTTTTCGCTCTCAACCACCCAACACCCCTGTGGCCACACCCGCGGACGCAGGCACAGGACCCCCAGACAGCACTTTGGCCCGTGACCAACCAGCCCTCATAAACGTCGACGGCACATCTGACGACGTTGACGCCCGGCGATATGTCGCCACGGTTTCAATTGAGGGAATGACCTGCGCTTCTTGTAGCGGGACCATCACCAAGGAGCTGGACAACCTTGACTGTGTCGAATCGGTGCAAGTCAACCTGATGGCCAACAGCGCAAGGGTGGTGTTCCGGGCGCCAAAAGACAATGTCGACCGAATCATTGAGACCGTCGATGACTTGGGTTATGAAGCTACCCTGGTTGATGCGCTCCGATTGGTTGAAGAAAAGGATAGCCCGGAGGGGTCCGACGGCGAGTACAAGGTCTCTTTGAGCATTGAAGGGATGACTTGCGGAAGCTGTGTTGGCACGATCACTCGTGGCCTTCAGGAGCTGCCGTTTGTACATTCGGTCAATATCGACCTGGTTGGAAACAGAGGTGTGGTCTTGTTTCAGGACAAGCAGAACCAAGCTGCGATACTAGAAAAGATTGATGACCTGGGTTACGATGCGACTGTGGTGAGCATCAAGCCGACTGCTGATTCATCACGGTCCAATGTCCAAGAGAGAACTGTGCAGATCAAAATCAACGGCATGTACTGCGGACATTGTCCGGAAAATGTCAGCTCGGCCATCCACCACGCCTTACCTCCCTCGAGCTCGGATGGCACGCCCGCATACACCATAACGCAGCTTCCAACCCTGAAAGACCCTCTCATGACGGTTGTTTATCGTCCTTCTCCTCCAAACTTCACCATTCGCAGCTTCATCGCCACGGTCAACGCTGCTCATGCGGCATTTGACGCCACCGTCTATCATCCTCCTACCCTGGAGGAGCGGTCTCGCCGAATGCAGCGGAGGGAACAAAAGCACATCCTATGGCGACTGATGTTCACCGCGGTGGTGGCGATTCCGACCTTCATCATCGGTATTGTGTACATGAGCCTCGTGCCGAGATCCAACCCCACGAGACAGTGGTTTGAAGAACCGATTATTGCCGGGAACGCCATGCGCATGGAATGGGCGCTCTTCTTCATGACCACACCAGTCATGTTCTTCGGCACCGACATTTTTCATAAGCGTGCGTTCAAAGAAGTCAAGTCAATATGGAGACCGAACAGCAAAGTCCCCATCCTCCGTCGATTCTATCGGTTTGGCAGCATGAACCTGTTGATCAGTGCCGGCGCCACTGTGGCCTACCTTTCGTCCTTGGCTGTCCTCATCATGGATGCAACAACCATGCGTATGCCCATGGATCAGCAACGCTCTTCCGACACCTATTTCGACACTGTGACGTTCCTGACCTTTTTCATCCTCATCGGCAGATTTTTGGAAGCATACAGCAAAGCCAAAACGGGTGATGCCGTTGCGATGCTGAGCAAATTGCGGCCGAGCGATGCTCTCCTCGTTGAGGGTGGGAACAACGACGAGAATGGAGTACAACAGAACATAAGGACAATCCCAGTGGACCAGCTTGAGGTGGGTGATCTGGTGCAGATCCCTCACGGAGCATCACCCCCGACTGATGGCTCGATCGACCAACCAGGCACGTTCCTGTTTGACGAGAGCTCTTTGACCGGAGAATCGAAACCTGCAAAAAAGACACGCGCTGAGCCAGTATACACTGGCACTGTCAACGTGTCGGACCCAGTCAGGATCAGGGTTACCGAAGTAGGCGGAACGTCCATGTTAGATCAGATTGTGAATGTGGTTCGTGAGGGACAAGCAAAACGTGCTCCGATAGAACGCATTGCGGACCTACTCACGGGATATTTCGTCCCGGTGATCACCCTCATCTCCATTCTCACCTGGGTCATCTGGTTGGGCCTGGGTCAATCGGGGAAACTGCCTCACGCCTGGCTTGACGTCTCGCGAGGAGGGTGGCCGTTTTGGTCCCTTGAATTCGCCATCGCCGTCTTTGTGGTTGCGTGTCCTTGCGGCATTGGATTGGCTGCACCCACTGCCCTTTTTGTGGGGGGAGGATTGGCTGCAAAGCAGGGCATTTTGGTCCAGGGCGGCGGCGAAGCGTTTCAAGAGGCCTCGAAACTGGACGCCATTGTCTTTGACAAGACGGGTACGCTCACCGAAGGCCAAATGCAAGTGACCGAGTTTGAAATGCTTCACCCTGGTCAATCGGATCAGTTTGAGATCGATGAGAAGATGATCCTGGCAGCGGCTCGCGTCATGGAAGAGCCCAGTACCCACCCAATAGCCAGAGCCATCGCGGATTACTGTGCTCAGCAGAACCCAACTGCAGTCATGGAGCAACAAGAGCTCAAAGAGGTTCCTGGTCATGGAATGACCGCCAGATTCTCCATCCAGGCGAACTCGACGACGAAAACATACGAATTCGCCCTGGGCAACGAAAGGCTCTTTCAAAGCGTTTCCCAAGAGTCGACATCCGATGTATCATTGACTCCAACACAGATGGAAAAGGTCAAGGTCTCGACAAAGGAAGACTACTACTTGAAACCAATCTTGCAAAAACACCAAACGCTAGGCCATTCCACTGCGATATTTGCCGCCAGATTACTCGGCACCGACGTGGAGACATCATTCAGACCAGTGGCGCTTTTCGCCATCGCCGACCCTATCCGATCGGAAGCCCCCCGTATTCTGCAATCCCTGCGCAACTCGGGCCTGGACGTCCACATGTGCACGGGCGACAATCCAACCACCGCCCTGTCCATCGCTTCGCAGCTTGGTATCCCAGTCAGCAACGTCCGAGCGGGCGTCCTGCCACAAGACAAGGCATCCTACATTCGTGAACTCCAGGGCTTGTCTTTGAACGATGTGGCTGCTCCAAAAGGAACCCGCAAAATTATCGCCTTTGTCGGCGACGGCACCAACGACACCCCCGCCCTCTCGGCTGCAGATGTTTCCATTGCACTGTCATCTGGCTCCGACGTGGCCATCACCACGGCGTCGTTCATCTTGCTCAATTCGGACCTAGGCACGATCCTCTCCCTGGTCCGACTCGCCAAACGAGTGTTCTTGCGAGTCAAGCTCAACTTTGCGTGGGCCGCCGTGTACAACGTATGTCTTGTTCCTGTCGCCGCTGGCGTGTTCTTTCCCGTCGGTGCGAACGCTGCCCACGGAGGGTGGCGGTTGGGGCCTGTCTGGGCAAGTGTGGCCATGGCCGCGAGCAGCGTCAGTGTGGTCATGAGCAGTCTTGCGTTGAAATTGCCGGAGATCAGATGGAGGACATAGCATGGTAACTTTTGGGTGGAATTTTCGCTCCATTGTATCTAATGAAGACCTGGAACAGTAGAGGATTAATACATCTCATATGACAATCTTTCGATGCCTAGATTTCGTGCACCGCTGAGTCGCTGACGGAAGCGATCATCATCTCTGAAAGCATTCGACCTGATCATTCGCGTCCCTTGGGATGGGTTCCCCGAGCACCGAAACGCTGTCTGATCTCCCATGCCGCATGCAAGTGTCCGACGACGTACAAGTTTCAAGTCCCATGGGCCCCACATTCACACCGGCCCGACTGCACGGGTCCATGTCGCAAGTCCAAGGGGGTGAGGCTCTCGCCGGACTTTACTTGTACTCCACCACGCCCTTCTCGTCATCGGCCAAGCTCTGCTGCGCGTGGCTGAGATTCCGCGCAACCAAACTCGGGCGTCCTGCGGCGGCACTTTGTCTGCGCGAACTGGGTAGACCGGTCTCGGGATCAATGACACTGTCGCCTCTCTTGGCGGCCTGGACCAGATCCGGGTTCTCCTCCTTGAGGATGGCAAAGTTCTTTTCGGCCTCCCAGTTCCAGATGCTGTCGCAAGCAAAGACGAGATCCATCTCTTCCAGCGTGCGCTGGTTGGTCTCGGGATAGAATGCCCAGACGGCGACGATGCTGATCGCGTTGACCGCGCCGAAGATGTAGAGCGTTTTCTCATTGAGGCGTTCGAAGATGGTGGGCAGCAGCAGCACCTGCATCTGGGGTCAGCACAGGGGTCCGGGGGGGAGAGGGAAGCGACTTTTTGCTTGGTAGGAGGGGAGAGACAACTTACACACCACCCATTGCCAATCGACCAGCCCACCACTCCCCAGGCATTTCCACGGGCTCGGATCTGAAGTGGGAAGATTTCCGCCGGATAGAGCCACGGCACCGTCAGCCAGGTGGCCCCGAAGATGGCCGTGTACAGGAAGACGAAGAAGGTCGCGCCGGCCCCGAGGCTTGTCTTTTGGCCTCCAGTTGCGTTGATAGTGGCTCGGGCAAGGCCTCCGGCCGCAAAGAGGCATATCCCTTGGCCGACCGCTCCCCAGTACAGCGTCCAACGTCGACCGATCCGATCGAGCGTGAAAACACATATGAGGGTCGCAAACTGGACAATGCTTGATCAGGCGCTGGAACTTTGATTCTCGGAGGGGGGAGGAAAGAGGGCTTACCATGTATGTAATATCATTGAGGCCGCTGACCCACAGACGATCTTTGGCGTCGATCCCCGCAATGGTGAAGATCGAGGGCCCATAGATGGTGATTCCCGCGATGCCGATCCACTCCTGCAGGATTTGGAGCCAGATGACGAGCTGGACACGACGGGCCGTGTGCAGTTTGCCGGACCCGATGCCGAAGAACATGCTGAAGTAGCTGTTCTGTTGAGAGGTCTCGACCTCGAGGGCGCAGACGTTGCGGATGTCCTGGAATTCGGACTCGGCCAGGCCCGCGTCCTCGCCGTGCTCCCCTCGGAGACGGCCCAGGAGGTATCGGGCCTCCTTTTCACGGCCGACCTTGACCAGCCAGCGAGGTGACTCTGGCATGAACCAGATGACGCAGAGAAGCCCAATCAAGGGGACAATCTGGAAGGCAATGGGGAATCTCCAAATGAACGGTGAGGTGCCGTCTCCATAGAATGAGGTGCCACTGTATTGGGTCAGCCGGTCGCTGAAACGACGGGCGCAGGATGTTGCGACGGAACCTACTATTCAATCCAGTACGCGACCACGACACCGAAGATGTTCAGCGTGAACTCGATTGAGACGAACTGACCGCGGGAGGTATGGGCGGCAGTTTCGGTTGCCCAGACAGGAGTGATTGCGTTCAAAATCCCGGTGCCGATGCCGTTGAAAACGCGAGCTGTGAGTGCAGGTTAGTCTCGAACGCAATCGAGCAGAGACGGTGGTACATGCCGCAAAACATCCAGTCGGCATTCTGCGCCGAGCATTGGAGAGATGCCCCCACGATAGCCCAGACGGCTGCGATTCCAATCGTCTTGATTCGACCGTATCGGTCACCTAGCCAGCCTCCGAGAAATGCTCCGAACAACGTCCCGGGCAAGTAATATACCGCGACCTGTGTGATGTTTAATAGAACTCTCCGGACCGACGGGGGAGCGGTTGACTCACGATGCCTCCTTGCAGCAGGCTCTTGTCGACCTTGACCAGGCCAGCGTCAGCATCCCAATGGCCGAATCCCATGAGCTCGGCATAGTTGCGAGTCGTGTTGACTCCTCCCATGACCCCTTGATCATAGCCGAAGAAGAAAATGGAAAGGCCGGCCACCGCGTTGATGGCAATCAACAGTGCCCGTTTCTCATACCGGTGAGCTACATTGTACTTTGATATTTTCTCCATGTCGATAGACTGGCGCGCTTCGTAAACACGTAATAGAGTAGCGGTGTCAAGAACGGTGGCGCTGGAAGTTGGAGAGAGAGCGTCGGTCTTCTTTATACACACAACAGAACCGACCGTCGGCACTGGTATTCAACGACGTGCGGCCTGCCATGTCCTGACTACTTTTCCTAGTTCGGTCAATGATCGGCCCGATACCCATACACAGGACTCGGTGGTGCTTTCTCAGGGATGCGACGAGAGGCTGAGAGCAGGGTATTCCATCGCTTCCTTGACCGATTGACTTCGTCGGGCCCGAATCCCCCGGTGTTTTGGATGGAGCGGAGGCCAAGCCGAGAGGCAGAGGTCGCTAGTAGTAGTGGAGCCACGAGCGTGGTATTCTATGAGTGATCGGGGATGCGTACTTGACGGGATTACCTGGTGCGGATCCGCAGCGTGCTCCTTCCTCTGGGGTCGCGGTTCCATACCGCCCTGAGGAGGAGTCAAGATGATTGGAGAGTGGTGCTGGCAACGACCCATGACGGATGGGCGTGGTTGGTGATAAAAAGACTGCCTCAGGTGACTCAGTCGCCGAGATTCCGCCAGCGCGTGAGATTCAGAAGCCGCTGTCGCTCCAGCCTTCCCTCGTTCTGCCAATTTTCCCCCGGGTACTACTGGATGGGGATTGGCCGCCGGGATGCTACCCCAAAGTGTCAAGGTAGAGTCAGTTGAAGTCGCATCGAATACTCTGCCAGGGTCTCCACTAGGCTCTATTAGGATCCATTAGGCTCCACATGTATCCACTGATCTCCACCCGTCTCCGCATCTTTACGCCAACAAGTGACGTCAAGACAACAGCAGCCCGAAATCCCCGACACGTGATTTTGTCAAATACTATCGCTTCGCTTCCCCAGATGTTCTCCTCGTCCCTTGCAAGGCTCCCAAAATGGCTCCAGAATGACCCCAGAATGACTCCAGAATGACTCCAGATCCTGGCGTGGGCGCTGAAACCGTCAGGCAGTCTTCTCAGACCGTCGAAGACGACGTCTCTGACGATGTCTCTCACGACGGCCCGGCTCTCAAACGACAAAAGACGACCGGCCGAAAGTCAGCCTGTGAATCATGTCGAATGCGCAAGGTAAAATGCGATCGAACGAGGCCATCGTGCTACACCTGTAACGCGTCGGGAGTCACCTGCCGTTATATGAAGGAGGTCCAGGATAGCATATCGTACGTTGGCATGTTCTTGTGTTGACAATTAGGCTGGCGGTGGACTTTGCTCACCTGCCACCGTGCGCAGGATTCGGAAGGCAACGGACCGGATCTTGGCTCGAATTGAGAAACTCCAGACAGGGCTCGACTACCTCACCAATGAGACTCGCATACACAGGTCCTCTCATTCCTCAGGAACGCGACTGGTCGAGAGGCCACTGACGCCTTCCCAAGGGACGGGCAGCGTCGCGGAGTCGAACAACATCCACTTCACCACCCTCGAACCCTCGCGCGACTTCTTACAGATCCCTGCCCATAGGACCAGCTCAGACAGCGTGCTTTGCTGGGAAATCTTCGGACTGCGGTACCCGCCAAACGCGTTGATCGGCGCCTTGTTCCCGTCACGCGAAGATGGCGTTCCCGGATCCCCCTCGATCCTATCGGGCGGCGACGATGTTTTCGAACCATCCGGACCCTTCAAGCCGCCCCACGAGGAACGTATCCCTGCGCTGATCGACCACTTTCTGCAGAATGTTCACACCAAAAACCCCGTGCTCAACGTCGAGACACTGGTCCAGCGGGGACGAAAAGCCGCCCAACAGGGCCTGGGGTGGGATGCGTGGTCGTGTCTGGTGCTCCTGGCGTGTGCCCTGGGGTCCGTCTCCAAACCCTTTTCTTCGGCCGACGTTCTGTCCCCAGTCATGACTTCGGTCGAAGGGGAGACCATCACTGCCTGTAGCCCGCCTGCGTCTAAACACACATTTGCACGAGAGTTGGAAGACGGCGAATCGTACTTCCTCCTGGCCTCGCGCCGATTAGGGACCCTCAAGCACACCCTTCTAGGTGCACAGTGCCACTTTCTCGCCGGAGGTGAGTTCCCAGGGTTCTTCACATGATTGAGTAGCCCCCCCCTGACCTATGGTTGCAGTGTATTTGATGTACACCCTCCGGCCTCTCCTGTCGTGGCAGTATTTCTATCACGCCTCCATCCTCTTTCAACTGCACCTCAAGGTCACACACGGAATCCACGGGGTGTCCGGGACGTTGGAGATCCCGGCCGCACACCTGAACGGGATGGATAGGAAGCGGCGCCGACTGGAGCAGAGTCTGTACTGGTCGTGTTTCAAGTCCGAGTGCGAATTCCGTGTCGAGCTGCCGCTGCCACAGTCCGAGATTGGCGGGTTCCAGCACCCAAACCTCTTTCCTTCCCCCCCATCTCCGGCAACGCCCGTCACGGACGACCAACATCAACAACAGTCACACATATCGCCGCATTCCACGGTGTATGACAGCTTCACTGGAGGCGGCTCCGAAATCCTACCGGGCCGTCCTCCAGCACGACTACCCAGCGACCCGGCGTTCCCGGACGAAGACATGCTTTTGACACAGCACGCGAAACGACTCTGCCGCGAAGAAGAGAGTTGGTACTATTACCTGACCGAGATCGCGCTCCGACGGATCGGGAACCGGATCATCAACACCTTTTTCCGCCAGGACCGAACGTCCTGGCTGAACGTCAGGCCACTTCTCCGCATCGCGCAAGAGTTCGACGTTCAAGTCTCGTCGTGGTCTGCCCATCTCCCGCCGGCCATGAAGCACTACGAGGCAACATCTAGCATTAAAGCGCCCATGCTGACCGCCGCGGCACCCGAGAACTCGGTGTCGAGAGAACTGAGCTGGGCCACGGAGAACCGTATCTTGGAGATGCGCTCGTGGCTGTACCAGCCCTTTTTGTACCACTTGATACATTCGAGTTCCGGTTCCTCCCCGGAGGATAGTTGCCAGAACACATACGACGCGGTCGCGAGCCCGTGGCAGGAAAGAAATAGCATCAACAGGATCTTGAACCCGGCGATGGAGTTTGCGGACGTCTCCTCCACAGCCACCAGAGATACTCTGGACCACGAAGAGACGGCGATATTGCGCCACATGATCACCTCCGGGATCGAATGCAATCTGAAAATCCTGGCCGCCCGCTCTCTCCAACACCGGCACCACGGTCTTTGGTATGATTTGAGGAGTCTGATGTGCGCGTCTTTGATCCTCCTCGGGGTCGTCAAGAGCGGGAACGTGAGTTGGATTCCAGGCGGCGTCGACGTTCTGTGGGGGGCTTCATCAGTGGCCAGTAGGACGGGCAGTAGACCGCCAGTCGGAGGCAAGATTGGGGATGTGTTGCGCCAGTTTGAATTTTGGTCCGACGAAGCCCCTGAGCTCCTGAGGCATCGAGATGTGCTGCTTGAGGTCACAGGACAAGTTCAACAGGAACTGCAGGGACGACATTGAAGGTTCAATCTAGGTCGCCCCGGATGGAAGCTTTGACCGAGGTGGTGACAACGTGGCGATCCTCAGCGAAGGGCAAAAATCCCAATACCAGCTGTCTGCATACCCTGTCCAGCCATAAAGCCGTGGACGTAGCATTCGTCGACGAAGCTCCACGTAGGCCATCGATCTTGGACGAACCATCAACCGATTACACCATGATGGCCGCCGCCAAAGGCACACACACCGGTTCCCTGCTATTGGGACGGTTGGCATGAGTGATTCAACATGGCTTCACACCTTGACATAAGCTCACACCATGTGGAGTGGGGTTCTTCACTGACACATTATTATCTTGGTTCGCACTCAAGTGAGCCCCCAAAAGTATTAAAAAATAAAAAGAATATCCAAAAAATATAAATTATCAAAACAAATACAATAGCAATTCCAAAAAGACCAAAAAGATATTGACCAACGCAGGGATCGAACCTGCAATCTCTTGATTCGTAGTCAAGCGCCTTGCCATTGGGCCAGTTGGCCTGTCATCTGAAGCAGATTTGACAACCGAAATTTACGCGATCCTATCTATGACTAAATATTTTGGGGGAGGAAGTTAGCGTGGAACGCAATCCTTCTCAAGTAGGCCGTAGGCTGGCCCCACTAAAACACCGAGGTGTGGGCCCCTATCGATCGAAGACACTCGCAACTAAAGTAGCACTAACAATGAATGGCCTGTGGCTGCTTCTTCATCTTTGATTTGATTGAGGATGGTCTTGCATGGATCGGCCTCGAAAGGCAGTGATTTGTCTATGAAAAGAATTACCCCGAGGAGATTTTGCCTGGTTCGGATCTTCACAGTGTCGGGAAAGAATCTGATATTGCGTGACTTTGCACGAGATCCACTGTACCGGTGCCAAGCTTTGTTCGTTGAATCATCAGCCCCAAAGCGCAGCAACAGGGAACGACCACAAACGACGTCTCTGGTCTATCTAGTTTCTTCGTCTCATACACCACATGGCATGGCTCAATCACCCTGACTAGACTACAATTCCCCCTACAATGTTTACAACATCAACGCCCTACCTTTCCATCTACCTCCCTTCACCTACCACCGTCTCCTTCACCGTCACAAACCGTCCTCGGACCACGCGCAAACTCATCATCGTCACTCTACTCCAACACGCGTTTCGCGTGCTCCTCGTCTTCTACGCGCTGCTGGTCAACGTGGCCAAAGCCCACACGGTAGTCCATCTTGGCGGCTTCGACCAGTACGCCGATTTCCTTTTGGGAGGGAGCTTGTTGAATGCATTCGGATTGGTGAGGCTGTTGGCCGAGAGCACCGAATGGTGGGTTCTGACGCCCGTGAGTATCGGAGTGGCATGGCTGTGCCTTCGACGGGACCATGTTGGTGAGTGTTACGACTTTGATATTGTCGTGGGGTCACGATCAATTTGTACTGATCGACGTGTCGGTCCCTTCTAGAGGAGTCCCTGTTGGTTCTTCAGGGTCTGGGGATACAAACTTCGACAAGCTCGCCCTACTTCTTCCTAGCCTCGACGACCACCTTCATACCCACGACGCAAATTCAGGACATTGTCATCCACGAAGCTTTCAAGGGGCTGGAAGTTAGGTTCTACTTGGCTGTCATTGTGGAGGGCGCCACCGAGGTCGTGGTCGTGTTTCCGGTAAATTGTCTCTTGCTGACCCCTGAATATCCCCAACTGATCCTGCTCCAGACACTACTGCCGAGACGTGATATCCTCGAGGACGTCTGGAGAGGGGCTCGCAAGTGTCTGTACTCGGGGATCCGATGAATACCGCGCGGAAAGCTGTGCTATTATGCACTACTCGTCTCTGGAGACCTCTTGGCCTCGCGTCTGATCTTGCGGCCGTTGGCCCACCTTGAATTCTGCACGGGCAGGGAATCCATCTTCGGCTTCTTCATCACGGGTACGTATTTGCCCACCATCCTCGCCGTTTCGCTGCCGTCGAAAACCTTTTCGCTTCGTGGTTTCCCGCCACGAGGAACTCTCTGGGACTCACGTCGCAGGGCAGTCCCGTCCCCCTGACCGATGGCCAAGTCAAGCAGGCTGCCAACCACAACCTCTTTCATCTTGGCCTCTCGCCATTGACTCCACAGTTCGTCTACCACGCCACCGGGGCCGAACTTGCCATCGCCACTTGTGGTGAGGCGGGAGGCGTGGGCCTCGTCGCCTGCGTATATCCAATCGAGCGAATCCGTCATGTCCTGATCGTCATCTGGAAAAATGCAGTCCCAAAGCACCAGCGGCGCATCATCCGCCATCTCGTACATCGGCCGCCCCGGGGTCTTTTCTAAATCTAGCAATTCGTCGACGATGCCGGCTTCCTCCATTCCTTGGCCAACCAGAAACAAGATCGCCACCATACAACGAACCTGATGCCATAAAAAGGCGGATCCATTGACGCAGAACATGTACACCTTCGGCCCGCCCTCGGAAAAAGACTCTCCATTCCCAAGTACCGAACTGACCATCGACGTCGACCCTGTCTGATTCAGTTCCCCACGCTCGGCAAAGACCTTACCGGCGCCCTCAAATTCCTGCACGTCGGCAAACATGACCCTCCTCTCACAGTTGGGCATCTGTTTGCTCGGATCGATCTTGCAGAAGTTGCGAAAATCATGCAAGCCCTCTAACTTCTTGGCGGCCAGCCGCATCTTCTCGATGTCCAGCCACCCTTCCCTCAGTTCCGAGACGGTGCCGTTCCCCGGATTCAAGCCCAACGCGCCCGGCGTGGGACAGAAGGCCGGATTCGTGAAGAAATAGCGGTAGCGGCGTTCGCGGCACGAGAAGCGGGCGTCGAACGTCGGCGGCGGATCCGCACACCACGCCAGCACGCGGATGTCGGGCGGGAGGATCGAGTTGAGGATAGTCACGTACGAGAGCTCGTCCTTGATCGGATCAAAGGGTTTGGGGTAGGGCTCTGCGTCGAGGTCCAAGGCATCAATGGCGGGCATGGCTTCGTTGGAGTCGGAAGATATAGTGGTAGTAGCCGTAGCATGGACCGATGTAGCCACCGCCCTCCTCTTCTCAACCGGCCGGTGACTCCGCACGCGAATGCCAATGACCTGTCCAAAGGCACTGACGCCCTTATCGGTCCTGCCGCATTTACTATACTGACAGCCCTCCCAATTCAAATCCAACCTGACCATGCCCTCGGCGTCTCCGTGCCTCTCCACGCCCTGCAAATTCGGCCTGGTATACCTCTTCAACCTCTCGGCCTCCCCCCACAGAACCTCGGTCGTCTGATCCGCGCCGTCTTCCACCACCGGGCTGATCAGCCTGGCTTTCCGCAGCGCTTTCCACAGCACCTCCTCGACCGTCGGCTTCGGCGGCACGCAGCCGTTCGCGTGCTCGTATCCGTTGTACCGGTGCCCGAGGTACGCGAACTTCAGCGCGATGTGCCGCGTCGTGTACAGCGACGGGTCGAAGGTGCGCACGCGCCGGGACGGGGAGGGCGAGCGGGACCGGGACCGGGACCGTCGTGACTGGGGCACCGTCGGTGTGGTCGTCGTCGTCGAGGTGGGCCTGGCTCTGAGAGCCGTGAGTTGTGCCGTCTGCGAGCGCAGTTGTGCCTCAAGCTGCGTGATGCGCGAAATCAGTTCCGCAGGCTCGTATTTCGTGTAGTCTTCCGCCACCAAGGGCAGGGGTGAGGATTCAGCTTGTTCCGTGCCGTTGTGGTTCTTCGTGTGAGGTGTCTTCGTCGTCGTCGTCATGACTGCGGTTCTGGGCCGGGATGCCGTCGACGAGGGGCAACTGGAACTGAAAGTGACTTGCACGACGGTGCGAGATGCCAAACGACAATGCCCGAGCCCGCTCGTGCACAATACTCGAAGCGCGGAACGGGAGGGACTCATTCACGAACCGCGCAGTGCATCCGTCCGTAATAGTGAGCCTTGTCAAACTGCAAGACAGAAATCGGGGGAAAATTGTTTTTTTTTCCCCTTCAGGACACAAATGTGGATAATCTTCGGCGAAATCTAATCACTGCCGTGGCCAGCGCGACGAGGCTCCCAGCTGACATGTTCAATCGACCGGCGAGAAATTATCCGGTCGGAGATAGGATCTGGTACAAGACCAGGCATGTAGTGGCTTGTGCTAATTCGTTGCGACTCATGTCAAGTCATGTAGAAAATTCATGTAATTCAACCGCTAGCCTGGTGGCATGTCTCTAGCCAAACTATCCGACGACGCATGTCCGACGGCGAGGGGGCTTCTAGTCCTGATCCTCATCCTCGTCGTTGTGCTCGTGCTCATGCTCCTCTCGGGCCTCGTGGAACTGTTGCTCGGGCTCTTCTCCGTCCGCCAGGCTTTCCTTGTCTTCGGCGTTTTCCTGCGAGTCCTGGATCTCGGGCTCCCCCTCGTCCTCGGCATCGACCATTTCTTCGTCTTCTTGATCGCTCTTTTGCTCGTCGGAACCCTCTTCCCCCCCGTCCTCGCCGCCCTCATCACCATCTTCTTCCGGAGCATCTTCGATCTGTTGTCCCGTGGCATGGGCCAGTTCCAAAAACAGTTGTTTCCCCTCGTCGTCCATCTCCTCGGGTCCACTCATTTCGCTGCCGGAGTCGTCTTCGCCGTCCGCACTGTCATGAACACTTCCCCGCCGTGAGCTTGATCTGCTAGCGTCCATGTCTTCGTCTTTAGTATTGGCGACGCGGAGGTCCACGGGCGAGCTCGCCCGCCCTCCATCTTCTTCCCTCTGCGTAGAAATCTCCACGACAATCCTCTTGCTCAAGATCGGCGTCTTGATAGGAGGGGGTTTGACTATGGCGGCTTCGGCTTTGCGCTGGATTTCGCGCCTGGTCACCGTCTTGGTCCGCCCAGGTTTACCGGGAGGGCGTGGGACCACCTCGGGCACCGGCTGGGCAGGGAGGCCCATGAAGTCATGCGGAGTGCCTTGCAGACCAAGCCCCACGGGAGCTGAAATCGACACGGCCAGAGGACCGTCGGTGCTGCCATCGCCCTGTGCTCGAAGCATGTTGTTCAAACGATTCCTCTCCGCTTCCTCGTCCACCCCACCGCTAAGGTCGGTCGTCATATTAATGAACGTACCTTGCGGCAGCGGGGCCGGCTGCGGCCGAGGCTGCTCTTCGACGGGCAATTGCTGCACAAATTCTTCGTACAATTTCGCATACATGTCCCCGATCAGGTCGTCGATCGTCGGTCCCTTCATCAAGCTGTTATTGAGACGTTTCAGATCGATGGCGTCGCGCATGACGTCCAGCGCCCTCGACGACGTGTCCGGGTCGTGCGCCCACTTCTCCAACTGTTCCGACTTCTTTGTGAACTCTTCATGATTCATGCCGTCGAACAGGGCTCTCTCGCGGCCCTCCGGGACTTGACCACCGAGTCGCCTCAGCACCCGGACATATGTCGTGGCGACTTCCTCCCAAACTTTGCTGTGATCGAGGAAATCCGTCGTCTTTCTTCGAATCCGTCGAACCAGCTGATCCAAACTGATGCGGTCATTCATCTGGTCGAGCAAATGGACGAAAAATGATACGTATTTGCCGGTGTAGACATAATGCCGGCCCGGTCGTTCATTCTCCGGTTTCCACACCTGCAAAGTCATCGTCTTGGTGAAGATCTGTCGGGTGAATTGGTGCTTCGCCCCGAGGGCACCAGCCGCTGGATCCTCGTCGTAAAGCATATGTGCCCCTCGCGCGATGATTCGGTGGTGCCAATTGGATTTGTCGGCATGCTCTAGCTTCTTCAGAATCTCTAGGAAATATGGTACCCAGTCTGGGCCATGCTCGTCCGACTCTAAATGTGCACCGTGGGCGTAGCGGGTTGCTTGCATGTACTCTTCGGCTTGTACAGGGGTGATGTCGTGGCGCCTGGCCACCATCTTGTACACCACCGAGACAAGTCGGAGGTGCGGCTCGAGTATGGGATCGTTCGACTTCTCCTTCTTCGGTAACGCGTCGATGGCTTCTATGATGGTATCTAACACATCCTCCGCGGACACAGGGCGTCTTCGGCGTGCGTTGTCGCGGCTGCAAAACATCTTCCAGAGACATTTCGACCGGGTGTAATGTGACAGCCACGGCTTTGGCCGGTCGGTCAATCGTTGGCCCAGGAGGTAAGCTGCAAATTGCCACAGAGCATATTCACCTAGAGGTTCGTGGAATGCCTGTTTCGACATGGTCTGGTCAACTACACTACTCATGTGGCGCAGGTTTTTATCTGTCTTGAAGGCCTCCATGTGCAAAGGCGGCCGAGAAGACGAGTACAGGCGCGTGGCAAACTCCGCATACATGTCCTCGATCTTCTGCACCGTCTCTGGTCGACTGTCAGCAAATCTCATTGCCATGGCGATCGACATGATGTAGCTGTGTATGGCTTGACGCTCGAGCAGTGCAATGTCACCTCTTGAATCGTTGAGTTTGGTCGAATTCCATATCAGGTCGTCTTCGATCTTAGCCTCGTAGACTTGGGCTAGGCGGTACCAGGTCTCCCACTTGTCAATACCATGGTCTAAATCTTGTCGGAAAAAGCTGGCGGCAATATCCAAATCGTCCGTTGGCGTAGGATTGACTCGTTTGACAGACTTGAATTTCGCAAAGGTCAGGTGTCCGAGCAAGAAATACCACCCGCAGCTCGCAGCGGTCTGTGTGTCATTGTGCACAGGGCGCGTGGGGAGATCCCCAATGCCCCGGATGCACCGGTAGAGATCGTTGGGATTGATAGGTGACTTGAGATATCCGGAGATCAATCGCTTGTTGTATTGTAAACCAGGGCTGGATTTCACCGCGCCTAGAGCCTGCTGGATCTTCTCGATCGTTCCCTTGAGTTCACTCTTGATTAGGTCTTTGATGTTGAATCGTTCGGCATATTTCATGATGGTCGGCACCAACGACCAAGCTGTCTTTCTGTCTAGGCTCTCTGTCGGGCAACTGTGATTCACGTCTCCGACGCCACTTGCAAAACGAAGGTGGTACAGATCATAGAAGACCTGAGCCATCTCTGCCGCATAGTCCTGTTTGGTCGCGAGACTGCCCAGTTCGGATTTGACCAGCTTGACAAATAACTTGTTGGCGTGCTTGCAGTAATGCCGGATCCCGAACGAACTGTGAACAGTGCCCAAGTATTCGGCCAGGTCGTCCCCTGCGCGGGTGAAAGAAGTGGGATCCTGGGCCGTAGCTTCCTTGAGCAGAGTATACTGTAGGGTCCAGGTTCGAACCAGCATCTCCTTGAACCGATCTTTACTCCGGTCATATAGCTTGGCTGAGGCCGCTCCCTTGAGCTGTGGCCCAGCCGTCTGACCGACCCGGACCGAGTCTTCATACACCACGAAGCCATGGAGAAGTCTCACAAGGGCAGTGACCGCAGCCAGAGACGACTTCAAGTGGGCTTCGTCCACACATTCAAACGCGCCAGGTTCCACGAGAATTTTGGCCAGCACTTTGACCATTAGCTCATCGACGTCACGAAGCCACTTCAACATGGAAATCTGCCGACTGTTCGGGTCGCCATCGAGATGTCTCGAGGTGAACAGCTCGTTCACGCTGGTCTCAATTCCTCGGAGAAGACAAGAGACGATTTTCGGCGTGTAAGAAATGGACGTGTAGGCATTCTGCAGGCGTCGCCAGAGAAAAAGTTTGAGCGCCGCATCGCCGGACTCGAGGAAGTTGATCAATTGCTTCGCTTGGGAAGCATGGTCGCTCATAGGGGTTGACTTGGGGGCACCGTCCACCAAGGTGGTGGAGGTGGATTCCAGGATGGGTTCTAGCTTTTCAATCACCGCGACTGGGTCACTATTGTCGCTGTCAAAGACGTCGGTGAAGAAGTCGAGGGTACTGAGCCGCGACACCTCCTGATCAATCGCGGAGATGGATATGACCGGCATGGCCGCATTGTTCGGGAGGAAGATGGGACCAGCTCTGGATCTCTCGAACAATGCCTTTAGGTCCTGAAGACACAGGAGAACGTGGGCTTTGTCGACCTCCGCGGCCAGGGTGGCATAGGTGGTCGATGCCCAGACGTATCGAATAATCAGAGGGTCTGTCATCTCCGGTCGCTCGCAACTGTCGAGGTATAATTGCAGCAAATCGTCGGCAAAGCTTGCCCATCTCATTAGACGGTCACTGTGCCCGATCCGGGTGGTGCCTACCACCTGACTGTCGGGATTTGTGACCGCTGAGTGGACATCCAAGTGTAGTTCGAAGAGGGTCTCGACAAACTCAAAAAGTGCCGACACATCTGCTCCAGCCGCCCCCACCCAAGCGTTATCTGATCTCGTCAGCGAGGAATAGCGCTGTCGCAGGCATTCATAAAGCTGTGAGTCAGCCGTCACGGCCAACTGCACCACGGTCTTTTTCATTCCTACCGACCATTTTTCGCGTAGGTAGGAAGATTCGGACGCTGGGGTCTGGCGCGGGGATCCTGTCAGCGCCGAGGAGAGCCAATGCAAAGCCGCATCATAGGTATTGATCGGTTCCGCATTGATGAGGTCGACGACAGTGACCAGGGCAGCTTCGTTCGAGCCTCCAGGCGGCTCGACTCCTTTGGACGTGGCAGCTTTGGAGTGTTGCAGAAAGAGAGACATGCCAGTGGATTTCTCTACAAAGTCTTGGTTGCCATGGCCATAGACGATCGCTTGGCCCTTCTCGTCCGACCAGCTTGTCAAGGCGTCTCTGAGGTCCGTTAGCAGGGTCAGGTCTTTAGGCGACTGCTCGGGGTGTTCTTCCTCTCCTTCTGCGTTGTTTTCGGCGCCGTGCCAGAAGGCGTTTCTTGCATTTTCGGGAGAAAGATAAATCATCATATCCAGCTTGGCCAGTAAAGAGTTGACCACATCAAAGGTTGCTTGGTCCGATTGTTCATTCATTGCAAGTTGATCCAGGAAAAATCGGGGATCGTCGTGGACCCCCTCGTCTTCTTGAGCGGCGAGATCGGCCAACGATTCTCTCGCTCGCAACCGCTTGCTCTTGGCCCGTCCTTCTGTTTCTTCATTCCCGGCGGCGGTGGTGGACCGCTTCCGCGAGGTTGTCCCGGTGCTATCTTCCCGCTCGGCCCCAGGATTGTGTACTTCGATCGTCTCGCCGTCGGTTACGACGTCAAAATTATCAGCTTCTTGCCCGTTCGATGCCGAAGCGCCTTGCGTGTCTTCCTTCGTCGGAGATTCAACTTTGAGTTGGGCCTCGGCGGCCGGTTCTGCGCCTTGCTTCGCGTTGGGCTTTGGATCGGGGGCAGAAACATGGTGCGGACTTTCTGAACTCTCCAGGCCCAGTTTCATCTCGGTGTCACGTTGTCGAAGCAGTAGGTCCGGCAAGTCCACCTTGACGGTGGTCGCCGATCCCAACGCCATGGAGCCATCCTGAATTCCAAGGATGGTCTCGTGTATGGCTTGCCCGAGGGAGGTGATGTCGCTGGAGGTGGGTCGCAAAGTCAGTGCGGCAACACCGAAGCTCAGTGGACGATGTCTATCGTCCAGATATTCGAGAGTCCTTGCGCGCTTGGGCAGAAAGGGGTACGGGTCGTTCGTCTTCCTCAAGGCGATCAACAGTTGATCCCGCACCCTGATGTCGGAGCTGCGCAGGCGAGTGAGGTCGTCCTGCAAAAGATTGACCACCTCCTCCAGCTCTCCAGCAGCAAATGCCTCGTCCAGACCGGATAGATCGATAGTCTGTTCCAAGTCTTCATCATCTCCGGCCAGGACGCTCTCCAGGCAGAACCGAGCTATCCGCTGTGTTGAGAGCACGTCGGCGACGCGGGCGGTCTTCTTCCACAAGTCGAGGTCGGTGTCGTCACGTTCCAACGCTTTGGCGAAATCTCGGACACTCTCGCTACAGGACTGGACGTAATACTGACAGAGCTCGACTCGCGAGCCTTTCGGGTTTGGAAGCTGGTGGCGGGCGACGTCCAGCACAAATTGCCCCCTATTCTTGAACGCCAAGTAGATGAGCTGGGGGATGGAGCTGGCCGAAGACTCGGCGGCATTGCTGGGGAGGAGGGCAAGGGCTGCGGTGTCGGGCTGTGCGGTTCCCGTGGCTGGCTCCTCGTCAAGCTCATCGTGGGCGAACTCGGAGGCAACCTCGGGGTACTTGAAGACCTCGGATTGCAGCAATTCCCCGTAGGCGCTGCGGGCATCCTGGAAGTAGTTGGGGCCCTGGGAGTGAAGTTTCAGGGCGTTTTGGTAGAGTTTGAAGGCCTCTTCAAGTTGGATCTCTTTGGTGTCGTCAACTTCTTCTTCGAAGGTGTCTTCGGGTTCGACGTTTAGCGCCGTGAAGGCCGACATGCTTAGCGGTCGACGTGAGAGGCAAGGGCCGGGGTGTGGACGTTCATCCCGTGCGGAATAACCATCCTTCGGTGGTCTGAGACGATGCTTATGATATTTGGTGATCGCACGGATGATTCCAGGCGGCCAAGTGATGTCCTTATCGACGAGAGTGACGTGGTGGGAAAAGGGTGAGGCTGAAGTCAGGAATGCGAGGCACGCGTGTCACTTAGCTTGACGCGAATTCAATAGAAGTCCTCAGGCTGAAGAGGTAAGCTTGGCGCTTTCAAATGATCACGTGCGAGTCACGTGCGAGTCACTTTGACGTGCCACGTGACGTGCCTCTTTTACAACCGCCAGCTTGCGACTTACCCTTCCACAGAAGTTACCCTTGTTCTACCCTTGTTCGGGCTCGCTCAGAGGTAGGTGTGGACAGGCCTTCCATTTTCTCTCCTGGGGATACTAAGCCAGCCAAATGCTGGCACGCAGATTCCAGACTTCTCTACCAAGAACAATCGCTACATCCCTAAGGTAACAATTGCGTAGGGCGAGGATACTAGCGCAGGTGCGGATCTTGCCCGAATTTTGAGACGGGAAAGTGAGAGAGAAAGCAGTAGGCCCTGGACCTGTGCTCGATGAATGATTTCCTCGAGTGTGGCCAGTTTGATGAGATTGGAGAGCCGTACTCCGTCCAGGTGCGCAGATAAGGGACACTATCCGCCAAACTTGGTCCGCAAAATTGACCGAGACGGACATTCAATTGTCCGAAGGGCTAGGGTTAAAATTGTGACATCCACGACCTCAATAATGGCAGCAGCCTGAAAGTGTCGAGACCATGCCCTGCCCCGCAATCACATTCTATCTCCCAATACTCGAAACCCCGGCGTCCCAAGATCCGTGGGCATGGAAGAAATGGCCAATCGGAGAACAACGATACGAGCAACGTGGGATAAAAACGGCGCCAGTGCGAAGGGCGCGGTTTGCCATCGGAAACCCTTAGCCGACAACAATATCATGCTCTAAGTAATATCAAACATCACTCCCTAATCTTCTTCTGCTGTGTTTGAGCTTTGCGGCGGGTTGTTCGGATCCATCGACGCCGTAATAAACCGAATCATGATCTCCAAGTCGCAGCCTTTGCTGCGCATTGCGATTCTGGAATGTGACACGCCCTTGCCAGAGACGAAAAAGAAGTATCAAGGATACGGCGGAGTCTTTGAGGCCTTGTTAACTGCAAGTTCAAAGGCACTGGGAAGAGCCGATCTCGATCCGGAAAGTGGCCTGGACATCACCAAGTGGCAGATCGAGTTGGATCCTGAACATTACCCGGACCCCAGCGAGATTGATGCTATTTTGATAACCGGATCGAGTAAGTGTTCAGAGGAGGAGGCCTGTCGAGTAGCGACGAGAAGGGTTTTCCAGAGGCGGATTCCAGAGAACACAGGCTTGCATCTTCGCCACCGACCAGGACAATGCCACAACATCTACTATCATCACGTCTTATGGCAGAGGCTGACCTCTACACCTTCCAGAACACGACTCTTTTCTCGATACACCGTGGATCACCAGGCTTGTGGATTACACGGCCAAGATCATCAATGAAACGGACGTCCGAGTGATTGGCGTCTGCTTCGGGCACCAAATCGTGGGACGCGCCTTAAAAGCCCCGGTTGGCCGAAATCCACAAGGGTGGGAGGCTGCCGTGAACGACGTACAACTGAGTGAGAAGGGAAAGGAAGTGTTTGGAGCAGATAAGATCGTAAGTCCAGCAGTTTTGAGGGGGGTCGGATGTGGCAGACGGGTGGCCGACTCATCTCCTTCACAGTCACTTCACCAAATGCACCGAGACGTCGTCTTCAGCTGCCCGCCTTCGGCCACGCCCCTCGGTTCCAGCCCCGTGTGCGAGGTGCAGGGAATGTACATTCCTAAGAAACTGATGACGGTCCAAGGCCATCCGGAGTTCAATGAGAAGATCATGACGGAAATCTTGGAGACGCGGCATAAGGCGGGCGTCTTCAACGACGAGGCATACGCAGAGCATAGCAAGAAACTGCCGTTGAGGCACGACGGTCTCCTGGTTGTGCAGGCGTTCCTGAGATTGGCTTTGGGGCAGCTATGAGGGCCCGGGTATGGGAAAGCGGGCGGCGACTGAGACCATGTACTTGATGGCCAAGCAAGGGCATAGATTGAGGTGTCTGAATGATGCTGTGATAAGCACTTGGGCAAGGCTGTCCAGGATGTGTTAAAGGTCTACGCGGAGAATTAGATGAGAACATCCATCCTGTCATCATACAGACCCTTCATCCCAGGTTCTCACCCGCCGACTTAAACACCTGCTTGAATTTTTCGGGAATGTCATACTTGCCCATGACCACGTCGACCAGCTTCAACCCACGGGGACAATTGAATAGCTCGCTATCCAAGACCCGGCCCAGCTCTTTCCATGTTTCAATTCGGCTCGCCCAAATCGGATATGAGTCAGAATGCGGATCCCTGGCCCCGAGGAACCGTGGCGCTATCGTAAACTCCCACTCGGCGAGGTCGTTGTAGTCTTGATCCATGCCGTGGATTTGCCGCTCGTATGCGTAGCCCGAGTTGTTGACGATGAATACCGTCAGCGGGATGCGATAGCGAATGGCAGTGCTGAGCTCCTGCACCGTGGCTTGGAAGCTGCCGTCGCCGTCGAGGAGGATCGTGCGCCTCTGCCGCTCCGGGTTCCTGGAAACCATTTGCTGCTGTGCGAGGGCGACGCCGATTGCCGCCGGCAGCATATGGCCCACGGAGAACCATTGGCCGGAGGCGATGGTGGATGCATCTTCGGGAAGAATCAGATCTCTTCCACCCAGGATTGGAGTGGCATTTGCCAATAGGATGACGTCCCCTTTTTGGAGATATCGGTTCAGATAGAGATAGAAACTGGCTTGGTCGATCTTGTCGTTGTTGTCGTTCACTGACGTTTGGATGCGACGATAGTCGCCGAGAGAAGAGATGTCCGGCTGGGCGACTCTGCGCGTGTCCAAGGCTCCCACGATCTTGGACAATGTCCGTCGCAAGTCTATCGGGATGGCGGTTTCTTGCCTCGACTTCGAAGAAAACCGTATCTGATTCTTATTCAATGTGATGATCTTTTCCGGCTCGGGCACCACCTTCCAGCCCAGTGTTTGTGTGTCTGAGAACATGGGTCCAAAAGCCAGGACCAGATCCGCGCCGCTGACATACGGCATGGTGTCGATTTGACCGACTGGCCCAGAATGAACGCCGTAGTAGTTATCCAGCGATGGCACCATCCCGTTCCCTGAGGGCATGGAGAGGGTGGGGAGATTGGTTCTCTGCATGAAACGACTGATGTCTTCTTTGAACTCTCGCACACCGTGGCCTGAGTCGACAAGAATCAATGGCTGCTTGGAATTGTAAAGCCGCTCCAGAAGCATTTGGACCGCTTGGCTCTCAGCTTCTTCTTCAACGATTGCCAGTGATTTCAAAGGGATCTCAAGCTTGGAGGCATCAACCTCTTTGGCCACCATGTCACAGGGCATCTCGACATATACAGGTCGACTTTCCTGCAAACACTTGGCTATCACATCATCAATCTGCTCTGGAGCTTCGCTTTCGTCAATCAGGTTAGCCTGGGCAACCGTCACCTTGGCCGCCATCTCGGCAAACACTCTTGGTCGTCCATCGCCGAGTGTATGATGGACATTGGCCTTTGACTTCTGTAAATGTCGCTGTGGGGTGCCGACGATGCTGACGACGGGAACGTGTTCCGCGTAGGAGCCTGCGATGGCATTGATGGCGCTCAGCTCACCGACACCGTATGTTGTGAAAAGAGCCCCCAGTCCAGCAACGCGAGCATATCCATCTGTCGCATAACCCGCGTTGAGTTCATTGCAGTTATTGATCCATTGGATACGAGCGGCTTGGAGGTGGTCCAATGCTTTCAATGTGAAGTCTCCGGGTACTCCATGCATATGATGGACATTGTTTTGCTTGAGACGGGTAAAGAGATACCGCGCGAGGGAGGTTCTGCTCATGGTCGATGTCGTCGTGGGAGCTGGGCTGTCTTGGTCGACACCCCACGCACCACGCACCTCGCTCTCGTGGATCGTGGATCGTAATCCCCTTGGATTTTTCAAGATGGGCCAGTTGATAATATATCCACGTGGAGGGAGAGTCCTCTAATAAAGTTCGTGGCACGTACAGAGTCCTGACGATGTTGTTTAGGCGGGGCACGGCGGGGGTTGGGTAATAGCATCTACTTAGAAGTAAGCTGGGGGCGCCAATAGGACACTCCAGGCGATCCTACTAGGGCCCAGGGGGCGCCGAGGGCGCCAAGCGTGTTCCACCCTAGGGTGCCCGGGCCAGGCTACTTCCTGTACCACCTGCGAATTGGTTATGATTATTGAGTAGGTACAGGCTTCGCTAGGGGGGTGCTCACGTGGGTGCTACAGTAGTACTGCAGCGGCTTGGCAACTTGGTGGATCAACAACATCCATTACATTAGTAATAATAATGCATCTCATAAATCCTCACACTCGCCCATCAATTATGCTGTCAACAGCGAGGTCATTAAACAACACTTGTCGGTCGACAGCTGATAAAAATTTCAAGCCATGCTCCTACTCATGGTCGAAACAAAAATCCACTGTGCTACGGTCACAGTGAGGGAGCTTTCTTGGGCTAAGCTCTGCTAGACCAAGATATATCAATCCCTCTTGGATCATACAGCCAACAACCTTCGCCCAACGAACCCAACACCTACTAGTGGTATCCATTTGTCGTCAGAAATCTCTCCCTCAAGACCTGCGCTATTCTCCGGACTCCCTCAACCTGCCGGTCCTCCTCCTCCCATGCCCAGCACAATCTCGCTCCTCTGTTCAAACAGTCACAGGAGGTTTTGCTTCCTCTCACCTTCATCATGCCTGCGGCCAAGAAGCGCAAATTGAAATCCTTCAACGCCACCGCAGCAACCTCGTCTGCGAGAATGCCCTCTGGGAACAGAATGTAGATGAAGAACCCCCCAATGACCTCTTCCTCTCTGCCACTGTGAATACCGCTCTTGGGCCGGTACGGTCGACCAATATCAATCCGCACACCTAGGGGCCCGAGGTGTTCCTCGATTGCTCGCCTGAGTGTCGCCGCGCGTTTCTGGTAGGTCGGAATAAGGACTTCGTGGATATGAGCTTCCAGCGCACCGGTGCGAAGGACGTGCTCGATTAGAGTCGACGAAAACTGTCCGGGAGCACCACCGGATAATGTGGCTCCGCTGTTCGTTATGAGTTAGCACGCTTGTTGGGTGCTAGGTAACATGATACTTACACTTTGTTGAGTCTGGTGATGAATTTCGGCGTCGCTTCTGCCCATCCACACCTCATTCCCGGCCCAATGACTTTGGAAAAGGACCCGTTGCTGACCGCGTTCCCCCATTCTCGGTCCCCTCCATCCAGAGAGTTGTCCACATCCACCAATCTCGGTGGAGGCGGAGGAGCTGAAGGGGAAACAAAAGAAATAGAAGAGCTTCCATTCGACACCGTCTGTGTTCCGCCAGATCCAATTGGCCACGACAAGAAGTCGTAGCAGTCATCGGTGATGATGAGCGCATCGACTTCTCTCGCTAGTCGCACCAGAGCTTCTCTTCGCTCGACTATATACGTCTTGGCGCTGGGATTACTGAAGGTAGGCACCAGGTATATGACATGCCTGTAGAGCTTGGGATACTGAGATGGGCCCTTGTACGGCGTATATGAGGCTTCCTCCTCGCAATCGGCCGCTTTGATCCGCTGGCGCAAAATTTCCACATCCAACCCGTCGTCATCCTCAGGAACACCGACAAGTCGGCCGTGAAAACCGGCATCGTCGAATACTGGGCATGCCAGAAAGTACGTCGGCTCCACCATCCACACGCGGCGGGTGTATGCCGGATCCGTGAAGGCCGCCATGATACACGCCAGATTGCCTGACGCCCCCGAGGTGATACAAATGCGCTCATGGGAAATGTGTTCAGGGCCATCGGCGTTGGACCCCGCCGAGGGTGCTCGTAGGCAGTACAGGCGAGAAAGCCATTCCGCGCAACCTTTTCGCAATGCAGGATCACCAATGCTGGGCCCGTAGAGCATTGCTTCCGTTGCACGCTTCGGGTCACAGAGAGTGGCTTCTGCCGCCGTACGGAGCGCCTGGCGAGGCAAAAGCCGTGGTGTAGGCCAACCCTTTTGCAAGTCAATGTGCGGTTCTGGTGTCGATTGCGTTGACATTTGGGTCCCGACCGCCATGTTTGAGGATTCTTCTTGGTGTATCAAGGCCTGTCAACAGTGCTGGAGATGCTGCATCAATCTCGCCTCCTGAACATGAAGCCGGCTCGTTTGATTTGTACCTCCATGGGACGTCGGTCTGGACTCCAGCGCCAGGAGGGACAGTCCCTCGAGTGGACTTCATGCCCGACGGCGACCACTGTGTCCAAAGCCGTAGGGCATCTAATTGGCGTGGGATCAACTCTGCCATAGAAGGGAGATTCAAACTCCGTTTCGCACTTGGGGAGTCCGACGCCTGACAGCTGATCCCCGCCCGACGATCGTCGGATTTCTCCATCGTGCGCGGCCTGCCTCTATCGTTCCACAGGTTCCGTTCATCCACCAAAGCACAGACAATGCCTGAGGAGTTTATCTCGTGCTGCACTAGACCCCGCTAGTCGGTTCGACAAGGATCGTACACACTCCGAAGTCTGCATCGCGCGGCGCGTGTCGCTCATCACAGTCCGGTTTCGACTTTTCGGACTCGGAGTCGACGTGTCCACAGTGCGAAACGAATGTTGACTGTGGAGAGATTGTGTGATCGTGGAGATGCATCGGCGTGTTGCAGACCATGGCAACCTCTCCAGTGAGGACGAAATATATCACCCAGTCAGGGAGCCTTACTACGAAGTAAATCCTTGACTTTCTTTCTCGGAAACCGACCCTCTCTGCTGCGCCCGTGTCAGCCCGTGTAAAGTATCAATCCAGATTCATCATGCCGAAATCCCCTTTGTCACTTGATGCGGAGCAGGCTGCGTTCGACCAAGAAGTTGAAGAAATCAAAGCATGGTGGACATCGAGCGCAAAGCAACGGCAGCTGAAGCGGTAGGCGGATTTCTGGCTCATGTCTCCTCGTCCGCCTCTCGACAGGTCTAATCTTTTTCCACAGCCCCTACCCAGCCGAGCGGATTGCCGCGCTTCGAAGCTCGGTCAAGCAAAAATACCCATCTAGCGACATGGCGTTGAAACTGTGGGAGCAGATGAACGAGCATCAGAAAAACGGAACTGCCGAATTGACCTTCGGCTGCACCGATCCCTTGCAGGCGGGCGTCATGGCCAAGCACCAGCAGGTATGAGGAATCACATTCCCCTTTCCGCAACCGATCCCAGACACCCCACTGACCGAGTTTCCGGCCAAAATCAAAGACCGTCTACGTCTCAGGAGCGCTTTGTGGCTATTCTCAAGTCAGCCAGCCCGGAATGGACCACGCAGATTACCCCTGGGACACGGTACCGGCGGTGGTGAACAAGATTTTCCGGTCCCAGCAATGGCAGGACCAGCGACAGCGGCAGTTTCGGTTCCTGTACCCTAAGGCCGACAGAGAAGGGTTGGAGAGTTGGGATTTTCTGACCCCTATTGTGGCCGATGGAGACATGGGGTTCGGTGGGCTGACGCATACGATGAAGATGACGAGAGCGTTCGTCGAGGCCGGTGTTGCCATGTTTCATCTAGACGATTTGGCCATTGGTATGCCGTCCCCTCGTTCGTTCTATGGTGCGGGATGGGAACAGCTGACGTGCTTCATTGGAAAGGGACCAAGAAGTTCACCATCGGTGAAGGGCGAACGGTCATCCCGACGAGCGAGTATTTGTCCCGCCTCACCGCGGCACGCATGCAGATCGACATTATGAACGCCGAAACCGTACGTCCATTCTGCCGACATGTGCTTGGTCTGATCTTATGGCTTGGTCTTGCTGACGTTTTTCCGCTCGATCCCAGATCCTGATGTGCCGTTGCGACACAGACCACGCCGGCTTTATCAGTTCGGTGATCGACCCGCGAGACCACGCGTGGGTGTTGGGCGCGACGAAGCCCGTTGAGCCGCTGGCCTCGGTGCTCGCCACCGCTCTCGCCACAGGTGCCGACTACCTGCAAGCGCAAAAGGATTGGATCGCGTCCGCGGCACTTAAAACCTTCGACGAAGCCGTCGCCGCACACGCCCAGTCCTCTCCCGACAACGTGGCAGCATACAAGGACGCGGTCCAGGCAAAGAACGCTTCTTCGGCCCTCTCCCTCAGCGACCGGCGTGCTTTGGCCGCCCAGCTCCTGCCCAAGGAGCTGTCCTCGACGCTCTTCTTCGACTGGGACCGGGCGCGCACGCCCGAAGGCTCGTACCGGTTCGCGCCGGATGTCAACGCTGTCATCACCCGCGCCCTCCTGGCCGCCAACCTGGGCGAGGTCACCTGGGCGCGCATGGACTACCCGATTCCGGCGGACATCGACGGATTCCACCAGGCCGTGCGCGCCGTGCACCCGGATCGCAAATTCGGATTCGGATACACCGGCAGCTACGACTGGTTGAAGGCCGGCTGGACGCCCGACGAGGTCAAGGACTTCCCCTGGGCGAGTTCGAAGAAGTACGGCATCACGTGGCACGTCCAGCCGATCTGGGCCTTGCAGGGCCAGAGGCGCTCCGTCGAGGACTTCTCGCTCCTCTGGCAGAAGGGGGGTCTCGCTGCCTATTTGAATCATGTCCAGGCCCGGGAGTTGAAGACGAGTTATCCGGGCGTCGTTGCCTGGACAGATGCGGATACAAATGGGACTTTCGCTGCTGCTAATAGTGGGGAGCTTGATGACGACGATGCGGGCTACGCGAGGTTCAGGTTCTCCGGTGCGTATCTTGCCGATGCGCTTTTGGAAACGGCAACCATGGGCGTCGAAGGAGCGCAGAAGGGCTTGATGATGGGTGAAGGGGTTGTAAAGGGACCCAAGGCGAATCGATTTGGATAGACGGGAGGTTTTGTACGTGGTGACTCTGCGAAGATTGTAAGGCATAAGCAGAGTCTCAAGATCGCTGGTATACAGCCGTCTCAATAGGATTGAATAGTGCCTCTTCAGACGATGCAGTTTTGGTGACATCTTAATATTTTCACGTTGATGCATGATCATGATGGACCGCCAGCCACGCTAAAAATAGAAGATATTAAAACATGTCGTAGCCAGAGAGACTTCCTGGGAATTCCAGAGTCTGTCCCGGCGAAAGACCGCCAAGTTGGCTTGCAGAGACACTGCCCGAAAGGTACGAGCTGGGAAATTGATACAAGGGTAATCCGCTGGTGAAGAATGTTTGGTTGGTCATCGGCAAGGGCGTGGCAGAGGAAAGGTCTAGCTTGTCTCCCATGGCGTTGGAGAAAGGATTATTATTGCTGGTGTTGCTATTGGTGTCCATGCTGGGAGGCAAGACGTCCTCATCTCTTGGGAAATCATACGTGATCATTTCTTCAACCATTCGGATTGTTTCGCGATTCAGGACCAGGGATCTAACGTGAGCTAATCTTGAGCGGATGTCTTCACTGACTTCGTGGTCGATGCGCTTGGAGGCTCGGCCGCCGTAGGGTGATGGAGTGGTCTCATTTAGCGGGATCTCGGTGGCCAGCAGTTCGAATATATCGGAGAGATCCTTGGTACTCTCCCATCTTTCCGTGATGATGGCCAGGTTGTTTGAGCATGCTCGGATCGCGTCGAACACCTCTTTGGAGTGGTATGATTCCGTCCGGAATTTTGGTGGGGTCGCCCAGAGGCAGTATAGTAGTGTTGTTCCCATGGAGAACTGGCTGATAAGCTATAAAGCGTCAAAAGCGAACCTTCCTATTAGGGATGAGGTGTCACCTACTCCGAGTATTGGATGAGGGAGTTTTCGGTATCCCTGATATTTACGAAAGATCAAGATCGTCTGGGTGCTGGCCCTGATGGACCAGTCGCCCGCTGGGCCTCGGACATTGGATTTGGTCGGTATATGAAGATACATAAGGCAATGGTTGTAGACAATCAGGGTCCATCGTTCATCTGTGGCGGTTTTCGTGTCTGAGGAGGAGGCCTCCTGTAGTTCAGACCTCCAATGCTCTAACTTGGCCAGGATGTAAGATCTCCAGTCGGACACTGAATCGAAATTCATCGAGAAGTCGGCTCGCATCGTGACGTTGAGAATTTCAGATTGAATCTGGAAACACCGTTCTCGATGTAATGCCGAAGAAACCGATGTGTAGGTGGTAGGCCCGTTCGACGCGAAGGAGCCATCGAGGAGTGCCGTATCATCGATGTTGTCAAACAACTGGTCATATCTTCAACCCAAATCCAACTTGTCAGGAGAAGGGGGTGCCTACCGGAACGGTGATGTTATCATCCGATATCGAGAAAGGCAGGCGTAACACGCCGCAGGCGAGTCGATCAAGACCGTATGCCACCCAGAATGCTCGTCGTCGCAGTTGGATTTCCGTCCTCGATGCGGTATCCACAGGCTCCGGTTCTGAGTCGATCAAGTGAAATCGAGCAACGATGCAATATCGGACTGCTGAAGATATCATGAGGGAGATTTGTTGTGTCGAAGGTGAAAATAGAGCGTGGATGGACATCATCAGATAAGCTTGAACATGTACCAGTCGACTGGAATGTCCTAAAACTGCTGGCAAGTAATTGTGGACCGCTTGGTCGTAGAAATGCTGTCTGATTCAGTCTCGGTCAATCTCATGATAGATGGAGCTCAGTCGTACCTGCGACGTATGCGACACGCTGAGGGGGTTTTTTGGGTCGAGGAGCAGACTAACAGCAAAGAGCTTTCGATATTGATCAGCATTCGGCCTATGACGGCTTTTCGAGGAGTTAGAACAGTTACCATGTTCACAAAGAAGCCCTGCCACAGATCTTCGGCAGGATGCTCATTTGATCTGTTCCTCCAAGCAGTATGCCACGATTTAAAGGTATCTTTTAGAATGAAAGGATACCTCTTGTTGGCGCTATCAAAATATACCTCCACAAGGTGATCCTCAACCTGGGGTGGAATTGCGTCTGGCCAAATCGCCAATTGGTTCAAAAAATGTTCCAGGGTAGCTGGAGGGGGGTCCTGCTTTTGATGTCTTGCAGTCGGGAGACTGCCCATAATACCAAGAGTCTGACTTTCATGTCTCGCGAGCGGACGGGTCTGGGTGCCTGACGCCGTTTGAAATGGATACGACGGAGAACCCGAGTCTCTGGAGGTGGAGGCTTGGGTGCTCTGAGAGTGATGGGTTTGGGTTGGAGACGCACTATTTTCGAAGAGCTGCATCTCTGATGGGCCTGGGTTTCTCATCCTCTGCCGCATGTCTCCCAGAGCCTGGTTAGCGACAGGTTGATGTTGGGAGGTTCGGCGGTCGTCCTCAGCTTGTATCGTGTTGGCTTCTGGCGGTGAACAGCCTGATCCAACATTCTGTGGTACAAGTTGTTCGAGCTGGCCTAGTCGTTGTTCCAACGATTGGACGTAGCTAACAATATCCCATTAGTGATCTGCACGTGCCTTCCGACCCTGCCTCTTTATCATGAGACATACTCTGCTTTGTAGCGAGCCCGCATGAGCGTTGGCTCGGTGGGCCAACATTCTGGAATAATGCTCAGCTGGCGATTACATGGAGACAAAGAGTCGTCTGTAATATTCGTACCTTCATTGGCCTTGGTACAGTTGGAGCATGGGTTCTCGCCATCGCCATCACACTGACGACGCTATCAGTACTATGCACCAACAAAGTAGACTGGAGGGTCGGCAACCTTCTGCTTCCGATGACGACACCGTTTGCAAGCGAGTATTCTCTGGCGCTTGTGAGGATGTAACGAACTTTCCTCTGATGGATCACCTTGGGCGCCAGCAATGGACTGATCGTCAAGCCGTGATTCAGGGTCAGCAATCGACAATCGTCTCTGTGTGCAAGCGACTCGACCAACCTCATAGGCCTGGGCCATCGCCCTCAACAATTCTTGGCCCAGGCACCCTGTTGTCAAGTTCTGGGGACTCGGGGGCAGAGTTGACAGGATCGGATTTTTGGAAGTGCGACGATTCCGAAAGCCGCGGACGACGTCTTTAGTATTTCCGCATCCTTGGGGAGCTCCTGGCCGGATGGTGGGTTCCCTCCCAAGCCCCTTGATAGAGGGAAGCGTGCCTATTGGCAGGGAAAGAACCCTGTTTAGGGAGAGAACGCGGGGTACATGTGGATGACAGGCATACAATACAATAATGATGAGCACGAGACAAACACACTCCAGGCGAGAGCTGCTCAGCGGGGCGGGACTGTGGCTAAGTAATTGGTGGTTACTGCTTAATTAGTAGTGCCTAAAAAGGTACCGAGGCGGTGACTCTACTTAAGATGGTTATGAGGGAAAAAATGGCAATGAAATTATAACTACTTAGGATGCTGGTGACCGGCCCTTGGGGAGCCTAGAAAACACCCCAACCCACGCCGGTAAGCCACCTACGAACTAGGCACGGGGGGCGCTGCAAAGTAAAGGCACCCCTAGTCCATTATAAGTAGTTAACTAGTAGCATGGAGCCTATCATGGGGAACCCGCCTGGTATGCGCGTCTCCTGACAATTGCGAATGTGCACAGATTAGACGGAATCTCGCATCTGCCACATAGAGGCATCGTCCATCATCCATCGCACGTGTGAGTTCATATTACACATTCTGTCATCTGTACTCCGTACAAGCTGCTGGTAAGTCTGCAGAGGCAAACCGGGCACAGCTTGAACAGTCCTATCTCCCTCTCACCTTATCAAGAATCCATCTATTCCACAATTTCAACGGGATGAGATAAGTCCAGACGGTCAGTTGGAACGTCCAGCCGGACGCCTGACCCTAGTGCCTATCATGCCCCACCCGCCAGACCGCGTGGAATACCCGAATTGCGATCGGACTTTGGGACCCCGAAGAGTCTGAGTCTGTCCAACTCTAGTGTCAAGAACACTCGTCGCTTTGATAGCAATCCGTCATGGATGTTCACACCCCTGTACCCTACGGGTAATGGAATAAAACCCTTAGAGGCATCGCGGTCGCCCTTCCGCAAGAAACATCGCCAATATCTGAGAAACCATGGACAAATCCGAGCTCACAATGTCGGTCGAACAGCACCCGGAGGACAAGTCTAGCAGCAATGAGGGCGTCCTGGAGGAAATAAGTGGCAGAACTCGCCAACATGATCTCGCCAAAGAGGACATCGCCGCCGAGCTGGCCGACATGTTCGCCCACGGGGATAGTTACACTCCTCGAGAAGCATGGCGACTTCGCTGGAAACTTGACCTACGCCTCATCCCCATTCTTTGGTTCAATGTTCTCCTGCCTGCTATGGATAAAGTGAGCCACGGTACTGCTGCACTCTACGGCCTCAGAGAAGATCTTCACCTGGTTGGGAATCAATACTCTTGGATTGGTAGTATCTTCTACGTCCGTCGCCCTTGCGCCATCCTCCTGAAGCTCCGCTAATCTTCTTCTTTAGTTTGGCTATCTGGTTTGGTGCTTCCCTGCCGGCTCCCTGCTACAGAAACTCCCGATCGCAAAGACCATGTGTGTCGCAATGATGCTTTGGGGAGTGCTCTTGATTGGATCCGGCTTTGTCAAGACATTCTCACAACTCATGGCATGTCGATTTCTACTCGGCTTACTGGAGGCTCCTGTTGTCCCGGGTAATATGCTTGTTTTGGCCATGTGGTACACTCGACCGTAAGTATGAAAGTGAGAACAGTTGACATTGGCCGCTGACGTTCCCAAGAGAACAATCGTTGCGCTATGGGCTGATGTACACCGGTCTCTCAACGTGTTTCACCGGTCCTATTGGTTACGCGTAAGTAGAAAGCACCAGGTTGTCCAGATCGACCATGCGTCTGATAGTACATGTTTTTGCGTAGCATCGGGTTCATCAAGACAAATCACTTCAAGATCTGGCAAAGCTTCTTCTGGATCTGCGGAGCCATGACATTTGCCTATGGCATTGTCGTGGGCATCTTCCTGCCCGACAACCCTGTCAAGGCCAAGTTCATCAACAAGAGGGAGAAGGCCATTGCCATCGACCGTGTTCGGGTCAATCAAACCGGTATGTCCTCGAATCACCTCTCATCTCGAACCGACGACACTAACTTTTGCTTGAGGAATTGAGAACAAAACCTTCAAGAAGGAGCAATTCCTCGAAGCATTCACCGACATCCGTGTTTGGCTGATGATCATGTTCAACATCTGGATCAGCATCCCCAACGGTGGTCTCACCAACTTCTCGCCATTGATCGTCAAAGGCTTGGGCTACAGCTCCCAGCGTTCTGCCCTCCTGACTATCCCCAACGGCGTCGTTCAGACGGCTTCCAGCTACATGTGCAACGGAGGAGTCTTCCTCGCCACCAAGTACTTGCCCCAGTACCACTTCCGAGGGGTCTTCATCATGGTTGGCGTCATAGTTGGCATGATTGCCGCCGTCTTCCTGTACACATTGCCTCTAACATCGTACCACAGCCGCCTCGCGGCCATGTATATGTCCTTTTTCTATTTGGGCCCATATATTGTCGGGTTGAGCATTGTTGGAGCCAATACTGCTGTACGTCCTCTGCCCATCGTTCGGTGCTCCTCTCTAACACTTTCACAGGGTCATACCAAGAAGGTCACTGTCAACGCCCTCATGTTCATCTCCTACTGCGTTTCCAACATCATCTCGCCGCAATTCTTCAAAACCGACCAAGCACCCTTGTATCCACTTGGTACAGGGGCCATCTTGGGGTCCTACGTCCTCGCCTTGCTCACCATCGCCATGTACATGTTCGTGTGTTGGTGGGAGAACAAACGTCGTGACGCCCGCGACGCCGCCGCCCACAAAACGATTCATCTTGACACAGACTTCAAGGATCTCACGGATAAACAGAACTTGGTATGATTTTCTCCGCTGCATGTTGCTCAATTCCAAGAGAGAGCGTTACTGATTTTATGGCCACAGCACTTCCGATACGTTTGGTAAACTGCTCGGTAGAGGGAGAGTGTTCAATTGGGCTGGTAAGTCTTGGAGAGGGTGGCCATCTGCTAGTGAGCTGTACTTAGTCTGTAGATAGAACAATATGCTGTAATTTGCCAGGAAGGATCGTAACCATCATAGCGCTTACAGGCATGAATCCGGAATCTGCCTTGAGAGCTTCCGCAGTAATAGAATTAACGCATTGTGCATTGATTTTTGCCTCCCTTCGAGCAAATTGGTAGAGCAGTGAAGTCGTTGCCGGGAAACTCACCTCCAAAATTTAGCGGACTTGTTGCCTTGGGCATGGGTTGCAGGTTGGCGCGCCGCCGCTTCTGACGTCTCTCTTCCTATGTCAATTCTCTTTTTCTTCAAACTAGAAGCTGGGGGGGGAAAAAAGGAATTGGAAGACAATCAGTGACCACTGATAAGTCCAAAAAAGTGAAAGGCTGAAGCCCAAGATAGAGGAAGTGATCAGACTGGGGCTCGAACCCAGGACCTTCTCCGTGTTAAGGAGATGTGATGAACCAAACTACACCATCCGACCGCTCTGTCGTATTGATTGACGGAATTAGGACGGTGAAAATTATTAATACCGTTTTGTGCTCCCATTGAGTTAGCGTGCCAAGGTCATTGTGCTCGGTCTCTAATATTGCATAAAATTAGTATTACTCCATTTCCCTCAAACTGTGAGGGTTTGGACAGGAGTTGTGTAGGTAGCAAGTCTACCTGGTAATAAGGAGGACAAATCCGAAGGGAGGGAAAGAAGGAGATGAGTGGCTCTGTCCCTCCCTTAAATCGTGTGCCCCTTAGTGGTGTTCCCACCAGGGGAGTGCGTTGTTGCCATCCCTTGCTCCCTTCACTCCCCTGCGCTTCTCACGAGAGGCGCGTGTTGGGCGCGCGTTGTCTCTGTCCCTTGCCGTACAGCCTTGTAGCTGATTCCGCAGAACTGAGCACCGTGACTCCTCCAGGTCTCAAAAGGATACAAAACCTCGAATAATCATTTATGATTAGCATTTTGGAATACTTAATAAGAGCTTCCATCTAATGGTACTACTATGTACTTTTGGAGGGTTCCATCAAAGATCACTTGAGATGTAAGTAGCCGCTTTTGTAAAATTCTCTTTACTTTTCTCGAAGTCTGCCAAGGAACTCAGGCCTCGAGGCAATGAAATCTCGCAAGACATATGAGTAGAATGACTGTTAGCTGTACTATTCCATAGGGCGTCTCAATGATGGCATTGATCGCTTCCCAAAGTGTTGAACCTGGGCCTTGCTGTAAAAAAATCGTCCTGTTGCGATCTTGCACTCAAGGGTAAGCGTACAGCTACCCTGGCTGAGTCTGGCAGAGAAATCCTGGCAGTGTACTGTCTGTGAATACCGCGAGAACCATGAACTGGAATACTCAACTGTGCTGTCTGCGTTGCTACACTAACACTGTCTGTGAATTTTCAAAAATGGAAGCTCGAGTTGAGAGCTGTGCGCGCGCCCATGCACACTCACGAGCAAGTCCTAGTTCACGTGTCTGTACAACAGTACCTAAGTATAAGGGTCGCTCCACCACTGTGTGTGTACGAGTAGAAAGGAATACAACTAACCCACCTTGCCTCTGCCTTAACGGCTGGGAGATGAATTCACCACTCTGAATCACCTTAATCGGTTCTACTGGAGTGGGTTTCACTGTGACCTGCCTGCATACGAGTAGTTGTGACCTTCACTGTAGGTCATGTCACTTCCGGACTAACAGTGAAGGCTATTCACTACCACTGTTTCTCTGATGCGGCACTAGATAGTCTCAATCAATCATATATCTTTCCATCAGGGGTTTTCTACTTACATCTAGGCGTTCTATATCTTTAATCCCACACCTCATAAGTCTTTAAGGTGTGTAGTTGCTCTTGGAAACTTGATGCATGAGGTTGTCGTTTAGCTTGATTCCCCTGTTATGGACGACCTAGAGGGTCTTGGTGATGTCTTAGACGAAAATGATGATCTCTGTCAATCATCAGAGGCTATTGGCCTAGAATACGAGGGTCCCGAGGAACGGGCAAGTGTTGCTGTCAAGGTACGGCCTTTGGATTTCGTGCCCAATGACGGTTCCAATGCTCACCAATCTTAGAAAGTCTACAATACTCCGTCCTTTCTCCACTCCTCTCAAGGAGACCACAGCAAAGCGACACATCGATTCTTTGGCAACCTTTTCTTACAGAACCCTGGTGAACTCCTTTCACCGGAGCGGCTCCGTGAGTATCATCAGTTATGTCATGCCATCAGCGACCTGGAAGTGCGAACGCATAATCGTAAGTCAAAGCGAGGATCCATACGATCTCCGAGTAATGGTTTTGCTTACAGCGTGCGCATCCTCGTCTTTCAATTATGAAGATGAGTTCAAAGCCTTTCAAGAAGCAGAAACCAAACTCTGGCGTGATCGAGGTATAGAGCGGCCTAAGGAAGAGCTGGTACCTGCTTCTGGGAACATCCTTGCTGCCTCACTAGCCCATCGGCTCCATAACCCATCATTTACCACAACCAAAGTGCGCAGCGGCGTTACGGCTGATTCCTCCAACCCTTGCACGGCACTGGTCATGGCAAACGGCTTCGATGATAATACTGTTGTGGTAGATCATGTGGTTCGGCGAGAGGTCAAAGATCCTTTCGTTTATTACTCAGAAAACATCCTCGCTTGTCACGAGCAGCACCTTTCCATCGTCCGCAATCATATGACCGCGCCCGTAGAAGTAGTCTACGGCGTACCTACGTGGAAGAGAACTCTGCACTATCTGCAAGGGAGATTACAGCCATTTGATCTCTGGGGCAGTTACAAAGGCATCAGATTGTTCCTGGAGTGGGATTCGGTGGAAACGGCCGACCATACGGGCGAAAGACAATTGAAACGGTTTCTCATTGCCGCTTTCCATCCACAAAACTTTTTAAGAGCATGGTCGAATAACTACAAGTCTGCTCAGGACACACTGTTGGAAGTGGCATACAACCTTGCCGAAGTACGATTCGTTCCTCAGTTCTTCGCCACAACTTCGTGGCAGAAACAAATTGATGTCCTTCCATATGCTCATTTCGCGGCGAACAAACCGTCGGAGCATGAGGCGAGGCTCGCACTCACCGCGTTGCACCTTCTTCTGCTTACAGACGTGGATGCAGACGTACGGACGAGGTCACAACGGCTGCACGCCCTTCTAACTTCTGACCTGAAGCGACTGCTGAGTGGTAGAGGCGACCAATTTTCTCCAGAAGCTCCCTTTACCCCCCCGGCTCTATCACTATCTGCTTCTATGACTACGATATGGCCCCGCAAGCTCCATTTTGACTGGTCACATCTCACAAAGGACAGCGGAGACATTGGCGACCTACCATCTGAAGTCAGTTGCCTGTGTGCCGCTTGCTGGGGGGCTACCGTGATTGGTCCTGAGCGTTGCACAATTGCAAGTGACCCACAACCTCGTTGGACTAAGACTATCCCGCCAAAGTACGTGGAGAGACGGTTGAGCTGTCAAAATTGTGGCTTTCGAAGACGATTCATTCCAATAGATGAGAACATCCCATCAATTTCTGATAACGACTTTATTGACTTCTACAATTCTGTCCGTGGTTTCAGTGAGAAGGTGCAACTGGAGCAGCTTCAGGAGCAACGCCCATCGTCACGGTATCACCGTTGGCAGAAGCCTGCAGCCAAGACGACCGCGAACACAGCAAAGACGACCTCGAAGAAGAAAGCAGGAATGCCCAGAATGGTCCAGTCGGAACATGTCGAGTCACGTCCAGACAAGGGTCCAGTACCGACCAAGTGTACTTTGTGTCACGGAAAAGGTCCCGTCAACTATCATCCTCAATGGCTTGTCGGCTCTGATGTCTATTTAGCAAGAAGAACGGTCAAATGCATGTCGGCCACATGTATCAACGCACGTCGGCACTGGATACCAATGGACGAGGGAATTGAGTACATGGCTCAGAAAACATTCGATACCTACGTGAAGAAAGGAGCTTTCAGCGGCAAGACACAGTGCGCTCGACTGATGATAAAACATCGACAAAATTTGGCCCCCATATGAATGTTTGGTAGAGCTGCGAGACGTTTGCGGAATGGAAGGGATCGGGAAGGGGTTTCGATGAAGTGACTGGAGGTCCCATGCATGGAGTCACGACAGGTCGAACAGTACTACCTGTTACAGAGTGTTGCAAGTTTCTTATCGTATATATTGCACCGGAATGCGATGGGACGCGATCTTGAGAAAAATTGGGGAGGTCGAACTCGCCTTTTCTTCTCCGGTACGGGGTGGGTTGCCTGCGAGGTGATCTTGGCATCGAGGGAGGAGCTCTCAAAGCGGTGGCAAACCCCCCAGATTTGGCGGGAAATTTCCCTGCAACCTGAATTGAGTTGTAAAGTGTCACGGGACTGCCGACAGGTCGACGGCACAGGCAGCCACTAGCTGGCGTGGCTTGGCACTGAGCCCCTCCTTCTTGTTCTTCTTCTCTTCATAGCTTTTACAGAACAACAAGTTATTTTCCACTCAGATCTCTGATCTCCTGTCATAAAGAGTGGCATAGGTCGATCCGTGACTAAAGCCTTGTGGGCATTTGGCCGTGCAAAGCGCCGTTGTAGTAGGGCGGGGTATAGTACGGCAAGTGCGCTATAACAAAAGCACAGGGGAGTGCAGGGGAGCGCAAGGAAAGCAACAACGCTCCTTGTCGGAACACCTCTAAGGGGCATACGATTTAAGGGAGGGACAGAGCCACACATCTCCTTCTTTCCCTTCGGATTTGTCCTCCTTATTACCAGGTAGGCTTACTAGTTGCACGACTCCGGTCCAGACTCCAAACCCTCACAGTTTGAGGAGAATGCAGTAATTTTTATGTAAAGTTACTGCCGGAAAATCCGCCTTCGGTTTAGGCGGCTCGGCCGTTTCGGGTATGGTCGTGTGCTGGGCCCGCCGCCGCTTTTAACATCTACAAGAACCCTCCTTCCCTCCCAATCCTCGCTTCCTTCCAACCTATTTTCTTTCTTATCTCCCTCGCCCCAATACGTCCATCGTACGTTATACGCTATAGTTTATACGGCTAGTAATAGTGGTGCCGTCCTGCCGGAGACGAAATGAATCTTCAGGCTTAAATCGCTGCGTAGGCATCACATGCCTTCACAAGCTCAACGAAGGTCCCGGGCTCCTGGTACAAATTAACACCACCACCAATCGCTGGAGGGAATTCGGAGGCAGCAAACACACCGTAGCACCGTGACCCGCATCCGGTATCCACATCATCTTTGCCTCTGGGAATGCTTGGTACAAGTCCCAAGCCGCTTTCGGTGGGCAGACAATATCATACCTTCCTTGAACGATCGTGGCTGTTTTGTTCCAGGTGGGTGTCAGCAAAGTTTGGAGATGCGTTGAAATGCTATGTTCAGCTTCGCGCACGTACTTGGTATATACCGTATGCGATCCACGCTGTCCTTCTGAATCAGCTGGCCCTCCTCCAGCCACGCACCATGCTTGAAATAGTGCGCTTCGATCAACGCATGCGCTAGCGACCATCGATCGTCTTCGATTCTTGTCAACATCTCCGCCGTGCTGACCAGGAACGACTGCTTGAGTTCCCAGGTGTTCCAGGCGCGTGCCGCGCCGAGTCTAGTCTCAGTGTCGTTGGATGTTAGCAGCTTATAATAACCGCTCATAGGATCCCCTCGGTCCGACTCGGGCAGGAATGTCAGGAAATCGTGGTAGGCATCGGGGAAAATACGCTGTGCGCCTTGCCCCGTGGGTGAGAACGACCATTCAAGCTCTGCCTTCGTGATCGTGAAGATGCCGCGAACGATGAGCGATGACACCCTCTCCGGATGCGTTTGTGCATAGAGAAGGGACAGTGTCGAGCCCCACGAGCCTCCAAAGACAAGGTGCCATTTGGATACCTGCAGATGCTCGCGCAGGGTCTCAATATCGGAGACAAGATGTTGAGATGTGTTGTTGGTCAGGTCTGCGGGAGGCAGGGATTTTCCGGCACCTCTCTGGTCGAAGAGGACCACTCGATAGATGGCCGGATCGAAGAATGCTGTGTTGATGGGCGACGTTGCGCCTCCTGGGCCGCCGTGCAGGAAAATGACTGGCGGGAAGAACTCGATCAGTAGGTGTTAGGAATTGATGGGAAGTCCCGACCTGGTTTGCCGTCTCGGCGTCCGTATTGCTCATAGTATAACTTGTGGACGTCGTCCACGACCAGGAAGCCGACATCCCATGCGCCGGAGTGTTCGTAGCCTGTCATGAGTGCGCTGTCCTTCTCGATGGTTCAAGATGCGGCTTTCTGATGACGTGCGTGGGAAAATGTTACGGGTCATATACGGACACGAAAACCGCGCTGGATTCAATGTTGAAGAATTGAAGCCTAGGCCACCGTGGCACAAACTGTATGTCAACTGTCGGCTGACGGCTGCGTCTACAGCGGGGTTACATGGTGGGGTTGAATCGGCCCCGTAGCGCATTCGTGCAACAGTCTGAACAGTTCAAGCCAGGGCAATCAACTTCTTGATTGGCAGTGCTTGCACAAAAGCAGTGACATGTACAAGTCCAATTGCAACCCGGTAGGCAACATCTTTCTCTGGCCGGATCAACATGACGTTGTAAAGCGGCCATGGCTTGTGCATGTTATATCTCGTGGGAGCGAACACCGTTTGTGCAGCATGAGATGAGGTATTGAATGGATAGATCGTGACGTGGCCTGGAATGTCTTTGTAGTCGTCGTCCGGAGACGGCGGGGGCCCATTTTCAACATCATCTCCGAATGAGTTGGGACCCAAATCTGCTCGTCGTCGTGAGAGACATACAAATTCATGTTTCTGCTTTGAGAGGATGGATGACTCCTGAGCAGGCAAATATACTGTCCCAGCGGCGAAGCCGTCGTTGTCCAAAATTCGGTAAGGACATAATACGTGAGAAGTGGGCGTGCAGAAGGGTACAGGCCCACCGTATATAGGATCGAGGCTGAAATTGTCATGTTTCGTCGAGATGCGGAAGTTGGCAACGTATGCTTGGAAGCGCAAATGATGAGAACCAGGGTGAATGAGAAGCCGATCGTGTCGCTCCCCCTTGACTGCGACTGGATGCAAACACCAAAGATTTGGATGTTCCGGCTGATAGTAGTATGGTGTTCCCCGGGACGTAGGACGTACAAACTTCCATACAGATTGCCCACCACCCTTCGGAGCACGAAGGTCATCGCTGCTGCAAAAGCCCGTTTGGGCCTTTCCACGGTCATTGTACTGCCATTCTACTCTTGAGAGATCATCCAGCAGATGCTTGGACCACCAATAGCACACTTGGCCCACCCAGCCGGCCCAGCTCCAGCTTGGAAAAAGTGGCAATCCCGTAGCGCTATCGATTCTTCGCCGAACCAGGGAGCATGGCTGCCACAAGAGGGAAATATCGAGCTCAGTCTCAGGAAGGCCATACAAAATGTTTCCTTTGAACGCTGGCTGCAACAGGCTTGCGACTCCCTGGAATGCATCAATCACATCCGCTTCGAAAGAGAAAGTACGCCTGGTAATACTCTCGACCGCTCTGCGATAGCTGTTCCATATCGGATGCTTCTCACCACGGAGTCGCAAGGCTCTACTGAGGCCGTATGCAACATCTCGAGACCCAGAGTCCTCTTTGAATACCTTGCGATTGCAACGGAAGTATACCTGATCTCCGCCAAAGATGAGATATCTCCTGCTGAGCTCGCTCTCTTGGTAGGTCCAGCCTCGAGTATTCCACGGGGACTGAGCGAGTAGTTCGTCAAGATGGGGAAGCTCGTTGGCTAATAGCATGTTCTGGACAAGCTCCGTGTGCTGTACACTCTTCCTTGACGAGGCGCGCACTCCAGGAAGCCCGGCATTGGCGTTATCTCCATAGGCAGCGACAATGGTCAAGATGGCTTGGCTGTAGATGTTGCCCATATTGGAAATTTGCCGTGCTTTGTTGTCCATGTCATCCTGACATATGCAGAGTGAATCCACCCAGAGGTACTGTTCCCCAAGTGAGGCTACCAGGCGGATGGCATCCTGGATGGTACGAGTTATTTTTTCATTCATCGACGAAATACTGTGCGGTAAATACATAGATTGCTTTGTCTTCAAGATATTCTGGAAGGTCTGGGGCCCTCCCCAAACATAGCTCAGCGCCACATATCGAGCGCCCGAACTCGCATCGACCAGGCACTCTTGGTTCACATCGACAAGGGTCAATTGATACCTCATTTCATTCAGGACAATGGGTTGGCATGCGTCGAGGAGCAGTGTCATGTTGTTGTGGATGTTCTGAGGCTCACTCGGTGCGAAAGACCCATGGAGGGTGTTTGATATCAACCGTGTTGAGTAGTGCTCTTTTTCACAGACTTGTAACCAAGATCTGACCAGGTCTAGGTTGACTCGATCTGTGACTCGCCGGACGTCATTGAATCTCTGCTCTGGAGGGTGCACGGCATTCTGAAGTATCTGCTGGATTCTTCCGAATGTGCGGATACTTTGCACCCGACCAGGTCGCTGTATAGTCAATCGCAAGCAGATCTGCCTGATTCTGGTCGCGCAGCGGGACCAATGAGGGTCATCAAGAATGTGGCAATCAACGGAGCAGGTGGCAGCATCATTTCTGAGGCTTTCCATGCTGGTTTTCAGTAACATCGAGGCCGAGTGCGTAAGCAGTCTGCAGAAGGCACAATTTGTCTTTCGAGAGATGGATTGCAGATTGCCGAGAGGAAGAGGCGGGTCGTACATGTAAGTATCCATCGCATGCAACAAGGTGTCGAAATCTATGCGCGAACAGATTGTACACAGGTTTCTCGATTTGTCTTCAGGAGTAATCTCAATCCACCATGGAGCTGCGGAGCTGCGGCAATCCTTTGCCGAGTGCTCCAGATTGCGCAGGATATCTTCTGTTGTTGCCATAGTTGAGCCTGGGTTGTCGATGTTCTGTGAAGTGGGAACAGTCGAATCTCTGGCCGGGTCGACATTGTCGCTGCGATTCAGAATGGGAGGATTTTGTCCAGAAGGTAATGCGGCTCCCGTGAAGCCTTGTGTCAGGTGTAGGGTTGTGGCATCCTTCCTATTCCTATTCTTCACTCCAGATGGCAGGCCAGTCCTGAGATTATGCTCACGTCGGACGAGGGTGCCGCGAATGGAGGCTTGGAGCAACAATGTGGTGGAGTCGATATGTTTTGCCTGTGCTTCCAATTCCTCCTCCCGTGTGAGCGTAATGGCCTTGGGGTTCCAATCAACGTCTGCCGCAGCGAAATACGCAGCCGCAGCCATGGTGCAGTCTTCTCATCGAACAATGCTGCGTAGATTCCGCTGCTGACCATGCTACGTCGGTATGGTGCTGCGGCCGAGCACACAGTATGTACACTTCAATATATCTGCGGAGGGAACAGGCTGTCGATATCTGCCTGGAAGGTTTGTAATGGCCAAGTCCTACTGTAACTGATACCGTTCCGTACGCATCTCCGTTCACAACAATCACCCACGATCAGAATTCAACTTACAATTTCTCACAAATACTTCTTCAGCCACTCAATGGCCTGTACCCTGGCTTTCTCCGATGCAGCAGTTTCGACCTCGTTGTCGGGTTTGGCCCTGACAACGAAGCCATGGGTACACCCGGGGTAGATCTCAATCTCACCATTGTAGCCACGCTCATTCCCTCCGCTCCCTGTGATCTCGTTCAATGCAGCTTTGGTACGCCCGACCGCCTCTTTGCTCAACCAGACGTCCTTGTCTCCAATCGCCATGGAGTACGGAACCTTGAACTTGGTCACTGCATCAAGGACCATCTTCGGCGTAGTCAAGCCGTACGGATGTCCGCAGAATTGCGCATCGATTAGTCGCTCAGTGCCTCCTTCCTTGGCAGACTCTTTGCAGAGATTGGTGCTAGCGTATCCACCCCAACAGAACCCGACGACCCCCAGCTTGGCTTCAGCGGGTAAGTCGCTCTTCACGGCCCGCACGAACGGGAGGACTTTGGTGGCATACGCTGCTTTCGGGGAGGACCACAGGAGAAAGCGAAACGTTGAAAGGCCGAAGGTGAACTCGGCGTGGAATCGATTGATCTGCCGGCGGAGATCATACCAGGCCACCGGCTCGTCAGCTTTCTCCCTAGCAACAAGGGCATCAACTGGAGCTCCGCCGCCGGGGATGAGATCGGGAACGAGAACTCGGAACCCCGTCTCAATCGCAAGCCTATCGGCAAGCAGTTTTGTGTTGATGATGTTGAGACCAAATGCATCCGTAATGAAGAGGATGGTAGACGGCGGGGTAGTTGGCGCAGCGGTTGGAGAGGCGATGTAGCAGGTCACTCCATGGAGAGTCTCTGTGATTCCTTGTGCGTCGCCGTGGGCGTGGACGCTACCTTTAAAACAATCGGGACAGGACATTTCGGGTCCACAAGCTACTAGTACTGGGTAGATCAGATTCTGGGATTAGAAAGTTGCCGACGTAGGACTGATTCCTCCGGCGATCAGTCGCAGCAAATATTCAGCGTTTTATCAAAACGGACGGTCAGCGCACATGGGAGTATCTAAAACCTGATTTAGCTCTGAAGGCATCGCAAAAGGAGCTGGAGTTTGTCACGGGGAAGGAAACATAAGGCGACGATATCCGAGCGCCTCGTATTCAGTCTCAGCTGGCTATTCCCGTTTCAGGGCAGTGGTGTCTTGTCGACGTGAGATCCTTTGCGCCCACGTTCATAAGGTCTACGAAACGTCCTCCTTTCCGCAGGTGATACTCACGAAAATGAAGTACTGAGCTATCAGAGTAGTTTTGCGGTCATGAAGGCAGTCACCTCGAAGACAATTCTATCCGGCTGACTAATCGTATCCCCGGAGTTGCACGTGATTACTTTCGGCTAACTTACTCCGTACTCGTAACGACCAAGGGAAGTGATCTTGGCATCGATCGGAAAACGCCTTCAAAAGCGGCGGCAAAGCCGCCAAATTCGGCGGGAACTTTCCCTGCAACTTGCGTTGTGCTGTTAAAGATATTAGGAGCTGCATTTTCGTGTCACGTGCCCAACCTCTCATCGCTTGGCGAAGGACGAATCAGACGAGAGGATTCACCTTTCCTCTCACTCCTAATCTCAATCTCCAACATTCCAGCTGCAGCCCATGAACAATCACCTCTCCGACAAATTCCAGATATCCAGTGCCAGAGGGCTTCAACACACTTTCCTGTCGCTGTCATACTGTGATACGGTGTCCTCGGCGAATCTATCCCCCACCCACTCTCCTCCGTCGCTCTCGTTTATCGACCTGGCCAGCCTGTCCTGAAGTTGTCGAGCCCGCCCACCGGGGTGCGCCGCAATGTTTGCGCCGGCGGTCCCAGAGTCAGTCCTCTTGTTGCATCACCTTCCACTGTCCCAGTGCCCTGACCCTTGGTTCGCAGGATCATCGAAGATGACGATATCGGATTGGCAGTAGATGCCCGTACCGAGAGTCTACCGGGGCTACGCGAATTAGGCCCCCCTGATCTCGTCCACCTGGTCAAGCAGAGCGTGAAGGCCGGGTCCAAGCAGACTGGTGTCTATCACCATGTCACCGGCGTCGATGCCTCCTCCTCCGCCAGCCTCGCCGCCTATGTCAATACCCTGACGTTCAATCCATCCGACAAGAGCCACAAAATCGTCTCGGGACTATACTGCTGTTACAATGCCTTCTCACATCTGGATATGCGGGTCGAGGTCAAGATTCCAGGCAGCGTGGAAAGCTACTGTGTCGACGAAAGAGGAGACAGGCGGGTTGCGACCGAAGGTCTCTGGCTGGAGACATTCCTCTGCGCCGTTCTACGTGCCTACTCGTACTCGGACGACGGCAGCGGTGACACCATCAAAAAGATAATTGGCACTAGGCGATTTAACCCTATCACTAACACTGAATTGGAGCACCGATTCTTCGAAGCCGCCGAAAGACTCTTCTTCAACGGACGCCAGCTAGGATCGGATCCGGAGATTCAGATCCCCAACATTGTCTCGAATCACCTGACCGCGGGGCTGTTGAAGTACATCAAGACCACCGGGCGGTATGCCTCGGGAATCAATTTGTTCGAGAAATTGCGGACCAAGGATGTCGAGGTGTCGTCGCTGTTGGCCCAAGTCCTTTTAGACGGTGACGAAGAAGTCCAGGCGGTGCGGTTATTACACGATGCATTGCAGGACGTGCCCATGGACTATGCCCTGCTCGACTGTCAGGCCGCCTTCTGTCAAGGCAAACGTGAGGGTGAGATGGCCCTCGAACTGGCCAAGCAAGGGGTCACGGCGGCCCCGAGCGAGTTCAGCACCTGGGCTCGTCTGGCCGAAGTCTACGTCGACCTGGAGCAATGGGATCTGGCCCTTCTGACACTCAACTCGTGTCCCATGTTCTCTTACCAGGACAAGGATTCACCGCGCATGCCCGAACCGTCTCGTGTTCTTTTACCTATCCTTCCCGAGAGTGTCCTCGACGAAATTGACGAAGGCCAACCTCGACACGGAGAATCCTTCGATTCGGTTCATGTGTCCCTGAGGAAACTCCAAGCTGCCACCTACCAGGGCACCTTCTTGAAAGCGTACAGCTTGCTCACCCGGATTGCTGCCTCAATCGGATGGGATACGCTACTGAAAACACGAAGTCACGTTTTTGTCATGGAAGAAGAGTACCGCTCCGAAAGACAGCATTCCACCGCCCCTAAAGCGCCGTCGAGCCAAAATGCGAGCACGATCGCCCTCTCTGGGACCCCCAATGGCCATACCAAGACCCACGATGCCGAAGCAGGGACAGAAGACGGATCAGACGACGGGTCGACGGAAGAGGACCAAAAGGCGGCCGGTGGAGGGTCGTCATCCGCACCCAAGGTGAACGGTGGCATCGACGAAAACGCCATGCTGAAAGCCGACCGGTCCATGGAAAAACCGGTGCCGACAATTGCCGCAGAAGAGGTCAAATCCGGCAGCGACGACACTGACGCCACGAATTCCCAATTGCCCCAGTTTGAGAACAAACGCCTCTGCGAACGCTGGCTTGACAATTTATTCATGGTTCTCTATGAGGATCTCCGCATATACACCATTTGGCGCACGGAAATGGGACAATATCGACAGCAGCAGATGCAGTATAAGAAATCGGCGGCCGAGTGGGAGATCCTGGGCGACCTCGCGGAGCGCCTACACCATAAGAACGAAGCGTTGGAGGCCTATCAGCAATGTCTGAACATCCGGTTCTCTCCCAAATCGATGAGAGGGATTCTCCGAATGTACGAGAAGCAGGGAGACACGAGAAACACGCTCGCATGCTTGATCCGACTCATCACCTGGCAGTATAGGTGGTATTCAGAGGTACGTCGAACTTTGGACCCTATCTTCTCTCCCGAGACTAATCTGACGGCAGTTCTCACCCGAGCTTTTCTACTCGATACGGAAACTCATCGAAGAAGAAGGGGCGGTCAAGGTCCGCAGCATTGTCCAATCAACGAGTCTTCCTCAGCACGTCCTTGACCTCACGCACGAGTATTGCCGACTGTGCGTGACGTTCCGCAGCAACGGAACGGACGGGTAAGACATGAGCCACGATGTCAATGTCGAGCCCGTGGCGTTCGTATGGGAAAAGCGGCTGCGTGTCGAGATACATTTTCTGCAACGTCTGACCGGGTTGTAGTTTTTAAGCGTCGGCGTCCCACCATGGAGCGACTATACGGAGTACGGGTAGATCAATGGAAAAGTACTCGGCGGCATAATCGCTGTCTCCTCCGGTGTCCCTGTGAATGTGCCCCTGCATAGTCCCACGCGAGCCTGCGAGGTGAACTTGAAGTGTTGAGAGAAGACCCCCCCACAAGATCAAGTAAAGTAATGTGTAATGTCAGCCTGGCCCCTCAAACAGTTCCTCCAATATAGTGCCTACCTACTCCGTAACTAGGTACCTAGGTACCCGAAGTAATATGCAACCTAGACCTTTGAGGGAATGCTCCGCTCATCCAGGCAGCCTGGCACTCCGGCGGGGCTTTCCGGCCTTGGCGCCATTCAGTGCCAGTGGAACCCGTGATTCGAGAGAGTCACCACTCACCATTCACCATCCACCATCTACCATCCCAACCTTTCGATCCTATTTCCATTCTTGACACCTTGTACAATTGACCTTCACGTCTACCTTGCCCTTTGATCCGTCGTTCTTGCTAGACACAGTCTGCCACCGTCCTTGAAACTGCTCTCCAACAGCCATCTGCCCCCATCCCCCTTCAGATCACCGATGACAGTGAGTGTTCGTCATGGCAGGACAGAAACGCATCACGAAGGTAGGGCCAAAGATCGAATCACCTGTTTGACACGTGCCGAGCACTAACCTCTGGGACAGGAGCTCGGTGAGCTGATGAGTTCCCCGCCAGCCGGAATCACGGTGGCGCTGGCCGACGAGTCGAATCTGTACGAGTGGAAAGTCACCATGGAAGGACCGGCCAACTCGCCCTATGCCGTATGTCATGTCTCCTTTCTATGCCATGATCAGACTCGTGGGCCGAGGGAGTGAGATTCTCTCCGTTGCCTTGGCAGTTATCCCTATCCCTTCTTCACACTCTCACGATCAGTCGAAGTGAAGGAATTACCACTGGATACTAATTGTGTGCCGTCTAGTTGGGAAACTTCAGCCTCGCTCTCACCCTCCCACCAAACTACCCCTTCAAGCCACCGACCGTGACCTTCACTACCAAGATCTACCACCCGAACATCTCCAATGACAACCCACCCAACTCGGGAAGCATGTGTCTTGGGATGCTGAAGGACTCGGAGTGGAAGCCCAGTACCAAGATGAGCGCCGTGTTGGAGTTTGCGAGACAGTTGTTGAAAGGTTCGGCTCACATGCTACTCCCGCCCTTCGTTCACCCCTCTCTTTGCCTTTCCCCCTCTCTATGTCTCTGTTCTCAAAGGATCTTTTACTAATGTCTCACAGAACCCAATCCCGACGACGCCGTCGAAGGCAAGATCGCAGACCAGTACCGCAACGACCGTGCAGGCTACGAAAAGGAGGCCAGGGACTGGGTCAAGCGGTACGCCAGCGGCGGGAAGAAATAGGGGTTCAACCTGCCCAACTGCCTGAACTCGCAACCCACCTAGGCTACTACCTAGCCAGCTTCACCGAGCATTGGAGCCAAACTGAACCGAGCTGAACTAACCACCAAGTGCGATGATGGAACGTGATGCGAAGGCTTGAGAAGGGACAAATTGTCGACAGCGTGGTTGTTGCAAGGAGAGTGGCGGGCTGAGTCGTTTCCTGGTACCGCGAAACAATCGACATCTTCAGACCGACGTCAAGACCTGAACCAGGGAATCGAGAGGAGTGATACGTTGACCGGCGCACCTCCCCGGCTGGGAACGAAAGGATGGAACAAGGCATGTATGTTCGAGCTGGAGGATATTCGGACGGACACGGGCGTCGTCGTCGCTCATCAGCCTCGTTCGTTTGAAGAAGGAAACCCTCCCCCGCCATTTTACATTGACATGAGAGAAAACATTCATCGATGTGAGGACGGAACGGTGGACCGGCAGCGAGATATGAGTGGCTCATGAATGGTGGGACGGTGCATGGCATTGCAACGAATGCAGATAACATGAAATGAATTCACGGAATGGAACTGAAATGCAACCCAGCTACAGAATGCGAATCTAGCGCCGTCGTTTTAAATGTGTATTCGTCCGTGGATAGCATACGCGTCTCCAAGTAGTTGAAAACCGAGACATGTTTCTAGACCAAATCTAATATATACATGTCACGTTCAATGGCACGTTCTACGGTTCACGATCTGTGACCTTGGCTAATCTGTTTTGGTCACTGGCTTTTGTTACCCACCCGACCAGCCTCAACCGCAGCATCAGCGTCTGCGAACGTGAATCTGTTTCCGCCTCGGTCCTCGGAAATGGGTGGGCTAGGACACGGATATATGTCAGCCCCAGAGGCCTCACACCACGTCCTGCCTGACGCGACATTGCGCTGTGAGGCTTCTCGGCCGTCCCCTTTTCTGACGGTACGACCAAGCGGACTGTATGGTAGGCAGTTCAGCCATCTGATGTAATGTATGTCGCTCGGTGCGACAGGGCAAGATCCTCACCAAAGTTGTTGATGGTTTTGTAGGTAGGGATAGAGGGGACGTTTGACAGGCGAGTTTTGGGAGCTGGGTGAGAGTGAATCTCGTCGGAGCCTCATCAAAGCGACGGTCCTGGGCGGGATGATACTCCTACCACCTCATGTCGACGATCGCAGGAGTCTGTGGCCGTCGAGGAGACATTCGATCTGTGGACATGGCCTGAGCGTCTCAATCTTCCATTTCTTCGTCTCCGTCGTCCTCGTCCATTCGTTCACCCTGTGCTTTGTTCTCGTCTTCACCGTCCAAATCATCCCAATCTTCCAACTCATCGCTGTCCCATTCTTCGTCGTCGTCCTCAGCCTCCTCACCTCCTCCTTCGCCGGCATTGATCTTGGTATTCTTCTTCAACGCCTTCTTCCGCTCCACGTTCTCGCGCTGCTGCTTCTTCCGGGCCTCCTTCTCCTTCCGCCTCACGTCCCACTTCTCTTCCAACTCCTTCTCCTCGTCTTTGGTTTTGGTCACGAACTCGTTCCACATCACCCGGCCCTCGCAGATGCCCTCCTCGACCTTGACCATGCGGAGGCGCATGCGTGGGCCGAGCTCGACAAGTTTGACCGCGCGTTTCTCCACATTGGAACCTTGGTCAGCGGGCGTCGAGCTGGGTTTAGAGGCGTCGCTGTTTTGTTGCTTTTGCTGCTCGCGTCTGCTAAAGACTCGTTGCGTGGTGGTTTCGAGGACTTCGACTTCGGCGTCGGTGTCGAGTTCGGTCTCGCTGGCCGAGGCGTACCCTCCAGCCGACGGGTCAAGCAGGTAGTCCGCCACGTCGTCGAGCTTGCCTAGATTCGGGAGCGCGCCAGACTTCTTTTCCCGGGTGCGCTGTTCATTAGGGTCGAACCGGCGAACCCGTTTCGAGATGCCGGTGCGTCGAGTCGTGATGGCGTAGTGGCGTAAGCTGATGATATATGATCCGTCCGCTTGCGGCTCGCGGTTGAGCAAGAGGATTCTCCGAATGGAGTTGAGGGGTGTCGTTTGCGGATTGATGGGAGGAAACATGGACTGGAATACGGTGGTGGTCAAGGACTCGAGCTGTTTCTTGATCGGATCCACGTTCGCCTCTCCTGTCGCCGGTGTAGTGAAGTTGTTCATGACTAGCAATGGGGCGCTGAGATATTCCTTGCCGCCCCCTCGAGGGTGTTTCTGTGCCTTCGCGATGTCTTTGCACAGGGCATAGCGGTCGAGTCTGAAGGTCATGGTAGGGCCTCGGGGGGTCAATGCGACGCGGAGATGCACGTTGCCGGCCTTTGACCTTGAGAAGAGAAAGAGGTGAGTGATGCCGAGCGGACCTGCCATGGCGGTGTAGTCCTTGAGTTTGTTGGCTCGTCGCTCCTGCACAAGAAGTCCGTTAGTTCACGACCGGCAACTGAGAGGGCCCGGCGAGGAGCGCACCTTCAGTCTGCTCGCAGTATCTGGTTCCATGACGGCTCGGAAGTCTCTCGCCAACTGGGTAACGCTGGGCCCGATCTCGCCTGCGCCCATACGAATGACCATGCTCTTGGGTTTGCGGTTGCCATGGCCGGGTTTTCCGGGGCCGTCGTCGTCCCGGACCTGCGTCCTCTTCTTCTTTCTCGGCTTTGCCATGGCGATAGAGATCTGTGCCCGATGGTGGAGGGCGGTGGAGGGCGGTGGGTGCAGGAAGGACTCGAAGTTGAGGGTCGGCGAGAATGAATTTTTCTGCAGCGTGTCTTATCGATAAGGAGTACAGCGGATTGTCGATAGCGCAGTACGGCGGATTGCTTGGACTGCGAGAGTAGAGGTCATACGACTCCACCATGGCTTGCAGCTGACAGCTCGTTTGGACTGCCTGAGAGGCTGAGACCTGCTAGAAGCACGAAAAAAAGGCAATTCGCACAGTCCAGTCGGAATTGTTGGCACATGCCCCAAGCATGAGCGCCCCCGAACCAAGAAAGTACCCGTCCATCGTCCCCCGCCCTCCGGACCCAAGCCCACCACAGTTGGCCGGGACGCAGGCTGTCGATGCGGATCGTTCGGTCGCTGCCGTAGGGCCTGGTACAGCCGCCAAAGCCAAGGGGCCCGGGGGCGGGCACTCTTCAACGGCCTGTACGTCTTGTAAGAGGAGGAGACGCAAGGTAAATATCACAGCACATCTTGAGCGGCGGTCAACACGTCACTTGTCAGCAGACTCGTGCGTCTAACTGGACATCAGTGCGATGTCGATGGCGGAGAAGGTACTTGCTCAGAATGCACCAGACTCGGCATTGAGTGTGTCTTCGACACCAACAGCGATATGAGGCGGCGGCTTCATCGCGACAAGACCCGGCAGGAGCAAGAGCTGCTACACAAGTTGCTCCACACGCTCCGGACCAGCACCAATGTCGAAGCGGAGTCGTTGATGAATCTGATCCGCCAGGGTGCTTCCCTTAGTGACATTGAAGACCACGTCGGAGAAGCCAGTACCCAGTCTGGGGAGTCGTCTAACCTGGCCAGCAGCGGGCACGACGACGAGGGTGGCGGCCGACTCCCTGGATCTTCCTCCGATTCCACCAGCAATCTCCTGCACCGCCCAGACAGCTCTACGGTCCTGCCAGAGCCTTTGATTTCCTCCCCCATGCCAGGCGGAAGCTCGGGTCAGAGGGGCGACGGCGAGGCTCAGCCCGAAGTCCCCCATGAGCGCCTCCCCGGCCCACAACACCTGGCTTTTCTGAATACCTCACGAATTGCCGAACCGCCCACGTTCCCCGGTTCGTATGCGAATCCTCATGGCGGAGAACCGTTCGGAAGATCTGATGACAACTACGTTGAACCGGGGGCGGTAAAGAGTTTTGGAAATCTCCCCATGTCAAGCGCGTTCAAAGCGAATAATTGGCCGGAAGACGTCCAATCTCGCCAGCTCAGCCTCCTGGCCCGGCCTGTGTATACGTGCATCCCTTTGCTTCTCGAGGAGCAGGCCGATGCCGACCCTCTTACGCACGCGGCTCTGCAGTTTCGAGACAATGCCCGAGATCTGATAGCCAAGGGAGCGCCAGTCGAGACAATACTCAGCATGGACGGCATAGAGACCGAACTATACTTCCGAGACGCCAGGCCAGGCGATGCACCAACCCTTTCCTCCTGGGCTTGTGCTTTCATGAAATCATGGAACGGGCTCATACCACCAACCTGTGTCTATGCCAGCCTCCAATTGATCGGCAGTTTCATGCGCTGGATGGTCCTCCCGTGCCGGGAGACGTGGCAGTTGATGCCCCCGATGGCACGGCCGTTGATGGACCAAATGCTCGTGCCGCATCAGACCCTGTTCATTGACCTCTGCCATTTCCCCCAAATCCGGGCTAGCCTGTTGGCCTACAATCGGGATTTTGTCAAGGCGATGAGGTACAAGACGATCAGCTGTCACTGGCCTTACGACGACGACGCTTGCGTGGAAGGGGTCGACGGCGCAGCTCTGGATGTTCGAAGCCGTCTCACGCCAGCGTTCCTGAAGCACATTGATGCTCCGGAGAACTGGACCCTGCACAAAGACATCCTCGAAGAATTTCCCGAGTTGATAGATCAAGTCGCATTCCATGAATGATTGGACGAGGGGGAGTGGCAGCCTGGGAGAGACCCTCATCAACGCTTTGCATGAAAGGGGGTCACCTACTGCCAATTATGACGTCTACGAAGTACCCAACATACTATCATTTGTCATTAATGCCAGAATGTGGAGACGGACAACCTTGGCTCACCCTGTCAAATTTGTACCCCGTACATATCTTAATATATCCATATCATCCTTACCAAACTGAATGGCACTGTGTGCAATGTGCATCGCCACCATGCGATTCTTTGGCTTGGAAGGATGCAGACCCCGGGCATCAGTTGGCATGGAGTCCATGGAGTCCATGGAGCGCATCATCTTGGAAGGTCGAGGTGGCTGAGGAAGACGTCGTGGCACTGGCCCCGGGGCCCAGAGGAACTATCTTTAAAGACGTAGAGGCTAGAAGGTCAGTCGACAGCTGAAACTCAGCCCCACAGGGTGTGGCCCGCGCAACTATCCCTTTGCCTAACCTGAATGAACCTAGATGGGAGAGACGATCTAGAATCTGGGCTTGGTCTTCTACGGCGATGCCACGATGGTCGCTGCGCCTCGACCCTGGCTACTCCTCGATCCTCCCGCCTCGATCCTCGACACTCCAGGTGGAGAAGGAAGTGCCACACCGTTGCAGTGGAATGGTGACGCCGCCCTATTCTCACCCCCAAGGTCTAACAACGTGCCCTGTGCTGAGGATTCATTTCCTCACCCAGAAAGTCCCCTAAAAACATGGCTTCTGCAAAGTGTGAAATGCACACATGATATATGTTAACCTCCGCGTCGGGAAATTAAACCCGGGCTCTACACAGTGTTGGCCTACGAACTCTAGATCCTTGTAGTCTTCAACTTACGCCGGGTACGGATTTTCCATGAAAACCAAAAAAATGATGATGTTTACACTCCGCATCGGGGAATTGAACCCCGAGCTCTACATACTGTTAGTGGACGATCGGTATTCTGGTGCACGCTTCAACTTACACCGGGTATATAGGTTTTCTATGAAAACCGGCGATGTTACCATTACACCAATGCGGATGCGACATTTTGCGGAAGCAATTGTTGAACAAAATATGGGTAGTAAAAACTATGACGTTGAATTGTTTCTCAAGGCGAAGTTTATCCGTTGCGGTTGTGAGGCCTTGGCGGCGGTGGTTGATTTGTCGAGACACAGGGTTCTGCCGACAGGTTGGCCCCGGACAGACTGGGGACGGAGTATTAATATTTCGATGCCTTCGCGCGAAGACCTAAGAGGCAAACCGGCTTTAAAATTGTACTGGGCAGCTACGAAGCAGGCTGGTGCCGAGAAGAGCTGAGCACAGAATGTGTGAGACTGTGAGTACCCAGTATTTATTTCCCTTTGCATCACGCATGCTGGGCTGGCAGGGGAGACGGCCTGAGAGCGAAGCCGGGTAGCCGCACTACAGGCGCCACGCGGGGCAAGTAGAATGGAGACTCGAGTCCGTTGCGCTCGTGATCCTCTACCATTAACCGGAGGTGCCAACTGGGAACACGACATGGTCCTTCTTCACTTTGGGAAGATATATCTCGCCGCCGCGGACTTGGTCGCTTTCCACGAATGCTAAATGGTGATTTTGGTCTGGGACTGGGAAGTGAGTCGATTTAAAAGCGGCACGAGGCACGAGGCACAGGCACGTGAGCTCCGGAGTACTCCGTAGATCGTGACGTTAAGGTAAAATTGCTTGGGCTGCCAAGTCGATAATTAGAAACCTAGCAGGAAATTGCACCCCTGCAAGGCCGGCTGCCACTAGCACGCACTAGCACGCATTAGATTCTTAGCGGGAAATTGAACCCCTGCAAGACAGGCACTGCCACTGGCAGGCAGCCTCCATTTTCCGGAGTATATATGCTCAGTCCTCCGTACCTGGGTGCGTTGCACAAGATGCCAAGGTAAGGTACCCTGCTGCTCCATTGAAGATTGGCACGAGGCTGGTTCGCTAATACCGCCATTGGGAGAAGAGAAAGCACAAATTGAAAAGCGAAGGGACGACCCTTCCAGCTGGGTCCTGATATGGTTTCCGGTCCTGGCCAGAGCCTACGTTGGGCCACGGCCATCCTGTCCGGCGCCACGGCCCTGTTCGCCTGCGTGGGTGTGGGAAATGCACAACCGTCAGTCGACGACCTCTACGTCTCGAGCGATTTAGAGACCAGAAGCACCTGCTCGGCCCCGCCGACGGGGGTGTGGCAACCCGCAGAGGGTGCCACGTGGAACATTAAACTCCTCAGCCCTATCGCGTCGCCTTCGACCGTCAACCGAACCATTTCGGTATGGGACATCGACCTCTTCGACAACACGGCGACGGCGATCAAGACCATGCACGGCCGGGGCGCTCGGGTGATATGCTATTTCTCGGCCGGCAGCTACGAAGACTGGCGGCCCGACGCCACGTCGTTCAAACCCGCCGACCTGGGCGAGGACCTGGACGGCTGGCCGGGCGAGAAATGGCTGAACGTACGGTCGGCGAACGTGCGGAAGATCATGACGGCACGGCTCGACCTCGCGGTCAAGAAGGGCTGCGACGGTGTCGACCCGGACAACGTCGACGGCTACGACAACGACAACGGACTGGGGCTGACCGAGGCCAACGCAGTTAACTACATGACCTTCCTAGCCACCCAGGCGCACAACCGCGGCCTGGCCATCGGCCTGAAGAACGCCGGCGACATCATCCCCGACCTGCTGCCCTGCATGCAGTGGAGCGTCAACGAGCAATGTATCGAGTACGACGAGTGCGACACGTACGCGCCCTTTGTCCACCACGGCAAACCCGTCTTCCACATCGAATACCCCAAGGGCAGCAAGACCAACAACAACAAGCCCGTCAGTCAGAGCAAGAAGACGAAAATCTGCGACGACACCTCGGCCGCCGGCTTCTCCACCATCATCAAGAACATGGATCTGGATGGCTGGATCCAGAGATGTTAGGAGGAAAGGCGACGGCGTCGCGGGGGTGGGATGGAAACTTACAGTTCGGTGTATATAAACGCGGCAAATACAGCAAATACAGCGTTCCTTAATAATAATGTTTAGCAGCCGCAAGGCTATTTAGATCCATTGACTCGTGGACCTCTGAACTGGAACCACTGAACTTGAGACGTCTGAACTGGAGATCATCATCGGATCTACAAGTCTCGTCGATCCCGAGTCCCGACCCGCTCGGTGCAGCTCGGCCTCTGCTGAAGCCGAGATGGGCCACGGATGACATAAACAACGCCAGGCACATCTATGCCACATCACCCCATCACCACATCTGCTGATTCAGGAACTGAGGAAAGATCTCGAAGGATGGTCTCCCACGCTGGCGTTCAGGCGGACTCGGAGCCAGATTGACGTAAGAGGCCAGGGCTGATTAGACATCACGCCCCTGTGGGCCCCTCCATGGCGTGACGTCGCCAGATCGAACTAAAATCACGACTAGGGGCTTCTATTGGGATTCCACCGCTGCCAGTCTTTGTGTGCTACATAACCAGACCCGATGTCGCCCTCTTCCACAGAGATCAAAGATCGGGTTTAACGAGATCAGAGCTTGACCGACATCGCAGGCTGACATTCCGGCAGGCGAGACTTACGAACGAGAAACGACGACGACAAGACCTCCAACCTTATTTTTGAGAGTGAAGCCATTCATCCTCTCCTACTTAGTACTGCGCGACATAAGAAGCCAAAAGTACAAGGGTGGACGGCCTTTCGCCAAAACAAGGCGTTGTGTCACTTCACGAACGTCATTCCTCGACACTGCTCTACTGAGACCGGGGTCGAACTTCTAGAACCGCCTGGTATTTGAACTTAAATCCATCTACCTATCTATCCATATATTCATCCATCTACCTACCGATCCATCTATTTATCCATCCATCCATCCTTCAATTCAATCATCCATTCCTCCATCAGCACACGACCCACTTACCATTCTCTCTTCCTCCCAGTTCCTGTCACAGACACCACCATGGTATCCCTCTCGGACATCACGCTCAACAATGAATCGCTCTCGAGCGCAGGGTCCGGCTCAGGACCGGTAGCGGCCTTCGTCGGCGGCACGAGCGGGATCGGACTATCGACGATCCAAGCACTGCTCCGACACACGAGCCATCCCACCGTATACGTGGTGGGACGGGACCGGGCGCGGCTGGACAAACTGATCGCGGAAACGCTACAGCCGCTCAACAGCACGGCGACCATCCACGCCGTGGTGGCCAAGGACCTGACGCTGGTGCACGATGCGCACGGCGCGGCGGCGGAAATCCTCGCGTCGCAGTCCGCGGCACCGTCGCCCCGCCTGGACCTGCTGGTGCTGTCGCCGGGCTATCTCTCGTTCGCGCCGGGCGCCGACTTCTCGCCTGAGGGGTTGGACCGGATCACGTCGATCCGGTACCACGCGCGGATGACCTTTGTGAGCGCGCTGCTGCCGTTGCTCCGCTCGAGCCCGTCCCCGCGAGTCATCTCCGTCCTTGCCGGCGGCCAAGAAGGCTCGCTGAATCTCGCTGACCTGGGCATGACCAAGCCGGAAACCTACGGCCCCATCTACGCCGGCGGCGCCGCGAGCAGCATGACCACCTTGTTCTTCGAACACCTGTCCCGCCAGCCCGGGAACGAGAACCTGGTTTTCCTCCACATCTTCCCGGGCCTGGTGGCCGACACGGGCCTCAGCGTCCACGAGGGCTCCAACGTCCTGATCCGCCTCCTGTTCAACTACCTTTTCAGCCCCGTCGCCAAAATCTTTGGCTATTCGTTCCGCGAGGTCGGTGAGCGCGTCTTGTTCGCCGCCACGAACGGCCGCTTCCGTCGTCTGCCCGCCGGCACCACCGCTGAAGGCACCTTGATCCAGACCGGCAGCGACGGCGTCCAGGGCAGTGGCGTGTACGCGTTGAATGCCGACTCTAGCGTCGTCGAAGGCGGCGGGAATGCGGCCCTGAAGAAGTTGAGGGCCGACGGCGCCGCCGAGAAGGTCTACGAGTATACCGTGGGAGAGTTGACGCGCATTCTGGGCTCTGCCATCTAGGAGAAAGTTTGCATATTGGCGTTGAATTCCCCGGGACAGGAACGGATGCGAGCGACGTCTGGATTTCGTCTTTGGTCCTCGAACCCCTACAAGATATTCCTGTAGTGTTTTAATGCAGAAGCCGTCGGATACAAGTCATATCCAAGGGTCAATGGCCTGTTAACCTAACGTGCGCAAAAAGAGTCCTCGATCATGGTCTATTCCTGTATTCATCTATTACTTATTGCTGTGATCTAATCCCGCCGTAATTCATCCATTTGGCGATCCAGTCAACGTGTTGCGTGCAATGCCGGACCACATAGAGGAACACCTCGCCAATTACCATGCAGCCATGTGTTCGTTACTCATGAAATTCTTTTTGGCTCTCCACTCGTTGACCCTCAAAGCCAGAACACAACCCCTGCACCCACAGCCACCAGAGCTGCCACCATGCCCATGATTCCGGCGTTGTCGAACGATGGCGGTCCAGATACCAGTCTACCGGCCGCACCTTTCGAAGTGGCAGAGCTGGCCGCGCCTGATGTGGACGATGCGTGTCCAGACGGGGTTACTGTCGAGCTGTAAGTACTACTGGTCTGCGAAACGGAACTGGCAACGGTAATGCTGCCTTTCGGAACATCACTTGGCATACCTGCTGACACGCCTGCCGCACCCATCGTGGGTAATGCTGCGCTGGGGTCCACAGTCCACCCTCCTGCGGTCGAACTCGGGCAGGGCGGGATCGTGGTCTTGTACGTGGCCACATAGTCCGAAGACATTACGCCGGTGGGTTTCAGGGTCTGCCACTGTTGGGCGAGATTGCTAAAGTCCGGCTGCACCGGTGTCGGTGTACCCTGGCGGGTGAATCTGCGTGGGTTAGCCAAAGACACACTATCAAGTGGGAGCCCTCGTCGATAAATACCCTTGGATAACGGTTGATCCTTGGTTCACGTCCGCCCCAGCTGGTGGGCCGTACGACACGAGCCCATACTGGTTTGTTTCCTGGATCCATTCGTAGATCATGGCTCCCGACCAAGTATTGACCATGTCCGGCCCAAAGATGGCGGCTTGGTCGTCAAAAGTCCGTGGAGGCACCGTGTTGCAGCCATCCTCGGAGAAGAAAATGGGGATAGGGTAGTCTTCCGCGTCGGCCTGCAAGGCAGAGTACCCTGAAGTATTGAAGTTTGGAGTCGACCCACACCACTCGTAGCTGTTCAGCGCGTAGAAGTCCAGGCGCTCGGTCGCGTTAGGACGGCACACCAGGTAGTTTTGTAACATGGGTCGAAGGACGGCCGTGTCTGTGGCCGAATAGCCGATGGGAATCTTGCGGTAGCCCTTGGCATCTCGATAGTGCTTGAGGTCGACGGCAGCAGAGAGCAGGTAAGGGGCGGCTGAGGAATCGGCCACTGGAGAAATTGTCAGCCCAACCCTGGACGACAAGCCTGGAACGGGCAGACCTACCAACATTGAGCACTTCGTTGCCGACGAACAAGCCAGCCAGGTTGTCGTACTGTTGGAAGTTGTCCAAGACGGCCCGATATGCATCGGATTTATTCTGGGTCCAGTCCGAGTTGGATTCCTGTCCGTTGTCAGTTGCCCTGTCTCTGGTCTCTGGTCTCTGGTCTCTGGTCTCTGGTCTCCGAGTTCGGGTCTCGCTTACGAATCGAATGTATGTCTTGAAACTATCCATGTCCGCAAAAACGTAGATGCCAACAGCGGCGAATGCATTCATACAACCCGCATGGTCTGCAGACGCATCCACGTGATAGACTCGAATGGCGTTGGCTCCCAGCTGTTGCATCACGGTGGCATCAAGCTTGCATTGGTCGGTGTTCGCAAGGGGATCGTCTTCTGTCAGTTGGTAGGCCACGCCTGCAATGCCAATTCGGTTAGTGGACGCCCACACGCTCGTGATGGTCAAGTACCTTTAATAAAGAACTGGTGACCGTCACTGGTGAAGAACTTGGACCCGACGGCCGAAATCGACGGGATGGCATTGACAATGGCGGAGAGGGCCATGAGAAGCACCAAGGTGACAGCTGGAAACGTCGCCATTGTGTTTTGGGCTGATACCATCTCCTCCCCGACAAATATTAAGTAGTATTAAGGTATGGAGGCTTTTTGAAGTTTAGGAAGAAAGAAAGTAGGTTTTATGCAGAAGGGTGCTTGTCGACAGAGGAGCTGCAGAGGATTGACAGAGGATTGGCAGAGCACAACCAGGAGCGACAAATGATATGTGCAAAAGAAGAGAAGATCTCGACTGAAGCAACAGATTCAGCGAGGTTGCCGGTGAGTGATTCGAGGAAAGGTGGAAAAGACCGACGGGCGACGCAGCGTTCCAAGCAAGTCGCAGTGAGATTACCCAGCTAGGCAGTGAAGAAGGCGCGACCAGGACGACGACAGTAACGAGAGGCGGGCAGACGGTGGCGGTCACCAAAGAGCGAAGGGCATTAAGAACATTGCGGGAAGGAGTGAAGAGAAGGAAGGAACCATCACGAAAGGCATGAAGCCGAGATCAATAAACTTGGAAATCAAGAGCCAGCGCGGTTTCAACATGGCAGCACGAAATTAGAGTTCAGCGGAGATAGCAGCGCAGCGCAGCGCAGACAGAATCAGTGCGATACGGTACAATAATAGTGTGATCAGTATTATCAGTAGTAGCGACCGGAGGATCGCCACTCGCTGCAACCTGCCCCGATCCCGAGTCTGCGCAAGAACCAGCCCGTCAGTACTACCGGTACAGTACTACTGAGTAGTCCATCAGTCACGATCAGCCACGATCAGCCACGATCAGTCACGGTCAGTCACGGTCAGTCAGTTGGCCCATCCGTCGCCGCCGTGAAAGTCGAAACTTCAGTCACAGCTGGCGTCGGGCCCGTGCAGGCGAAAAGCAGAACGCCAATGCCAATGCAGCTTGCCGACATGGTGGGAGTTCGCCCAGCTACCGCAAACAGGATTTCTGAAATTTCCATGGTCGCAACCGTTATCCATGACGCCAGCCGAACCGCAAGTGCACCAACCCGGGCCTATCACCGACGAAGCCGCCGGCAGTGGCCTATCTACCCCTTGGGGCGACCGCCGACGGTTGGTAGAAATATCCCGGGGGGCGCACACCCACCACACCCACCACACCCACCACACCCTACGCTGCCCCACTTGGCCGGGGGCCTACCCAGTAGGGCTTCTGCTGGCTACTTGCCGCTTCGAGGGAGGACTCGGCGACACACTCGCCACCACCGAAGGGCCTGGATTTTCTCAACATTTTCTTCGCGCGTGCAACTTCACCTCGGTCTCGCTGCCCCGTGCGTCAATAGATGCTACGGGAGTAATAGACAAAGGTTGACCCGCCTACAGGATCGCATTGTAGAGGAATAGTGCCTTGTAGTCGGCACAGTTTTTGACGGTTCGACGGGGATTAAATACTATCGCACCTGCTCACCAGGCTTCCCCAATAAATCCTAGAAGCTCACAGTCGGCCATATAAGACTCCCGTTCTGTGGCTCTGGCTCGTGGAGCCGGCAGTCCATCTAAACAAATGTAAAGCCCTCAGGGTATCTCGTTGTCTCATTCGCAAGCTCGGACAAACCCCTCCCATAAACGCCTGGCAGAACGACAATGCGTCTGTTTCTTTTAGTGACCTCTAGCCGTGCACAATTCCGCCCAGGGAATTACACGGTTGAGCGTCGAATGACGAACACGCCGACCTCAATCCCAACGTTCCCCGCCGCCTCTCGGCTCTGACGAATGCCCTCGACGATTTCTCGTGCCAGCATACCGGGCGTCACCTCGGGCATGTGGGGACGCGACGGCATGCGCCCGCCGGACTTGTGATAGTCGACCAGGTTTTGGCGAAGGCGAGGCTGCTCTTGCTCAATGTACCACTCTTTCCACACGCCGAGATCCGGGACCACTTCGGCCGTTTCGGCGTGTACTATCGCATATCGACTGGCCGGCCCGCGCAGAGGCGCTCGCCGGCCGAGCGCCTCGCACATGGCGAGCAATTGCGCCTTGATCCCGTCGAAATCCTTCATGGCCGCCACGGCGGCCACGCGGCCCAATTCCGCAGCGAGGTTGGTAAAAAGACTGTTGAGAAGGATGAATTGCCGCAGAAAAGGCTCCATGATGGGTCCGATGTAGTGGTTGGCAAACGTGCGGGCTCCGGATTTGGTTGGATAGATGAGGAGCAATGTCCCATTCTGGGCGGAGAGCTCTAGAAGTCGGTCGGCAAGATAGGATCGTCTGCTTAGCGTGAAGAAGTCCTTGATTTCTTGCCCCGTCGTCGGAGGGATGTAGCGTTCGAGGATGGCGGTCTGGACACTACAGGGAGCGACAATGATGTTGGTCGGCCGCAATCCAACCGTGGTCGACGGTTGTGACTGAGAGTGATAGGTCGGGACCACGGCCGCGTGGGTAAAGATGGTCTGATCCTGGAAATAGTCGTCACTAGAGTAATTGGTGTTGGGGGTCGCCGGGGGCGAGGCGGGCACTTCGTCCATGCTGGTCACGTGCGAGACTGCGTGCGTGATAGTGATATATGGCGGTAAGGTGAAATGGCTCTGGATGGCCTCCACCACCTTTTCGAAGACGGGTTTGACGACGGTCGACTTCGCCTGCGAAGGTAGCGCTTGGACCACGGTTTGGATTTGTCGCTGGTCGCTTGGATCTCCGAGGTTCGATACTGGATCACCGGATTAGTAGGCGCCTCATCATTGACTCAAGACAGACATACCAAGGTGCTGGCAGGCGCGGCCCAGCCAGTTTGACCGGCCCGATTCGTCCTGGGCCACATTGGATCGTTCCGGTATTCGTATCTCTGATGGTCGTGACGCGGAACTCGGGCGAGCCTGACTGTGGGACTGGCTTGAGGTCCGACGGGTTTCCGACGTTGTTACAGTCCGCAGCCCGCTGGGGGCTTCCGTCTGCACCGGAGAATCCCATTTGAACGAGTCGTGGTCCTCGGGAGGTGTGAGAGGCGGAACCACGCCACAGGGGCCGTTCAACGACTGGCCTAGGATGTGAGCGGGGCGTGTCCAGGACTGCGTGGAAAATGCCCCGACAGAGTGCGAGCGAGCGGGTGTGCCGTTCGAATCCGATACACGGTCCGGTGGGAACGAGGGCTGCTTGTTGTTCGAACCGCCTTCTCTCGCCAGCAACGCTGCGGCATTCAGACTTTGGAAGTGAGGAAGTTTCATGGGTGGCCTCGTCCGCGCCGACGCCTGTCGGTGTTCCAAAGTCTTTCCATCCATCGAACCCAGCGAGGATCTCCTCCGTACCATTCTTATCCTCGGAGAGCTTATGATATTGGGTCCGTCGCCACTTCGCGGTCGCTTCAGACTCAGTCCCTCAAACATGGCCCTTGATCCGCCTAGGGAGCCATTTTCCACGAGGTCGATGATTCCGTGTGTGACCCCGCCGGGCTCTGCTGTTGAAGGGGAGGTCAACGGCCCCTTTTGGATTTGGATGACCACCGGAAGGTTGTTGGGTTTGGAGGGAAAGGCATCGTCGAGCTGCCTCGACTGGGTGGTCATTTGCGAGGCGACCGGAGGTGTCGGCGAGGCTGTGCAGACAGGGACGTGAGGGAAGCCGACTCGCGGCTGCGGAAATGGTGGGGCCGCGGCGAGAGACCAACAGAGGCGTGCTTATCAGGCGGACAGTGAAGGGCAAGGTGTTGTCAGAAGCATGGAGACAAGCAAGACAAGGTGAGGCCCGGGGTGGGAGGGACGAGGGACGAGGGACGAGGGACGAGGGCGGACGGGTATAGGTATCGGCGGTCTGGCAGGCGGGCGTTGAAGAAAAAGTCGTTGAGATCGCAAGGGCAGGGGGGAGGATGGAGGATGGAGGTGTCGAGGAACCGTTGGTTCATCAGGGAAAAGTGAACGCACGAACGACGTATGACAGATCTTGGGCGCTCACCTCCTCTCGGTGGAAGGTCTAACATGGGACATGGAGATGGAGCGTGGTATCCGAAAATGAAGCTACGTGGACACTGGACACATTATTGACTGAAGGGCCAACAGGGACCGTCTGGAGAGGGGTTTAGGCATTTTAGGATTTAGGCACCGCAATCGAGATGCAGAACATTTTGACCGTGGCGCCTCAGCCAGGCCAAAAGGCTCTTCGCGGCGGGTTTGGGCGGAGGGGCAGAGGGGGTCTAGGCCTTGATCGATCGCCCGGCTTACAGGGGATCAGCTTGAAACCCTCGGGCTGCCACCTTTAACTAGCTGGATTGGACCAGGGCCCTCCCTGTTGCCGCACTACTGCTGTCGCCAGGCTGTTTGCTGGCTGTTTCGGCTGACCCCCGAGGCTCGTTAGCAGCTGTGCCAACTTCACGCTTGGAAAAGAGCATGATTGTTTTCCACCTTGGCCACCCGCTCGCTGTGTTGTCGGTGGCTGACGCCGGGGGGTCTGGTCAGCCCGACACCACAGGGGAAGGAGGACGCCGTATTCGTCCAGACGCAGCGCTCCCACGCCGCTTGGATCATCAATGATCGTCATTATTGCTGCGGAGTATTTAATATTGCGATATTGCTTGCGAGAAATGGCCCGCGGCAAGCGTGCACGTGTCCATAAGGGGGCGGATATTGTTATTATTTATTGTGCCATCAGTGCTCGCCGTGCACTGCTCGGGACCTCGAGGATCCGTAGTGGTCTCCATTATTAGTAATGTTCTTGTCATCATCCAGGCCGATAGCATTCAATAATAGGCGCACGATAGGCAGGAATAATAATACCTAAAAGACCCGCCCCGGAGGATTGTGGTCGAGCGCTACTTATTAGAGCCCGGGCCATGAACATAAAAGCTGAATCACGCTCAATCACGCCTGAATCCAGACTGCCGCGCTGCCACCGATTCTCGTTTGTACGTACTTCGTACCTCTGGAGATGCTACTTGGTCGGCCTGCCACGCACGACACTCCTGTCGATCACTTCCGATCTCACTACACACAAGCAATGGCGCCTCGGCTGAGGATGCCCAGGATGCCTTGAAATCCACCTTGCGGATAATGCTGCTGCTGTCGTGTTTTGCTGACACTTTGACGTGGCCGGCACCTAGCAAGGGCCGTGACCATGGGCCAATTGCTCTGCCGCACATACGGCCTTTCCAGCCGCTGTGACACCCACGACACTGTCACTAGAGGCGCCCGAGGCGGTGGCGGTGGCGGTGAATGCAGAGGGCCGACGGGAATCTCGTCGCTCCGACTTCTCGTCGACCGATGTGCTTTGCTACTGACAATGTGACGACAGGAGAGCTGCACCATGTCGAGCGCACCGGATACCCGCAGTGCGGCAGCCAGTCCTAAACCCTCTCGCAGCCCTTCGTCGTCCTTTTGGCATCATGCAAGATTGCTGCAGCGACGTCCCATCCGCCTCCTGCAAATATCGGTAATCTGTGCCCATGCAACCCTAACCGCCAACAGAGTTCCTCCCCCTTGACGATCTCAAATCGCCTCGGCATCGTTCGACACCAAGGGTGTCCAGGTCCAGATGTTGGAACCCCAATACGGGTCGACACATCCCGTGCCAGGGTAGCCGATGAAGCTGCTGGTGTTTCCCTTGCTGTCCTCCCACCAGGTCAACACCCCTTCATCAGGGCCCCAACTACCAACGGTATAATTGTGAGTCCGAAACGGTCCAGGGCCCAGAGGTGCCGGCGCCTTCCAGAACATGTCCTGGCCCACATTCTCCGCGTGGATGCGGTAATGCAAGCACGGCTCCTCCCAGTTGCTGGCAGCGCGTCAGTCTCGAGAGGTGGGGAAGGACCAGGGGGAATTACAAGTTTTGGCAGATCAAGACTGATCGAATCACTGCCGAGTGGTTTTGAGGGGAGGCGGGCGTGCGTTGGTCAGGAACCGGGGCGGGCGTTGCACCACTTAGCAAGCTGCCTGGCAAGCTGCCGTACAAGAGGAGGCGGTTGTGGGAGAGGAGCATCTTGATCGTATGGCGGAATTGGTTCTGGACACAAGGGGCAGGGAAACGGGTTGTGCGAGTCGTCGACCAAAACCCGTAAGTCTTCTGACAGACCAAGTCCTTGTATATGAACGCCATGTCTCAACCAAGGTCGGCGAGGGCGGTGGGAGAATGTCCATGGTGCTGTTTTGTCCTGCACCCTACCGTTGACGGCACGACCGACCTGACGACCTGACCGACTTTCAGAAGGAGCATCAGCCATCAGTCCCTTTCGCGGCAGTGTTTGTCTACTCGGGAGGGGCGATTCGGGCACCAGAGGAGAGGTGCGAGAGCCTTTCTGTGTGGGCGATAGGGTCGGCGGAGCACTCTATTGGTAGGCAGGAAGTCTCGTGCCAGTGTCCCAGATCCGTCTTCGTGTCTGGCCCGTCTTGAACGAGGCTCACGATGGCGGCAGTCTGATCCGGATTCCCATCGCTTCGTCCCGGCACTCCCCGCCGGGGCGCGATGGGCACGGCGGTGCTTGTCTGCACCCCCAAGCGCCTAGAAGACGGGCCATAGCAATGAGCATGGTTTTTTCGGGCGCCGAGGGCAACAATCGTTGGGTGGAGGGCGCTGGGGGAGCCGAAGCCGGGTGTTTGCTTCTGGGCGCCCCACTGCGGCAGCCTGAGGGGCCCCAGCAGCTAAGAAGGAGCGGGTAGTCATTGCTTTTAGTACGCGTTCGATCCCCCAATCTGCCGTGCTGCTGATAAGGCTGCTGACGAACCAGTCATCGACGAGGAAGCCAGGCGCACCTGCCGCTCTCAGGCCTCCTAGTGTCTCTGGAAGCCTGCAACTGCGTCACTTCCTAACGGCTCTATCGTTCGTTCGTCCCTCGTTCCTTCCTTCCTCCCTCCCTCCACCGCCAACGGCATCCATGTCGCTTCCTACAGTGCAGTCTTGGGCTCTTCGGATCGCTGGCGGGTGCTATGGAAATACCCCGTGCACAGCTGCCGTGGCCAGAGGTCGTTTGCCCCCCATCGAGACTCGTCGTCACTACATGTAGCGCAGAGAGGCACGTCCTCCTGTTCCCTCACTTCAGCCCGCTGCGCAGATTGCTGCACCCCAGAGGATTGCCCCTGCCGCCGGATGTCGGAAAGCCAAAGCGGCATTGACTTCGAGCCTTCCAAACGACTTTGTCGCCTCTGGGTGTCTCTGTGGCTGCACTGTGTGAACCCTAGGGTGTCCGACCAGTCGTCGCCCCTGGTCGGTCGAGATAAGAGTCCTGTGGCCAGTCTGAAATCTCACCCCCACCCAGATTAGCAGAAATCACTCGCCAATGTCCCCGCCTCCTCTCCTGGTCGACTGGTCGACTGGCCTGTCGGTCTATCTTGTAGGAATCTGCTCTGACATCTGGATCATGCGATCGCACGACTGGCAGTGACCAAAATCGACAGAAATAAGACGCAGGGATTCCCCATCTGCCTTTCGCCCCCGAAGGCGTCCCAGCTTCACCCATAATTACCCACTGCAGTCTGCGACCATTACTGTCGCCGTCGCTGCTCCGTCTCGATATATACTTACCCCGGCTTAGTACTACCCACTCTCCACGTGTTCCTCGCCCGGACGTGCTCCGGTGCTATGGCCGACCGGTTTGCTCGTGCCTCCAGATCCAAGCTTCACTCTCACCGTCACTACCTCGCCCGCGTCTGATCAACCATGGCGCCGACTACCACTCCTTGGTGGACCGACGTCCGGGTCGACGAGACAGTCACCTCAGCTTACGTACACTCCCATCTTCGGCCCAACGAACAGGAACTGCTCCAGCGACCTCTCTACTTTGGGGGTGACCTGACCGACGACACCTATCTGGATTGGATCTTGACCCATGCCAGACGATTCTTCCTCATCCTCGTCACCATCGGAGTCCCGGACCAGATCTTTGGCATCGTCGACGACTCCTATGACGACAATGACCTGCCGATCGTTGACCACGCCATCCCCGACCTGCGGCTCTCGTACCAACCTGACCGCGCCCTCGACCGACGCTTCTACAAGACCCAGTTCCGATTCCTCACTCGAGTTGTTGGCGAAGGGGAGCACATCCGCTACGCCGACGAGGAGACCATCCCCGTCATCCCTCTTGGCCTCAAGTCGGTCGTCCTGCCTCTGGTCCACGAGGGCACTGATCGAGTCCGCCTCCCCTCCGAAACCTCCAAAGTCTTTCTTCGCCGGCGTGTCGTCCTAGATGCTCAGTTGACCGAGGAGGTCATCTTAAGCGAAATCGCGGCGGGCAGAAAGCTCTGCCACGAGCACGTCGTCTCGGTTTTCGGGTCCTATCTGCACCAGGGCACATTCAACGTCCTATCGTCGCCCGCAGCCGAGTGGAGCCTAAAGCACTTCCTCACCGACGCCCCCAAGGCCTTTACCAGCCTTCCCAAGGCACAGCGCCGACAGATCCTCATCAACTGGCCTCACTGCCTCGCCAACGCTCTGGCCTGGCTCCATGATAATGGCGAAGCACACGGTGCCATCCGTCCGTCGAATATCCACGTGGACGATTCTTTTGGTATTTCCCTCGGTTTGCTGGACGGCCCAGGTCTGCTGCGAGACACCGCACGAGCTGATGACATCGAGGCCTACCAATATGGCCCTCCCGAGAGGTGGAAACGAGCAGTTACGGTCCAGAATACCGGATCTGGTTACGTCTCGCTCCCCTCGGGTGGACGGACCGCCCGGAGAAGGCATGGCAACGACAAGTCGAATTCGTCAGATGGCAACAACAGCGTCAGGAGTCGATCGAGCTCTTCGGCCGCGACCTACACATTTCAACCCACTTCGAGAGGGAACTACGCCCGGTTGCGATTGAGTGCCGCCATGGGCCCGGATGCTCCTGCCACGCCGACCGTCCGTGGCCGCAATATGCGAACTCAATCTGACAACAAGTCCATCTCGACCCAGGGCACCGCTCGACCTCCCATGACCCCCCCGGTGCCCGGAAGGGCTCCGTCCATCATGTCATCTACGAGTTCTAACGGGCGGCGGAGGGCCGGCTCGGGATTCAACTCTCCCATCTTTGCCGCAGCCCCAGAGGGACGGAGCGCGGTTGTCCAGACCTGGCAGTCGGTCGAGCAGGACATGTTCACTTCGGACATCTTCTCTCTGGGTGCAGTCATCATGGATATCCTAAACCTTCTCTGCAAGCGCAGTTACGGGTCGTTCTCTCGACACCGATCGGCCAGAAATCGAAACGCTGGCCGTGGCGGGGGTCTGGCTGACGCGAGCTTTCATGCAAATCTTGGTCAGGTCTTCCTGTGGGCCCAGTCGCTGCAGAATGACGCAGAAAAGAAGGCCCGAAAAGATGAGACCATGGTCTACCATGCCGTCGGACCTGTGGTGCAATTGACGCTGCAGTGCTTGGAGAGAGAACCTTCAGCTCGACTGACGGGCGAACAACTCGAGAAAAGACTCGGCGATTATATCCGCCGCTTCGCGGAAATTCCTCGATTGCATTGTGCCGCGGAGACGGGAAAAGACGACAAGGAAGGCATCGTTAGGATTCCCATCCGAGAAAAGAAGTCTTCCGACCGACTGGCGCAGGAGGACAGGCCCGTGAACCGGTTCCGCCAGCCTTCACCTAACCCACGGACACTGGTGAGGGAGTGGGCGCAACATCCACAGCAGTCGTATCCGCCTGACGCCCAGTTCCTCCAGTCCCCGATCAGTGGCACTCCGCCCAGCGTGGTCACCACACCAGGAACGACATCTGCCAGCTCTCTCGCGTCTTTTAATTTCGATGGACTGTCGGACACGGTGGTGGGGGAGAGCCCGCGATCACGAGAACAATCGATACGAATTCCAGGTCGTCGAAAGGAACCAGGTCTCAATCATCACGAAGCCCCGTGGGGTTCCGAACATGACATGTCGAAGCACGGACCGTACTGGAACGCCTGGTACAACAACGACAGTCAGGTAGACCCTCACCTGTCCTTTGGCGAGTCTGTCGATACAGGTGCATTCACGTATCTGAACTACAGTACTAGTGCATCTTCGGAGGAAGGCGTCAAGTATTTCCCTCGACCGCCGTCTGATCCCCCTACGAAAGCCCCCAGCCGAGAACTACCCCCTGTCCCGACTCTTTTCCCCAAACCCCGTGCGGCAAAATCCAAGCAGCGTCTTGCCCCGACCAAGACATCTCGGGACGATGTTGCAGTTCTCAGCCACCTATCCAGCGCGGCCACAGGCGGACACCCTCTTCGAATCGACAGTCTCAACCAGACGTTGGACCATGACGACACCGATTACCACGACATCATACGGCACACTCGGCGTCCGGCTACGGCCAAATCCGCTTCTCGCAGTAGATCGAGACACGAGCTTCGTGAGGGTCCATATGTGATGTGATTGGTGGTATAAGCGACGATTCCGCCGGCCGGAGGACGACAACAGCAGTCCGAGCGAGGTGCCACGAGAAGACGCCATTTCATGACCATGTACACGACACGAGTGAGCTGACAGAAAAAGTTGGGGCGAGCACCGGTTGGATATTTCACGTGGTAATCCGTCTGTCATGGCGCCTCCTGTATCAATAGCATCATTATCAGCAAGCCAATATGTACCACCAATTCACCAATGGACCTCCGATTTCACCTAGGAGACAATGATCCTATGCTGAAAGGCTTGCTGTTTTTTCCTGCATTGGCCCCGACCAGTATCATACATTGTTTTCCGACAATCGTCGACCAATGATCCCCCACACGGCGCTCGATCGGGTAGTTGGGCACGGATGCTTGGAGAAGCCCTGGAAGCTGGAGCTCGTGTTGAACGCACCAAACGAAAGACGCTTGTCGCGTGGAGGACAGGATGTTTTTTCCACATGGCGACTATGTGGCGTTGGCGACTAGTTTAGTCGGCTTATCGCTGCAGCCTAAGCACCTGTGGCACCTCCAGAAGATAACGCGACACATGGAGCTCGCCTATCGATAACGAAAGATAAATGGCACAGATACGGGGAACCGTAATAGTTATTTTCTTTTTCCTTTATCGCAGACACCAAAGTCCGGAGGATGTGGAGGTACATATCGTGGGTACCCCTGACTTGAGTCATGAAGCACGATATCACGGTGTGCACGACTCGGTGTATTATGCCTCGCCGTCCCTCGATGGATATTAGGCAATTAGCCCGAGAAGCCACAGAAGCGAGTAATGGTGACTCACAAGGTTCAGAGGAAGAATGACGGGGAAACGGAGGTGTAAATACTCTAAATCCAAGATATTGTGTACAACCTCTAGAGAAGGTCGCCGTCGCATACCAAAAATTTGACTGGACATCTGTCACAACTGTACAGCCAGATTGCCATCACGTGATGCAGTTCGCAACCGGTTGATCTCACAGTGTCACACTGGCCCGGGTCCTGAAATGACACTCTCAGCGCATGGGCATCAGAACAACCTTATGTCTGAACAGGCCCAAATCCCCTCGGGCGAAATAGGTACGGTGCTTGAAGGGCACGTTCCTGTCGATCTATTTCCCAGACGGGGCAAGCATGGGTTTATTCAATGGAAGCGAGGTCGCCCAGCATCGCTCGTACTGGGTAGAATTAGGCGAATAGATGATTCGGACGAGGCCGTTATTCGGTAATCTTGAGAATTCCCGACCTCTCACATACGTTTCTGCATCGATCTCGATCCCTCGGGTACTGTACAGAGTCTTCTCTGTTTCCGTGTAGGTCGACGGTGCATCTCAGAAAACTTTCTTAGAGGAGTTGTGAGAGAAAGCTGACGTTGGGAAAGGCTGATCCATACAAAGTTTTAATCCAATCCACGACAAAAATGTCACACGCTCGAGCCACAAGGAGTGAGGACAGGCCAGTGACGCCAGGTGTCGTATTCGTATTCGTATTTAAACCTCGCCCTCATTGCATAAATTCCTTAGATAAGTTTCCTGGGGCAGGCGCACTGGGTAAAAATTTCCTTTCACCAGGACCAACAACGCCGGGGCTGTTCAGTTATGTAACAGCACGCGCAAATCTAAGCGAGATGCGTATTTCCCTATTATTGTGTTTTGATTACACCAATAATAGAGGTCGAAATCAAATATGGCACGACATGGTTTTCACTCGGAACCCTCTGATGGTTTTCCTGCTGTAGGACGATGACTCGCCACCAGCTGGGGGTGCTGTGGTGAGACAACGTCTCGTCCGAGAAAGTTGTGCAGCAAAGCGAATCCGGATTTGGAGGGCTAGGCTCACGTGTAGGCTTCAAGTATTAAATAATATTCTTGGGGCAGCATGACTCGGAAGGCCGAGAGACCCTTCCTTCGTGCACAACTCGGATGTTTGGTGTGCATCCGGCTGCCGGTTATGCACGCACCAAGCCAATGCCAAACCGCTGCCACTGGCGCCAAGCATCCGGCCCGGCTGCATAAAAAGTGATGCCATACTTGTCCCGACTTGTTCTTCCGTGAAAGGGGCGTTCCGGGAAGGTACCTCCGGTTGTGCTTCGTGCTATTTGGTCCAGGACGCGTCCGGCTCCTACTCTGAATTAATAGTCCGTGGCGATCAACAATCCCGGTTTCACACTGCCCTCCTCTCCGACTCGCATTCATATTCTCAGCTATTCTGGTTGTATCGGCGACATTTAACCCGGCGACATTTATTTTCGACAGGTTGGAGACGTGTTCTGGCATAATCCTACTCGATCAACTGTCCTATCGTGGTCGAGGCTGATGCTCCACTAATGAAGATCCCGGTCCTCAGCTAGCACACTGTCGGTTTCCACTGATTTTCTTGCGTCTATTGTTGCTCGAACATATATATCACCTTCGTCAGCCAACAGCGTTTGTGGTTGCTGAGAACCGCTGACCCTCCTATTTGCACATCCGATTTTATTTCACTTTCCCCGCCCAACGGACACGCCGACATGTCTCTGGTGGGGAATTTCAACACCAACATCGAACACAGCGTCGAAACCCAGGGCGTCGGGTCCCCAGGTCACTACCGGAGAGAAAGCGAGGGCGAACGTTTTCACTTCCCCTCTCTGATCAGGTCTCGATCATCTACCATGGCCGACACCAAGGATGCCTCCCAGTTGCCTCAATCACATCCAAGCGGGCATGAGCCCTTGGGCGACACTCCAGCTGCGCACACAACACCGCCCGCCGACGAGCCAGATTCCCTCAGCAGTTCCGACGAGGAGCGCGTCAAACACCTGGCGCGCCAGTTCTCTCGAACATCCAACTACTCCGTCAACGTCAACGCCAACGGTAACCCCTTCGACTCAGACCCGGACTCGGCTCTGGATCCCAGCTCTGACAACTTCCGCGCCCGAGATTGGGTCAAGGCCATGTTCAAGCTGCAACAGGAAGACGATCGGTTCTTGGCCAGGACCGCCGGTGTTGCCTTCAGGAACTTGAGCGCGCACGGCTTTGGCGCTGCCACCGACTATCAAAAGTCCGTGGGAAATGTCATGTTCCAGGTCGTCGGCGTCGCCCGCAAACTGATGGGGATCGGCCAACGGAGGATAGACATTCTTCGCAACTTTGACGGTCTCATCCTCCCCGGAGAGATGCTTGTGGTTCTGGGGCCTCCAGGTGCGGGCTGTTCGACTTTCCTCAAGACCATTGCCGGTGAGGTCCACGGCTACAATGTGGATAAGGAATCATACATCAATTACCAAGGCATCAGCTTCGAAGACATGCACAGACATTTCCGTGGAGAGGCGATATACACGGCTGAACAGGACGTCCATTTCCCTCAGATGACGGTGGGGGAAACCCTCTACTTTGCTGCCCGGGCCCGGGCTCCACGACACCTCCCCGGACACGTCTCGAAGGAGCTGTATGCCTCTCACATGCGTGATGTCATTATGGCCACCTTTGGCATTCGTCACACCTTCAACACCCGGGTCGGTAATGATTTCGTCCGGGGTGTCAGTGGTGGAGAACGGAAACGTGTCAGCATCGCCGAGGCAGCCTTAAACCTGTCGCCTCTCCAGTGCTGGGATAACAGCACCCGTGGTTTGGATAGCGCCAACGCCATCGAGTTCTGCAAGAGCCTGCGGGTATCGACCGACATCCTCAACGCAACCGCCGCCGTGGCAATCTACCAGGCCCCGCAGAGTGCCTACGACATTTTCGATAAGGTAATCGTGCTCTACGAAGGACGGCAGATTTTCTTCGGGGGGAAACACACGGCCAAGGATTACTTTGTCCGGATGGGCTTTCGCTGTCCAGACCGACAGACGACGGCCGACTTTCTGACGTCGATGACGAGCCCAGTGGAGAGGCTGGTCCGTGAAGGCTGCGAGAACACCGTACCCCGGACTCCCGACGAGTTTGCAAAGGCCTGGAAGGACAGCCCGGAACGCGCCCAGCTTCTCCGGGATATTGAACAGTTCGACAAGGACCACCCCATCGGGGGACCGGACTTACATCGGTTCAAGGAATCTCGGAAGTTACAACAAGCTAAGCGACAACGCGTCACTTCACCGTATACGCTGTCCTACGACCAACAGGTCCGTCTTTGCCTGTGGCGCGGTTTCCGACGGCTGATGGCCGACCCTAGCCTGACCTTCACTCAGCTTTTTGGCAACACTGTCATGGCGTTGATCATCGGATCGATCTTTTACAACCTCGACCACACGACCAACTCGTTCTACGCCCGAGGTGCCTTGCTCTTCTTCGCCATTCTCATGAACGCCTTCGGCAGCGCCCTGGAAATTCTGACCCTGTACGCCCAACGTCCTATCGTGGAGAAACATCAGAGATACGCTCTTTATCATCCTTCGGCTGAGGCCTTTGCGTCCATGTTAACAGACATGCCTTATAAGCTTCTCAATACCCTCACGTTCAACCTCACGCTCTATTTCTTGACCAACCTGAAGAGAACGCCTGGAGCCTTCTTCTTTTTCATTCTGATCTCCTTCTTCCTGACCTTGGTCATGAGTATGCTGTTCCGGACTATCGCCTCGGTGTCTCGCTCCCTAAGTCAGGCCCTAGCCCCGGCTGCCATTCTCATCTTGGCAATCGTCATCTACACCGGTTTCGCTATTCCAGTCAATTATATGCTGGGCTGGTCTCGGTAAGTACAAGATCTATTCTGATCTATCCCATGACTATTTCTAACTACTTCTGCGACAGCTGGTTGAATTATATTGATCCTGTGGCGTTCGCCTTCGAGAGCTTGATGATCAATGAGTTCTCAGGCCAGGATTACTCTTGTGCCAACTTTGTTCCTAGCGGACCTGGATACGGCAATGCCAACAGGGTCTGCTCGACCGTCGGCTCTCAGCCGAATCAAAACTATGTCAATGGCGACGACTACATCAACAGCGCGTACCAGTACTATGCTTCGCACAAGTGGCGGAATTTCGGTATCATCATCGCCTTCATGTTTGGGCTGATGACCACATACCTGGTTTCGGCCGAGTTTGTCTCGGCCAAGAAATCAAAGGGTGAAGTCCTGGTCTTCCGGCGTGGATACAAGCCAGCTGCGTTCAAAAAGAAACTACCCCAGGACGCCGAGGCTGGTTCGGGAGATGCGGCCACGGCCGAGATGGATTACGACCTCCAGCCCATCTCTAGCATCATCCAGAAGCAAACGGCCATCTTCCAGTGGCAGGACGTGTGTTACGACATTAAGGTGAAAGGAGGTGAACGGCGGCTTTTGGACCATGTGGACGGCTGGGTCAAACCAGGCACCTTGACGGCCCTGATGGGCGTCTCCGGCGCTGGAAAGACCACTCTCCTCGATGTCCTCGCTACCCGCGTCACTATGGGCGTCATCGGCGGTGAAATGCTCGTCGACGGCCGCCAACGAGACGAATCCTTTCAACGAAAGACGGGCTATGTCCAGCAACAGGATCTTCACTTAGAGACGTCGACCGTGCGAGAGGCGCTTAACTTTAGCGCCCTCCTTCGCCAACCAGCCCACGTACCTCGACAGGAGAAACTCAATTATGTTAACGAGATCATCAAGCTTCTGGAAATGTCCGACTTCGCTGACGCCGTCGTGGGCGTGCCTGGGGAAGGCCTCAACGTGGAACAGCGCAAACGCTTAACGATCGGTGTCGAACTGGCGGCTAAGCCTCAACTTTTGCTATTCCTGGACGAACCGACGTCCGGTCTAGACTCCCAAACCTCGTGGTCCATCCTCGATCTTCTCGAGAAGCTTAAGAATAACGGCCAGGCCATCCTGTGTACCATCCACCAACCGTCCGCCATGCTCTTCCAGCGCTTCGACCGACTGTTGTTCCTCGCCACAGGCGGGCGCACCGTCTACTTTGGCCCCGTTGGCGAGTCCTCGCACATCCTCACTAACTACTTCGAACGCAACGGCGCCCACCCCTGCCCGCCCGACGCCAACCCGGCCGAGTGGATGCTGGAGGTTATCGGCGCCGCTCCTGGCTCCCACACTGATATCGACTGGGTCGACACGTGGCGCAATTCACCTGAGATCAGGGACGTGCGCGCAGAACTCGACCAGATGAAGCACGAGCGGTGCAAGCTGGTGCGCGCGACGTCAGAGCGAGCGGACCAGGCCAGCTACCGCGAGTTTGCCGCCCCGTTCTGGCAACAGCTGTGGGAGGTGCAGAAACGTGTCTTTGCGCAGTACTGGCGCACGCCAAGTTATATTTACTCGAAATTGCTGCTCTGCATTGCGTCGGTAAGCAGGCCCCGATTTCTAACCCCTCTCAGTCTTTTGAGCAAAACCCATCGTCGCTAACTTCTCTAGGGTCTCTTCGTCGGCTTCTCTTTCTTCAAGGCCCGCAACACGATCCAGGGCCTCCAGAACCAAATGTTCGGCATCTTCATGTTGATGACCATCTTTGGCCAACTCGTGCAACAAATCATGCCTCTGTTCGTGACCCAGCGGTCGCTGTACGAGGTGCGCGAACGGCCGTCCAAGGCCTACTCGTGGAAGGCCTTTATGATCAGCAACATCGTCGTCGAGCTGCCTTGGTCTGCATTTTGTGCCTTATTAATCTTCGTGACCTGGTACTATCCCATCGGCCTGTACGCCAACGCCGAGCCGACTGACAGCGTGCACGAACGTGGTGCCTTGATGTTTTTGTTCATTCTGTCGTTCCTGCTCTTTGCCTGCACGTTCGCGCACATGGTCATCGCAGGCATCGCAAACGCCGAGTCCGGCGGTAACATTGCCAACTTGGCCTTCTCACTCACGCTCGTCTTCTGCGGTGTCCTCGTCGGCCCTAAGGCGCTCCCTGGGTTCTGGATCTTCATGTATTGGTGAGTGAAGAATCTAACCCGTCCCTTTCAATTCGCTGACGTCGATTCTTTCCAGGATGTCTCCCTTCAACTATTTCATCGGCGGCATGCTCAGCACGGCCGTGGCGCACACCAACGTCGTTTGCGCCGCCAACGAATACCTACTCTTCTCCCCGCCCTCGGGCCAAACGTGCGGCGAGTATATGGCGCCGTACATCGCCACGAACGGCGGTTACCTCCTGGCGCCCAACGCCACGTCCAAGTGCGGTTTCTGCAGCATCGACAGTACCGACACCTTTTTGGCAGCCGTCTCGGTCAACCCAGCCGACATGTGGCGTAACTGGGGCATCACTTGGGTTTACATCATCTTCAACATTTTCGCCGCCGTCTTCTTTTACTGGCTGGTCCGCGTGCCGAAGAAGCGGTCCGGCAAGTCCGAGGGGCCCACCGGCAACACCCCCGATGCGAGCAAGGAGGGGAGTATCCTCGAGGGGCCGCTTGAAGTGAAGGAGAAGCATGACGCGGAGCACAGACAGCAGGACGTCGGCGCTTCTGCTCCGGCGAGTCTGACTCTAAATGAACCAACACGGCCTCCCTCGGCTAGCAGTGCCACCCCCAAGGTCGTTGACATGGAGAAGATCCACGGCAATGACACCAGTCGCTGATAGTGCCGGTGTCTCGCCCATCCAACCTCAATTCCCTCGCTGAATGTTTCATTTGTTTTAATTACATTTATTTCTGCACTGGGTCGCGAGCAGCCTGCCTTGATGCATCTTTTATCGGACCGGTCTATCGATTAATTTATCCACTTCCACTTCCCGACGACAATCTTAATCTACCCACACCAACACACCACGCGCGGCGACAGCTACGATTTGCGATTCATGGATATTTTCATCGAGTTTGAAGAAACCAATCAAGTCGGTGAGCCTACGAGAGAGAGAGAAAGGTACACACACACGTCATACGTACATAGCAGTACAGGACAGGACAAGAAGAAAAGCAACGGCGCCTTCGCAATAGACATATTAAGAAAAGAACCCCTTGAAAAGAGAAGGGAGGAGAGTTGCATGTATTTGGATATAGTGGTGGACTGAAACTTATATTGTAGGAGAGGAATCCGAATAGATAGATTAGAATAGTAGTGGTAAAGAAGGATTACCCAATATCACGACAGCTTCTCTTCTTCTCCTACTCCTTCTCCGTCATCTCTCCTCTTGCGGTAATTCACGTGACCAAATCTGGCTGAACAGCTCGACGAGTACGGAGTAAACAACCAAAAGTGCATTTTGGGCGGAAATGCGGCCTAATGTTACAGCGGAGCACTTCGCTCCCACACACAAATATGCCTGTCCCGTCTGAACACTGCACGTGACCCGCAACCACATAGGGGGGAAGAGGTGGCCAGTAGAAAGAACCGGCCTCGCGGGCCTGTGGTTCTTGTGAGTTGCAAATGTATGTGTAAATTGTCCTGTTATACATATATATACCGTGGGAGGGAAACGGGACGTGAGATCCAGAATTTGGCGACGCCCAAAAGTCAATGGTGGAAAAAGCCACCAAACAATGCCATGATGCTTTGATCTTTCACACGGCCAAGATTCTCTTGCCGCTACGTCGCAGCACAGGCACCCAGGCAGGCACCTCGGTGAAACCGTCGTCGTCTCGGAGAGCCCAGGCGTCCTGGACGACGTTCCACAACTGGGCGATGTTGCCGATGCGGTACTTGAGCATGTCACCCCACCAGCGGTACCAGACGTCTCTCGCGGGGCCTCTTTCGGCCTCACAGGCGGCGACGAAGCCGGGCCAGGTGATGGTGGCGGCGAGGTTGAAGTCGTAGCCGGCCCTAGACTTGATGGCCTCGATCTCGATCAGGGGCGCGGCGACGCGGTCGATGTAGAGGGCCATTTCGGCCGGGGTGCAGGGGAGGATGCGGGTGTGGTAGTAGACGCGGAGGCCGCGGGCGAAGGCCAGGATGTGGTGTTTGGCGAGGACGAGGGCGATGTCGGAGCCCGGGGCGGCGTCGAGGAGGCGGGAAATGGGCTCGGCGTCGATCGACCAGTTTGCGATGGCGTCCGAGACGGCCATGCACGCCAGGTAGAGCGGGCGAGGAAACCCCGTCGCGCGAGACGTGTAGTACGAGATGTTCTGCGAGAGCACGACCATCCGTTGCATCAGACTGGCGAGGGCGGGCGTGATGCCGTAGGCGAATTCCAGGCCGAATCGGACGCCCGAATGCCGATACAGCAGATCCGCCTTCTCGACGTCCGAGGCCGACCAGGGAATCGACGGGAGATCGATCGATGCCGTGCTCGCCACCGTCGATAGAAAGGTCGAGATGGTCACCAGCCGCTCGATCTGCGGCGACGTTTGCGCGTCAACCTGCAATTGTCGCGCCACCCGGTCGATCCCGTCCAGATGGATCCAGTACTCGCTCATCGACCCTTCCATAATCTGAGTCCCCTCAATGCGTTAGTACGGTCTCTCCCTTGAATGGCTCCGGTCGGGGGAGGGGGAAACTCACGTCCATGGTGATCAAGTTGAGCATGGCCGTGATGACGGCCTCGGCTTTCGAAGACGACTGCAGCGACGACTTGACCAACGCGTCATCCTCCCCGTCGACCAGAGGCCCCGGCCCCTGGAGCGCATTCTGCAACGACGCAAACGCCTTTGCACGGAAACCCCGGGCGAGGACGTCCAACTCGGAGCCGGTGCTTGTGTCCAAGCCCCGGAGATGAAATGCCGAAGTGGCTAACAGGGCATAGAAAATCGCCACGTTGCTCGACGGCACGGCGGAAGCGACGTGGTTGAGACCGAACAAAAAATTGCCTGCCCCGGCCATGGCTTTCGGTACATAGATGGACGCGTATTGGTTTTCAGGGTGCGGAAGTGGGGGAAGCACGTTCGCCACGTTGTGCACGTAGTTGTCCATGAGTCGATGGATCGTCGGGTCCTGGAATATGCCCGGGTTGAGCTCGAAGATGAATGGGGATGCCGCCCTGCTGCTGCTGCTGCTCGCCAACGACACTTGAAGCTGCTGCGGGTCATCCGAGACCACGGGGTCGGAAATCTCCCCCCAGTCTTCCATCTCCGCCAGGTCGAACAGGTCGTGATCGTCAGTGTCGAACGGGTGATATTCCGGACCCGCCGACCCGGGAGTAGAAGATACCTCTGCCGCGTCGAAATCCTCCGAACCCCGTGCTGGGAGGTCCAGGTCTCGGGCCTGGAAGACGGAGAAGGGGCCCGTGGAAATGGGCACGGGTCCGACATGGCCACAGTCGTGACCATCAATGTCGGCAATCTGGCGATCTACTTCGTCGAGTTGAAAAGACCACGACTTGTATCCTGAGGGTAGGGGGTTACCGACGAACGCTCCACCAAGAAACCCAGGGTGGTGGGCATACCGTACCTTCTAGAGTCATGGCCTGTCGCTTGATGGCCGAAGGAGCCACCGTATCGTCGACGGTGACCCAATACAGTTTCACATCGTAGCCTTCGCATTGCAGGCCGGCCTTGCCACAGCGGCCGCATTCGGGACGCGTGGCATCGCATTTGACCTTGCGCGCTCGACACGTCCAACATCTGTCGCCCGACCGCCGGTTAGCGCACGGCGGGGCAGAGTCAGTTTGGCAAGGCAGTGCTCACCCCGTGAACGTCTTCGTCTTCGGTCGGCTCTCTCGCACTCTCTTTGCGGCAGTGGGCATCTTTGCCGGGAGGGCCGAGAGGAGGGTATCATTCAGCAACGGGGCGCTTTCTTGATTCCCACAGAGAGCGCGCGATCCGGTGGGAAAGACATTATCCGTCGATAGACCGCTGGATGTCCGCTCTGATTGACGAAGAGCACAAGAGGTAAGAGGATGCAACTGACGCGAGGCGATCTTGAAGTTACTCACCGAGGTGTGGGAGCCTGGGAGGTCACTGGAGGTGTACAATATCCGCGATTAGCGTCAACTTTAATAAATATCCAAAGCGTCAGCCACATGCTGCTGAGTGCTGAGTGCTGAGTGGTCCTGATTAACAGTGTGACTAGGATGATCAACCCTTGGAAATTAAATTCACGATCATCGCAGAGGATGGTAATGACAGAGGATGGTGGTGGAAAAGGTGATTATTGTGTCTATCAATACATTGCAACCGCAGCACCTCAAGCTCCGGTCTTTCCCATGCAGCGCTCGCTTTTCATCGTCATCCGCTCATTCGTCACAAAACTGTTGATACTACAGGCTTGTTCATCCTCACACGCGTGTCATGACAACCCCGTCTTTTCTATAGCCCAAGTCATTGCTGATGCGTCGCTGAATTCCAAAAACAAATCAACCGAGGCGACCGCGCCGCTTTCTCCAGAACGCCGGACCCGTCTCCCGACACTCAGGCCTAGGACGAGCTCGAGAGGAAACAACAGGCGAATGGTGGCCACAAAAGGGAATAGTGGAGAATCCATCTCAGGGTGAGGTGAGAGAAAAGGGAAAGGTCCCACAGAATCGAGCGTCGATCCCGGTTAAAATCCGGTGAACAGCGTGTCGAGCTCATCCACGTCGATTTGCTCGGGGCTCATCATGCTCCACGACGTCTCTCCCATCTCGACGTCGTCTAGTTCCAGGGTCAGGTTCATCTTGGCGAGCGTGGACTGGTGATCCAGTCGCGCCGGCATCATCGGGCTGCTCGTGAACAGTTTCTGCTCAGGAACGTGGAGACCGGAGTGAGATTGGCCAAAAAGCTCCAACCCTAGTTCGCGATCACGTTTTTGGCGTTGCTCGGGCGTCTCTTCCGACACCTCAGACAACGGGACCTTGTCATCCACCTCGACCGACGCTTGGACGGTGGGGTTGTGCAGACTCATCCCACGGGCACGAACCGCCGTGGCCGTCTCCGTGAAACCTCGCTCGTCCGCCTCGAGCGGTGGACTGGGTGCCCGGTTGGGTCGGCGGCGAACCTCTGGCGTCCCGTCGGGATTTAGGCTACTCCGGGCGCTGAAATGTTCACCGGGGGTCGGAGGCTCCATGGGGTCTTCCTGATCCAACTCCGGGGAATACAATTCCACCTCTGGACTGGGCGAGAGCCGGGCTCGATCTCGCTGGTCCAACTCCAACTCGTCGTCGACCTGGCTCTGATCCGACAGGCTGGGCGTCAGGTTCTTGGCCACGATCAAGGGTGGGGGTAGAATGTCATCCGAGGCCTCGGGGAGGGGTATCCGCGGTTGGGTGGTCAGGTAGAAGAAGACCTTGCGAGGGTGGACCGGGATGAGTTCCTTGGCCAAGGGGCAGGGTGACAAGGCGGTCCATGGTCGTTTGAGGTAGAGACTGAGTCGGGAAGAGAGCAGCGCGGCGGGATTAGCAGAACTACGGAGAAGGTCAGCAACGAACCGGGGTGGGGTGTGATTGGGAACATACTGTGCGATGCTGGCATTGGTGGCAGCCAGGACCGTGGCGAGGTCTTTGATGAGGTGGGGTCGGTTGCCCGTCTTTTCCAACTGCTCAATGACGCCGATCACAATGTCGTCGTTGATGCCCTCGGTGTCGACCTTTCGTACCTGTGCAGGAAGTCCCGGCGAAGGGGGAGGGGTGTGCTCAGCCGCGGCTCGTCGTGACGGCGGCGGCGCCGGGAGGTCGATCGCAGGAGATCCGGTCTTGGAGCGAGGCGACGAGATGGGTGACAGAGGCTCGTCTCCGTCGTGGGAACGCTTTAATTTTTTGGCTGGAGGGGACTGGGAAGACTCCGAGGCGGGTTGGGCCTTGGGGGTCGGGCGGTGAGCGCGAGAGCCTTGAGGCAGATGGATGCCGAGCGACGGCAGGGAGAGAGATTTCCGACGAGTGTTGTAAGGCATGGTGGAGGAATGGCATGCGTCGTCGGGCAAGAAGGAGGGTGTCGTCGTCGTCGTCGTTCAACGGTTGTATAACAACAGGGAGAAGAGAGTCGCAGCGACCAAAGGGGCGAGACCTCGTGTACCACACCACCTGTCGGAGTGCGGTACGGATAATGTGGTAGGGGAACGGTTTAGGATGATGATTCAGGCTGCGGCCAGGGAGGGCAACACTGTGACAGATGGGCGAGGGAAGGATGAGACGGTGATTGGGTCGAGAGCGCAGCTGGAATGCGTGTCTGCAATGCAAGGTGCCGGGGGTGGAGCAATCAGCATGCGTCAAATTCTGCGGCAAGGATGCCAGGCCCAGCTCGACTGGATGGCGTCGACTCCTTACGTCCAAGATCTTGCGCCGAACACTTGACTGGTGAGCTTGGCCAAACGGCGGTAAGCACCCTCGTGCGAAGCGTCTTGACGAGAGGTTGGCGAGAGATGCGGTGTGCCCGTTGTTGACTACTGCTCGGGGGCTTGTTGACAGACTGCGCCGCAGGATGGGGGTCGGGGGTATGGGCTCCAGGCTCCAGGCTCTGGAGGTGTGGGAAACCGCTGCGAATAATGCGCGACGGCAGCCTGTTGGCGAGGTGCAATGCCAGGGTCCAATCAATCGTTGACTCCGGCGGTCGTGTGAGGTATTTCCTGTCGAGGGGGTTCGGGGAGGCACAAGGAGGAGGATGCGACCAGTTCTTCGATGAAGAGGACGGAACGAGTAGATGGAACGAACAGGTTCCGATGGAATGATTGAATGCGGTGGAGGGAGAAGAGAAGGGGAAAATATGCAGGTGCAGGCGCAGCTCCCGTGCTGTGCTTGTGTTGGTGGCGCTGTGCTGCTGCTGGGCTGGTGGTGGTGGTGGTGCTGGGCTGGCCGAGAGCGAAAGCAAAAACTCGTGGGCGCCGGGAAGGCGGATTTCTCGCCCGGCTCCCTCCCTAACCAACTAACTACTACTACTGGTACTACTGGGTAGGTAACATTTTTCTACTTAGGAGTTAGGACTTGCCTTGTCGCTAAAGTCAAATGGGGGCCACTCTAGCCGGGAGGACGCATCAGATCCGAAAGCCCCAACGGTGCGCGGAGTCATGACTGAGGGCTTGCTAGACACGCGCTACGGCCAAGCCGTCTTGATGCAGCCTAAGCCGCCCGCGGATGTCTTTTCACACCCAACTGCCCGACGCCAGTCAATCCTTAGTGACAAAGAGAAATCCACCCGGGGGCGCTGCTGTTACGTCGCTCACAACCTTTTTTCGTTTCGAACCACCTATTAGACTCAGCGTGGTCGTCGTCGAGTGCTCGACGGCCGAGGGAGGAATCGATGTATCGTACGCGCCGTCTATCCTCGGCGTAATAGCAGCGGCAGCGCTGCAGGTGAAGGCACGGGTGGCCTGATGTTGCATCTATTACGGGATGGTCCCGTAGCTAGATCCTGGGCGACGTCTTCGAGCCTGGTGTTTTGCGGGCAACATTACTCTGGATGTCAGCGGAGAGCGTGCGGGCAACAGCACAGCACGCAGCACGCCGCACACTACACACACGCACACACACCACGGCGTGAGTGAGGGTGGCCTGGTCCATGCTTACGCCCTGTTGACAGCCGACGGATGTTCGTGCTCTCTCCCACTGACCACTGACTCGTTTCAGTCGGACAGTATCCGCCCCCTGGAGGAGCAAGGCGGCGGTTGCTGGCGTGCAGATTCAAGCGAGGGAGACAGGGAAGGGGGGGTTGCAGTAACCTACTTGGGTATGTTGCAGAAGCAGGTATTCAAGCATCCAAGATTCGGTCATCTGCGACAATCGCCATGTTCTGGAATTAATGACCGAAGTGACAGGGCCGCGAAGCCTAACCTAGCCGGCTGCTAACCATGTACTCCGTAGGTAAAAGCTTGGGGCGCGTCATGCCTATGTAGCCCTAGGCCTCTAGCCTACTCTAGCCCTCAGGTGCCCCCTAGGTATGCAACGTCCCAGGGGGTGGATTCGGGGCGGCCCAATCATGGGCCCTCCTCACCGCGTCGAACCCCAAAAAATTAATATTTTTTTTCTTTCTTGAATTTTTCCCCATCCAAACACAATCAGCCAGTGTCTGCCAGTGTCACGACAGGCAATTGGTCTGACCCCTAGTCTGACCCTTCCAAAGTCCAGAAACTCAGAGTCCAACCGACGCCCACTCCCGTCGCTGTGACGCGAGACGGTCTCCGGCAACTGGCATGCTTGCACCCTTTACATGTGCCGTTGCTCTGGGCGACGCTGTGATGCCTGGTGCTGGCCTGCCTCTCACTGACAGCAACCATTGACTGTCGGACACATCAGAGCGAGAAGCACCCCATCGCCTCCTTTGCACACCATGCCATTTGAAGCTGTTGACCTGTCATCGATATCAGGGCGACTATGTATGTATGTACACGTCGACGGCCCTCAGATCGATTCCATCCCGCCCCAAACCGTGGCAGTCACTGGTTCACGCACCCCTGGAAAATCAAAAGCAAAATAGTGGTGTGTATTTCCCATCCGTAGCTTCCGGGGTCTGAAGCGCAGTGCCGTCTCCACGTGACGTCGCCGAAGCCGTCCATCTTCCTCAGAGTTTCCGATGAAAGAGCTTCTGGCATTCCTGTTTCCTCAATTAGGAGTCACACTACTTCTTGGAGTTAGGCGTTGGACCTTGGAGACAAGACACGCCCTCTCACGGATGGAGCACGACGGAACTGACTCGGCTGACAAGGGACAGCCCACGTCAAATAATAGTAATGCTTACTGACGCACGTCCAAACTGAGACGAGCTCGCCCAAGACACCTCGAGAGGCCCAACACAACCAACAAAGACCCAAAGGGTGATGGATGCTGCACAGAGATGTCTGCAGTGTGTCCTCGGTCCGTGTCGTTCCTTACACTCTGGCGGTGCCATGATGATGTCCGTGACCTGAATATTGATGGCCATGTCTTTGACTTGCACAGACCTTTGCCGGACCATCAGGATCTCGCGCTGATAAGGGATCAACAAGCTCAGACACTCAGACCACTTGACAGAATCTGTCCGAATGGCCTTCCCTATAGTTATCTGAAGAACACCCTCTGAGATCCCCACCCACACGCTCGACGATCAAACGACACTACGAGGCACGGTAGACATTTTCCCTGCAATAATCAATGGATGGACGCTGTCGAACGTATGTATGTAGCACCAATTCCAACCCCGTAGGCCGATGCTCGAACGTACAGAGTAGAGTACCCAGTAGTAGGCGGGCGTCCAACTCCATCCACTGCCATGATGCAATTATGCGGAGAACAGATGCGGAGCAACCGACGAAAGCAAAACATGCAATCCACCCCTGCCCTGCTCTGCCCTGCCCTGTCCTCCTGGTCCTGCAATCGTGCTGCGGGCATGTGAGCAAACTACGCTAGAATTCCACGTCTGCGATCTCGACAATCGTCCTCACTCGTTCTGATTCCACCCACCCTCCTGTTCCCTTCGGGGGCTGGAGCTTTTGCCTCATTATTTCCCCAAGGAGGAGTGCATTGCCCAAAGTAGTGCATAGCATTTTGTTCGGAACGTACGTACTACTACTGACATGGAACCTCGTCCTCCGTCCCGTGCCTGACTCGTTCGCGGGGTTCGGTTGGTGGCTTCGGGGGGGGGGGGGTTCGTCCTTCTTCTGAATTGGGCTCGTGACGGGGGGGGGAGAGGGGAGTGGTTGACACGGACGATCTGCATTTAGCAGCGGGCATCGAAACGTTTGAGTTCGCTATTATCAGTCAGACCACTGCAGGCGTGGAAATGCGCACGGCGATCGGGGGGTTCCAACTTCCAAGACGACGGAGGACCCTGTGGTCAGCTTACGTTTGTCGAGGGTCGACGGGGGTGTTCGATTTGCCGGCTGTAGCTTTTTATTCCGAAAGACAGCATGCGCACATCTCCCTTGTTGTATGTTAATCGCCTTAGAGCCGATTGCTAGTTTTCGTCACATGGGCCATCTCCGTTCAAAGACGATCGTAATGGAGTATCTATCCCTTGAGGGGAGCAGGGAAAAACAACACGATGATCTTGACTTCTGTACTATGTACTGAACGGTGAGGCTGATCCTGCACACGGGAGCCAAGGGGCGCACCCCTTTTAACACAGCCTCATATGCGTGGTCTCGTTTATTTATCTCCGGGCCCCCTTGGCCGCAGCACATACTCGTAGGTGGTGCCGAAGTTATACCTCCGTTTTGTCTCGACGACCAGGCCGCTGTCCCTGATGACCTGGTCGATGTCCTTGTTCCACCAACAGCCATAGCGATCGGCGTGCAACTTGGCGCCGTTGTCCAGCACGCGGTTGACGACGGCGTAGTGTGACCTGCCGTGCTCCAGCAAGTAGATTCTCCCACCGGCATCGTCCTGGGCGGCGATCTCATTGTCATCGTGACCGTCCGAGGATCTTCTCTCGCCGGGCTGGCGACAGAGTTCGCCCATCCTCCGGAGGAAGCCGACGGGGTTGGCCATGCTACAGACGCCCATGGTTTGGACGATCGAGTCGAAGCCGCCGTCGGGTCTGGCAATGACGCGGGGATCGGCGGCGTCGCCGACGAGGAACTTGACGGGCCCACGAAACCTGGAGCCCGCGGGGGTGCGGTCCTGCAAGCTCTCAAATTTCTTCTGGGCCTGGTAGACCATGATCTCGCTCTGGTCGTTGAAGACCAGGCTGCGGACGCGGGGGCGGTGCCGCGGGCTCTTGACGACGACGGGGTCGAGGTTGTACAGGTCCATGTTCCGGCCCGTGCCTGCACTGACCTCCAGCACGTTCCCCGTGGCTTGCTCGCACAGCCGGCGGCGCTTGGAGCGCAGGAACATCATCTTCTCCGACAGGTCGACCTCGTCGTCGAAGTCGCGCGAGAGGTCGTTCCACCGGCTCGACACGTCGGCATTCTGCGCCAGCTCCACCTGCGCCATCTCCTGCGTCGCCCGCCGGTACGACACGTAGAGGTACGACACGTACGCTGAGATGCTGACGCTGAAGATCGAGAGCGCCCAGAAGTAGCCCGTGAACGATCGGTACGGTTGTTTCGTAGATTCTGGACGCTCGGGTGGTGTGGGCCAGACGCCCCTTGCCCCTGGCTCTGTAACTGTAGCTGTAGCTTCGGCGGCGGTCGGCAATGACCTTCGCACCGCAGGTCGCGCCTTGGGGAGAGACGCGGGTCGAGGAGGTTTGGCCGTGGCTTGACGGCGCGTCGAGTGTTGGAAGGAGGAGAAGCATCGCGCCGGCGGGGCTGGAATAGGTCCAAGGCGACCCGGTCGTCCAAGTGCCTCGTTCAACCACGCGCTCGGTGCGGTGGCTGCACGTTTCGCGAGCAGCGAGCGTGCGAGATGAGGCACCCTGGACTTGCGGAGAGACCGAATTGCGATTTCCGCCATTGGAGGGACGAGCTGATGGACCGACCGTCGACCGCGTCAAGCTGTGTAGATACGACGATATCCTGGCGAAAGCCACGTCGACGGGCCACCTGAGTGCGGGTGCGAGTGCGAGTGCGAGTGCGAGAGGAGTGATACTTGGAAGCTCGTGAAGCTCCTGGAACAATGTTTGGATTGCCAGTGGTGGTCACCACTTTTTTTTGTTACAGCCGGGGTTGACCCGATATTAAGCCGCAGAGAGTCAGAGAGTCGGAGGGTCAGGCACTCAGGGGTCAGAGGGTCACCGAGGGTATCAGCTAAATTTTGATATTACGCCGTCGAGCCTCGAGTGCGGAGAAGGCCGAGATGAGAGTCTAGTATTAGTCTAGCATTAATCTATTGAGAATCTATCTCTATATCTGTATGTCTCTACTCCTCTCCTCCGTACTCCTCTCGTCAACACATCATGTCCCACACCCCAACGCCCCAGCACATCCTCATCATCGGTGCCGGGGTCTTTGGACTCTCGACCACACTTTCCCTCCTCTCCCGCCCAGCCTACAGTAGAACGCGGATCACCGTCGTCGACGCCTCCCCCTCGCTACCCAACCCGTCCGGCTCGTCCGTCGACGCAAGCCGCATCGTGCGCGCCGACTACCCCTACAAACACTACGCGCGGCTGGCGCTCGAGGCGCAGGAACTCTGGCGCGACAGGCGGGAAGATGCTTGGGGCGGCGGGGCCAGGTACCACGAGCCCGGGTTCGTGTTGAGCGCGGACGCCGACCTGGACGCCTACCTTCAAGAGTCGCTGGCGACGGTGAGGAAGCTGGCAGCTGAGGACAGGTCGGGGAAGGCGGATTTGAACAAGATCCGGCAGTTGCACAGCCAGGACGAGCTGCGGCAGGCCACGGGCTACGACGGCGTCAGCGGCGATCATGGCTACGCCAACTTCAACTCGGGCTGGGCCAACGCCGAACTCTGTGTCGCGTACGCGTTGAAGAGGATCCGAGACGAGGGCGGCGATCGAGTGACGATTCGCGCCGGCGCACAGGTCGAACGGCTGATTGTCTCACGGGACCAGTCCTGCACGGGCATCGAGCTCGTCGGCGGCGAGGAGATCAAGGCGGATCTGACCGTGTTGGCGGCGGGCGCGTGGAGTCCGACGCTGATCGATCTCCAGGGCCGGTGTCTGGCCACCGGGCAGGCGGTGGCGTTCATCGACATCACCGAGGAGGAGCAAGACTCCATGGCGGACCGGCCGACCATCATGAACATGAGTCGCGGCATGTTCATCATTCCTCCGCGAGGTAGGGAGCTGAAGATCGCCAGGCACGGCTTCGGCTACAAAAACCCGGTCAGGATTCCGAAAAGGAAGATCCGGCCGGAGCTCTTCTCGACGGACGGGGGACTCCCACGGGCGGATGACGGCGAAGATGACTACGTCGAGGTCAGTGTGCCCAAGGTCGAAATCCCCATCCCGCTCGAGGCGCGGGAGGCATGTCGAGAGGCCCTGCGGGAACTGGTGCCACCGATGGCCGGCCGACCCTTCACGCGCACGCGAATATGTTGGTATTGCGACACGTAGGTCTCCCCGTCCTCGCTTTGCTTTTTTTGTTTGGTATGATAATGTGCATTGATCACTCACTGAGTCGCGCCATCTTTACAATCTACAGCCCGACTGGCGACTTCCTCATCACGCACCACCCGCAATATCCATCACTCTTTATCGCCACCGGCGGCAGCGGCCACGGCTTCAAGTTCTTCCCCGTGATAGGCGACAAGATCGTGGCCGCGATCGAGCGGAATTTGGACGCCGAGCTGGCCGACGCGTGGCGGTGGAGGGGTCAGGAAGAGCTGAACGCGTCGTCTGGGAGGGACGACGACGACGACGACGACGACGGGTTTGTGGCCTGCGACGACGGCAGTCGAGCAGGGAGGAGAGGGATGCTACTGGACGAGGAGATGGCTAAGGAGGAACTGACCCCTTGATTGTGTGTTGCTTGCTGGTCGGGGGTCCTGAGCGATGACAAGAGAATCAAGTCAGGTAGCACGTCAGTTGGAATGAACATGTTGATGGCAGAAAGGGGGGGATGATGTGGTGCATGATGTGGTGCATGATGAGGTGCATGATGAGGTGCCAGTGCATGACCAGCCCAACCAGGCTGGTGTGTACCCTGGAGATGAATGCGCAGCCTCTCTGCGTGATACCTCGCCCTCCCTCCTGCTTACTGGGTACTGGTATTACTGCCTCATTCTGGCTGGCTGAACCCGGAACCTCGTCACGTCAGTGGCCGATGATGACACGCCAATCCGAGACAAGACAAGGACCCCAAACACCTCCAGCTGCCGGGCAATGCCCTTGTGAATGATCTCCTCTCCTCTCACAGATTCTCGTCCTTTATCCTTCGTCCTTCGTCCTTCGTCCCTCGTCCCTCGTCTCAAACTCTGTTATCCTTCGTCCCTCCGTCGCACACTCTCTTGTCCTTCGTCCTTCGTGCTTCCTCCTTCTCAGTCTTCACAAAAAGGTGCCCGCATCAGACAAGAGACAGATCCAATAGAAAGTCATCCGTCGACTCTCGCTGCAGATCCCTCGCCGCGCACAGCAGTGCAGGACACAAGGACGGCATGCTGCTACTGCGGTCGATGGTGACAGGTATGAATCAACCCTGCATGACGGACCTGTGACGCTAGAGATGTGAGTGAGTGAAGGGAAGGGAGGCCAAGTCAAAGGGGAAATGAGCGGCATGATTCATTCGTGAGCCCGCTTGAATGCACGAACTGAATGCACGACTTGGAATGTCCCAAGGCGGGTCATCGTGTCATCGGGGGTCGTCGTCTTCTTTCTTCGCGCACTCGGATTTCGTCTTGATCATCGACTTGCAATGGGCATCCTCGTCCCGACCTCCAGACCAGCTACCATGACAAGGCAACCATCCCAGATGCCTCACCTCGAGTCCACTCACTTCCTGAACCACAAGACTGACATTATGGACAGAAGAATCTCGACGTCCTTCATCAAGAACCTGTCCCTCCTCCCTCCTCCCAACTCCCTCCCCCCGTCAGCCTCGGGGCCCAATTTGAGCCACCACCTCAATTCAAACAAAGACAAAGCAAGAGATGGAACACGGGTATTCTGGAGGATGAATTATCGTATTGAGCTATCGCTATCACGCAATGGGGCCATGCCAATCGCACCTCCCAGCCAGGCAGCCTGAAGCCCGCGCCGTTCACAACCTTAGCCCCGACCACGATAGGTCGCAACCTCCAATCTCGATCACCATCGAAAACTTTCTGCACTTTTAATCATCACTACAATCTGATGGACGGTCCCGCTCCCCGTCGCCCACGTATCCGCCTCACCTGGACACGAGGGCTGTCCGGGATGGACCCCAAGCTCTCAAGTCAACACTGAACCTCCCATGCCAAAGACCTGTCGAGGGAGCGACGTGGATAAGCCCGAAGCAAAAAATGGGCCCACGTGCCGCCACTCGACGCGAGATGGAACTGAAGAGGGAAAATAGGAGAGAAGGCCGACGGACGGTACCGAAATCGACCAGCGCCGAATACCGCCAGTGTCCGTTGTCGATGAAGACCCATGTCTATTTGTTGTAATGGACCCTGCACCTGCCCTTTTGGTGCTTGGCCGGGAAAAAAAGGAATTCGCTCAAACGCCTTGCAATGCTCATAGATAGTCGTAACACGGGCGGAAAAGCAAGATGGTAGTAGCGGCTGAAGCCTAGTTTGGTAGGCAGCCCACCACTCTCCGACAATAATATGACCCTTGTCGGGATTTGGGAGGATGATTTGTGGTCTGTTGATACACCGCAGAGCGGAAAGATCGCCGACACCGAGATTTAGACCTTGCGGAAATCTATACCCGGTTAGACGTAGATGAGATAGGTCGAACACAAACAAGCTTACCTGATAATGTCGGGTATATCTGCTCGAATGCCTGGTAGATCTCCTCACGTACTTTTGCCCCGGTAAGGACAATCTTGCCACTCACAAAGATCAACAAGACAATCTTGGGCTTGATCATACGGTAGATGAGACCCGGGAACAACTCAGGTTCGTACGAGCTGAAGGGATGATGCTTCGAGGCAAGACCCTCCAGTCGGATGGGGAACTTGATGTCGCAAGACCCGACAATGTTCTGGATCTTGAAGTCGGTGAACTTGGCGTTGAACCCGAGTTTCTGGATGATACGAGCGTATTTGCGGCTGGCAAGCTTCGAGTCATCTTCTGACTTGGCACCCGTGACCACCATCTTGCCTGATGCGAAGATCAAGGCCGTCGTCTTGGGGTCACGTATCCGCATGATGACGGCGGCGAAACGCTAGACGGGTCAGTGGCGAAGGGACAAACCGAGCACCGCGACGCACCTTGGGGTTATACTCGGCATTGCGAGCATGCAGCGCGATCGTCTTGAGATCGAGACGACAGTCGAGGTTGACCGTGGCGACGATGTTTCTTAAGAAGATACATGTTAACCTCTGCCGACCACCAAGGGTCACCAGGAGCGAATACTCACTGCAAGGTAGGCACGATACCACTCACGCCGGCACCGGGAGTTGCAGTGGGAGTTTGCGGAGCCTGCAAGGCAGTCCCTCCCTGCGGCTGGCCGTTCATCTTCGCATCTCCGTACGAGCCTCCAGTGAGGTTTTGTCCATCTTTCTCAGATGAGGGCGGTGTCAAGTCCCCAGCGCCGCCGGGGAACGAGAGAGACGCGGGAGAGGTGAAGGCCTTGGCCTGCTGCGCGGTTTGGGGATGAGTAGTAAGAGACTCCATGATTGCAACGTGTGAGGTGCTGGGGTTCGGAGGTTCTGAGGTTCTGAACTTCCGAGTCTCTGGGTCTCTGCGGCGCAATGAAGCGGTCGCGAGTCGATGTCCTGGTCGATCTGAGGTCGATGTAAGACGATCGAGGCAGTCTGAGAGGAGAGGTTAGGATGAGGGTGACGGAAAGTGACGACGAGGTGAAGTCGGCAGAAAGGGAGGCGCCGGTACGAGGCTCGACTGAGGCGGTGAATGCGTGAAAACACTGCACCGCAGGAAGCCGTTCGTGAACTCGACGACGACGAGGATCTCGGTGCGGCAGGGAGGTGGGAGGGTGTGAGCGTGATCGTACCGAGATGTGGGAGATGAACAACTCAATGTCTCCCCTACAAGCAACTGCCCTACTCCAGAGCGGTCGTCGACTGAGTCTTGACTGGATCCAACGGCGACGAGGTACCAGGTTTTCTGGTCGTCGAGAGGAACGATGACCGGTGAGGTGCGAAAGAGAGCAAGAGGTATCAAGATTTGCGAATTACTATTGCGGAAAGCGCAGACTGTCTAATGTGGTTTTCTCGGTCCGTGCCCCTTTTGGAAGAGAATGCAAGGGCGCGCGCGAGGGTATTTTCTTGTTTTTTGGGGGGTTTCTTTCTTCAAGATTGGGTATTGCAGCGAGGCGCCCAAATGGTATGGGGAGGTACGATCAGAGGAAGCGAATCGTGACCAGGATGGAATATGGGAGAAGGGCTTCGCAGGCGGCGTGGTAATGCGCTCGGTAGCCTGACGATGATGGGAGGCGGAGGTGGTGGTGGGTTTGCGGCGAGAGTGCCAAGCCAAGAAAAATGCCAGATTCAGAGGAGTCGGGTGCGCTCGCGCGAGTGGGAGGCAGCCGGTTTTTATAGTCACAGGGTGTCTGCTGGCAGCCTGAAAAACCCCGCCACGCTAGCCGCCCGCTAAAATCCACTAGCGCCACGCCAGAGCCTATCGGGCCTAGCTGATGTCATCCAACGCCCCAACCTTGCCTTGCACCTTATCTGCCCCCTTTTCCTTGCTTGCTGCACGCCGCCATGCACCTTTCCGCCCTGCGCCCCTACACTTGCATCTGCATGGTCGACAGAGCACTCAGTGTCGTTCTGCCTCGCAGGCTGCCCGACAGCCTGAGCAAAGGGACACCACACACAAACCCCCCCCCCTCTAAGAAAGGACGAGCTCAACATGAACAGAAGCGAACAAATATTGGAACGCCCGTTCCGTGCCGAGGACAGTGTTACATGGCCCGAGCTCACGTGCTGGAAATTTTTTCTTGGGTGGATGGAGGGCAGGAGGGTCACTGGCAGGGCGTGGCAGGGCCAAACGGTAGGGTAAAGGTAGGGTTTGCCGCCCGGATTGGGACTCGATGCCCCTCGCCCGGGCATCCTCTGGGTTGACTTTGAACCGGGTCAGGTCAACGCTGCCGACGGTCACTTATCAATCCGCGGGGGGCCAGAGGAGGTTTGTATGGCAAGATAAAAAGTGCGTGGTGAGATAAAAATGAGTCACATCCTGCGGTAGGTAGGATTGTGTTTCACATGCCGCCGCGCAAGCCTCGACTTGGCATGCACCTTGACACACCCGGAATGGGGCCCCGACGCCACATTCGTCGCCATCCGGCCAATCACCGTGTGGCAACCGTGTTCAAAACCGGTGACCGTCCGCCCAACCAACGAGGAGATTGGCCATTCGGTCGCGTTCGCCAGACATTCCTGTTTGGGTGGATGAGCGTTCAACGGCGGCGACCGAGGCTCTGCGTGGGTACGGAGTCAGCGGCTTCTGGAATCCGTCACATCCAACCAGCACCGTAGGTGACACGAACGGTGATAACCAAACAACAACATGCCCAGCGGTTTGCAAAAGCCGTCGAATGCCTCGTCTGGTTCGACATGTCGCCATGCTCCGAGGCCACTTATGGAATTTGGGGGCTCCTTGATCCTTGACAACAACACCCGGAACGTTGCACATGCATGAAATCAGATGGACTTCTTTCCACCAGTCGTCTCAATAACAGGTACAGCAGGTCTTACCCACCGTCGGGCCCGCCTCTTCAAGACGGTGAGCCTTGAAGACCGATCCCTCCCCCGACTCTGCGGACCTGTCGGGTGGCGCGTCCCTCGAGTCGCACGGCTACCGTCCCTCTACCCGCAAGAGCAGCGCACCTTGCACTCGGTGGCGGCGGGGACACTGTTCAGTACCGCCAGAGTTGACCCCTCCACACACGACATCGTCCTGAGGTACCACAAACTGCGCCTCCATGTGATCCGAACGCCTGATCCTCGCGCCGTCGTCCCCGGGCTAGCCGCCCCGCCGCTGGAAAGGACTCCTCCGAACACTGTGCCGAAAGCAGTGATTCGGCATCGAAACGAGGTGGTCGACGTGTCCGGGGACGGGGACGATGACGAGGATGAAGACGACGGTGAGTGGGTCAAAGAGCAGGCCTGTAGGTTTGGCTGGATTTCGATGAGATCTATTCGGCGGGACCATGGTGAATGACGCCTCACCTTTTTCGAGCACGAGGGACAGAATGTCTACGGGCATGCAGCAGCAGCTTGGGTGTGAAATCAAGCAATCGACAAACAGCGACCGCCTTCAGGCTACGATGGTCCTGGTAGTATTGCTGGTTGGATTGGGGCTATGTACAGAAGACATGTCGGCCACGGCCCGTGTCTTTCTAAGTGATGCTATAACTCGGTCCCTCGCCGCCCTGGGGCGTCTGCCAATTGATGTCCTGGCCAGGAACTTTAATGTCGCATGTTTTACAGTGGATGCAGCTAAGCCGACACCGTCAGTACCGCGGGCAAACTCGGCCAGAGAGGGTCAGGGGGACTTACTTTTGAGCATTGATCTGGAATCGCACGCCGATGTCCTTGCTTTCGTCCTCGACATACTCGTACACGCCAGCGGGACAGAAGCGGTTCTCGACGCCCTTGAACTCGGGCCAGGCCTTTTGCGCGTGGGCGTCCCAGTCCTTGACCTGCAGATGCACGGGCTGGTCCTCTTCGTGGTTCGTCCCCGTCCGCGACACGCTGGTCAGGATGTCGAATGTGATCTCCCCGTCCGGCTTGGGATACTCGATCTTCTGGAACTGGTCGGCCGGCTTCGTCGCCTCGTAGTCGGCGTGCCTGTGCGGCAACGTCCACGGGACCTTGCCGCGGAGGACGAACGCCTCGAGGCCCGAATACATGATCCCGCCGTACATCCCTAGCGGGGTGTGGAAGGACGGCCGCATATTCCGTACGGCCTTCAGCTCCGGCCAGATCCAACTCTCACGCAGCGAGTCCTCATAGTCGTACAGGAAGACGGTGGCGGTGTCGGGATTGCTCCCCAGGGCGGCGTACGCCGCTTCGGCCGCCAGCATGCCGGACTTCATCGCCGTGTGGGTGCCCTTGATCTTGGGCACGTTCAGGAACCCTGCCGTGTCGCCGATAAGCGCGCCGCCGGGGAACGCGCACTTGGGTATCGACTGGAAGCCACCCTCGTTGAGCGCGCGGGCGCCGTAGGCGATGCACTTACCCCCCTCGAGCACCGACTTGTAGAACGGATGGAGCTTCATGCGTTGGAACTCGCCGTAGGGGGAGATCCAGGGGTTGGCGTAGTCGAGGCCGACGACCAACCCCAGGCTCACCAGGTTGTCGCCGAAGTGGTACATCCAGCCGCCACCGTAGACGTCCTTGGACAGGGGGTATCCCATGGTGTGCGCGATTTCGCCCTTTTGGAACTTTTCCGGCTGGATCTCCCACACCTCCTTCAACCCCAGCCCGTACGTCTGTGGCTGGCAGTCCCGTCGGAGGTCGAACTTTTTGGAGACCTGCTTGGTCAGACTGCCGTGGCACCCTTCGGCGAGGAGGGTCAGGCGGGCGTGAAACTCCATGCCTCGTTCAAAGTTGGCCCGGGCCTTGCCGTCCCTCCCCACGCCCTGGTCGTTGGTCGCAACGCCCTTGACCGCGCCCTCGCGGTTGTACAGTATTTCCGCCCCGGCGAAGCCTGCGTAGATCTCCACCCCGACCTCCTCCGCCCGTTCGCCGAGCCACTTGGTAAACTGACTCAGGCTGATAATGTAATTGCCTTTGTTGTGCATCTGCGGAGGCGCGGGAATGGGGATGGCACTCGACTTGGTCAGGAACCTCATCCTATCGCCCCCCGCGGGCGTAGCACCCGTGAACCTATTTTCATTATCCTCCGCCAGCCAGTCCGGGAGGAGCTCGTTGATCGCCCGCGGTTCTAGCACGTTGCCCGACAGGATGTGTGCCCCGACCTCCCCAGCTTTTTCCAAGACCACGACCCTGAATTCTTCATTGCCTGCCTCGTTGGCCAGCTGTTTCAGCCGGATGGCGGCCCCCAGTCCCGCTGGGCCTGCGCCCACGATGCAGACGTCGACCTCGTCGGATTCTCGGTCGACACTCGCGGGGTCGAACCCCTCGTCAGTGTCGGCCTCGGCATACCGTCGCTGCAGGCTCGCTGAGAGCGACCGTCTCTGACCGGCGACGATCAGCGGCCGTGGCAACCTCGTAGGGCTTCGTCGAGGGTGGGGGAGGGTTTGCAGCAGCGACGCGGAGGATCGGGAAAAGGGACGGTACTGGGCGGGCGCAGCGAACCTCAACAGAGGCCTGGTGAGAGGTTTCGAGGCCATTGGGGTTCAGGGGGCCAGGAAACGGGTGTAGAGAGAGGTGGACGGTGTTGTCGAAGCTGTCGATTTTTGTTCATGGCCCAGACACGGCCAGACGTCAGGTTTCCGAATCCGTCGGGGGTTAGACGCGGGCTACCTCGGTCATGATGATCGATTTCCCCCATCCTCGCCGCCGGATGCGAGAATTACCCACCAATGGGCAGCCAGGCGAATTAATCAATGCAGCCGAACCCGCTTGAGGGTCCAGAGTAGCCATGCACGTGCCATGTTGCCGCGGGCGCAGGCGTCGCCGAGTCACCTGACCATCTTGCCGATTGGATTTTGTTGAACACCCACGTGATTACCAACGTGACCATTGTGGATCGCCGTTGGGTCTTGGCAGAGCACAAGCAAATAGCAAATACGGAGGATTCCGGCCGTCGCGCTTCTATCTCGGGCTGCGTGCCCGAATGTAATGACTCTGGGCAGATTGTACCCAGCTCGCCAGTAGCAGTAGGTATCCAGCAGTGTCACTAACCATCCGTTGATCCAGGAACCCCCCCTCCGTCGACAAGCTCCCCCGGCCCCAATTCCGAGAAATGCCTATCCACACTCGCGTCGGCGCCGTGACGGGTGCCAACAAAGGCGTGGGCCTTGCCATCGTCCGCCAACTCGCCCTGCAATACCCAACCTCACCCTCCAACGATGGCCCTCTCCTCGTGTACCTCACGGCGCGGAACGAAGAACGAGGCCGGGCTGCGCTCGATTCAATCAACGCGGACCCTCAGCTGAGACGGGCGAAGGCGCTGCGCAGTCACGGAGGCCTCACCGACGTCGAATACCTTCCTCTGGACATCGACAGCACGCGAAGCATCGACGACTTTGCCGCGCGTCTCCGGCAGGCACACCCCCAGGGCCTGGATTTTTTGATCAACAATGCCGGCATCGCCATGCGGGGATTTGACAACAACGTGGTGGAAAAGACGCTACATTGTAACTATAATGGCACGTTGGAAGTCACCCAAAAACTCCTCCCCCACATCCGAGACGGCGGACGTCTCGTCAACGTCGCCAGCATGAGCGGCCGGCTGGATTCGCAATACTCCAGCGCAGTCAGGTCTCGGTTCCTCCACGCGACGAAACCCGAAGAAATCACCCAGCTGATGGAAGAGTTCACTTCGGCGGTGGCCGAGGGTACACACAAGAAGGATTGGCCCAGCGCGGCGTATGCTGTGTCGAAAGCCGGGGTCATCGGCGTGACAAGGACAATAGCCTGGCAGCATGCCCAGTCGGGCAGCAAGACTCTGGTCAACAGCTGCTGCCCAGGCTATGTCAAGACCGACATGACGAGAGGTGGCGGTGCGAAGACGCCTGACGAGGGGGCACAGACACCTGTGTTACTGGCGATAGGCGACATTGGCGGTTCCAACGGCGATTTCTGGCAGCACGAGAAGAAGACCAGCTGGTGAGCCGTCCGCCGGACTACTCCAGCGAAGTACATGTAGCTTAGCAAGCTTCCGCTGTTATGAACGAACCCCTTCCAGACTGCCAAGAGTCCACGACACTGCAGCGGGAGCGAGCACTTTTGGCCGAATCGCTGATTCGCCCGAGCTCATCCGGCTGAAAAGCGCCAAGCTTGGTGAATCCGAACGGATTCTGCGGAGTTTGCTACCAATCATGTAAGCAGGTTGCAGACTCGCTCCTCCGGTCCGCCTCGCACCAAACATTCCCCATTAGCATGCCGTCACGACTCCACGATTGGATGAGGGAAAGAAAGCCCTGCGTGGTGCTGGGGTTATGTCCATGCATTTCGGTTTTAACCTCGTCGACGCACGGACTTGATGTCTATGTCCAGCGAGCCGCAGCTGACCACGAGCGTATATATACAGGAGGGTATCTCTGTCAGAGTCAAGGTGAGTCCAACACGACCATAGCCCCCTCAACCTCACCACCATCAACATGACGACCCGCTACGCCCAATCCCATCTTAGCACCTCCCTCGCTGGCCCCGGCGATGCCCGGCCAACGGCCCTCCAAATCATCCGCGACAACAACCTTGAAAATGCCCTTGCCGACAAGGTCATCCTAGTGACCGGCACCTCGTCAGGCATCGGGATCGAGACGGTCCGCGCATTGAAAGCGACCGGTGCCAAAATCTACGCCACGGCCCGCAATTTGGACAAGGGCCGCAAAGAGCTCGCCGACCTCCTGGCCCCCGGCAAGGTCGAGCTCCTCCAACTCGACACGTCGTCGTTCGAGAGCGTACGCGCCTGCGCCAAGGACTTTCTGTCCAAGGAGTCGCAGCTGAACATCCTGATCAACAACGCCGGCGTCATGGCGCTGCCGACCCGCGTCCTCACCGCGGACGGACACGAGATGCAGTTCCAGACCAACCACCTGGGCCACTTCCTGCTCTTCCAGCTCCTGAAGCCGACGCTGCTGGCCTCTTCGACGCCGGCATTCCACTCGCGTGTCGTCAACGTCTCGAGTATCGGGCACCGCCAGTCGGGCATCGTCTTCGACGACCTCACGCTCTCCAAGCCGGACGTGTACGCGCCGTTCGTGGGTTACGGCCAGTCCAAGACAGCCAACATCTATATGGCCAACGAGATCGAACGCCGCTACGGCGCGCAGGGCCTGCACGGCTGGTCGCTGCACCCAGGCGGCATTGACACAGGCCTCCAGGTCCACGTCGACTTCAGCCAGCTCAAGGCCCTGCCCGAGATCCAGCGCCGCATGAAGTCGACAGAGCAGGGCGCCGCCACGACCGTCCTGGCCGCCGTGGACAAGGAGTTGGAGGGCCAAGGGGGCAAGTACCTCGACGACACTGCCGTCGCTCCGCCCGCCAAGCCCGACGCCGGGTTTGCGGATGGAGGTCATTCGACCTGGATCTATGAGGAGGAGCCGGCGAAAAAGTTGTGGGCTGTCAGCAGTCAGATCGTCGGCGTAGAGGAGTAGGCCGGTGTGAGAGGCCTTGTCCATACATAGCAAGGCTCATGATGGAGTCGGGGTAGAATCAATGTTTACCGAGGTACCACCGCACTGTACAACGACTGCTGCTGTCTTTTCCCTCGCGGGATTTTCCTTTGCAGGCAGTCTTTTCTTACTTGTAGTAGACGTGGCCTGAGATCAACGACATTGGAGTTTTTTTAAGCCTGCCTAGCCTATTGACATGTACGCAGTTCATTTTCATCAATTTCACGCCAAGTGTTAATAAGAGGGAACGCAAACCTGACAACTCAAGCACTGCAAAATCTGACCGGAACACCTTCTTTCGACTCAAACCTCAGCCAGCCCGTAAGACCAACCCCTTTCCAGCAAGCAACCTCCCAAGGTGGACGTCCAATGCTAGTCCCCAGATGCTGCCTGCTTCGTGACCTGCTTCAGACTACATGGTGACTTGGGTTCATGATTTCTTGTGTTTCCGCAGCAACATCAACGGACTCCCCGCCTGGACGACGTCGTTGGGCTTGACGAGCAGCTTCTCGACGGTGGCGCCCAGTATGTCGCGGTCGGCCTTGACGGGGATCTCCAGCTTCATGGCCTCGAGGATGGCCACGATCTGCTCCTCGGTGGCGATGGTGTCGCCCTCCTGGACCTGGAGCTTCCACACGTTGGCATTGAGAGGGGCCTCAATCGGGATGACGTCGGGGTCTGCGTGGGCATCGTCAGTATTGCCGGAGTCCGGGGTCCGAACGTGAAGGCGAGGGGGAGGGGGAAGGGGAGGGAGAACTTACCATGAAGAAGCTCCTCGACTGCATCCAGACTGACCTTACCGGCCTCCTTCTCGACAGCCCAGCGTTCGAGCAATTCCTTCTCCTTCCGGCCCATCTCGGCCTGGGCCTCGCGCTGTCTGGCGCGGATCTCGACGACCTCGTCCCGCGTGTCGCGCAACAGCTGGTTGTGCACCTTCATGTCGAACTCGGTGTCCTCGAACTCGTACTCGTAGCGGCCGCTGCGGAAGGTGGCCATCATCTCCTCGTACTCGTCCTCGCCGACCTCATAGAAGGTGATCTGGTCAAAATCGTCAAACAGCCACGGCCGCTCGGCGTTGTAGCCCTTTTTGTAGCCCAGGATGTCGGCCCCGGGGATCGACAGGCCCGTGTTCATGTACCCGCCCGGTGACTCGACGTTGTACAGCGCCATGCAGGACCCGCCCCAGCCTACCTGGCCTTCGGGCGTGTGCACGCGGGACGGGTTCATCTTGGGGCACTGGATCCGTTGGCGCGGGTCGATCGGGAGCGCGATCGGGAGCGCCACGAAGAATCCCACGGCTACGACCATCAGGGATGACTTGGTGAAGATGTCACGCAGCTAGAGGGGAACGGGTCAGTAAGAGATTCGAAACATGCTGAGAAGTATTCCTGGGGATGGGGCTCCTTTACCTGCTGCCTTGTAAAGGCATTGTTCTGGGCGACAAAATCCATCGTGTCGGGTAGGTACGACGCGTACGGCCGCTGCGTTTCCATGTAGCGCTGCAGACTCTCCCGCTGCCTCTTGCTCTCAAACGTGATGGGCAGGCGGAACTTGCGGCTGGGGAACCGAGCCTCGCTCAGGTCGCCGAGCTCGCGCTCCAGCTCCAGCAGGTGCGCCATCATCCTCTGCCGGCTTACCTTGGTGGCGTCGTAGTAGAGCATCAGCGAGTTCCCGCTCGCCATGCCCGTGTGCATCGCGCCGCTGGAGAAGGATATCTCCCCATGGCCTTCGCGTAGCTTCCGGTACAGGGCGACCGCGCGGCAGCGGTAGTTGAGGTCGAACGAGCCGTGGCCGTAGTCGATCAGGATGAAGTCGTCCCCCCCTTGGCGGTACGAGACGAGCGGTTGGTTGCCCTGTTCTGGGATCTGGTGGATGATGGCCTTTTCCCACCCTCGGTTCAAGGCTGACGGTGGGGGACCCCCGTACGTCAGTGGGGAGGTTTTTTCAAAGTCAGCCTCGCCGTTGCAGCAGGCGTGGACCGAGGCGAGGAAGTCCTCGACCTCCTTGCGTTTAGCAATGGCGTCCTGGTACGACACGCGCGTGAACCGCAGCTTGTTGCCTGCCTTCATCTGCCCGAGCCGCCAGTAGTCGGCCTTGACGATCGTCGTGGCCGACACGAAGCCGCCAAAGTCCGGGGCGTCGATTGGGAACAGGCATGGGTCGTCTCCTGTCCAGTTGACCGCCCCGATCGGGTACCCATACTCAATGACGTTGGATGGGTGCGCCCCTCCCTCCCCGCCGTCTGCCCGTGCCCACTTGGGCTTGGGTCCGACCAGCCGGATGCCTCCTCGTGCGGCGTTGTGCGAGATGGTCCAGGTGATGTCGTAGAAGTCTTCGATAAACTCCGGCGTAATGAATCCCTCGTCGTACGGCCCGGGCATGCAAAAGAGGTCCCACTCCGCTGGATACTCGGGGATCAGCCTCTCCGGCAACCTTAGCTCCCCCTGGACGTCGGGGAGGTGTTTTGTGATGGCCAGGAGGTCGCCCGCGGCGAGGGCTCTCCCTTGGTAGCCTCCGACGGCGGTCATGGGTGCCGTCGACTTGGACCCGAACCAGGTCGCGATGCTAGGGAGACCGCCGTAGATGGCCAGGTACGACCGGCATCCGCCCCCGGTCGTCCTGCCGATCGTCAGGCGTTGGCCAGCTGTGATCAAGACCCGGGACCACATCGACACGGGTTTCCCGTCGAGCTTGACCTCCATGGGCGCCCCGCAGACGGCGACGATAGCCGGGCCGAGAAACTTGAGGTCGGGCCCGCTCAACGTGATCTCGATCCCTTCCATGCCGACCGGGTTCCCAACCAGGGAATTGGCGATCCGGAACGCCAGGGGATCCATCGGTCCCGAGTGTGAGAACCCTCGACCGATGGTCGGACGACCGGGCCAGTCTTCGATCAGGGTATACGCCCCGCCCTGTAGCACGTCGATCGCACAAGGTTCATACTTGAAGCTCTCCAGGAACTTGGTCATGGTCCTGCCCGACTGGAACGTGGCGTCCCGGAGGATCGCCGCGAGGAAATCCACGTTCGTGGGCGGCCCGAAGATTTTGGACCCTTCCAGCATCTCCGAGATGCCTCGGAGGGCGTCGTCCCGGGTCGAGGCGTGCACCATAACCTTGGCCAGCAAGGGGTCGTAGAAGGACGTGACCTTGGTGCCGGTGTGAATCCACCCGTCGACCCTCGACCCCGGCACCTCTTTCCATGACACGTGTTGCAGGGTGCCGGGCGACGGGGCGTAGTCTTTGGCGGGATTCTCGGCGTAGACCCGGGCCTCTATGGCGGCTCCGTCAGGACCGTCGGATTGGAGGCTTTTGAGATAGTCACCCGGCAGGCCACCTTTGCCCGCCAGCTCTGCGTCGGCTTGCTTCAGCATCAGTTCGACCAAGTCGACGCCGTAGCACAGCTCGGTGATGCCGTGTTCGACCTGTAGCCGCGTGTTCATCTCCAGGAAGAAGAATTCGCCCGACACGTCGTCCACAAGATACTCGATCGTCCCCGCCGAAGAATACTTGATGGACTCGGCCAGTCGCACGGCGGCCGACGCGAGCCGTGCTCGAAGCTCCGGGTGTTGCACGACAAAGGGACTTGGGCACTCCTCAATCACCTTTTGATGCCGGCGCTGGATCGAGCACTCTCGCTCGCCGAACTGAGCGGCCTGACCAAGGCCGTTGCCGAAGACCTGGACCTCGATGTGGTGCGCGGACGGATAGAACTTTTCGATGAAGACGCCCGAGTTCTTGAACAGGGTCTGGCCGCGGGACTGTACTGTGGCGAACGACTCGCGAACAGCCTCTTCGTCGTGGCACATTCGTAGCCCCATGCCGCCGCCGCCAGCGGTGGCTTTAAGCATCACCTGTGGTCGTCAGTTCGTTCTCAGCCCCCAAATGGATGCACTCACGGGAAACCCCAGCTTCTTCGCCTCGTTCACGGCCTCCTCTTCGGAGGTGACCAGTCCTCGGGTCCCAGGGACGATCGGGACGTTTGCCTTGGCCGCGAGCTCCCGGGCGGTGTGCTTGATGCCAAAGTCCTCGATACACCTGGGACTCGGCCCCACAAAGACCATGCCGGCGTCGGCGACGTGACGGGCGAATTCTGGATTCTCAGAGAGGAAGCCATACCCAGGGATGACGGCGTCGACGCCTTTGGCCTTTGCCAGTTCCACGATGTGCTCTCCGTCGGTGTATCCCGTGGCATCGGGGCCCGACAGGAGGACGGCCTCATCGGCAGCGCCGACATGGGCCGACGCGGCGTCTGCACCGGTGTATATCGAGATGGTCTTGATTCCCAGTCTGCGAGCGGTTTTGCAAATCCGCACGGCAATCTCGCCTCGATTCGCCACCAGGAGTGTCTTGAGTTTCTCCATTGTGAGACTGTATAGCAGAGAGACGGAATTCGACCGGAGTCAGGTCAGCAGCTGGCCAGATTGTCGGGAGCGTGCGCATTATCAACTGCCCTGAGGAGCAAGGGTACCAGCGTAATGAGACGCTGTGATTGGACCAGGCATGAGGTTTTCCGACAATCAGTGAGGAGTTCGGATAATCTGCGTAACTCTCCATTCAGTGAGGAGTTCGGATAATGTGTGTCCCTCTTCATGTCGTCCATCTCCGTGATCAGAGTGACGGCTTTCGGGGCCGTGGCCTGATATAAGGTTCTCCTTTAAGCCGAGAGTCAAGAGTCAAGAGTCACAACGTTAGTAACACGTTCGGAATATAATATTTTAGGTAGCCTACGACAACTTCCACCATACCAATCACTGCAATCACCAATACCACCACCACTACCACCATGGCCCCCCCACCAATCAAACACAAAGCCCTGCTCAATGTGGACATGGGCGAGGCGGTAGGTCGTCCTATCTTCTGTGCTTGTCATATCTGACGACACAGTACGGGAACTACGTGTGCGGTCCCGACCTGGAATTGTTGCCTCTGATCGACCATGCGAACATCGCGTGCGGCTTTCACGCCGGCGACCCCCTGATCATGATGGAAACGGTGCGGAACTGCAAGAAATTTGGCATCAAGGTCGGCGCGCACCCTGGGCTGCCCGACATCCAAGGTAAGTGACTATGTACTATTTGCCCACAGTCCACGCAGATGATTGACCCCGGAAAGGCTTTGGCCGACGCGAGATCAAGATGTCGCCCGAGGAATTGACGGCCATGACCATCTACCAGGTGGGGGCCCTGAAGGGGTTCCTCGACCGGGAAGGGGTGCCCCTGCACCACGTCAAGCCGCACGGCGTGCTCTACGGAATGATGTGTCGAGACTACGAGGTGGCCAAAGCGGTGATGCAGGGCATCCCCAAGGGCACCCCGGTGTTTGGGCTCGCGGGTACGAACATGGAAAAGGCCGCCAGCGACCTCGGCATCACCTTCTGGGCCGAGATGTACGGCGACGTCAAGTACAGCAACGACGGCATGCTGGTCATCGACCGGAAGAAGAAGCCGTGGGCCTTGGACGACGTCCGGAAGCACGTCGCTCAACAGCTCAATTCTCAGTCCGTCACCGCGACCGACGGCAGCGTCGTGCAGCTGCCCGTGAAGGACTACCCCATCTCTATCTGCTGTCACTCTGATTCCCCGGGCTGTCTGGGAATCATCAAGACGACAAAGGATGTCATCGACGAGTTTAACAAGGAGCATGGGAGATAGTTGCGCGTCAAAATAGGGGGGATGAAATTCAGGAGCCTCATCCCACACAGAAAATCACATTCTCCCGTGCACCTTCTACATGATTATGTTCGTGGCATTGAAAGACTCACGCCGCACAAGAAGAACTAGGTCGCCTTGACGGGAGACGAGAACTTGAAGCCTGGAAACCCGTCGCTGATCTCCTTGTCGCAATGCCCAAAGTACGGTGCGAGTCCGCCAAACCAGAACAGAGGTTCGGTGGGCTTGCCCTCGACATTCGCACCAACGTACCACGACCGCGTGTCCTTGGCCCCTTGCGGCAGGACCGTCGCATTGAACACGGCGTTAACTTGCTCCCCCCACTTCTCCGCCACTTCCTTGGTCGTGTCAATCCGCCCGTATCCATGAGCGTGCATGTGTGAGATGGTCCGTCCGATCCAGTCGACCGTGTTGTCGATGATGATGGGAATGTTGGCGAACGGCGCCTGCGGTCCCGAGATCATGAACAGGTTCGGAAACCCCTCGACGGTGATCCCGTACGCCGTGGCCATCTTCTCGTTCAGCTGTTCGCCGAGCAATTGACCGTCAGTGCCCCGAAGGTCGATCTGCGCCAGGGTTCCCGTAATCGCGTCGAATCCGATCGCGAAGATGATCGTGTCGAACTCGAACTCTCTGGTGCCCGTTCGGAGGCCCGTCGGCGTGATTTCCCGGATCGGGTCACTCTTGACATCCACGAGCTCCACGTTGTCTCGGTTGAACGCCTCGTAGTAATAATGGCCCAACGGTGGGCGCTTGGAGAGGATGGTATAGTCCGGACACAACAACTCGGCCGTCTTTTCGTCCTTGACGATGGAGCGGATCTTGTTCCGAATGAACTCGGCCGCGATTTCATTGCATCTCACGTCGGTGAGCAGGTCCGCAAATGTCTCAAACACAAATCGGAATCCGCCCACCTCCCAGCCATACTCCAGGACTCGCTGATGCTCAGCATCGCTCCTCATATCCGCCATGGTGGTGGTGCTGTCGATCATGTCCATGCCAAAGCTCTGGCTCCTCGCCCTCTTGAATATCTTCTCGCAGTCTCGCTTGAGCTCCGTCATTTGATCCTCCGTGATGGGGTGGTTACGCGCAGGTAGCACGTAGTTCGGAGTGCGCTGGAAGACCGTGACAGATTGGGCACTGTGTGCCACAACCGGAATGACCTGGACGGCCGTGGCACCCGTCCCAACGACCCCAACCCGCTTTCCTGCGAAATCGACCTTTTGCTTCGGCCACAGCCCGGTCTGGTACCATTTACCTTGAAACGAGTCGAGTCCCGGGAAGGGCGGCTTCAAGGGCGTTGCCAGAGGGCCGGTGGCGGTGATCAAAAAGGTACAGGTGCACGTTTCGCCCGTGGAGGTCTCGATCTTCCAGATGTTGTTGGCCTCATCGCGATAGGCCTTGGTGACGCGCGTGTTGAACTGCATGTACTTGCGGACGTCGAGATGATCAGTGATGCGGTTGAGATACTTTTCAACCTCCGGCTGCGTGGGAAAGCGTTCTTTCCACTCCCATTCCATGTCGATCTCCTCGAGGAAGGTGAGTACATAGACCCAACTCTCGCTGTCAGTGCGAGCGCCGGGATAGCGGTTCCAGTACCAGGTCCCCCCGACCCCAGAGCCGGCCTCGAAGACCTTGGCCGATATCCCGCGTTTGCGCAGTTCGTAGATCATGCGCACGCCTCCAAATCCCGCGCCGATGATCACGGCTTCGTAGTCGACGGCGGGACCGCCGCCTGTGCCATTCACGCCGTTGGTGGCCATGGCGGTCAACTGTTAGTCGAAGACTCGAAATGAATGAAAGGGCGAACTCCGAGGTAGGGATAAAGGTCGGGACAGTCACAACCCCATGGAGTCGGTCCGCCATGGATTTCAAATATCCGAGGATAACAACTGGCCATCAAGGCGTGATGGACAAGCATGCGGAGTAGCCTGCCAACCGTTGGCAGGTGTGGCAGTTGAGTGTCATGTTTCATTTACCCAATTGCTCTTCCCCGCCCACCCCGCCCCACCGAAAGCGAGAAGCATCATCCTGGCGCCACGGTTCTGTTTTCCGGTTCATCTCCTTCCGGCGCGAGCAGAAGAGCTCATTCAGCGAGATGCTAGGGCGGGACTGTGCTAATTTCTCCGTGGGACCTCACTCTGGATAAAGACCACACGTTGTTAGATTGGGGGAGCGTGCTACTCGCAGGGAGGGGTGGTCTCATCCTCAGCGTCTTGGCGCCGTTGGAGACGGCACCGACGATCATAGAAACATGAGGGGGGTAGAGGATGGCCGTCGGTCGTTATGACTTGTTTCAATAAAGGTGGGAGGAAGAGCCGAGGACTTGGAGCAGTGGTAGTACCTAGTACGAAGTAGGGAGTACTGGTGACGGGGAGGAGCGTCACGGGACCCGGAGGGCTTAAGGTTAGATCACGTGCCGGATATAGCCAATCACACGTGACACAACAGCGATTGGTCAGTGGCCATCGACTCCCCATTTACGGAGTACTAATCTCCGCTTTTGCTCGCCAACGTCACCAAAATTTGAACCTATTTGTGCTCGCCTCATCTTCGCACGTCACACAGAGGTCTCAACACTTCGCTCACTACCTAGATCTTTCCAACGTCACAAGGCACTTGCGCTCTTTCCAAACTAATACAGCAAGAATACGCTGGCATAGGATCATTCTGAGTAACTGATCTGACTAAAGCTTCTAGTTCCTATCCGAGACCGCGAAGAGCTCCCCGGAGTCAGCACCATACTTCTGTCCCTGAAATCCGTCCCTAGTTATGTAGACTTAGACCTGGGTGAACCGAAGGCCCTTGCCAACCACTTTCCACTGGGCGTTTTCATCCAGAAGTTTCTGTGCTTCTGCCCATGTTGCTACTACCTTGTCAGCTCGATGTTGCGATCGGGGTTTGATCGTGGCTTGGAACGGCTCCGGCATGCAGACAACCGCAGGCGTATACCTCTCCGGGTCTGGAAGTAGTGGCTGATTTGTCGTTGGGTCGTGCTTCGGTGTGATGTCGAACGTCCAAAGAATCGTTGATATGCCGAGGAATAGAGACTGCTCTGCCACATGGATGCCGGCACAGAGGCGTCGACCGGCGCCAAAGGTAAAGTGGTCTCTGTCGGCCGCATTTGCACTTTGAGCCGATTCCGCGGCGTTCTTGTCGTCGCCCATGTACCGTTCTGGGTTGAACTCCGCTGGGCGCACGTGGCGGTTGGGATCTCTGTGGATCGTGTAGACGTTGTTGATCAGCAGAGCTCCTTTTGGAATCGTATAGCCCTGAAACTGGATATCTTCCTTGGCTGCATGCGGCGCCGCCCCCATGATTGCCGTGGGCATCCAACGAAGCGTTTCTTTGACACAGCTGCGAATGTACGGCAGATTCCCGAGATCTTCAATGGTCGGCATCCGATCACCAACAACCCTGTCGAGCTCCGCTTGCGCCTTCTTCTGTGCTTCTGGGTACAGTACCATCGCCTGCACAAAGCCTATAAGCTCGTTTGCAGTAGTATCAGTCCCAGCTTCCAAGGCACCCCCGGCAAGAAATGCGCCAAACTTATCCGAGAAGCCTTCTTTTTCCTGCTCAAGCAATATGTCCACGACAAAGCAAGGCTTGGCTCGGCCTTCTTGGAGCTTGTCCTTTGTCTCATTCCACAGTCCAAGGTAGAAATCGGTCTGGTTACGGTGCCAGGTACTTGCCTTCCTCATTCATCATCGGCAACATCCAGTTTGGCAGCCGTCTTAGCACAGGAAAGATATCCGCCAACGCTGAAGTGCTTGATTGCATGACTCTTACCATCTCATCGACACTAGTTTAAGGGTTAGTCGTGCTGCCGCCTCGGGCACTGAGCGGGACTTCCTACTTTGATACAAATTGTCTCATGGTGGGATCGTCATGCGAAGAGCAACGGCGGCTAGACTCGGCATGTTAGCAAGTCACAATAGCCAAAGGAGCTATTGGTGTACCCATATGTGATGGTAGTAAAAACAGAATGGGAATACCTGTAAAACCAGTTAGAACTGTGAGTCCGGGCTAGTTGATCTATCGTGGAGTCGAGTCACCGTTGACTTACCGTTTGAGAATGTATATGAAATCATCCGGGCTTTGGAGCAGGTCGAACAGCATCTGTTGGTTCTCAAGCATCGTGTACCTGTTGGTCCAAGGCGAAAAATAGTCAACATTGAAATGTGAAATTAACGACCCGGTTGGAAAGCTCACGAGATGTAACTTCGGGCGACGGAGATATTCAGCATCTTCTGCATCAACTTTCGCTGCAGACGCCACTTTGGCCCATTGGGCTGAGAGCAACCGTCAGCTCTTCATGCAAGGCGCACTATGCCGATATGTGCGGCACTCACCATCAAAAGCATGTGTTCGCCGCCACCCAAAATTTGGTGCCCCACAAAATGATCACCTCTCTCGTTTGTCACACCAGAGCGCTTATCCAAGATTTCTTTGACGGCGATATCACTGGAGAGAACCACCATTGGTAGAGGTCCCAGCATTAAACTGAAGACCGGTCCGTACTTCTGAGACCAAGCCTGGTACTGCTTGTGTACGTCTTGACTAGGGATCTGAAAGCCGCCCAAGTTCAGTATTTGCGCCCGGAAGATGGGGCTTGAGATAAAATACCTGGAGTAGGTTCCCTAGAATTGGAACGGTCGGTGGGCCCGGGGGATAGTTTGCAGGTCGGCGTCCAACCCGTACTACCCATGCAAGGCAGGGTATCAGGAGGAGCACAATGCCATACCATAACCGGAAGTTCTCTATCGAGATCATGTCCTTTGATGCCTCCGTCATGAGATTACTGACCATTTTGTGCACAAAGGCAAGTTAAAGTTTGAAGGTTTCTCCAGACCAGAAAAACGCCGATTCGAGTCGTTCTGAACGGGGGTTTAAAGGTCCACGTAAAAAAAGCCGGGGAAATACTCGCCGGAGCATATCTGGGGAAATCCGGCGTACCTCTGGGGAAATTGTGGAGGGTTGATTATTAGGGTCCGAATCCGCCGAGCCTAACAGAAAGAGGTGAACTAATAGATTTCCCCCAAATTCACAGCACGAAAGCATGTAGTTCCGAGCGGCACTCTGTTACGGTAGACCAGATAAAGAGCGAGAGGCGATTGGTAGACAGCATGAGCACGTCGATTTCGTTTTACAAGCTAGAATGGGGAGCTCAGAACAGGCTTGGAGTTTTGCAGATAGTTTGTCCGGACCCATGAGCTTCGAGTCTCCGTCGACCTGACGAGGCCGTCAATGCCACCGGATTTCATCAGTCGAGCTGAACAGAACACATGAAAGCCGATAGGTCTTTCAAGTTGGAGACATCTTCTGGGAGGCTTGCATGAACATTCAACAACTGCGTCATGTGATGGGAAGCTGAAGTTGCGCTACTTAGCCGCGAGGTTGGCGAGGGTCGTCAGAACTTTCCTTATTTGTTCGGGCCGCTGTATTTCTAGATGCCCCTAGCAGCAAGCAGAAACCGGAGAAACCGGCCCGAGAGCGATTCTCGAACCGAGGTAATAGGAGTATTTAATCAAAGATACAATGTAGTTTTGTTCAACTGTAGCCGGTGGCTTTGGCACAGCGTTCAATTGCTTCGGCATTGGCGTGGTCTAGACTTTGGCGCCATTGCTGCTGCATGTGCACGGGAATGGGCCCTGGCGCTTTTGACGGCCCACTTGTTGGAAAGATGACGGCGTGTGCATCTCTAGCTGTGTGTGTAGAGGGTATCCCGTGCCCTTTGGGGGTAGAGACCTTGCAAAATGGTCTCACTATGGCGTGATAGAGAGCCATCCTTCGTACTCCAATGCGCGTCGTTTGCAACTAGCCTTGTTAAGGAGATGAGGCTAGTCGCAAACCCAGGGATGTATGCAACGGTTCTGAGAGTTATCGCGCGAGGCCTCGATGGGGCTGAGACTTGGAAAACGATGATTTTCAATTCTTTGATTGCACAGCTATCTTTAACCGTGACCAATTAGTTGTATGGAGTGGCAGCTAAGGTGTCCACAAAGTCCTTCGGAATAGTGACAAACATGAATATCTGACCCGAAGTTTCATACCGGCCTATTTTAGAGCGCATAGTTGTTTGTCGCTGTGTAGGTGGGCCCAAAAGAGCCGGTGGAGGGTGAGTCTTAGGCTGAGTAGAATTGACGCTACTGTCTTGAGTTTTCTGTGGGTCAATTGTTGCTTTGACTTAAGGTTTGGTGGTGAGGCTTTCTTCGACCTTTTGGTTGATGGCAGCGTCTATTACTGTCCTGGAATTCATCGACCAATTCGCAAAAAGTCCAAGGAAACTTTCCGTTGGTGAAGAGCGCTCTGTAGGATGCAGAGAGCGTAGGATCCAGTGTAGCTGTAGCCATAATGAAGTCATATATGACTTGGTCGTCTTGGAAGGATGCCATATTGAGGTATTGGGCTGTAAAGTAGATGTGCCGCCAGTCCTCAATCCATTCGCCGACGTTCCGTGGTTTTGGTCTTCCCTGGAGTTGCCGGTACAGGGCTGTGAACTCGGCTTTGCGCTCGAGGTCGGTGGGGGCAAGGCGCTGTTTGAGAGCGCGGAGCTTAGAGTAACTGGTGCGGTGGGTGCTATACCTCAGACAGGCGAAATGGCGCCTATCGACACTGTTCCAAATTCTCGTGTTGAGTTTCTGGATTCCTCGGGTATATCGATTGTATTCGTCCATATTGATCTGATATAGAGCCCTTTGGCCCTCTATGCTATCCGTTGAGTCTGTCGTTTGTCCCTGTTGCTCAGGGGCAGTGGCTAGCGCAAGCCGAGTTGACAAAGGATAGATTGGTTCAATCGGAAGAGTGGGTTGTTCTAGTAGATCAGGGTCGACGTATCGCCAAACGCCGACATCCTCGGCGATGCTCGTTGTCACCATAAACCAGGCATCCCAATCGGATGAATCGCTGAGGCATACTGATACAATGGAGACAAAAGGAGTAACATTGGGTTCATCTTCGGAGAGACGCATCTTTTGTTGAGAATGGAAAGGGTTCCAGCGGAAGAGAAGATACTAGTAATTAAGTCAATGAGGTTGAATTATCAAATAAAGACGAGTGGTTATCGGACCGGGCTTGGGACTGTTGGGTTCAATGGGCCAAAAAGAAAGGTATGGGTTGAATGAATAAAAACTCTGAGGGAAGAAGACGAGGGCGATATCTCTAGTATCTAGCTGGAAAGGAAGGCAGGCAAGGCGTTCTTTGGAGGCGTCTTGGCGTCTCACTTGTGCCTGGGATTGGGTTTTCTTCCACTGCTCCAGTGGCAAATCATTAGCGTTCGCCATCCGCATTCCTTGAGGCAAGAATCGCGGCGAATCGAAGAAATATTTAAGCGTGAAAACTAAAGCGTGTTGGTGCTAGAACGGAGACACTTTCAAGCTGGCATTGAACGGATGCCCCGGGGGCGGCGTGACAAGGTGTTGTTCTGCGCTGGGCCCAAAACCCGAATAGGGCGGCGCATTCGACTGTCAAACGCCAACAAGGCCACGACCGCTTACTCAGTGATCGACAGATGCCTCTCCTTGCCAAACGATGGCCATTATCGCCGTTACCACCCAAATTTGCGCCTATTTGCAACACGCTTCAGTCTTCAACTAGAGATCTACATATTTCGCTCATATTACGCAGATCTCGCCTTCCACAGAAGATCTCGCCTTGCGCGCCTTGCGTATAGATCCCCGCATTGTACGCCGATCATGCCTCACAGGATGATCCTGCACTCTCTTCAATAGCGAGTCTTTCTTCTTTTTGCTCTATATAGCTGTATGTATCTCTCTTGTCTTCCTGCCTTTTGCAAGGAGACAGAACCCTACAATTCATGCATCCAACCCTCCAACCTTCTTGCCTAGCCTCTTTTCCTAGGTGCCAACACAATATCAGGTGAAGCGAGATCTTCCTGTGAGACAGGATTTGCAAGAGATAGGCGGAATGAGCGAAAGATGGGGATCTTCACGTGAAGGAGGAGGCAACAAGAAAATAGGCGTCAATTTGGGTACTGCTGGCGAGAGGTAGTTGCCATCGCGTTGTAAAAGGAGGCATCAACTGATCACTGCCGCCACTGCCTATGAGGACAAATTGGTGAACAGCCTCGTTGGCATTTGCTAATCGTTTGCTCCGCTCTGTTTGCACGGCAGAGTACTGGGTAAGTGTACCAAATTTGGCGCATGCAGGAAAGCCAAGGCACTAAAGGCGTCGCAACGTGTCCAGCGCGGGGAAGAGAGAAAAAGGTTTAACTGCCATAAGCTGGAGTAGATCTAAGCTTCTAGGTGAATGCTGCGCTGAAATCATATCGGAGCATTCTATAGGTTCGAAACAGTCCTGATTCTTTCGCCCTCACAGATCATGTCGAGCGACCAACCTGCCGAAGAACGTTTGGACGCTCGCCGTCGTCGACCCAGTGTCGAAGAGGTGGAGGAAAGACACCTTGTTACACAGTGAGTAGAAGGCCTTGCTTTTCGTAAGAAACGAAACCCCTTACTCCTTGAGATGGAAGGTCGCAATTTCACACTCGCCAACCTGAACACAAGGAAGAATCACTTGGACAAAGGGTAACCGCAAATGACCCGCTGCGGCTCAAAGTACCGCCAGCGCCACCCTTGCTCAGGAAGCCATCTCATCCCAGCCTCTTAGGTGAACGTGGACAAGGTCCTACTGAGGCAGATATCACAAGAGATACCCTTAGTTGGATAGCTACTTACGCTGTCGACCCACGATATCATCGTACTCGCCGGTCGGGACAGTTAAGAGATCAGTCTATCGAAATCCGTGACGGTAAGGAAAACGACGTGCAGATAGAACAGTCTCCTGTCAATGGACCCGACCAGGTCGAGGAGACTCAGACAAAGCCAAAGCAATCGCAGAAGAATAAACAACACGCTGTCCGGTACGACCTCCTCTCATACGTTCGTCACTAACTGGCAGCACGTTGAACTAAATGCATTTCCTTCTCTCACTAGTTTAATCTTCTACCATGTTCGAAAGGGCAAGCCCATCTGGAGCGGAAAATATGTCTACCCCAAGCAAGGCTGGTCTGACAGAGACTTTGCAACACGCCTGAAACGCGAGTACAAGAGGTCGGAGCCTTGGTGGGCAATCTCCCTGAAGCGAATCAAGTATTTCTATTTCTATACGGTAAATACTTTGTCTTTCCGTCATTGAAATCGATCAACGGTAGGGTGGTACTAGAGGGGGATGTTCAGGGCCCTTCGGAAAGTCGGGCTGATCTTGAATAAATAAAGGTTGTCGAAGAGGCAAATTCGATAACACTGAAATACGACGAAATCATCCCGTACCGAGGACCGAAAACCATCAGCCGGCTGACGTATCTGTTCAATCACGCCGGCAATAAGACACAATGGACCCAAATACTTCACGACATAGCGGCAGATATTGTAAATGGGCAGAGAAAAGCTAAACAGCGGCTTATCATAACAGAGATTACCGAGGCCTTGAGTACCAAGTTAAGCTACCTCATTTTTTACAGTTCGAATCATGTTATAACCGCGGGCACAACTCACTCGTTTACATCTAGAGCGATTACATTTCTTCTCGCGGTCGCGATTGTCGTCAGCGTGGTAGCTAGTGTCGTCTACGGTTGCTATCGTTCCGACTGGTCTGGCGCGTTCACACTTGCTTCCTTGCTGATAAGCCTCCTTGTCGTACTCCTGGCGTTATTTTCTACGAGCGAATACCTGGGTCTTGATCGAGTTGTAGATGATCAAATTGATCTTGAAGGCGGAGTAGATTATTTGACGGACAGGATCTTCCGGCATACAGGAGACTCGGACAAATCCGGATAAGTACAGAGGCAGGCGCAGAGGAAGAAGAAGAGGCAGACGTAGAGCAATAGGATGAGGATGAGGTGGGTGGTTGTGGCTGAGGTCGTGGTGGCGGGGCGGGCCTAAAGTGCATGAGTTGGAGTCTCCCCTGAATTTATTAATGTAATCGATCTACTCTTCCCAAAACCGATCGAATATCGCCTCTACCGCGTCCGATTCGGTACGCAAAACACAGATGATCGTGTCTTCGTAGGGATCTCAAGAAATAGGTCGGGCGTAGTCCTGCGTCATGTTTTGTAAACCTCAGTGTAGGAAATGGAGGTTCGTATACTTATGTCTCAATTTAAGGGAGGGTCCCTCTGCCGACTGAGACGTCAACATACGTTCAAAGGTATGATCCAAGATCTGTGCTGGCCATTCAGCAAGTATCGCCATCTGCACCCTGGAAATTGCGGGCAGAAACGGCAAGGCCACGTGACAACCAAGATCCATGCCTAAGCCCCCACATTGGCAGCCCCAAGCCCCTCAATTTATTTTTGATTATTTAGACTTTGCCCTAAATTCCTCCCAACAATAAGACATCCGTGTTGGTGTAGAGGTAACATATATCGCTCTCATCCAAGATCCGATATGCCCGGGGTTCGATTCCCCGACACGGAAGGAATACAATTCCTCTCAGGATAACTTTTTTGTCTGATTTCTTCAAGTTGAGGACATTTGATCAATGCAGCTTCTCCTTTATAAGCTGAAATTTAATTTTTGTGCGATACTCTAGAGTTCATCACGTTGCCTAAGTCTGCCAAGCATCCAACTATGTCGGAGTAGTACTACGGATCGAACAGACTGTGACCTGAGTCGTCTTACACCAGAAACACTGTTTTGCAACAAGCGGTGGCATGTGGCCAACTTCACAGTTGCTATCTCTACGTGATGTGCAACATACATATATGCCCAGCGCTTCTGGCTAATCCGACCCCGTCTAAGATCCTAATGTCACCGTAACTATGTAGCCTTGCCACGTATTTCCAAGCCGATGTGGCCAAACAGTGAAATGGAACTCGGGCTAACACTGATGGAAAGCTCCTTCAAGCAAGATGATACCCCCGTCAACAGCTGGTCGTCGGAAGGAGAACGATGAGAAAGAGTTGGCTACTTCAGAATCATGCTGAAGGGCCGGCGCCTTTTACAACATGCGCGAATACTAAGTACTTTGGACTGCTGTCCCCGACACACGTCGGGAAGGCGGTACTTGGGATCTTAGCGATGGTCGGAAGAAATGGGGACGAGGGAGTGAAGTATTCATATGACTCTCGCGCAGCGCCGTTTGGAGATGGCCGGAAGAAGAGTATTCCTGCGAAACGTTGATCCAGGCCATGTTAGGGAGTCGACAAGCAGGGCATTCTGGAATTGTATCCGTCCTCATCTGCTCTTGACATCGACTTCAACCCCTGGATCCTCTCTGCGCATTCCTCACTGAGGGAGAGGGAACTTCTTCGCGCTCACCTTTCAATCATGTTGGGAGATCCTCGAGAGGATGCTACGGCGTTGCAGGTTAAAGAGTATGGAAATACACCCAGCAACTCGTCGACGGCGACGGTCTCTCCGAAATCCGGAGAAGCTCTTGCAACTGTGGCCGGAGATCATTTCCTTGCCAGTCGTGTCATGTTCGTTCAGACCTTGAACGTGTCAATCCAGGTGTCAGTTCACAAAGAAAGTCTGACGAGCTGCGCGATTAAACATGACTGGTGGGACACCGCTATCGCTTTGTCAGCCCCCGAGACAGTGTCCACTGGAGACCGCCGACGAGGGGGCCCCATCTTACGCACTTACCAATGCGACGTCGTGCCGACGGCCACAGCCACTGACGGAGTAAGTTTTATCAGCAGACGACCCCGCCAGTGAGTTTGGCCGCCAGACGCGAACACCATTGGCCCGCCACTGGGCAGGCTTCTGGAAGGTGCCAGAGATAGCCCCGGTTGACGAGGGTGGGCTCCCTTAGCGTCTGCGGAAATGTCCACAGGTAAAAGACCTTCCCTAAAAGAGCAGGGCCACCAGGGCCAATGTCGTTTGAAGGGCGTGCTGCCCGGGTGCGCGGTCTGCCTGAGGAGTCACAATTCCCCCACCGACACCGGACACTCGTATTCGCTATCTGACGGAGAGAGAGGCTGAATATCTCACGGGTGCCCTCCTCTTTGCTTCTCTCCTCTTTTCGTGTTTTGACAGTGCACAGTGGCTCGCGATCATAGGGACCGCAACGACAAAGATGGAGTACTTTAATTTCGAGGATGCCTCGAACGTCCTACCGACCTTGGACCTGGACGAGTGCTCTTCCATGGCCGGCGAAGTTAACGAGCAGGATGCCAATGACTGCTACGAGTCGCTATTCTTCGACAAATCCCTCGGGCTGCCGGCTACCCGACCGGCGGCGACGTCCGGGCCCATCAAGCTCAAGTTGATCAACAACGTCGAGATCGAAGCTATCCCACATCCTTCGGACATCTCTTCCGACTACCCCATGTTTCGTGCTAAAGAGTCTTGTGACCTGTGTGCGAGGATGGGATTGGATTGTTTCCTGGCCACCCGAGGAACATTGGTTGCTGGGTGCACCTGCTGCATCTCGCTCTACCGAGAGTGCAGCTTTGTCCATCCCAAGATCCCCAGGGGCTTTATCAGCACATTTCCTGGCATCCAAGAGGACCGACAGGTCTGCGAGGGATCGTTGACGGAGCGCCGCAAGGCTATGAAGTCCATGGAAGAAGGCCGAGGTCGCAAGACAGGTGCTCGATTTCCCCGGGACGCCACCAAGATTCTCAAGCAGTGGCTGGCCGAGCACACCGAACACCCCTACCCCAACGAACGAGAAAAGGACGAGCTGAAGCAGATCACCGGCTTAAAGAGGAGCCAGATCTCCAACTGGCTGGCTAACGCACGCCGACGAGGCAAGACCCGACCCGCCTCAGGCCCGGAATCGCCTGTCCTGGGGGCCATCAGCATCCCGCAGCGACCGGAGGATGCAGACATCGCAGCCCTGAACCCGCTAGACAGATGGAAGGCCTCGCCGCCGGAGAACGAACCTGCGTCCATGACTGCCATTGCCCGAGCCGTCACGTCCACACCGCTGCCGGTCCGCAACCCGTCCGTGCCCAGCCTGCATGGGTCGAGGGCCAGCTCCAAGCGAGCATCGAGCGAAGAAGACTCGTCGTTCTCCATGTTCCGTGCGCCGTCGGTGAGCAGTTTTGAGACGAGGGAGTCCAGCAACTCGGACCTCACGTTTGCCTCGTCGCGATCCAACCGGTCCCGGGGATCATTTGCTTCGTCCCAGGATCGACGAAGGCGCCGACGAACGCCCAAAACCCAACGCGCCACGGTCCAGCAGACCAAGACTCGTAGCGCGAGGATATTCCAGTGCACGTTCTGTGCCGACTCCTTCCCTGCCAAGTACGACTGGCAGCGTCACGAAAAGTCGCTGCACCTGGCGCTGGAACGGTGGACCTGCGCGCCCCACGGTGGTGCCGTGACTGACCCAGTGTCGCGTGTCGAGATCTGCGTGTTCTGCCGGGAGGCGAACCCGAGCGTGGATCATCTGGAGGCTCACAACTACACGGCGTGTCAGGAAAAGACGCTGCAGGAGCGCACCTTCTACCGGAAGGACCATTTGAGCCAGCACCTCAAACTGATGCACAACGCCAAGGTGCAACCGCACATGGACACGTGGAAGAGCACGACCAACGAGATCAAGTCGGCGTGCGGATTCTGTCCGTCCAAGTTCACGACCTGGCAGCAACGGGCCGACCATCTAGCGGCCCATTTCCGCAACGGCGCCGACATGAGCACGTGGGCCGGCGGCTGGGGCCTGGAGCCTTACGTGGAGAGACTGGTTGAAAACGCCATGCCGCCGTACCTCATCGGCCACGAGAGGATGACCATGGACCCGTACGTGGCAAGGGCCCAGACGACGCCCTCGGCAGGCACCGACGGCGGATTGACCACCGGCACCTCGGCCGAGAGTACGGAGCCCGACCAAATCACCAAGGACTCCAACTGCTGGGGCCGGCTGGAGCAGGAACTGGCCAAGTTTGTATCGCAGCAGAAGCTCGCGAACCGGAACCCGACGGACCAGGAAATGCAGGACCAGGCGCGCATGATCATCTACGAGGACAACGACCCGTGGAACTGGACCTGCGCCGACAATCAGCAGTGGCTCGACACGTTCAAGTACCAGCAGGGCATGGGGACAGTGACCGAGGCCATGCAGACGGAATCGCTCGCCGAGGTGCCCATCATGGCGCCGTACGTGATCAAGGGCGGCCTGAAGAGCAAGCCCGGCGCCGTCCAACGCCGGAGCATCTCCTCCATTGACACCACGCCCTTCGCCGTCGCCACGTCTGACGGCGGCAGTGCGCCCCCCTCGGCCATGGCGCCCACCTTTGACCAAGGCATGGAGCTGGACTTTGACAGCATCGACTTCAGCAGCCTTGATCTGGGCATGATGGACGACCTGAACTTCGACATGGACCTGGACGGTCAGGGCGGCATGACCGCGGCCACGGCCACGACGGTGCCCTTCTCGTCGAGCATTCCGGTCGACCCTCTGTTTGGGTCGTACTCGCTGAATCCGACGAGGATGGCCGGCATGAACATGAACATGGGCCTGATGGGAATGCAGCAGAACCAACAGGAGAACATGACCAAGGAGGATATGAACCGGCTGGCGGGCTATATGAATGGCTTTGATTGAATGACCAGAATGAATGAGCACAGGCGACCGATACTATATGCCTGACGGCGGCGGTGACTGTTTACCAATCAGAAATACATGGATACTGGATGGGCGGATCAGACGCAGGGCGTGGCCCGCTCAAGGGTATGCGAGAACGTAATTGAATTAATGATCACGAATCATTAATGACTCTAATGACTCCTCTCGTCTCAGCTGTGGCCTCGCGCCCTGCAGGTGGCATGTGGGATGGCAGCCTTGTGAGAAGTTGACTCGGACTCGGACACAGTCGGGGGATGAATGGGCGGTCGGTAGAAAGATAATCCGAGACAGATCACGTGTCATACAATGCGAGATCACGTGGCAGATCACGTGTGATACATTCATCAAATGCACACTCTCACAGTTCAAACCCACCAGCTGAGCTCATCTCCCCGACAGCAAACGTGCACGATGGCACCAGGCACGTTCTTCGCCTCGCAATCCATTCTGGTACCACGGGAGGGCACCCTGACAGCTTGGCTTTCCTATCAGACCCGAACTCCGACCAGCCGAGAACCCATCTGCTCGCATGGAACAAGCTCTAGCACGCTCTAGCCACTGACAAACCGTGGCATGTGAAAGAAAAATTGCGGCTCCTCCTCCCGTATCGATCCCTGGCCAGCGGGATGCCACTCACTCGTCCTCAACAAAGCAGACTCAGACTCAGATTCAGACACAGAGGCCGGTGCGATCTACCCGCTGCCCGCCGCACATGGCCCCCGCTCCCTTCATTTTCGTATGGCGGCTGTGACGAGGTCTTCTGCATGTGAAACGCTCCATGGCAAAGACGCTTTGATCTTTGATCACGGCCTCCCTTCATTCCTTTGCGTCCTGTTGTGCCTCAATCTCCTTAACCTTTGTAGCCTGTCCCGACCTGACCTGACCTAACCATCGTCCACCCTCCTCCTGCACCAAGATCCCACAACACCCCACGCCCGCGAGATAGGACGATTCACCACCGAGCCCAACTCGCCATGACTGTCTCAGGGGCCCTTCCCTGCGAGAACATCTCGCCGTCGTCCTTTTATACCATGATCCCCTCGGCGGTGCGAGCGCGGATCCCCGTCTTGTCCTCCCTAGGGTACTCGACCAAAGATGTCCCTCTCCAACGCACGCCCAGCGCCCGCAGAAAAGCGTACACCATATCGTGCGTCGAGCATACAAAAGAGACGGGCACATACGGTTTCGCCGCCACCGCTCCTCCGAGCGGAGCGACCACGCCCTTGCTAAGACCGACCAGCCCCGAGCCTCCTCTCCCCTCGAGGGAGCTGAGCCTCAGAAGGAGGACGCAGCCGGAAGCGAAGTCGGGCGTGGACTGGGACGTGGCCGCCACGGGGGTACGGCTGTGGGTGACTGCCAAAACCCACGCCGACCAGACCGGCGACCCGGCGGCCCTTCGAAGCATGCACATTGACGCTCTGCGGTACATGCACATGGCTCTGCCGCCGGATCTGACCCCCGTCGAGGTCGACTCACTGCGGGCCAGCATGCCTCCGCAACTCATCTTCCCGGCGTCAGAGATACCGGGGGTGCCGGCCTCGAGGGCACCCAACTTTTTACGGCAGGGTGTTGCTCGAGCCATCTGCTGGCTGTTTGCCGCTTTCTTGCTCTTTCTACCCATGGCGATGAAACTCCTCAACCGTCTCCTCCAATTCGAGCGTCGGCATCAGGTCACGGAGAGAGTCATCACGAACGGACTGGACTTCACCTCGGCTCTGGGGGATCGTGGTCTGGAGCTGCAGAACGCCATGATCCGGTTCAAAGGAGGCCGCCTGGGAGGTGCCTGTGTCGGGGCCGGGTCCTGGTTCGTGGACGGGATTGTCGGAGGAGTTAATGATGGGATAGATGCCGTCGCCCAGGGCCGGAGGAAGCCTTTGTGAGCGTTTGGTTTGCGTTGTTCCGCGGAGTTGATAGAGTGATTTTGTTGCCGTGATATCCAATTGTCTTATGATGATCATATGTACTGGGTAATCATCCCAGATTGGGACCGCGCCTTTGTGCCAATCCGTTCCTTATTCGTCCACGGTCTCCACGGCGGCCATAGGCGGCCAATCGTGCGGCGGGGCGGCTTTCCAGGGCTCCAGCCGCCTAAAAGCCACCATGTCTGGGCGCTCTTCTGGGCGCTCGTCTGGGCGCTCGCGGGGGCGAGGCTCGGCCCTTTCCACCTCAACCTCCAGCTCACCTGGCTTCTCTTCCGCAACCATGTCCATGTCCATTCCTTTGCTTCCTTCCTTTCGTCGACAACAGCTCGTCTTGGATTTGTGAGTGTGCCGACTGATCGATCGCTGACTGATCGCTGCCTGGTCGTTGCCTGTTCGTGCTGACCATCGTGAAGCTCCTCCCTCAAAGACCGCTCTCCGGACGGCCTGTATCTTTCCCTCACTCCTGGCAACCCTTCGCTCTGGGCCGCTGTCTTTTTTGTGCGCAAGGGTATGTCCTCAGCACCTGTGTTTGCTCCCAAGCTGACCTGAGAACCATAGGCCCGTATGCTGGGGCGGTCCTTCGCTTCCAACTCTCGTTCCCGGACACGTATCCCACCCAGCCACCGCTCATCACCTTCTCCAGCGACATCTTCCACCCGCTGGTGGTGCCCTTGACCCAATACACCTTCAGCACCAATGTCGCCCACGCATCGAGCACGGTCAGTGCTTCAGCCGCGGATCGTCTCCCGCCGGGGGCGTTTAGCTTGCACTATAGATTCCCCTGGTGGTTTGGCCGCGTGACAGGTTCAGACGACTCCGAAAAGACAGGGGTGGATGGCCAGGTGGCCCAAGACACGCCGGATCGGAAAAACATCATATGGGACGTTGTGGACCACATCCAGCATGCCTTCGAAGACGAAGCCACACTGGACGACATGCCCCTCGAAGCGGCCGGCGACCCGAGCGCCTGGCACGCCTGGCGCGCCCACCGTGGTCTCTCGAAGAAGGACGCCCCGAAAAGCCCAACTAGTCCCATCGTCCGAGGCACCGAACCGGCCTCCACTTCGCCGAGGCATCCCGGAGAGTGGAAATGGGATGGGGTGTGGGAGTCCCGGGTGAGCAACGGTATCGAGGCCACCGTCACCGAGGGCACTCTGTTCAGTGTAGCTAGCAGTGGTCGCTCCGGCAGTCTGTCCACAGACGTGACAAATTTGGACCCCCGGCAGCGACTGCTGGCCATGGCCGATCGACAAATCCGCTTTTCCAGCCTGAGCGAAGACCGACTGCAGGAGTTAAAGGGCCAGATCGCGGCCTTTGACCATCAACCGGCATGACGGCCTCAGCGTCTGCGAAGGCCCAGGATTGGCGATTGGCGTGTGGAGGCCACATTGGATCAGCCCCGGCCTCATCCTACGCCCCTGCCTCCAACGGGCCTGTAACTGCCAGAACGCAGGACGCTCCTGCAGTCCCAGCGACGGAGTATGGGTGGCTTTGTGTCTTGCTCCCAGTCCTGCTTCCTCGATTGAATACGCCTCTTCCTTTTGATTTCGCTAGAGACCGCATTCTCTACGGCATGTATGGATTTTTCAGATGACCAAGGCTCCTGAGAGGAAGACGGAGAAACTCATGTTAGGCAGCATCGGTGTTATTGCCATTTTCCTCGGCTTTGCTGTTTGGCTTTGTCCCTGGATTCGAGAGAGACTTGCTCCGCCCTGGATTCGAGACAGACTTGCTCGGCTCTGGAATCGGGCTTGTTCGAGTCTCCGGGATCTGACTGCGAAAACACCTCCTGCCTTGCTGGCAGGTCCTGTTGCACCGCCGTCGACTTCTTTGAGCAGGGCTGAAACTTGCCTTTCCTTCTTGCGCCGACCGATTGGAATCATTTTCGGGAGGCCTGTTCAGCAGGTCAGCGTCGAGGAAGGCCCGACTTCCACCGACAGCAGCAACGCTAATCGAGAACTCTGCTCTGAGTGTCTCTCTTCGCAGATCATCGGTGTACAGCAGCCCGCAACTCAGGGCGGCGGGCTGGATAGTCCTGGCGATCCACCGTCGACGTCAAGCACAACAAGTCAGTCGGAAAGTCTGGAGGAAAGGAGACAGCTGCCCATACCGTGTGTGCAACACCAGAGACCGCGAAGCCTTCCAACCCCATGGAATCCCGCGACCCCGACGCGACCCCTCGGGTTCTCAGAGTGATGAATCCTAATGTAAAAGAGGAGTCCAACAATGTTTCGTCTCGAGTCAGCTCGGGGAGTGGTCGACGATTCTCGTTTCGCTCTGCGTCAGCCTCGTGGTCGTCGATTTGGGGACCGGCAGGACCCTCGCACTTACAGAGCGAAGTGAGCCAAGGAGCTTCTTCACGCGGCTGCGGCTCCTTTTCAACTCTCCTCACAACCCGTGGACAAAATCCACAAAAAAGGAGACAGAGGGTCTCCGCTGAAGAAACTGTCATGGTAAGATAGCTTGAGGACTTGGAATCCTTGCGTATCCCTCTTCTGACTTGGAATTTTACAGCGTTTCCCTTCGACTAGCTCCCACCGCCTCCCCTCAGCCTTCCTCACAAATCGCCAACCAACTGAAGAGTCTCCCCGCGAGAGATTCCCCATCGACGGATACACCGTGAGTCATCCTTGAAGCTGTTATTGACAAGCCTGCTGACGATATCACAGCCTCCTCCAAGCCCTTCGACCCTGCGAAACCGGCGGCAACGCCCTCACTTCCTTCGAAAAACCTCCGTGTCAAAACCCGGCGTGTTCAAACGGATTCTCTTACGAGTCATGTCTAGGACAGACGAACCCATCCATGGTCCCAGCGTCCTCGTCACCGGACAAGGTAGTCAGCGTCTTTCCGGGAGTGGATCGACCGCGACCACGATTGTGAACGGCGTCATCAGCACCTATCGACATGCCCGAAACCCTCTTTATTCCCCGACCCACGACCCCGCGCAGCCCAACGGTGTTCCATCTGAGAACGGCAATCATGAGGAGGCACAGGAGCCGGTCGTGGAACTTCTCCCTACCGTAGCAGCCATCACGGTGGAGACGTGCACCTTCAGTGTCTTTGGAACAACTCCCAGGTACGGCGCGACCGCGTACGCCATCTTCGACGTGTCTGCAGTCGGCCAAAATGCTTTGATGAGTGCCCCGGCTTCCGCCGATCTCGTCGATCCCCACGTCCCTCCACCGCCATATCATCTCGCCAACAACTATCCGGGAAATTTGGTCGACGTTGAGATTGAAATCTACGTCTCTGGTCCAGGAACAAAACTCGTGGAAATTGCCAGTCCCGATCTCACTACAATGAAGGTGGGAGACCGCCGGGTCTGTGTGGTCTACCTTGGTGTGAAGGAAAACAGTTTGGCTTCCAGGTTGGCAACGTCGGTCCGATCCAAGGAAAACAAGAAACCCGTCAATCCACATGAAAAGTCTCCATCCCTCTCGCTCATCGACCAGTGGCTCAACGTCCTTAAAATGGACAATGGGAAGAAGAACGAACCTGTCGTCGTCACTGCGGTCTTCAAATACCGTCACAGTTTCTTGCCAACCGCCGTGAAACTGGAGACGCGCGCCGAGTGTACCGTCAAGATGTTCGCCGAACCTGGACACGGGTCGGGTATCTCGGCCACGAGAGCGGAACCGCGAGGAGGGACTAATCCGACCGAGAATGCCCAGGGAGTACAGGCGGATGCTAACTCAACTGACGACTTGTTCAACTACGCTCCTGTTGCCAGCGCCGTCGTCCGCGTCCTTGATCCTGGCGACAACAGCGTCCGACTCATCTCCGTCGACCGTTGCCCTCAGGAGGCAGTCCCTCAGATCCGTGGCACCGACGCGGTGAGGCTGATCAAGGATTTCCGCGAGGCCTTTTCGTTCATTTCACAACACGACGTCATCCACGACCTCGCTGGCCTCGAGGCTTTCTACAGAAGACTATCGGCTCGCCAAGCCGTTGCGCCCCGGGCTCCCGCCATGGCTCGTTCGCTCCGTCGCCGGGTCAAGAGCGTCGCCAACAAGTTGGGTGCATCGCGTGGTTAGGAACTGGACAGTGAGGACGGCGCCGACCAGGCGGCCCTGGTTTGGCAGCAATTGGGCTTGAGTGATGAAGATGACGACGAGAACGAACGCATCTTGGAGGCGAAGGTGCTTGGCTCACCATGGCTCTAGTTGAATAGCTAATAAAAGCATTCCATATGCCACTGAATTCCAGAGTGATTGTAGCTTCGAGGGGCCGCCCTGGGTTTATTGAGATTCTGAAAGTGATTTCACCACGAAAATGTCGAGGAGTCCGCCATTTCTACAAGACAGCTTGGGTTGAAATCGAGGGCAACGTTGGGTTTGGTTTGATCTCCATGGACCAATGTAAGGAGTGATTCAGAGCCAACTTGGGCGAGGGAATTTCGAACATGGTCGGCACTAACACCGCCGATTTAGTGCGGTTCTGCTGCAGATTGCCTCGGATTCGAAAATCGGGCTGAGGATATACCTCCCCAGGATGACGACAAGACGACCAGCTCGACATTGCCGCCGCGAGTAGAGTAACCACGAAGACGAAGCGCAAGCAACAGAATGAAATGAACGTCCGACCGATGCCACCTGGGGGCCACACTACTTACACTCGTCCATGCTGGTAGTCTTAACCTGCTGCAAGGTCAATCAAGCTTTCATTCACAACAATAGCTAACAACAGCTACCCTCCTCGTTGGGATGGTGGATATGCTGGTGGGATGGGAAATGCGAACCTGCTTCCCCCCACCAACCTTCGGGTGTAGGCAGCCCCTGAAGGGCAGAGCCTCGTGTAATCTTTCGTCGACATCGACCTGTCAGAATAACAATAACACCCCTGCAGACCTTACCAGCCTCTTTTGTTTACCCGACTCAGCTCATCGCTGCCAGGTTCTGACGGACATGTGCTGATCTCCACGGTCCCTGCATGGACGGAAAGGGGGCAGGCAGTCCGCCGGCCAACAACGGACCGTCAGCCTTGGGCATCACGTGATATTATATTTCCACGGAAAGGAAGAACCGGTAAAGAGACATCGTGGAAATAGCATTCATTGACAAAACGTAGAATATATATGCCCCAGAGTACAGTAGGGGTGAAGGGATGCCATCTCCATCTCCATCTCCCCGAGACAAGGAGGGTATTGCCGTCAACAAGCACGGGGTTCGAACCTATCACGTGACCATCCCGCCCTCAGGGGGGGTGTGGCAGGAAGGCAGAAAATTGGTAGAATAAAGATGTGAAATCGGAAAAGTGCTTCCAATATCAGCTCAGGACAAACTGGCTACGGCCAGAAGGCGTGTTTGGTATACGAATCCGACGGCAAGCCCGACGACAACTGCCTCCTCCTCGAACCGACGACAAGCCCGACGACAAGCCCGACGACAAATACCTCCTCCTCGAACCGACGACAAGCCCGACGACAGACCCGACGACAAACCCAACCCTCCTCCTCCTCCTCTCAGCGAAAAAACCCTGCGAACCCGGGTTTATCTTCTCACAACCCCTTACAACAGGGTTTGTGAAGAAGTTTTTTGCCTTTTCTTTTTCTTTCCCTTTCTCCCTGTTTCCTGTAGGAGAGATATTCTCCTCGAGAGTGGTCGGGGCCTTTGTGTGTGTGGTGCCAAGTCTAGCTGAACGAAGCATTCACTTCTTTATTTTTGGTTTCGGATCTGGAGGGGACCTGGAGGCCAATTCACATTCAAATTCACATTCACATTCACATTCATGCATGACCAGAGATCTGAATTTGGCGGGAATGGGGTTGGTTCGAACTAGTGGATGACAGGCATTCCGGATTGGACGTTGAACTTACTGTCGAGTCAGTCGCTTGACTCTGCTAACCATGTACCATGGTTATGATAAAAGGGTGGAGAGGACGGGAGTGCTTTGCTGAAACTCGGTACGGGATACTAACTATCGGTTGCGGGAGAGAGGGAGCAGGATAGGGGAAAAGGAGGAAGACTTGAGAACAGGTTCAGAGGGACGGAAATTTCTGGAGTTCAATCGGCTTTTGATCATATTCAGGCGTATAGTGGGTGTCTGGAGCAAGGCCAGGTTGGGGTGAGACAAGCTCAGCCTTCATTCGTAATTTCGTCTTCGTCCTGTATTTCGCCCTTCGAGCATCGTCGCTCTTCCTCTGTGCTGCCACCTTCACCACCGGCCCATCCCACTGGAACCCCATCGTCGGTGAACCTCGCCCACTCGAACCATCCACACCCGTCACCCGCCCCGGGCTTGTTCCCCACCTGACACATCCACATGTACCTACCCCGATTGGCGTGGTGCCTCTGCACCGTCTTCAGCACGCAAGGGGCGCCGCAGTGACACTTCGGCGTGTATTTGGGCCGGAATTCCTCCCGGTACCATCGATAGGTGATGTTGATGCGTTTGTTGCCGGCGAGTGGATGCGGCGTGATGGTCGGTGCCGGCGCGATGCTATGTTTCCACTCCTCCTGCATCTCGGCGTGCATGACGAGTAACGAGTTGTGCGGCAGGTGGATGGCAATCTGGCCCGAGATGTCGGCGGAGTCTGGATGGGCCTTTTCGTCCGGTTCGTTCTTGGGCACGATCTTCCGGACGCGGAATTCTCGAGCCACACCCAGACTCAGGCTACCGATGATGGCACGTGGACCAAGGTACGACAATTGGTCCGAGTGGTAGCCGACGTGTTGGCTGCCCCCATCATAGCAGTTGACGAACGCTGCATTGGGCTGCCACCTCTTGGGCGACTGGTATTTCAGCTTCTGCGAGTCCGGGTAGTGGTCGCGGATGCGGATGGTGACTTCGTCGTTGACGGCGTCGCGGACGAGATCACTGACCTGCCGCATGACGGGGAGGATCTGCCGGATGTCGCCCAGGTCGTTGCCGTTGTAGTAGTACTCACTTCGCTGACGCTGCAGCTCCGCGAGGCTGTCGACGTAGAAGCATGCGGTGTGGGGGGATTTGACCACGTTGTCGAAGAGCCTAAAGGTGATGCTCTCGTAGCTGGGGACTTCGGCAAGGAGTTCTTCTAGGAGGGCATTGGCCAGGTCTGCAGGGAGGAAGTTGTGGACAATGGAACATGGCGTATGGTTCGCGATGTCTGGCGGCGTGTAGAGGTGCAACGTCTTTCCTTTCTTGGTCAATGGCTGCACGGCGGCCTTTGAGGGACTCTTGTTCTCCGACATGAAAGGAAGTGCGCTCTGCATCCCCGCGGTCGTCAGTCTGCGTTTGGACGCCGGCGCTGCGTCGTTCCCTGGTGTCATTGCCTTGGTGGCAAGGTCGACAGATCCGTCGGAGCCGAGCAAAATCTCCAGTAAGACATCTTGGGGCTTGTCCGGGAACAGAGAGGAGAGAATGGCCAGCTTGACCTCTGTCGAGTCCTCGTCGTCGACGGTCGGCGGTGCTGGGGGTTTCTCGGTGGGAGGAGGGTCAGCCTGGGGCGACAGGCGACGTCGTTTGCGCGAGACAAAGGCGTCCATGAGGGGTGGAGAAGTCGTCGGAGGTGCCTCTGCTGGGAGCCATTATACAGAGTACAATGTGCATACAGGTGGTGATCAAATGATGGATGATTGATAATAATGGAATGGTGGCAGCCATGGCGCAGGCAGCAATACAGCAAGCAATACGCGGGGCGGTTGGCGGTTGACGTGTGGCGTGTGGCGCGTGTGTGGCGCGTGTGGCGTGTGGCGTTTATCGTTTGTCGCTTGCCGTGTGCCTCGCAACAATTCCTCATCATGCGTCACTCGCCTGCTCCATGAGACCAGAGACCATCCCAGCACTGATCCCACCCTCTGTCCCTCTCGGTCCCTTCCTCACCGGCAGCTCAATCACTGGCATCATGTGTGCCGCTGCAGCGATTGGCGCCAGGAGTTTGAAATCACAGCGCATCTTTGTCACCGTCCCGACCCCCCTCTCACCATGCTAGAATACCGCACCCAAGGCTTTCAAGGCTACGCCGTCAAATATTCCCCCTTCTTTGACAACCGGATAGCTGTCGCGGCATCTGCGAACTATGGCCTGGTGGGGAATGGCCGCCTCTACGTCTTGGAGCTGACGGCGCAGGGCATTCAGCCGTTGAAGATGTAACCATTCCCCCTTCTCCTCCTCAGAACCACGCACAAGACTCGACTGACCTGTCCAGATATCCCACCCAGGACGCCCTCTACGATGTGACCCATTCCGAGGCCCACTCCTTTCACGTCCTGACCTCCTCCGGGGACGGCTCCCTCCGACTTTACGACACCTCCCTGGCCCCCGAATTCCCCATCGCGACCTTTCAAGAACATTCCCGAGAAGCCTTCTCCTGCAGTTGGAACCTGACCTCCAAAGCCACCTTTTCCTCCTCCTCATGGGATGGCTCTGTCAAGATTTGGAACCCTGAACGCCAGCAAAGCCTGCTGACTTTGCCCACACACTCCTGCACCTACAGCACCCAGTGGAGCCCGCATACCGAGGGCGTGCTCAGTGCGGTGTGCTCCGACAGCCACCTGCGGGTATGGGATTTGAGGACGCCGGCGAGCGCCAGCAACCATCTGATGATGCAGATTCCCATCCACTCCGCGCCCATCTCGGCCGGCCTGGGCAAGATCCAGCCCACCTTCCCACCGGCGGAAGCACTCACCCATGACTGGAACAAATATCGAAGTACAATCGTGGCCACGGCCGGAGTGGACCGAATCATCCGGACCTTTGACATTCGACAGCCCAAAGGCCCTCTCCAGATGTTACAAGGCCACGGATATGCCGTTCGCAAGGTCGCATGGAGTCCTCACCTTCCGGATTTATTGCTGAGTGCCAGCTACGACATGACCTGTCGAGTTTGGACCGACGGAGGTGATCAAGGTGCCCCGGCCAGGGAACTCGGCAGCATGGGTCGACATACAGAATTCGTGACCGGCGTTGATTGGTGCATGTTCGGCAGCGAGGGCTGGGCCGCGAGCTGTGGCTGGGACGAGCGACTCTGCGTGTGGGATGTACGGACATTCATGCATCCGTGACACACACGCCTCGTGTGTGTGCAGAGTCGAGGATGTGATTGGACCGTGGGCGTCGAGCTGGGAGCGTTGGATAGCTGCCGTATGGCAATCCCCCGTCGAATAATTGTCACCCGAGAACAGCGCTGCAGCATGACTTGCAGATTGCAACGTTTGAAACCTCCGAAACCAGGGCTGTTCGCCCGCCCTAGGTTACATCCCTAGTCGTGTCCACGAGATCTCGGCCGGCGCCGTGCAGCACTCCTGGCGTATATTGAAACACTGGTCGACAGGCCAATCAGGAGCCATAGAAGCCCCCTTGAATTTGAGTGGAGCCGCTGATCATCAACATCACCTCGACGTTCTCTCTTGTTCGTGCTCTGCTTCCTCGCATTGATAGGCCGTGCCCACGACAGAATTGACATTGGTCATATCAAGGCGACGCCGGGTTGGACGAGTCTTTACACCCGGATCCTTGTGTCGAGCCTTCTGCAACCCCCAATCTGTCCCTGGTTCTCTCGTCAAGCCATTCACGACATGGCCTCCTCGTGCGTGGGTACCTGCATCGGCATGCTCGAAGACGATCCTCCATGATATGGTGATTTGAAAGATACACGTTCTTTGGTCGGGCAGGTCCCCGCCGCCCCCGACACGATGTCTCTTTGATTCCTATATAAGAGGGTGCTTCTGGGAAGTGCATGATCCTCGAGAGGCGAGAATCCCTTGGACGACCTTTGAGCGGAACACTATAAAGGATTTTGAATTGGTATTTGAATTACCTCTGCCTTGGAACCGGCCCACATCTCCGACCTCTTCCTCTCTACGAGCAATCCACCGTCCTGCAACTCCCAAAATGCAACTCCCACAGGTCCGTTCCCATCCCAACTTGTGCGTGGACCTTCAACCCCCTCACACTCGTCTCTACAGATTTTGACCGCCGTCCTCCTGGTACTCACGCCAGCCTTGGCCCTCCCGCCGGGTTCATCGGCATCACGCGAGTTCAACTCGCTCTCCAAGCGACAGAGCTGCGTCGAGACATGCGGTAGCACCTGCTACTGGCAAAGCGACATTGACGCCGCGGTGAGCAAAGGCTACTCGCTGTACCAATCGGGACAGACCGAAGGCTCGGACAAATACCCACACCAGTACTACGACGACGAGGGCTTCGACTTCCCCATCGCCGGGCCGTACTACGAGTTCCCGATTCTGAACACTTTCAATGTCTACACCGGGGGGAGTCCGGGCGCGGACAGGGTCGTTTTCACCGGCAATGGAGACTATGCCGGCGTCATCACTCACACGGGGGCGAGTGGGAATGACTTTCTCCAATGTACTGGTTAGATGGGGATACGGTTCCCGACGTGAATGGAGGACGGAAGACCAGAATCCACCGTATCCTTTGCCATAGACAATCACGAAAGATGTTGTTGGACCATGTCACCGTGTCTCGTGTTCCGAGGCTCGCCCGAGGCTGAACGGGTCGTATTCCATCAGTGCACGTGACCACCACCTAAAGCTTAGCCGGACAGAGCTCTTCTTAATCTCAAACTCAGATTCACTATTCATAAACTTATCGAGACACTGCTGCCCGACATTAAACATGATGTCAAGCACCAATTCATGAGGGAGACAGGAGGAAAGTCTGGCGAGCCCAGCCTTGCGCAGTCCCGTGATCGTACAAGGGTCTCAGCGACTCGGTGTCCTTAGTCAACCAGCGCCCGAGCACCCGGATTTCCTACATGGATAAAGTCACGCTCACTTCCCTAGTCTTAGGAGCTTCTCGCTTCTCGCTTCTACCATAGTCAACTTCGTGAGCCGCAACGCTCAAGTTCCTTTCGCTCTCCCTTTGTACGATAGTTGGTCAGCGCCAGTCCCGGCAAAATGTCCGGCAGCAAAGGGCCGCCTACCATGCGAGCCTGGCAATACTCCAGCACGAAAGGCGGCCTCGAGAAGAACCTTGTTCTGAACACTTCAGCTGCATTTCCAGAGCCAAGCTCTGAGCAATACGTGGTCCAAGTTCTCTTCGCCGCGCTCAATCCGGTGGACTACAAGCCGGCCGAGATCCCACTTCTCCTCCGCTTCGCAATCCGCAAGCCGGCTACCCCTGGCATCGACTTCGCCGGATATGTGGTTAAAGCGCCTCCCGACTCGTCCTTGAAGCGCGGCCAGCTCGTCTACGGTGCGGCAGGCACATCGCACGTGGCTGGAGGTGCTCTCGCGGAATTTGCCCTTGCGCAGAAGAACCAACTCATCGCCCTCCCCGACGGCATTGACCCTGCTTCAGCTGCGACAGCGGTAGTAGCTGGCCTGACGGCATTTCAGACCATCGTCCCCCATGTCAGAGAGGGAGACAAGATCTTCATCAATGGCGGATCTGGCGGTACGGGGGTGTTTGGCATCCAAATTGCCAAAACCGTAGGCTGCCACGTGACGACGACCTGCTCGACCTCAAATGTCGACCTGTGCAAGGGACTCGGCGCGGACGAGGTCATTGACTACCGTAAGCAAAATGTGGTCGAAGCACTAAAAGCTACAGGCCATAGCTTCGACCATGTCGTAGACAACATCGGCCACGACATGGCCCTCTACTGGAATTGCCACGAGTACACTAAACCGACCGCATTGTACATCTTTGTCGGCAACGATCTCTCCTGGACTTCGGTCATGAATATCTTCAAAAGAACATTCTGGCCGGGGTTCCTGGGCGGCGGGAAACGAAGGACCTCGGGCTTCTTCACACAGGCCAAACCAGACCAACTGGAACAGATCGGCACGTGGATGAAAGAGGGCAAGGTCAAATCGGTGATCGATCACACATTTCCGTTCGAACAGGCCCCTCAAGCAATTGAAAGGCTGAAGACGGGACACGCCAGAGGGAAGATTGTCGTGGAAGTCTCCTCGGACGCGTTGAAGGTCGCATGGCCCAAAGAATAAATCGATCCATATTCAGTCTTCAAATGCATCTGTGGGTCGCAGCCGGGGGGTTGATGATGGTGCTGTTGTTTTCAACATGCCCTCCTAGAGGCTCTTTTCCAGGAATGAATGGAGGTGTTCCAACGTCTCTTCTGCGTAAGATTGCTTGTTTGCCACCAGCATTCGGCTATTATTACAAAGAATTTAAACCCGTCTTTCTATCAAAATATCGCCAAAAAGGAAACGAGCCGTATGAGACGGAAGTATCTAGGCGGCCACTGTATTGCTCTCCGTTCTTTTGAGACTTTCAGAATCCTGTTTCTTCGCGGGCTGTTTTCGCGGAAGTTTCTTCCAGCCCAGGCCTATACATGCGAAAAATCCTATAGAGGTGCCTGCGGCTGCAAGGTACTAAATGAGGAGTTAGCTGGGTAATAATGAGTCGATGGCAAGTGAAAAACCCACAAAAGTGTCTACTATTGCGTGGTTATAAGCCTTCAAGACGCCGGCCAGCTGAGCCTTTGATACAACGGACCGCACGGCTGACGCACCCGCGTTGATGATGGCATCGGCATTGACGCCGGGCGCATCTCGATGCAGTGAAGAGCGCAGACCGCTTGTGAAAATGGTCTCGGCCGCCGCGAGAAATATTGTGCCTCCTAGGTACTGGAAGAAAAAGACTTGAGAAGTGGCCATGGCTTGTTCTTTGGGGGGCAAAAACCCCTGAATTGCTGTTATCGGCTGCGGAAGACAATGTCAGTCAATTTGAAGGAACCGGAAACAAGCAGTCTGGCCTCACCATCTGGAAGACTGAAGCACGACCCACGCCAACAAGGATTTGGTATCCGATCCACGCTCCTGCACCAGTCGAAGGTACAAACGTTGTCATCAAACCTGAACCGATGGAGGATAACATGGATCCAAACATGGCCCAAGGAGCACAATATCGCATGATTTGGACTGTTCCAACATTAGACATGGTGGACATTCAAAAAAGGTAAATTTCACTCACCGAACTTGCCTGCCACCACTGCACCGACGCTTTGAGCTATGGCAGTGGGTAAGATCATCACTCCGCTCATCAACGGCGTTACTCCCTTGACGACCTGGAACCAGAGCGGAAGATAGTAAGAAAGCGTCAAGTTCGCAGCCATGGAGAGGAAATTGATGACGCAACCGGAGATCACAAGCTGCTTGCGAATGATCCTTGGGGGGATCATTGCCTTTTCGCCGAGGTGTATCTCCCAGAGCGCAAAGATGATTGCTGCAGCGCCGGCACCACAAAATAGCCCGATGATGGTGGGGGAATTCCATGCAAATTTATTGCCACCCCATATTATTGCGAGCAGGAACATGACAGACGTCGGAGCAAAGATGGCAAACCCCAAGAGGTCGAGTTCTTCTCTCACGGTCGTCATCCAGGTCGACCTGAAAGGCTTCTTTTCGGTTTGCTCCGGGATTGAGATAACTGACAGAACCAGAAGGACAACGCCGGAGAAAGGCAAGTTGATGTAGAAGCCTACGGTAGTCGTCAGCAAGGCCGATGATCACATTGGCGGCGCGGTCACTTACACCAACGCCACGAGACCTTTTCTGTCAGAGCACCACCAATCGTGGGACCAATGACCTGGCCGATCGTTGACAAAGCCATGCCAACCCCAATAAAGTCTGGGGAAAGACGTCAGAAGAGGTTGGATCTCCGTTCGGGGGTGGACTCACTTGGCTTTTGGTCCTCGGGCGCGGCCGCGGCGATGACCGTGAAGGCACCATTCACCAATCCAGCGCTGCCCGCGCCTTGCACGGCTCTCCCACCTATAAGCATCTTCGAAGATGAAGCGGCGCCGCAGATAACGGACCCAAGGATGAAGATGATGACGAAAACTATGTATGTGTGCTAATGAAAATGTCAGTAACTGATCCTACAGGAGGTTCCCGGTGCCATCTGTCTTGCCTTGGTTGGGAAGTGAGTGTATAGTTTGCCAACGAAAGGCTGTAGGCAACATCTGATGGGTGTTAGTCATGATTTCGGGTTGCGCTGCAAATCGGTGCAAGTAACGTACGTTGCCACAAGAGAAGCAGAACCGTACCACCCAATGTCTTCGAGCGAGTTGAAGTGTGAGGTAATTTTAGGTACCGCCTGTGCAAATTGGTCAGCGCAATCCTGGATTTAGAATGTCGTCAAGGCGTCGCTCACTGTTGCAATGATTGAGCCGGTCATGGCCATGAGGAAAACAGAAAAGAACACCGCCGCGAAAAGTATCACCAATTCCAGAGTCAATTTGCGCGGTTTATCGTTTGTGCTTTGGCGCGAAAGCGACGTGGATGGATTGCCGCCGTTGTTCAGCTGCGCAGTCTCTGCGGCCGAGGGCTGCTGTTGTTCCTGTTTGGGTTCCATGCTTCACGATCGAATCTTTTGCTTGTAGTAGTGCTGTCCTTTTCAATTCCATGGTAGTAGTGCTGGCTCTGATGGCAGCGTCCATCCCCATTTTTAACCAGGTATCACTGCTCCGACTGCTCCGTTCCTCGTAGGGCCAACAACGATGCTCGGTGTTTACGGTGCCGACCCTTCGCTTGCCATTAGAGGATGGACGGGGTTTGCCGGGTGCAGCAGGCCATCTTGATCTCAAGGGATAGCGTGAGTGTGGAGTTACTCCGTCGGAGCCGAGCTCCGTTCCCGTTCCCGTTCCTTAAGAGCGAGCAGTAAACTTCTGCTGCCACCGAATCTCGCTCATCCTTTCAGACCCGCATCTGCCTAAAGGCACCGCGGAGCAAAGCGGACCTGCTTTTAGAGGCTGTGAATAACGTCTTTTCATTGCTTGTGATATGAATTGGCAATGTCCCATCCGACCCCGATCAGCGAGTTCGACGGTAGCCGGGCTCCGAGAGCGTGTGTTACGTGTGCGCGCGCCAAAGTTAAATGCGACATCAATCCTGGGAACCCTGTTTGCAACCGGTAATTATCAATTATCCATCGAGTCTTCTTGCCATGTCGTGATCGCTGACGTCTAGTTGAAAGGTGCCAACGACTGAAAAGGGCTTGCACCGGGCAGACGCCTGGCACCCATCGTCGCAACAAGGCCGGAAGAATTTTGTGAGTTCTTCATAGGACATATCCGCTCCAGGCTGATGATTGTACCTCTTGAGTGATGTGGCCAGGCCGGAGCAGAATTTGGACGGCGTAGCAACACCCATCGCCGCTTCGGAGAGAATCGGTGACCCAAGCCTCTCGACCCAACTCTCGATCTCCAATCCGGACTTCCTTTCTCCCATAGCATGTGTCCAGCAGGTCATCAAGGACGATGAAGCGACTTTGATCCTTGATGCCTTTCGAGTGGATATGGCTCAATATTTTCCGTTCGTTGTCATTTCACCTGAACAGACTGTTCACCAGCTTAAACGGCTCAAGCCTTTTCTCTTCATGACCATCATGACAATCGGCTGCCGCCATGATGCGGCAAGTCAAGCATCTTTGGTGAGAAAAGTCAGGGAGGTAATTGGTCACAAAATGCTTCTCAATGGAGAACGAAATCTCGATCTCCTGCAAGGGCTACTCGTTTTCATAGCCTGGTCTGTCACACGGTGGAGGAAACTACTTAGTGATGTGCTGATTTTCAGACAGGTATAACATTCATGTCCATAGCTCGCAACTGAGCAATCTTACCTACTTAATGATGGCGTTAGTGACCGACCTTGGCTTGCAAAAATCTGTAAGTCTGCGCTTTATTCCTGCGCTAGGGTCAATGGGATACTTCGGCGCACCCGATCCCCTGGGTGCCACAGAACGAACGCTGGAGGAGAGAAGAGCATTCCTCGGAGGCATTTATGTGACTACAACGTATGTCTAACAAGTTACTGACGTGACATTCAGTTTTTGAGTCTTGTTCATTACTAACCTCGACATAGGGTCTCCGTATGGGCGCGTGAATTGGACCCGATCAAATACTCGATGTATGCAAATGAATGCTGTCAAATCCTTGAACAAGCCAACGAATACCCGGGCGATCAACATCTTGTAATTTTGATGCGCATCATGCGCATGGTCGGGAGGATCAGATCCACACTTCGACCCGAGAAGTGGGAGCCATCGGCAGAAATTGACGCGCCAATCGGGGCTTGTTTGAAGTCTTTAGAAGCCGAGATGGAGCAACTAAAGACCAGACTACCAACAGGCACACATGTTGCAGGCAAGTGAACCCCGGAGTACTACTTCTGGAACCCAATTGGGAACTTGCCCTGTCAATGGAAAGGCTTTCCTTACATGTGGACCAATTTTAGAGACCTTAGAAATGAAGACTTTATGCTGACCAGACGCAGACACCGTCTCCCTCCACTACTCTTTCGCCCAAGTCTTTTTGTACGAGGTTGCTATCGACGACACCATCCCCAGCAGCAATTACAGTGACTTTCCAATGACGCGCTTGAATATGCTTTCCGCGTGTCTCGACGAAACCAAGCGTGCTATGGAGAAATTTTTCGCCCTTCCACCCACTCTCTACTTCAACTTCACCTACTGCACGTGGGGTCTACTGGGTCACATCTGTGTAGTCCTCTCCAAGCTCTGCATCTTCGCCGGAGATGGCTGGGACCCGAACCATGCCCGCAGCACGTTCGACTTTTCCACCATGGTGGATACTTTTCAGGACAAGTTGAACGAGGCGAAAATTGCAGCCGAACAATCAATGCGCCAAACGCCCCGGGATCGGACCTCTTTACCCTTCAGCGTTCCGGAGATGTTCACGTTTTTGGAACCCAAACTGCGACGATGGAGGGAGTTCCACTTGTACAAGGCTGCCCAGCTCAGACCACAGTCTCAGGCGACGATGGCGTCGTCTTCCGGGACAGATGCACTACCGGCCACCGCGTGGGATGACGAATTCCTAACCTCATGCGGAGAAAGTCTCTTCGATCTTCTGGATAGTCATTACTGGCCACAGCTCATCTGAACGACCTTGCTCAAGTGTGAGTCAGTGGAAATTGGAAATCAAGCAACGTCATGTTAGTATTCATCAGATAAATGACAAGCCTGTCTTCCAGTTCATGCCATCCGACATCAAAGGTTTCAATCTAGTACCCCAAGACCTTCGACCTACGGTGTTTTGGCAGTTTAAACGCCAAAGAACTGGGCAAGCTTCCCACCAACTCCCTGATCCTCTTTGACCTTCTGGCGATCAGACCACCAAAACCCGGCTGATTGCATAGGTGGAAGTTCTGACGCCACAGAACTCAGGGCTATTAGATGCTGCTAAGCTTCTGAAACAAATAGCGGGCCCAAGGAGCAGTATCGCTCGATGACAGTTATAAACCCACGTAACGAGGGAAGTAATGGAACGAACACAATGAGACATTGTGCCAGCCCCGCTCTTCATTGCACATTCGGTCTCCAAGCGATGAGTTTTCTAGTTCATGCCTATGGGAAAAGATTACTCTTGCTGCCAATCTATGTGATAAAGGTTTTCTCCAACTCTTGTTTTGGCCACCAATACTAGTGCAATTATTGACACTACGCCATCTGACATGTTCATTGCATCACACATCTTTATGGTGCTTATCTTTCCCCGCATTCGAGATACTGTCAAATCTCTTGGCCGGTCCTTTAGTGCCGGAAACAGAATGGCCTCTTGTCCATTCCTTCCACTGAATGGCCGTGACGAAGACTGCGGCGATATGAGTCCTCAGATTAGTCTAATGATATGTGCTAGTGTCAAGGCGGGTTGCAGACGTTGTTGACTTAGCTCTCAGAATTCTAGCATTGGTCGGGAATTGTTTGTGAACCTACCTAATGACAGGACATGCTTGATTTGGTAGGAGGCAAGATGTTCGTGTTAGTTGATCATTCTGTTCGGGATTCAAGTGCGCCTACATTTGTCTCAGAAGGATGTTAGCGCTCATGGTTTCTGACTCCAGATGGGAAACTATTTATACGGCTCTTCATACTCACCTCTGAACTGGTGCCCCAATCTCCAGTCCAGTACCTCAATTTCCCCAACCGTGGAGAGTTCAACCTTTCTCGATTTATCCCGTTCGGAAATTAGTCGGTTTCCTTTCCGGATAAATAAGCGGTCAACATGGCGGAGAAATCATCATTTGATGTGGAACAAGGACCCATCGATATCAATAGCGAGATTGGAGTGTGCAGCGACACCGTTGATCGTAATGGTGTCCAAATCGCTGAGGCAGCCGAGCTCTATGGTGATCTACAAGTGGCGGAGTCCTATCGTTACGTCGCTCGAGGGTGAGTTAAAACTCTGCCATTTCCAACGGGGAACACAGAGAACCCTGCCAAATGGAGGAACCTTGCTTATTCCTTTAAAGACTCAAAGCACGACATGTCCAGTTCATGGGGCTGGGTGGTTCCATCGGGACGGCTCTCTTTTTGGGAATTGGAAGAGCATTGGCTGTCGCTGGCCCCCTCAGCATGTTCTTAGGATTTACTATCTCTGGTGTGGCTATATTCGGGATGGTTTGTCTTACGCTTTCGATCAATTTGCAGTTGCAATCTAACGAATGCTTATCTTTAGATGCAATGTCTCGGGGAGATGACCACGTGGCTCCCTTTACCAGCTGCTCTGCCCAGCTTTGCCTCTCGCTATGTTGATGAGGCTCTTGCTTTCGCCGTTGGATGGAACGTGAGTGCTGCCAAATTTGGTGGACTAACTGCGCTTGTTAAAATAACTGACTGTCCTGCTTTAGGGCTGGTATGGATATACCATCACTATATGCATTGAGATCGCAGCCGCTGCTGTGGTCATTGAATACTGGAATACCTCTGTCAATGTGAGTACTACTTTGTAAAGTCCAATTCATAAACGGTGGACTGTGAATGCTAACTCTTAGGTAGGTTGCGGTATGGATCACGATCATCATCGTGCTCATCGTCTTCCTCAACCTCTTTGCTGTTTCAATTTATGGCGAGGCGGAGTTCTGGTTCGCAAGCTTAAAGATCGTTACAATCATCGGACTTCTTATTTTGGCCGTTGTCCTTGATCTAGGAGGCGGTCCAAACCATGATCGCATCGGATTTCGATACTGGAAAAATCCCGGAGCCATGAACACTTTCGTGGCTGGTGGATCTGAAGGCCGCTTCCTAGGTCTCTTCTTCAGCCTCATTATCGCAGCGTTATCCTACGGAGGCGTCGAATCCGTTGTTATTGCCGCAGGAGAGGCTGAGAACCCGAGGAGAAATTTGCCAAAGGCTATCCGTCGAGTGTTCTGGCGTCTTCTTTTCTTCTATGTTCTCGGGTCCTTCGCCGTTGGCGTCTTGGTACCTTACAATGATCTTGACCTGCTAACGGCGCTGGCAACCGACGCACCTGGGGCTGCAAGCTCCCCTTGGGTCATCGCAATCAAGCGCGCCGGCATTCCTGCACTCCCATCGATTATCAACGTTGTTATCTTGAGCTCAGCCACTTCTGCAGCCAACGCTTGTTTGTATAATGGAAGTCGTTTCTTGATGGCTATGGCTCAGGCTGGTCTGGCGCCCAAAATCTTTATGCGTTGTTCTAAAAGGTAGCCCTATCAGAGACAAGATACTCAAAAGACGGAACTGACTACTCTTAGAGGAATACCTTATTACAGTGTGGGTTTAACAGCGTCATTCACTGCTTTGACCTATCTCAGTTGTGCCACTGGTCCAACCAAGGTCTTCATATGGTTAGCGAATGTTGCAACGCTCATCGCCATGTTCTCCTGGTTGACAATCTGTATCACCTATGTGCGATTCTACGCCGCTCTGAAAAAACAAGGGGTGGATAGAGACGACCTACCCTTCAAGTCGCCGTTTCAGCCGTACCTTGCGTGGGGCACTATTACCTTCTTCGTTATTCTTATGGTGTTCAATGGCTTTTACGCCTTTACTCCATGGGATACCGATACTTTTATATCAACTTATATCACCGTACCGTAAGTATCCAAAACAAAGTGGCAAGTATGCCATTACTGACCACGATACGCAGCGTCTTTTTCGGCTTCTTTGCGTTCTGGAAGGGTTTCCGGAAGACGAAGTTGGTTGACCCAGCCAAAGCAGACATTTGGACCGGGAAGGCTTCTATCGATGCACAGGTCTGGCCTGTGTCAACACCCAAAAACCTTTTGGAGAAGGTGAGTTCTAGATTATGCAGACTCCATTCACCCCCTATGAACCACTGTTTTCTAACTTCCACAATAGGTGTGGATGTGGATCGTGTGAAATTAACAAAGGAATATTGAAAGGATGAAGTGGTCACAGTATCATTGGCCTGGCATAGTTGGAGCTATATCCATTAACTTATGAATGCGAGATGAACGAGTGCGTGCGAGCGGAGTGTTGACGAAGAAACGGATGATGAACCGGCCAGATCAATGGTTTGATGAGAGATGACTAGAATGGCTTTCCAGGAATCTTGATAAGGGACAATAATCTGTGCGGTTTCTGGATCCGTAGTAGCATACGATTAAGGCGATGTTATCAAAGCAATTTATATCGTTTTTGGACCCTTGCATTGGCGAAATGCTCAACTGAAACGTAATTGAACGAACTACCCCCCGGCTGCCATACTGCCTATTTGTTAAGGGTAAATAGCGGCTAAACAACTTACTTTTAGGGTTAGGCGAGCTGAGCGAGGCGGGTTAGATAGGCACGGACGACCCATCTGAGATTGGTTTCTGCGGGGTTCATCAAGGTGACCTCGGCAATTTTCGTCTTTATCACTCAGATATCTTTTTCTGTCCCATAGTTTCCTTGCGGGCTTTGCGCTGACATTCCGGCAGCATCCGAACTTGATCCAGTGACATGCTTAATCGAAAGGCGCGAGCGTGTGATAGATGCTACCGATACAAGGAGAAATGCGACTTACAGGAAGACGCGAAGACATGCGTCCAATGCCAACGGTCCGGGTTAACCTGCACAACGTTACGTTCGCAACCTCGCCAAGGTAGACGGCCAAAGTCCACGCACCTGGGTCCAAACGGCTCTATCCACATATGGGAGGTCGAAAGCACAGCAACGAAGACAGATCCCGTTCCTGAGCTGGTCGAGAGACATGCGCAAAGGCGTTCCCCTGCAAGAACCGAGACCAAAGTATGGAACGATCATTCAATTCATCAAACGCCAATCCCAAGCCCAAGCAGATACCAGTTCCAAGACTCCCCGGACGAAATACTTCAGTCTTCTCCCAGGCTTGCCGAAGGATTTTACGCTACCTATGACTTGTTCATGCTTGGCCCTACCTTCACCCCAATGTTTCGTGCCGCCATCCGGGAATCGTACATCTACTCACCTGCCCTTCTGCAAGACATCTATTCAGCCATGTTCGTCGCTTGCAAGAGGGCTAAGTACGACTTAAACCTAGTCGAACAGCCAGACGTCGCCCAAGGTGCACAATCCCTACAGAAACTTCGGACTGCACGAGTCGGTGGGATTCAGGACGCATTCGCCATCCTGGCTCTCGGGCAGACGTTGGCCGCTTTTGACTTTTTGACCATTTGCACTGGTTCTTCACTGATCCTACGGTTTGCTTTATCGTCGATCCAGCCGTGGTACCAAGAGCTTTCGAGAAACCCGCTATTTGATCCTATGACAATCACTCCGATTTTCTGGGATACTATCTACTGCCTCGTTAGGAGCGAGGTTCCCATCATCAGATTTTGCGCCCGAGATACTCAGACAGTCCACCATCTAGCGGGACTGTGCACGACGCTATTGCCGATTTTTCACGACTTATGTGTGGCGAGTAATAAGCTCAAACGTCGACGGAATCATGATGCTCGAATTAGCATCAGCCGAATCAGACGAATTGAGCAGCGTTTGCTTTTCTGGATGCCCGAAGTACCATGCGATTTCAACAATACGTTCTTAAAGCAGGAGATTCAGGGCATGAAAGCTCAGGCGCTGATGTATCGAACAGCGGGATTGCTAATAGCCCACCGGATATTGAATCCGATCGGTACGAGCGATGATCTAGCTCGCTTGTATGCAGACACCATCATTTTCAAGCTCTCCGAGTATCAGAGTTTGGCCGGGCCAGCTGCAAGATTGCACAATGTCGCTTTCCCAATCTTCATGGCTGCACTGGAGATTCCACGGGTACCGAAGGAAATATGGCGAAGCATGCCGTCGCTGGCCCTGGCCCCAGTATGTTTTGCAAAGATCCAGGCTTTCGTCGACTACGTCTGGAGGAAACGAAATGGCGGCTTTAAAAACTTTATGTTAGACTTGGTGGATGATGGACCAGATTTTGTTGTTATGCCGTAATGGCGGTTGGGGGAAAAGACTTGTACCTGTCCAAGGCGCGTATCACTTTGTTAGCTAATGTATTGATCCTGGCCTCATTAGGAGCATTCTCATTCTTTGTGTATCTGCACTTTGACTTAGCTACGGTACTAGCAAATCCAGCAACAAATGCGGCCTGTATTAACATCTCCCCCTGATGGGAAGTATCAAATGGAGACAGCCTTGCAAGACACCTCTCGAAGTAGCAGTCACAACTTCTCCTGCTTCCCTCGCTGCTCCTCAAAAATGGCGGCGAACAACTTCTCGATCCGCAGGATAGCTTCATCAGATATCTCTGTGAAAGAAATTAGCACCTTATCGTAGCTCACCAGGCGAAACTCACGATAGTGAACCACCAGCCGCTCATTCTTGATGATCAAACCATGTGCTAATGCTAGGCTTTCAAGTCCTCCTCTGGTCAGACCAACTTCTTTTATGTTGATGAACACCATGCATGTCTCTGTCGGACCGAGCAGCTTGCCTCCAAGTCGGACCCAGAGGTCGGCAATATGCTTCGCGTTTCGATGACCTCGAGCTAGTAAGGACCCCTTACCATCAACTCCTCCGAAAGTTTCTTCCAAGGACACGCGTGCCATGGCGGTAAGCACACCTGCTTGATGCATTCCTCCTCCGATACTCTGTCTAACTTTCCTCGCCTGGGCGATTGTTTTCTTGCTTCCAACTAGAATGCTTCCCAAGGGAGCGCCGAGTCCTTTCGAAAAGCACAGGTTCACCGTGTCAAACTCTCGAGCATAGTCTAAAAGAGAGCCTCCCCCTGCAACAACGGCATCCCAAAGGCGAGCGCCATCCAGATGCATTTTGATGTTGTTTTGCCGTGCGTACGCCGAGATCCTTCGAATTTCCTCAAGAGGCATGACCAGTCCATTCAGTGTATTCTCAAGCGATATAACTCTGGTGGGACTGTATTGGACATACTCGTCTAGTATGACCTTTTCCAAGACATCTTCAAGCGTCAAATATTTCTGATTTCGAGCCTCCACGGGCTGTATACTTGCGCCGGTCAAGCTAGCCACGCCTCCAGCTTCGTAATGAATGATGTGTCCGCGGGAGTCACAAAGGATAGAGTACGGTGGCTGTGTCAAAAGTGATCGTAAGGCTAGCTGGTTACTCATGGTTCCGGAAAGCATGAAAATTGCATCTTCATGTCCGGTCAGTCTGGCCATCTCGGCCTGGAAGCTTTCGGTCGTTGAATCTTCCCGATACACATCGTCTCTCAAAGTCAATTTCGTAACGGCATCCAGCATGGCCTGCGAAGGCACCGTCACTATATCACCTAGATATTTCTCATTTTTAGCAGGGTGCCTTGTATCCAAAGAGTGATGAAGTAATTAGGACGTACTGCGAAAATCGAACTCCGCTGGCAACTGAGCGTCACCGTCTTTGTCAATGGTCGCCATTAAGATTATGAGCCGGGGGGTAGTTCAAAGCAAAACTAAGATCTCTTTGTCGACAAAACTGGAGTGACATGTAAATCGCGTCCTGGGAGCGAACTATATGATGGGTTCCAACTTGAAACTTTGGGCTTTGGGGGAGTTTTGGGGATGGGACTCCTCGCAAAGAACATCCTTTTGTGGTACTTGGATCTTTCAAGACTTTGTAAGACCTTCCCACGGTGCCACACAATAGTGACCACCACCGCTCTTGCATAACTCTGACTTGAATTCGGCTACAGGTGGACTCTAAGCGCCCTTACACACAGAGTGCTAAGTTTGGCGCCTGTGGTCTATGCGTGTTCTGAGATGTACGCAAAGACACAAGTACACTCTCAGGAGCAGATAGTCAAGAGATCATAGAAATGAGCCATAGTTGGAAAGTAATATCCGGTGGGCCAATTGTGGCTTCGGCTGATAGTACCACCAATTTGGCCGCTAACAATGTGTGGGTCGAATTGGAGCGCTTTACCCAGAGAGGAAGCAACCCTCCGGTGGGGTCAAAAGGTTTTTTCCAGACGACGGAGAAAATGATCTCCCAGATTCAACTCCTGAAACCTGTCGATGGGTTTGGAGTGAACAGCTAGGCTCCAGTAAGGGTCGATGAGCATTTCTGTTGTCGATCTAGTGATTAATGTGCCCGCAATCCTTATCTCGGGACTTCCGGAGTCGACAGTAAAGCGGACACATCAACGAGT